>CM072817.1:12079293-13331793 GCA_036937905.1 Salvia rosmarinus | reverse complement strand
ATTACTTCTAACTTCATAATTCAAAAGAAAACATATGATCAACAATAAAGAAACAAAGGATCAACAAAATAAGTGTTTGTGTATATTGGAGAAGATATAAAGAGAGATATCGTGAATGAGAAACCTATAATTTTCTTTTTTTAAAGCATGCATGTTTGTGTTTCGTAGCATGCATATTTGTGTTTAGTCGTATGCATGTTATTGTTTTGTAATATGCATATTTTTGTTAGAAAATATACATAGAGATGGCAATGGATCTCGGATCCGGTCCAGATCCGTGGATCCAGATCCATTTTTCAGGATCTGGATCCTAAAAAATTTGGACCCGATGGATTTGGATCGGATCTGGATCCTATCCCATATTTCGGATCCGGATCCGGGATTAATTTTGAGACCGGATCCGATCCGGATCCGATCCGGGATCCATTAGTTTTATATATATATATATATATATATATATATATATATATATATATATATATATATTATTTTTTTATTATAATTAAATATCTAACCCCAACTTAAAACTCTTTAATTTCCTTTTTCAAATTGTCTTAAAACAAATCTGCTTCCAATTTCATTTCAAATTCTTCCAATTATGTATCAGTCGGCATTCACAGCGGGTCGCGCCACTTACACCACCGACGATCGAGTTGTTTGTTGTTTCCTACCTTATAGTAAATTTTTAACTAACGTCTTCCAATATAATGATAATTGTAGAAATTATAAATAATTGTTATAGTATTATTGTGTATTTAGATTATTATGATATTACTGTGAATTATAGTTGATTTAGAATTTATTTTAGAAGCGAAACATATGGATCTGGGTCTAGACCCTGGACCCTACGGATCTTACGGATCTGGATTTGGATCTAATTTTTTTGGACCCAATGGATCTGGACCGGATCCGGACCCAAGTAAAAAAATTTGGATTTGGATCTGGACCTGGTCAGATCCGATCCAGAGCCGACCCATTGACATTCCTAAATATACATGCTTATATTTTTTAGTATGCATGTTTACGTTTTATAGAATGCATGTTGACGTTTTGTTGTATGCATTTTTACGTTTTGCAGTATGCATATTTCATTTTCGACAGTAAAACTCCTCATTATCCTTCTCCGTCGTTTTGCTGCTTCTTTCTCCGATTACTGACGAACTTCACCGTAAAATACTGCCATAACCACCATGTCTCTCAATCCTTCAAAATCCACATCTATTTTTTCACAAAATCTCTCAAATTTCTTCTCAAAATCTTATTTTTCCTCTATTTTATCTTTTAAATCTATTGTCTTATGCTTCACACCGCTGATGTTGCACCGCCACCGTCGCTGGCCGTCGTCGCTCCGCTGCAGTAAAAAAATTTCGAAGAAGATAAAGAAAATCGGAGGAGAAGAAGAAGAAGAAGAAGAAGAAGAAGAAGAAGAAGAAGAGGAAGGAGAAGAAGAAAAATGTTAACTTTTTATTTTTGCCCAATATACCATTTCGAAAATTAAAAAAATAAATGAAAAATGGATTACCACGTGTCGGTTTGTGGTGCGGCTACATGTTCAAAATGTGTGGTCTAAATTAGGTACTACATATTATATGGGAACCGGGTACTACGGGAACTCAACCATATATATATATTAGGTTCAAATGAGAACCATTTTTATCCTAAAAACTAAGAACCAAATGAATTTGTTATGAAAATTGATGAATCCGTTGAGAGAGTTACTGAATTTCACACTTTGAAAATTTTCACTCGGGTTCGAATCTCATGAGGGACGAAAATTCTATTTTCCGGATTCGATAATTTTCCATCGGATTCATCAATTTTCATAATGAATTCATCATTTTTTGGTTCTCACGTTCTCATGATAAAAACAGTTCTCACGTTAAACCTCCCCCATATATATATATATATATATATATATATGACACATTAAAGTTAGATCATTTTTATTATTGTACTTGAAATGTAGTTTTATTTCTATCTATAACTTCAGTAGTCTGATCTCTAGCTTTTTATTGAGATGTGTATCCAACATTATAAAAAACTAGTAAAATGACTTAATATTTGACTTAATATTTTACTTAATATTTTATATTTATACTTATTAATTACTTAATATTTTATAATTTAAACGGATTTAATTAGGTAATCAACGAGTATTATCCTACAGATTGGGGATGTGTATGGATATTAAAGTTATTCTTTAAATAAATTTAGAGTCGGTATAAATAAATAAATTTTAAACGAGTTCAAATTTAGAAAATATTTAATAGGTGATCATCTGATCCATTGCTATCTCTATTTTAATTAGTGATCTATTTGACATTTTTCTATTCTTATAAAAGTTGATGTATATTTCATCATAATGATAAAAAAAATCCTCCAGAAAATACAGAATTGATATCCATGTTCCTGTTTATTTCAAACACAAGTTTTTTTGTATATTTATCATTTATTTCATTGAAGAAAAATATTATATCTTTTATTTTATAATTAGTAAATATCATTTATATTTAATAAGAGATTATTTACATTGAAGAAAAGTATCAATATCTACATATGCAGATGTTCGCTTTTGGGACTACCTCTATTTCAAATTATTCGAAAATGCAATTGAATAATGAGTAAAGACATTTAATATACAAAATTAATTCTTTTTTACTTTGTAATTAGTATCCATATTCATTTTCGTGTTTATTTCAAATTCAATTTTTTTATATATTTATCATTTATTTAAAAAATATAATTTATATTGAAAAAATATTATTTATCTTTTTTACTTTATAATTAATAAATAGTATTTATATTAAAAAAAATATCATATCTATGTTCACACATGGCCACCTCTATTTCAAATTATTCGAAAATGCTATTGAATAATGAGTAAAGACATTTAATGTCCAAAATCAATTCTTTGCAATTGCATGAACCACGCTTCAGTAAATCTGCGTACGAAGTTAAAGAGAGAGAGAGAGAGAGAGAGAGAGAGAGAGAGAGAGATAAAACAACAGCAAAAACGAAAGGTGGAAAGGAGAGAGAAACCTAACGCCGAGAAATCACGGGTAACGTTGTCGCAAATCGCCGCCACGGCCGGAGATCGGCGATGGCCAGTAACTCCACAGAAGTCCTTCCGCTGCCGCAGCCGCAGCCGCAGCCGCAGCCGCCACAGACGTTCCAGCTTCCCCGACGCTGGCAAAATCTGTCGAATTCTCCATCGATTCGACCATGCCGAGGCCGCGCCTCTCAGCCGATCAGCTTCGCTACTGCTCCGAAGCTCTCCAGCACTTCAAAACCAAAGCTCCGCAGACGATCCGCCAAGAGTTCATGACCTTGCAGGTATGATCATCACCAAAATCTCTGTAGAATTTAATTTTTAAGAGAAAATTATCTTGCCGATTGGTGATTTAATCATCCTTCCACCAAATTCTGTAGTTGCTATCCGTATTGTCAGGGTTTTGCGTGCTCGTGTAGATATTTTGTTTCTATTTGTTTATCAGCGAGGCTGTTTCCAATTTAGGAACTTGCTTTTTTTAATCGGTTGGTTGCCTTTAGATGATAATTTTAATGGTACACTAACATTTTGCTCGTACACTAAGGAAGAAAGCTCAGAGATTCTAGTTTCGAATTTTTTGATGTAGCTTGTAGGCTGTTATCTGAATTTTAAATACTTGTACTTTATCTCGGTGGTTTATAAAGGGGCTAACTTCTTTCAAATACATCTTCATGAAATTTATAGATACCCGGATTAATAAGATTAGTTTAGGTTCTATATGCTCGCGCAAGATTCAAACGTGCTCTTGAGTCTTACATTAAAGGCGAGGTAGTCATTTGGGGGCTAGGGGTAGGTATACTTGATTGGCTGATCAACTTGAGATAGAGATAATATTTGGACTTATAATTCCTTTGTGGCACATCATTATTCAGCCGTCAGAAAGAGTGAAACCGAGGTTGTTGTCATAATGTTTTTCTTTGTGCTCTTAAGTTCTATTTGAAACTTCATTGATCCAAATAATGATTATTCGGGTATGTAGGAATTTAAAATTGTATAGCTAAGTTTCTTTAGTTCTCGTCTTTATTAACCAGAGAAGAGTGGTTAGGAGGTGAAGGAATCGGGTAACCGGATCACAAAAATTAGTAAGTTTTGAGCATGTCCTTATTTTTACTAGTTCTCTGTTAAACATCAATCTATCCATGTATCAGAAAGAATTAAAATTGTAAAAAGGTGCCATTATACTGTCTCAGTCCTTGAGCAAAATGAGAACACCGGAATAGGTTGCATTCAGTTATGTTGGTTCTGGCATAGGTTGCATTCAGTTATGTTGGTGCAATGATTTCATCTTAATATTTGTTCAACCCTTACAACTTCCTTTCTCTCGCTCACTGTCACTGTTGATATTGTGATATATTGGAGTTATCTTCTTTTAGTATGGCATTTTCCGACATATGGTTTTGATTGAGCTAAGCTGGTTGGCATGAATTTTGCGTTATATGATATATCTAAGAGAATTTCGTTGCTTTAAAATAAGTAGAAACTCCAATTTGTTGCAGGAAAATAGGATGACAGCCTTGGATATGAGGAGTAGATGTACTGTGGCTCTTGACAGTGTTAATATCTCAAAGAACCGTTATACTGATGTCTTGCCATGTATGTTGATAAATAGTAGATTACATATTTTTTTGTTTTTTCATTTACTCAAATGCATATCATCTATCAAAATTTATTGGTTTGAAATTATTGCTGCAGTTGACGATAACAGGGTTACCTTGAAGCAGTGTGCAGATTACAGATCTTCAGCTAGGGGTTATGTCAATGCCAGTTTTATTATGGTGGGAATTTTTCATCCTACATGAACTTTAACATGCTACTTTGAAGTTCTTCAATAATCACATTTGGTTCCATATGTCGTTCATTAAACGTGATTCTTGTTATTGTAGACTTCTGAACACGTTTCTCGGTTTATTGCGACTCAAGGTCCACTGTCACATACTTCTGAGGATTTCTGGGAAATGATAATCCAGTATCAATGCCCAGTCATAGTTATGCTAACCCGGTTGGTTGACAATTACCGTGTAAGCACTCAGATTTTTGTGATTTAGCAGTCAAATAATATTCTCAACTTGGTTACCTTGAAGCAAGATTTACAAAGTGGGACTTTTTCTGCTCATTCAGTGAAATGATTTGTATTGTATGATGTTTTTCTATTTCTGAAGCTGTTTCTCTGCAAATATTGTGTTGATCTATTTTGCATCCTCTTGAACAACTTAGTTTCTTTACTTGATTAAGCTGGCTAGTTGTCTCTAATATGATATTAAATTTACTGCTTTTGTGCCCTTTATTATCTATTTTTACTCTATTCTTAAAATTAATACATGACTCATTGCGCTAAGTGCAGACACTGAAGTGTGTTGATTATTTCCAAGCCGAGAATGGACCTAGAGAGTTCGGTAACATATGCATTGCCACCAAGAAGATGGAAACAGCAGATACTTCATTAATATGGCGATCCTTAGAAGTGAAACACAAAGAGGTGAGGCTATTAACTACTTATGCTCAATTATTTTTCAATTATGAGCTTATATTGGACTAAATTTGATTACAAAATGAATAAGCAAGCACACTTTTTACTTCTGCAGTCAGAGGAGCCACCATGGTCAGTTTTGCACGTGCAGTACCCTGAATGGCCTGATCATGGAGTTCCTAAAGACACTCTTGCTGTTCGTGAAATCTTCAGAAGAATATCTAGTTTCCCACCCAGTCTTGGGCCCATTGTTGTTCATTGCAGGTTTGCCTTTTATAGTTGATTAATCTTATTATCAAAGTTCTTTTCATTGTCTGACACTTGTTATATTGCAGTGCAGGTATTGGTAGAACTGGTACATACTGCCTCATTCATAATACTATCCAAAGAGTCCTAACTGGAGACATGAGTGCTTTGGACCTTGTTACTACCGTAAGCACTTTTAGGTCTCAGCGAATTGGTATGGTGCAAACTCTGGTAAGTTCACCAACTTTTGGAATTCATGCAATCTCATTGACTATAAAGTCATAAAACTTGTCGTGATGTTTGCATCTTTCCTGACAAAATAAGCTTAAATAATTGATGAAGGAACCTGATGAATACATTTTCCCCAAACGATCAGGAAAATGAGTATTCACATCCTTTACATATCCAGATATTACAAATTATCAAATATTCGAACAGCAGTCACTTTGACTGTTTGAACATGTTGGTTTAAAATTTGCACCCCTTCAATAGTAATCGCAAATGCAAATATAGGCTGATTTTGCAGCTATTTTATATCTCTATAGTTAACATTATGAAAGCAACTACAATAATGTGAATTAACTTATACGAGCTCAATTGATCTGACCCCAGTTGCTTCGACTAATTGTTAACGTATTTTGAAGCAATTCATTATTTGTTGCTCACTATATTTTTGTTACTTAACTTGCAGGAGCAGTATCTCTTCTGCCATGATGTGATTATTGATGAACTGGAAGACTTTTGTCAAATGGGAAAACTCAAGGCAATTTATAATGATATTCACTGTTTCGTGATGAAGTCATCCTGGTAGGCTTCTGAAACAGTCGAATTTGTATTCCTGTCAAAGCTCTGTCCGTCTCTTGCTCGTGGGGCTCGATCAACGACCTTATTTTGATGACAAGTAGCACAGAAGAGTTGGTCATCTCTTATTGAATCTGATATTGCATTCCACCATTCCTCCGTAAGACAGCACTAACAGTAGCAAAATCCACCTTCTGTAACATTTTGGTGTATAAAAACTACTCACTGCATAAAAGCATGAGCTCATCGAGTTCTGTTGCTTCGGATGGTAGGGCTGGAGATATTGTACTACTTTTTAAACAAAACAACCGTTTTTAGGTGCCATTTTCAATTATGTTTGTGCTTAAAATTCAAGAACTGGTTCCCGAAGCTTAATCATGCCTTATGAAAGTTTTCAAAAGTAATGCAGAGAACTAGTAAACCATCCCTTTAGAATGGCCTATAGCAAGTTGGATCCTTTATTACAATATTGCGACATCTTCTAATGCATCTATAGATGATTGTCACATGTTAGAAATTTAAAATCTATCCAATTTTCTTTAAAAGTAATCACAAAAGTGGTAAAAAATTCACATATATTGAAGATATTCAGGAATCTTAATAAAGAGTTACGTATATTTTAAATTTTGTTGATACAATACAATTTTCTGTAGATGCAATAAGAGATGATGTACGCTGCTGATTTCCTAAATCAGTGCAAAGAGCTAGCAAAAAGTCCCTTTGGGGTGGTCTAATTAGCGGGTGTGTGTCTTAACACTAACAGAATACTCAAAGTTTTCATGTTCTGTCTCTGTTTTCTTGACGAAAAACAACAGTAGAAATACAACAGATCCGTGTTGGATGACAAAATGCATTACCAATGAAAGAAGCAATTCACTAAAGCATTAGAAATTATAAGCTAACAAGACTTTTCAGTAGGAGAAGGCCAAAATGCGATCAAAACGAAAATTTGGACTTCCAATAGGAGATTACAATACAAAACACGGTCTCTGTTTATTCCTCCTTACTACGAGCTGCTCTTGCGCGATGTTTGAGCTCGGCCCTTTTCCATCTCACAATCAGATAACACAATGAAAACAAGGTGTTCACCTGCATGAGGAAGGAACATAAACGTGAAATTAAGGCACGAAAATCATCATGAAAGGATGAAAAGAGGGTGAGCAATGACTGACCAAGATTATGATCGCGATCACCAACAAGGGCCCGGACCAGAGCACAGAGAGGAACAGTCCATTAGCGTCAAAGTAGTTCTGGCCTGCAAAGCTTTTCCAGTTGCTGGCGAGGATATGATTAAGCCTCTCGGCAAGATACACTCCTCCTACTGCACAATGTATATACATAGAGTATTACACTTTTAACTGCAACTGTAACGTAAAGTAAAACAGTAAAGCTTATTTAATATGATAGCTGCACCATATTCTTAATTTTCTTCTTTATCCGCTTCTCTCAGTTTCTTCTGCATGGAACATTTGCAGCATATTACCTAAAGCTTTAGACCTACATCAATACTAACCATAGAACTGCTGCATCTTCTAACATCACAAAGAGGTTTCTTCAAATATTTCCGGAACTCAAACAAATAAGGCAGTTCTACGCTTTTCAGAATCTCATGTCTTATTTTCCTAGATCCACCATCATAGAAAAGAGACACTATGGATAGGATAATAGGAATCTTACGTGCAAGAAGGAACAAAAACATCTGGAAGTTTATGTTTCTCCGTGATGCAAAAACTATTACAAGCAAGATCACATGGAAGGAAAGAAGACCTATCAACCAAGGTTCCTGCAGACAAGAAAGGAAACTCAAAGATCAGAGACAATCAATTCTGTACATGAGGTGCACATCTAAAACGAATTTTGACATTAAAATGGCGAAATATATAGCTAAAGAAACTTCAACAATTGCGCAACCAAAAAGATCAGCTCGGCAACAGAACTATGATGTAAAAACAAAGAGAATCATTTTACTTGATCTATATTATATTCCTGGTATCAACACAAGCAAGACGACACTGGTTTTAGATAGGATCTGACTATAACATTATGAGCAGAAAACCTAGCCAATATGCCGAGAGAAACTTCAAATGTTAAGAACATCAACAGTCAAAGAGTAACTCTTCAAAGATTTCAAGCGAGAGAGAATAGCTGATTAATACCCCTTCAGAACTTTGAGCTTACTCACTTATTAGAGTAGGAAAAGTTACTTAAATCTACGCAGTTCATTTTGTAAATCATAGTCCAGAAGCTAACATTATGAACTAAATTCCACCATCAATTAATCATAACCAATTTCAGCTCTCGTGTGTTAATCTTTCCCGCTCTCAATCTTGCAAGATCACACATTTCCGGAAAATACGTTTCGAAATCCCAAAAAACAGAAACAGTAAATCAAAATCTAAAAAAGCAAAAATTAACGAAAAAAGGTGGAGATTTCTACATCATTCCATACAACCCTAACACCCGATCTCGATCACCTCAAGATACAACACAATTCAATCAACACCCATAAAGCAACTAAAAATAACAAACAAGAAGCTCGAATTAACGCGTATGAGATATGTGAAAATACCTTCCAATCAATGGCGTGGAAGAAACCCATGAAATTTTCGTAAGCGGGTTTGAGCCCGGAACGGAATTCCGCTGATAGCTTCTCCACCAGATCTGCCATTTGATCAAAGTGAGCATTAACCGCAGATTGCAGCTCCTCCATTGCAAATTTATTCCTTGAATTTCACCACCAAATGATTGCAATTGGAATCTAGACGTGAAATTTGCACTAAAAAGATTTCAACTTCAGCCTCAACTAGTCGAGTGTTGGGTTATTACTTATTATTGGTAGATCGTAATAGAAAGTTCTCGCACGCCGAAAACGCTGACGTTTTCGAGGTGGAATGGTTCGTTTACAATTAGGGCTCAAGATTTGGGAATTTGGATTGTATAATGACTGAAGCACCCTTAAACCTTTGTTTTCCCGTACAAAAAAAATTCAAATCGTAATAAATAAATAAAATTGGCTTCAATCGTGATTTACAATGCAACGACTAAATCAAAACCCTAATTAGGACAGCTTAATGTTTACATATATGTTTATTTTTTGTGAAAATATACACGTTTAGTTATAGTTCAAAATAATCTTAGCAGTAATAAATAAATGATGTACTCAGGATGAAGAATAATTGTACATGATTTAATTATTATTAATTTTGAGGTTAAACATTATGAAATTAGTAAACTACGTTTTTAAATTGTTGAAACGCCGAACCATCATACTTAAGGCTAGCAATGTGTTGGGTACCGACTCGTTAAACATTTTCGAAATCCCAAACCCATCTCAAATCCGATCATCTTAAACTCGTTTCAAACACATCTCAAACCTATAGGGTAATGCACCTAATTATTCATCCAATCCGATTAAATTTATAAAATATTTGAATACTCAATTATGGGTTGTTATAATAATTGAATGTGCATCTAATTAATAAAAATTTTAATACTACGAAGTAACATTAATAGTAGTTAATAGAATATGGAAAATCTTCAAAATAATATAGAATACAAACTAGTCTAAATTAGATATTTGTAAAAGTTTAATTTATTTGGCCGGTAAATTATAGAAAATAGATTCTTGATATTGGATCTATTTATATAGTACCTTGTGGGTTGAGTCAACGAACTATTTGTTTAAATTTGTGAATTTTGGACCATATTTCCAAGCTTTACTTTGTCAAAAGCACAAGGTATTTCTCGACATGTCCGAACTGCCCAAAATCCAAAAGTCCATCTTCACAAGAATGAAAATTCTGTATATTCTTTACCTCGAGCAGTAAATTTCAAGAATGAAAGATACCTTAATTAGTTATCATTCTTGTTGATTGTTTTTATCGAACTCAAGATTTATTCCCCTTGTAGTAATCTCGATTCTATTCTTTACATGAATACGATAGCAAATGAATCCATTACTACTCACTTTTATTAATGATTCGAACTTTAAAGGTTAAGTTTCAGCTTACATGATCATTGGCCATCAAGCTCTAGCTAATTAATTAGCTCTAATTAAGTCCAACACGAGTGGAGCTTTATTTTTTGTACATATTTTATCCATATTCACTTATCGAGCTCAAGTTTGATCTAAACTTCAAAACATATAGTATCAAACACAAAGAATCAAAGATATGTTGCAATTTGTTTGATATGTTTATTGAAGTACCAGGCTCAAACTAAACAATCGTGAATCAAGTATCAAATTATTTTGTTTGAAATTTTAATGCCTATACATGAATAGATAATTGATGTGAACATTATTTTACAAATAATATTTATAAGAAAAAGAGGCATTTTGAAATAATATCTTGTTCATAACTCACATTTATTTTAGAGGAATTATATGAAACTCACACTGTTCATTGTTGGAAATCGTATATATATTTATATATATTATATATGGTCAAGTTGCCAGGAAGCTACTTTGACCAAGATTTTGAGTGACGAACGTTTAATTTTTGAAATTAAATGGCATAGAATCGATCTACGTTTTGAGTAGATGATCGTGGTGTATTCACATTCTCAAATCCGATTCCGGTGGTGAGAAATAATGGATCAAAGTTGGTCACTTAAACATGAAGTTATGTGCTTAAGGATAAGCATGAATTAATTAATCTTTATCCCACATTGATTAATGTACATACATTAATTGTCTATATAAGTGGTTCATTGAACACCGGTATAATTGTGTGCACAAGTGATGGGTTGTAAAAGCCCACACGCCGTCGAGGCGAGCCAGTCGAGGCCCCGACCGCCGGGTTCGGGTTCGGGTTCGGCCCGGTCCGGTCCGGCCCGATTTCGGTTCCGTGGATCGTGGATTTTTGGGCTTGTTCGTGGGCTTGTTTCGTGGGCCTAGTTCCGTGGCCCATTGCCCGCATATTTTGGATCAATGTTTGATCGAGCCCAAAGATGGAGTTGGTCCGAGGCCCAACTCGTGTGGCCCAATCCGTTGGGCCTGCTGTGCACTTGAAGAGCGATCCGATACGTCCAATGAACACGGACGCACGCGTTGTCCAGATTCGTCAGTAACCGCTCGGTAACCTTCCGACATGAAGGCTCTGCGGAAACGTGCCCACGTTGTCTCCGAAACCGCCACGCTCAATAGGGGACATAACTCCGTAACACCCGACATCAATGCGGTGTTGACTCAAGATGCTTTCTCGTGAGGGACGACGCTTATAAATAGGACATGTCTCCCAAAGATAAGCCACCTCTTGCCTAAAGCATTCCAAAGATTCTCTCAAAGCACTCGCGCATACATACCTCGTGTCCAAGCTCTGCCCTCACCTCCATCCAGTTCGCGGAGCTCGTTGGTCATGCGGTGCGCCACCTACGAGATCTTGCCGTTTCATCTTTGGGGACGATACGCCGTAACCGAGAGCACTACGGGCGTATCTCGTCTTGCGAAAGAGGCCTCCTCGACTCGGCAATTTTCTACGGTTTTGTTACATTTGTTTTACAATACTGCTTTAGTTCATTGTTGTTTTATCTCCTTCTACATTTCTGTTTTAAGTTGTGTCACGCCCGCAAGTTGTACTATTTATGCGTTTTCCAACAATCGCAAGACGAGATATTACTTGCCACGAAGGATTTGAGACATTTTAAATAACTTAAAACTTTCGTAACCTAAACCTTTGCTTGGAGATGTCATCTGTTCCTGCCACCGACTCCACCTCCGCTGCTGCCGCCGCCGCCCGCCGCTGCTGCTGCTTCTGCCAATTCTGGCACTATGGCTTCGGCCATGTTTGGTTCGATGCCTTCGGGATCAATCATTGGGCCCTTTGGGTCGACTGTTGGTTCCACTTTTAGTGGTTCAACAATTGGTTCCACTTTTAGTGGTTCCATTGGCTCGACGACTGCACTCTTCAGTGGTCGACCGTTGGATCCATGGGATCTAACACTGGTGGTTCTCATTCGAGTTCCATGTTCCAACGACACTTCAAGTGGTGCTGGTGGATCCGGTTTTGGATCGATCTCGGCCCTGTTCATACCGCGAGGATGATGCCGCCCGAGAAGCCGCCAAGTTGGAGGATCCGACTTGAGATGGCGACAAAGATCTTTTTCACCTCACGACATTGGGCTTCGCCAATTTCTTGGTGGAAGATGAGCCCGCCGTTCGGGTCAAGTGACGGACTTTCACGTCCGGCGAGATATGACAACCGGCGACTTGGCGACTACCTTTGTAAAAATTTTATACTTGGTAGTTTAGAAGATAGCTTGTATAGCGTATATGCTGTTGTAACGACATCCAAATGTATGTGGGATGCGCTAGAAAAGAAGTATCGTAGTGATGATGCAGGTACTAAGAAGTTCATTGTAGCCAAATATTTGGACTACAAGATGGTCGATTCTCGACCAATCATGGACCAAGTGCAAGAGTTTCAACTCATTGTACACGAGGTTCAACCGAGAAGGACACCTTTGTTTCGGACGGCTTTGTCGTCGCTACAGTGATTGAGAAGCTACCCCCAGGGTGGAGAGACTTCAAGGTCTACCTTAAGCACAAGCGAAAGGATATGACGCTTGAAGACTTGATCGTCAAACTGCGCATTGAGTCTGACGTGAAGAAGCAAGATATAAAAGCGAAAGGCTTGCTCGATGCGAAGGCCAACCTGTTGGAGAGAGGCGGTCCCTCCAACAAACGTGTTCGTCCCAATGTCCATGACAAAGGCAAAGGGAAGGTGGTTGCCCGTAAGTTTGACGGGGACTGTTACAATTGTGGCAAGCATGGCCACACGAGTAAGGACCGTAAGCGAAGAAGAAGGCTAAACAAGTTACCAATGTTGTCGAGAAGGACTTGACAAATGGGACAAGGATGACTTGGCTGCTGTGGTGACCAAGAAGTCAACCACGTCGAGAATCAGGTGGATGGTTCATCGACATTTGGCAAGAATCGCGCACGCGTCTGCGCCGAAAGATGCGTTTCTCCACCTACAAGCTGTTGAGGAGGAAGCTCAACATGGGAACCAAGCTTCGTCCGAGGTTGCCGGAGTTGGTGATGTGGTACTCAAGATGTCGTCCGCATTGAGATCACATTGAAGGATGTCTTTGCATGTCCCGGACATCCGCAAGAATTTGGTGTCGGGCTCTATTCTAGTTAACAAGGGGTTTAGACTAGTTTTGAGTCGGATAAGTTTGTCTTGACTAAGTTTGGGAAGTTCCTTGGTAGGGGTTATCTTACCGGGTCTTTTCAAATTGAATGTAATGGTCATGTACCGTATACCCAAGATTGCTATTAATAAAAATGCATCTACTTCTCTTACTTGATGAGTGCTCGATTTATGGCATTGTAGATTAGGACATGTTAATCTAAATGCAATAAAAGATTAGTAAATTTAGATTTACTAAAGTTAAATGAAGTTAATACACAAACGAAATGTGAGGTTTGTGTGGAAGCCAAAATGGCTAAGTTATCGTTTCATTCAAGAGAACAGACACTAAGCCTCTAGAACTTATTCACACTGATGTGTGTGATTTAAAGTTTGTACAAACTAGAGGTGGTAAAAGTATTTCATCACGTTTATTGATGATCATACAAGATATTGTTATCTTTACCTTCTAAGAAGTAAAGACGAGGCTATTGAAGCTTTTAAAACTTCAAGAACGAAGCCGAGAATCAACTAATTCGTCGAATTAAGACTGCTCGAAGTGATAGAGGGAGAATATGTAGCTCCGTTTGAGGCATTATGCAATGAAAGTGGTATAATACATCAAACGACGCTCCTTATTCACCTCGATCTAATGGCGTTGCTGAACGTAAAAATCGAACACTTAAGGAGATGATGAATGCTTTGTTGATTAGTTCAGGGTTGCCCTAGAACTTGTGGGGGGAAGCTGTTTTGACAGCCAACTACATACTAAACAAGATTCCACTTAAGAGTAAGGATGTCACCTTACGAGTTGTGGAAAGGAAGAAAACCATCGTACAAATATCTCAAAGTGTGGGGGTGTTTGGCAAAGGTTGAGGTGCCTCTTCCTAAACAAGTTACAATTGGACCTAAAACAGTCGATTGTATCTTTATTGGGTATGCATCGAACAATGGCGCTATCGTTTCGATCCACGGTCGGAGGTGGGATATGACTGTGGGGACGACGATTGAATCAGGAATGCTATATTCTTTGAAAGTGTTTATCCTGTAAAGACAAGGATAAAGTGAATCCACTTCTGCAATAGAGCGATGGTGGCTTTCGAGTTCTAAACCTTTGGAGGAAGAACCGATATCGCATAAGCGATCGAGGTGCGATCCGGAGGGTCGGAACCGAGACGAGGCGATGAAGTCGAGCGCCAAAGGATTTTGGTCCCGACTATATTGCGTTCATGTTGGACGAAGAACCAACGTCGATCAAAGTAGCTATGCTCGGCCGACGGGATGCTCGGCAAGAGGTCGCTCAGTGAGATTGATTCTATTCGCAAAACCACACTTGGGTCTTTGGTTGATTTGCCGAAGGTTGTAAGCCCTTAGGATGCAAATGGATCCTTAAAAAGTACAAGGCGAGATGGATCAATTGAAAAGTATAAGGCCCGTTTGGTTGTCGAAGGGTTTAAACAAAGAGAGGGTGCGATTTCTTGATACCTATTCACCGTGGCGAGGATTACGTCTATTCGGTGTTTCTCGCAATTGTTGCTGCGCAATCTTGAGATTCATCAAATGGACGTTAAGACTGCGTTTTGAGCAGTGACCTCGAGGATGAGGTATATATAGAGCAACCCGAAGGGTTTGTAATACCGGTCAAGAGGCAAGGTATGCAAACTCGTGAAGTCTCTATATGGTTTGAAACAAGCGCCATTGCAATGGCACTTGAAATTTGACAATATAATGTTGGCAAATGGTTTCAAGATCAACAGTGTGACAAATGTGTCTACGTTAAGAACAACGATAATGGTTATGTTATAGTGTGTGCGTATGTAGATGACATGTTGATCATGGGTAGCAATACTCAAGTCATTAATGACACAAAGCGCATGTTAAAAGAAATTTTGACATGAAAGACATGGGATTAGCGATGTGATTCTTGGAATCAAGATTCTAAGAAGATCGACGGAATTATCTTGACACAATCTCACTACGTCGAAAGTGCTTAAGAAATTCAACGCGTTTGACAGTTTACACTAAGACCCCATTGAGCTCAATGTTCACTTGAGTAAGACAGGGTGAACCCGTTGGACAAGAAGACTATGCTAAGGTCATCGGTGTTTGATGTATCTTACAAATTGCACCCGACCCGACATAGCTTACTGTGAACAAATTGAGTCGTTACGAGCAATCCAAGCAAGGAGCATTGGAAGGCTCTAGTAAGAGTTTTGAGGTACTTGAGTATACTCAAAATCATGGGTCGCATTCACGAGATATCCCCGGTACTTGAAGGGTACCTTGTGATGCCAATGGATATCGACACGAAAGATTCACTTTCTACAAGTGGGTGCGTGTTCACGATTGGGGAGGTGCTGTTTCTTGAGATCCACGAAGCAGACGTGTATAGCCCGATCCACCATGGAATCGAATTCATAGCTTTGGATAAAGTCGGTGAGGAAGCCGAGTGGCTCGTAATTTTGGAAGATATTCCATGTTGGTCTAAACCCGTGCCATCGGTGATGATTCACCGTGATAGCCAAGCCGCTATGGAAGGCGAAAAGTGGTTTGTATAATGGTAAGTCTCGACATATACGTCGGCGACATAATACCGTGAGGCATTTGATCTCAGTGGGGTTATATCAATTGACTATATCAAGTCAATAGATAATCCGCGATCCGTTAACCAAAGGGTGAACCGGGATCAAATGATCAAGTTGTTAGAGGAATGGGATTAAAATCCACATCTTAAGAACAATCATAGTGGTAACCCAACCATGATGATGGAGATCCCAAGAACTTGGTTCAATGGGAGAACTAAGCTATAGGAGTTCGTGTGTAAACACTCAAGTTAGTCTGTTCCCTAGAAAGAAAACGAGTGTTGAAAAACTTGCTTAGTGGTGAGGTTGAGTCGTTGACTCTTAATGATTCCTAGGATACCTCGAGGAGGTTGAGTATGGCAAGATACTCGGTAAAGAATCACCTATGTAAGTGCGAAGTGGGGCCGCTTCAAACGAAACACTTATGAATCCAAAGTGGATGTCCATGGCCAAAATGGAATCAAACGTGAGAACGGATGAGGTTGAGGTGTTAAAGTGTTAATACCATTGTCTCAGTGCACGTTGTGGGGGAATAGTTCAAGCATCGTGTCCACTAATCCGCCTGTACTCGATGGTACTAACTATGGAAGGTTCAGGCCATAAACCACTGTCCAAATATTTTAACATCTCTTGAGGATCGAGCTGTATGCGTACATGCATATGGCTATTTTCACTCATGTGGGGATTGTTGGAAATCGTATATATATTTATATATATTATATATGGTCAAGTTGCCGTGAAGCTACTTTGACCAAGATTTTGAGTGACGTAACGCTTAATTTTTGAAATTAAATGGCATAGAATCGATCTACGTTTTGAGTAGATGATCGTGATGTATTCACATTCTCAAATCCGATTTCGGTGAGTGAGAAATAATGGATCAAAGTTGGTCACTTAAACATGAAGTTATGTGCTAAGGGATAAGCATGGATTAATTAATCCTTATCCCACATTGATTAATGTACATACATTAATTGTCTATATAAGTGGTTCATTGAACACTTAGTATAATTGTGCGCATGTGATGGGTTGTAAAGCCCACACGCGCCGCCGGGCGCGGCCCGGCCCGCCCGGCCGGTTGAGTTCGGTTCGTTCACCCGACCCGCCCGCCCGTTCAGTTCGGTTCGCCGGTCCGTCCGCCCGATTTGATTCCGTGGATCGTGGATTTTGGGCTTGTTCGTGGCTTGTTTCGTGGGCTGGTTCCGTGGCCCATTGCCCGCATATTTGGATCAATGTTTGATCGAGCCAAGATGGAGTTGGTCCGGAGGCTCAACTCGTGTGGCCCAATCCGTTGGGCTGCGCTGCACTGAAGAGACGTCCGGATCGTCCAACGAACCTCGACGCACGTTGTCGGATTCGTCGTAACCGCCGGTAACCTTCCGACATGAAGGCTCTCAAGGAAACGTGCCCACGTTGTCTCCGAAACCGCCACAGACTCAATAGGGGACATAACTCCGTAACACCCGACATCAATGTAGGTGTTGACTCAAAGATGCTTCCCGTGAGGGCGACGCCTATAAATAGGACATGTCTCCCCAAAGATAAGCCACCCATCTGCCTAAAGCATTCCAAAGATTCTCTCAAAGCACTCCTTGCATACATAGCTCGTGTCAAGCTCTGCCTCACCTCCATCCGATTCGCGGAGCTCGTTGGTCTCATGGGTCTGCCACCTACTTAGACGCCGCCGTTTCATCTTTGGGGACGATACGCCGTAACCGAGAGCACTACGGGCGTATCTCGTCTTGCGGAAAGAGGCCTCCTCGACTCGGCAATTTTCTACGGTTTTTGTTACATTTGTTTTACAATACAGTTTAGTTCATTGTTGTTTTATCTCCTTCTACATTTGCTTTTAAGTTGTAATACGCCCGGCAAGTTGTACTATTTGTACGCTTTTTCCAACATTCATAACTCACATTATTTTACATGGTCATTGGCCATCAAGCTCTAGCTAATTTCGGTTCGGTTCGGTTCGGTTCGATGTTTGCTCACCCCTAGCATATGGCATCAATTTCTGTCAAAATAGTTTTCATTTTTCAAAGTAATAACATTTGATTCAACAGTATACTCGAAGTGGTTCTCCAAATTAGAATTATTTGATTGTATAATTGTTTTGACGTGAATAAATGCATTAAAGGGAGTCATTATAAATCTCGCTCAAATCTTCAGACAAAACAAGATGGAATCTCACTCAAAATTCCAAATAAAACATTATAATTATCCTATCTCACATCGATATTTAGTCCCAAAATATTAAAAAAAAAGTATAGAGTGTAGCAAACAAATGGGTATACAATGTACACACTTAACAAAAATATGTATTTAAATTTGATTTCCTTTATTTTATATTTATTGCTCTCTATACATTCTGACTTAGTTTCTGAGTTTCTAAGGTGAAGGAATATATATAAAATAAAAGGTCTATATATTATAAGTTAGGACAAATAGCAGTCTTTCACCGAATATCACAGTACCACAATAGTATCATGTATCAACGATATTGGTCCCAAAAAAAAATAAAAGGTCTATTATAACGCCAAAACGAGGTGAAATAAAATATATGCATGCAGCTTTCTCAAACAAACGGTTTCCCACAAAGAAGAACGAAATATTTATGTATTATTATTTCTAATAATAATAATAATAATAAACACTGCCATACAATCTCACCATGGTTTTTAATAAAAGTTTTTTAAAAACTTTTAGAACAGCGTATCTCATCTGAAAATGAGCTAAAAATTAATTTATGTTCATGGTACTGTTTGATTTGTTCAAAAATATCCATTTTCCTAAAAAAGAAGTAGATCTACAAGAAGCGACAAATTAACAAATTTTGAATTTTTAGTGGATCTTGAAAATATTTATTTATATTATCATGAACATAACTACACATTCATATAGATGTGTAAGGAAATTGAGTAGAATATATACAAGGAGAAAAAAGGGAGGAAAAAACTCATGAGAAGAGTGTTGCATAAAAATACTAACTAAAGCATACTATGGCCTCCTTAGTAGGCCTAGTCGACCTGACTGAAGCAACATATGATTGAAAGGTTACAAGTTCGAATCTCAATAACCATTTCAAGGGCGACCAAAAACAAAAGAATATGTTTGTAAATTTTTTTTTTGGTCCATTAATATAGAAATTTTAAAGACCGCGTGTGATGGTGGACTCGAACCACAGACCTTTGGCCGTGACATTAACCACTCTACCACTAGGTCAAAACACACACAATATGTTTGTAATTTGAACCTTCTTCATGCGCACGACCAAGAAGATGCAGTGATGAGCAGTTTCTCTTGCCATCCTAGTGAGAGAGCTCTCCATCATCTCTCTCGAAAATCCGAAAACCGTTTTCGCCGAAACGCATCCCGAGCAATGGCTTCTGATCTTCAGCAGCAGCTTCGCTTGCATCACAGCATTGGAGCTGTGCTGAATCCCACAGAATCCATGGCTGTCCATTCTCTTTTTCCACGTCTCCAAATTCTCGAACCTCAAACAGTTGTCGCCGCCGTCTTTGTCGTAGTTCATCACGTGTTTGATCTCAGTCCCGAGATGATTCCTCTCGATCCTCAGCCTCTCCGAGCTGTCGAGAGGCAGACAGTCGTCTAACGAGTCGAAAATCGCCGCAAAGTAGTGCAGAGATTCCATGAATCTCGACAAGAAATTGTGGGGTTTTCTGCTTCCTTCTTGCTCGACGAGGACGACAATGGCGGGGCGAAGCGATTTGATGTAGTTCAACGTGTCTGAAATCCTGCAAAAACTGTTTAGTGAGCTGAGATGGAATGCTAGATTTACCGCAACAATTTCCCCCTTTTTGATCTTCGGCTTCGCCAGTGTCGATCCTCTCACGACGCCCGTGAACTCGAAGATTAGGTTCCGGAAGCCCCTGGCGAAGCTCGTAAGCCTCGACTTTGTTTCCCGGAGCTGCTCCAGGCAGCCGCCGTATCCTGTTATTTTCAGAAGGATACAGCTGACTGAAGTGGCCTTCTCTGACAGCGACTGCATAAGAGAGGCCACTGGAAGCCGTAGAGACGCGTCGAAATCGATGACGTGAAGGACCTTAGGGTTAGGGTTTTGCTTCTCGAAGGCCTCGAGGATGGCCTGGTTAGCCGTGAAGTGGGCTAGTTGGTAGAGCGGGGACACCTTATAGAGTTCCGTGTACGACAGGAACTCCTCGTCGGGTGTGGGGCCCTTCATGATTACCTCGAGAGGGGAGTCGCGCGTAAGGAGGCGCGATGAGCCCGTCGGCGAAGTAGGCCGCGACTCGCTGGACGGAGTCGCCCGTCAGGAGGAGTTCGGTAGAGGTCGCGGAGGTTCTCCGCGCCGCCGTGTGGTTGTTCTCGTCCACCGATGTGGCGGCTACCAGCAGTAGGTGGATGAGATGCAGCCCTTTCCGTCTTCGTCGGATTCTTCATCTTCGCTCTTGTGATTGAGCTTCAGCATTTGATCCCTCATTTGGAAGAGAGAGAGGCCTTCTTCTTCGTAGCTTTGATCGCTCATTATTGAGTCGGAGATAGCTGGGCTTTCCTTTCTCTCTCTCACATCCAGAATCTGCATCAATGGCAAGCCTAAGGCACAAGAAATCTTCAACGTCATATCCTTGCATCCTTAACATTTTAGAGAGCGAGAGAGAGTGTGATGTGAGGTGAAAAGCTAGCTCAAGGGAGAGAGAGGAGAGATGGAGGTATTTATATAACAATGTGGGATTGGTGCAAAACTATTTATGTGTGAATAGAGCCAAGCTTTTTCCTAGGGAATAAATCTAGGGTTGCTCGATCTAAATAAGTGAAAAATCGACAAGAAAGAATGTGACTAAGGTATATTTTCTTCTTTTGAAAATCTGTTATCAAAGGTCAAGAATCTGTTAAGATGTTTCATTGTTAAAGATGGTTATTTTGGAATATTTAGGCAGTTCGGAGAGGTCAAGAAATACGACAATGTATATGCTTTGGACAAATTAGAGTTGGGCATCTAGCATGCCCACTTGTCCATGACGCACAAATTTCATCTTCTAGTAACTTCTGTCTCTCGCGCGCGATTCGAACAGGCATTCAACTGTAATTAAATTATGTATTTATAATATATATTTAAAAATAGTTAAAATTTATTTCAATTTTCAATAATTTCGTATACAAAACAACTTTTATCTTGTGCTAAATCAAAATTAAAATTATAAAACTTTAATATATGTATATAATACATCACTAAACTATTCTTAAAAATCAAAATAATGTAAGAATATCCCCTAAAAAATAATGTGAGAATATTATAGGTATAACAGAAATTTTGAGAATAAATACTTTTTATAATAGGTACTATATACGTTCGAATACTTTATTTCCCAATAACTTTATTTTTCCTGTATTCTCTGAAGATTGCATCAAAATAAGAACAAATTATCTATAGCGTGTACTGATTTTTGGCTGCAAGAATCAATGAAACAAATAAACTGATGATTTATTCGATGAAGCAACTAAAATAAATATTTCGATTTTATCAACTGATTATAGATCGAATCTATCCAGTTATTACAGTGCGATAGTTGGTTGTTCACAACCTAGCTGTACCTGCCGCGTAAACAGTGGTACCAAACTATTTTTTACTCTAAAAAGTTTACAATGTTAACAAATATTTATTTTTGCTTGAAGACATTCGACTCATATTTTTCCGTATTTGCATTTTCTGTAAGAATTGTATAAACTGAATATATTACATTACTTCAATATGATATTGATAAAATATATTCAAAAATTAAAACACGATAGGTATAATACAAAGTTCAAGTGTTAATCACTCAATATTCTTTGGTGATTCCAAGTGTATGTTTTCAAAAAGAGATACATACCATGTTAGAATATGGAATAGAAACTTCTATCCATTGACAATATATAATCATCAATTTCTTGAACAATAATTTTGACTTCTTTTGGAAAGGATTCAATTTTTCCTTAACGAGTTATTGTAATGGAGTTTCACTTGAAAGACATGATATAAAACGCAAAGTAGATTAATCAGTCTAAAAAATGTTATACATGTGCATTTTTCTAGTAGTGACACATTTTCTAAATTGTTAAAACCTTTGAATGTTCATGAACCTTCAATCAACTTAAATATTCAAGAGCCTGAGAATCCGAATTAGTCAAAAAATTTAAGAAACAAAATATGGATGAAAATGCACCACTGTTGTATTGCTTAGATAAATATACATAGTCTCGATTTTCTTATCTTGTTTCAGTTACAACTTAATTAAGAGGATGTTTGGCTGAGCTTATAAGTTGTTTTTTAAACTTGAAAAACGGCTTATAAGCTGTTTTGGGGAGCTTATTATAAGCTCAGCCAAACACCCTCTAAGAGTGGTCACTAGATCTATAGTATAAAGTAAATCAAGAGATTAAAAGGTGATGAGAAAAATATGGGATAAGATTTCTGCGAAACACACACACACACACGATTGCATGCTAACGAGGAAGCATAGATCTCCTTGCTACTAACAAATGAGACAGTAGCATGAAGATCAAATTTTAGCTAACTTTGACGAGATCCCATTCCTTTAATCTCATAATATTTCAAATCATGGGACGTGTATTATAAATAATTCTTTAATCCCGCTATATATTGGAAGGGGAGATGAAACACTATTATCTGACAATCCACTATATTGTATTATTGTTTTAGTTTCAGCTTTTAATTTGCGTGTTCTTAATTAATTCTCACTAATAACCTATTGATTAACAAATTAGATGCATGCAGGCATATGTTCCACCTTGTTTTGTCGTTATAATTGACTGACCCTTAATTCGGGGGGGAGAGAGAGAGAGAGCGGTGGGATTGGAACAAAAGTAGGCGGGAGACAATATTGATGTTAGAATAGATCCAAGATTACTACATAGGGAATGAATCTTGAGTTCTTCGATGGACATATATAGATAAAAGAATCAACAAGAATAATAACTAAGGTATCTTTTCTTCTTGAAAAATTGGAGCGAAGGTCAAGAATATGTTATATTTTTCATTCTTGTGAAGTTGCTATACGTTAGGTTTTTGAGCAGTTCGGAGATGTCGAGAAATATCTCGTGCCTGACAAAGTAGAGCTACCAAAACTTGCACAAATATAATTTCCAACTTGTAAATTTTTATTTTCCATTTTCTACAATGACTTTACGTATATATATATATAGGGAAGAGTTAACGTGAGAACCATTTTTATGTGAGAACGTGAGAACCAAAAAATGATGAATTCACAGTGAAAGTTGATGAATCTGCTGGGAAAGTTACTGAATCCAAAAAAATAAAATTTCCGTCCCTCATGGGATTCGAACCCGGGTGAAAAATTCTGAATTATTGAATTCATTAAGTTTCTCAACAGATTCATCAACTTTCATAACGAATTCATTTAGTTCTTAGTTTTTAGGATAAGAATGGTTCTCATTTGAACCAAACTCTATATATATATATATATATATTTGGTATAGATGAATGCAGGGGGCTCTCTGGATTTTAGAAAATATCAAGAGTATATGAATAGTTTCATATGTATATATATGATATTGTAAATGTACATACGTTATTCATTTTATTAAAGAACATGTTAGCTTTTCTTGTATATCTCTATTTTATTTTTTTTGGATTTCTTTTATGACCTAGTTTTTATTACCAAATTGTTTTTCCATATCTCTAGAACTTATTGATAAAAATTATTTTTAACAATGAGTCTATAATTAATTAAGTTGAAGCATCAATTTCCCAAAATAAAACTCTTCTCTTTAGTTTTTTATATAATGAAATATATTTTTGTTGTGATTATTGTCTAATAAGAATTTTTTTGAATTATTTACTAAGTACGTCTAATAGAAAATATGAAAGTAATTATGAAATAGAGCATTTAGTTTCACTACAGATAATAAAAAAGAAGGTTAAATAAGTTCGTCAAAAAGTTAACAATTTAGCAAGATAGATTATGAAGTAAGAGTAATATATTATGACATCTTAATTATAAAAAATTAATAAATAATTTTCTGGTTGATAAAGCATGAAAGTTGAAATGAACTTTCGGAACATTTGTTTTATTTAGTCTTTTTTTAATATAGCCTAAGGCCCCGATTTTTCTTAATCCGGCTTTGGCGTTGGAAATCAAAGGAGGCGGAGACAACAATTTTGAGAGTATAGGAGAGTGTGTTTATGGATATCTAGTAGAGAGACGTGAGAGAGAGAGTAAAGAAATCGGATCTTCTAGACAAAAGTCCGGGTCCGCCACTAGATGAACGTATATTCATATGCACTAAAAAGTTGGTAACAAATTTTTATGCATTGTGAGGGAAAATATATACCATTCCATATTCAAATATTCATTTTTTTTCACAATTGTACCTGCGTATAAAATATATTATTATTGCTGTTGATAGTACCCTACCCTACCACATAAGTATTCTTCAGTAATATGAGCATTGGTACCTTGAAATTGCCAATCGGACACTCCATGTAGAAGTAATTAGTCGGTGAAGTTTGCATGGATGTAGAAAAATATAGTGAAAAATCTTTGATTTGGAAACACCCCCAAATATTGTCTTGTAAAAACGAACTGGGTAACCTATTATCATTTGCCTGTGAACCTTTTTTTTCCGTACTTACTTATTGCTTAATTTCGTAATATTTCTAATGTGTGGAACATTTTAGGCTAAACGTAAGTAGTTTGGGATACAATATTCCTTATTTTTATTTAGTGACAAAAGTTGTTTGGTTGCAAGAAGCAATGAAACAAAAACGGATGATTTCTTCAATTACTTCTTCGATGCACACATAGTGGTAAGACTATATGCTACAATATAATTAACATTATTTAGGGGTATAAATCATACTTTCTTGTCTGATATTTCATAGTGGCTATAGCCTATATTCCATTTGTTTGAAACTGAGAAGTCGCCCCAACTAAAGATTTGTGCCTATTCATGCATTGAAATTGCTGTTTGAAAGAATCAACTTCAAATTTTCAACGACGAGAATCTTGTTTAATTTATATTTTGGGACATAAGAATTGGGAAATATCACAGTCATGATGCCTAGAAAGCGATAGAATCTAGACCATTTGTTTGCCATTAATTTTCTTTTCGTATTTTATATATTTTGTCGTTACATGCAATGTAGTAGTATGTAATTTACCATATGAAAAAGTAAAATATAATAAGGAAATATGAAGAGTATGGTTTCTAAGATGTGCATGCATCTTGGGCTGTTCTAATAAAGAAATTTGCATGTATACTTTATGCTTTAGTATTATTCATGTTTGCCGTTTATTGTCTCTCATCTCCACAATTGAAGTGAATTGGGAGACAAAAATGCTTGCTCATAATGTCCTACTTATTTTACTTGATTTGCCCTATATCAATCTGTGCGTATTTTAACAACTAAAAAGCCCAACTTTCTTAAATATTACTCTCTCTTTTTCCATTCAAGATGGTCTGTATTTCTTATTTTTTATCACTTTAATCACTTTATATCCTTCTCCAAAATAACTGCATCGAAAAGAAATGGATCGTCTTGGACGAGGCGAGAGAGTATATTATTTTTCTGACTTTTATCACTCAAAATTCCTTCATCGACGGTTTCTATGTTGTAATATCGAACAGAAGCTTCTATATTGGAATTTAGGATTTTAGAACAACTCTTTCCAAGGAATCCGGTTTGTCTGATTTGGATTCGTCTTCTTTAGCCGTCTCAACTTACCAAGTATGGTTGCTACAGTATCGACTTTAATAAAACATTATTAATTATATGAGATGAATTTGTGTCAGGTCGTCTATCGAATCAAACCTCAATGCACGTACACATGTGCATACCCCATTTGTATTTCACGACTTCTTCCAATTCTAACTAAATGGATGGTCAAAATTAAGTTCCACATAGATCAATAGATATTTTATATTACAATAAACTTTTTTATATAACAATCATTGAACATAAAAAGATAAATGATACAAATTGAACATACAAATGGACTATGGGCACAAATTGGTTGTACTTACCACTGAGGGAGGTTTCTGTTTCATCTCCATCTATATATCTATCTATAGTTATGCCGTCTAAGTATTTTTCTTATTTCCTTTTACCTTTCTTTAGGTCGAATGCCTAATTTATTGATGTATAATTTCAGCAACACTTAGAAAAATTATCTTACAACAATTGCGGCATTTTTTTAGCAGATATAACAAGTGGAGTGCCGACTGAAACATAGAAAGAGCCAGAGTTTTCCGTCTTCGGCTTCTTTAACTTAACCAAGAAATCAACTTACACTGAGAAATCTCTGCAGCTCTAACATTCATTCATAGGTTTTTGTGCCAATGTAATGATAATGAGCACAAAGAAAAAATGTACTAAAGCACAGAAACTGAAAGATCAAATACCATGCTTATTCCTTAACATCCTACAAACAAACGAGTAGATCAGATTCGATAAAAGTTCAGTTTCATTCAATAGCTAATATCCTACTACATTGATATATTCAGACAGGAATTTTCATCAAGTACTATCTGGTTCAAAACGCACTTAGCATATACTTCCCTTGTCTTCCACATTACATTGATCACACTTTTGAGGGGAAATTAACATAAGACGCTTGAAGATGTTGCATCAACTGCCTTCGGATTTCTCAAGAGCTGCCAAATAAAGAAAACCGCGTGAGTTTGAATAGTTATGCGGTGACCATGTAGACAAGTTATATGTATCTCACTACTAGCAATGGCAAAACTGAAGCTCACATAAACATACACCAGAAAGAGATGGCATTCAAGAAAAGTCCTCTTCATGACCAAATTGATAACATTATAAAGATAGCCATCCAAGAAACAGGAAAACAGAAAGCAAATCAACATGCATAGGAATAAAACTACACGTAGGCACATAAGAGAGGGAGAGAGAGAGAGAGAGAGAAAGGGAGAGACTGTTATAATTCAGGAGCTTCTCGATCAGATCAACGTGGGTCATCAACATCCTTCGGCAGCAGTACCGGACCAAGACTAATGCATCAAGGGCATCTCTGCAAATAGAAATCTGGTTTCAGTGCAATGTAGAGTCAAAGATATCCATAGGAGACAAACATAGGCAAGTTGCATCTCTTCCAAGACAAGCAGCAAAAAAAATCTATGCATCAAATTTTCTTTTCTCATAGGATTAAAACTATTAACTCAAATTAAAAACAAATTAATTTGATCTTGACAAAAAAAACATCTTTCAATTATGATGACCACAGTTCCGGGGGCAAGATACCTCAACTAGCCTCGGGTCACAGCCCAGATACCATTCTACCCCTAATTCATCTCAGTTCTATCCTCCCAAGTCCCAACTAAGTCCAGCAACACATAAACAGGGTAACCCATGTTGTAACTAATTTTACTCCCATACATAAACATTTAGAAGAACAATGCTCGAGTTAAACATTCTCTAATTATTTACTACTAAATAATCGACATAAGAGGAAAAAAAAAGAAAAAAAATCTGATAACGCCAGCTATTTCCGTGGTCATGACTCATGAGACAGACTCACATATTGAGAACAAAAAAAATTCATCTGACATGCAATTTTTTTTGCAACTCACCAAATAACTGCACATTTCAACCCTAAACAAACGCAATTTCCTGAAACCCAAATTCGTACCAGTATTTTCTAACAGGAAACCCCTATAAAGAGCTGGAAAAATACTAACCCCTCACTGTAGTCTGCCTGGAGCAAGTCAAGATACGTGTCCCATTTGTTTCAATAACCTACGCATGTAATGCGAAATTAGAAACAACTGGCTCGAATCAAAGTATCATAACTCCAAGATGATGGAGAAATCAATACCTTTCCACAAGTGAAGCAACGGACGGGAATAATCATGTTGGGCTTTTTCTAGGGTTTGGCGATTATTCACACTGCGATTTCAGCTCTTTAACCCTTGGCTGTGGTCTCCAAACACGTTTGAAAGAGGAGAATCTATTATGTACAGTTATATATAGAGAGACACAGAAAGAGAGAGATGGAGATTTGTTTATGCCAGTGGGCCTTCGAGAGAGTTAAGTTTTATGGGCTTGCTAACTGCTGGAAGCCCAATAAGATTCTCCTTTTGTTCGTAGCATGATACCGTTTTCCCTAAGCATGTTGAATAATATTTGCTCGAGCTTGACTGCCTTATTAACCGTTTGAATCTCAAATGATTCGTTTTTCCGATTGAGACAAAGTGGCTTCTACATAACTTGGTTCGAATTTTGAATGATTCTTTTTTACTATTAAGAAAAAAGTAGCTTATAAATAACTCGGTTCGAATTTTGAATCATTCTTCATGTATAATCAATATCGAAGTAGTGGCAATGAATTACTAGATTCATTTATTATCCTTATGTTAAGGTTACCTATGAGAAAAGCAAATATACTATTCCTCTTTTTTTAGAGCCAAAATCTACTAATTTTGAACACATTTGAGTTTTTCCTTTTATGTTGGGCAACCTGAAACATTACCTTCATCCCAAATATTTTTAATATTCCAGTTCGCCATAGTCCAAATATACAGCCGTCGCAAATATTCAAAATTATTTTTCATAATCATTTACAAACTTACCATACACTGTCTTATTACACTAAATTAAATTATTATAAACCCAAGCTGAGTGTGAGCGTGTAACGTTCAATTAAGGGAAGGACAAAGCAAACTTAGTGATTTAATCTTTACAAAACCGAACAATAATTCATCCAGCAAAAAATAGGTGTATATTCTCTTTAAAACAACTAAAGATCATCTAATTTTGAAATAATCATAACCGTCAGTAAATCAGTTAATGATCTGCAGAGCTTCCGATATGAAACACCGCTGATAGCAAATCTCCAGTCTACAAAAATTCCGTTGAAATCGAATCACATCGATCAATCTGTGTCGACATCCACCCCTTTCCCCTTTAGGAATTCCTTGGCTTCAACGACATCCTACAATAATTAAATATATCATCAAATCCAGACAACGTTGGGAATCATCAACAAACCCAATAATGCAAGAATGGGCGAAAGTGCAGAAAATATGGGCGCCTGCCATCTAGGGGATTTTAGACGTGAGTAATAATTTGAAAATATATATACCTGTTGTAATAGGATAGCCTCATGTGGGCATGTCGGAAAATGCATGAGACCAACTCCGACCATTAAGACACCGTAACATCCAAGTGATACGATGAAGTAGAGAGGAAGCTGAGATCAATAAAGAGGGGCCATAAATGAGGTGGCACAAATACACGAGTAGAGAACTAAATAGAAAATGTACGAAGCTCACCAACCACGTATAGCTCTTTGGTAGTACTGACGTCTGTAACAAACTAATCCAGACAGCTGATAGAGCTACCAGCAACGCCATAATCTTTACAATGTGCTTCATTGGATCTCCAGATGAATCGTTTCACTCCTACCTCAAGGCTGATGTATGTTTTAATTAACTTGGACAAATTTAAAAAAAATACTTCGTTATTGGGGGGAAAAGAAAATAACCCATTTGGAAAAACAGAAACAGGAAATTAGCGAAAGAAATCACATGAGGAGATGGAGTCTGGGAAAGTCAGTCATGTAGACCACAAGCTTAAGTTAATACTGAACTAAATTGTACTGCTGCCCATCAGAAGGCATAGGTAGAATGTTTATATCACTTTCCTATCCCAACAAAAATGACGAAGGAACTCAAAGCCCTTGCGCAATGTCCCAAACATCATATAGCAGATCAGATTCATTTTAATGAAGCAATATCAAGCAAGCGAATGAATGTTTGAGAGCAGGTGAATCAAAATGTGCTAATGATTACAGCTTATATAGATCAAGATTCTAAATATGGTCGATAGGCTTACATAGAAGCAAAGAATATAGTTTTTAGTTCCTGTTCTGTCCTTGCCATTTTATTAGAGCCAAACTTTTGAAAGTTTTTTTACAATGACCTGTAGGAAAAACATTATGAGGATACACGTGATTTATCGATCACTACCAGCTTACAAGATGATATAGAAAATCCAATTGTTTGTTGTACTGCCATCAGAAGGGAATGTATAAGATTCTTTCACTGTCCTGTCTGAACAAACATGAACAGAGGAACTCAAAGCCCTTGCGCAATGTCCCAAACATCATATGGCAGCAGATAAGCTTTTCTAAAGGAGCATTATTACCAAACAAGCAAACGTATATTTCTGAGCGAGCCAATCAAAATAAGGATTATTAAATCTAATACAAATCAAGTTTTAAATCCTACCAATAGAACAGTGTCAAATTCCTGTTGTATCTTAACCATTTTATCATAGCCAAACAATTGAAAATATTTATTTAATTATAATGATGACCTGTAGAAAAACATTATGAGGATACACATAATTTGTGGCCCACTGCCAGCTTACGAGATGATCGAGATAGGAAATTAAATTGTTCGTTGTACTGACATCAGAAGGGATACGTATGTGATTCTTTCACTGTCCCGTCTGAACAAACATGAAAGAAGGTACTCAAAGCCCTTGCGCAATGTCCCAAACATCATATGGCAGATCAACTTTGTAAACAAGCATTTCTCAAGCATGTATAACCCTATTAGTCTCCCAATCAAAATATTAGCATGTATAACCCTATTAGTCTCCCAATCAAGATTCAAAATACGATAAAGTACTAGATACGAGCTGCAAAATAAATTCGATAACCGAATTCATGCCGCATTTTTAGCATTTTCTGAGAAAAACTTCGTTTCTAGTTCATTGATTTATAAACTGTGTTAATAAATCACACTGCATACAGTAAAATTCATGAAAATCGTCCCAAAATCAAATATCGATAAATGAAAAACATGATCCATTTATCATCACGGATCAACGAACACAGAACACCAATAATTTACTGAAAATCAGACATTATAGCATGAGGAAGATAAACCGAAAAAATAGAAAGATCCAACATTTTCAATTTACAAAAAAGAAGAGAGCGAATACCTACCAGAAAGAGCTCAAGGGTCAAAGCAGCTAGCTTTCCCAATTCCTCGGGAATTTTCTAATTTTTGGTGAATTTTGTTGGGGAGTTCAAAATTGTTTTCCTACAGATGGTCTTTGGAGCTACCGTGGAATGAAATCTTATCAGATTGGCCTGATTTGCTCGTTGCGCGGTGACGGCCTATGGTGGCGGAGAGAGATCGGCGCAGTCGTGTAGTTAGCTAAAATTAGGGTTTTGAGGTACCCTTTATAGTGGTTCTATCATTTTCTTTTTGGGAATTCTCGCCTAACAAATAAATTGGTAAATCAATACAATCGACTAATAGAGTCTTCAATACTATATAGACTATATTACTTGTCTAGTTCCATTTAATGCACGATTCGTATACTCACTTTTTTAATTTTAATATGCTTTTTAGAAATTAAATTTATATCACATTTCTCAGGTTATCAAAAAATATATCTAATATTTTATGACTAATGAAAAATTGACACGTCAAGAATAATATTGACCAAATCAAAATGTTAAGACCATGCAATTGCATTTTGGTGATACTAGCTCCGACGAGACATGTCATATTAACTTTTCAATGAATTGAAAAATAATGATATTATTAAAATATTCCCTGAGTTGTGTTGAAATGGCAAAATAAGTGAAAGTTAGTACAAAATCAGCAATTAAATCCAATCAATAGTTTACAAGCAATAATTATGAAGATACTTCACTATTAGAACCTCACTTCTATCTTCAAAATGCTCCAAATTGACAACATTTAGCACAAAAAGCCAAATATTATACACCAAATATAGAAGCTCATTGTCTTCTCTTACATCTTTCTATCCAACAAGAAGCTGACGTCCAAACTAAAATTACATATCAAATCACACATATATATACTATCTTCCATAATATTTTTTCACATATTGCCATATATGACAAAGTATTGTTTAAATTTTAATAACCTCATCTCACATGAGAAAATATTATATTCTTCTTGAAAGTGTTTCAATTTTCCATTTTCTAATCTTTAATTTTCACTATTTCGTGTTTGTTTCATGGGATGGGGTCAATTCTGTGTTTCATTTTCTAGTGTTGCTTAAGTATGCCATGAATATCATACAAAAACAAATATAGCTCTTGCATTTTCTTAGGAAATGCAAAAAAAGTTAACTATAAGTATAGCTTTAAAATCCTAGACTATAAGACAATTAATCCATCCACATTTCCATACCTGTTCCCAAATTCACAATATTAAATATTTGTTATATTTGTAAATTTAGCCATTACTTAAATATTTTTAACAAATGGTAAACAGAATCAAAATGTTTCCAAGCTGCTGGCAATTCATGAGTGCATCGACGTGTAATTGTATCATAGTCATCCAGAACCAGAACAACCTGATCATTTGAAGAAATAAAGAAATCTTCAATTCGATTGAAGATTAAGAGTTTAATATTCATTCTGTCATCTTCAATTTCAGTCGAACACAGACCCTAATATCACAACACTTTCAATCGAATTTCGGAGATTATATTGGCATGCTCAGTTGCAAGAGTTTAAACGTAGTGTTATAGTCAAAACAATTATAAAATCAAGTTAGAATTGCAAAATAGCTTAAATATTGTGCGTTTTTAAACAATTAGGCCTCGTTTGGTAGATTAGTTAGGTTTCGTACAGTTAAAATGTCTTTTTCGAATGGTTTTGTAACCCACCACAGTTGGGTTACAAATCACCGAAATATCTGTGAGGCTACCAACAGGATGCGAAAATCTGAAATAAAGTACCAACAGACGTATAACTTTGTTATCACGGCAAACAATCTTCACCAAACGAGGCGGCAATATTACAATCTCAACTTGACTTGTATCAATAGGACAAACCACATAAAATATCATATTCTGAATAGTTTATGAAATTGGCATAAAAATGTAAAGAATATTTGTGGATGGAATGAATTGCTATTGTGATTTTACTTAGTAGTGCTATCAGTCTCAGATGTCACTTCTTACAATCTCCGGAGTTTGACCCTACATGTTGACTAACTCTAAATGGTCAATATCATTCCATTCTCAATTTGGGATTCCATTGACTTTTGATATATAATATATATCTCTGTTCATCAATTTTTTTTATATTTTTGTGATATATATTTTAATAAATTATAATGAGTATAAAGTGAGTAAAATAACAAATAAATATATTAATGAATAATAAAAATAAAAGACGGTTCATTTATAGATTTATTTTTGTAATGAGTTAGTAAATTGGGGTAGTTCTATTTAAAAATTGAAAAATAAAAGCTTTTAAATGGACGGACAAAAAAATTATCTGTTTTGGTGGACGAATAAAGTATTTTTATTTTGCATCCAAAGTTTTGCACAATTTTAAGTATATATATTTGACTTTAAATATTATAGACAAAATATGTCTTTCATTTTCAAATCCGGACGACTCAATTTTGCAGATAGCATTGTTTTCACATAGATTATTTAGGTATGATGTGAGGAAAATCCTTCGGATAGTACGTATGAGTACAGTATAATTGAATAGGAGCACTTGTCGGTAAAAGAATCATCCTGAGATGATAATTTGATGGCTACTGGAACAAAGTAGAACGTATGGTTCTATTTGTCAATATTTCTTTCTTGCTTCTACGGAATCAATGTCGAAAAGAATTGGAAAAATCAGCCATTCACAATAAGTGAAGGATTTCTAAAGTTAAAGATCAATTAAAAGTTAGAAATTAAATGAATTCAGTGGGAAAAATTGCATATCGTTATTTTATATATCTTGCAAAATCCTTGTGAAATTCAAGCCACCTGCATGTTTTTCAGTATAAAAAATTCAAATGATTATATATTTGAAACACAATATATTTTCTGGATATTAAAATGGTAAAGTCAAAATATGTAATAAATCTTAAAATTGATTGAAACTCTAGGTACGATAAGATAAATATCCATTCAATATATTATAAGACATTAGTATAGGTAATTATTATTCGATAAGATTCTTTGCTCACTCCAGTTTGAGACAAAATGTGAAAATTAAAAGAAAAATGTACGTCATGTAACATCTCTCGACTTAGCTAGCCCTGGAAATTAAATTAAGTAATTCAATATTGGATTTGCTATCGCTAGTGAATAAATTATATTGAACGATTTGAGCCGCTCGAGATCAGCTCGTAAATGTCTCGAACTAGGGTGAGTATTGATTATTTGGTCGGGTATGGTGAAAAATATCCGAATTAAAATAACCGAAATTTTAGAAATGATAAACCAAACCGAAATAATTTGGGTTACAAACCAAAATAACCGAAAATTATTTCGATAATTCGGATAAAACCAAATTTTTGCTTTAATTCGATTTTAAACAAAAACAAAAATATTCTATCAACAAATAACTATTTGTAATATTCATAAATAACATTGTCAAATACTAAACTCATACCAACAATCTTCATAAGTTCAGTTCAAAAATATTACCAAATCTGAATTCATAAAATGCTACAATCTTCAAAACACCATATTTAAAGTTCAATTTAGGGCAACTATTTATTTTAATTATAATATTACTATACTATATATAAATATAAATTTGGTATCGGATATTCGAAAAACTCATCAAATAAAACCATCTACTAAAATATATTTCGGTTATAGAAGATTGTCGAATAACCGATTTACGAACCAAATTAAATATTTCGGTTTGGTTGGTTCGGTTATTCGATTATGGACATTATCTTCTAATCTCGAACAATGCCTATATATATATAATAATATTTTATATATATAATTCCTGTTATAATCATTGAAGATTATACAAAGACTAACGATGCATGTTAATTTTTAGTTATTAATATTTTGTTTGAACTGCTTATCATATATCTTTGATATGAAAAGAACAAATAAATATGTGTATACTCTATAATGAATATAATTATAGCCTTCATGTAAAATTAAGGCGGAATCAGGGGTTTCAGGGAGCACCAACACTCCCGACCAATTTTTAAAACCCTTTTAATCTTGTATTTTGTATTTTTTTTAGTTTATTATTTTATTTTAGCACTTTTTAGGAAAAAATATTATTTTAGTTCCATAAACTATTTTATGCGTACTTTCCTTTGTAAACCAAACCTAGTCTTCATATTTTAATAAAATTTAAACTGCAAACTCTTTTAGAGAAATTCCAAACCTTGTTATAGTACTGTCTACATAAATTTAAATAAATGCAGTGTGATATCTATTTGTACTCGTATCATACATATAGAATCAATAAGTCGATACTTTTATATGTTAATTAATAGGTTTTTATCATAAGCTAATACATTTTATTATTATTATTATTATTATTATTATTATTATTGAAAATTACCAAATAAATCATAAATTATGATTCATTCTGTAATTTTAGCATCACTTTAAAAATTGGTAATTAGATATACAAATTATAGATTTTTCTGGTAATTAGAACTCAACAGTGAGTTTGACATGTGGAGTTGTGGCTTTTAGCCCTCTGACTTCTCGCTTTTGTCATCTCATTGAGTAAAAAATTGATATTGCATTAGATAGTAGTTTGGTGGTCGAATCACGCAAACAACTAGTGAAATTGATTTTCAACATTCAAGTTGAGTTTGTCGATCATATTTTCGGATATTTTCTTATATATATCGTTTCATGCAATTAATTCATGGGTGTTTTGCATGTTTTGTTTGGTTTTTCTTTGTTTTGTGATTTGATTCTTTTTGGTTATATTAGAATATCTTTTATTGGAATCATGATCGTTTTGGTTTTCTGAGGAATGATCATGTTAAAGCATTGAGCACTTTCAGCGCACCAGCGTCGGACTGGCGTGGATCTTTGGTCTTGCGTTGCCTCTGACGAAGCTCGAGAAGTCGTCGTGGTTGTCGGCGCCGCGTCCGGAGTTTCCGGAGCGCCCGCGTAATACTGACTGGGCGTCAGTCATCGCGTCCGGCGCCTCGGATCCGTCCGTATTGCGAAGAAGTTAAGTCGTCAGTCATCGCGTCGGCGCCTCGATCCGTCGGTACTTGGGGAGTCGACCCAGTATCAGCGTCCGTGCCGTTGCGTGGATCGGCGCTTTGGCGAGCATTGACGCGTCCGGCTTGGCAGTCGTGGAGAGACGCTTCTCGCCTTGTTTTAAGCGGCGTCCGGTGTTCGATCGAGTCGGCTGCAGCGTTATTTCGTGCATATATATATGTTCTTTGTGAAACCTACCTTTTCATTTATTACTTTTTTGCTTCTGCGCCTATTCCAAGTTTTCTTTTCTTCTTCTAAACTTTTTTATTATTCTTTTTCTTTCTTGATTGAAGAATTATCGTAAGGATATTGGATTCCATACTACGGTTTGATTATCAATTCCATCGTTCGTTTTGTTCGTAAGTTTCTTCTATCGCTTTATTCTATCTTTTCGGATTCGATTGTTATTAATTTCTCGTTGGGTTAAGTTTAATTTTGATATTCGTCTAAGTAATCTTGTCTTCGTTTAATCTTTTCGATTCATGTCTAGGGTTTATAATTTCGATTCCATGTTCTTCAATTTAGGGTTTAATTCTTGCCTGATAATTTATCGCTTTGTCGATTTCCGCCTAGTTAATTCGTTTTCTTTCTTTAATAATTTCTAGCCTAGGTAATCAATCAACCCTCTTGGTGATTAGGTGTTTAGAATTTATTTGCTTTGGTTGGTAACCAACTAATGCCTTGTTTAAGTTTTCCTTGAGAGCGACTAGGGTTAACTTTCCCTACTATAACACCTCGTTCGATTATGAGTCGATTAAGTATACTTTGATTGAAACAAATTTTGGATTAAGTATACTTTTGATTGAAACAAATTTTAACACAGTTGAAAACTTTAAATTTATTTATGTTGCATGTTTTTCGTTTTATTCTTCTTGCCTTTCTTATTTTGTACCGCATGATTGCGTTTGATCTCGTTGTTGAGTGTTGTGTATGCGAGGACGCTTATTTAACTCTAGATTGACATCACGGTTGAAGTATACTCATGGTGAGGAAACCTTGTTGCCAGTGTGGGACTTTGATCACTCCGATTGTGATAGCTTCACGAGGCATTCTCACGCGAGGGGATTTACTACCGTCGAATCTTTTGTTTGAAGAATTCCCGAGGATCATGGGTGACCAGAAAGCAATATGAGAATGTGAACAACATGTGGCGGGAACCTTCCGCCTGCGATGGGATTACTTCCGCAAGATAGGAGACTACAAATCTATCGTCTTTGCGGCTGCGTGGGTATGAGTTGAAGCAATCATTTCAACCTCGTTCCCACTTTTCATGGCATGACAAATTAGGATGCCTTAAGTTTTATCGAGAGAATATAATCCAGTGGTGCGATCATTCCCTCTTTTGGCACGAGCGAAGAGCAGTTGAAGATCGTTGTTTACATTCTACGAAGGATAAAGCCAAGTCTTGGCTTATGAACTTTCCTTGGGCTTCTACGACAATTGGAACTACGTGGTGGGCGATTCGTGTTGAGGAATTATCCGCGGCCGAGAAGACCGAGATCTTGATCAAAAAAGCCGCGTTAACGGTGGGTTCGACTGCGCCCCTCCCCGAGAGGTTCTTCTTTCCTTGAGGATTCAGCCAGCCTCCACCGAGGGATTTTCTCTGTGCATCAGCAGATTTTACATAAATGGGACATACAGTGAATATTTGTCTAATATGGGAATTTTAGTCTGTGAGCGGAGTAGGGCTTCAATACATGCAAGGTTTCCGACTCGACCACCTTATGAGCCGAGCGAACTATGAGCAAAACCCGGTGACAATGTTCGAGGTGGAAGAACCCGGGCAGGTGGGGTTGATTCAATTCTTAGAACTCAGCCACTCCTGTGGCCGGTACAGCCGCCCGTGATCTGCGCTCACGATGGTCCTTAACCAGCGGGGTTATGGTGGCAGTATCGGTATCCCTAGCAGCCATATCGATAGCCGTCATACCAGCGATGTATCCGCGCACGGTATCGTACATACATCGGTACCGCTACCACAATAACCGCCTCATATGATTACCCTAGAAATGCCCCAACCTCCACGGTGTCGACGCTCTCCGCCGAAATCATCCATGGAGGATAGTTTGGCGCGTTTATGCGAGAGACAAGTTAGCGAGGAAACCTGAGCGGACATTAAGCGTCTTGAGAGTGCGATTGGCGGATCTGATCTTGCTCCAGCGAAATCCGGCAACAACAACGAGCGAGGAAGGATATCGACGGGGCTCAAACGCACCAAGCTCAGCTATGGCTCTTGATGGGAAGAAAGTCGATAATAAGTGCAACTCGGAGATCGTGGAGGAACATATAGTGGAGAGAGGGCGTGGAGAAAGCAGAGTTGAGGAGAAGTGATCGGGAGGAACGACCAAGCGGTCTGGATTACAAGGCGGCAAACCCTTATAAGCCTCCGATGCCATTCCGAGCCGATTGAAAATGAGAAACAAGGCGGCGGTTCTCGATTTTTACAAAATGCTTTCCAAGGTTAATGTGAATATGCCCTATTAGATGTGATCCGCAATGTTCACGCATGTTAAGTTCTTGGAACTTGCATGAAAGGAGGTTTGTCGACGAATACGTGATGGTATACGGTGGCCACTCATATTATGCAACAACCACTTCCGCAAAACAAAGGGATCGGTGGCTTTCATCACCATTGCTTTGGAAATGGTAAGGAAGCATCGGGTATGCTAGATTTAGGAGTGGTATTAATCTTATGCCTACTACATTTTCAAGCAATTAGAATTAGGAGAGTTGAAACCTCGGGTATGAGTCTGATGCGATCGCTCTGTTCGCTACCACTAGGGTGTAGAGGATATTCTTGTATCGTGGGTGGCTGATTGTACATGTGGATTTTGTGGTGTTAGAGATGGCGATGTGCATGAAAATGGTCGAGACCATCTGCACTATTAGGGCGACCTTTATGGCCCTACTAATACCTTGATTGATGTGAAAATGGGAATATTAGGATGACCGTCTAGGAAAACAATGTCATTTACTATGCATAATAATAAGCCATGCCATCAATTAATTCATTGAAAAGCTCTTTTATAGACTCGATTGATGCCTTGGCGAGATTTCTTTTATGCAGGGATCACAGTGGAGGGAGTATACGGATCGGCGACAAGGAAGAAAGGCTCATGTTGGGCAATTTGAAAGATAAAGAGGAAAGGAGACTCACGGAAATCGAGTTAGAGTTGAAGGAGCTCAAGAATTTAGTATGTCTTCCTAGGATAATGAGAAGAAGCCGTGATCATCTCTGCGAACTTCGAGTACCAACAATCTCTGTTGGTTTCGTGTTAAAACGACATAAGCTTGCTTTCGGGTGGAGTTTGGCGATATCAGAATCGATCTGCCATGTATGCATAAGATACGACGAAGATGGAGCGCCGAAGAAAGATGGACAACGAGACTTAACCCGGTGCTCGGTGAGGTAGTGAAGAAGGGATCTTAAAACTCCTAGTAGAAGGAATCATCTTTCAATTCTTGGCAATGAATGGGTCGATCCAGTCCATATCGTGCCCGAAGGGAGGGATAACGATGGTCCTTAACGAGAGAAAGGAGTTGGTGCCCACGGACGTGGCGGATGGCGAATGTCGTCGGAAGCTTAATCTTCCACCAAAAGATCATTTTCTCCCTTTCATTGACCAAATGTTAGATAAGTTGGTGGTAATGAGTTTTATTGTTTTCTTGATGGTTTGTCGGTTACTTCCGGATCGCTATAGACCGACGGATCAAGCCAAGCGTTCACGAGCCCATTTGGAACATATGCTTTTCGAAGGATGTCATTCGGACTGCAATGCTCCGTACTTTCAGCGATGTATGATGTCGGTCTTTTCGACATGATAGGAGATTTTGTAGAGATATTTATGGACGATTTTACGTGTTTGGATCCCCGTTTGATGATTTTTGAAAAGATTGATCGTGTACTTAGTCGTTGTGTAGAATCTGACCTTACTCTAAGTTGGGAGAAAAGTCATTTTATGGTCCGTGGCATTGTGTTGGGACACGTCGTGTCTAGTCGGGATAGAGGTTGATAGAGCTAAAGTGGAGGTGATTGAAAAATTACCCCACCAAATGATGTTAAAGGAATAAGGAGTTTCTTGGGTCACCTGGTTTTTGGTCGTTTCATTAAGGATTTTTCTAAAATATTTCAACCCTCCGTCGTCGTAGCTCATGATTCTCCTTTAATTTTGATAATGATTGCCTTGCTTTTAATGCTTTAAAGGCCGAGAACCTGGCAATGGTTATCGGTCTAATTGGTCTTTTCCATTTGAAATCATGTGTGATGCTTCTAATTACTGTAGGGTGTCACAGGTCAACGGGTGATAAAATGTTACGTGTGATTTACTATGCAAGCAACTCTTAATCTGCTCAAGTAAATTATCAACAATGAAAAGAGATGCTTCTTGTGATTTACGCTCTTGATAAGTTTCGTGCTTACATAATGGTTCTAGAGTAATAATACAGTGATCATCTTGCTTTAGATATTTGTTGACCAAACCCAGGGCGAAACTGACTTATTAGATGGGTGCTCTTGCAAGAATTCGACTTAGAGATTCGGGATAGGAAGGTAGTGAGAATGTCGTTGCCGATCATTTGTCTCGATTAGATAGTCCCCACTCCGGTCTATAGGTCCCATCACAGTCCTTCCCTGAGCATGCAGTGCCTCTTCTATGCCTTGGTATCTTGACATTGTTAATTATCTAGCATGTGGTGAGTTGAGGCACGCCACCTCCCGAGAGAGGCGTTTTCTTTCTGCGAGGCAATTATTGGGAGGACCCTATATTTTTAAGTTGGGGAGTTATTCAGGATGAGAACACCAAGGTCCTTGAGATGTGCCACCAAGCTCATTGTGGTGGACATTTTGGAGGACAAAATGCGCCTGAGGTGTTACAATCAGTTTATTTTGTGACTCTTTCGATTCTCATACCTATTGTGTGTTTGTGATCGGTGTCAAAAGTAGGTTCAATTGGACGTAGGAATGAGATGCCTCTTAATAACGTCTTAGTAGTTGAGGTTTTGATGTTTGGGGAATAGATTTTATGGGACCTTTCCTAAATCTATGGATGCAGTATATTTACTTGCCGTTGATTATGTGTCCAGTGGGTTGAGGCTATCCCACTGGGACATGTGATTCTCACATTGTACTCGAGTTTGTGCGGGAAAACATCTTACGGTTTGGATTTCCACGAGCAATCATTAGTCTTGGTGACACTTACGCGATAAGTCATTTGAAACTAAGGAAAAAATGGATTCACACATAAGATTGCCATACCACCCAGACGTTGGGTCGAAACCAGCAAGATAAATCAATGGCATCCTCGAAGACCGTGCAGCCCTCGAAAGATTGGGCAAACAAGCCGTGGCTCTGGCGTACCGTACCACGTAAAGCATCTGGGAATGATCCCATATCATCGGTGTATGGGGCGTGTCAACTTGCACGTGGAGGTTGAACATAAGGCATATTGGGCCATCAAGCTTGAACGATCCTCTTAAGCGCTTGAGCATCGTTCACTTCAAATGTCCGAATTAGGCAGAGCTCATCACGAGCCTATGATAATGGCGGTCATAAAGATAAAGTCAAGCTTCATGATTGTCGAATCGTGCATAAGGATTTGAAGCACGGAATGAAGGTTTTATTGTTCAACTCTTGTTTGAAGTTATTTCCGGAAGGCTTAAATCCGTTGGAGTGGACCCTTTGTTATTAAAGTGTTTCCTTATGGGTCGGTGAGCGTGAAAGAAGGAAGTCTTAGTCGTTCCTTGTTAATGGCCGTAGAGTAAAACCAGATCTTGAAGGAGATCATCGGTAATAGTGGAATCAATCTATGTTGCGATCCTCATTCATCGATCAATCTTTGTCGAGCTTACGATAATAAACAAGTGCTGTGGGAAGCAACTTTTCTCTGTTTTTGTTCGTTTTTCCTTTCGGTTTTGTCTTTGTTTGTGTTTTGATCTTTTGTGGTTTCGTTTGGTGCGAGGAAGAGTTAGTTTATATAGGATTGGAACATGGAAAAAGAAACTTGCAAAATCACGTCGGGGAGGTACCGGCGTGGGGCCAAGAAACTTGGTGTTGGGGTAAAGTCGAAGTTGGGTTGAAACCGCTTGTTGAGAGACGACGAGCGTCGGACGTGATAATCAAAATTTTGGGTCGGTAGACGGCCAGGACGCGCAAGGCCGTAAATCGAAATTTTGGACAATGAGTGACCCGGTGAACGACAACTAGTATTTGGTCCTGAATTTAAAATAAAAAAATAATTAATTTCATTTTTGATATATTTGAGTTAGGGTTTTCTAACCATATCTCTCTTTTGCTTGCTTCTCTCCTCCTGCAATCGACATATTTCTCGACCGCCTTCATTCCTCCATCCGTGGCTGTCCGGAAGACAGCGCCTCGCGCCACGCCCTCTGCCTTGCTCGCCTCGCATCAGCGCCCTCCCGTCCGGCGTTCTGACATCCGGTAGCAATGCTTCCTCGCATCCTCCCGTCCGGCGCCTCTTGTCCGTCAGTCCCACTCCTTCCAGTATACTGCTCAGCTCATTGTTGCCTCATCCATGCACATTCTCCGGTCCGATGCCGACTTAGTCGGTGTGTATTGACCCGATGGCGTTTTCTTCGGATCCGCGTCGAGGCTTGATCCTTTCTCGTCCGCCTCGCGCCCTGACCCGGCCAGCAGCGCCTCTCCGTCCGATATTCGCCCCAGTGGCCCTCGTTCCTCGGCGCTCGCCTCCGTCGGTGGCGCTTGTCCGTCCGCTACTCGTTTCTTCCGTGGCTCTTAACGCGTTTCCCTACGTCTTCTGCTGCATTTCACCATGGTTCGGACTAAAAATGCTCGGCTCAGGTTCATCACCCTGAGCCGATGATGTTTCTATGGAGGAACAGAGGAAGATATCGGTATAATGCTACCACTTTTCAATTTATAATCCGTGGAAGGTACACACTATCGTTGTTTGCATTCAAAATCACTCCGCCTCAATTGTTGACGATCACGAGTTTAGGTCTTGAGGATAGGGTTAAGAAGTATTTGAAAAATTTGGGATTGCTTGATATGCTTTGATGGATTTACAGGTTACAACCCATTGTTGCAATTCTCTTGCCGATGTGTATTGATGATGAATCGATTCATTGTCTTGTCGTCTGTTGGGCAGTATGTTATAACACCTCGTATTATGAAGGGGTGTTTGGTTTTCCGACTTACGGTGCACGTGGTGCCCATTCATTCATGTTAGAGGCACGGAAGCTATCGAGTTTAATAGCGGTCATCGATCGGAATGCCGAGTGGTTTATCGAGACGATGCATTGGCAATGGTCCACAAGTTTATAGCATTGATGTTTTGAAATGAGCGGGGTTAATAAGGTGAATCTTTGCGGGTCTTCCTTCCGCATGTCTTGTAAAGAAGGAAGATTTCACCGACATTCTTTATTTGGGACCACTTGCGGCTTGTCGGTAGCGTGAAATGTCGGCCACCTTGTCAAATCCCTACGATGCAGCGGTGAACTTGAGGATCATAAATAATGATGGGCGACGAGTTCTGGCAAGATCTCATTCGACCTAAGATGATTGATCTTAGTAGTACGAGCGCTCCGCATTGCATGAGACCACTGCAGTACCTCATAATCGGAGGAATTGCGTGAAGAGATATATGCTCGCGCGATGCTGCGGCGACCCAGGCGAAAAGCGGCAGTGCAGGACCATCATGCGCGCCCGGGTGATATGGTCATCTATGATACCAACTTGTTCCATCCGATGATGAAGCGTCCGACATACCGATGCGAGGAGGATACAAGCCCATTCGAGCGGCCGATCCAAATCATCCGGTTCGCCATGACAAGCGGGCATGGTCGAGTTATAATTGATACGTGAGGAAAGTTTAGGAGTGAATGGCGAGCCGGCTGGACGAGTTTCGTCGAGACATATATCTCGATTTGATCGGCAAAATCAACGTCTTGGCGAACAAAATCGAGTTGTGGCATGAGCGAACCGGCGTTGGAATGAATATAATCGGCGGATGATCGGCGAATCAACGCATAGCGCCGCGAAGCCCGGTGGAGCGGTACTACCGCTCATGACCTTTCCTCCCACTTACCGCCATCCCAATAGTGATTCTTCACTATTGAGGTTCATTTTCCTTTTGTTTTTGTTTCGTTCGTTTCCTTGTTTCGTTGTTTTCTTCTCATTTCTGTTTTTGTAGGTTTTGTTCTTTGTTGATCCCCGCCGTTCGTTTCTTGTTTCAAGTTTCTCTACCTTTCTCTTATTCATTTATCGCAATAGGACCTCATGTTTTAAGTGTGGGGAGTTTTCTTCCGTTTGGTATGTTTTGTTTGTTTCTGCCGTTTGTCTTTGTTGTGTTTTGTCGTTTAACTTTTGTTTGGATTAGAGATGATTTTATCTTCTTGAAATCAATGGTGTATGAAGAATTATGCTTTAAGTTGAATTAATTGCGTTTTGATCAAAAATTCTTTGCATCTTGGTATATGGTTTTAGTTTGATGAAACTTAGGTGTAATTTGAGCTGTGGGACATAATTAGAAAGCTGTCTTTAGACAAGGTGTGTGATCGGATGTCATATGCTCGTAAATAGAACCGTCTCTTGTATGATCTTTCGAGAAAAAGTGGACAATAAAAAAGAAAGAAAAGAAAATATGTGTTGTTGTGAAATAAGTGGGCTTAAAATTGAATAAGGGCTCTACCCTCTTGCTTGTGTTGTCTCGAATGGAGACTCTTTGCTATGGGTATAGATATACGTTAGGATACTCGGTGTCAACTTGAAGGTTCCACGCGATTATTGTCTATAATCGGTTTTAAGTTCTACATTCTTATTTGTTTTTCATTTGGGATATCTTACATGAAAGGAACCATATAAGTTGTATATTGATTTACGAAATCATGTTGAGTGGCTCTGACTATTCTATGATAAGTCATGTTTGAATTGATGAATGAGGATCATTGTATTGAGAACTATATTATTGAGATGCATTGAAGGGATGTGAATATGTGATTGATTCTATTTGCGATATTGATTCTATGTGTATTCCTTTCAAGAAACTAAAATTTGTTTGAGGACAAGCAAATAGTTAAGTGTGGGGTGTTGTTTTGCATGTTTTGTTTGTTTTTCTTCGTTTGTTTTTGAATTTGATTCCTTTGGTTATATTAGAATATCTTTTATTGGAATCATAATCGTTTTGGTTTTATCGAGGAATGATCATGTTAAAGCATTGAGCACTCAGCGCACCAAACGCGGACTCGGCGTAGCCGCAGCTGGTCTTGGCGTTGCCAGCAGGCCTTCGAGAAGGCGCGTCGGCGTTTGTCCGTCGCTGGGCGCCTCGTCCATGGCGCCGTGTCCGGGTTTCCGCGTCCGTGGCTGGGCCACGTATACGACTCGTCCAGTCAGTCGCGTCCGGTACCTCGGATCCGTTCGGTGCTTGCGAAAGTTAGAATTCGTCCGAGGTCATCGTCCGGCGCCGGATCCGTCCGGCAATCGCGAAGAGTTGGATCGACGAGAGTCATCGCGTCCGTGCCGTTGCGTCAAACCGCTTCCGTTGAGCATTGACGCGTCGGCGTAGCGAGTCGGCGGGAGGCCTTCTCGCCTTGTTTTAAGCGGCGTCCGGCGTTCGATCGAGTTGGCGTTGCGGCGTTATTTTCGTGCACTATATATGTTCTTTTAAGCGTGAAACCCTACCTTTTCATTTATTACTTTTTCCGCTTCTGCGTGTGTCCTCCAGTTTTCTTTTTCCCTTCTAAACTTCTTTCAATTATTGTTCTTTCTTTCTTCTTTGATTGAAGAATTATTGTAAGGATATTGGATTCAGTACTACGAAGTTTGATTATTAATTCCATCGTTCGTTTTGTTCGTAAGTTTCTTCTCGCTTTATTCTATCTTCGGATTCGATTGTTATTGATTTCGTTGGGTTAAGTTTAATTTTGATATTCGTCTAAGTAATCTTGTCTTCCGTTTAATCTTTTCGATTCATATCTAGGGTTTATAATTTCGATTCCATGTTCTTCAATTTAGGGTTTAATTCTTGCCTAGATAATTTATCGCTTTGTCGATTTCCGCCTAGTTAATTCGTTTCTTTCTTTAATAATTTCTTGCCTAGGTAATCAATCAACCTCTTGGTGATTAAAGTGTTTAGGAATTTATTTGCTTTAGGTGTGGTAACCTAGTAGCATACTTAAGTTTTTCTTGAGAGGCGACTAGGGTTAACTTTCCTACTATAACACCTCATTCGATTATGAGTCGATTAGAGTATACTTTTGATTGAAACAAATTTTGGATTAAGAGTATACTTTTGATTGAAACAATGGGCTTTGATGTTTTAGAAAAAATAAATATTTTGATGTATGGTTCGTTGTTTTGGTTCGAGTAACATTAGTGAATTTTATCGAAGAATGGTTTGATAGTTCCAATTACAAAAATATATAAATTATGTATTTACCTACAAACTTTTAAAGTGGCGTTGAAATAGTATGATCATAGTTATAAGTGGTAGCGCATTGGGATTTATTGGGTATCTATCTTTACCAAATTCTAATAGGATGAATATGAATAAGTGAAATGGGGTTGGAGAGGATATGAGTAGTAAAATTAGTACTTCTAGATGGTTGGATTGAGTTTGAAAAATAGTTATGGATACCTAATATTCAAATCCATTTATATATATTATTAATGTTATAATTTTATAATTAACTAAATAATTACAATTAATTAAATATTTTTTTCAATAAGTATTTATTTTTTAATAATATATTTATATTTATAATTATATATATATATATATATTCTTTTTATTATAGTTAGAAAGATATTATGATAAAAGGTTGACTAAAAGATTTAAAAGATTGAATATCATAATTACATATATATATATATATATAGAGAGAGGAGGATCAAATAATTTTCAGTCAGTGTATGTAATCTCAATCAAGTCCACTCATCTTATAGATCCATGGTGGAGATTTTTCGGATTTTTAAAGCCATTTGGCTCGATTTAGCTACGATGAGGTATATTAGTTATTTGATTTTTATGTGATACAAAAAAAATCATACATGTTTAAAAAACGACGCATATGTGTTAACAAAAAATACATGAGTTTATTTCTTGAAACTACGTGCATATTGATATACATAAAATCGCATACGATTGAACATAAAAGCGCATAATGTTGAACACAAAATGTATATGATTGATTTCTCCAAAATTTATTCTCACGTTTAGCGATTACTTCTAACTTCATAATTGAAATATGATCAACAATAAAGAAACAAAGGATCAACAAAATAAGTGTTTGTGTATATTGGAGAAGATATAAAGAGATATAAATGAATGAGATATAATTTTCTTTTTAAAGCATGTATGTTTGTGTTTAAGTAGCACATATTTGTGTTTAGTCGTATGCGTTATTGTTTTGTAATATGCATATTTTTGTTAGAAAATATACATAGAGATGGATGGATCTCGGATCGGTTCGGATCCGTAATCTAGATCCATTTTAGGATCTGGATCCTAAAAATTTGGACCGATGGTTTGGACGGATCGGATCCTCCCCATATTTGGATCGGATGGGATTAATTTTTGAGACGGATCGATCCGGATCGATCCAGCGGATCCATTAGTTTTATATATATATATATATATATATATATATATATATATATTATTATTATAATTAAATATCTAACCCCAACTTAAAACTCTTTAATTTCATTTTCAAATTGTCTTAAAAAAACGTCTTCCAATTTCATTTCAAATTCAATTATGTATCGATCGGCATTCACGGTGGTCGCCCTTACACCACGACGATCGAGTTGTTTGTTGTTCCTACCTTATAGTAATTTTTAACTAACGTCTTCCAATATAATGATAATTGTAGAAATTATAAATAATTGTTATAGTATTATTGTGTATTTAGATTATTATGACATTCTGTGAATTATAGTTGATTTGAATTTATTTTAGAGCGAAACATATGGATGCGGGTCAGACCACGGACCTACGGATGGATTTGGATCTAATTTTTGGACCCATGGATCCGGACCGGATCGGACAGTAAAAAAAATTGGATTTGGATCTGGACTGGTGGATCGATCCAGTCGACGTTGACATTCCTAAATATACATGCTTATATTTTTAGTATGCATGTTTCGTTTTATAGAATGCATGTTGACGTTTTGTTGTATGCATTTTACGTTTTGCGGTATGCATATTTCATTTTGACGGTAAAACTCTCATTATCCTTCTCCGTCGTTTTGCTTCTTTCTCCGATTCTTGACGAACTTCACCGTAAAATCTGCCATAACCACCATTTCTCTCAATCCTTCAAAATCCACATCTATTTTTCACAAAATCTCTCAAATTTCTTCTCAAAATCTTATTTTTCCTATTTTATCTTTCAATCTATTGTCTTATGCTTTGCATGTTGCACATGCGTCAGTGTTTGTCAAGTCGCCATTGTGATAAAAATTTCGAAGAAAAAAGAAAATCGGAGGAGATGAAGAAGAGAAGAAGAAGAAGAAGAAGAAGAAAGAAAAATGCTAACTTTTATTTTGCCCACTATACCATTTCAAAATTAAAAATAAATGAAAAATGGATTACCACGTGTCGGTTTGTGGTGCAATACGTGTTCAAATGTGTGATCAAATTAGGTCTACATATTATATGGGGCCGGTCTTCTGAGAACTCAATATATATATATATATATATATTAGGTTAGAAAAACATTTTATCCTAGCCAAATGAAATTTGTTATGAAAATTGATGAATCAGTTGAGAGATTCTTGAATTTCACTTTTGAAAATTTTCACCGGGTTGAATCTCATGAGGACGAAAATTATTTTTACGGATTCGATGATTTTAGTATTTCATCAATTTTCATAATAATTAATCGTTTTTGGTTCCAGCGTTATCGTGATAAAAGCAGTTCGTTAATTATCCATATATATATATATATATATGACACATTAAAGTTAGATCATTTTATTATTGTACTTGAAATAGTTTTATTTCTATCTATAACTTCAGTAGTCTCTAGCTTTTTTTGAGATGTGTATCCAACATTATAAAAATTTATATTTAATTACTTAATATTTTATAATTTAAACGGATTTAATTAGGTAATCAACGAGTATTATCCTACAGATTGGGGATGTGTATGGATATTAAAGTTATTCTTTAAATAAATTTAGAGTCGGTATAAATAAATAAATTTTAAACGAGTTCAAATTTAGAAAATATTTAATAGGTGATCATCTGATCCATTGCTATCTCTATTTTAATTAGTGATCTATTTGACATTTTCTATTCTTATAAAAGTTGATGTATATTTCATCATAATGATAAAAATTCTCCAGAAAATACAGAATTGATATCAATGTTCCTGTTTATTTCAAACACAAGTTTTTTGTATATTTATCATTTATTTCATTGAAGAAAAATATTATATCTTTTATTTTATAATTAGTAAATATCATTTATATTTAATAAGGTATTATTCGTTGAAGAAAAGTATCAATATCTACGTATCGGATGTTCGCTTTTGGGACTACCTCTATTTCAAATTATTCGAAAATGCAATTGAATAATGAGTAAAGACATTTAATATACAAAATTAATTCTTTTTTACTTTGTAATTAGTATCCATATTCATTTTCGTGTTTATTTCAAATTCAATTTTTTATATATTTATCATTTATTTAAAAATATAATTTATATTGAAAAATATTATTTATCTTTTTACTTTATAATTAATAAATAGTATTTATATTAAAAAATATCATATCTATGTTCACACATGGCCACCTCTATTTCAAATTATTCGAAAATGCTATTGAATAATGAGTAAAGACATTTAATGTCCAAAATCAATTCTTTGCCATTGCATGAACCACGCTTCAGTAAATCTGCGTACGAAGTTAGAGAGAGAGAGAGAGAGAGAGAGATAAAACAACAGCAAAAACGAAAGGTGGAAAGGGAGAGAAACCCTAACGCCGAGAAATCACGGGTAACGTTGTCGCAAATCGCCGCCACCACGGCGAATCAGCGATGATAACTCACGGTCTGTTAATTCCATCGGATGTTCATATTCGAATGCCGATCTTCAGCTTGAATATCTTCAAAATCTCTGTAGGGTATTTTGTAGAGAAAATTATCTTGCCGATTGGTGATTTAATCATCCTTCCACCAAATTCTGTAGTTGCTATCCGTATTGTCAGGGTTTTGCGTGCTCGTGTAGATATTTTGTTTCTATTTGTTTATCAGCGAGGCTGTTTCCAATTTAGGAACTTGCTTTTTTAATCGGTTGGTTGCCTTTAGATGATAATTTTAATGGTACACTAACATTTTGCTCGTACACTAAGGAAGAGCTCAGAGATTCTAGTTTGAATTTTTGATGTAGCTTGTAGGCTGTTATCTGAATTTTAAATACTTGTACTTTATCTCGGTGGTTTATAAAGGGCTCACTTCTTTCAAATACATCTTCATGAAATTTATAGATACCGGATTAATAAGATTAGTTTAGGTTCTATATGCTCGCAAGATTCAAACGTGCTCTTGAGTCTTACATTAAAGGCGAGGTAGTCATTTGGGGGCTAGGGGTAGGTATACTTGATTGGCTGATCAACTTGAGATAGAGATAATATTTGGACTTATAATTCCTTTGGCACATCATTATTCAGCCGAGGAAAGAGTGAAACCGAGGTTGTTGTCATAATGTTTTCTTTGTGCTCTTAAGTTCTATTTGAAACTTCATTGATCCAAATAATGATTATTTATGTAGGAATTTAAATTGTATAGCTAAGTTTCTTTAGTTCTCGTCTTTATTAACCAGAGAAGAGTGGTTAGGAGGTGAAGGAATCGGGTAACTGGATCACAAAAATTAGTAAGTTTTGGGCATGTCCTTATTTTACTAGTTCTCTGTTAAACATCAATCTATCCATGTATCAGAAAGAATTAAAATTGTAAAAGTGCCATTATACTGTCTCAGTCCTTGAGCAAAATGAGAACACGGAATAGGTTGCATTCAGTTATGTTGGTTCTGGCATAGGTTGCATTCAGTTATGTTGGTGCAATGATTTCATCTTAATATTTGTTCAACCTTACAACTTCCTTTCTCTCGTTCACTGTCACTGTTGATATTGTGATATATTGGAGTTATCTTCTTTTAGTATGGCATTTTCCGACATATGGTTTTGATTGAGCTAAAGCTGGTTGGCATGAATTTTGCGTTATATGATATATCTAAGAGAATTTCGTTGCTTTAAAATAAGTAGAAACTCCAATTTGTTGCAGGAAAATAGGATGACAGCCTTGGATATGAGGAGTAGATGTACTGTGGCTCTTGACAGTGTTAATATCTCAAAGAACCGTTATACTGATGTCTTGCCATGTATGTTGATAAATAGTAGATTACATATTTTTTGTTTTTTCATTTACTCAAATGCATATCATCTATCAAAATTTATTGGTTTGAAATTATTGCTGCAGTTGACGATAACAGGGTTACCTTGAAGCAGTGTGCAGATTACAGATCTTCAGCTAGGGGTTATGTCAATGCCAGTTTTATTATGGTGGGAATTTTCATCCTACATGAACTTTAACATGCTACTTTGAAGTTCTTCAATAATCACATTTGGTTCCATATGTCGTTCATTAAACGTGATTCTTGTTGTGTAGACTTCTGAACACGTTTCTCGGTTTATTGCGACTCAAGGTCCACTGTCACATACTTCTGATTTCTGGGAAATGATAATCCAGTATCAATGCCCAGTCATAGTTATGCTAACCCGGTTGGTTGACAATTACCGTGTAAGCACTCAGATTTTGTGATTTAACAGTCAAATAATATTCTCAACTTGGTTACCTTGAAGCAAGATTTACAAAGTGGGACTTTTTCTGCTCATTCAGTGAAATGATTTGTATTGTATGATGTTTTCTATTTCTGAAGCTGTTTCTCTGCAAATATTGTGTTGATCTATTTTGCATCCTCTTGAACAACTTAGTTTCTTTACTTGATTAAGCTGGCTAGTTGTCTCTAATATGATATTAAATTTACTGCTTTTGTGCCCTTTATTATCTATTTTACTCTATTCTTAAAATTAATACATGACTCATTGCTAAGTGCAGACACTGAAGTGTGTTGATTATTTCAAGCCGAGAATGGACCTAGAGTTCGTAACATATGCATTGCCACCAAGAAGATGGAAACAGCAGATACTTCATTAATATGGCGATCCTTAGAAGTGAAACACAAAGAGGTGAGGCTATTAACTACTTATGCTCAATTATTTTTCAATTATGAGCTTATATTGGACTAAATTTGATTACAAAATGAATAAGCAAGCACACTTTTTACTTCTGCAGTCAGAGGAGCCACCATGGTCAGTTTTGCGTGCAGTACCCTGAATGGCCTGATCATGGAGTTCCTAAAGACACTCTTGCTGTTCGTGAAATCTTCAGAAGAATATCTAGTTTCCCACAGTCTTGGGCCCATTGTTGTTCATTGCAGGTTTGCCTTTTATAGTTGATTAATCTTATTATCAAAGTTCTTTTCATTGTCTGACACTTGTTATATTGCAGTGCAGGTATTGGTAGAACTGGTACATACTGCCTCATTCATAATACTATCCAAAGAGTCCTAACTGGAGACATGAGTGCTTTGGACCTTGTTACTACCGTAAGCACTTTTAGGTCTCAGCGAATTGGTATGGTGCAAACTCTGGTAAGTTCACCAACTTTTGGAATTCATGCAATCTCATTGACTATAAAGTCATAAAACTTGTCGTGATCTTTGCATCTTTCCTGACAAAATAAGCTTAAATAATTGATGAAGGAACCTGATGAATACATTTTCCCCAAGCGATCAGGAAAATGAGTATTCACATCCTTTACATATCCAGATATTACAAATTATCAAATATTCGAACAGCAGTCACTTTGACTGTTTGAACATGTTGGTTTAAAATTTGCACCTTCAATAGTAATCGCAAATGCAAATATAGGCTGATTTTGCAGCTATTTTATATCTCTATAGTTAACATTATAAAGCAACTACAATAATGTGAATTAACTTATTCAATTGATCTGACCCCAGTTGCTTCGACTAATTGTTAACGTTTTGAAGCAATTCATTATTTGTTGCTCACTATATTTTTGTTACTTAACTTGCAGGAGCAGTATCTCTTCTGCCATGATGTGATTATTGATGAACTGGAAGACTTTTTGTCAAATGGGAAAACTCAAGGCAATTTATAATGATATTCACTGTTTCGTGATGAAGTCATCCTGGTAGGCTTCTGAAACAGTCGAATTTGTATTCCTGTCAAAGCTCTGTCCGTCTCTTGCTCGTGGGGCTCGATCAACGACCTTATTTTTATGACAAGTAGCACAGAAGAGTTGGTCATCTCTTATTGAATCTGATATTGCATTCCACCATTCCTCCGCACTAACAGTAGCAAAATCCACCTTCTGTAACATTTTGGTGTATAAAACTACTCACTGCATAAAAGCATGAGCTCATCGAGTTCTGTTGCCGGATGGTAGGGCTGGAGATATTGTACTACTTTTTAAACAAAACAACCGTTTTAGGTGCCATTTTCAATTATGTTTGTGCTTAAAATTCAAGAACTGGTTCCCGAAGCTTAATCATGCCTTATGAAAGTTTTCAAAAGTAATGCAGAGAACTAGTAAACCATCCCTTTAGAATGGCCTATAGCAAGTTGGATCCTTTATTACAATATTGCGACATCTTCTAATGCATCTATAGATGATTGTCACATGTTAGAAATTTAAAATCTATCCAATTTTCTTTAAAAATCACAAAAGTGGTAAAAATTCACATATATTGAAGATATTCAGGAATCTTAATAAAGAGTTACGTATATTTTAAATTTTGTTGATACAATACAATTTTCTGTAGATGCAATAAGAGATGATGTACGCTGCTGATTTCTAAATCAGTGCAAAGAGCTAACAAAAAGTCCCTTTGGGGTGGTCTAATTAGCGGGTGTGGGTCTTAACACTAACAGAATACTCAAAGTTTTCATGTTCTGTCTCTGTTTTCTTGACGAAAACAACAGTAGAAATACAACAGATCCGTGTTGGATGACAAAATGCATTACCAATGAAAGAAGCAATTCACTAAAGCATTAGAAATTATAAGCTAACAAGACTTTTCATTAGGAGAAGGCCAAAATGCGATCAAAACGAAAATTTGGACTTCCAATGGGAATTACAATACAAAACACGGTCTCTGTTTATTCCTCCTTACTACGAGCTGCTCTTGATGTTTGAGCTCGCCCTTTTCCATCTCACAATCAGATAACACAATGAAAACAAGGTGTTCACCTGCATGAGGAAGGAACATAAACGTGAAATTAAGGCACGAAAATCATCATGAAAGGATGAAAAGAGGGTGAGCAATGACTGACCAAGATTATGATCGCGATCACCAACAAGGGCGGACCAGAGCACAGAGAGGAACAGTCCATTAGCGTCAAAGTAGTTCTGGCCTGCAAAGCTTTTCCAGTTGCTGGCGAGGATATGATTAAGCCTCTCGGCAAGATACACTCCTCCTACTGCACAATGTATATACATAGAGTATTACACTTTTAACTGCAACTGTAACGTAAAGTAAAACAGTAAAGCTTATTTAATATGATAGCTGCACCATATTCTTAATTTTCTTCTTTATCCGCTTCTCTCAGTTTCTTCTGCATGGAACATTTGCAGCATATTACCTAAAGCTTTAGACCTACATCAATACTAACCATAGAACTGCTGCATCTTCTAACATCACAAAGAGGTTTCTTCAAATATTTCCGAACTCAAACAAATAAGGCAGTTCTACGCTTTTCAGAATCTCATGTCTTATTTTCCTAGATACACCATCATAGAAAAGAGACACTATGGATAGGATAATAGGAATCTTACGTGCAAGAAGGAACAAAACATCTGGAAGTTTATGTTTCTCCGTGATGCAAAAACTATTACAAGCAAGATCACATGGAAGGAAAGAAGACCTATCAACCAAGGTTCCTGCAGACAAGAAAGGAAACTCAAAGATCAGAGACAATCAATTCTGTACATGAGGTGCATCTAAAAACAATTTTGACATTAAAATGGCGAAATATAGCTAAAGAAACTTCAACAATTGCGCCAAAAAGATCAGCTCGGGCAACAGAACTATGATGTAAAACAAAGAGAATCATTTTACTTGATCTATATTATATTCCCTGGTATCAACACAAGCAAGACGACACTGGTTTTAGATAGGATCTGACTATAACATTATGAGCAGAAAACCTAGCCAATATGCGGAGAGAAACTTCAAATGTTAAGAACATCAACAGTCAAAGTAACTCTTCAAAGATTTCAAGCGAGAGAGAATAGCTGATTAATACCCTTCAGAACTTTGAGCTTACTCACTTATTAGAGTAGGAAAAGTTACTTAAATCTACGCAGTTCATTTTGTAAATCATAGTCCAGAAGCTAACATTATGAACTAAATTCCACCATCAATTAATCATAACCAATTTCAGCTCTCGTGTGTTAATCTTTCCGCTCTCAATCTTGCAAGATCACACATTTCCGGAAAATACGTTTCGAAATCCCAAAAACAGAAACAGTAAATCAAAATCTAAAAAGCAAAAATTAACGAAAAAGGTGGAGATTTCACATCATTCCATACAACCTAACACCCGATCTCGATCACCTCAAGATACAACACAATTCAATCAACACCCATAAAGCAACTAAAAATAACAAACAAGAAGCTCGAATTAACGCGTATGAGATATGTGAAAATACCTTCCAATCAATGGCGTGGAAGAAACCCATGAAATTTTCGTAAGCGGGTTTGAGCCGGAACGGAATTCCGCTGATAGCTTCTCCACCAGATCTGCCATTTGATCAAAGTGAGCATTAACCGCAGATTGCAGCTCCTCCATTGCAAATTTATTCCTAATTTCACCACCAAATGATTGCAATTGGAATCTAGACGTGAAATTTGCACTAAAAGATTTCAACTTCAGCCTCAACTAGTCGAGTGTTGGGTTATTACTTATTATTGGTAGATCGTAATAGAAAGTTCTCGCACGCCGAAAACGCTGACGTTTTCGAGGTGGAATGGTTCGTTTACAATTAGGGCTCGAGATTTGGGAATTGGATTGTATAATGACTGAAGCACCCTTAAACCTTTGTTTTCCCGTACAAAAAAATTCAAATCGTAATAAATAAATAAAATTGGCTTCAATCGTGATTTACAATGCAACGACTAAATCAAAACCCTAATTAGGACAGCTTAATGTTTACATATATGTTTATTTTTGTGAAAATATACACGTTTAGTTATTGTTCAAAATAATCTTAGCAGTAATAAATAAATGATGTACTCGGGATGAAGAATAATTGTACATGATTTAATTATTATTAATTTTGAGGTTAAACATTATGAAATTAGTAAACTACGTTTTTTAAATTGTTGAAACGCCGAACCATCATACTTAAGGCTAGCAATGTGTTGGGTACCGACTCGTTAAACATTTTCGAAATCCCAAACCCATCTCAAATCCGATCATCTTAAACTCGTTTCAAACACATCTCAAACCTATAGGGTAATGCACCTAATTATTCATCCAATCCGATTAAATTTATAAAATATTTGAATACTCAATTATGGGTTGTTATAATAATTGAATGTGCATCTAATTAATAAAATTTGAATACTACGAAGTAACATTAATAGTAGTTAATAGAATATGGAAAATCTTCAAAATAATATAGAATACAAACTAGTCTAAATTAGATATTTGTAAAAGTTTAATTTATTTGGCCGGTAAATTATAGAAAATAGATTCTTGATATTGGATCTATTTATATAGTACCTTGTGGGTTGATTTGTTTAGTCAACGAACTATTTGTTTAAATTTGTGAATTTTGGACCATATTTCCAAGCTTTACTTTGTCAAAAGCACAAGGTATTTCTCGACATGTCCGAACTGCCCAAAATCCAAAGTCCATCTTCACAAGAATGAAAATTCTGTATATTCTTTACCTCGAGCAGTAAATTTCAAGAATGAAAGATACCTTAATTAGTTATCATTCTTGTTGATTGTTTTTATCGAACTCAAGATTTATTCCCCTGTAGTAATCTCGATTCTATTCTTTACATGAATATGATAGCAAATGAATCCATTACTACTCACTTTTATTAATGATTCGAACTTTAAAGGTTAAGTTTCAGCTTACATGATCATTGGCCATCAAGCTCTAGCTAATTAATTAGCTCTAATTAAGTCCAACACGAGTGGAGCTTTATTTTTGTACATATTTTATCCATATTCACTTATCGAGCTCAAGTTTGATCTAAACTTCAAAACATATAGTATCAAACACAAAGAATCAAAGATATGTTGCAATTTGTTTGATATGTTAATTGACCAGGCTCAAACTAAACAATCGTGAATCAAGTATCAAATTATTTTGTTTGAAATTTTAATGCCTATACATGAATAGATAATTGATGTGAACATTATTTTACAAATAATATTTATAAAAAAGAGGCATTTTGAAATAATATCTTGTTCATAACACACATTTATTTTAGAGGAATTATATGAAACTCACACTGTTCATAACTCACATTATTTTACATTCATTGGCCATCATTCTCAAGCTAATTCGGTTCGGTTGGTTGGGTGTTTGCTCACCCCGGCATATGGCATCAATTTCTGTCAAAATAGTTTTCATTTTTCAAGTAATAACATTTGATTCAACAGTATACTCAAGTGATTGCCAAATTAGAATTAATTGATTGTATAATTGTTTTGACGTGAATAAATGCATTAAAGGGAGTCATTATAAATCTCGCTCAAATCTTCAGACAAAACAAGATGGAATCTCACTCAAAATTCCAAATAAAACATTATAATTATCCTATCTCACATCGATATTTAGTCCCAAAATATTAAAAAAAAGTATAGAGTGTAGCAAACAAATGGGTATACAATGTACACACTTAACAAAAATATGTATTTAAATTTGATTTCCTTTATTTTATATTTATTGCTCTCTATACATTCTGACTTAGTTTCTGAGTTTCTAAGGTGAAGGAATATATATAAAATAAAAGGTCTATATATTATAAGTTAGGACAAATAGCAGTCGTTCACCGAATATCATAGTACCACAATAGTATATATCATGTATCAACGATATTGGTCCAAAAAAGGTCTATTATAACGCCAAAACGAGGTGAAATAAAATATATGCATGCAGCTTTCTCAAACAAACGGTTTCCCACAAAGAACAAAATATTTATGTATTATTATTTCTAATAATAATAATAATAATAATAATAAACACTGCCATACAATCTCACCATGGTTTTTAATAAAAGTTTTTAATAACTTTTAGAACAGCGTATCTCATCTGAAAATGAGCTAAAATTAATTTATGTTCATGATACTGTTTGATTTGTTCAAAAATATCCATTTTCCTAAAAAGAAGTAGATCTACAAGAAGCGACAAATTAACAAATTTTGAATTTTTAGTGGATCTTGAAAATATTTATTTATATTATCATGAACATAACTACACATTCATATAGATGTGTAAGGAAATTGAGTAGAATATATACAAGGAGAAAAAAGGAGGAAAAACTCATGAGAAGAGTGTCGCATAAAAATACTAACTAAAGCATACTATGGCCTCCTTAGTAGGCCTAGTCGACCTATTGAAAACATGATTGAAAAAGGTTCAGTTCGTCTCAATAACCATTTCAAGGTGACCAAAACAAAGAATATGTTTGTAATTTTTTGGTCCATTAATATAGAAATTTTAAAGACGCGTGTGATGGTGGACTGAACACTCGGGCTTTGGCACAGGGCATCTACCCTGGCTGGAAAACAAACACAATATGTTTGTAATTTGAACCTTCTTCATGCGCACGACCAAGAAGATGCAGTGATGAGCAGTTTCTGCCATCCTAGTGAGAGAGCTCCCATCATCTCTCGAAAATCCGAAAACCGCCGTTTCGCCGAACGCTACATCGAACAATGGCTTCTGATCTTCAGCAGCAGCTTCGCTTGCATCACAGCATTGGAGCTGTGCTGAATCCCACAGAATCCATGGCTGTCCATTCTCTTTTCCACGTCTCCAAATTCTCGAACCTCAAACAGTTGTCGCCGCCGTCTTTGTCGTAGTTCATCACGTGTTTGATCTCAGTCCCAGATGATTCCTCTCGATCCTCAGCCTCTCCGAGCTGTCGAGAGGCAGACAGTCGTCTAACGAGTCGAAAATCGCCGCAAAGTAGTGCAGAGATTCCATGAATCTCGACAAGAAATTGTGGGGTTTCTGCTTCCTTCTTGCTCGACGAGGACGACAATGGCGGGGCGAAGCGATTTGATGTAGCTCAACGTGTCTGAAATCCTGCAAAACTGTTTAGTGAGCTGAGATGGAATGCTAGATTTACCGCAACAATTTCCCCTTGATCTTCGGCTTCGCCAGTGTCGATCCTCACGACGCCCGTGAACTCGAAGATTAGGTTCCGGAAGCCCTGGCGAAGCTCGTAAGCCTCGACTTTGTTTCCCGGAGCTGCTCAGGCAGCCGCCGTATCCTGTTATTTTCAGAAGGATACAGCTGACTGAAGTGGCCTTCTCTGACAGCGACTGCATAAGAGGGGCCACTGGAAGCCGTAGGAGACGTCGAAATCGATGACGTGAAGGACCCTAGGGTTAGGGTTTTGCTTCTCGAGGGCCTCGAGGATGGCCTGGTTAGCCGTGAAGTGGGCTAGTTGGTGAGCGGGGACACCTTATAGAGTTCCGTGTACGACAGGAACTCCTCGTCGGGTGTGGGGCCCTTCATGATTACCTCGTAGAAGTCGCGCGTAAGGAGGCGCGCGATGAGCCCGTCGGCGAAGTAGCCGCGACTCGCTGGACGGTCGCCCGTCAGGGAGGAGTTCGGTGAGGTCGGAGGTTTCGCGACGCCGTGGTTGTTCTCGTCCACCGATGTGGCGGCTACCAGCAGTAGGTGGATGAGATGCAGCCCTTTCCGTCTTCGTCGGATTCTTCATCTTCGCTCTTGTGATTGAGCTTCAGCATTTGATCCCTCATTTGGAAGAGAGAGTTTGCCTTCTTCTTCGTAGCTTTGATCGCTCATTATTGAGTCGGAGATAGCTGGGCTTTCCTTTCTCTTTCTCTCACATCCAGAATCTGCATCAATGGCAAGCCTAAGGCACAAGAAATCTTCAACGTCATATCCTTGCATCCTTAACATTTTAGAGCGAGAGAGAGTGTGATGTGAGGTGAAAAGCTAGCTCAAGGGAGAGAGAGGGAGAGATGGAGGTATTTATATAACAATGTGGGATTGGTGCAAAACTATTTATGTGAATAGAGCCAAGCTTTTTTCCTAGGGAATAAATCTTGGGTTGCTCGATCTAAAGAAGTGAAAAATCGACAAGAAAGAATATGACTAAGGTATCTTTTCTTCTTTTGAAAATCTGTTATCAAAGGTCAAGAATCTGTTAAGATGTTTCATTGTTAAAGATGGTTATTTTGGAATATTTAGGCAGTTCGAGAGGTCAAGAAATACGACAATGTATATGCTTTGGACAAATTAGAGTTGGGCATCTAGCATGCCCACTTGTCCATGACGCACAAATTTCATCTTCTAACTAGTAGCTTCTGTCTCCCGCGCGATTCGAACAGGCATTGTAATGTAATTAAATTATGTATTTAAATAATATATATTTAAAAATAGTTAAAATTTATTTCAATTTTGAATAATTTCATATACAAAAGAACTTTTATCTTGGGCTAAATCAAAATAAAACTTTAATATATGTATATAATACATCACTAAACTATTCTTAAAAATCAAAATAATGTAAGAATATCCCTAAAAATAATGTGAGAATATTATAGGTATAAACTTTTTAAGAATAAATACTTTTTATAATAGATACTATATAGGTTCTAGTTCGAATACTTTATTTCCCAATAACTTTATTTTTCCTGTATTCCCTGAAGATTGCATCAAAATAAGGACAAATTATCTATAGCGTGTACTGATTTTTGGCTGCAGAATCAATGAAACAAATAAACTGATGATTCGATGAAGCAACTAAAATAAATATTTCGATTTTATCAACTGATTATAGATCGAATCTATCCAGTTATTACAGTGCGATAGTTGGTTGTTCACAACCTAGCTGTACTGCCGCGTAAACAGTGGTTACCAAACTATTTTTACTCTAAAGTTTACAATGTTAACAAATATTTATTTTTGCTTGAAGATTCGACTCATATTTTCCGTATTTGCATTTTTGTAAGAATTGTATATATTACAGTACTTCAATCTGATATTGATAAAATATATACAAAAATTAAAACACGATAGGTATCATACAAAGTTCACGTGTTAATCACTCAATATCTTTGATGATTCCAAGTGTATGTTTTCAAAAATAGATACATGCCATGTTAGAATATGGAATAGAAACTTCTATCCATTGACAATATATAATCATCAATTTCTTGAACAATGATTTTGACTTCTTTTGAAAGGATTCAATTTTTCCTTAACGAGTTATTGTAATGAGTTTCACTTAAAAGACATGATATAAAACGCAAAGTAGATTAATCAGTCTAAAAATGTTATACATGTGCATTTTTCTAGTAGTGACACATTTTCTAAATTGTTAAAACCTTTGAATGTTCATGAACCTTCAATCAACTTAAATATTCAAGAGCCTGAGAATCCGAATTAGTCAAAAATTTAAGAAACAAAATATGGATGAAAATGCAACACTGTTGTATTGCTTAGATAAATATACATAGTCTCGATTTTCTTATCTTGTTTCAGTTACAACTTAATTAAGAGGATCTTTGGCTGAGCATAAGTTGTTTTAAAAACGAAAAGCGAACATAAAGCTGTTTTTGAGCATAAGCTCAGCCAAACACCCTCTAAGAGTGGTCACTAGATCTATAGTATAAAGTAAATCAAGAGATTAAAAGGTGATGAGAAAAATATGGGATAAGATTTCTGCGAAACACACACACACACGATTGCATGCTAACGAGGAAGCATAGATCTCCTACTAACAAATGAGACAGTAGCATGAACATCAAATTTTAGCTTTGACGAGATCCCATTCCTTTATCTCATATTTCAAATCATGGGACGTGTATTATAAATAATTCTTTAATCCCGCTATATATTGGAAGGAGATGAAACACTATTATCTGACAATCCACTATATTGTATTATTGTTTTAGTTTCAGCTTTTTAATTTGCGTGTTCTTAATTAATTCTCACTAATAACCTATTGATTAACAAATTAGATGCATGCAGGCATATGTTCCACCTTGTTTTGTCGTTATAATTGACTGACCCTTAATTCGGGGAGAGAGAGAGAGCGGTGGGATTGGAACAAAAGTAGGCGGAGACAATATTGATGTTAGAATAGATCCAAGATTACTACATAGGAATGAATCTTGAGTTCTTCGATGGACATATATAGATAAAAGAATCAACAAGAATAATAACTAAGGTATCTTTTCTTCTTGAAAAATTGGAGCGAAGGTCAAGAATATGTTATATTTTCATTCTTGTGAAGTTGCTATACGTTAGGTTTTGAGCAGTTCGGAGATGTCGAGAAATATCTCGTGCCTGACAAAGTAGAGCTACCAAAACTTGCACAAATATAATTTCCAACTTGTAAATTTTTATTTTCCATTTTCTACAATGACTTCGTGTATATATATATAGGGAAGAGTTAACGTGAGAACCATTTTTATGTGAGCGTGAGAACCAAAAAATGATGAATCACGGTGAAAGTTGATGAATCTGTTTGGGAAGTTCTTGAATCAAAAATAAAATTTCCGTCCTCATGGGATTCGAACCGGGTGAAAAATTAGATATTGAATTCATTAAGTTTCTCAGATTCATCAACTTTCATAACGAATTCATTTGGTTCTGGTTTTAGGATAAGAATGGTTCTCATTTGAACCAAATATATATATATATATATATATATATATATATATATATTTGGTATAGATGAATGCAGGGGCTCTCTGGATTTTAGAAAATATCAAGAGTATATGAATAGTTTCATATGTATATATATGATATTGTAAATGTACATACGTTATTCATTTTATTAAAGAACATGTTAGCTTTTTTGTATATCTCTATTTTATTTTATTTGGTTTCTTTTATAACCTAGTTTTTATTACCAAATTGTTTTCCATATCTCTAGAACTTATTAATAAAATTATTTTAACAATGAGTCTATAATTAATTAAGTTGAAGCATCAATTTCCCAAAATAAAACTCTTCTCTTTAGTTTTTTATATAATGAAATATATTTTTGTTGTGATTATTGTCTAATAAGAATTTTTGAATTATTTACAGTAAATCTAATAGAAAATATGAAAGTGATTATGAAATAGAGCATTTAGTTTCTACAGATAATAAAAAGAAGGTTAAATAGTTAGTCAAAAGTCAACAATTTAGCAAGATAGATTATGAAGTAAGAGTAATATATTATGACATCTTAATTATAAAAATTAATAAATAATTTTCGGTTGATAAAGCATGAAAGTTGAAATGAACTTCGGAACATTTGTTTTATTTAGTCTTTTTAATATAGCCTAAGGCCCGATTTTTCTTAATCCGGCTTTGGTTGGAAATCAAAGGAGGCGGAGACAACAATTTTGAGAGTATAGGAGTGTGTTTATGGATATCTAGTAGAGAGATGTGAGAGAGTAAAGAAATCGGATCTTCTAGACAAAAAGTCCGGTGCTGCCACTAGATGAGCGTATATTCATAAAAGTTGGTAACAAATTTTTATGCATTGTGAGGAAAATATACCATTCCATATTCAAATATTCATTTTTTTCACAATTGTACCTGCGTATAAAATATATTATTATTGCTGTTGATAGTACCCTACCCTACCTCATAAATATTCTTCAGTAATATGAGCATTGGTACCTTGAAATAATGACACTCCATGTAGAAGTAATTAGTCGGTGAAGTTTGCATGGATGTAGAAAATATAGTGAAAAATCTTTGATTTGGAAACACCCCAAATATTGTCTTATAAAAGCGAACTGGGTAACCTATTATCATGTGCCTGTGAACCTTTTTTCCGTGTTACTTATTGCTTAATTTCGTAATATTTCTAATGTGTAGAACATTTTAGGCTAAACGTAAGTAGTTTGGGAGACAATATTCCTTATTTTTAGTGACAAAAGTTGTTTGGTTGCAAGAATCAATGAAACAAAAACGGATGATTTCTTCAATGACTTCTTCGATGCACACATAGTGGTAAGACTATATGCTACAATATAACTAACATTGTTTAGGGGTATAAATCATACTTTCTTGTCTGATATTTCATAGTGGCTATAGCCTATATTCCATTTGTTTGAAACTGAGAAGTTGCTCCAACTAAAATTTGTGTCTATTCATGCATTGAAATTGCTGTTTGAAAGAATCAACTTCAAATTTTCAACGACGAGAATCTTGTTTAATTTATATTTTGGGACATAAGAATTGGGAAATATCACAGTCATGATGCCTAGAAAGCGATAGAATCTAGACCATTTGTTTGCCATTAATTTTCTTTTCGTATTTTATATATTTTGTCGTTACATGCAATGTAGTAGTATGTAATTTACCATATGAAAAAGTAAAATATAATAAGGAAATATGAAGAGTATGGTTTCTAAGATGTGCATGCATCTTGGGCTGTTCTAATAAAGAAATTTGCATGTATACTTTATGCTTTAGTATTATTCATGTTTGCCGTTTATTGTCTCTCATCTCCACAATTGAAGTGAATTGGGAGACAAAATGCTTGCTCATAATGTCCTACTTATTTTACTTGATTTGCCCTATATCAATCTGTGCGTATTTTAACAACTAAAAGCCCCAACTTTCTTAAATATTACTCCTCTTTTTCATTCAAGATGGTTCGTATTTTATTTTTATCACTTTAATCACTTTATCCCTTCTCCAAATAAGCATAGAAAGAAATGGATCGTCTTGGGCGGAGAGAAAGAGTATATTATTTTTGACTTTTATCACTCAAAATTCCTTCATCGACGGTTTCTATGTTGTAATATCGAACAGAAGCTTATATTGGAATTTAGGGTTTTTAGAACAATTCTTTCCAAGGAATCCGGTTTGTCTGATTTGGATTCGTCTTCTTTTAGCCGTCTCAACTTACCAAGTATGGTTGCTACAGTATCGACTTTAATAAAACATTATTAATTATATGAGATGAATTTGTGTCAGGTCGTCTATCGAATCAAACCTCAATGCACGTACATGTGCATACCCATTTGTATTTCACGACTTCTTCCAATTCTAACTAAATGGATGGTCAAAATTAAGTTCCACATAGATCAATAGATATTTTATATTACAATAAACTTTTTATATAACAATCATTGAACATAAAAAGATAAATGATACAAATTGAACATACAAATGGACTATGGGCACAAATTGGTTGTACTTACCACTGAGGGGTTTCTGTTTCATCTCCATCTATATATCTATCTATAGTTATGCCGTCTAAGTATTTTTCTTATTTCCTTTTACCTTTCTTTAGGTCGAATGCCTAATTTATTGATGTATAATTTCAACACTTAGAAAAATTATCTTACAACAATTGCGGCATTTTTTGCAGATATAACAAGTGGAGGCCGACTGAAACATAGAAAGAGCCAGAGTTTTCCTCTGTCGGCTTCTTTTAACTTAACCAAGAAATCAACTTACACTGAGAAATCTCTGTAGCTCTAACATTCATCATAGGTTTTGTGCCAATGTAATGATAATGAGCACAAAGAAAATGTACTAAAGCACAGAAACTGAAAGATCAATACCATGCTTATTCCTTAACATCCTACACAAACGAGTAGATCAGATTCGATAAAAGTTCAGTTTCATTCAATAGCTAATATCCTACTACATTGATATATTCAGACAGGAATTTTCATCAAGTACTATCTGGTTCAAAGCACTTAGCATATACTTCCCTTGTCTTCCACATAACTGATCACACTTTGAGGAAATTAACATAAGACGCTTGAAGATGTTGCATCAACTGCCTCGTTTCTCAAGAGCTGCCAAATAAAGAAAACCGCGTGAGTTTGAATAGTTATGCGGTGACCATGTAGACAAGTTATATGTATCTCACTACTAGCAATGGCAAAACTGAAGCTCACATAAACATACACCAGAAAGAGATGGCATTCAAGAAAAGTCCTCTTCATGACCAAATTGATAACATTATAAAGATAGCCATCCAAGAAACAGGAAAACAGAAAGCAAATCAACATGCATAGGAATAAACTACACGTAGGCAGCATGAGAGGAGAGAGAGAGAGAGAAAGGAGAGACTGTTATAATTCAGGAGCTTCTCGATCAGATCAACGTGGTCATCAACATCCTTCGCAGCAGTACGGACCAAGACTAATGCATCAAGGGCATCTCTGCAAATAGAAATCTGGTTTCAGTGCAATGTAGAGTCAAAGATATCCATAGGAGACAAACATAGGCAAGTTGCATCTCTTCCAAGACAAGCAGCAAAAAAATCTATGCATCAAATTTTCTTTTCTCATGGATTAAACTATTAACTCAAATTAAAACAAATTAATTTGATCTTGACAAAAAACATCTTTCAATTATGATGACCACAGTTCCGGGGCAAGATACCGAACTAGCCTCGGGTCACAGCCCAGATACCATTCTACCCCTAATTCATCTCAGTTCTATCCTCCCAAGTCCCAACTAAGTCCAGCAACACATAAACAGGGTAACCCATGTTGTAACTAATTTTACTCCCATACATAAACATTTAGAAGAACAATGCTCGAGTTAAACATTCTCTAATTATTTACTACTAAATAATCGACATAAGAAAAAAAAAAAAAAAATCTGATAACGCCAGCTATTTCCGGTGGTCATGACTCATGAGACAACTCACATATTGAGAACAAAAAATTCATCTGACATGCAATTTTTTTGCAACTCACAATAACTGCACATTTCAACCCTAAACAAACGCAATTTCCTGAAACCCAAATTCGTACCAGTATTTTCTAACAGAAACCCCTATAAAGAGCTGGAAAAATACTAACCCCTCACTGTAGTCTGCCTGGAGCAAGTCAAGATACGTGTCCCATTTGTTTCCAATAACCTACGCATGTAATGCGAAATTAGAAACAACTGGCTCGAATCAAAGTATCATAACTCCAAGATGATGGAGAAATCAATACCTTTCCACAAGTGAAGCAACGGACGGAATAATCATGTTGGGCTTTTTCTAGGGTTTGGCGATTATTCACACTGCGATTTCAGCTCTTTAACCCTTGGCTGTGGTCTCCAAACACGTTTGAAAGAGGAGAATCTATTATGTACAGTTATATATAGAGACACAGAAAGAGAGAGATGGAGATTTGTTTATGCCAGTGGGCCTCGAGAGTTAAGTTTTATGGGCTTGCTAACTGCTGGAAGCCCAATAAGATTCTCCTTTTGTTCGTAGCATGATACCGTTTTCCTAAGCATGTTGAATAATATTTGCTCGATTGACTGCCTTATTAACCGTTTGAATCTCAAATGATTCGTTTTTCCGATTGAGACAAAGTGGCTTCTACATAACTTGGTTCGAATTTTGAATGATTCTTTTTATTAAAAAAAGTAGCTTATAAATAACTCGGTTCGAATTTTGAATCATTCTTCATGTATAATCAATATCGAAGTAGTGGCAATGAATTACTCGATTCATTTATTATCCTTATGTTAAGGTTACCTATGAGAAAAAGCAAATATACTATTCCTCTTTTTTGAGAGCCAAAATCTACTAATTTTGAACACATTTGAGTTTTTCCTTTTATGTTGGGCAACCCGAAACATTACCTTCATCCCAAATATTTTAATATTCCAGTTCGCCATAGTCCAAATATACAGCCGTCGCAAATATTCAAAATTATTTTCATAATCATTTACAAACTTACCATACACTGTCTTATTACACTAAATTAAATTATTATAAACCCAAGCTGAGTGTGAGCGTGTAACGTTCAATTCAGGGAAGGACAAAGCAAACTTAGTGATTTAATCTTTACAAAACCGAACAATAATTCATCCAGCAAAAATAGGTGTATATTCTCTTTAAAACAACTAAAGATCATCTAATTTTGAAATAATCATAACCGTCAGTAAATCAGTTAATGATCTGCAGAGCTTCGATATGAAACACCGCTGATAGCAAATCTCCAGTTCAAAAATTCCGTTGAAATCGAATCACATCGATCAATCTGTGCCGACATCCACCCCTTCCCTTTAGGAATTCCTTGGCTTCAACGACATCCTACAATAATTAAATATATCATCAAATCCAGACAACGTTGGGAATCATCAACAAACCCAATAATGCAAGAATGGGCGAAAGTGCAGAAAATATGGCGCCTGCCATCTAGGGATTTTAGACGTGAGTAATAATTTGAAAATATATATACCTGTTGTAATAGGATAGCCTCATGTGGGCATGTCGGAAAATGCATGAGACCAACTCCGACCATTAAGACACCGTAACATCCAAGTGATACGATGAAGTAGAGAGGAAGCTGAGATCAATAAAGAGGGGCCATAAATGAGGTGGCACAAATACACGAGTAGAGAACTAAATAGAAAATGTACGAAGCTCACCAACCACGTATAGCTCTTTGGTAGTACTGACGTCTGTAACAAACTAATCCAGACAGCTGACAGAGCTACCAGCAACGCCATAATCTTTAAAATGTGCTTCATTGGATCTCCAATATCAGAGTTATGTAGATAAATTCTTCTATTCTCATCATCAAAATTCTTAAATCTAGATTTTTTAGGAAGAAAAGGTAGGTCGGTTTCATGGCAAATGTTTATCTATCGCTAAATCTTGAAAAAGAAACATATCATTTCTCTAAATTAATAACTCATGATCAAACACTCACCTTGTTTGTTTGCAGTATTTCAAGAATGGCTGATAAAAAGCTCAGAAACGAACTCCCACAAACTCACCACCTCCTCACAGGTAACACACATTCTGCAATTAAACCTATGCAATTTAGTGTTTATCTATTTTTTCAAGTGTTGTGAAATATTGTTTGTGCTATTTTCTTGCAAAAGGTGGTTGATGAGTTGAAGGAATTATGGGCAATGGCACTTCCAATAACTGCAATGAACTGTCTAGTCTATGTTAGGGCAGTTGTATCTGTGTTGTTCTTGGGCAGATTAGGCAGCCTAGAATTAGCCGGTGGCGCTCTGAGCATCGGCTTCACGAACATCACCGGCTACTCTGTCCTCGTAGGGCTGGCCTCCGGCCTTGAGCCGGTGTGCAGCCAGGCCTACGGCTGCAAGAACTGGGATCTGCTCTCGATCTCCCTGCACCGTATGATCTTCATTCTGTTCTTGGCAATCGTCCCCATTAGCGTGCTTTGGATCAATATTGAATCGATCATGTTGTTTATGGGGCAAGACCGGGATATAACACGAATGGCTGCAATTTATTGCGCCTATTCGCTCCCGGATTTGTTGACAAACTCTCTTTGCAGCCCTTGAGGGTCTACTTGAGATCACAAGGTGACTAAGCCCCAAATGTGGTGCACATTGCTGGCTGTGGTGTTCCACATCCCATTGAATTATGTGCTCGTGGTTGTGATGGGGCTGGGGTGCCTGGGTGGCCATGGCCTCGGTACTGACTAACTTGCACATGATGGTACTGATGATGGGGTATGTGTGTTTATGGGAGGTGGGAGTGGAGGTGGAAGGCGGCCGGAGATGATGGTGGTATAGGCGTGTTGCTTAACTGGCTGTCCCAAGCTGTATAGGGATATGCTTGGAGTGGTGGTGGTATGAGATTGTGACTGTGTTGGCAGGGTATTTACCTAACCCTAAGCTCACGGTGGCGGCCACCGGGATTATGATTCAGACGCACGAGCCTTATGTACACAGTCCCGATGGCGCTGGCCGGCTGCGTCTCAGCTAGGGTAAGTTGCTCTTTATTGTGAATTCAATGTTAGTTTTGGCTTATTATCTCATCTATGAACTGCTTAATTAGACAGAATTTATTGATGAATTCAGCTTATCATTGAATTCTTGAAGAAGTTGCTGTTTATGTCTTGCTTCATTTGAAGATTTTGAACATTTTACACCAATTATTTGGATTCATGGTTCTTGCATAACCTTGACAAGTTTCACGAAAATCTTGACATTGCCACTCTGATTTTCTTTCTTTCTTTCATATGCCTAAACACGAAAACCATGGCCTCTTCCTCCTCGAGTAATTTTGGTGTTGATTTGCAGGTAGGAAATGAGTTAGGAGCTGGGAAGCCATACAAGGCCAAGTTAGCAGCAAATGTTGCTTTAGCATGTGCATTTGCAATAGGGCTCATCAGTGTGGTTTGGACAGTAATATTCAGAGACAAATGGGGTGGCCTTTTCACAAAAGATGATGAACTAAAACTTCTTGTTGCGTCGGTCTTGCCGATCATAGGACTCTGTGAATTGGGCAATTGTCCACAAACCACGGGCTGCGGTGTCCTGCGTGGCATAGCAAGGCCGGTCGTGGGTGCCCACATCAATCTTGGCTCATTTTACTTTGTGGGCACCCCATAGCCGCTGGCCTAGCCTTCGCTCGATAGGTTCCCAGGCCTGTGGCTAGGCCTGCTCGGCTCAGGCGCTTGCGCTGCTTCGATCCTTTATGTCGTGTTGTACCGCACAGACTGGGGTGACGAAGCAGTGAAGGCCTCCAAGCTAAGTAGCCTAGAGATGGTGAATAAGTGTAGTAGTAGTGAGGAAGAGGGAAAGGGATTCTTGGATGTGGATGATCAAGAGAAGAGTGATGTTGTTTAGGGTGTAACTCAGTTTCCATGCTACAACCAATGGAATATCATATCATCGGACACCCACATTTGATTGCATCGTAAACTTGTACGAACAATGTGTGATATAATTAATTAGGCGTAGCATTGAACACAACATTAAAAAATGAAATGTGAAATGAGTGTGGGGAATTGTGGGCAAGTTGGGTTTATTTTTTGTTTTTTTCAAGTAGTGCTCCATGTGGGGGAAAGTGTAAATCATGTTCTTGCTTGAAAGTTTTGGTATTCTTGAGGTATGGGATTTGTGAAAATGAAGCACTTTAATGAGGCAGAGAATTTCATGGTGCCCATACTATATTTTAATTTGAGACCAAGACAATATTCTTAATTTGCTTCATCGTCCATCTGCAAACATGATTCTGTGTTCTTAATTTAATATGAGAAATAAATGTCGGACGACAAAGTATTGTTTAAATTTTAATAACCTCATCTCACATGAGAAAATATTATATTCTTCTTGAAAGTGTTTCAATTTTCCATTTTCTAATCTTTAATTTTCACTATTTCGTGTTTGTTTCATGGGATGGGGTCAATTTGTGTTTCATTTTCTAGTGTTGCTTAAGTATGCCATGAATATCATACAAAAACAATATAGCTCTTGCATTTTCTTAGGAAATGCAAAAAAAGTTAACTATAAGTATAGCTTTAAAATCCTAGACTATAAGACAATTAATCCATCCACATTTCCATACCTGTTCCCAAATTCACAATATTAAATATTTGTTATATTTGTAAATTTAGCCATTACTTAAATATTTTTTAACAAATGGTAAACAGAATCAAAATGTTTCCAAGCTGCTGGCAATTCATGAGTGCATCGACGTGTAATTGTATCATAGTCATCCAGAACCAGAACAACCTGATCATTTGAAGAAATAAAGAAATCTTCAATTCGATTGAAGATTAAGAGTTTAATATTCATTCTGTCATCTTCAATTTCAGTCGAACACAGACCCTAATATCACAACACTTTCAATCGAATTTCGGAGATTATATTGGCATGCTCAGTTGCAAGAGTTTAAACGTAGTGTTATAGTCAAAACAATTATAAAATCAAGTTAGAATTGCAAAATAGCTTAAATATTGTGCGCTTTTAAACAATTAGGCCTCGCTTGTAGATTAGTTAGGTTTCGTTTAGCTAAAATGATCGTTTGAATGGCCAGAATCCACCACTTGGCTAGTTACAAAATCCTAAAGAATAATAAGAAAATGCTACCAAACAGACGCAGAATACGAAATAAAGCTACCAAACAGACGTATAACTTCATATCCCGACGAAACAACGCTACCAAACGGGCGGCTTGTATTACATAATCTCAACTTGACTTGTATCAATAGGACAAACCACATAAAATATCATATTCTGAATAGTTTATGAAATTGGCATAAAAATGTAAAGAATATTTGTGGATGGAATGAATTGCTATTGTGATTTTACTTAGTAGTGCTATCAGTCTCAGATGTCACTTCTTACAATCTCCGGAGTTTGACCCTACATGTTGACTAACTCTAAATGGTCAATATCATTCCATTCTCAATTTGGGATTCCATTGACTTTTTGATATATAATATATATCTCTGTTCATCAATTTTTTTTATTATTTTTGTGATATATATTTTAATAAATTATAATGAGTATAAAGTGAGTAAAAATAACAAATAAATATATTAATGAATAATAAAAATAAAAGACGGTTCATTTATAGATTTATTTTTTTGTAATGAGTTAGTAAATTGGGGTAGTTGCTATTTTCAAAATTGAAAATAAAAGCTTTTAAATGGACGGACAAAAAAATTAAATACAAAGTTTTGGTGATTTAATAAAGTATTTTTATTTTGCATCCAAAGTTTTGCACAATTTTAAGTATATATATTTTTGACTTTAAATATTATAGACAAAATATGTCTTTCATTTTCAAATCCGGAACGACTCAATTTTGCAGATAGCATTGTTTTTTTCACATAGATTATTTAGGTATGATGTGAGGAAAATCCTTCGGATAGTACGTATGAGTACGAGTATAATTGAATAGGAGCACTTGTCGGTAAAAGAATCATCCTGAGATGATAATTTGATGGCTACTGGGAACAAAGTAGAACGTATGGTTCTATTTGTCAATATTTCTTTCTTGCTTCTACGGAATCAATGTCGAAAAGAATTGGAAAATCAGCCATTCACAATAAGTGATGAAGGATTTCTAAAAGTTAAAGATCAATTAAAAGTTAGAAATTAAATGAATTCAGTGGGAAAAATTGCATATCGTTATTTTATATATCTTGCAAAATCCTTGTGAAATTCAAGCCACCTGCATGTTTTTCAGTATAAAAATTCAAATGATTATATATTTGAAACACAATATATTTTCTGGATATTAAAATGGTAAAGTCAAAATATGTAATAAATCTTAAAATTGATTGAAACTCTAGGTACGATAAGATAAATATCCATTCAATATATTATAAGACATTAGTATAGGTAATTATTATTCGATAAGATTCTTTGCTCACCCAGTTTGAGACAAAATGTGAAAAATTAAAAGAAAAATGTACGTCATGTAACATCTCTCGACTTAGCTAGCCCTGGAAATTAAATTAAGTAATTCAATATTGGATTTGCTATCGCTAGTGAATAAATTATATTGAACGATTTGAAGCCGCTCGAGATCAGCTCGTAAATGTCTGAACTAGGGGTGAGTATTCAGGTATTTGGTCGGGTATGGTCAAAAAATATCCGAATTAAAATAACCAAATTTTAGAAATGATATCCAACCAAACCGAATAATTTGTTACTAAACCAAAATAACCGAAAATTATTTCGGATAATTCGGATAAAACCAAATTTTTGCTTTAATTCGAATTTTAAACAAAACATACAAAAATATTCTAATGCTCAACAAATAACTAGTTTGTAATATTCATAAATAACATTGTCAAATACTAAACAACTCATTACCAACAATCTTCATAAGTTCAAAGTTCAAAAATATTACCAAATACGAACAATTCATAAAATGCTACAATCTTCTCAAAACACCATATTTAAAGTTCAATTTAGGGCAACTATTTATTTTAATTATAATATTACTATACTATATATAAATATAAATTTGGTATCGGATATTCGGGTAAAAAACTCATACCGATCGAAACCATACTACTAAAATATATTTCATTATAATCGATTGTCTGAATAACCGATTTACCCGAACCAAATTAAATATTTCGGTTTGGTTGGTTCGGTTATTCTATTATTGGACATTATCTTACCCTAGTCTCGAACAATGCCTTATATATATATAATAATATTTTATATATTATATAATTCCTGTTATAATCATTGAAGATTATACAAAGACTAACGATGCATGTTAATTTTTAGTTATTAATATTTTGTTTGAACTGCTTATCATATATCTTTGATATGAAAAAGAACAAATAAATATGTGTATACTCTATAATGAATATAATTATAGCCTTCATGTAAAATTAAGGCGGAATCAGGGGGTTTCGGGGGAGCACCAACACTCCCGACCAATTTTTTAAAACCCTTTTAATCTTGTATTTTGTATTTTTTTTTAGTTTATTATTTTATTTTAGCACTTTTTAGGAAAAAAATATTATTTTAGTTCCACATAAACTATTTTATGCGTACTTTCCCTTTGTAAAACCAAACCTAGTCTTCATATTTTAATAAAATTTAAACTGCAAACTCTTTTTAGAGAAATTCCAAACCTTGTTATAGTACTGTCTACATAAATTTAAATAAATGCAGTGTGATATCTATTTGTACTCGTATCATACATATAGAATCAATAAGTCGATACTTTTATATGTTAATTAATAGGTTTTATCATAAGCTAATACATTTTATTATTATTATTATTATTATTATTATTATTATTGAGAAAATTACCAAATAAATCATAAATTATGATTCATTCTGTAATTTTAGCATCACTTTAAAAAATTGGTAATTAGATATACAAATTATAGATTTTTCTGGTAATTAGAACTCAACAGTGAGTTTGACATGTGGAGTTGTGGCTTTTAGGCCCTCTGACTTCTCGCTTTTTGTCATCTCATTGAGTAAAAAAATTGATATTGCATTAGATAGTAGTTTGGTGGTCGAATCAAAACCTGCAAACAACTAGTGAAATTGATTTTCAACATTCAAGTTGAGTTTGACATACGATCATATTTTCGGATATTTTCGCCATATATCGTTTCATGCAATTAATTCATGGGTGTTTTGCATGTTTTGTTTGGTTTTCTTTGTTTGTTTTGTGACGATTTGATTCTTTTTGGTTATATTAGAATATCTTTTATTGGAATCATGATCGCTTTGGTTTTGCGAGGAATGATCATGTTAAAGCATTGAGCACCCAAGCGCACCCAAGCGTCGGACTCGGCGTGGCCGTGCCGGTCTTGCGTTGCCGCGAGAACGCTGCTCGAGAAGTCCGCGTCCGCGCTTTCCCCACGCCCGGCGCCGGGCGCCCGCGTCCGGAGTTTCCACGCGTCCCGCGCCGGACGCCTGTACGACTCGCCCAGAGTCATCGCGTCCGGCGCCGGATCCGTCCGTAGCCGCGAAGAGTTAGAATTCGCCCAGAGTCATCGCATCCGGCGCCGGATCCGTCCGGCCGCGCAAGAGTTGGAATTGACCAGAGTCATCGCGTCCGCGCTTCGTTGCGTTCGGATCCGCTTCCGCTTGAGCATTGACGCGTCCGGCTGGCGGCTTCGAGTCCGCTACGGAGAGGCACTTCGCGCTTGTTTTTAAGCAGCGTCCGGTGTTTCGACGAGTCCGCTGCACGCGTTATTTTTCGTGCACTATATATATGTTCTTTTAAACGTGAAACCTACCTTTTCATTTATTACTTTTTTCCGCTTTTCATGCGCGCCCTCCAAGTTTTCTTTTTCCTTCTTCTAAACTTTTTCAATTATTGTTCTTTCTTTCTTCTTTGATCAAGAATTATCGTAAGGATATCGGATTCGTGATCAAGTTTGATTATCAATTCCATCGCTCGCTTTGTTCGTAAGTTTCTTCTATCGCTTTATTCTATCTTTTCGGATTCGATTGTTATTAATTTCTACGTTGGGTTAAGTTTAATTTTGATATTCGCTCTAAGTAATCTTGTCTTCCGCTTAATCTTTTCGATTCATGTCTAGGGTTTATAATTTCGATTCCATGTTCTTCAATTTAGGGTTTAATTCTTGCCTAGATAATTTATCTGCTTTGTCAATTTCCGCCTAGTTAATTCGTTTTTCTTTCTTTAATAATTTCTCGCCTAGGTAATCAATCAACCCTCTTGGTGATTAGAGTGTTTAGAATTTATTTGCTTTCGTGTGGTAACCTAGTAACATACTTGTTAAGTTTTCCTTGAGAGACCACTAGGTTAACTTTCCCTACTATAACACCTCATTCGATTATGAGTCAATTAAGAGTATACTTTGATTGAAACAAATTTTGATTAAGAGTATACTTTTGATTGAAACAAATTTTAACACCGTTGGGAAAACTTTAGGCGTTTATTAATGTTGCATGTTTTTCGTTTTTATTCTTCTCCTTGCCTTTCTTATTTTGTACCGCAGTTGCGTTTGATCTCGTTTGTTGAGTGTTGTGTATGCAGGGACGCCGAAGCCTAACTCCTAGATTGACATCACAGTTGAAGTATACTCACAAGCCGAGGAAACCGCGACTGCCTAGTGTGGCAGACTTTGATCACTCCGATTGTGATAGCTTCTGTGAGGACAGTTCTCTCACACTTGAAAGGGGATTTACTACCGTCGAGAATCTTTTGTTTGAAGAATTCCCTCCGAGGATCATGGGTGACCGAAGAAACAATAACCATGAGAATGTGAACAACAATCATGACGGGAACGCACGCCTCCTCGATGGGGATTACTTCCGCCCTAAGATAGGAGACTACAAATCCTATCGTCTTTGTGCCCATGGCACGTGGGTATGAGTTGAAGCAAATCATTTCAACCTCATTCCCACTTTTCATGGCATGACAAATTAGGATGCCTTAAGTTTTATCGAGAGAATATAATCAGTGGTGCAATCATTCCTCTTTTGGCCTGAACGAAGAACAGTTTGAAGATGCGTTGTTTCTCCTATTCTCTGAAGGATAAAGCCAAGTCTTGGCTTATGAGCTTTCCCACCGACTCTCTGACAAATTGGAACTCTGTGGTGGAGCAGTTCATGTTGAGGTTCTATCCGCAGCGAGAAGACCAAGGATCTTCGATCAAAAAGTATGACGCTCAGCGGGATCTAGATGAGCTGCGTTCCATGAAGCGAGAGAAAGATTCAAAGAGCTTCAAAGGCAATGCCCACATCACTTCTTCCCGCTGGTTCTTTTGGTCAATTCTTCCATGACGGGATCCCGAACCGATCAGAAAAGGTCGACGACGCAGCAGGGGCAACATAGCTCATGTCACGCCGAGGCTCTTGACGAAATCTTTGACGTCGGCGAGCAATTCCTCCAAAAGGCATCTAGTACGCCGATCTGTCGTCAACTCGTGGAGACAGGATCGAATTAACAAGGCAGATGGCGCGGCTCGTGAGAGAGATGAACGAGATGAAGATGAAGCGCGGAGTTCCCTTCACCACCCCTGTGAGTTCGCCGCCTTCGCAAGAGTTCGACGCACCTCCACGAGATTTCTATGCATCCTTGTGGAATTTGCATAGAAATGGGACATACAGCAGATATTTATCCTAATATGGGAGCACCTGTCTATGAAGGCGGAGTAGAGGCTTATTCTATGCAAGGTTTCCAGCCTCGACCACCTTATGAGCCGAGGCCAAACTATGAGCAAAACCAGCAAGAATACAACTCAAGGTGGAAGAACCAGAGCCAAGGTCAGGGTTCAGGTTCAAACTCACAGACTCGACGCCTCCCTGCACAAAGAAGACCCACCGCAGCGAAGACACGCTCGTGAAGATCCGCAAAACAAGCAGGTTATGGTAAGCGATATCGTATCCACAACAGCCATATCGATAGCCGTCATACCCGCAGTATCCTTACCAAAGCAGCAGCCCACCGCCACATCGCACCCTTACCCACAATAGCCCGCCTCGCAGTTAGAAGGTGCCTCAAGAAATTTTACCAACCTCCACAAGGTCAACATGCTCCTCCGAAATCATCCATGGAGGATAGTTTGGCCAAGATTATGCAAGAGAGCAAGTTAGCGAGGAAGCACAAGACGCGGACATTAAGCGTCTTGAGAGTACGATTGGCGATCTCGGTGCTATCAACGAAATCCGGCAACAACAATGCATGTGAAGGATATCGGGACGGGGCTCCAACCACACCAAGCTCAAGTCAGAATCGTTCTTGATGGGAAGAAAGTCGATAATAAGTGCAACTCCCGGAGATCGTGGAGGAACATATAGTGGAGGAGAGAGTGGTCAGGAGAAAGAGAGTTGAGGAGAAAGTGATCGAGGAGGAATAAATACAGCAGTTACACAAGACGGCAAACCCTTATAAGCCTCCGATGCCATTCCCGAGCCGATTGAAAATGAGAAACAAGAGCGCGGTTCTCGATTTTTACAAAATGCTTTCCAAGGTTAATGTGAATATGCCGCTATTAGATGTGATCCGCAATGTTCCCCGCTATGTTAAGTTCTTCAAGAACTTGCATCAAAGAAGAGGAGGTTTGTCGACAATGAATACGTGATGGTATCCGAGGTGGCCACTCATATTATGCAACAACCACTTCCGCGCAAACAAAGGGATCCGTAGCTTCGTCATCACAATTGCTTTGGGAAATGGTAAGGAAGCATCGGTATGCTAGATTTAGAGTGGTATTAATCTTATGCCTTACTATTTTCAAGCAATTAGAATTAGGAGAGTTGAAACCTCATCGTATGAGTCTACAATTAACGATCGCTCTGTTCACTACCCTAGGGGAATTGTAGAGGATATTCTTGTATCGTGGGTGGCTGATTGTACATGTGGATTTTGTGGTGTTAGAGATAGGCGATGTGCATGAAAATGGTCGAGACCATACTGCGCTATTAGGGCGACCTTTATGGCCACTACTAATACCTTGATTGATGTGAAAATGGGAATATTAGGATGACCGTCCTAGGGAAAACAATGTCATTTACAGGCATAATAATAAGGCCATGCCATCAATTAATTCAATTGAAAAGCTGTTCTTTTATAGACTCGATTGATGCCTTGGCCGAGATTTCTTTTATGCAGGATCACGAGTGGAGGGAGTATATGAGGGATCGGCAGACAAGGAAGAAAGGCTCATGTTGGGCCCAATTTGAAAAACCGATAAAGAGGAAAAGAGACTCACCAAATCGAGAAGTTAGAGTTGAAGGAGCTCCCAAGAATTTGAAGTATGTCTTCTCGAGGATAATGAGAAGAAGCCGTGATCATCTCTTGAACTCACCGAGTACCAACAATCTCTGTTGGTTTCGTGTTAAAACGACATAAGCTTGCTTTCGGGTGGAGTTTGGCGATATCCGAGAATCGATCCCGCCATGTATGCATAAGATACGACGAAGATGGGCGGTCAAGAAAGATGGACAACGAGACTTAACCCGTGCTCGGTGAGGTAGTGAAGAAGGGATCTTAAAACTCCTAGTAGAAGGAATCATCTTTCCAATTGTCGACAATGAATGGGTCGATCCCATCCATGTCGTGCCCAAGAAGGGAGGGATAACAGTGGTCCTTAACGAGAGAAAGGAGTTGGTGCCCACGAGACCCGTAACTGGATGGCGAATGTGCATCGGAAGCTTAATGCTTCCACCAAAAAGGATCATTTTCTCCTTCCTTTCATTGACCAAATGTTAGATAAGTTGGCTGGTAATGAGTTTTATTGTTTTCTTGATGGTTTGTCAGGTTACTTCCAGATCGCTATAGACCCGACGGATCAAGCCAAGACTGCGCTCACGAGCCCATTTGGAACATATGCTTTTCGAAGGATGTCATTCGGACTCTGCAATGCTCCAGGTACTTTCCAACGATGTATGATGTCGGTCTTTTCTGACATGATAGGAGATTTTGTAGAGATATTTATGGACGATTTTTCTGTGTTTGGATCCCCGTTTGATGACTGTTTAGAAAAGATTGATCGTGTACTTAGTCGTTGTGTAGAATACAGCCTTACTCTAAGTTGGGAGAAAAGTCATTTTATGGTCCGTAGTGGCATTGTGTTGGGACACGTCGTGTCTAGTCGGGGGATAGAGGTTGATAGAGCTAAAGTGGAGGTGATTGAAAAATTACCCCCACCAAATGATGTTAAAGGAATAAGGAGTTTCTTGGGTCACGCTGGTTTTTACCGTCGTTTCATTAAGGATTTTTCTAAAATATTTCAACCCCTCTGTCGTCTGTTAGCTCATGATTCTCCTTTAATTTTGATAATGATCGCCTTATTGCTTTTAATGCTTTAAAGGAGAAACCGAGCATCGCTGTCGTTGTCGGTCCTAATTGGTCTTTTCCATTTGAAATCATGTGATGCTTCTAATTACTGCAGAGGAGTCAGTCCTAGGTCAACGGGTTGATAAAATGTTACGTGTGATTTACTATGCAAGCTTAACTCTTAATCCTCGCCAAGTAAATTATCAACAACCGAAAAAGAGATGCTTCTTGTGATTTACGCTCTTGATAAGTTTCGTGCTTACATAATTGGTTCTAGAGTAATAATACATAGTGATCATCTCGCCTTAGATATTTGTCGACCAAACCCCGTGCCGCCTAGACTTATTAGATGGGTGCTCTTATTGCAAGAATTCGACTTAGAGATTCGGGATAGGAAAGGTAGTGAGAATGTCGCTGCCGATCATTTGTCTCGATTAGATAGTCCCCTTCCCGCCTACTATAGGTCCCATCACAGTCCTTCCCTTATGAGCATGCTTATAGTGCCTCTTCTATGCCTTGGTATCTTGACATTGTTAATTATCTAGCATGTGGTGAGTTGAGGCTCCTTACCTCCCAAGAGAGAAGCGTTTTCTTTCTCTGTGAGCAATATTATTGGGAGGACCCCTATATTTTTAAGTTAGGGAATGATGAGGTTATCCGTCGATGTATTCCAGATGAGGAACACACCAAGGTCCTTGAGATGTGCCACCAAGCTCATTGTGGTGGACATTTTGGAGGACAAAAGACTGCGCACAAGGTGTTACAATCAGATTTATTTTGGCCAACTCTTTTCAAAGATTCTCATACCTATTGTGTGTTTTGTGATCGGTGTCAAAAAGTAGGTTCAATTGGACGTAGGAATGAGATGCCTCTTAATAACGTCTTAGTAGTTGAGGTTTTTGATGTTTGGGGAATAGATTTTATGGGACCTTTCCTAAATCTATGGAATACAGTATATTTTACTTGTTGTTGATTATGTGTCCAAGTGGGTTGAGGCTATCCCCACTAGGACATGTGATTCTCACATTGTACTCAAGTTTGTGCAGAAAACATCTTATGCAGTTTGGTTTCCACGAGCAATCATTAGTCTTGTGAAAGCACTTCCGCAATAAGTCGCTTTGAGAAACTAAGGAAAAAATGGATTCACACATAAGATTGCCACCCCTTACCACCCACAGACGTTGGGTCAGGCCAAAACGAGCAACCGATAAATCAATGGCATCCTCGAGAAGACCGTGCAGCCCTCAAGAAAAGATTGGGCAAACAAACTGACTGACGCTCTCTGGGCATACCGTACCACGTACAAGAGCATCTTGGGAATGATCCCATATCATCTGGTGTATGGGAAGGCGTGTCACTTGCCTGTGGAGGTTGAACATAAGGCATATTGGGCCATCAAGGCTTCGAACTTCGATCCCTCTTAAGCCTTAGAGCATCGTTCACTTCAAATGTCCGAATTAGACGAGCTCTATCACGAAGCCTATGATAATGCGCGGGTCTATAAAGATAAAGTCAAAAGCTTCATGATTGTCGAATCGTGCATAAGGATTTGAAGCACGGAATGAAGGTTTTATTGTTCAACTCTTGTTTGAAGTTATTTCCGGAAGGCTTAAATCCCATTGGAGTGGACCCTTTGTTATTAAAGAAGTGTTTCCTTATGGGTCAGTGAGCCTCGTGAAAGAAGGAAGTGCAGTCGTTCCTTGTTAATGGCCATAGAGTAAAACCGATCTTGAAGGAGATCATCGGTATAATAGTGGAATCAATCTATGTTTGCGATCCTCCGCTCATCCGATCAATCTTTGTCGAGCTTACGATAATAAACAAGTGCTTTGTGGGAGGCAACCCACTTTTCTTTCTGTTTTGTTCGTTTTTCCTTTCGGTTTTGTCTTTGTTTGTGTTTTGATCTTTTTGTGGTTTCGTTTGGTGCAGGAAGAGTTAGTTTATATAGGATCGGAACATGGAAAAGTCGAAACTTGCAAAATCACGTCCAGGGAGGTACCCCAGGCGCCGGACGCAACGAAACCGGTGTTGGGGTAGGTATCAAAAGTTGGGTTGAGAGCACACCCAGCGCCGGACGCGACGAAGCGTCGGACGCGTGATAATCAAAATTTTGGGTCGAGAATAACCAACCACGGACGCACCCAAGCCGACCACAGGAAATCGAAAATTTTGGACAATGAGTGACCATACGGACGAACCCAAACTAGCTACTGGTCCTTCTTGAATTTAAAAAAATAAAAAAATAATTAATTTCATTTTTGATATATTTGAGTTAGGGTTTTCTAACCATATCTCTCTTTTCCGCTTTACTCTCCTCTCTCTTGCGCTTCGCCTCTCGAACCGCCCGTCCGGCGCTCATTCCTCCATCCGGCGCCTCTTCCGTCCGGAAGACAATACCACCTTACACCCCTCTGCGCCCTTCCGCTCAGCGCCTCCCCGTCCGGCGTTTCTCGACATCCAGCGCCGCACAATGCTTCCCTCCGCATCCTCTCCGTCCGGCGCCTCTTGTCCGTCCGTCACTCACTCACTACGCCGCTTAGTTCTAGCTCACTGCCGCTCACCCATACACCATTCTCCGTCCGACGCTGACTTAGTCCGGCCGCCTAAGCGCTTTGTTCAACCCAGTGGCGTTTTCTTCGATCCGCGTCGTGGCTTGATCCTTTCTCCGTCCGGCCGCCTACGCCGGCCGGCCGCCTTCGCCTTTTTCATCCGATATTTCACCCAGCGCGCCTCGTTCCTCAGCGCTCGCCTCCGTCCGGTGACGCTTGTCCGTCCGGCTACTCGTTTCTTCCCAACGCTCTTTCTAACGCTTCCTACGGTTTCTCTTGCACGCATTTCACCATGGTTCGGACTAAAAATGCTCCCGGCTCCAGTTCTCATCACCCTCAAGCCGATGATGTTTCTATGGAGGAACCAGAGGAAGATATCAGTATAATGTACTCTGCCACTTTTCCAATTTATAATCCGGTGGAAGGTACACACTATCGCCGTTTTGCATTTCAAGAAATCACACTCCGCCTCAATTCAACCGCAATTGATGCGAGTTTAGGTCTTGAGGATAGGGTTAAGAAGTATTTGAAAAATTTGGGATTGCTTCAATATGCTTTGATGGATTTACAGGTTACAACCCATTGTTGCTTGAATTCTCTTGCGATGTGTATTGATGATGAATCGATTCATTGTCTTGTCGTCTGTTAGGGCAGTATGTTATAACACCTCGTATTATGAAGGGGTGTTTGGTTTTCCGACTTCGGTGCACGTGGTGTGCCCTATTCATTCAATGTTGAGAGGCACGGAAGGAGCTATCGATTTAATAACGGTCATCGATCGAATGCCGAGTGGTTTTATCAAGGACGATGCATTGGCAATGGTCCACAAGTTTATAGCATTCAATGTTTTCGAAATGAGCAGTTAATAAGGTGAATCTGCGAGGTCTTCCGCTCACACGTGTCTGTAAAGAAGACGAAGATTTCACCGACATTCTTTATTTGGGACCACTTGCAGCTTGTCCAGCGGCGTAAGAAATGTCGGCCAACCTTGTGTCAAATCCCTACTGGTCTGGCAGTGAACTTGAGGATCATAAATAATGATGGACGACCGGTTCCTCGGGCAAGATCTCATTCGACCTAAGATGATTGATCTTAGTGAGTTGCGAGGCGCTCCCTTTGCATATAACGAGACCACTCTGGTACCTCATAATCAGAGGAATTGCGTGAAGAGATATATGCTCGCGCGATGCTGCGACCCAAGAAGCCGAGGCACCAAGCGGCGGTGCGGGACCATCACATGCACCTTCGGGTGATATGGTCATCTATGATACCACCGTTCCATCCGATGATGAAGCGTCCGGCATACCGATGCGAGGAGGATACAAGCCCATTCGAGCGGCCGATCCAAATCATCCGCAGCCCATCATCGCAAGCAGCATCGGGTCGAGGTTATAATTCATACGTGAGGAGTGGAAAGTTTAGGAGTGAATTGGCGAGCCATCGGACGAGTTTCGTCGAGACATATATTCTCGATTTGATCAGCAAAATCAACGTCTTGACGAACAAAATCGAGTTGTGGCATGAGCGAACCAGCGTTGGAATGAATATAATCAGCAGATGATCGAGCAGAATCAACGCATGGCCGCCCTTGAAGCCCAGTGGAACGCGTGTACTACCTTTCATGACACTCCTCCTCCACCACCGCCATCTGACCAATAGTGATTCTTCACTATTGGGCGTTTGTGTTTTCCTTTTGTTTTGTTTCGTTCGTTTTCCTTGTTTCGTTGTTTCTTCTCTCATTTCTGTTTTTGTAGGTTTTGTTCTTTGTTGATCCCCGCCGCCCGTTTCTTCGCTTTCGGAAGTTTCTCTACCTTTCTCTTATTCATTTATCTGCAATGAGGACCTCGCATGTTTTAAGTGTGGGGAGTTTTCTTTCCGTTTGGTATGTTTTGTTTGTTTCTGCCGCTTCGTCTTTGTTGTGTTTTGTCGTTTCTTAACTTTTGTTTGGATTAGAGATGATTTTATCTTCTTGAAATCAATGGTGTATGAAGAATTATGCTTTAAGTTGAATTAATTGCGTTTTGATCGAAATTCTTTGCATCTTGGTATATGGTTTTAGTTTGATGAAACTTAGGTGTCAATTTGAATCGTGGACATAATTAGAAAGTCGTCTTTAGACAAGGTGTGTGATCGGATGTCATATGCTTCAGTAAATAGAACCCGTCTCTTGTATGATCTTTCAAGAAAAAGTGGACAATAAAAAAAAAGAAAAGAAAGAAAATATGTCGTTATTGTGAAATAAGTGGGCTTAAAATTGAATAAGGGGCTCTACCCTCTTGCTTGTGTTGTCTCGAATGGAGACTCTTTGCTATGGGTATAGATATCTACGTTAGGATACTCGAGTGTACAACTTGAAGGTTCCACCTAACGATTATTGTCTATAATCGGTTTTAAGTTCCACAAGTTCTTATTTGTTTTGTCATTTGGGATATCTTACATGAAAGGGAACCATATAAGTTGTATATTGATTTCTGAAATCATGTTGAGTCAAAACACAGCTATTCTATGATAAGTCACATGTTTGAATTGATGAATGAGGATCATTGTATTGAGAACTATATTATTGAGATGCATTGAAGGGATGTGAATATGTGATTGATTCTATTTGCAGTATTGATTCTATGTGTACCATTCCTTTCAAGAAACTAAAATTTGTTTGAGGACAAGCAAATAGTTAAGTGTGGGGGTGTTGTTTTGCATGTTTTTGTTTGTTTTTTCTTCGTTTGTTTTTGACAATTTGATTCCTTTTGGTTATATTAGAATATCTTTTATTGGAATCATAATCGTTTTGGTTTTATGCGAGAATGATCATGTTAAAGCATTGAGCACTCAGCGCACCCAACGCGGACTCGGCGTAGCCGCAGCTGGTCGCGCGTTGCCTCGCGAGGCTTTCGAGAAGGCCGCGTCCGGCGTTTCCCACGTCCGTGCTGGCGCCTCGTCCGCGGCGCCCGTGTCCGGAGTTTCCACGCGTCCGGCTGGGCGCCTGTACGACTTCGTCCCAGAGTCATCGCGTCCGGTACCTCGGATCCGTTCGGTCTTTGCGAAAGTTAGAATTCGTCCAGAGTCATCGCGTCCGGCGCCTCAGATCCGTCCGGCAATGCGCGAAGAGTTGGAATTCGACCAGAGAGTCATCGCGTCCGGCGCTTCGTTGCGTCCGACACTGGCTTCCGTTTCAGAGCATTGACGCGTCCGGCGCTAGCTTCGAGTCTGGCGCTGGGAGAGGCACTTCTCGCCTTGTTTTTAAGCGCGCGCGTCCGGCGTTTCGATCGAGTTCGGCGTTGCGCGTTATTTTTCGTGCACTATATATATGTTCTTTTAAACGTGAAACCCTACCTTTTCATTTATTACTTTTTTCCGTCTTCTCTGTGTGCGTCTCCTCCAAGTTTTCTTTTTCCTTCTTCTAAACTTCTTTCAATTATTGTTCTTTCTTTCTTCTTTGATTGAAGAATTATTGTAAGGATATTGGATTCGTACTCTGAAGTTTGATTATTAATTCCATCGTTCGTTTTGTTCGTAAGTTTCTTCTATCGCTTTATTCTATCTTCTCGGATTCGATTGTTATTGATTTCTACGTTGGGTTAAGTTTAATTTTGATATTCGTCTAAGTAATCTTGTCTTCCGTTTAATCTTTTCGATTCATATCTAGGGTTTATAATTTCGATTCCATGTTCTTCAATTTAGGGTTTAATTCTTGCCTAGATAATTTATCTGCTTTGTCAATTTCCGCCTAGTTAATTCGTTTTTCTTTCTTTAATAATTTCTTGCCTAGGTAATCAATCAACCCTCTTGGTGATTAAAGTGTTTAGGAATTTATTTGCTTTCGTGTGGTAACCTAGTAACGCCCTGTTAAGTTTTTCTTGAGAGACGACTAGGGTTAACTTTCCCTACTATAACACCTCATTCGATTATGAGTCAATTAAGAGTATACTTTTGATTGAAACAAATTTTGGATTAAGAGTATACTTTTGATTGAAACAATGGGCTTTGATGTTTTAGAAAAAAATAAATATTTTGATGTATGGTTCGTTGTTTTGGTTCGAGTAACATTAGTGAATTTTATCGAAGAAGATGGTTTGATAGTTCCAATTACAAAAAATATATAAATTATGTATTTACCTACAAACTTTTAAAAGTGGCGTTGAAATAGTATGATCATAGTTATAAGTGGTAGCGCATTGGGATTTCGTGGGTATCTATCTTTACCAAATTCTAATAGGATGAATATGAATAAGTGAAATGGGGTTGGAGAGGATATGAGTAGTAAAATTAGTACTCTAGATGGATTTGGATTGAGTTTGAAAAAATAGTTATGGATACCTAATATTCAAATCCATTTATATATATTATTAATGTTATAATTTTATAATTAACTAAATAATTACAATTAATTAAATATTTTTTTCAATAAGTATTTATTTTTAATAATATATTTATATTTATAATTATATATATATATATATATTCTTTTATTATAGTTAGAAAGATATTATGATAAAAAGGTTGACTAAAAGATTTAAAAAGATTGAATATCATAATTACATATATATATATATATATAGAGAGAGAGGAGGGATCAAATAGTACTCGAGTCAGAGGTAGTATGTAATACTCAATCTCATCCACTCATCTTATAGATCCTATGGTGGAGATTTTTTCGGATTTTTAAAGCCATTTGGCTCTGATTTACTTCTGATGGGTATATTAGTTATTTGATTTTTTATGTGATACAAAAAAAAAATCATACATGTTTTAAAACAGAAAACTGCATATGTGTTAACAAAAAAATACATGAGATTTATTTCTGCAGAAACTACGTGCATATTGATATACATAAAAATCGCATACGATTGAACATAAAACTGCATAATGTTGAACACAAAATGTATATGAGATTGATTTCTCCAAAATTTATTCTCACGTTTAGACGATTACTTCTAACTTCATAATTCAAAAGAAAACATATGATCAACAATAAAGAAACAAAGGATCAACAAAATAAGTGTTTGTGTATATTGGAGAAGATATAAAGAGAGATATCGTGAATGAGAAACCTATAATTTTCTTTTTTAAAGCATGTATGTTTGTGTTTCGTAGCATGCATATTTGTGTTTAGTCGTATGCATGTTATTGTTTTGTAATATGCATATTTTTGTTAGAAAATATACATAGAGATGGCAATGGATCTCGGATCCGGTTCAGATCCGTAAATCTAGATCCATTTTTCAGGATCTGGATCCTAAAAAATTTGGACCCGATGGATTTGGACCGGATCTGGATCCTATCCCCATATTTCGGATCGGATCCGGATTAATTTTTGAGACCGGATCCGATCCGGATCCGATCCATGGATCCATTAGTTTTATTATATATATATATATATATATATATATATATATATATATTTTTATTATAATTAAATATCTAACCCCAACTTAAAACTCTTTAATTTCATTTTCAAATTGTCTTAAAACAAATCTGCTTCCAATTTCATTTCAAATTCTTCCAATTATGTATCGATCGGCATTCACAATGGGTCGCGCCACTTACACCACCGACGATCGAGTTGTTTGTTGTTTCCTACCTTATAGTAATTTTTAACTAACGCCTTCCAATATAATGATAATTGTAGAAATTATAAATAATTGTTATAGTATTATTGTGTATTTAGATTATTATGACATTCTCGTGAATTATAGTTGATTTAGAATTTATTTTAGAAGAAACATATGGATGCGGTTCAGACCACGGACCTACGGATCCGGATTTGGATCTAATTTTTTGGACCCAATGGATCCGGACCGGATCCCACCCAAGTAAAAAATTGGATTGGATCTCGACCGGTCGATCCGATCCGCATCCGCCCATTGACATTCCTAAATATACATGCTTATATTTTTAGTATGCATGTTTACGTTTTATAGAATGCATGTTGACGTTTTGTTGTATGCATTTTTACGTTTTGCAGTATGCATATTTCATTTTCGACAGTAAAACTCCTCATTATCCTTCTCCGTCGTTTTGCCGCTTCTTTCTCCGATTACTGACGAACTTCACCGTAAAATACTGCCATAACCACCATTTCTCTCAATCCTTCAAAATCCACATCTATTTTTTCACAAAATCTCTCAAATTTCTTCTCAAAATCTTATTTTTCCTCTATTTTATCTTTCAAATCTATTGTCTTATGCTTCACACCGCTGATGTTGCACATACCACCGTCATTGGGTCATCGTCGCCACATTGTATGATAAAAATTTCGAAGAAGATAAAGAAAATCGGAGGAGATGAGAAGAAGAAGAAGAAGAAGAAGAAGAAGAAAAATGCTAACTTTTTATTTTGCCCACTATACCATTTCAAAATTAAAAATAAATGAAAATGGATTACCACGTGTCGGTTTGTGAATGCAATACATGTTCAAAATGTGTGATCTAAATTAGGTACTACATATTATATGGGAATCGGGTACTACGAGAACTCAACCATATATATATATATATATATAGGTTCAAATGAGAACCACTTTTATCCTAAAAACTAAGAACCAAATGAATTTGTTATGAAAATTGATGAATCCGTTGAGAGAGTTACTGAATTTCACACTTTGAAAATTTTCACTCGGGTTCGAATCTCATGAGGGACGAAAATTCTATTTTTCTGGATTCAGTAATTTTTCCATCGAATTCATCAATTTTCATAATGAATTCATCATTTTTTGGTTCTCACGTTCTCATGATAAAAACAGTTCTCACGTTAACCCTCCCCCATATATATATATATATATATGACACATTAAAGTTAGATCATTTTTATTATTGTACTTGAAATGTAGTTTTATTTCTATCTATAACTTCAGTAGTCTCTAGCTTTTTATTGAGATGTGTATCCAACATTATAAAAAATTTATATTTAATTACTTAATATTTTATAATTTAAACGGATTTAATTAGGTAATCAACGAGTATTATCCTACAGATTGGGGATGTGTATGGATATTAAAGTTATTCTTTAAATAAATTTAGAGTCGGTATAAATAAATAAATTTTAAACGAGTTCAAATTTAGAAAATATTTAATAGGTGATCATCTGATCCATTGCTATCTCTATTTTAATTAGTGATCTATTTGACATTTTTCTATTCTTATAAAAGTTGATGTATATTTCATCATAATGATAAAAAAAATTCTCCAGAAAATACAGAATTGATATCAATGTTCCTGTTTATTTCAAACACAAGTTTTTTTGTATATTTATCATTTATTTCATTGAAGAAAAATATTATATCTTTTTATTTTATAATTAGTAAATATCATTTATATTTAATAAGAGTATTATTTACATTGAAGAAAAGTATCAATATCTACATATGCAGATGTTCGCTTTTGGGACTACCTCTATTTCAAATTATTCGAAAATGCAATTGAATAATGAGTAAAGACATTTAATATACAAAATTAATTCTTTTTTACTTTGTAATTAGTATCCATATTCATTTTCGTGTTTATTTCAAATTCAATTTTTTTATATATTTATCATTTATTTAAAAATATAATTTATATTGAAAAATATTATTTATCTTTTTACTTTATAATTAATAAATAGTATTTATATTAAAAAATATCATATCTATGTTCACACATGGCCACCTCTATTTCAAATTATTCGAAAATGCTATTGAATAATGAGTAAAGACATTTAATGTCCAAAATCAATTCTTTGCCATTGCATGAACCACGCTTCAGTAAATCTGCGTACGAAGTTAGAGAGAGAGAGAGAGAGAGAGAGATAAAACAACAGCAAAAACGAAAGGTGGAAAGGGAGAGAGAAACCCTAACGCCGAGAAATCACGGGTAACGTTGTCGCAAATCGCCGCCACGGCCGGAGATCGGCGATGGCCAGTAACTCCACAGAAGTCCCTTCCGCTGCCGCAGCCGCAGCCGCAGCCGCCACAGACGTTCCAGCTTCCCCGACGCTGGCAAAATCTGTCGAATTCTCCATCGATTCGACCATGCCGAGGCCGCGCCTCTCAGCCGATCAGCTTCGCTACTGCTCCGAAGCTCTCCAGCACTTCAAAACCAAAGCTCCGCAGACGATCCGCCAAGAGTTCATGACCTTGCAGGTATGATCATCACCAAAATCTCTGTAGAATTTAATTTTTAAGAGAAAATTATCTTGCCGATTGGTGATTTAATCATCCTTCCACCAAATTCTGTAGTTGCTATCCGTATTGTCAGGGTTTTGCGTGCTCGTGTAGATATTTTGTTTCTATTTGTTTATCAGCGAGGCTGTTTCCAATTTAGGAACTTGCTTTTTTAATCGGTTGGTTGCCTTTAGATGATAATTTTAATGGTACACTAACATTTTGCTCGTACACTAAGGAAGAAAGCTCAGAGATTCTAGTTTGAATTTTTGATGTAGCTTGTAGGCTGTTATCTGAATTTTAAATACTTGTACTTTATCTCGGTGGTTTATAAAGGGCTCACTTCTTTCAAATACATCTTCATGAAATTTATAGATACCCGGATTAATAAGATTAGTTTAGGTTCTATATGCTCGCAAAGATTCAAACGTGCTCTTGAGTCTTACATTAAAGGCGAGGTAGTCATTTGGGGCTAGGGGTAGGTATACTTGATTGGCTGATCAACTTGAGATAGAGATAATATTTGGACTTATAATTCCTTTGTGGCACATCATTATTCAGCCGTCGGAAAGAGTGAAACCGAGGTTGTTGTCATAATGTTTTCTTTGTGCTCTTAAGTTCTATTTGAAACTTCATTGATCCAAATAATGATTATTCGGTATGTAGGAATTTAAAATTGTATAGCTAAGTTTCTTTAGTTCTCGTCTTTATTAACCAGAGAAGAGTGGTTAGGAGGTGAAGGAATCGGGTAACTGGATCACAAAAATTAGTAAGTTTTGGGCATGTCCTTATTTTTACTAGTTCTCTGTTAAACATCAATCTATCCATGTATCAGAAAGAATTAAAATTGTAAAAGGTGCCATTATACTGTCTCAGTCCTTGAGCAAAATGAGAACACGGAATAGGTTGCATTCAGTTATGTTGGTTCTGGCATAGGTTGCATTCAGTTATGTTGGTGCAATGATTTCATCTTAATATTTGTTCAACCCTTACAACTTCCTTTCTCTCGTTCACTGTCACTGTTGATATTGTGATATATTGGAGTTATCTTCTTTTCGTATGGCATTTTCCGACATATGGTTTTTGATTGAGCTAAAGCTGGTTGGCATGAATTTTGCGTTATATGATATATCTAAGAGAATTTCGTTGCTTTAAAATAAGTAGAAACTCCAATTTGTTGCAGGAAAATAGGATGACAGCCTTGGATATGAGGAGTAGATGTACTGTGGCTCTTGACAGTGTTAATATCTCAAAGAACCGTTATACTGATGTCTTGCCATGTATGTTGATAAATAGTAGATTACATATTTTTTTGTTTTTTCATTTACTCAAATGCATATCATCTATCAAAATTTATTGGTTTGAAATTATTGCTGCAGTTGACGATAACAGGGTTACCTTGAAGCAGTGTGCAGATTACAGATCTTCAGCTAGGGTTATGTCAATGCCAGTTTTATTATGGTGGGAATTTTCATCCTACATGAACTTTAACATGCTACTTTGAAGTTCTTCAATAATCACATTTGGTTCCATATGTCGTTCATTAAACGTGATTCTTGTTATTGTAGACTTCTGAACACGTTTCTCGGTTTATTGCGACTCAAGGTCCACTGTCACATACTTCTGAGGATTTCTGGGAAATGATAATCCAGTATCAATGCCCAGTCATAGTTATGCTAACCCGGTTGGTTGACAATTACCGTGTAAGCACTCAGATTTTTGTGATTTAACAGTCAAATAATATTCTCAACTTGGTTACCTTGAAGCAAGATTTACAAAGTGGGACTTTTTCTGCTCATTCAGTGAAATGATTTGTATTGTATGATGTTTTTCTATTTCTGAAGCTGTTTCTCTGCAAATATTGTGTTGATCTATTTTGCATCCTCTTGAACAACTTAGTTTCTTTACTTGATTAAGCTGGCTAGTTGTCTCTAATATGATATTAAATTTACTGCTTTTGTGCCCTTTATTATCTATTTTTACTCTATTCTTAAAATTAATACATGACTCATTGCGCTAAGTGCAGACACTGAAGTGTGTTGATTATTTCCAAGCCGAGAATGGACCTAGAGAGTTCGGTAACATATGCATTGCCACCAAGAAGATGGAAACAGCAGATACTTCATTAATATGGCGATCCTTAGAAGTGAAACACAAAGAGGTGAGGCTATTAACTACTTATGCTCAATTATTTTCAATTATGAGCTTATATTGGACTAAATTTGATTACAAAATGAATAAGCAAGCACACTTTTTACTTCTGCAGTCAGAGGAGCCACCATGGTCAGTTTTGCACGTGCAGTACCCTGAATGGCCTGATCATGGAGTTCCTAAAGACACTCTTGCTGTTCGTGAAATCTTCAGAAGAATATCTAGTTTCCCACCCAGTCTTGGGCCCATTGTTGTTCATTGCAGGTTTGCCTTTTATAGTTGATTAATCTTATTATCAAAGTTCTTTTCATTGTCTGACACTTGTTATATTGCAGTGCAGGTATTGGTAGAACTGGTACATACTGCCTCATTCATAATACTATCCAAAGAGTCCTAACTGGAGACATGAGTGCTTTGGACCTTGTTACTACCGTAAGCACTTTTAGGTCTCAGCGAATTGGTATGGTGCAAACTCTGGTAAGTTCACCAACTTTTGGAATTCATGCAATCTCATTGACTATAAAGTCATAAAACTTGTCGTGATCTTTGCATCTTTCCTGACAAAATAAGCTTAAATAATTGATGAAGGAACCTGATGAATACATTTTCCCCAAACGATCAGGAAAATGAGTATTCACATCCTTTACATATCCAGATATTACAAATTATCAAATATTCGAACAGCAGTCACTTTGACTGTTTGAACATGTTGGTTTAAAATTTGCACCCCTTCAATAGTAATCGCAAATGCAAATATAGGCTGATTTTGCAGCTATTTTATATCTCTATAGTTAACATTATGAAAGCAACTACAATAATGTGAATTAACTTATACGAGCTCAATTGATCTGACCCCAGTTGCTTCGACTAATTGTTAACGTTTTTTGAAGCAATTCATTATTTGTTGCTCACTATATTTTTGTTACTTAACTTGCAGGAGCAGTATCTCTTCTGCCATGATGTGATTATTGATGAACTGGAAGACTTTTTGTCAAATGGGAAAACTCAAGGCAATTTATAATGATATTCACTGTTTCGTGATGAAGTCATCCTGGTAGGCTTCTGAAACAGTCGAATTTGTATTCCTGTCAAAGCTCTGTCCGTCTCTTGCTCGTGGGGCTCGATCAACGACCTTATTTTTATGACAAGTAGCACAGAAGAGTTGGTCATCTCTTATTGAATCTGATATTGCATTCCACCATTCCTCCGCACTAACAGTAGCAAAATCCACCTTCTGTAACATTTTGGTGTATAAAAACTACTCACTGCATAAAAGCATGAGCTCATCGAGTTCTGTTGCTTCGGATGGTAGGGCTGGAGATATTGTACTACTTTTAAACAAAACAACCGTTTTAGGTGCCATTTTCAATTATGTTTGTGCTTAAAATTCAAGAACTGGTTCCCGAAGCTTAATCATGCCTTATGAAAGTTTTCAAAAGTAATGCAGAGAACTAGTAAACCATCCCTTTAGAATGGCCTATAGCAAGTTGGATCCTTTATTACAATATTGCGACATCTTCTAATGCATCTATAGATGATTGTCACATGTTAGAAATTTAAAATCTATCCAATTTTCTTTAAAAGTAATCACAAAAGTGGTAAAAATTCACATATATTGAAGATATTCAGGAATCTTAATAAAGAGTTACGTATATTTTAAATTTTGTTGATACAATACAATTTTCTGTAGATGCAATAAGAGATGATGTACGCTGCTGATTTCTAAATCAGTGCAAAGAGCTAGCAAAAGTCCCTTTGGGGTGGTCTAATTAGCGGGTGTGGGTCTTAACACTAACAGAATACTCAAAGTTTTCATGTTCTGTCTCTGTTTTCTTGACGAAAACAACAGTAGAAATACAACAGATCCGTGTTGGATGACAAAATGCATTACCAATGAAAGAAGCAATTCACTAAAGCATTAGAAATTATAAGCTAACAAGACTTTTCATTAGGAGAAGGCCAAAATGCGATCAAAACGAAAATTTGGACTTCCAATGGGAGATTACAATACAAAACACGGTCTCTGTTTATTCCTCCTTACTACGAGCTGCTCTTGCGCGATGTTTGAGCTCGGCCCTTTTCCATCTCACAATCAGATAACACAATGAAAACAAGGTGTTCACCTGCATGAGGAAGGAACATAAACGTGAAATTAAGGCACGAAAATCATCATGAAAGGATGAAAAGAGGGTGAGCAATGACTGACCAAGATTATGATCGCGATCACCAACAAGGGCCCGGACCAGAGCACAGAGAGGAACAGTCCATTAGCGTCAAAGTAGTTCTGGCCTGCAAAGCTTTTCCAGTTGCTGGCGAGGATATGATTAAGCCTCTCGGCAAGATACACTCCTCCTACTGCACAATGTATATACATAGAGTATTACACTTTTAACTGCAACTGTAACGTAAAGTAAAACAGTAAAGCTTATTTAATATGATAGCTGCACCATATTCTTAATTTTCTTCTTTATCCGCTTCTCTCAGTTTCTTCTGCATGGAACATTTGCAGCATATTACCTAAAGCTTTAGACCTACATCAATACTAACCATAGAACTGCTGCATCTTCTAACATCACAAAGAGGTTTCTTCAAATATTTCCGGAACTCAAACAAATAAGGCAGTTCTACGCTTTTCAGAATCTCATGTCTTATTTTCCTAGATACACCATCATAGAAAAGAGACACTATGGATAGGATAATAGGAATCTTACGTGCAAGAAGGAACAAAACATCTGAAGTTTATGTTTCTCCGTGATGCAAAAACTATTACAAGCAAGATCACATGGAAGGAAAGAAGACCTATCAACCAAGGTTCCTGCAGACAAGAAAGGAAACTCAAAGATCAGAGACAATCAATTCTGTACATGAGGTGCACATCTAAAAACGAATTTTGACATTAAAATGGCGAAATATATAGCTAAAGAAACTTCAACAATTGCGCAACCAAAAAAGATCAGCTCGGGCAACAGAACTATGATGTAAAAACAAAGAGAATCATTTTACTTGATCTATATTATATTCCCTGGTATCAACACAAGCAAGACGACACTGGTTTTAGATAGGATCTGACTATAACATTATGAGCAGAAAACCTAGCCAATATGCCGAGAGAAACTTCAAATGTTAAGAACATCAACAGTCAAAGAGTAACTCTTCAAAGATTTCAAGCGAGAGAGAATAGCTGATTAATACCCCTTCAGAACTTTGAGCTTACTCACTTATTAGAGTAGGAAAAGTTACTTAAATCTACGCAGTTCATTTTGTAAATCATAGTCCAGAAGCTAACATTATGAACTAAATTCCACCATCAATTAATCATAACCAATTTCAGCTCTCGTGTGTTAATCTTTCCGCTCTCAATCTTGCAAGATCACACATTTCCGGAAAATACGTTTCGAAATCCCAAAAACAGAAACAGTAAATCAAAATCTAAAAAGCAAAATTAACGAAAAAGGTGGAGATTTCTACATCATTCCATACAACCCTAACACCCGATCTCGATCACCTCAAGATACAACACAATTCAATCAACACCCATAAAGCAACTAAAAATAACAAACAAGAAGCTCGAATTAACGCGTATGAGATATGTGAAAATACCTTCCAATCAATGGCGTGGAAGAAACCCATGAAATTTTCGTAAGCGGGTTTGAGCCGGAACGGAATTCCGCTGATAGCTTCTCCACCAGATCTGCCATTTGATCAAAGTGAGCATTAACCGCAGATTGCAGCTCCTCCATTGCAAATTTATTCCTTGAATTTCACCACCAAATGATTGCAATTGGAATCTAGACGTGAAATTTGCACTAAAAAGATTTCAACTTCAGCCTCAACTAGTCGAGTGTTGGGTTATTACTTATTATTGGTAGATCGTAATAGAAAGTTCTCGCACGCCGAAAACGCTGACGTTTTCGAGGTGGAATGGTTCGTTTTACAATTAGGGCTCGAGATTTGGGAATTTGGATTGTATAATGACTGAAGCACCCTTAAACCTTTGTTTTCCCGTACAAAAAAAATTCAAATCGTAATAAATAAATAAAATTGGCTTCAATCGTGATTTACAATGCAACGACTAAATCAAAACCCTAATTAGGACAGCTTAATGTTTACATATATGTTTATTTTTTGTGAAAATATACACGTTTAGTTATTGTTCAAAATAATCTTAGCAGTAATAAATAAATGATGTACTCGGGATGAAGAATAATTGTACATGATTTAATTATTATTAATTTTGAGGTTAAACATTATGAAATTAGTAAACTACGTTTTTTTAAATTGTTGAAACGCCGAACCATCATACTTAAGGCTAGCAATGTGTTGGGTACCGACTCGTTAAACATTTTCGAAATCCCAAACCCATCTCAAATCCGATCATCTTAAACTCGTTTCAAACACATCTCAAACCTATAGGGTAATGCACCCTAATTATTCATCCAATCCGATTAAATTTATAAAATATTTGAATACTCAATTATGGGTTGTTATAATAATTGAATGTGCATCTAATTAATAAGAATTTGAATACTACGAAGTAACATTAATAGTAGTTAATAGAATATGGAAAATCTTCAAAATAATATAGAATACAAACTAGTCTAAATTAGATATTTGTAAAAGTTTAATTTATTTGGCCGGTAAATTATAGAAAATAGATTCTTGATATTGGATCTATTTATATAGTACCTTGTGGGTTGATTTGTTTAGTCAACGAACTATTTGTTTAAATTTGTGAATTTTGGACCATATTTCCAAGCTTTACTTTGTCAAAAGCACAAGGTATTTCTCGACATGTCCGAACTGCCCAAAAATCCAAAAGTCCATCTTCACAAGAATGAAAATTCTGTATATTCTTTACCTCGAGCAGTAAATTTCAAGAATGAAAGATACCTTAATTAGTTATCATTCTTGTTGATTGTTTTTATCGAACTCAAGATTTATTCCCCTGTAGTAATCTCGATTCTATTCTTTACATGAATATGATAGCAAATGAATCCATTACTACTCACTTTTATTAATGATTCGAACTTTAAAGGTTAAGTTTCAGCTTACATGATCATTGGCCATCAAGCTCTAGCTAATTAATTAGCTCTAATTAAGTCCAACACGAGTGGAGCTTTATTTTTTGTACATATTTTATCCATATTCACTTATCGAGCTCAAGTTTGATCTAAACTTCAAAACATATAGTATCAAACACAAAGAATCAAAGATATGTTGCAATTTGTTTGATATGTTAATTGAAGTACCAGGCTCAAACTAAACAATCGTGAATCAAGTATCAAATTATTTTGTTTGAAATTTTAATGCCTATACATGAATAGATAATTGATGTGAACATTATTTTACAAATAATATTTATAAGAAAAAGAGGCATTTTGAAATAATATCTTGTTCATAACACACATTTATTTTAGAGGAATTATATGAAACTCACACTGTTCATAACTCACATTATTTTACATGGTCATTGGCCATCAAGCTCTAGCTAATTTCGGTTCGGTTCGGTTCGGTGTTTGCTCACCCCTGGCATATGGCATCAATTTCTGTCAAAATAGTTTTCATTTTTCAAAGTAATAACATTTGATTCAACAGTATACTCGAAGTGATTGCCAAATTAGAATTAATTGATTGTATAATTGTTTTGACGTGAATAAATGCATTAAAGGGAGTCATTATAAATCTCGCTCAAATCTTCAGACAAAACAAGATGGAATCTCTCACTCAAAATTCCAAATAAAACATTATAATTATCCTATCTCACATCGATATTTAGTCCCAAAATATTAAAAAAAAAAGTATAGAGTGTAGCAAACAAATGGGTATACAATGTACACACTTAACAAAAATATGTATTTAAATTTGATTTCCTTTATTTTATATTTATTGCTCTCTATACATTCTGACTTAGTTTCTGAGTTTCTAAGGTGAAGGAATATATATAAAATAAAAGGTCTATATATTATAAGTTAGGACAAATAGCAGTCGTTCACCGAATATCATAGTACCACAATAGTATATATCATGTATCAACGATATTGGTCCAAAAAAAAAAGGTCTATTATAACGCCAAAACGAGGTGAAATAAAATATATGCATGCAGCTTTCTCAAACAAACGGTTTCCCACAAAGAAGAACAAAATATTTATGTATTATTATTTCTAATAATAATAATAATAATAATAATAATAAACACTGCCATACAATCTCACCATGGTTTTTAATAAAAGTTTTTTAATAACTTTTAGAACAGCGTATCTCATCTGAAAATGAGCTAAAAATTAATTTATGTTCATGATACTGTTTGATTTGTTCAAAAATATCCATTTTCCTAAAAAAGAAGTAGATCTACAAGAAGCGACAAATTAACAAATTTTGAATTTTTAGTGGATCTTGAAAATATTTATTTATATTATCATGAACATAACTACACATTCATATAGATGTGTAAGGAAATTGAGTAGAATATATACAAGGAGAAAAAGGGAGGAAAAACTCATGAGAAGAGTGTCGCATAAAAATACTAACTAAAGCATACTATGGCCTCCTTAGTAGGCCTAGTCGACCTGATCAAGCAACATATGATTGAAAGGTTCTGATTCGAATCTCAATAACCATTTCAAGGGTGACCAAAAACAAAAGAATATGTTTGTAATTTTTTTTTTGGTCCATTAATATAGAAATTTTAAAGACCGCGTGTGATGGTGGACTCGAACCTCAGACCTTTGGCTTCAGACATTAACCACTCTACCACTAGGTCAAAACACACACAATATGTTTGTAATTTGAACCTTCTTCATGCGCACGACCAAGAAGATGCAGTGATGAGCAGTTTCTCTTGCCATCCTAGTGAGAGAGCTCTCCCATCATCTCTCTCGAAAATCCGAAAACCGCCGTTTTCGCCGTCGAAACGCATCCCGGAGCAATGGCTTCTGATCTTCAGCAGCAGCTTCGCTTGCATCACAGCATTGGAGCTGTGCTGAATCCCACAGAATCCATGGCTGTCCATTCTCTTTTTCCACGTCTCCAAATTCTCGAACCTCAAACAGTTGTCGCCGCCGTCTTTGTCGTAGTTCATCACGTGTTTGATCTCAGTCCCAGATGATTCCTCTCGATCCTCAGCCTCTCCGAGCTGTCGAGAGGCAGACAGTCGTCTAACGAGTCGAAAATCGCCGCAAAGTAGTGCAGAGATTCCATGAATCTCGACAAGAAATTGTGGGGTTTTCTGCTTCCTTCTTGCTCGACGAGGACGACAATGGCGGGGCGAAGCGATTTGATGTAGCTCAACGTGTCTGAAATCCTGCAAAACTGTTTAGTGAGCTGAGATGGAATGCTAGATTTACCGCAACAATTTCCCCCTTTTTGATCTTCGGCTTCGCCAGTGTCGATCCTCTCACGACGCCCGTGAACTCGAAGATTAGGTTCCGGAAGCCCCTGGCGAAGCTCGTAAGCCTCGACTTTGTTTCCCGGAGCTGCTCCAGGCAGCCGCCGTATCCTGTTATTTTCAGAAGGATACAGCTGACTGAAGTGGCCTTCTCTGACAGCGACTGCATAAGAGAGGGCCACTGGAAGCCGTAGGAGACGTCGAAATCGATGACGTGAAGGACCCTAGGGTTAGGGTTTTGCTTCTCGAAGGCCTCGAGGATGGCCTGGTTAGCCGTGAAGTGGGCTAGTTGGTAGAGCGGGGACACCTTATAGAGTTCCGTGTACGACAGGAACTCCTCGTCGGGTGTGGGGCCCTTCATGATTACCTCGTAGAAGGGGGAGTCGCGCGTAAGGAGGCGCGCGATGAGCCCGTCGGCGAAGTAGGCCGCGACTCGCTGGACGGAGTCGCCCGTCAGGGAGGAGTTCCGGTAGAGGTCGCGGAGGTTCTCCGCGGCCGCCGTGTGGTTGTTCTCGTCCACCGATGTGGCGGCTACCAGCAGTAGGTGGATGAGATGCAGCCCCTTTCCGTCTTCGTCGGATTCTTCATCTTCGCTCTTGTGATTGAGCTTCAGCATTTGATCCCTCATTTGGAAGAGAGAGAGGATTTTGCCTTCTTCTTCGTAGCTTTGATCGCTCATTATTGAGTCGGAGATAGCTGGGCTTTCCTTTCTCTTTCTCTCACATCCAGAATCTGCATCAATGGCAAGCCTAAGGCACAAGAAATCTTCAACGTCATATCCTTGCATCCTTAACATTTTAGAGAGCGAGAGAGAGAGGTGTGATGTGAGGTGAAAAGCTAGCTCAAGGGAGAGAGAGAGGGGAGAGATGGAGGTATTTATATAACAATGTGGGATTGGTGCAAAACTATTTATGTGTGAATAGAGCCAAGCTTTTTTTCCTAGGGAATAAATCTTGGGTTGCTCGATCTAAAGAAGTGAAAAATCGACAAGAAAGAATATGACTAAGGTATCTTTTCTTCTTTTGAAAATCTGTTATCAAAGGTCAAGAATCTGTTAAGATGTTTCATTGTTAAAGATGGTTATTTTGGAATATTTAGGCAGTTCGGAGAGGTCAAGAAATACGACAATGTATATGCTTTGGACAAATTAGAGTTGGGCATCTAGCATGCCCACTTGTCCATGACGCACAAATTTCATCTTCTAACTAGTAGCTTCTGTCTCCGCGCGCGATTCGAACAGGCATTGTAATGTAATTAAATTATGTATTTAAATAATATATATTTAAAAATAGTTAAAATTTATTTCAATTTTGAATAATTTCATATACAAAAGAACTTTTATCTTGGGCTAAATCAAAATAAAACTTTAATATATGTATATAATACATCACTAAACTATTCTTAAAAATCAAAATAATGTAAGAATATCCCCTAAAAAATAATGTGAGAATATTATAGGTATAAACTTTTTTTAAGAATAAATACTTTTTATAATAGATACTATATAGGTTCTAGTTCGAATACTTTATTTCCCAATAACTTTATTTTTCCTGTATTCCCTGAAGATTGCATCAAAATAAGGACAAATTATCTATAGCGTGTACTGATTTTTGGCTGCAAGAATCAATGAAACAAATAAACTGATGATTCATTCGATGAAGCAACTAAAATAAATATTTCGATTTTATCAACTGATTATAGATCGAATCTATCCAGTTATTACAGTGCGATAGTTGGTTGTTCACAACCTAGCTGTACTGCCGCGTAAACAGTGGTTACCAAACTATTTTTTACTCTAAAGTTTACAATGTTAACAAATATTTATTTTTGCTTGAAGATATTCGACTCATATTTTTCCGTATTTGCATTTTTTGTAAGAATTGTATATATTACAGTACTTCAATCTGATATTGATAAAATATATACAAAAATTAAAACACGATAGGTATCATACAAAGTTCACGTGTTAATCACTCAATATCTTTGATGATTCCAAGTGTATGTTTTCAAAAAATAGATACATGCCATGTTAGAATATGGAATAGAAACTTCTATCCATTGACAATATATAATCATCAATTTCTTGAACAATGATTTTGACTTCTTTTGGAAAGGATTCAATTTTTCCTTAACGAGTTATTGTAATGGAGTTTCACTTAAAAGACATGATATAAAACGCAAAGTAGATTAATCAGTCTAAAAAATGTTATACATGTGCATTTTTCTAGTAGTGACACATTTTCTAAATTGTTAAAACCTTTGAATGTTCATGAACCTTCAATCAACTTAAATATTCAAGAGCCTGAGAATCCGAATTAGTCAAAAAATTTAAGAAACAAAATATGGATGAAAATGCAACACTGTTGTATTGCTTAGATAAATATACATAGTCTCGATTTTCTTATCTTGTTTCAGTTACAACTTAATTAAGAGGATCTTTGGCTGAGCTTATAAGTTGTTTTTTAAACTTGAAAAACGGCTTATAAGCTGTTTTGGGGAGCTTATAAGCTCAGCCAAACACCCTCTAAGAGTGGTCACTAGATCTATAGTATAAAGTAAATCAAGAGATTAAAAGGTGATGAGAAAAATATGGGATAAGATTTCTGCGAAACACACACACACACACACGATTGCATGCTAACGAGGAAGCATAGATCTCCTTGCTACTAACAAATGAGACAGTAGCATGAACATCAAATTTTAGCTTTGACGAGATCCCATTCCTTTAATCTCATATTTCAAATCATGGGACGTGTATTATAAATAATTCTTTAATCCCGCTATATATTGGAAGGGGAGATGAAACACTATTATCTGACAATCCACTATATTGTATTATTGTTTTTAGTTTCAGCTTTTTAATTTGCGTGTTCTTAATTAATTCTCACTAATAACCTATTGATTAACAAATTAGATGCATGCAGGCATATGTTCCACCTTGTTTTGTCGTTATAATTGACTGACCCTTAATTCGGGGGGGAGAGAGAGAGAGAGCGGTGGGATTGGAACAAAAGTAGGCGGGAGACAATATTGATGTTAGAATAGATCCAAGATTACTACATAGGAATGAATCTTGAGTTCTTCGATGGACATATATAGATAAAAGAATCAACAAGAATAATAACTAAGGTATCTTTTCTTCTTGAAAAATTGGAGCGAAGGTCAAGAATATGTTATATTTTTCATTCTTGTGAAGTTGCTATACGTTAGGTTTTGAGCAGTTCGGAGATGTCGAGAAATATCTCGTGCCTGACAAAGTAGAGCTACCAAAACTTGCACAAATATAATTTCCAACTTGTAAATTTTTATTTTCCATTTTCTACAATGACTTTACGTGTATATATATATAGGGAAGAGTTAACGTGAGAACCATTTTTATGTGAGAACGTGAGAACCAAAAATGATGAATTCACGGTGAAAGTTGATGAATCTGTTTGGAAAGTTCTTGAATCCAAAAATAAAATTTCCGTCCTCATGGGATTCGAACCCGGTGAAAAATTCTGAATTATTGAATTCATTAAGTTTCTCAACAGATTCATCAACTTTCATAACGAATTCATTTGGTTCTTAGTTTTAGGATAAGAATGGTTCTCATTTGAACCAAACTCTATATATATATATATATATATATATATATATATATATTTGGTATAGATGAATGCAGGGGCTCTCTGGATTTTAGAAAATATCAAGAGTATATGAATAGTTTCATATGTATATATATGATATTGTAAATGTACATACGTTATTCATTTTATTAAAGAACATGTTAGCTTTTTTTGTATATCTCTATTTTATTTTATTTGGATTTCTTTTATAACCTAGTTTTTATTACCAAATTGTTTTTCCATATCTCTAGAACTTATTAATAAAAATTATTTTTAACAATGAGTCTATAATTAATTAAGTTGAAGCATCAATTTCCCAAAATAAAACTCTTCTCTTTAGTTTTTTATATAATGAAATATATTTTTGTTGTGATTATTGTCTAATAAGAATTTTTTTGAATTATTTACAAAGTACGTCTAATAGAAAATATGAAAGTGATTATGAAATAGAGCATTTAGTTTCACTACAGATAATAAAAAAGAAGGTTAAATAGTTCGTCAAAAAGTCAACAATTTAGCAAGATAGATTATGAAGTAAGAGTAATATATTATGACATCTTAATTATAAAAAATTAATAAATAATTTTCTGGTTGATAAAGCATGAAAGTTGAAATGAACTTTCGGAACATTTGTTTTATTTAGTCTTTTTTTAATATAGCCTAAGGCCCCTGATTTTTCTTAATCCGGCTTTGGCGTTGGAAATCAAAGGAGGCGGAGACAACAATTTTGAGAGTATAGGAGAGTGTGTTTATGGATATCTAGTAGAGAGAGATGTGAGAGAGAGAGTAAAGAAATCGGATCTTCTAGACAAAAAGTCCGGGTCTGCCACTAGATGAACGTATATTCATATGCACTAAAAAGTTGGTAACAAATTTTTATGCATTGTGAGGGAAAATATATACCATTCCATATTCAAATATTCATTTTTTTTCACAATTGTACCTGCGTATAAAATATATTATTATTGCTGTTGATAGTACCCTACCCTACCTCATAAATATTCTTCAGTAATATGAGCATTGGTACCTTGAAATTGCCAATGACACTCCATGTAGAAGTAATTAGTCGGTGAAGTTTGCATGGATGTAGAAAAATATAGTGAAAAATCTTTGATTTGGAAACACCCCCAAATATTGTCTTATAAAAGCGAACTGGGTAACCTATTATCATGTGCCTGTGAACCTTTTTTTTCCGTAATTACTTATTGCTTAATTTCGTAATATTTCTAATGTGTAGAACATTTTAGGCTAAACGTAAGTAGTTTGGGAGACAATATTCCTTATTTTTAGTGACAAAAGTTGTTTGGTTGCAAGAATCAATGAAACAAAAACGGATGATTTCTTCAATGACTTCTTCGATGCACACATAGTGGTAAGACTATATGCTACAATATAACTAACATTGTTTAGGGGTATAAATCATACTTTCTTGTCTGATATTTCATAGTGGCTATAGCCTATATTCCATTTGTTTGAAACTGAGAAGTTGCTCCAACTAAAAATTTGTGTCTATTCATGCATTGAAATTGCTGTTTGAAAGAATCAACTTCAAATTTTCAACGACGAGAATCTTGTTTAATTTATATTTTGGGACATAAGAATTGGGAAATATCACAGTCATGATGCCTAGAAAGCGATAGAATCTAGACCATTTGTTTGCCATTAATTTTCTTTTCGTATTTTATATATTTTGTCGTTACATGCAATGTAGTAGTATGTAATTTACCATATGAAAAGTAAAATATAATAAGGAAATATGAAGAGTATGGTTTCTAAGATGTGCATGCATCTTGGGCTGTTCTAATAAAGAAATTTGCATGTATACTTTATGCTTTAGTATTATTCATGTTTGCCGTTTATTGTCTCTCATCTCCACAATTGAAGTGAATTGGGAGACAAAAATGCTTGCTCATAATGTCCTACTTATTTTACTTGATTTGCCCTATATCAATCTGTGCGTATTTTAACAACTAAAAAGCCCCAACTTTCTTAAATATTACTCCCTCTTTTTCCATTCAAGATGGTCTGTATTTCTTATTTTTTATCACTTTAATCACTTTATACCCTTCTCCAAAATAACTGTACCGAAAAGAAATGGATCGTCTTGGACGAGACGGAGAGAGAGTATATTATTTTTCTGACTTTTTATCACTCAAAATTCCTTCATCGACGGTTTCTATGTTGTAATATCGAACAGAAGCTTCTATATTGGAATTTAGGGATTTTTAGAACAATTCTTTCCAAGGAATCCGGTTTGTCTGATTTGGATTCGTCTTCTTTTAGCCGTCTCAACTTACCAAGTATGGTTGCTACAGTATCGACTTTAATAAAACATTATTAATTATATGAGATGAATTTGTGTCAGGTCGTCTATCGAATCAAACCTCAATGCACGTACACATGTGCATACCCCATTTGTATTTCACGACTTCTTCCAATTCTAACTAAATGGATGGTCAAAATTAAGTTCCACATAGATCAATAGATATTTTATATTACAATAAACTTTTTTATATAACAATCATTGAACATAAAAAGATAAATGATACAAATTGAACATACAAATGGACTATGGGCACAAATTGGTTGTACTTACCACTGAGGGAGGTTTCTGTTTCATCTCCATCTATATATCTATCTATAGTTATGCCGTCTAAGTATTTTTCTTATTTCCTTTTACCTTTCTTTAGGTCGAATGCCTAATTTATTGATGTATAATTTCAGCAACACTTAGAAAAATTATCTTACAACAATTGCGGCATTTTTTTAGCAGATATAACAAGTGGAGTGCCGACTGAAACATAGAAAGAGCCAGAGTTTTCCGTCTTCGGCTTCTTTAACTTAACCAAGAAATCAACTTACACTGAGAAATCTCTGTAGCTCTAACATTCATTCATAGGTTTTTGTGCCAATGTAATGATAATGAGCACAAAGAAAAAATGTACTAAAGCACAGAAACTGAAAGATCAAATACCATGCTTATTCCTTAACATCCTACAAACAAACGAGTAGATCAGATTCGATAAAAGTTCAGTTTCATTCAATAGCTAATATCCTACTACATTGATATATTCAGACAGGAATTTTCATCAAGTACTATCTGGTTCAAAACGCACTTAGCATATACTTCCCTTGTCTTCCACATAACATTGATCACACTTTTGAGGGGAAATTAACATAAGACGCTTGAAGATGTTGCATCAACTGCCTTCGGATTTCTCAAGAGCTGCCAAATAAAGAAAACCGCGTGAGTTTGAATAGTTATGCGGTGACCATGTAGACAAGTTATATGTATCTCACTACTAGCAATGGCAAAACTGAAGCTCACATAAACATACACCAGAAAGAGATGGCATTCAAGAAAAGTCCTCTTCATGACCAAATTGATAACATTATAAAGATAGCCATCCAAGAAACAGGAAAACAGAAAGCAAATCAACATGCATAGGAATAAAACTACACGTAGGCACATGAGAGAGGGAGAGAGAGAGAGAGAGAAAGGGAGAGACTGTTATAATTCAGGAGCTTCTCGATCAGATCAACGTGGGTCATCAACATCCTTCGGCAGCAGTACGGACCAAGACTAATGCATCAAGGGCATCTCTGCAAATAGAAATCTGGTTTCAGTGCAATGTAGAGTCAAAGATATCCATAGGAGACAAACATAGGCAAGTTGCATCTCTTCCAAGACAAGCAGCAAAAAAAATCTATGCATCAAATTTTCTTTTCTCATAGGATTAAAACTATTAACTCAAATTAAAAACAAATTAATTTGATCTTGACAAAAAAAACATCTTTCAATTATGATGACCACAGTTCCGGGGGCAAGATACCGCAACTAGCCTCGGGTCACAGCCCAGATACCATTCTACCCCTAATTCATCTCAGTTCTATCCTCCCAAGTCCCAACTAAGTCCAGCAACACATAAACAGGGTAACCCATGTTGTAACTAATTTTACTCCCATACATAAACATTTAGAAGAACAATGCTCGAGTTAAACATTCTCTAATTATTTACTACTAAATAATCGACATAAGAGAAAAAAAAAAGAAAAAAAATCTGATAACGCCAGCTATTTCCGTGGTCATGACTCATGAGACAGACTCACATATTGAGAACAAAAAAATTCATCTGACATGCAATTTTTTTTGCAACTCACCAAATAACTGCACATTTCAACCCTAAACAAACGCAATTTCCTGAAACCCAAATTCGTACCAGTATTTTCTAACAGGAAACCCCTATAAAGAGCTGGAAAAATACTAACCCCTCACTGTAGTCTGCCTGGAGCAAGTCAAGATACGTGTCCCATTTGTTTCCAATAACCTACGCATGTAATGCGAAATTAGAAACAACTGGCTCGAATCAAAGTATCATAACTCCAAGATGATGGAGAAATCAATACCTTTCCACAAGTGAAGCAACGGACGGGAATAATCATGTTGGGCTTTTTCTAGGGTTTGGCGATTATTCACACTGCGATTTCAGCTCTTTAACCCTTGGCTGTGGTCTCCAAACACGTTTGAAAGAGGAGAATCTATTATGTACAGTTATATATAGAGAGACACAGAAAGAGAGAGATGGAGATTTGTTTATGCCAGTGGGCCTTCGAGAGAGTTAAGTTTTATGGGCTTGCTAACTGCTGGAAGCCCAATAAGATTCTCCTTTGTTCGTAGCATGATACCGTTTTCCTAAGCATGTTGAATAATATTTGCTCGAGCTTGACTGCCTTATTAACCGTTTGAATCTCAAATGATTCGTTTTTCCGATTGAGACAAAGTGGCTTCTACATAACTTGGTTCGAATTTTGAATGATTCTTTTTTACTATTAAGAAAAAAGTAGCTTATAAATAACTCGGTTCGAATTTTGAATCATTCTTCATGTATAATCAATATCGAAGTAGTGGCAATGAATTACTAGATTCATTTATTATCCTTATGTTAAGGTTACCTATGAGAAAAAGCAAATATACTATTCCTCTTTTTTTTTTAGAGCCAAAAATCTACTAATTTTGAACACATTTGAGTTTTTCCTTTTTATGTTGGGCAACCCGAAACATTACCTTCATCCCAAATATTTTTAATATTCCAGTTCGCCATAGTCCAAATATACAGCCGTCGCAAATATTCAAAATTATTTTTCATAATCATTTACAAACTTACCATACACTGTCTTATTACACTAAATTAAATTATTATAAACCCAAGCTGAGTGTGAGCGTGTAACGTTCAATTCAGGGAAGGACAAAGCAAACTTAGTGATTTAATCTTTACAAAACCGAACAATAATTCATCCAGCAAAAAATAGGTGTATATTCTCTTTAAAACAACTAAAGATCATCTAATTTTGAAATAATCATAACCGTCAGTAAATCAGTTAATGATCTGCAGAGCTTCCGATATGAAACACCGCTGATAGCAAATCTCCAGTCTACAAAAATTCCGTTGAAATCGAATCACATCGATCAATCTGTGCCGACATCCACCCCTTTCCCCTTTAGGAATTCCTTGGCTTCAACGACATCCTACAATAATTAAATATATCATCAAATCCAGACAACGTTGGGAATCATCAACAAACCCAATAATGCAAGAATGGGCGAAAGTGCAGAAAATATGGGCGCCTGCCATCTAGGGGATTTTAGACGTGAGTAATAATTTGAAAATATATATACCTGTTGTAATAGGATAGCCTCATGTGGGCATGTCGGAAAATGCATGAGACCAACTCCGACCATTAAGACACCGTAACATCCAAGTGATACGATGAAGTAGAGAGGAAGCTGAGATCAATAAAGAGGGGCCATAAATGAGGTGGCACAAATACACGAGTAGAGAACTAAATAGAAAATGTACGAAGCTCACCAACCACGTATAGCTCTTTGGTAGTACTGACGTCTGTAACAAACTAATCCAGACAGCTGACAGAGCTACCAGCAACGCCATAATCTTTAAAATGTGCTTCATTGGATCTCCAGATGAATCGTTTCACTCCTATCTCAAGGCTGATGTATGTTTTAATTAACTTGGACAAATTTAAAAAAATACTTCGTTATTGGGGGGAAAAGAAAATAACCCATTTGGAAAAACAGAAACAGGAAATTAGCGAAAGAAATCACATGAGGAGATGGAGTCTGGGAAAGTCAGTCATGTAGACCACAAGCTTAAGTTAATACTGAACTAAATTGTACTGCTGCCCATCAGAAGGCATAGGTAGAATGTTTATAACACTTTCCTATCCCAACAAAAATGACGAAGGAACTCAAAGCCCTTGCGCAATGTCCCAAACATCATATAGCATATCAGATTCATTTTAATGAAGCAATATCAAGCAAGCAAATGAATGTTTGAGAGCAGGTGAATCAAAATGTTCTAATGATTACAGCTTATATAGATCAAGATTCTAAATATGGTCGATAGGCTTACATAGAAGCAAATAATATAGTTTTTAATTCCTGTTCTGTCCTTACCATTTTATTAGAGCCAAACTTTTGAATTTTTTTTAAAATGACCTGTAGGAAAAACATTATCAGGATGCACGTGATTTATCGACCACTACCAGCTTACAAGATGATATAGAAAATCCAATTGTTTGTTGTACTGCCATCAGAAGGAAATGTATAAGATTCTTTCACTGTCCTGTCTGAACAAACATGAACAGAGGAACTCAAAGCCCTTGCGCAATGTCCCAAACATCATATGGCAGCGGATAAGCTTTTCTAAAGGAGCATTATTATCAAACAAGCAAACGTATATTTCTGAGCTAGCCAATCAAAATAAGGATTATTAAATCTAATACAAATCAAGTTTTAAATCCGACCAATAGAACAGTGTCAAATTTCAGTTGTATCTTAACCATTTTATCATAGCCAAACAATTGAAAAGATTTATTTAATTATTATGATGACCTGTAGAAAAACATTATGAGGATACACATAATTTGTCGCCCACTGCCAGCTTACGAGATGATCGAGATAGGAAATTAAATTGTTCGTTGTACTGACATAAGAAGGGATACGTATGTAATTCTTTCACTGTCCCGTCTGAACAAACATGAATGAAGGAACTCAAAGCCCTTGCGCAATGTCCCAAACATCATATGGCAGATCAACTTTGTAAACAAGCATTTCTCAAGCATTTATAACCCTATTAGTCTCCCAATCAAAATATTACATGATTAACCTATATCAAGATTCAAAATACGATAAAGTACTAGATACGAGCTGCAAAATAAATTCGATAACCGAATTCATGCCGCATTTTTAGCATTTTCTGAGAAAAACTTCGTTTCTAGTTCATTGGTTTATAAACTGTGTTAATAAATCACACTGCATACAGTAAAATTCATGAAAATCGTCCCAAAATCAAATATCGATAAATGAAAAACATGATCCATTTATCATCACGGATCAACGAACACAGAACACCAATAATTTACTGAAAATCAGACATTATAGCATAAGGAAGATAAACCGAAAAAAATAGAAAGATCCAACATTTTCAATTTACAAAAAAGAAGAGAGCGAATACCTACCAGAAAGAGCTCAAGGGTCAAAGCAGCTAGTTTTCCCAATTCCTCGGGAATTTTCTAATTTTTGGTGAATTTTGTTGGGGAGTTCAAAATTGTTTTCCTACAGATGGTCTTTGGAGCTACGGTGGAATGAAATCTTATCAGATTGGCCTGATTTGCTCGTTGCGCGGCGACGGCCTATGGTGGCGGAGAGACATCGGCGCAGTCGTGTAGTTAGCTAAAATTAGGGTTTTGAGGTACACTTTATAGTGGTTCTATCATTTTCTTTTTGGGAATTCTCGCCTAACAAATAAATTGGTAAATCAATACAATCGACTAATAGTATCTTCAATACTATATAGACTATATTACTTGTCTAGTTCCATTTAATGCACGATTCTTTTACTCACTTTTTAAATTTTAATATGTTTTTTAAAAATTAAATTTATATCATATTTCTCAAGTTATCAAAAAAATATCTCTAATATTTTATGACTAATGAAAAATTGACACGTCAAGGATGATATTGATCAAATCAAAATGTTAAGACCATGCAATTGCATTTTGGTGATGATGCTAGCTCCGAACAGACATGTCACATTAACTTTTCAATGAATTGAAAAATAATGATATTATTAAAATATTCCCTAAGTTGTGTTGAAATGGCAAAATAAGTGAAAGTTAGTAGAAAATCAGCAATTAAATCCAATCAATAGTTTACAAGCAATAATTATGAAGATACTTCACTATTAGAACCTCACTTCTATCTTCAAAATGCTCAAAATTGACAACATTTAGCACAAAAAGCCAAATATTATATACCAAATATAGAAGCTCATTGTCTTCTCTTACATCTTCCTATCCAACAAGAAGCTGACTTCCAAACTCAAACTAAAAATTACATATCAAATCACACACATATATACACTAATATCTTCCATAATATTTTTTCACATATTGCCATATATATATATATGTCGGATGCTGTCAAAACTGATACATTCTCACACAGCAAAACCAGTTGCTTCCCCTCTTCTCCCTCACCTTGCATTTAGCAGCATTCGCAGAACGCTCTTCATCTGCGGCCTCGTTTCTGGTTGGAGATTAACACAAGCTATGGCAACCTTGAGCACTGCTAGCATCTGGCTTCTTACAGCAACTGATGTCTTGCTAATGTTGAAATCAAGAATTTGATCCCATTTGTTTCTTTGTGCAGAGTTGCTCAGCACCAATTTGGCTAGCTCTATCCCTCCACTAACGGCCGGTTTCCCAGTTAGGAGCTCAAGAAGAACTACACCAAAACTATACACATTTCCAGCTGCTGTGACTCTCATTGTGTAAGCATACTCTGCAAAGATAAAGAGTGTAAGTTAGATTACTACGCAAGCATGAAAAATGCTCGTTGCAAGAGATGTAGCATGAAAATGTAACGGAGATGAATAGAGTTTCTATACCTGGAGGGACATAGCCCACAGAGCCAGCAATGGTGGAGAGGCTGCCTGTGCTCTTTGATGGATCAATCACTTTACACAGCTCGATATCTCCGACTTGAGGCTCGTTGAGGGACTTCAAGAGGATGCTTTTGGTAGAAAGATCGAGGAGAAGAATCGGGCTGCACTTGCATTCATGGAGGAAGGCAAGGCCTTGAGAAACTCCAATGGCAATGCTGTAACGGCTTGCCCAATCCAGCGTGCTTCCCATCCTGTGAAGGCAGTCAAGAGAGAGCCCTTTGGGGCGAAGTCGTAGAAGAGGTAAGCACTATCCATTGTCAAGACGTAGGCTAGTGGGATCATGACATTCGAATTACAGAGTTTTCCAAGAACTTCAAGCTCCTTCTCGAATCTCTCGTGGCTGCCTAGTTGGAAGATCTTGTCACTCCAGTTGAGTTTCTTGACGAAGTAAGTGGCTCCAGACGGCATGACAGCTTTGTAGTAGGTCGAGAATCTTGTCTTCACTGTGAGATTCAGAGGGTCGGACACTGCCTCCATTGCTGCCTTGAAATCAATGTTGGACTTGTGGATGCTGTTGGGAGTCAGCAAGTTTCCATGGATGACCTGCGGTGCAGAAGAGTGTGTGTGTTCGGCATTGATCCTGTGATATCTTCTTGAGACGAGCACGCTCAGCATGATGATTAGACCAACAGCAATGGCAGAGCTTGCTACTGCAATGATAATGGTTGGGGCAATTGATTTAGACTTTTTGGAGGGCGGTTTTGAAGCAGGAGGAAAAAACACATTATTTCCTTTTATCTCAACTTCAACATGAGCTCTAAACGTCGGGACAACACCAGAGAGATCATTGTTTGTGAGTAGCAGGTGAGTTAAGCTCACTAATTCAGTCAAAAATCCTGGTATCTCGCCTGAAAATCTATTGTTTGAGAGGTCCAAAACTTCCAAATTCTGCAATCTTGATAGAGTAACTGGAATAGGCCCAACAAAGAGATTTCGGCTGAGATTCAAAGAAATCTGTAGTGAACCTGGCATGTTTGGAATTCGGCCATTGAGTTGGTTGTTTCCCAGCTGGAGTTCTACCAAAAAAGGTAAGTTTCCAATGGAGTCGGGAATAGAACCACTTAGATTGTTTCCTTGTAAGTCCAGATTGCGAAGATTCTGCATTCTTGAAACCAACATAGGTATAGAGCCATTCAATGAATTCCTACTTATATTCAGCATCCCCAATTTACTCAACAGCACAATTTGTGGTGGGATTTCTCCAACAAGATTATTCAACTGCAGACTCAAAACTTGAAGATTGGTGAGATTTCCTAAAGATGGAGGCAGTGTGCCTCTCAATTTGTTGTTGGCCAAGTTCAAGAGAGACAAGTTCTTGAACATGCCCAACTCCCAAGGTATTTCACCACTCAATCTGTTGTTATCCAGCTCCAGATACATCAATTTCAAACGACTCCCCAACGAGGCAGATGGAACCGTCCCATTAAGAAAATTGCTACCTAGTCTCAACCTAAACAAATTGGTTGAAGTGATTGCAGGAATCGGCCCTTCCAATTTATTGAATGACAAGTCGAGAGCCTGAAGATTCGGTCCCGACAGCAGATCAGAGGGGAGGGTCCCTGTCAACTTATTATAACTCAGGTCCAAAGATGAAAGGAATGAAGTAATCCCAGATGGAATAGTCCCATTAAAGGAGTTCTGATTGGCTGCAAATCTTTGGAGAGTTGTGATATTGGAAATTGATGTCGGAATTCCACCACTCAAAAAGTTGAGAGATAGCAACAAAAATTGCAATTTGGTGAACTCTCTAATTTCCAATGGAATTGAGCCTGAGAGTCCGTTCAAACTGAGATCAATCACGCTCAGATTCTTGAATTTTGTGATTTCTAGAGGAATTTCACCTGTGAAGTTATTGGCAGAGAGCAGAAGCTCCTCCAAAAGATTCATTTTTCCTAGATTTGTAGGAACCTTTCCTGTGAAATGATTCCAACTAAGGTCTAGTTTTTTGAGAGAACCCAACCCATCCAACTGCAGACTAATATCCCCAGACAATGAGTTCCTAGAAAAATCCAAGTTTTCTAACATCGCAAAGCCATTGAAAGTAGGCAAAGGACCAATTAACTTATTCCCACTGAAATTCAAGAGTTTAAATCCACTGATTCCTCCACAACTAGTAAAGAAATCTTGTGGGATTGAGCTAAGTTGATTGTTAGACACATCAAGAGACTCTAAAGTGTCAATATTGCAAAGAAATGGAAGAAATTCAGAGGTGGAAATTGAGAATGACTTGAAAGAAAGGGCGGTTATGGAGGAATTATCAGGGTTGCAAACAACTCCCTTCCATGAACAAGGATGTGACGTTTTCAAAACATTATTCCACACAAAGGAAGAAGCAGTATTATTCTGAATGATTTCATAAGTTCTAGACATCGCACTAACCTGATCAACAGGCAGCTCAGATGAGACAAGCTGAATGCAAAGCATCATCACAAACAGGTTGAGGACACCACAAGAAACCTTCTTCATCATCTTCTCTCTCTCTGTATGTATGTGCGTATGTATATATGGTGTGTCACTCTCCAGAAAGAAAGTAAAGAAGTTCACTTGGTGTTGTGTTTTTGGTGGGAAACATGAATAAGATCAAGAAATGAGGGACATCTGCTCTATATTCATGTAAAGAAATGAAATTTGAATGGATTGTTGAGGTTAATGAATTTGAGGAAGCAATCTCAGCAGCATGGGAAAATGTGAGAGATGATGTGTGGAAAGTTTGGGTGTACGTTTGAAAGGGGGAGAGTGGCGTTGACTAGACTTACTATTCTAAAGTGGAAATTGCTGAAAACTATTATTCTTTGTTGACTGGAAAAAACACGCTGTAATAAAACAGTGTCCAAAGATTTGGGGTCCCACTTGTTGGCTGGTTTTTGTTTTATTTTAATGAATAATGGTTGGAAATGAAAATTAAATGATATGGTAGAATTATTAATAATATCAATACTATACATAGGTATAATTCATAATTTTGTATATGTTGGAATATGATTACAAAAAGTTTAATTGTTGGCTAGTACCATCACCCATAAAAATGGAAAAAGAAAGCAGATATCTCTCCCAAGAAAACCAAAAATGATAACCAAATAGGCAGCCATTTCTAGATTCATATCGCAAAATAGCATATTTTCTAGGCCGGTTGGTGGAACAAATATAAAAGGAGTGTAGCCTTAAAAGTGCTATTTCCCTTGTTTATTTAACTTCGTTTCTCTCCTTAATTCGTGTATAAATTAATATTTCTTTTATAAAAAATAATATCATATTTTAGTCCACACAATTTTTTAAAAATTGTAAAGATAAAACCATTTTTTAATTATTTTTTTCTACAGTTACGACCTCCACTTTTTTTTCATTAATAAAAGTACGTTGTTTCTGGATAAAAAATGGCGTTTAAGGATAATTACACTGGATAAATTTTGTCAATTTTTTTGTGAATATTATAATCACAAAAATGTTAAAAGATATAGTAATTTTAATATTTTAAAAGTTATGTAAAAATTGTGTTTCAATTTTAATTTTAGCATCATATTTTATTTCTTAAAAAAACACTTTGTTTGTCAAAATGGTTCATACTTAAAAGGGTCCGTTTGTTCGGCAACGATTATGTCCTAAAAAATAATCTTATTCCAAAATTTAAATAATGTGTTTGGTTGTATTTTATAAAATAAGAAAAGTGAAAAGAATCCTAAAATAAACAAAATAGTGCAATATTCCAAAATTCTTATTTCTCAACAAATTTTAAGTATTCTTTTTACATAGTCTCAGAATTCTTAAACTACTTACATATTTAATATTTTTATTATATTTTATCAAAATACAAACTATAGTTTATATTATTATTATTATTATTATTATTATTATTATTATTATTATTATTATTATTATTATTTTATATTTTCGTAATAATAATAATAATAATAATAATAATAATAATAATAATAATAATAATAATAATAATAATAATAATAATAATAATAATAATAATAATAATAATAATAATAATAAAAAGTATGATTCTAGTTATAGTTTTAAAATTTAAACTAGAATTTTGTTAAAATAAGTTATTAATTGACAAAAATATATTATTGTAATTATTATTATTGATATTATTTATTATTACTATTCTAACAATTTATTTGGTATTTCTAAATATATATTCTTAAACTACTTACATATTTAATATTTTATTATTATTTTATCAAAATACAAACTATAGTTTATATTATTATTACTATGATAGTTTATTTTAATAATAATAATAATAATAATAATAATAATAATAATAATAATAATAATAATAATAATAATAATAATAAAGTATGATTCGAGTCATAGTTTTAAAATTTAAACTAAAATTTTGTTAAAATAAGTTATTAATTGAGAAAATATATTATTATTATTTATTATTACTATTCTATCAATTTATTTGGTATTTCTAAATAGATAATAATGAATCTATTAATATTTATTTTTTTTAGAATCATTTTTCTAATAATTATATTTTTATTAATTTTACTTTCATGCCAAGCAAACAAGTCATTACTTTGTCTGTCAACGTAATTTAAGAAAAATGTCGCATTTCAGACTTTAAAAATGTTTTCCATATTCGAAATTTGTTCTATTTTAAAACAAGAAGCTCGAATTTATGAGATTTGTCATTACTTTATTTTATGTTATTTCATATATATATATATATATATATAAAAGCTAATAGCATCGTACTTATGCTACTTAATCAAAAAGAAAATTTAGTTAACACGATAATAAAATCCTGTCCCAATTTTATTTTTGTGTGGACGAAGACTTAAATCAAACGTGGAAAGTCGACTTATAATTCAAAGTTGCCTTAACGAGTCGTGCCCACTTTTTTGTTTTAAAAAATTAAATCTTTTTCTCTTTCACGTCATTCCACGCGTTAATGCCAAAATTTTCCACAATAATTCATTGCCCTTTCATTTTCAATTACCTTACTTTTCTATGTACGTCTTATTTTAAAATAACTCAAGTTTTTCACGTTCAATTATTTTCTTTGAAATTGAGAGGTACGCAGTAGCAATTTGGACGTGAATAAATATATCCGTGCATGTTATCTACAACAATTAATTGTTATTTAATACACAATTTTTAGTCATTTTATATTTTTGATGAAATATTGCATTAATGACACCCCCTTTATATTTGTTATAAAATTAACACTCCAACATTTTTCTAGTCACCGAAGTGCTGACATGCACCGAACCTAACGCGACTAGAATGTGGTTGTAAGACCTCACTATTTTCAATTTGGTTAGTTTTATGTTTGACATGTCAATTTTCAGATGATCGAAAAGATGAGGGTACTAATTTTGTAACAAATTAAAATATTGTAATATTATTGCAATGTTTTACCTATCGTGTTAAAATTATAAATTAGATAAAAGCATTATTCCACAAAAACTAATTTTGACCATATATTTAATTAAGATTTATAAATCATATTAGTTCTTAGTAAATAAATTCTGTTAAGATTCATCCATGTGTTAATTTGTGTCACACACCATTTATTTCCTTTTCTGGCTAAAATACGAGAATACAAATTGATACTCCACTTTTTACATCATACTAATGACATATATTCGTTATATATATATATATATATATATATATATTGAACTTAAAATGTTATGGTATAATGAAGTTATTTACTTAAATATTTAGATGTTTTAAAAATATTGCTACTCGCTCATTTTATTTTTATTTATTTTTAATGTTATTGATATTTCGTCACGCTTGAGAAAGAAAAAATAGCACTCATTATCGATGAACACGCATATTACATGGAAAAAAATGTGGATGCAAGTTTTTTAAAACTAAGAACTAAATGAATTTACTATGAAAGTTGATGAATTCGACTTTTTTTTTGGATTCGAAACTTTCCCAAGTGGATTCATCAATTTTTACAATGTAAGGAATAACCGTTATATATAGGTGCAATAGTTCTTAATGTACATAATCGTATTAATTGAACAAGATTTTCCTAACTAAAACTACTATTATTTGATTTACAAAAATGACTAAAACTAAATTTCGAAAAAAAGTCTAAAACTACTATTATTTGATTTACAAAAATGACTAAAACTAAATTTCAAAAAAAGTAGGTATTGTATATAGATTGTTGACTGTAAAAAAGTGCCATTTTACGTGTGGAAGGGGCCGAGTCGGCAGAAAAAGTTTCACGACGTTGACTCGAGTCTTCGTTCTTGGTATTAACTAGACTTTTTATATAATTTAATATTTTTGTTGTTTTCTGATTTTACATATTAATAGTATATAAATGGTTGTCACTTATAAGTATAGAAATTACTATGATTTGAAGTTACATTGGATTAAATTATATATTTTTTGCATTAAATTACTATTTTAAATTCATTTTTAAATTACATCGCTAGTACATACTTATGTTTTCGTAATCTATATCAAAATTACTGTTTTCAACAACCAAACTGACGCCTAGTACAATTTATTCAATAATTGATTTAATGATTCTTACACTCTTCATACACAAGTATAATTATGTAAGAAAGGTGTAAATTTTTTAACAAAATTAAATACATGTCAAAGGTATTTTTGTCTTTTTTTTTGGTCAATTTAATGCAGAAATTTAAAGACCGTGTCACGGTGGACTCGAACCCGAGACCTTTGACCTCGAGTATTAACCACTCTATCACTAGACCAACACACACATATATTTTTGTCTCTTCTTCTAACATTAGATAGTTTTCATATAAATTATAATATGAGTAAATTTGGCATTCAAGTTATGAATGTGCATAATTTCTCACATTAACACATCTTTAATTAATGAGAGTTATTATAACCCTAGACCTAAAAACAAACAAACACAACAATTCAAAACTAGACACAGAACAAGATCCTATTAAACAAAGAACATACATAATTTTTTTAATATAATTTTAGGGCCAAGGCCCCTTTGGTCCGGGATAAAATTCAATGTTCTATAATTTTGTGTGTACAACCGTGTCCCACTATTATATCTATTATTTTAATAATATTTTTTATAAAAATAAAATGTATTATCATATATGGATCATATATAACTTCTATTTCAAAAAATTAATTTTTTAAAAATCATATACCCTAACTTCGATTTAATGAATTATTAACTAATAAAAGTAAAGTTAAATGATAAAAATAACTATATACCCTAATTGGGTAGAATAAGCCCTAGGTAATAACTATAAAATTAAACTAACCATACAAAATTAAAATTGAAGAAAAAAAAAGATAAAGAAAAAAGGCCATGAAAATTGAAAGTGGGACATAAAGTGAAACATCAATTATGAGACACTGAATCTTAACTTTATGTATAAATATAAATAAGCTTTGTCCCTGCTAATATAAATATATGTATAATAAAACACAGATATACGAGGTCTGAGTTGACCGTCTCATTTGCCTCGACTCAAACCTGATTATGAGTCTTGATCTTACGATCTTCTACTTAGTAGCATTTGCACCACAGTTACTGTATTAGGCCTCATTTCTGGTGAGATATTGACTCAACAAAACCTAACACTTGATTTCTTACAACAATTGATGTCTCACTAGTGATACCCGAATCAAGAATTTCATCCCAATTTTAGATCCTCAACACCCATTTAGCTAACTCAGTTTCCTTCAGTACTACAACTCCGAAGCTGTACACATTTCCTGCTGCTGTGGCACTCCCTGTGCAACCATACTCTGAAACACAAACTGAGATATATAGTTTATGTAGCAATTGAGACTGAAATTTGAAGATTTAAATATAGGTGGGAAAAATGCAATATTATTACCTGGAGGAACATAACCAACAGACATAGTACTGCGTCCACTATTTGAAGAATGAACGAGCTTGCATAGCTCAATGTCGCAGATTTGAGGCTCATCCAAGTAGGGGTGAGCAAAAAATCCGAAAACCGAATATCCGATTCGAACCAAATCAAAGTTTAAAATTCGGTTCGGATTTTTCGGATCGGATCAGATTGAAATTTTTCAAAATTTTGGATTTTCGGATCGGATTAGTTTTTTAAATCCGAAAATCCGAATTATATATAATTTATATATATAAATAATATTTTATTTAAATATTTTTAAATTTAATATAAATATATATAAGAACTAACAAAAATTGGTTTCGGATTTTCAGTTTTTTCATAATTTCTAATTTTCAGTTCGGATCGGATTTTTTTATAAAAAAATCGGATTTTCAGATTTCGAATTTTCGGATATTCGGTTCGGATCGGATTTTTTATCTCTCAAAATTCGGATTTTCGGATCGGATTAGGCAAAAATCCGAACCAAAATCGAATACTCACCCCTACATCCAAGGACTTCAACAGGATGCTTTTGCTGCAAAGATCGAGGAGAAAAGCCAAACCTTTTGAAACTCCGACAATGTTGTAGCGGCTTGGCCGTCCAATTTGTTGCCCATTCTATGTTGAAGAACGTTGAATATTGGTGTGATTACTCAAAACTGGAGGTAGTCTGCCTGTCAATCTGTCCTTTCCCAGATCCCAATGATTCCCCCACAAGCAGTGAATAATCCATGTGGTATTGAGCTAAATTGATTGTAGGACACATCAGTATACTCCAAAATGGTAATATTACAAAGAAATGGAAGAAATTCACAAGTGGAAATTGAAAACGAGTCGAAAAAAATGGAATTTATGGAGGACTCATCGTAGTTGCAACCAACTCCCTTCCATAAACAAGGATTAAAGGGTTCTGAAAAATAATTATAAAATCTAATCAGATATATTCAAATCAATAATTGTACAATCAAACTACGATACAAGAAACTGAAAATTGAAGAATAAAATTGACCGTTTTTTCGGTTAACCCTTGTCCCCTTTTTTCTCTTTATAATATATTCTAAGGTATAGCTTGAATATTGTTAAGTGATTATGTTTTTGTTCAATATTTATGGCATTTATACAACTATGCATACTATGAGTATATGCTTTTTGCTAAACTAAAAATCATGTTAAAAATTGGTTAGGAAATAATAAAAAACATGAAAAGCAGTTATAGAATTAGAATATAAAATATAAAAAGATAGAAGTCGAGTGGTTAACCGCGGGTCAAAAATCTACAATAATTTTCAACTAGAGGACAATTATAGAAGTCCTACAAATTGAAGAACCCCTTTAATTTTCCCCCGTTATTTTAACATGCCCTAAAAGGAATGAAAAACTTGAGCAAAAGAAAGTTTATTCATGAAGATCCAAACAAAAGCAAACAATTAAAAGAAAAGAAAAGAAAAGAAAAAAAGTTTAATAAGCGTTCACTATTATTTAATTATGCTTCTCATCTCCTCCAAAAGATTGATTTTAGCTAGAGCAACCAACCCAAAACATGAAGAGAGATTTGAGTTTTTCAAACGATTAAAGTAATTCCAATAAAAGAGAAGGAGCAGTATCTATCAATATATAATAGGATTAGTGTAATTTGGACAGTTCACCAAGTTGGAAACCTTGATTCTGTCTTTTCAAATATTTGAGTGGTGGAATTCCATCATCACTTTCCAATATCACAACTCTCCAAAGATTTGCTTCCAATGGGAACAAGTTTAATGGGAGTATTCCTGCAGCGATTACTTCATTCCTTTCATCTTTGGAGTTGAGTTATAATTAGTTGAGAGGGACCTTCCCCTCTGATCTGCTGTCGGGGCCGAATCTTGAGTTTCTCGACTTGTCTTTCAATAACTTGGAAGGGCCAATTCCTACAATTACTTAAACAAAACTGTACAGGTTGAGGCTGGGAAGCAATTCTCTTAATGGGACTATTCCATCTGCCTCGTTGGGGAGTCACTTGGGATTGATGTATTTGGCGGTGGATAACAACACCTTGAACTTGGCCAACAGCATTGCCAACTCCTACTTAATTATCTCACTAATCTTTTATTTTTGAATCTTGATTTGAATAATTTTGTTGGAGGAACCCCACCGAAGATTTCACGGTTGAATAGATTGTAGAGGCTGAATATTGGAAGGAACTCATTGAATGGCTCAATACCCGTCTCTATTGGAAACTTAGCTTCTCTGATAGAACTCCAGATGGGAAACAACCAACTCAACCAGAAAGACTGTAGATTGCTTTGAATCTCAGCCGCAATCTCTTTGAAGGGCCTATTCAAGTTTCTCTATCAAGACTACACGACGTGCAAATTTTGGACCTCTCGAAAAACAGAATTTCGGGCGAGATACCAATTCTACTAACTGGTAAGCAGGTTAACTCAGCTGCTACTGATAGCATGTTGAAATGACTTTGTTCGAGGTACACTGCACGACGTTCTTCATCATAGAGCGGCAACGAGCTGGACTGGCCAAGCCGTTACAGCATTGCAGTTGGAGTTGCTCGGGGTTGGCTTTTCTCCATGAGTGTAGCTCAGCTATGCAAGCTTATTCTGTTGAAAATCGCGTCATATATATATAATATTATATATGTGGTCAAGTTTCGAAGCTACTTTGACCAAGATTTTGAGTGACGTAACGCTTAATTTTGTGAAATTAAACGGCATAGGATCGATCTACGCCCGAGTAGATGATCGTGGTGTATTCACATTCTCAAACCGATTTCCGGTGAGTGAGAAATAATGGATCAAAGTTGGTCACTTAAACATGGAGTTATGTGATTAATGGGATAAGCATGGATTAATTAATCCTTATCCCACATTGATTAATGTACCTTCATTAATTGTCTATATAAGTGGGTCATTGAACACTTAGTATAATTATGTGCACAAGTGATGGGTCGGAAAGCCCACGCCAAGACACGCCGCCGCCGCCGCCGCCGCCGCCGCCCGGTGCGGCCCGGCCGCGCCGCCCGCCGCCACGCCCGCCCGCCGCCGCCGTTCCCGCCCGCCCGCCCGGCCCGCCCGCCCGGCCCGGCCCGGCCCGGCCCGGCCCGCCCGTTCGGTCCGTGGATCGTGGATCGTGGATCTTGGATCTTGGATCTTGGATCTTGGTCTTTGGGCCGTTCTTTGGGCCTGCTCGTTTGCGTGGGCCCGGTTCCGTGGGCCATTGTCCTTATATTTTGGATCAACGCTTGATCGAGCCCAAAGATGAAGTTGGTCCGGGCCCACCGTGTAGCCCAACCCGTTGGGCTCGCGTGGCGATGGAGTTGGTCCGGGGCCCAACTCGTGTGGCCCAATCCGTTGGGCTCGCTGCACTTGAAGAGACGCCCGGATACGCCCAACGAACCCGACGCACGCGTTGTCCGATTCGTCGTAACCGCTTAACGCCCGACATGATGGCTCTGCGAAACGTGCCCACGTTGTTCCGTAAACCGCCACAGACTCAATAGGGGACATAACTCCGTAACACCCGACATCAATGCGGTGTTGACTCAAAGATGCTTCCCCATGAGGGACGACGCCTATAAATAGGACATGTCTCCCAAAGATAAGCCAACCATCGCTAATCGCATTCCAAAGATTCCAAAGCACTCCTCGCATACATAGCTAGTGTCCAAGCTTTGTCTCGCCTCATTCCAGTCACGGAGCTCGTTGGTCCGCGGTGTCGCCACCCACGAGACGCTGCTTTTATCTTTGGAGACGATACGCCGTAACCGAGAGCACTACCGGGCGATCTCGTCTTCTGGAAAGAGGCCTCCTCGACTCGGCATTAGAATACGGTTAATCGTATTTTATTCTGCTTTCTAGTTTCAAATTCATTGTTAGTTTTGATCTTTCTACCTTCGCTTCACGTTGTAATACGCCCGCAAGTTCTCGCATCGTTTTTGTACACCTTTTTCCAACAATCGCAAGACGAGATATTACTTGCCACGAAGGAGTTCGACTCTTAATAAACTTAAAACGTTCAAACTAATACCTTTGCTTGGAGATGTCGACCGCACTCGCCACCGACCGCCTCCGCCGCCGCCGCCGCCGCCGCCTTGCCGCCGCCGCCGCCGCTCGCTCCGCCGCCTTGATTCCGCACAATGGCTTCGGTCATGTTTGGTTCGATGCCTTCGGTCAACCATGGGACCCTTTGGGTCGATCGTTGGTTCCACTTTTAGTGGTTCAACAATTGGTTCCACTTTTAGTGGTTCCTTCGTTCGACGATCGCACTTTTCGCTGGTCGATTGTTGGATCCATGGGATCTAACACCGTGGATCCGGCCATGGATCGATCTCGCGCCGCTCATACCGCAGGATGATGCCGCCGCCGGAAGCCGCCAAGTTTGGAGGATCCGACTTCAAGAGATGGCAAGAAAGATGCCGTTTCACCACGACGCTGGGCTTCGCCAACTTCTTGGTAAGATGAGCCCGCCGCCCGGTCAAGTGACGGACTTTCACGTCCGAGCAAAGATATGACAATCGGCGACCGCGACTACCTTTGTAAAAATTTTATACTGGTAGTTTAGAAGATAGCTTGTATAGTGTTTATGTTGTTGTAACGACATCCAAAAGTATGTGGATGCGTTAGAAAAGAAGCACCGTAGTGATGATGCAGTATAAAGAAGTTCATTGTAGCCAAATATTTGGACTACAAGATGGTCGATTCCCGACCGATCATGGACCAAGTGCAAGAGTTTCAACTCATTGTGCACGAGGTTCAAGTCCGGGGCACACCGCTTTGACGGCTTTGTCGCCGCTACGTTGATTGAGAAGTTACCCCGGGGTGGAGAGACTTCAAGGTCTACCTTAAGCACAAGCGAAAGGATATGACACTGAAGACTTGATCGCCGATCGCGATCGAGTCCGACGTGAAGAAGCTAGAACTAAAGGAAAGGCTTGATCGATGTTAGAGCCAACCTGTTGGAGAGAGGCGGTCCCTCCAACAAACGTGTTCGTCCCAATGTCAAAGATAAAGGCAAAGGAAGGTGGTTTCCGTAAGTTTGACGGGATCATATAATTGTGGCAAGCATGGCCACACGAGTGGACCGCCGACTAAGAAGAAGAAGGCTAAGCAAGTTACCAACGTTGTCGAGAAGGACTTCACAAATGGGACAAGGATGACTTGGCTGCTGTGGTGACCGAAGAAGTCAACCACGCCGAGAATCAAGGTGGATGGTTCATCGACATCGGCGCAATCGCGCACGATGCGCCGAAAAGATGCGCTTTCTCCACCTACAAGCCTGCTGAGGGCGGAAGCTCAACATGGGGAACCAAGCTCGTCCGAGGTTGCCGGAGTTGGTGATGTGGTGCTCAAGATGTCGTCCGCATTGAGATCACTTGAAGGATGTGTCGCATGTCCCGACATTCGCAAGAATTTAGTGTCGGCCTCTATTCTAGTTAATAAGGGTTTTAGACTAGTTTTGAGTCGGACAAGTTTGTCTTGACTAAGTTTGGAAAGTTCCTTGGTAGGGTTATCTCACCGGGGTCTTTTCAAATTGAATGTAATGGTCATACCGTGTACCCAAGATTGCTATGAATAAAATGCATCTACTTCCTCTTACTGACCGAGTGCTCGATTTATGGCATTGTAGATTAGGACATGTTAATCTAAATGCAATAAAAGATTAGTAAATTTAGATTTACTAAAGTTAAATGAAGTTAATACACAAACGAAATGTGAGGTTTGTGTGGAAGCCAAAATGGCTAAGTTACCGCTTCATCTCGGAGAACGGAGCACTAAGCCTCTAGAACTTATTCACACCGATGTGTGTGATTTAAAGTTTGTACAAACTAGAGGTGGTAAAAGTACTTCATCACGCTTATTGATGATTGTACAAGATATTGTTATCTTTACCTTCTAAGAAGTAAAGACGGTGCTATCAAGCTTTTAAAAACTTCAAGAACGGCCGAGAATCAATTGTCGTCGAATTAAGACTGCTCGGTGATAGAGGGAGAATATGTAGCTCCGCTTGAGGCATTATGCAACGAAAGTGGTATAATACATCAAACGACAGCCCTTATTCACCTCGCCTAATGGCGCTGTCGAACGAAAATCGAACACTTAAGGAGATGATGAATGCTTTGTTGATTAGTTCGTGTTACCCGAACTTGTGGGGAAGTCGCTTTGACACCAACTACATACCGAACAAGATTCCACTCAAAGGTAAGGATGTCACCCTCACGAGTTGTGGAAAGGAAGAAAGCCATCGCACAAATATCTCAAAGTGTGGGGTGTTTGGCGAAGGTTGAGGTGCCTCTTCCTAAACAAGTTACAATTGGACCTAAAACAATGATTGTATCTTTATTGGGTATGCACCAACAAAGCGCTATCGCTTTCGATCCACAGTCGAGGTACCGATATGACTGTGGGGACGACGATTGAATCAAGGAATGCTATATTCTTTGAAAGTGTTTATCCTCAGAAGACAAGGATAAAATGAAGCCGCTTCTAGCAATAGAGCGATGGTGAAGCTTCGAGTTCTAAACCTTTGGAGAAAGAACCGATATCGCATAAGCGATCGAGGTCCGATCCGGAGGGTCGGAACCGAGACGTGGCGAGAGTCGAACGCCAAAGAATTTTGGTCCCGACTATATTGCGCTCATGTTGACGAAGAACCAACTTCGATCAAAGTAGCCTATGCTCGGTCGACGGGATGCTCGGCGAGAGGTCGCTCAAAGCGAAATTGATTCCATTCTCGCAAAACCACACTTGGGTGTTGGTTGATTTGCCGAAGGTTGTAAGCCCTTAGGATGCAAATGGATCCTTAAAAGAAAGTACAAGCGATGGATCAATTGAAAAGTATAAGGCCCGCTTGGTTGTCAAAGGGTTTAAACAAAGAGAGGATACGATTTCTTCGATACCTATTCACCGTGACGAGGATTACGCCTATTAGGGTGCTTCGCAATTGCTTTGCTTTGCACAATCTTGAGATTCATCAAATGGACGTTAAGACCGCATTTTGAATGGTGACCTCGAGGATGAGGTATATATAGAGCAACCCGGGGTTTGTAGTACCGTCAAGAGGGTAAGGTATGCAAACTCGTGAAGTCTCTATATGGTTTGAAACAAGCGCCGCAGAATGGCACTGAAATTTGACAATGTAATGTTGGCAAATGGTTTCAAAATCAACGAGTGTGACAAATGTGTCTACGTTAAGAACACCGATAATGGTTATGTTATAGTGTGTCCGTATGTAGATGACATGTTGATCATGGGTAGCAATACTCAAGTCATTAATGACACAAAGCGCATGTTAAATAGAAATTTTGACATGAAGGACATGGGTTTAGCTGATGTGATTCTTGGAATCAAGATTCTAAGAAGATCGACGGAATTGTCTTGACACAATCTCACCACGCTGAGAAAGTGCTTAAGAAATTCAACGCGTTTGATAGTTTGCTCGCTAAGACCCCATTAGAGCTCAATGTTCACTGAGTAAGAACAGGGGTGAACCCGTTGGGCAAGAAGACTATGCTAAGGTCATCGGTGTTTGATGTATCTTACAAATTGCACCCGACCCGACATAGCTTGCGCCGTGAACAAATTGAGTCGTTACACGAGCAATCCAAGCAAGGAGCATTGGAAGGCTTTAGTGAGAGTTTTGAGGTACTCAAGTATACTCAAAATCATGGGTCGCATTTCACGAGATATCCCCGTACTTGAAGGGCACCGTGATGCCAATCGATATCCGACACGAAAGATTCACTTTCTACAAGTGGGTACGTGTTCACGATCGGGAGGTGTTGCTTTCGAGATCCACGAAACAGACGTGTATAGCCCGATCCACCATGGAATCGTAATTCATAGCTTTGGATAAAGTCGCGAGGAAGCCGAGTGGCTCTGTAATTTTTGGAAGATATTCCATGTTGGTCTAAACCCGCCACCACCGTGATGATTCACTGTGATAGCCAAGCAGCTATTGGAAGGGCGAAAAGTGGTTTGTATAATGGTAAGTCTCGACATATACGTCGGCGACATAATACCGTGAGGCATTTGATCTCAAGTGGGGTTATATCAATTGACTATGTCAAGTCAATAGATAATCCGCGATCCGTTAACCAAAGGGTTGAACCGGATCAAATGATCAAGTTGCTAGAGGGAATGGGACTAAAATCCACATCTTAAGAACAATCATAGTGGTAACCCAACCATGATGACTGGAGATCCCAAGAACTTGGTTCAATGGGAGAACTAAGCTATATGAGTTCGTGTATAAACACTCAAGTTAGTCTGCTCCTAGAAAGCAAACGAGTGTTGAAAAACTTGCTTAGTGGTGAGGTTGAGTCGTTGACTCTTAATGATTCCTAAGATACCTCGAGGAGGTTGAGTATGGCAAGATACTCGGTAAAGAATCACCTATGTAAGTGCAAGTGGGGCCGCTTCAAACAAAACACTTATGAATCCAAAGTGGATGTCCATGGCCAAATGGAATCAAACGTGAGAACGGATGAGGTTGAGGTGTTAAAGTGTTAATACCATTGTTTCAAGGCACGTGTGGGGAATAGTTCAAGCATCGTGTCCACTAATCCGCCTGTACTCGATGGTACTAACTATGGAAGGTTCAAGGCCATAAACCACCGTCCAAATATTTTAACATCTCTTGAGGATCGAAATGTGTCTCGCATCATGCATATGGCTATTTCCACTCATGTGGGGATTGTTGAAAATCGCGTGCATATATATATAATATTATATATATGGTCAAGTTTCCGAAGCTACTTTGACCAAGATTTTGAGTGACGAACGTTTAATTTTGTGAAATTAAACGGCATAGGATCGATCTACGCCCGAGTAGATGATCGTGGTGTATTCACATTCTCAAACCGATTTCCGGTGAGTGAGAAATAATGGATCAAAGTTGGTCACTTAAACATGGAGTTATGTGATTAATGGGATAAGCATGGATTAATTAATCCTTATCCCACATTGATTAATGTACCTTCATTAATTGTCTATATAAGTGGGTCATTGAACACTTAGTATAATTATGTGCACAAGTGATGGGTCGGAAAGCCCACGCCAGACACGCGCCGCCGCCGCCGCCGCCGCCCCGCCCGGCCGCCCGGCCCCGCCGCCTGCCGCCCGCGCCCGCCCGGCCTTCCCGCCCGCCCGGCCCGGCCCGGCCCGGCTCCGCCTCCCGGCCCGCCCGGCCCGTGGTCCGTGGATCGTGGATCGTGGATCGTGGATCTTGGATCTTGGATCTTGGATCTGGATCTCGCAATTGGTCTTTGGGTGGTCTTTGGGCCGTTTCTTTGGGCCTGCTCGTGGGCTTGCTTCGTGGCCCGGTTCCGTGGCCCATTGTCCTTATATTTTGGATCAACGCTTGATCGAGCCCAAAGATGAAGTTGGTCCGGTGCCCAATTGTAGCCCAACCGTTGGGCTCGCAGCGATGGAGTTGGTCCGGGCCCAACTCGTGTGGCCCAATCCGCTGGGCTCGCTGCACTTGAAGAGACGTCCGGATACGCCCAATGAACCCGACGCACGCGTTGTCCGATTCGTCAGAACCGCTTAACGCCCGACATGATGGCTCTGCGGAACGTGTGCCCACGTTGTCTCCGTAAACCGCCACAGACTCAATAGGGGACATAACTCCGTAACACCCGACATCAATGCGGTGTTGACTCAAAGATGCTTCCCCATGAGGGACGACGCCTATAAATAGGACATGTCTCCCAAAGATAAGCCAACCATCGCTAATCTGCATTCCAAGATTCCAAAGCACTCCCGCATACATAGCTAGTGTCCAAGCTTTGTCTCGTCGCTCATTCCAGTCACGGAGACGATACGCGTGGTCCGCGGTCTTCGGCCACCCACGAGACGCTGCTTTATTTCTTTGGTTAGACGATACGCCACGTAACCGAGAGCACTTTTGTACACCTTTTTCGATCTCATCCTTCATGGAAAGAGGCCTCTCTTGACTTCCGATGGTTATGAATACGGTTAATTTTTTCCACCTATGTTATTTTATTCTGCTTTCATATGCTAGTTTCAAATTCATTGTTAGTTTTATATCTTTCTACCTTCTGCTTATCAAATGAGAACTCAATGTAGAACTAAGAACTAATATGGTACATCCATTTTATATAATCTAACATCAAGATTAATTATACACCATTTTTATGCCAACAATTACACAATCACTTCGATTATATACACAACAACATGACATAAACATAACAATTAATTGGAATGTGATAGCATGCACAATAACTACGATTACATGAACAACAACATGAATTACACAAACAACAAAAAATAAAATGTAAAAGATTCAAATAGAAAATTTAGGGATTTATTTATTTTTATCATTAAATAATTATGAATCGTCCGATCTTATTCAATCTAATGATAGTTATTGGTTCTTAGTTCTTATCTAAGTAGTTCTCTCTATAATTATCCCTATATATATATATATATATATATATATATATATGAAGTTGATCAAATGAAACTACATATTTTTACGAACTCTACGAACTATGCATAAGATGGCAAAGATGATGCACAAAACTATATGAAGTTGTGCATAACGAAAACTTTCTAAAATTGTTTTGTTGTGCAACAATTTTAATGTTTTCGTTGTGCACAACTTTATAGATTTTGTTCATCAACTTTTTACGTGTGTGCATAGTTCTCAAGTTCTCAAAAAAGATGAGTTTTCATTAGATCCAACCCATATATATATATATATATATATATATATATATATATATGATTTGGAACAAGGAATTGGATCTTATAACACGCGTTAGTTTGCATTAATGTGATCGTGGTACAATAACTTCATATGTTTAATGCACGGTCTCACGAAAGATGTAATTCTCATGTTAATCTCAAATTTTGAAAAATAAACATATTACAGGTATATCAGAATTTGTAAGAATTGACATAAAATAGTAATAGACATTGTAAGCACGATTTTTCAATCTCTCTCTATTTTGGGCCATATAATAAAGTATAACTTAATCTATGAACCAAAAAATGTTGAGTGTACCTAAAAATTTTAAGGTGTGACTTGTCCTAACCCTATACATCCGAGGTGTATTTGATCCTTTTTCTCTTGTATTAATTGATGACAAAAGCGCTCTAAGGTTCAAAAAATATAATCTTTTCGAGTTTCAGAATATTCACGGCAGCAGGTAACGTCTACAGCTTGGGAGTCGTGCTGCAGTGAGCGAAGGAACTGAGCTGCCCAAATTGGTGTTAAGCAAACGAAACATAATTCTTGGTTCGACTCTCAGTGAAGCATCAGTTGCTTTAAGAAATCAAATACTGTGCTGCAAATGCTGTTGAGACTTGGAGAAGTCAGTTTTCCTGTTGTAGAAAGATAAACATCTCTGCTAGTTGATGAAGTACGTGAGATCGTGAAACGATTATGATGTAATAGAAATTACATATATAATTAAACGAGTCATGCAGTGACATAATTACTGTGTAAAACTTGATCTCGAAGAAAATAATATATAGTATTTCCCATTAAATTAACTCCGTAATCCTTCAAGTAGATCTGATCATGAAACCCCACCTCAAATGAAAATCTCCCAACTTTGGAGGGATCATTCCAAGCCGTATCCAAAATCATTTTCAATTGGAGAATGATAGGATATGGCCCAACCGCTCAGGCCCACTGGCAGGCCCAAATGAGCTGGGCCTGACCTAATGGACGGATCTACGCGGTTAAGCCTAAAGCCCAACATCTAAACCCTATTCAAGACCAAAGTCAAAGGCGGAATTCAGGGATAAAGATATGGAAGGCGGAATTCAGGGATCCAGTTATGGAAGGAGATCGGATCCCACATATCAAGGGATCCAGTACATCTTTAGAGATCCAAAAACATGTATAAATAGAGGTTAAGTCGACGGTAGAAGGGTTAGCAACTCATTGAATACTAGAGCTTTTAGATACACTCATTGTAACCTATATAGTGAAAGTATTGAGGACCATCACCTCCGTGGACGTAGATCTCATTCTTGATCGAACCACGTAAAAACTCTTGTGTTCTTTACTGTTTTTCTTAAATCTCGTATATTAGCATACACTAGATTTATCATTGGCGCCGTCTGTGGGAAAATTCGAACAAAAAGCTTCATTTTTCTGCAACTCAATGGTAAGAACTCGTGCAAACGCTAGTACCGCCGGGAGTTGACAACAACGGCGAGGATGATCAAGTAGTCACGCAGATGCCGCGGAAGGGGATCATGGACGCCACAGCAAACACACCGAGGGTTACATGGAGAACATTCCCATACACCTCGGGATCGCCGCCTAACGAAGGAAGATGCCGACCTCAATACCGGTGAATGGCGGTTCACCGATCTCATGAGGTCCTCGCCGGCCGTGTCCGAATTCCTCAACGCCAATCTCGTCCAATTCCAGAGTTTTCTCAACCAGAGGACAAACGGAGCGGGCACCTTAAGAGCGCCCGGACTGGTGGTTACGAGCGCCCGAGGTCGTTCGCCCCTCCGAAGTGATCAACGCTCACCTCGGCGTGATAGCCGAGAACGCGTAAATTGCCCCGTTGCCCGAAGTCAATCACCTTGACGGGACGATCGTAACCATTCGCCCCCGTGCCGCCCGTGGAGTCGCTCACCACCTCGGCACGTCGTCCGAGGCCGAGGGACGAGAGAGAGAGCGAAGCCAAACTCCCTCTCGAAGAGACGATAGACGCCGTTACCGGTCTCCCACCCCTCCAGAGAGAGATGGCAACGAGCTTCCGGGGTTCGACCGGCATGGGAGGATCATCTCTCCTTTCTCCAGAGAAATTTTGGATACGTCCTTGCCCCAACGCTATAGGGCACCCAACATCGCTGCTTAGATGGCCTCGGGGACCCCTCCGACTTCCTTTTCGCCTACACCACCAATATGACGAATCAAGGAATGGAGGATTTTCATATGTGTAAAATCTTCCCCGAGGTGCTGATCTCCAACGCCCGACGCTGGTTCACCTCGCTCCGCCAAAACAGCATACACTGCTTCAAGGATCTTATGGATCAGTTCAAATGACGCTTCTACCAGAAGATGCCACCTCAGCAACCTTCGTCCGACCTGCTCACCATCCGCCAAGGACGGGATGAGACGATGTCAAATTTCATCTCGCGGTTCATCAAGGAGTCTCTCAAAATTGATGAGAGTAACGATCTCTACATCATCAATGCGTTCAAGAACGGGATCCGACCTGGCGCCCTGAACAAAGAGATCACCAGAGAAAAGCCGAAGACGGCGAGCCACCTCTGGACTCTGGTCGACAATCACGGTAAAGGGGACGAGTCAGATCGCAAGAAGAGAGAGACATGGGACGAACAGAAGGTCGAGAGGAAGAGGCTAGAGACCGAGGGAGAGGCACTGATCGCCGAAGTGCCTTCGACAGGATCAAGAAAGGCCCAATGGAATCCAGGCTGGGACCTCGGCCAAACCCTGGTGGCAACGCGCCTCATCTGCTCAAATCGAGGGCGGAAATATTTGAGCTCCACACTGAGCTCTTCCCGAAACCCCCTCCCATGAAAGGAGGATCCAAGAAGAGGTCGACGGAGAAGTATTGTGATTATCACCAAGGGTATGGTCACAATACCGAAGATTGCAGAAACTTGAGCTCACAGATCGACGAGCTCGTCAAAGGAGGAGCGCTCAAGAAGTACATCGGCCGACCTGGGTCGGGGAATAAGAAGCGCAGAGGAAAGAATGGAGGTGGCAACAACTACAGGCCGACCTCGACGATGATCCAACCTAAAGATGACGATGACAATGGTCCCAATGCCATGGAGCAAGTCTACGCCATTACCGGACTGCCCATAGGTACGACGAGGTCGTCGTTGAAAACTGAAGCTCGGAGACCGACCCCCGAGGAGCCAAAAAACAAACGACTCCGGGACGGTGAGAACATCGTGTTCTCCAAGGACGACCCAGTGCCCAAGATCATGCCCCACTAAGACGCTATTACTATACAAGCTGTGGTGGGCAACAAGAATGTCCACAGAGTATACATCTACATCGAGCCTCTGTCGAGATCATCTTCCGTAGCTGCTCGACAAACTTGAGGTCGGAGGATCCAAATACATCCCGCACCGTCCAAACTCGGAGCTTCACTCGTGAGACGGTCCAACCGTATGTTATCACCCTTTCGGTCACAATGGACGTGCTCTAAGTCGGTCACCAAGGCCATCCAGTTCTTCTTGGTCCAAGCCCTCTCCATACAACATCATCCCGGGAGAGACGGCTCTACACCACCAAGGCCATCCGCTCGGTCTACCATCTCACCATCAAGATACCCACCCGGTGGAGTGCTAAGCATCCAGGTGACCAAACGGCTAAGGAATGCCTACGAGTCTCAACCTGTGATGTGGCCTTACCTCGCCTAGCAATTACGTAAATCTCGGTCGACACCGGGAGGATCTAACTGACGACCTCCAATTATACGACGACGATCCTTCCAAGGTCGTCAAGGTCGGCACCTGTGGTCCAACCGATATTCGACAAGACGTCATCACACCACCGAGGGAATACAGGGACGTATTCGCATGGTCCCCACTCGACATGACCGGAGTGTCACCCGAGCTCATCACTCATCGCCTTAACATCGACCCGACTACCAAACCAGTTCGGCAGAAGAAAAGAGGGTTTGCGGCAGAGCGCAGCCAGGTTATAAGAGACGAGGTGACTCAACTCCAGGAGGCTAAGATTCTGTTCGAGGTCAAATACCCGACCTGGATGGCTAATCCATTCGTGGTCCGAAAGCCAGGAGGGGGGTGGCGCATGTGTGTCGACTATACCGACCTTAACAAACACTGCCCAAAGGATTGCTACCCCCTCCCTGATATTGACAAAAAGGTGGAGGCACTGGTGGGCCACAAAATCTTCAGTTTCCTGGATTTGTACAAGGGGTACCACCAGGTCTTGATGAGTAAAGAGAATGCTCCAAAAACGGCGTTCATCACTGACTTCGGTGTCTTCGCGTACCGAAAAATGCCCTTCGGCCTGAAAAACGCCGGAGAACCTACCAAAGGATGGTGGACGCCATATTCAAAGATCATATTGGGAAGATCGTCGAGGTCTACGTCGACGACATCGTGGTCAAAAAGCCAAAAATGTAAAGTTACGCCGACGACCTCAAAGCGATCCTCCAACTCCTCGTGTCGGCCAACCTCAAGCTCAACCCCAAAAGTGCACATTCATGGTGAAGACGGAAAATTCTTGGGTCTGGGTTTCCCAAGAAGGCTTGAAGGCCAATCCCACTAAGGTGAAGACGATACTTGACATGCAAGTATCAAGACAATCCGTGAGATCCACAAACTCACCGATGCTTGGCCGCCTCAGTGATTCCTATCCCGGTGTCAAAAGCAACTTCCTTCTTCAAGATCTTGAGAAGAGCCACGGACTTCGCTGGAAGGAAGAACACCATGTCGCCTTCACCCACCGAAAGAGTACCTCACCGACCGCCCACACCGCTCGCCCGAAGAAGCGAGCTCGTTTCTACCGGTCGCCTCGAGCGAGGCAATCGGTGTAATAATTGGTCGCGAGATGAGATCGACGACAACTCCCTATCTACTTCATCACCGAGCTCTCAAAGGACCGGAGACTAGGTACACCACTTGAAAAACTAGCGTTGGCACCGTGAACGCCAAGCGACGCCTCCGACCTTATTTCCAAGCCCATTCAATCCAGTCTTGACCGACTTACCCCGAGATAAGTCTTGTCAAAACCGAATCGTCGGGACGATATAGCCAGTGGGCACTGGAGCTCGACGAGCATGACATCTTATACTCGCCCAGACCGGCCATAAAGGGGCAAGCTCTAGCTGATTTCCTGATAGAGGTCAAATTTACCGAGGTCAACCCCGCCAGAGAGGTCACCCCGACCCCCGCTCTCACAACTGAGAAACACATCCTCGACCTACCTGAAGGCTGTTGGCAGATGTACGTGGATGGAGCCTCGTGCAAAACAGGTAGCGGAGCGGGTATCTTGCTCCTCGGCCCGGAAAATCAAGAAGTGACTTATGCACTTCGGTTTACCTTCCCGACCATAAATAACGAGGTGGAGTATGAAGCCCTTATCTCGGGACTCCGTCTCGCAAAGGAATTGAAAGTGGAAAAGATCCAAATCTTTGGAGATTCCCAGGTCGTGGTAAACCAGGTTTTAGGAAAATACGAGGCCAAAGAGGATTGAATGAAGCAATACCTTGAGAAGGCTAAGGAGATGCTGACCTCATTCAGGTATTCCACAATTCATCGTATCCCAAGAGGGAAGAATAGCCGAGCTGACATCCTCAGTAAATTAGCATCGTCATCAACAAATCCACCAGTGGAGGAAGTTCATTCCAGAAGCATTGCGGAGCCCCACATCGGCATCATCACTGAGATAGAACCGAACTGGATGTCTCCCATAAAGGCATATTTGAAGGAAGGTATACTACCCCAAGATCGGCTCGAAGCCAAAAAGATGATGGTCAAGTCCATAAAGTACCTCATGCATGAAGGCACTCTCTACAGGAAGTCCTATCTTCAACCACTCCTGAGATGCCTTGGACCAGAAGAGGCGGACTACGTACTAAACGAGATTCACATGGGATCTTGTGGAAGTCACATCGGATCACGAGCTCTCCAAGAAGACGCCGAGGTCGCTATTATCGCCCACCCTCATCCAAGATCTCGGTCGAGCTCGTCAAAAGTACAGTGCGACCACGCCACGCGAGGAAGCTACCACGAGGCCGACCTCGGTAGCCTTCGAGCCCTCGCCTTTCATGCAATGAGGAATCGACATCGTTGGTCCTTTCGACCGAGCACCAGGCCAGCTCCGATACTTGGTCGTAGCCATAGACTACTTCACCAAATGGGTCGAAGCGGAGCCTCTTTCAAGCCTCACAAGCAGAAGGATTCAGACCTTCGTGTGGAAAAACATAGTTCTTGCTTGCATACCACATGTCTTGATCTCGACAATGGCACCCAGGTTCGTTGTGAAACTTCAAAGAATGGTGTGAAGAGCTCCGGATCAAACAACAGTTCACCTCGGTTGCACACCCACAGGCGAATGGTCAGACCGAAGTGACAAACCGTACGATCGTCCAAGGATTGAAAAAGAGGTTAGACCGAGCTAAAGGTGATTGGGTCGAGAATCTCCCTCAAGTCCTTTGGTCCTATAGAACGACACCTCGGACTTCGCACGGAGAAACACCCTTCAGCCTAGTCTATGGTACCGAGGCTATCATACCAGCTGAGATCGGCGCACCGAACCCACGTACTCTTCACTTCGACCAGCACGATAACGAGGAGAACCTACGGGTCAACCTTGATGCTCTAGAGGAAAAACGTGAGCTCGCCTTCATCAATGAAGCCAAGTACAAGTGCCAGGTCGCAAGGTACTACAACAAGAGGGTAAAGGCCTCTACACTCCAAGTAGACGACCTCGTCCTGCGAAACAATGAAGCCAGTAAAGCCGAGCGTCTTAACAAGTTAGATCCGACATGGGAAGGTCCATACCGCGTTCACGAGGACCTCGGCAAAGGGGCCTATAAGCTTGCCCACCTATCCGGTGCACTTATTCCCCGAACCTGGCATATCACTCATTTGAGGAGGTATTTTACATAGCTTTGATTTCAGATCGGCATCATGTTAGCCCTCTTTTCGCTTTTCCGAAGTGCGATGTTATTTACTTATCAATAAAACATTTGTTTTTCTAATGAGTATTTCACTTCATCTCATCTTATATTTATGTGAACATCCATTCGGATAAAACATAATTAACCTTCAAAAGGGGACGGCCTTGCGAAGATGGAACATACAGATAACTCATTAATTTGAACGTCTACGTGCAAGGCATACAGATTACTCATTAATTTGAACATCTACATGCAAGGCATACAGATAACTCATTAAATTAAACATCTACATGTAAACGACGTCCAGATCAGATCTCGTCAATTTATACCCCTTTATTTGGGAAGATATACACTTGATAAGCAATGCAATACATTTATGGCTATAAACCAAGTACTAAGCTATATTTGTACCTCTATAGGAGAAAAATATACACTTCGTACAAAGCTTAAATACATTCATGACTTTAAACCAAGTCCTAAGCTATATACAAATCATTCGGGCTTCGAGCTCCACCCGACGGGACTCAATCAAGCACCAGCTCGAACAAAATCTCCGGGGCGGCGATGAATACCCGGGATGAACTCAGTGCCTTCAACCCAGTCAATGAGGTCGGCGCCACCACAGCCTACTCCACCGCGACTGGAGCAGTAGAGGGGCCCCGACCTGAAGGAGACGCTCCCGGAACCGAGGTCGAACGTCGGTTCCTTGATCTTGCCCCCCGGCCAGGGTTATGACCCCACCCCCGACCTACTGTCCTTCCTGAGGCCCTCGCCCGACAAGCTCCTGACGCCGATGTCCGACCCCGCCGAACTCCTGTTGAAGAAGGCCGAGCCCGAGATGATCCCGCGGCAATGACCCGAAGAATCGAGCACCTCGGCGTGGCCCGTATAGCCGTCTCCCACCTCGACTTCGTCAACCCTTACATCGGCAGGGTCGTCACGAGTCTCACCGCAGGTGGGCATCGTCGCTGCGGACGAGCTCGTAGATCTAGAGGTATTTGACAAGGGAGTCGAAGCAATCTTTGAAATTTTTGTTGTTAGGCCCCTCCTCGTCCCTTAGCACCATGCCCTCGGCAAACAAGCTCTGAACTCGGTCATCGGCCTCGGATATGGTGACGCCACCAGCCCGGTGGATCACCTCTTCGTATTCCGCATGCTCCTCCGAGATCCGAGCCAGCTTCTCTTGCGCCAACTCGAGCTGTTCTTCACACTGCATCAAGCGTCCCTGAATGACGTCGGCAGAAACATCCGCCCCCTGGAACGAGATGTATGATTCTTAGCTTTAAGGTCTCGTTCTCAGCCAAAAGGCGGGCCACCTCACATTCAGCCTCTTGCAATTGCTTCTTCAGCCCGGTGGAGGACGCCGGTCACGACCCCAGCGACTGGCTATCCATGTCACGTAACGTGCGGGTCGGCTCGGCGATCACCTCCTCCAACAACACCTCCTCGTCCTTCTCACCAAGGCACTTGAACTTCTTTCACGGTCAATAACTCATGATCGAGCCCAATATATTGCAAGAGGAGTGCTAAAAATAAAGAAAACACGTTCATTTCAAAAAGTGTATTTATCATTCACACAAGTGGAAATTTACAAGGCTCGGGATCCTAGTGACCCCGACAATTCAACCTATTACAAAGGCTCACGACCTCGCCTCTCTGGGTGGCAAGCCTCCTGCGTCATTTCCTCCATTCTTGCCGATCTTGGAAGGAGGTCCGAGCTTGGTCCCGCCTCCCAACTTGCCCACACCTCGGCAAGGAGTTCCTGAAGCTCAGGGTCTTCGTCCTCCTTGCATTGGGTCACGGCCTCAGCCATCAGAAGGGAGGTGGAGGCCGCCAAAGCCTCCAGCACAGGGAAGGAGCCCGACTTGGCGATCACCCGGGCATATTCCTTCTCCATCGTCCGAGGAGCGACCTCGACCCAGCCATGCTTGACCTTGTCGAAGTCAGGCATGGCAGCCGCCAAATCCTCCAGGTGGTCTGACACCACCCGCGTCCTGAGCACGGCGGCCAGGTCAGAGATAAACGAAGAGAAGCTCTCTGACTCGACGAGTTTGCTGGTGAAGGCCCTCAGCATCGGCCCTTTGCCCACCAGCAGGGCGCTCCTCTCCTCGGCTAGCTTCTTCTTCGCCTCCGTCGCCTCCTCTCGCGACTCCTCAAGCTCGGCCCGAGCAACCTCCAATGCCCAGGCCTTCTTCTTCAGGGCGGCCTCCGCAACGGCCCTCGCGGCATCAGCCTCCGCCACCGCCACTACAAAGACAAGATCCGCCCGCAGCAGAAGCGCGCCTCCGCAGCAGCCTCGCTCCTCTCCGATGCCTCATACCGGAGAGCCTCGACAATGTACCCGACAATGTGCTGCAGCTCCCCCATCACCGAACTCACATCCTGCAATACAAAACAATCAGTAACACATCACAAAGGAGATACAGATGAATATGGAAGAAACCATTACCTTAGGGAAGGATATGGGGGAGCTGGAAGTCGGCACCTCGTACATGATCCGTGTACGGGTACCCCTTTTCGAGGTCGGACTCGACCTCGGCTGTGTTGCAGTCATCAGCTGGCCCAGGTCGTCCACCACCACGGGCGCCTGGACAGGCTCAGTCCGCCTCGCCTTCTTTTTTGGAGGCGCCTAGCTCGGTGAATGTACAGGGGGTGACGAGGCCACCACCTGGGCCTTACGTGGATCGAGTTTCACTGCACAACAAGACAAATTTGTTAACACAACGACATCAGACATATAAGCAATAAGGAATAAGGGTGCCCTCACCCAGATCCAACCCCGGCTTCGACCCATATATGCTCAATCCGGCACCGTTCAGATCGGCCTCGGTGAAATTGACGAAAATTTCACCAAGTGTGTTGAGCTGATCCTCTACGAAATCCAGAGGCTTCACCTTCACATCCTTCATTTTACCCTGCCCCCACTCGTAGCTCGGATGCCCTTCCGCCCTCAAAAAGAAGAATTTATTTTGCCATTGCGACACCTTCGAGGGAGCGGTCACCCTAAACGACTGCCGAGGTGAAAGATAGTACACACCTCCTGCGCCCTTGACGCTAAAAAAACGCATCAAGACCTCGAAGGAGAACTCCTCAGCAAGGCCATTACAGGCGAGCCCCATCCCGACTACCGACCTAATGGAATTCGGGGTAAACTGGCAGATAGGAATTTGAAAATATTCCTGAATGTTCAAAAAAATGGGGGCTAACGGAAACCTAAGTCCGGCCTTCATGGCGTCTACATACACCGTTACAAACCCATCCGGAGGGGCCAAAGCTCTGTCACCAGATTCCGGAAGACACCACCAAGCATCCATCGGAATGTGGCATTTCCTCCCTATTCTAAGCACATCGTCGACGGTCAGAGACGATTTAACGTCCCTGACCTTATACTCATCCCAAACAGAAGAAATCAACGAAACCCTAGCGCTAATGCTAAAGGATCTACCCGCAAGGTTTTGACACATATAATCCCTAATCTCTACCTCGCTATCAGGGGAAGAAGAAGAACGGACAGAACCAGACATAAATGAAGAAGTCGAAGTCATACTTACTTTTTAGTGATGGATTTTTGCTTCTTCGATGAGGTTGGGAAGAAACTTCTGAAAGCTCTAGATATGTTTTCTCTGGAACGAATGAAGAAGAAGAAGTGAACAGTTCCCTCATTCGGGATTATTTATAGTACAAAGAGGCACCCAAACTTACCATTTCAACTTCCCACGTAGCTAACCGCGATTTGATGTGAAGTAGACGCGCGCACGCGTTTCGAGCATCCACCAACCGTCTGGCGCGTATGACGTGTCCTAGAACGCACTGACACGCCGGTCTAATCGTGCAATCATCACTCTGACTCCGAACCTCGGCATTATCCTTCCAACGGACATCGCCATCCAAGGTCAGACGACTAAGGTCGGAACTCGGCATCAACCTGACAGATGTCGCCGTTCAGGTCGGACCTCACGAACACCTCTGTCCAGTTCGGACCTCGGCATTCTCCTGATAGACATCTCTGTCCAGGTCGGACCTTGGCACCCTACTAATGGATGTCACCTTCCAGGTCGGACCTCGGCACCCTACTTATGGATGTCACCGTCCGATCGAACTGCACCTCCGGCGGACATCTCGCCCAACGTCAGCGACTCACCCGATCCTCGACAAACCGTCTCAGCCGAAGGGGGCCGATCGCTAACTCGGCCCGACCAGGCGAACCAATCAAACCCTGACATCAAAAAGATTGAAAACCTTCGACAACAACCTCGGTAAAGCAACAACCGGCCTCGGCAAAATACGCTCTTCACCCCACCGCGGCATAGTTGTTACTCGACTATTTGGGGGCTATAATAGGATATGGTCCAACCGCTCGAGCCTCTTGGCGGGTTCCAAATGAGTGGGCGACCTAATGGACGGACCTGCAGCGGTTAAGCTAAAGCCCAACATCTAAACCCTATTCAAGACCAAAGTCAAAGGCGGAATTGGGATAAAGATATGGAATGCGGAATTCAGGGATCCAGTTATGGAAGGAGATCGGATCCCACATATCAAGGGATCCAATACATCTTTAGAGATCCAAAAACATGTATAAATAGAGGTTAAGTCGACGGTAGAAGGGTTATCAACTCATTGAATACTAGAGCTTTTAGATACACTCATTGTAACCTATATAGTGAAAGTATTGAGGATTATCACCTCCGTGGACGTAGATCTCATTCTTGATCGAACCACGTAAAAACTCTTGTGTTCTTTACTGCTTTTCTTAAATCACGTATATTAGCATACACTAGATTTATGAGAGAAAGATATACTATTGTAACAAAATCATGAAAAGCTGTTATTTTCCAAATAACATGCAGAAATCATCGACAACACACATTAGAATGAGTGTCATGTGAATTGAGGATGAGATCGTAATTTCCATGACGACTTAAGACCCCTTACGTTTCCTCCTCTTGGATTCAAAATAGATTGATGAATTTTGTCCCCTACACATTAATTAATTACATAAACTTTATGACTTTTACAATTTTCATATGATTCATATTTTTGGGCCAAACTGATGCCTACCCGGTTGTATTTATATTTTGTCACGTTAGTGCTACATCAGCATGAATTTGACCAGAAATAGAAAAAGTGTAAAAATTGTGAGAAAATGTTAATTTTATGTCATCATGCAGTGTGTTACATAGAAAACGACTCCAAGTATATTTCTTTTACTGCAATTATCTTTTTTTCAAATCAATATCATCATGGATGAAAAGTCGAGTCAATAGTCAACGACGGAAATTTTTAGTTCACATGGCCTTATTCCACACGTAAATGACAGTTTTTTCCACATGTAATCCATGCATGCGTCTTCTTTCCCTTCATTTTTCTTGAATTGCATTTTGGGTTTAACTTATAGTATATCAATTTCAAATTCGATGTAAACGAATAATAATAATAATAATAATAATAATAATAATAATAATAATAATAATAATAATAATAATAATAATAATAATAATAATAATAATAATAATAGTTAGTTGTAAACAATAAGTTACGGCAAGATCATGAAATTTCCGTAATATCGTTGCATGTTAATTTAATAATGCAAGTATACAACGTATTTCACATGCTAGTTAAGATCAAGGGTTATTTCGCATTCTAAAAAAATAAAATGGTTGTGGATACGCACAAAGGTATATAAGAGCATGAGAAGTTGTACATCAGTCATTAATATTTAGTAGCAATAAGAAAGTTCTGATATACATATAACAACTATAAAGATAAAAATGTATATATATAAATTGATACAGCGTTTTAAAACAGAGATTTTTTTTTCTCAATTTTTCCGTATGTGGCGACATTCTTACATGCATAGCGTACTTAGAATGGACTGCTGCATTAGGGTGCCTCCAATGCTGAATGCAAAAATTCAACTTCTTTGCCTATATAAGCGTCATATCAGTTTTTAAAAATTTATCAACTTCTTTCTAACTTTTTCTCCAACCTTATATCTACAAAATCAACTTTTATATGGATCACACTAATAATCTATAAAATATATTTATATATGTGTAATCAATTTAAAATTCAAATTTCATTTTTACGATTTTTATGTAGAATAAAAGATCTCTCCGCGATCTTTAATTCAAGATGGGTCTTGATTAATTTAACTCATCACAAAAATAAAACATATCACATATATAGTATATAGTGCATACTTTCTTCTGAAATTCAGGTTTAGTCATTTATGTAAATTTTAGAATATCTCACCAATTTTGCGTTTAAAATACGTTTTTTTTAATATTAACTCAATTTTGCTTTTTATTAATTTTGGCATGCTCTAATGTGCATGCATATAAAAAAGCAAACCCAGTGAGACTCTTGAGTTGTCTATACACACACCAGAAAACGATCACAAAAAAGAAAAGATAAAAAAAGAAAAGATAAGAACATGTGTTTGAGGGTTGCAATGTATTTATGCTTTGCATTCAAATGGTGTCTCTCAGGCTCTCAGCTGCCTTCTGATCAGGTTACTGTCATGACTAGTGTTTATGAAATCATCCAGAACAATATAATATTGCTTCTTCCTTTGTGTGGAATTTTGTTTTTGAAAACTTCAAATCCTCCCCCTTCCAACCTACCCATTAAAATAAAACAAAAACCTGTCAAGAACATCTTTGGACTCTGTTTTATTCCCGTGTGTTTCTTTTTTCAGTCAACAAAGAATAATAGTTTTCAGCAATTTCCACTAAAATATATAGAGTATTATTTTCTCAAATAGTAAGTCTAGTCAACGCCACTCTCTCCCTTTCATACACCAAAAAAATTTCCACACATCGTCTCTCCCATTTCCCCATCCTGCTGAGATTGCTTCCTCAAATTCATTAACCTCAAAAATCCATTCAAATTTTATTTCTTTACATGAATATAGGCACGTGTCCCTTATTTCTTGATCTTATTCATGTTTCCCACCAAAAACACAACACCAAGTGAGCTTCCTTGCTTTCTTTCTCAAGAGTGACCCACCATATATATATTCACACATACATACAGAGAGAGAGAGAGAGAGATAGAAGATGAGGGTTTCTTGTAATGTCCTCAACCTGTTTGTGATGATGCTTTGCATTCAGCTTGTCTCATCTGAGCTGCCTGTTGATCAGGTTGGTGCAATGACTAGAACTTATGAAATCATTCGGAATAATAATGCTTCTTCGTTTGTGTGGAATAATGTTTTGAAAACATCAAATCCTTGTTCATGGACGGGAGTTGTTTGCAATCCTGATAATTCCTCCATAACCACCCTTTCTTTCAAGTCATTCTCAATTTCCACTTCTGAATTTCTTCCATTTCTTTGCAATATTGACACTTTAGAGTCTCTTGATGTGTCTAACAATCAACTTAGCTCAATCCCACATGATTTCTTTACTAGTTGTGGAGGAATCAGTGGATTGAAACTCTTGAATTTCAGTGGGAATAAGTTAATTGGTCCTTTGCCTACTTTCAATGGCTTTGCGATGTTAGAAAACTTGGATTTTTCTAGGAACTCATTGTCTGGGGATATTAGTCTGCAGTTGGATGGGTTGGGTTCTCTCAAAACTCTAGACGTTAGTTGGAATCAGTTCACAGGAAAGGTTCCTACAAATCTAGGAAAAATGAATCTTTTGGAGGAGCTTCTGCTCTCTGCCAATAATTTCACAGGTGAAATTCCTCTAGAAATCACAAAATTCAAGAATCTGAGCGTGATTGATCTCAGTTTCAACGGACTCTCGGCTCAATTCCATTGGAAATTAGAGAGTTCACCAAATTGCAAAATTTGGTGCTATCTCTCAACTCTTTGAGTGGTGGAATTCCGACATCAATTTTCAGTATCACAACTCTCCAAAGATTTGCAGCCAATCAGAACTACTTTAATGGGACTATTCCATCTGGGATTACTTCATTCCTTTCATCTTTGGACCTGAGTTATAATGAGTTGACAGGGACCCTCCCCTCTGATCTGCTGTCGGGACCGAATCTTCAGGCTCTCGACTTGTCATTCAATAAATTGGAAGGGCCGATTCCTGCAATCACTTCAACCAATTTGTTTAGGTTGAGACTAGGTAGCAATTTTCTTAATGGGACGGTTCCATCTGCCTCGTTGGGAAGTCGTTTGAAATTGATGTATCTGGAGCTGGAGAACAACAGATTGAGTGGTGAAATACCTTGGGAGTTGGGCATGTTCAAGAACTTGTCTCTCTTGAACTTGGCCAACAACACATTGAGAGGCACACTGCCTCCATCTTTAGGAAATCTCACCAATCTTCAAGTTTTGAGTCTGCAGTTGAATAATCTTGTTGGAGAAATCCCACCACAAATTGTGCTGTTGAGTAAATTGGGGAAGTTGAATATAAGTAGGAATTCATTGAATGGCTCTATACCTATGTTGGTTTCAAGAATGCAGAATCTTCGTAATCTGGACTTACAAGGAAACAATCTAAGTGGTTCTATTCCCGACTCCATTGGAAACTTACCTTTTTTGGTAGAACTCCAGCTGGGAAACAACCAACTCAATGGCCGAATTCCAAACATGCCAGGTTCACTACAGATTTCTTTGAATCTCAGCCGAAATCTCTTTGTTGGGCCTATTCCAGTTACTCTATCAAGATTGCAGAATTTGGAAGTTTTTAAAGAGATAGTTGATAATGAATTAATGATGCAGCTGATGCTGCAGCTTGGTTGCATGGATATGGATAAGAAGGAAGAGGATTGCATGCTGCTATTATAAACCATGCGGACACGTGACAAAAGCGTGTTAGTTGAAAGATGAATAAAGTAGCAATGTATTTGCAGCTAATCAGTTTGTTTGTTAGCATCGGTTAGTTAGTTGCTATGCTGTTAAGAGTTGTTAGAGTTTGTTAGATCTTTTATATTGTTGTAACCAACTCAGAGGATGTGAAGAGCTCACTGTGAAGAGATACACGTGCTTACTATAAATATTAAGCATAAGATGTATCAATAGTTGATGTAGAATATCTGTATAACAGGAGACTTTGTTCTCTCTCTATGAAATAAAGTTTTCATTTCTTCCTTCTATCTCTACAAAATTTACAGTTTTGGACCTCTCAAACAATAGATTTTCAGGCGAGATACCAGGATTTTGACTGAATTAGTGAGCTTAACTCACCTGCTACTCACAAACAATGATCTCTCTGGTGTTGTCCCAGTTTAGAGCTCATGTTGAAGTTGAGATAAAAGGAAATAATGTGTTTTTTCCTCCTGCTTCAAAACCGCCCTCCAAAAAGTCTAAATCAACCATTATCATTGCACAGTAGCAAGCTCTGCTTCTGCTGCTGTTTTATGGGTAGTGATAGTTGTAATCATCATATGAACTGTAGTAGCAAGCTCTGCTTCTGCTGCTGTTTTATGGGTAGTGATAGTTGTAATCATCATAGAGGTTGATTTGTGAAGTTAAAAACTATTTGAATGCAGCATTTACTATAAAAGATCTTGGAGCAGCCAAATATTTTTTGGGGATGGAGATTGTACGTGGCAAATCTGGAACATCAATTAATCAACGAAAATACATCCTTGACCTCATTGATTCTGTTGGTCTTATTGGTTGTCGCCCGGCTAGCACACCTCTCCCTCCTGGAATCAGTCTTTCTGGTTCAGGATCGTCGCCCATGGATAATCCAGATGCTTATCGCAGACTAGTAGGTAAACTTCTCTATCTAAATCTCACGAGACCGGATATCTCTCATGCTGCTCAACAGCTTAGCCAATATGTCTCTCATCCTTGCACGCACCACTGGAATGCTGCACTACACGTTTTGAAATATTTAAAAGGCTGTCCCTCTCTCGGATTATTCTTTCCTTCTAATGGTTCATTCGACATCAAAGGTTATTGCGATGCAGATTGGGCATCATGTTCGGACTCTCGACGTTCTCTCACAGGATATTGTATATTTCTTGGGGATTGCCTTATATCTTGGCGTTGCAAGAAGCAAACTACTGTATCGGTGTCCTCAGCTGAAGCAGAATATAGAGCACTTAGTGCGACGGCACGCGAATTGCTCTGGATTTCTTATCTGTTTACAGATTTCGGTCTGGTTTTCTCTCGCCCAATTCCTCTCTTTTGCGACAATCAGGCAGCGATTCACATAACCAAAAATCAGGTTTTTCACGAACGAACCAAACATCTCGACATTGACTGCCATCTTGTTCGGGATCAGTTCAAAGCAGGTTTTCTATTTCCCTTTCATGTTTCTACAACACAACAATTAGCTGACATTTTTACCAAGGCTCTTTCAGGTCCTCAATTTCGTTCTCTCCTGTCCAAGCTAGGCTTGGTTGACATTCACCACGCCCAGCTTGCCGGGGGGTAAAGAGATAGTTGATAATGAATTAATGATGCAGCTGATGCTGCAGCTTGGTTGCATGGATATGGATAAGAAGGAAGAGGATTGCATGCTGCTATTATAAACCATGTGGACACGTGACAAAAGCGTGTTAGTTGAAAGATGAATAAAGTAGCAATGTATTTGCAGCTAATCAGTTTGTTTGTTAGCATCGGTTAGTTAGTTGCTATGCTGTTAAGAGTTGTTAGAGTTTGTTAGATCTTTTATATTGTTGTAACCAACTCAGAGGATGTGAAGAGCTCACTGTGAAGAGATACACGTGCTTACTATAAATATTAAGCATAAGATGTATCAATAGTTGATGTAGAATATCTGTATAACAGGAGACTTTGTTCTCTCTCTATGAAATAAAGTTTTCATTTCTTCCTTCTATCTCTACAAAATTTACAGTTTTGGACCTCTCAAACAATAGATTTTCAGGCGAGATACCAGGATTTTTGACTGAATTAGTGAGCTTAACTCACCTGCTACTCACAAACAATGATCTCTCTGGTGTTGTCCCGAAGTTTAGAGCTCATGTTGAAGTTGAGATAAAAGGAAATAATGTGTTTTTTCCTCCTGCTTCAAAACCGCCCTCCAAAAAGTCTAAATCAACCATTATCATTGCAGCAGTAGCAAGCTCTGCTTCTGCTGCTGTTTTATGGGTAGTGATAGTTGTAATCATCTTAAGAAGGTACTACGGTTTCCATGTCAATCTACTGTCTGCAAACCGCTTAAACGTTAATTTCAAGAAAGCATTTGAAGTATTAGCTGATTCTTCAAACATCACATTGAAGACCGGATTCTCCACTTACTACAGAGCTCTCCTCCCTTCAGGCGCCATTTACTTCATCAAGAAGGTTAACCGCCTTGACAAGATGTTCAGACTACATGGCAAAAAAAGATTAGGACAGGAGCTTCATGCTCTTGCAGATCTGTCAGATCCAAATCTCATGATCCCATTTGCATACCTCCTGACACTGCGTGGTGTTTACCTCTTCTACGACTTTGCCCCCCAAGGCACCCTCTTCAACAATCTTCATCGTGCAGCAGGCAGTGCACTGGGATGGGCAGAGCGCGCTACACCATTGCGGTTGGAGTTTCTCAAGGTCTAGCTTATCTCCATCAGCATCAGATTATTCTCCTCGATCTCTCCAGCAACAGCATCGCATTGAAGTCCTTGAACGAGCCTCAAATAGGAGATATCGAGCTCTGCAGGCTGATCAAACCTACCAATAGCACAGGCAGTCTATCCACAGTTGCTGGCTCTGCTGGCTATGTTCCTCCAGGTACTGCATTCTTACCACTTAAGCAAACCTTAAACCTTCCGTTATACTACTTGTTTGTGTACTAATATCGCGTAAATCTTGTTGTTTCGACTCTCAGAATACGCCTACACGATGAGAGTGACAGCAACAGGAAACATCTACAGCTTCGGAGTTGTACTCTTGGAACTCCTAACCGGTAAGCAAGCAGTAAGTGAAGGAAACGAACTAGCTAAATGGGTGTTGAGCATCTCAGAATGGGATCAAATTCTTGATTCAAATGTAAGTGAGACATCAATTGTTGTAAGAAATCAAATGTTAGGTGTTGTTGAGGTTGCACTAGCTTGTATCAGTACCTCACCAGAAATGAGGCCTAATGCGGTAAGTGTGGTGCAAATGCTACTAAACACAAGGCAAACTGATGTTGAGATATAATAATTTGTTTAGTATGGTTAGGAGTATAGTAAGAGGATAATAAATTGGTTTCGACATGGTTTATGTATGTTATATTTTCGTAACTGTGTGCGTGTCCGGTTAGTTGTATGGTTTCAAGTCTATTTACGAGTTCAAACTCGAGCTTCATTTAAAAAAAAAATTAATCTATGCTTTGTATGCTTGAATTAACTGATCTCCATCTAATTATATACGTAATAGGTTTTGAGCTCTAACTTGATTACAAGCTTGGCAAGTAGAGTATGAGTTTCATTTAAGTTGATAAATGAGTCCGAGTAGGGGTGACTAAACGGTGGTTGGGAAACAACTGACCCGACCCGTATCCGATTGGGTATAGAATGCCCAATTACCCGATTTTTGGGTAATTGGGTCGGTATCTGGTATGTGTTATTGGGATTTATGGGGTATCAAGTTTACCCCAATATACGATAAAAATTAATTTAGAATGATTTTTTATATATTTATGTATTATTAATTGATAATAAATTAAAAATATAGATTTGAAACTTTTGATTTCAAAAATGGATATCAGGTATCGAGTAATACATGACCCATACCCGATCGGTACCTTGTATGTGCTATTGGGATTCATCGGGTATCAGTATACCCGACAGGTATTCTGGTAGACTAAAATTAATTCAGAATTATTTTTATATTTAAATATATTTACATATTAATAATTGATAAATTACATATTTTAAACTTTTGATTTCAAAATATTAAAATTAATGTAGAATTATTTTTTATGTTCTGGGCACGGACTTAAATACCCAAATTTGGCAAAAGGTATATCACCAATATCCCATTTTAAAACTTTGCTACAACACATGCCCATTAATTAATTTATAGTATTTTGAATGAAGTATAATATGAATCATTGTGTTTTTTCTTTAAAAGCCGTGCATTTTGGAGTCTATAAGAATATTGTAGGTTTGACTCCCTTTTCACCCTTTTATTCACCACCTAATTTATTTCTAAATTTCAATTAATTTATTTTAATTACATAAAATATTAATTTAATATTATAAATTAATTTAAGATTAATTTCCTACTGAAAATCATGTCTCCGGTCGAAAAAGTGATGTCTTCGGTCGGTAATACTTTGTATCCGGCCAACCGGAGACAACTTATAATTAAACTAATTATTTTTGTTGTCTCCGATCGACTTTTGTACTGTCTCTGATTGATCGGAGACTTCAAATATTCAACCGGAGATAGAGTATTGCTGATTAGAGACATGTTTTTTGGTTAATTTCCATTTATTTGTATATTTAAACCAAGATTTAATGATAAATTTTATATGAATTCGTATATTTGTAATATAATTATCAAGTTATTTAACAGAATAAGCATGCAATCAATTAATTATAATTCTAAGATTTCTGTTTTGGAGCATAGACATATTAGTCAGTGTTTCATTTTCATATTTTTTTATTAAAATATGATAAACTAGATAGAATGGGTATATGATGTAACAATATGTTAAAATGGTTATACTGAGGATACACATTTGAAAAAGTATGTAGTTATATATAATTCCCCATAATTAAAATTACATATTTAAAACTTTTGATTTCAAAGATTCTGAAAAAACTTAAAATATTGTGCATAGGATCGAACTATTGACTGTTAATATGGATGACTGAGTCTAACACTATTAACTAGTAGGCCAACGCCTGATATTTGAATATTATAAGGAAAATTAAGTAAATATCAGGTACTATTGGGTACATACCCGATTTATTAATTCGGGTTAGGGTTGGTTATCATATTTAATTCGGGGTCAGGTACCCGACCTAACTCGATTTTTCACCCCTAAGTCCGAGCTACCATAAAAGCTTAGGTCAAGTTCGAGCCAGAACCAATTCTAAGCAAAAGTCAAATGAGTCATACTTTTAGATGGGGAAGAAGATAGTGAAAATACACAAATTTTTAGATTAATAAATTGATTTTGTGACGATTTTAGTTTAATAAATAAATAATACCTCAATCAAGCCTAATAAATTGAATTTTATGATAATTTTAGCCTGTAAATAATTTTTCGACTCTAGAAAGCACTGATAACAGCGGATGTGACATATAGCACTTAATTCTTTCTGATATCGTTTTTTACTTGTGCTTTTCATATGTAATTTTCTTGTGTCGATTGTGCTTTCCGACGCCAAAAACCACTTACGGTCTAATATTGTCATTAAATTTAATTCATTAAACTTGATTTTTTTAAAATTAAAATAGCGTATTTTCCTAATAAGAAATTAAAGAGGAAATTCATCTTTATTTTTACTTTTTTTAAAATATGAGATGACGTCCTCAATTTTCTAATTTGTATCGAGGACTATAGCGGGCCAGTGGCCACCTTGGATTTTAGGCACCACAAATTGGATTGGTGGTAGATTTTTTGGTAAATAAAATATGTCAAATATCAAATTGTTATTTTTAAATGGTCATCAAGCTATATCTAATTGGAGAAAAAAGAGTAATACTATCATGAAAAGGTGTCATTTTTTCAAAGAAACATGCTCAAAATGACCTAAATTTGCAGTTGCGTGGTTACAACAAGGAGAAAGAAAAAATAATAAGAAGAAAGTTTGGTAAAGTTTGTTTATTTTGCTTTAAATAAGGTTTAAAAAGTTACTATATGATTTCAAAAAAAAATTATATTAAGATTCTTCTTTTCACTATTTTCTTTTTTAAATAAATTTGACTGCAGCCTGAGAGTGCGTCGAAAGTGGACTTATTTTTCAAAGTCGTGTCGCCGCGGCCCGATAACTTTATTATATAATTTTTTTGTCACCTCCTCGATTTAGTGTATGATTATTATAAATATTCACATAACAATATAAAATCTAAAAGTAACAAACTTTCAAAAATTTCCACCGTTATTTTGATTTTTCTATTACCTTCGCCATTCCACACGTAAATGACAAAACTTTTACTTTGCAAAGGAATTATTGCTCCTTCATTTTCAACGTCACTATCATCTAAGTCCGATATTTTGGTACGTTATGCTTCACAAGAATTTTACAGTTATTTGAATTGTATATATGGCTATTCAATACGGCTACAGCATCAAATTTCAAATTATATACAATTCACATATTTGTTGAAAAAACTTCTTTTGTAATTCCTTACATAAAGATTCAGAAAATACCGGATCCATGCCTACACAAACAAATTCTTGACATTCGGTGTAGACAATAAATGACAAAATCGTGAAAAAAATAAAAATAATAATAGTAATAATAATCATCATCTTAGTTCAACGATACTGTAATAATGTCATTAAATCTGCACGCTAACTTTCATGAATGCATCCAGCCGTTACACACACACATACAATACATTGAGTAACTAACATTTAAAAGAAACTTGCTAATTAATATATATAGACACATAAAACCTATCTTTCCATGAGTTATTACATGTGTCAGTTTTTCATAAACTGGACTACGATGAAAGAAAAGAATTGGATTTTCAACAATAAGTTAAATTTAATCCCTATTCTACACTTCGGTATATAGATATATTCATTAAATGTACATTTATAACATGCAATAACAAAAAATAGGTGTCCATTATTAGTAGCCGTTGAAGAGAACTACTTAAATCTGTTAAGAAATAAAATAAAATTCAAGACTGCTATAAACTTTTCCTTCTACTTCAACCACCACCACGAGCTCATGGCCGACGATGCGGAGGAGGACTTCACCTTCCCCGCCACCATCGCGAACCCGCCGCCGTGCTTGCTGGAGTCTCCGCCTCTTTGGCCGCCCGTGCGCCGCTCCGACAATGATCAATGGAACTTCAACTTGTATGATTCACTCCAAGAATTCAAGCGCAACACCATCACATTTCGAGAGAACTTCTGCTACGTGGATGATCGAGACGAAGACGACGATCATAAGGAGGAGAAAATGGACATTTTGTGGGAGGATTTGAATGAGAAGTTTTCAAGAAATCGTGGGAAAAATATTGTTGCAGAAGATTTATCCGACAATTCGCCGTCACCTAGGAGAGATGATGATCACGTGCAGGTTTGCTGTGTTAAAACCTTAAAGTTGTCGAAGGCGAATGGCGAGACGATTTCTTGGAAGAAAGCGAGCATTTTGGTTTTGATCAGATTCTTGTTGAAGAAGAGTTTCGCCATGCATGATTCTGGTGGTTCAATCAAGAAACTTGAATGGTGACTTTGCTTTAATCTTGATTTTTTTTTCTAGTAAAGAAAAATTAGTTTAGATTCTTTTTGTTATGTTATAGGCTTTTACAGAGGTGTAAAAATGTCGACTCGTATTCTGTGATTCTGTCATACGCATTTCAATTGAAGTTTTGTTAATTTCTTTTATTGATCTTTATAAACTTATCATGTTTTACTTTTCGAATTTTAATTTGAGGCAAATAATTGATTTTTCTTAACAAAATAATGTGTCTATTTAATCGAATCGAGCTCGAATTAGCGTTCAAGAGTCGATCTCACATCAACCCAAAATCAAAACAAAGAAAATATATGGTAAATTAGAGAGAAGAATAAATTGACAATATGAACTGTACCAAGTAATGTCAATGTATTGGTACAGTTATAAACATATTATATAACGCTGCTTCTTCTAAGATTTTTACACTCGATGAATAATAATAATGACAATAAAATGGATAGAATCTGAGATTTTGAACTCAAAGTTGAGTATAATTTTGGTCCAAGGACGGATCAAGAATTTGATAGTGGAATGGATTGAAAAATAAATACTTTGAAGCATTAAATTTTATAAATACTAAAATATTTTTATGCTCCTTTAAGTTATGCCCTACAGACTTCAATTAATAAAATTTATCAATAATATCTTTAATAAAATATCTTTTAATATAAAGCACTAGCGAATCTTCGGGTAAATCATTCCTCATCTTGTTACGAAGTGTCGTTTTCACATACTTCATTGCGGAAAATGTTGTTCAACTATAGCAGTAGCAACAAGTTGCATCAAAATTAGATGAATTAATTAGTCTATTCAACATAACATAAACCTTCGACATTTCAATCTTAGTAAGTAGTTGATTCAATTCAACAAGTATAGAATTAGAAACTTGAAACTCTTGTATCACTATCACTAGGGGTTAGCATTCGGATTTCGATTTGGATTTTTGTCTAATCCGAACCAATCCGAAAATCCAAATTTTGCGAAAGAAAAAATCCGATCCGAACTGAATATCCGATTTTTATACAAAAATCCGAATCGAACCGAACCGAACCGAAAAATCCGAAATTATGAAAAAACCAAAAATCCGAAACAAATTTTTGTTAATTCTTATATATATTTATATTAAATTTAAACATATTTGAATAAAATATTATTTTAATATATAAATTATATATAATTCGAATTTTTGGATTTTTTCGGATTTAAAAAACCCAATCCGATCCGAAAATCCAAAAAATCCGAACCGAATTTTAAATTTCGGTTTGGTTTGGATCAAATATTCGGTTTTGGATTTTTTCTCACCCCTAACTATCACATTATGCTTATAATGTCTGAATTCATATTTTAATAAAAAAAATATTGGTTAGTGAAATCTTCAAGATAGAATTTCTTTATAAGCTTGCAAATATCATTATTATTAAATGATTATAGGATCTAAAGTTACACCGATAGAAAACAATTCAACAAACAATAATATTTTAGTTTTTTAATTATTTTGGGCTAGATTAATTTTAAGTTTGACTTAATAGAATACATGAATATAAGAAAAAGTTTGGGATTTCTACTTGTTCCAGCCCGGTGCAAAGCCCACTTAAATCCGCCCATGTTTTGGTCTACTCTTCAAGTGATCTTAGATGGGATCAAAACTGACCTTGAAGGGAATCCATGGAGGCAACTATTCTTCATAAAATCGGCTAATTTTGCGTCGAACGACTCCGTGACTAGGCAGGTTGCATCGCGGGGAAAGGCTACTCTGGCAATGTGTATGGTACGTGAAGAAGAAGCCAGTTCCACGAGTAGAGTCGACTTCATTAGGAACCTACAAATCGACGTGGGAGGTAGTCCTCTTCTCCTCCGACCTGTGACGGTACAATTTGGCGATCTTTCGCCTCTCACAGTCCTGAAAAGATGGACAATTTAGGTTTAGGGGTTAACCTTGGATGATACAGATTAGACTGACAATACATATGATAAAAAAAATTGAAGGATTAGACTATCAAAGGAGCTCACAACTACTCAATCCATCAAAGTATGTGCGGATTAGCTTATATTATTTACTTGAGCTATCACCAAATGTAAACACTCCCTTCTTACCACTTCATTAGTCATCCTTATTTTTCTTTTTTCTTCTTTCTCGAGAGTTGGGTGATGGGAGGATGGGGACTCATACCATGGTTTTTCACTCTTATAAATGGGAGGAATACCACTGAGCTACAAGACTCGTGATTACTGAAACACACCTTGAACATATTAAGATAAAATGGTTTTCCGGGGTTCATCCTGCTCAGCTTGTGGTGCGTATAGGCGAAACTCAGCTGGTCACGAGGCATAAACCGGTCCACCTCGTTGAACCAAAGGCAAGAAAACATGTTTGACATCGGCGTATGAGCCCTCACAATGAAAGACCCTTCTGATACATCTGCTTGAAAGCGCGTAATGCACCATAGACGGCATAAAAATAACAACAACTAAACCGGAGAAATTCTGTAAAGATAAGAGTGGATGAAAATCTTACTGCTGGGGAGAAGCTTGCTTGGGTCGGATTCGTTGAATCTTCTCATCCCGTCGGATTGGTAAAATACGAACTGTTCGTCTATGACACTGTGGTTGTACTTGTTAAGCCTCTTGTTCTGTGCAACTTCTTCCCACAAGCAATAACGGTCGTAGTGATTGGAAATGGCGTATTCGTAGCCTTTTCTCCATAGGAAGTATTCCAAGATCAGTAATGGATCGAGCTGGAGACGAAGCTTGTTGTCCAACCAAATTGAGTACCTAAACAATATTCGGATGGAGAAGCTCCGAGGATTAGACTGCAAAGAGTTCCAAGCAAACACGTAAATATCTTTAACTGCAATTTTCAAGAACAAGAGAGTATCTAAATAAATCATTTAACAATAGAATCTCTTACAACAAAGGTTAAGTCTGCGTAATTAATACCTGGCAGAAGGGAAGAGACGGCGTGGCAATAACTTCGATATCGGAGTAAGGAAGATCCTTCACCACCACGATCTTCCACAACCCTATGAAGCCCGACGTGTCTGGTATGGCCTTCTGACGAAAGAGTTTTAAGAGTTACTTCATCCACGAACATGACAAAGCATACGTTTTTCTTTGACAAACGCGAGACCTAGCAAGAAGAAATCTGGAATAACTATAGTTTACTTACAGATAGATAATGCAGGCCAAGAATAAAGTGTCTAAAGGAAATCAAGCACAACCTCTAGTAGCAGTGCAAAATGCAGGACTCGTGTTTCTTATTGAAAACAAACCATGTGTTGTGTACCGTTTTCCCCATTGGTGATCTCAGGCGATCAGAATTTCTAAAGATGCAAGAACTAACAGCAATATGGCAACTGCTAATGTATTTTGCACCATCTTCATCCAGGTTGAATCCTGTACTAGGCGACCCTTCGGAGCCGTTCACAAAACCACATTTTATTTCCTGATCTCGAGCAATAAAAGACTCCTCCCGTTCTCAGAGTGTCTGATGTCCAGCAAATCTAGGTTCCTGGTCGTCCTTGTTAATTGGTTTCTCTTCCTGTTCTATATATTGCAATGAAAATCTTGAAAACTTTCGACTTTCTGGAGGCTCCACAAGCAGTGCAGTGGAATTCAGAACTGTCATCGTGCAAGTACCTAAAACTATCCACCATCAGTGGCTATAACACAGAGTGAAATCGTGTGATTGTAGAAATTTATCATATAGTGGATTTTTCTCTGGGCCGTGGTTTTCTCCGGTTTGAGTTTCACGTTAAATTCTTGTGTTGTTGATTGTGTCGTATTTTTCCTTATTTCTTGCTTCTATCAAGTTTGAATGGGAATTGATTTTCCCAACAAGTGGTATCGAGCCTCGGTTAAGTCTCTTGATCAAAGGGAGAAAAAAGGAACTACAATTACCTAAAAGTTTCCAATTTTTGGGCTTCTTTTTGGGACCTGAGCGTCGCCTTTCAGGAATCAACCTACGGGCAGGTCAAATTTCAGCAGAGCTTGCACGTCTGGGATTATACTGAACTCTAGCATTCCATGGATCTGGAAGAGTTTCCTCACCATACAAATCACTAGCAACATTATCAGCCTCTTCAACGACATCTTGTTTCTCGTCTTCAACATGATCCACATGAGAAGAATCCCAGGTGTCAATGGCACGAGGTATAGTGGAAGCAGGACGGTCTGTTCCATCAATCCCGGCATCCTCAAGTTCCTCAACTACATCAGCACGTAAGTCCATACCGTCATCATACTCATCAGCATCCACGAGCGCTTCACGGTTCCTTTCATCAGCATCATCGAGCACATCTTTGGAGCCTCTAGTATTCTTCATCAAGGCCTTATACTTAGCTTCGAACATGATCAATTGTTTACGTCCTACCTCATTGTATAAGCCGTTTCCTTGATTATTCCAGATACTACGAGATTTATTGAATAAAGAGTTCCTATTTAAGTTTCTCATGATAGCACGAATGTTTTCCACAGAGCCATCCCGGGCTTGCCTTAATGCCTCGTCCTCATCTCTTCTTTTAACCATATCACGAGGACCCCTTCCACGAGAAAATGATCTGTTGCCAAATTTAAGGTGCTTAGATGCTTTGTTTTGTGTCACATTCTTGAGAAAGTCCGCATCCGTGCTGATGTCACCATCTTGTGCTCGGTGTCTACTTACTTCCAATCCTAAACATAGAGTATATATAAAATGCAGAACAAACACTTTCAACTAAAATTTAGGAACCTTAGCATCAAGAATAAGAGTATTTCTATCCAAATTTAGGAACCTTAGCATCAAGATTAAGAGTATTTCTATCCAATTTCAAATGAATTCTCTTAAAATCCACCAAAAGGCGTCTACAGCCCAAACAACTTGACACAGCCAAAGACAGAAGGTTAACCTATAAGGATATAAAACCACCAGAATCAATTGAGAAAACTATCGACAACATAGGTCTTAACTTCAAATGTAGTTAGGTTCTACACCCTATAACACAGTAACTCATTCTAAACCTATTTGGTTCACTGTACAAATTAGCAAGGTCAATTGAGCTCGTTACAAGGGCTCTTTGCTCTTGCCCGCGAAACAATTTCGTAGTTTTCCCTTCATTACAAGAGGGCTAATTCCTTCGAACCCATGTGCATTCGCCAAAGAAATGCTTCGAATTCCAATTGCAAATCAAGATTCAACAAAACAAATCGTATGTAAGATCTAGCCCCCCTACATAAGTTACGAATTAAGTTGACAAAACCAATTGTCTGCATTTCGATACACAAAAACTCCTTGCTTTTTATGCTTCACATGTTTCTTCAAATCACAACAATTATGCCTTAAAATCAATAAATAGATATATAAATAAAATATTCTCTCAATTCAAAAATACGAGTTCAACCACCACTATCAATCAATGCAATAATTGTAACAGCTCAAGATTGATAAACACTTTGAGTATCCTCATCCACTTTCTACTCACATGTAACTAATCAATCATGAATTTCTCCAATAAACACACACACACACACACAAGCACACTATTTTTCCCACTACACTAACAATTAAAAAAACTTTGTGATTTCCATACCTTTACCAATTACCCTGCAAAACGTGATAGAAGATAGCGGAGATGGAGAGAACGAGAGAGAGCGTCAGAGCGCAGAGCCCCACCGAGATCCGATAAGCTGGCAGTGGTTTCGATCGCTGGTGGTGCAAGTGGCAGGAGCCGCCGTGAATGCCGACTGATACGTAATCGGAGGTCGCGTTGCCGCCGCCGCCGGATTGCATGTACAAGGCCATCCGCAAGCTATGGGATGTAGATACAGGAGTATCCGTATACGTCGGTAATGGAATTACGAGGGTGTGGAAGGGTATAATGGGAATTCGCGTGTCTGTACGAACAACCGGAGATAACTTGAGGTGAGCTCACCGGAGAGATTTGCCGGACGTAACGACCGCGGTACGAAAGAAGAAGATGGCGGTTGGTTTTGGTGTGTGCGAGTGTGATTCAACCACTATAGCAAAAACTAAATATTAAATATTGTTATTATAATTTTTTACTGCAATAAGAAAATTCACGAGTAACTATTTTTACAAGTTCAACTATAAAATAAAAAAACTATTTTTTTATAAAATAATTATATATATATATATATATATATATATAATAATAAGTAAATTTTCAACGCAATTCCATTATATTATTTTCTAGATGTGGTCATTTTCTAAATGACACCACGATTTTTTAATCTTAGTATGAAAAATGCAATATTTTATGATTTGGGAGAGTTATTATATTATTTATCTTTAATTAAATTAAAATTGATATGGTTGTCGGATATGTACAAATGAACTAGTAATATATGTGAAAAAATTACAACGATATGTGTTTGACTTGTTAATCCATGTATATAGATATAGTACCACAAACTACATCAATTCTAATTTTATTTAATTTTCGACCGTTCTTTAAAATCATAGGAATCGTAAAGATCATATTCTTTTATACCAAAATTTAAAATTCGTATTAATTTTAAAATAAATAAAATAGTGATATTATATTGTGGGGTGCAAACTACAGGAACAAAATCCTCTCTTTTCTGCTTCTCGCAACACAAACACACCGTTCAACCCAGGGCTGCCCAACCACGGTACTAAATATTTTCTTTCTTTCTTCTCTGCAAGTTTTTGTTTTTCTTTTCTGGGCCTTAGTTCTTGAATCACGTTCTTCATGGGTTGCTTATTTCATGGAAGTTTTTTGATACTTTTTCCTTTTCTTTCTGTTACTTTGGACTTTTGTTCGAATGGGTGATTTGGGGCAAGTTTGGTCGGCAGATGTATGAATTTTTTACTTATATTTTCGTTGGAATTCATGTTAGGAAATTGACATCGTTGTAGTTTGTCTGAATCAACGTATATTTATATTTTTTCAGGTCAGGGATGCTGGGAAAATCACCGGCTTCTCCTCTGCTGACATTTGATTCAACCGCACAGTTCTGTAATTATGTAAGTTTTTTAATTATTTATTTTTATTTTGGAGGGGGCGGGGGGTTGTTCTGATTTGGCCTCAGTTTTAGAGATGACAATAGTAACATTGTTAGCTTTTTCCCCCCTTAATTAGGCAAGTTGGAATATTGTTGTCAAATTAATGATTCTAATTAGCAATTACGTCCTAGTTTGAATTCGGACGACGGCTGATATGTCAAGCTACTTAGAGCATGCCTATGACTCGCAGCTGCGCGTAGCTAAGGATTTTTAATAATCAGCAATTAAAGTGCACTGTAATTCGAGAGACAGAATATTGCTGTGGAATTCTGCATTTCCTGGGAATTGATTCATGTTGACAATTTGATAAGCCATGAACATTATGGAACAAGTAGGGCTGCTTATTGGGTAAGTGGATAACGGGTATTGCCGAACCGAACCGATATCCATTGGTTATCGGTATCCAATAACCGATTAATTGGATATTTGGTTCGGTATTGGATAATGAATTGGTTCGGTTATCGGGTATACCGATAACCGAATAGGTATACCCGAATAACCGAAATTAAATAATTATTATTTTATTATTATTAAATTAAATACATAAATTAATAGTTAAGAACTTAATATGGTGGGTTTTTTTTCTGAATTGGATAATTTGGGTATCCAATAACCGAACCGACTAACCGATCGGTTAACCGATTAACCAATCGGTTTCGGTATCGGTTATTGGATTTGACGGATATCGGTTTCGGTTAACCGAAACCGATCCAATAAGCACCCCTAGGAACAAGTGAAGGGGAATCTGACTTTTCTTGATAACTTCTATATGTTAGATGCATTACCAAGTCCAAGAAAGATTCCCCTTCGTGTTGTGTTCCAACTGAAAAAGTAAATACTTTTTTGGCAATAATAGATTCAGTTAGGGGTGTCAACGGACGGGCTTTACCCGGACCAGAACCAGTAAATTAGTATTGGTTCTGGTTCCGGAACCGACCCAATAAATACTAGATCCGGATCGGATCCGGACCATCAAATTATGGATCCGGATCGGGTATTACCCATTTATTACCGATTACCCACTGGGCCTTATTCCCAATTATCGATTATTATATGAGCCTCTTTTCAGTTTATTGCGGTCATCAATGACATGAAGGAAAACACTACTACTGCTGCTACAAACTCGATATTAAATTCCTCTCCTTGCAGGATATAATATAACTCAAGATATGGTTGTTTATTTATGGTCTTCGTGTTTAGTAATTCAAATAAATATTAACTTTAGTTAGTATGTAAAGGAATCCATACCTAAATATTTTGAATAATTAGGAGGTTAAGGAACGTGTACAATTAACTAACTGCCATATAAATAACTAGTTTTTTCCTCGCACAACAATGATTATTTAATTGAAATGTTAATAGATGATTATAAATAAATGACATACCACAATTATATTGATAAATTGTATATTATTCTAAAATTTCATAGGTATATTAACAGAAAGCTTACATACAAATACATGGGAATTAGGTATGAAGCTTGATTAATATTAAGTACGAATATCTATATTTCAAATACATGGGAATTAGATATGAAGCTTGATTAATATTAAGTACGAATATCTATATTTAGTTGGATTGATGTATTGAAAAATATGTTTACCTTGTACTCCAAGAAACATAATGTATTTTCAAAGGTGTATTTATGATATCTATAAAATAAGTGAAGTAACTGGATGACACAAAATGAGAACTGATTTGAAATAAACGATATTGCGTGTTCTATACCTAAGAACGACCATTTTTTCACTTCAATTTTTTCTCGTCCTTGTGTCTTAATCTTACAACTTTTATTACATATTATATGGTCTTTGTAATATATTGGCAAAATATACTATAATAACAGTAATATATCCATCTCATTATTTTTCTCGTTCTATAAATTTGTGAATTGTCTTCGTAGAAAATAGAATATTCCTTTGTATAATTAACTGTTTGTCAAATTTTATTTGCATATAAAAAAAACTGACCGGGTCGGACCAGAATCGGACAAAACGGGTCGGGTCTGGACCGGTCCGGTCCAAGCGGTTCTGGAACCGGAACCGTTGTTTTAAAATTTAATGGGCTTTGAACGGTTCCGGATCGGTCCGGGTAAAGACCGCCCGTTGACATCCCTAGATTCAGTTGTATTTTAGAAATTATTAACTATCCTTTGGTATGCACGTCTATGCACATATTAGTTCATGTGGCACTACCACGTCATATGTAGGCATAAAGGATCCGTTTCCCTTAACTGAATATTTTGTTGGTGAACTGCGTAATTTTGCTATTTGGAAATGAAGTTGGATCCAAGAAGGGACTAGAGGATTTCGTCTCTTTTTCTTGTCAATGGTAGGGTGTACATTGAAATTTCTTCAAGTGCTTGTGCTACTTCGATGACCATCACGAGAGCCTATATTTGGCAGCTTGGCCATTCTGTTGTACAAGCTCCATATTTTTTTCAAATAGATGTTTATAAGTAAACAATTTATCCGATAATGCCCTCTGCCGTTTTCTGATCAGAGAATTTTGCTATTTCTGCTTCTCTTGCAGCCGGATTCCACTGCAGTGACTGCTAGCAACCTTCTTGTAAATGTGAATCTTTCGGCGTACGCCCCATGGAATGCCCTCCGAGGGGTACGTCATAAAACCTCTTCCACATCTAAGAACTGGGAGTTGTACTCTACTGCTCGAACTCAAGATGTAATTCTTAGTGATGAAGACAAGAAAACATGGGACTCTTGCAGGCAAGCTTTGTCTGCATTTCGTTTCACTAGCGAGGAGGAAGACAAGATTCTTGGCAAAGCATTTGGTCAAATTCATTCTCCTTATTGGGGCGAGGAGCGAAAGAAGGAAGTGCCCAACTTCGCGGTTGTTAGTGAGATACTAGGTTACCTAAAGGATTTAGGCCTCACTGATGAAGATCTTGGCAAACTTCTCAAGAAGTTTCCGGAGGTGCTGGGATGCAGCCTGGAGAATGAACTCAAAGCAAACGTAGAGATTCTCAATCAACAATGGGGCATCAAAGGTAAGATGTTGAGAAACCTCCTCCTTCGTAATCCTAAAGCTCTAGGTTATAATATTGATTGCAAGGGAGATTGTGTGGCACAATGCACGCGTTGCTGGGCTCGGTTTTAACCACCGGTATGTTGATTTGTATAGGCATTCTTGATTTTGTGATATCAATCATATATATTACATTCTACCAATTATTATACATCAAAATTTTACTTGATCCTTGCATATTTTTGCTGCCTCGCATTTTGTTTTATGGTTCATGTACTTGAAATTTGAAATCAAGAATGTCGAATACTCGTTTATAACCAAATCAATCATCAGACTATGACAGCCTTAAATATATCGAATCCCAAACAAGAATTATGTGGCGAAAGAAATGCCTATTACACACGCTCACAACACACATTCAAGGGCACTTAGGCTTATCTCCATGTGTTTTTAGCTTGGCATAGCAGGGGCAGAGACCTTTGTTTCTGTACATCCCTGGAGGGACGCAATGGCACGTCTTGCAAGTGCGATGGCACACGTTCTTTCTTGACGACTTGCTGCATCTTCTTGCGCATGCGTAGTTGCAATCTGTCATTCAAGTTTCTGCTTAAACTTTAGCCTATGATTTACATATGAAAAAATGGGGAAAAGGGGGGTGTTTAATTACTTATTTTTCGAGGCCGATGTTTCTTCATAAACTCTTGTATTTCCTCTTCACCCTCCTATAGCAGAGATTCCCATCATTAGTGAAAGAATCAGTCATAGAAAATAAAAGAAAGATTTAGTTTATAGTCTTCAAAACTTAGTTTTTCTTGACTACCTGAGAAGCAGATTTCTCAGAATCACTAGCTGATGGTACCTCCCCCACAAATGCCTAAAAATTACACAAGACAGATGAAGATCATTGAAAAAAAATTTAGAAAAAAACAGTGGATTTATGTTGAAATATATTTTCTCGAGAATTCGAATAATTTAAACCGGAGTTACCTGAAAGAAGAGAATGGAGATGAGAAACAAAAGTAGGAGCTTCATCTTTAGAGTTTCTTGATTATGGATTCTAGCATGCTAGCTTTTTTATATAGATTTTAATTGCTGTTTTCATGATCCTTTTTAGGGTCACGTGTAAGGGAAGATTGTAAGAAAATCACTGTATGTGTTTGTAGGAAAAGATTTAACAAAACTAATGACCAAGTCTCAACTTGTCTGGCTTTTGGAACTTTGCATTTATCTATGGAGAGGGAGCTTTTGCAATGTTTGTGATAACAGGTGTTGATGCCTGTGCTTTATGGAAATGTATGGAGTCAAGCATGGAGAGAACAAAGATTTATGGTCCCCCTTGCTCGTTTCTTTTCTTGATCCTTATATTCGGGTCGACCACGTACGAGATCTGACATGATTTCTGGGCTGGGTTGGGTTACAATTTTTATTATTAGTAGTAAGACATTTGGTTTGGGTTAGACCAGAAAAATATGTATTTGGGTCGTGGGCTGCCCGAACCAACTCACATTTGGGAAGGATTGGTTGTGTTTTGTTGCCCGATTGAGTTTTGGTCGGCATAGCCTGATGGGCTTGGATTAAGTCCACAGTTTCACGGCTCTAATTTTTCCTTTTTAAATATAAAGAATCGACTTTCCTAGAAAAAGTACACGACTCATACATACTTTATTTATTAAAATATTTTTGTGGCTATATTATATATAAGGAATTTTATAAGGAACTTCCTCAATTCGATTAGTTGATATCAAAGCCCAGTGTATGATTCATTTTGTATCTGCTGTAACAGTCCAAGCACATAAATAAAATTCAACGGAGGTAGATGCACCCACTATTGTATGCCTAAAAATATATTATTATAATAGAAAAAACATTATTTTGTATAAATTATAGAGGAAGCGTTAATCTGAACATAAATATAATTCTGTTTGAAAATCAATCTTAACAATCCACCAATCAAGATTTATGGACTATATTAGTTTTTAGTTTATAAAATTAATGATTTTTATTTAATCCTTCTCCTGGATATATTACTGATATTTACGGTATTTTCTATATTTTATTTTTCTCTTATATCTCGGAAAGAAAATAATAATTTAAATTACACGTCAACGATACTTATGATATACATTTAAAATAGTGTACGACATATAAGCCCTTTATGTGTCATAAATAAGACAAGGGATTAAGCTACGAAAGGTAGAGGTCACAAAATTATTTGTGGTGTCTGACATTGATAAAAATGGATAGGTAGGCAAGGCAACCTTTGGTTTTTGTAAGAAGACATGTCATTGTCAGTCACTAGCATCCACCCCTTCTCTATAACCTATATTAAGTTTATTCTCATATAAATCCAAAGATTTAATACAATATGATTACTTACTCGTTTTTTATTACACAAACACATTATATATATATATATAGTAAAACACATTTTATATATATATAGGGTTGGATTACATAAGAATGTAAATATTAGTAAGAAATAGGAAAATTGTACTACATATAAAGTTGTTTTATTAAATGTATAAATTTGTTATACTAGATTTAATATATAGTGTTGAACATAAAGTTATTGCATTGAATCTAGTACAATAAATTTATACGTTTAGTGTAACAACTTTAAATGTTCACTGTAGCTTTCCTATTTCTTACCAATATTTGTATTTAAATGTGATCCACCACTATATTATATATAATTACGGTGAAAATACCTATAAGTGTAAGAAATAAGAATATATCCACACATCTAATCAATATCAAAGGTCCAGATTGAAGAAAATTTAGTTAATGATTTCACATTTTATTTTATTAAATAATTCGCATAAGGGTAAATTTAGTATAAAAAATTATTTTCTCTATCACTCCAGACGTAAATCTCATCACTTCCCGATAATCTCGCCACTTATCAAAAAAGTATGGATTTTATAATCTGTTCAATATAATGTTGCACACACTAGTCGTTCTATAGCACATATTTAATAAATATGTGACATACATTACACATCACGCTATCCAATTCGACAAATGTTACTAATGTATTTTACCCGTACAAAAAAAAAATCTATATAAAATAAGAAGTTACAAGATAGATCCTTAAAATAATCATATTTAACATCAAAATTACTAATATAACCTTTAAGTAAATCATGTGAAATTAAAGTATAGCACATATAGTAATGTACTATAGCACAACGTAAATTAATATTGTCAATTAATTTACTAAAATCAATTACTTAGATTTATTCTTATTTCTTATAAATAGTTTTATTCATACGTAATTCATCACTCTATTATATATATATATATATATATATATATATATATATATATATAGGGAGCAAAACCGAATCGAACCGAAAAATTGAACCTAAAAACCGAACCGAAATTAGCGGTTTGGTTCGGTTTGTACTGATAAAAACGGTTCGGTTCAATTTCAAAATTTTGAAATCGAAATTAATTGATTCGGTTTGATGCGGAAAATAAATTCGGTTTACCAACCGAACCGCTTAATTTATTTATTTTTATATTTATATATATATGTATTATTTACATTATTAATATTAAAATTGGTTAATATTTATATATATATATATAATTATGTATAATTATATATATTATAAATATTATAATATTTATATTAATTATAATTTAAATTTGGATTAAAACCAACCAAATCGAATATTTCGTTCGGTTTCGATTCGATTTGGATATATAAAGCGGTTCGGTTTTGGGTTCGGTTCGATTCGATTTTGAACCGAACATGAATCTCACCCATATATATATATATATATATATATATATATATATATATATATATATATATATATAGAGAGAGAGAGAGAAGTGTGTTTAGGTTCAAATAAAAACTATTTAAAGTGTGAACGTGAGATCGATCACTAAATAAATTACTGTGAAACTTGATAAATCTGTCGAAAAAGTTACTGAATCCACAACATTCAGAATTTTCGTCTGAGTTCGAATCTCATGAAGGACGAAAATTCAATTTTTTTGCATTCAGTAACTTACCATACGGATTTATCAATTTTCACAACGGAAATCATCATTTTTTTTATTCTCACGTTCACAATTTAAAAATGGTTCTCACATTAATCATCTCCTATATATGTAAAATCATGTATAAATTTGCTAGAAATTGAAAACTCATACATTCTTGAAATTGCACAAACAAAAATTATACAATTAGATTACACAAATGATTAAACTTCCTAAAAGTATTTAGGGGTTATCTCAAATATAATATACAAAGACCAAAAGCAATTTTAAGATTCGTTTTGGATGATCTAATTAGTAAAGTGGATGATCACAATAGTCATTCAGGATTCTTATAAGTTGAGATACTAATTAGTATTATCCATGAGTAGTAATTATATATAACTTGTATATACAATATATAGAAATATGAAAAGATAGAAATATTTTTTTCCCATAGTATATAAAATTCAATTTGGACTGCTAATCATTTTATAATTTGCAATTATCATCAAAAGATGCAGTATTTGTAATAATAAGTATAGATCATACAATAATGAATGGTCACGATAGAAAATCGAGAAAATTTCTATTTAATCCTCTCTATATATATTATAATGCGTGTCTTTGTTAAATGATGACGAGAGGATTGAAAATTTTGTTCAGGAATGTGTAGTGTGTGGGTAAAGCAGCACAACTTCTGCAGTCCCACAAACCGCCCCCAAAAAAGAGAGAGAGAAAGGTTTGCTAAAGCAACCTGCATCAGCATCATATATATATTATGTTTCTAGAAATATATGCATGCACTAACCTATCATTAATGTACAATGTACATGTCATATTTTTAATAAATGCAGATTTCATGCACTATATTTGGAGAGAGCATGGGCTCTTAATAATCAACTTGTTTTTGTCATTTTCTTGGAATATTATCAATGTTTTCTATTTACAGAAATAACAGTGTTTACTTAAATTTGCAATTTGGACGTAATCTCTATCTAAAATGTTACAATTATAACACAGTTTTTATAATTCCAACATGCATCCCCAAAGTTTTTAGTTTACACTTTAATTGCCTCACATTGTAAAAGTTAACCATAAATGATGAGATCGAACTTATGGTTGTTAATCTTCCATTTCGGCTGCATGGTAAAAATCGTGACAATGGCATCAAACGTTCTGTGATATTTATAATGTTTTTTCTATAGACCGTAATAATTATTTTTTTAATACTAATTCAATCATTTCTAAAAATACTAATTTATGTTTTTCCACCCAAATCACTATTCTATTTATAGAAATAAATATTATTGATTGTTATTCTATTAAATATGTTATGCATTATACATTATAATATATATAGTGAATGTATAATATATTATATATTATGTATTTTATGTATATACTTATATATACGTTTGATATATATATGATATATCAAATGACTAATTCAATCATTTTCCTTTGTTTTTAATTACCAATGCTAATATTTTTATTTTAATTACAAAATCATTTTTATTTATTAAATTAAAAATATCAAATTAAAATATGTATGAAAATATACTACAATTATTGTAAGAATCATATGATATATGTATAATTATATTTATTTATACTATGTTAATATTATCAATTTACATAAAGTATGTGGATAATAATCATACATTCAAGGATAGTTGTTGAATAGTCTATTTTTTTCGAAATAAAAAATCAACAACGCTAATTGTCATTTACGAAAATAGTTACGCATTTAATCTGAAAGCAATACATATGTTTTTTTTGTTCATGGAACCCTCGACCACTACCTTCAGTACGCACTAGGTAAACCCACATTCATATGTAATGCCTACAAAAATATATGTAATTCGTAATTAGTAATTAGTGCGCTTCAATCTATGACAAAATCAACAATAAAATATATTTAATCATATATGTCTCAATTATGAATTATTTTTGTATAATTATAAGTTTTAAATTTTTTAATATATTTATATAGGAATAAATGATATGGCATAAAAGTTCATTTTGTAAATGGAAGTTCATTTCATTTGCAAATGTTGCATTTAGTGTCACATATGAGTTAAATCTGACTATCTTCACATAGTTCAATATTTCTTTATAATATCCCATTTCGATGATAATCAATTAATACTCTTTCAATCCAAACTTAAATAATTAATAGACTACTTTTATTGAATTACAGTAAAACAACTATGCATATTTATTATAGCATTTGTTAGTCTAGATTAGATTTTTCGAACAGGTGTCTTGCAACTAAAAAAAATATTAAAAGAAAAAGTTTTTCCTTTTTTGGTTTGTCTAGTTCATAAACTGTAAGGGCGTGCAGTGTGTTGTTATAATGTGTATATTAAATACATATATGTTAGGAAGTTCTTTTTGTCTGGATTCATCCATGTGTCATACCCCAATTAAATCTTAATTACTTTTGTTTTGTAAATTATATACTTATTGTTCTTGTCTTATAACATACTCAAAGTTTCATTTTAAGAGATTGTTAGAAGTAAACAACGGAAAGCACTCAACGTAATCTCACAAAAAGTATTTTTCTTTTTCAAGAAAGTAATTGACATCAAAAAAGTATATATATAATTTTTTCTTCAAAAAGTGTTATATTTGTTAAATATAGTTGTATTTCACTCTTCCGAAATTACTACATAATTTATTTTCATGCCAAAAAGACAAAGGAATGTTCTTGAGTTCGGGACCAAAAGTGTGGGAAATATAAAATAGTAGTATAATATAACTGCAGAAATCAACTGTTTTTTGGCATCATGTTGTCTGGTTGTACTGACAGCGGTAGTCTATACATGGTCCCTTTTATACATTGACCTTACCCCAAAAATAATGTGATTTTTTATTATTATTTATGAGCTTTAACATTTTATGTTTTATTATTTGAGCTATCTTTTTGGCTCTTATATATCTATGATATTTTTATTGGATATATACGTATGATTAAGATTAACCCAGTCAACTGATTTACTTTGAATTTGAAAGGTTAAAATTTAAATTTTACTCTTACTTTCTAACTGATTTACTTTGAATTTGAAAGGTTAAAATTTAAATTTTACTCTTACTTTCTAAGTCCTCAAAATAAAGGGCTAATCATATATCATTTGTAGTAAACAAATGATTGATGATAAATTTGAAATGTTTACTAATACTATTAAGTACGAGATAAAATAATATTGTTATAATATAATATGTGTGTTTAATTGATACAGTATATTATGTGAATGATTCGCGATAATGTCCATATATTTCTTTTCTTCACAATAAAAATATAATATGACATGAAACAGCTGATTAATTAAGACTAGATTATTTTGTTATCCATAACCATAAGTGCAACCGCATTTGTGGATATTATCTATAGAATTCTTGACAATATTTTAGTCATAAAATCGTCCACTTATCTATTATACTCTTTCTGTCCCATTTAAAGTGTCCATTTTCTTTTGGACATATTATTTAAGAGAAAAATATAAAGTAGTTAAAGTGATAAAATGTAGGTAGGATCCTTACTTTTTGAAGGGATAATTACTTCATAAAATAGAATGGGACAACCCAAAAAAGAAAGCGGAACATTTTAAATGGGATAGAAGGAATATATTTTATTGTCGTGTCTCATTTCGCCAGTACAATAATCATGCATAGATACATTTATCACTGTCATAAAATAATACAATTATATATTGAACATTTATCTAAATTTAGTAGTATAAATTGATGAGTAATACAAGATATAGGAAGTTTAACATGAAACCCGAAGCCAAGAAGTCGAGGGCTGAAAATGATTATTACTTCCGAAAGAGAGAGTTGCGAGCACATGTGGCGTCAATTCAGTGGTGAAAATTGCGGAAGGGCGGCGCACAGAATTGCTGCGAGAGATTAGAGTTGTGTAATTGTTCGTAAGAAATGAAGAAATTAAAGGTTAAATAATAAAGAATAGAAAAGTTGGCGGGGGAGTGGGAGTGGGGGTGGGTGGCGTGAAATCTGGCCTCACGCCGTCCAAACAAAACCTTTGATCCCATGTCTGCCACCCCACGCCTAATTACTGTGTGTTGTGTGTTTGCAGATTACTTACAAGCATTGTCGTTTTAGTGTTGACAGTTACTTTCAAACTGATAATACTAATCTGCATCTGCATGTATATATATAAGCATCTATCTTGCCCACAACATAAACATATACCAACAATATCTCTCCTCTCTCTCTCAAGTAAAACTGTTCATTCAGGAAAACAGGTTGGATTGTCTTTCTGGTTAATTATTTTATTCTCTTGAATATGATGCTATTTAATTTGGTGCATGCATCGTGATATTGTGTTATTATCCCCTTTGGTGAAAGTGAATATATATATATATATATATATATATATAGACTGTTGTTGCAAAATAATAATAATAATAAATATTAGATAAGACCTATGCCTATCCTCATTAGCTAGTAGTGTACCTTTCATTAACATGATAGATTTATAATTGAATATATTATATAATACTACATAGTTAATTTTATTTAGTTAGTTTTAAAGAGGAATATAATATATTGTTTTACATTACTACCTTTAATATATATATATATATATTGGTTGATGTACATACAATCCTTAATATAAATAAATGAGAATAAATTATATCCATTAAATTTGAAAATCTAATGGTTATTTTTAAGTGTACATCTAAATTAGTTATATGCACATTTCGTATATAATTATGCATTTGTGCAGCTACATCATAATATGTGTATTAATCTGGAAGGGTTGATATCTGTCCACATAATGGCTGACCACACATCATTTTCTCACATATTCTGAAAAATATTAAATTATTAAATTTAAATTTAAATTTAAAATTTTCATTCGATAGGTGCAAAATTGTAATTCCATAAAATGGTTTTAATGTAAAATCAATTTTTAATAGATCAAAATTAAATAAATGGTTTTTCATTTAATAAAGTTGATATGGTACCATTATATATATCATAAAAATTAGGATACATAATAGGTAAACCAAATTTCATAAATGCTTTTTTGTATAGGTAAATTGCAATATTTCGACATATATCATGTTGTTAATGATGATATTGTTGTATTATTACATATGTGTTGACAAAAATGAAATGTGACAGAACTCAGTCATGATCAGCAATATCTGAAAATAAAATTTATATATTTGCTAGTGCTAAGAATTTCGAAAAATCCAAACATAATGACAGGAGAGTCTCTTAGGAGCTCGAAGGGGTACGTTAAGCAAATAATATTGTAGAATTTGTTATATTTAGTGAATGATGTTTTCAAATATTATTGATAAACTAAGAATAGGGTGGTTATGAGAAGCCCTTATGGAGTGGAATGCACTCAAAGAAATCAACGTGCCCATGTCTCATATAAAGAAATAAAGGCTCAGTTTTTACTGCCACATATATAGAGAGAGAGGCTATAGTACTTTAGTGTTCATGTAGACTTCTAAGCTAACAACTTAGGGTCTAATTAAGTTCAGTTTAATTTCGTATTTCATTTTATCAAGGTATTTATATATGCATCCCATACAAAATAATTTAGTGTTCAATATAACTCAAAAGCTATGGTTTAGCTCGAATTGCAATGTTCTTATTAATCTGTTTTGATATCATATATATTTCATTTTATAATTTAATTATCAATGCATTTTAATTACGTACTCACGTGTATTTTTTTATTATTAAGAGGATGGTGGGGGGTGGCGTGGGGTGCCACTTTCGGTCTGCCATTTCCAGTTTCACCTCATAAAACACACAAATATTTTCAAACACATGCAATGGGACCATTCATAATTTCATTTTTTTCTCACGAATGGATATGGACTTATGAATGATGAGATGTTCAAAGTTGTGTGAATTTCACTCTCTTTTCCCTTGAAAATAGAAAATTAATAAAGAAATCTCATTCAATTCCCATCAAAGAATTCATTCCCTTTTACTTCAAAAGTAGCTATAAGAGAGAAATATATATCTCTCAACACACATTGTTCAAACTCAAAAACATATCCTCAGCTAAAACCTAGTATTTTGATTTTGTCACTGTTTTCTGATCAAGAAAATCAGACGGTCGAGAATGGAGAATCTTCTGGAATCATGTGTGCCTCCTGGCTTCAGATTTCACCCAACTGAGGAAGAATTAGTTGGCTATTATCTCAAGAGAAAGGTTAATTCTCTCAAGATTGATCTTGATGTGATTGTAGACATTGATCTCTACAGAATTGAGCCATGGGATATTCAAGGTATAAATTTTGCTACAAATTCTTGAAAATATAGGTAAATTGAATCGAATTTCTATAAAGATTGTTCTTATCTTGTTTCCAGATACATGCAAATTGGGATATGACGAGCAAAATGAGTGGTATTTCTTTAGCCACAAGGATAGGAAGTACCCGACAGGGTCACGAACAAATCGGGCAACGGCTGCGGGTTTCTGGAAGGCTACGGGAAGGGACAAGGCAGTCCTTTCCAAGGATAAAATCATAGGGATGAGGAAAACATTGGTTTTCTACAAAGGCAGAGCGCCTAATGGCGCCAGGACAGATTGGATCATGCATGAGTACCGGCTGCAGATGTCTTACAACGCACCTACACAGGTATCATGCACGAATTTGTAATGAACTTGACATATGCAAATTCAACAAAATTTTCTAGTTAAATATATAGTTTATGATGTTGGAATTAATCGATCTTAGGCATCTTTTGTTTGAAGATTAATTCGTTTTCACCTATTTATGTTTGTTGTGTTGCTGCATATGATTGTGTCTGAAATTATTTCCAACGTGACAGCCGTTCTTTCTTAAAGCACTTTCAATGGTTGAAAATAAAGCTAATTGAGATGGTAATAATAGTGCCTATTGAAAATTTGGACAAAGTCTGTATCAACCCAATCATTTTATCTTCCAAGAAACCCTTTATTCATTCGAGTCTCTTTTGGGTTTGAGGCCTAATTCATGTACCCTTTGAACTTTATCAATGATAACCACGTTGTCTTTTTCATATTACAGTACTCTAATTTCGTATTTCATTTTTTAGCATACATGTAACCACTTGATGATGTTTTAATTTCGTGTTCCATCATGTAACTACTATGAAATTTTGGACAACACTACATATATACCTCTACTCAATCATCTATCTTCAAATACAAACCCTATTAACTCAAAAATTCTTACTAACCCTAATCCATTCTAATTTACATGAAACAGGAAGAAGGATGGGTGGTTTGTCGAGCATTCAAGAAACTAAGCCCAACCCACAAACAACATGGCTTCGAACATTGGAACAATAGATACTATGCTGCTGCAAGATCGGACAGCAGCAGCCATATCTACAGACCTCCATCATTTCCTGCAATAAACAATCTTGATCATCTCATCAGTCATGGCACTACAACAAATCTTGACCATCATCTTCATCACCACCCTCCATTTCAATCGGACGGCTCCAGTCAAATCTTCGAGCTTCCAAAGCTCGACAGCCCTTCGATTTCCGCGAGTTTCACAACCAACGACAACAACCTCGAGGAAGCAGAAGAAGAGATGAGGAATCTTGGGAATGATCAGCAGCACAGTGTTTGGAAGAGCTTAGATAAGCTGCTTGATTCTCAAGAAATTGAGCCCTCATCATTTGCGTACACAAACATGCCCTTAGCCCCACATATTGATGATGAACTTAATACTCATGCTCATATAAGCCATGTTCTTGAATGCTTTCATGACTTGTAGATGTATATCTATATATATACATATATATAGATTATATTATTCATATAGAATTTTTAATTGATAATTAATTGTGTGAATAACACAAATTTTTTTCTCTGAATTTGGGTTGTTTTGATCTTGACTGTTGTTGATGTAAGACTTCTTGTTGTTTTCTCATTAGTTATCGTGCAGTCAATTTTTTATTTTAATATTTTTGTACACCAATCTTGTTAGCTAGGTTTATTAATTAAAGATTTAAAGGTAGCTTGCATGGATTAGTCAAAATCGAAAATGACTATGTATTTAGAAACTTCATATTGGATGATTGAAAAACTTATAATTAGTCACTTGAAATAAGTGTACAGAGCAACTAATAAAAGTGTATAGAGCTAGGGAAATCCATATGATATTATCCACGTGAGAAATAGAGCGACTTTAAGTTTGTGTGTGGTGATGGATTTAGGCTCAACATTATAAGGTATTTTAATATGTAGTACTCTATCCCTCTGTTAATGTTGACTCATTATTTTTTGGTATGTGGATTAAGGATAATTGTGTTTTATATATAAAGTAATGTATGATATAAAATTCAAAATATTTTTTCGTATAGAGTTCTTTCATTTTTTGGTATGAGCCAGGTAATAATGAGAAAATCCAAATTAATATACGAGCCAATATTAGCGGAATAGAGAGAGTACATTTAGATCAGTTGTTAGTTAGACATAAAAACCTTTGTAAAAGGTTTGAGATTAGATGGGCCGGGCTTTAAATCTTTAATCCAATCGTTAAGCTAAATGAGTCAAGCTAAATCTGATGGTATAATTAAAGGGTCCATAGAGAGCGAGCATGTTGGGCCTTTACCGGCATATTACAACAAAATTGCAATATGGTTTTATATATGTTATTTTATTTCCTTGAAATCATATTAAATTAATATTTTGAGTTTTTCAATAATCTTAAATATTTATGATGTTTATTTTAGGATCAGGTATGAATACGTCTGACCAATGTTAACTCGTAGATAGTTTAATATAAAAATTTCGTTAATTAGCAAGTAGATTTAACTAAAATTGTTATGCATAAATATAATTAAATTGTCAAATGAACTCAACTAATAGTTTTAAACAAAGTTATGAAAATATTGCTTACAATATAAATATGACGATAACCTAAAAACATTTAACGATTTTTTTTTCCGTCACATCCCTTGCATGTTCCTTATATAGAAAAAGATGCTTTAAATGTATATTTCGTTTTTTATTTATTAAAGTTGATTTTTTATACTTGCAGTCTCAATTATCTCAAGTGTTTACGGTTTTACCAGAACTAATATACATTAATTTTTCTTTCAATAAAATCTATATATGTACGTGTGCTCTTAGTAATGTGCTAATTAATTATGATTATGGTTCTATATATAGAAACATGTGTTTGGTTAATTTTGTGTCCCAACAGCGAAAAAAAAATCATAAAAATTCCTTAATTGGTATAGACAAACTTGGTTTACTCATTTAAGCATAAATTTAAACAATAATTATTAGTAATAAAATATTTTGAAACGAGGACTTAACTAGTATATTTGCAAGAGATAATTGACTTAATTAAATATTAGATAAAACAATAATAAGTGTATAAATAGCCTAGTAATAATAGTTAAAGGGCTTAATATACCTTTTCCTTTTCTTTTCACTCCCATCTCCACTATTGACTTCTCTTTCTCTCACTAACATAAAAATGCATTCTTGTTCTTGAAACAGACACACATGTTCACTACCCATCTCAAATCTCTAGGGTTTTAATTGTTGATTATTCATATTCACCCAATATTTCTCCATTGATCTCTTCTGATTTACGTTTACTCAATTCAAATTAACTGCCTGATCGATTTTCAATCCGCATTTCTTCAGCTCAAAGTTTGAGAATTTTCGCCCTTTTCCAATCCCTCAATAGATTCCTTGATCACCCTTCTCGTAAATTGAACTTCTGCTGTATCAGGTAATTTCTCATATTTTTGTTCCGATTTAATGCTCCTCATCCTCGACGCATTCAATTTATCAGCGGCGGTGGTAGCACCAGTAGCTGCAGCAATCAGCTATAAAAAAACCCCCAATTTGTGGTTTTCCACTTGCAATCAAGATCAAGTATTAGAATCCCCTTGGTTTTCATCGCTGCCAAAAACAGCTGCTTGCAAATCGTATCGGCGCCGATTTCGCAGTTGATTGATCGTTATGGCGGCGCCGCGGAGTGTGGTGGTCGAAGCCGGCAGCTGGGTGTCGGACAGGGATGAGGAGAAGAATGCTGACTCTCCGTCGGAGAAGAAGTTGAAAGCGGATAGATTTCCTCTATCGCGGTGGGAGTTCGCGGGGGCGCTGGGGGTGTTTATGGTATTTTCTACTGGATTGATGTGCATTTACCTGACGATGCCGGCGGCGGAGTATGAGCTGTTGAAGCTGCCCCGTACGCTCTCCGATCTCCGGTCGCTCAAGTAAGCAGCTCTATTCTTGCCGTGATTTCGATTTTGATTCTAGGATTTGTTAATCAGATCAATTGATGATTATTTATATTCATTTTTAATAGCTCTAGGATTTTAGCTGCTGCATTCTGTTTTGTATTTTTTATTATGAGAATTCTATGTGTTGATTATGAACTCTAGTTCTATGAAGTTAATTACTTAATTAATTTTAAGAGATAAAAGCTACTGATGTTCTTAGTTTCTTACAATTCTAAGGCTTTTGGAAGGGAAAACTCACGATAGATGGTGAGTGTCTGTAGCTGTGTAAGCAACGCTGGCATGGCTTTGTAGCTTTTATTTGGGAGTGCAACAATATGCATTACTGATCAGTGATATCCAGTCTATGTGTTGCTTCTCTAGTATGTGGATGATTGCTCAGTTTGGTGAGTAAATACGTATACATGTTGTGTAACGTGATATTTAGCTTTCGTGTGCTGTGGAATTAGTTGATGTTCTATGTTTGATAGTTTCATGTGTCATTTCTGAGCGTCTCTGATTGTTACCAGTATAGACCTCCCCTGCTTTTTGATTGTCCCTGACGAATTTTTCTTGACCTAACTTTTGAAGTTTTGCCATTTTAATTTAGAAAAGTGTCACTTTGTAAGACTTACTGAACGTTTAGTGTGCCATTGTTCGTAATGCTGCTGGTATTTATACTTGTTTGATGTGCTGCAGGGATCATCTTGCAATTTATGCCCAATTGCACCCAGCAAAGTTCATTCTTGGTTACTGCTCAACTTACATATTCATGCAGACATTCATGATTCCTGGGACAATTTTTATGTCATTACTAGCTGGAGCACTTTTTGGTGCTGTCAGAGGTCTTTTCTTGGTCGTTTTCAATGCCACAGCAGGCGCATCATCCTGCTTTTTCTTGTCCAAACTTATCGGCAGGCCTATTATCAACTGGCTTTGGCCTGAAAAACTGAGATATTTTCAGGCGGAGGTATATTCTTTTCAGTTTTACGTTTCAAAACAACTTATGTATTGATATGTATATACACAAGCTGCTTCAGTTTGCTCCAACTCGATCTTTAAACATGTAATCATTGTGAGTTTGTCTGATCTTTAAACATGTAATCATTGTGAGTTTGTCTGATCAGATAGCAAAGCGGAGAGAGAAGTTGCTGAATTACATGCTCTTTCTGAGAGTTACTCCAACATTGCCAAACCTGTTTATCAATCTGGCATCACCAATCGTGGATATACCGTTTCATATTTTCTTTCTGGCAACTGTTGTCGGTCTCGTCCCAGCTTCCTACATTACTGTCAGAGTACGACTCTTCCTGCTCAATATTTAGTTATTTACTTTCTTCGTCACATATCTTGGATGTTTAATTTGGGTGATAGCTTAGTTAGATAAAAGCAATATAGGCTAATCGCCCATATATTTTAATTGATTGAACAGTTTGGAACTCGTTGGATCATGTAATCCTTCGAATACCCAAAGTAAACTGCCGCTCACTGATTTTTTCAAAATCAAGAAGTTTCTTTTTTCATGTTCCATTTGTTCCTCTAGGCTGGGATTGCTCTTGGTGAACTAAAGTCGGTGAAAGATCTGTACGATCTTAAGACCTTGGTTGTGCTCTTCCTCATCGGGTCCATTTTATTACTTCCGACCCTTCTGAAGAGGAAGCGGGTGTATGAGTAGAGCTCTTGCTGACCCTCGTGGAGAAGGAGAGAACCCATACAACAGTTTTCAACCAGGATCGAGGTACAGAATAGGAGAAAAATCTACATTATCTGGCACTACCAGCCAATGATAGATGCTGCTTCATAACTTTGCTTCAATCTCCTGACATCTAACAGATCCTCAGCTTGGTTTATTTGGGTCGTCCTGTAGCAAGATCTATTGAATTTGTACTCATATATATTATATATTGGAATTCACAGCACAGAAATCTAACTTAAAGAAACTAAATATTAGTTATGCAATGAAAAACCATCATGTTATGTATTTGTGAGCTGTGAAGTGGTGCATGATTCCTTTTTTTTAGTATTTTTAGATTTATGGAAAATTTTGAGTTATTACAGGGCTCGGCCGAAATTTGATGTACGATTTCATGTCAGGTAAGAAAAGGATTTGGATTCGAATTTTTAACTTTTCTTAATCCGGACTACTAAGAGGGGCATTTGGTTTTATTGCATTAAATATAACAAGAGAAAGTGTTAAGTGGCTTAAATACTGTGACGTTTATAATTATAGCATGACATATAGAACACAGTAGCCGCCCGCAACACTACTGTGTTCAGTACATTTACAAAACGATATTGTAGTTTGTAATTGCAATAAATTAAAACATGGTGGTGTATTCAGTGCATTTACAAAACGATATTGTAAGTGCAAATCATGACAGGAGGTGTATTTACAAAAATTAACACTACAATATATCCACAAGGGAGTGGGAGATAAAGGAATAGTGCTACGGAAAATTTGATTTTATTATATTTCAAAATATAACAAAATAATAACTGCATTTGAAATAATAACTGCATTTGAAGTGATGGTTGAAAATTATGATTAAATAGATGTACCACAATAGAAACTACGATATTAAGTTCTGCTTATTTCAACAATTGTTGCTTCTCAAAACAGATTTTTATTGCATTTCTTTTTCGACATGTAGCTGTATATGATTAAATGGATGTACCACAATAGAAACTATCAATTTCATTATTTGCATTTTTAAAATTTAAAAATTCAGTTACACCTGTATTATATTACACTATTATGTAGTAATGAGATTGAAAAAGTAACTTATTCTCAATAAACCAACGGAGTAAAATGAACCATTCACACTATCACCAATCAAAATTGTTCCCAACACAGCCACATAGGATTTTATATGCATAGTTAAAACAGCCCACATATGTCACACTGTAATAAGCTTCAGTTACATACTAAAACATGCACACAAAATGCAATTATTTAGATAAGGTATTTGACACATAATAGATACAAAGATTGCTCACAAAGCAAACCATATCTATAACTATAAGAGTAGTCATATTAGTCAGTCATTCAAACATGCAGCTTGCCATTTCCAGAGTGCAGGTGGAGAGTCTGACTGGGGACAACCTGAAGAACACCGGCTTGTTCTGCCAAAAAAAGATCAATCATTAGTATTTCCAAACCAACGACATTATGGATTGAGGGAAACCCTTGTTGACAGTAGCTTAGCATAGCTGTAAGCATGGAATGAATAATGCGGGAATGGCAGACTATCATCACGTAGAAATAATTGATCTTGTAGATTACTAGTAGAAACAAAAAATAAAAATTGATATGAAAAGTTTTAACCAAGGAAACGAACTGGCATTCTTGAAAATCTATATTAACATATACATGCAATGATACTTAAACTGCAAAATATAAAGTTGTCTTTTAGATATTCACAGATGATTCAAGAAATATTTTTGGCCCAAGAGTGTGACAATATGCCAACACAATGAAAATTGTATAACTTTCAAATAAGGGAGTGAATAACATCAACGAATGTGAAGACTCTATGGCAATCATGATTCCTAATCCTAGGAATTAAAAAAAGGAAAATTTATCACGTTCATCAGTTAATGGTTTTATAGTTATTCTTATCACATAGCATGACTAGTTTCTGTCCTAAAATTTTATTAATGAATTCATAAGCTGCACCATTGAAGGGTAAGACAATAACCAAAGATGTGGCAGAGGCCAGAGAGCCTCAATTATCACTCCTCAGAGACTTGCAAAATCAGCCAAAGTTCAGAATTGGAAATAATATGTAACCAGCAACATACTTATGAATAAACTTAAAGCCAATGAGCTTATCATAGAAAATGGTATCAATCCACCATTGCATATTGGTACATTGGGACCACCAACAATTATCATTGGGGTGGATACAAAAGCCAGTGAGATTATCAACATAGCCAAATTAAACTTCCAAAACTAAGTCTGACTTTACTTTGTTCGATAAAAAAGAACCAATTCACTTATAATTTATAGTATGTCTTCATGCTTAAACATGCAAAAACAGAATTTTCCTTCTCAAGAAACTCCAATACCAGAAACTTAAAATAAGGAAGCATTCAGAAAAAATCTTCAAAACAAGTGTCCAAAGACACATTTGCTGTAATGCATCTCAACATTACACAACAAACCACAAATTACAAATAGCAACAATAACTCATACACAAACCACAATCACAAACATATTCGGTTTTGCAGATTAACAAGCTCATATATCACCACAACAATCAATCCGAAAATCGAGCAGGGCAGAAGCAGAACAAAAGGATCATAATTGAAAAGCTTAAAAACTTACTTGAGAGCTCAGAAACCTGTTGAGGAGTAAGCTTGGCTGAAAATCCACTAGCAGCATGCTTGTAACTATATATCAAAGCATCCTTTGCAGCATCCTCACTTTTCACCCAAACAATAATAAAATTAAATTAGCTAAAGAAACCATCATATTACTGAACAAACACGTCCAAGAAAATCGAAAAAGAAATTCAGAACACCCATGAACACCATCTTTCATCAATTTCGCGCCAATTCATCAATCTCACCTCACTCACAACAACCCAGCTAGAAATCAAGAACTCCCGTCGAACACAACTCAATTTCATCAAAAAAAGGTGGATCCCACAAATTTCTTGATTGAAGGAAATTCAAGATTAAAAAATGAATAATCGAGTAAGGAAATATGAACCTTCCAAGAACAGAAGCGAGGGTTCTGATATGATACTGCTCGGGTTCCACACCTTCAGGCCTCTCAGTGTAAATTATGTGAACTTTAGCATCGGACGACAATGAATCAGCGGCCATTGATGAAATCAAGAAGAGTGAGAGAAGTAGAGCTTGTGATAGCAAGATCTTTGAGAAAGTTATCTGCTTCTGCATCGCAATTTAAAGGGGACCTTTTCCTTCGATTTAGGGTTTTGAGATGCCGATTCTTGTTTGTTGGGTTTACTTATGAATTAAGCACCGTGTTTAGGACTTATCGTTTTCGTGGGTACAACATTGAATTGATCGATATTTCTCTCTCTCTTCGTCTTGTCGACTATCTCCCTTGTGCTTTCTTGCTCTTGGACATTTGGTCGTGCATTTCTTTTTCCATTTGAAGACGTTCTCAACAATTCTTATCCAACAATTCTAATTATAGAGAATTGATATGATTAGTATTTTCAATCGTCAACTTCTATAATAAAGAAATAGAAAAAAATATTTTTATAATCTGTAATAATTATATTTATAGAATTAATTATCAGATTTTAATAATATATTATAATCTTAATAATAATTATCAATAAAGGTAAATAGAAAATATATCATAATTTATTCTTAAATCATGAATTAGAACACATATTAAAAAAAAAATATTGATGGAACACTTAAAAAAAATGGAGGAAATATTAGAATCGACAAAAGTAACGGGTCGGCCCGACCCGAGCCCAACCCATCGGATTTTTACACTTTTCGAGTCGGGTTGGTTCGAACCGAAAATATTTCGGGCTGCTATATATAAAACTTAGTCCAGCCCTAAGCGGGCTATCGGGTGGACGGGCCAGGCATGCTCAATTTTTTCTATTTTTAATCTATTAAATTACATATTTAATTGTAAAAACAAATAACTATGTAAAATAACAATTTAAGTTTAGAAACTACTAATTCAATATCAACAATAATACTATTTAAAGTTCAAAATTATATACTCTACAACGAAAAATATATTAAAGCATCAGAATAATAATCTAAAATATTAAATAATTCAAAATAAAATAATAAATAACTTAAAAAGTAGAATTAAAGAGAAAGTTAAGAAAAAAAGACAAAGAATTAAAGAGAAACAATAAATTAATAGTAAATAAAATATACATTTACCGGATGAACTTTTAGTCCAAACTTGAGCTTTTTGGCACGATCTTGTCACTCGGTTTTTGGGCAAGCTCTTTATGTCCGATTTTTCAAATCTCTAATTTTGAAACTCAACATAATCTAAATCTCAATTACCACAGATGGACCCATCAGACCGAGCCCTTTTTATCGGCTCTAAGTGTATATCTATGTCCATGTTAACTTTAGCAGTTTTGTGAAAACTCATATGTAGCTATTTGCAGATGGCTGTAAATAGTTAGTTAATTAATTATTATTTAAGAGCTAATCAGAATTTTAATTGGGATGTAAAATTACTTTTAATTATGATGGATGCAACGTGAATCCAATCGCACAAAAATATACCTCTTTTAGTTTTTATGATAAGTATGATTTGAATAAATTTTATTTTTTTTATGATCAAATTTTTCTCTTATAAACTTGGATCATATTTCATGTGCTTCTCTCACCTTAGGGCTCTCTCTCTCACGTGACATATTCCTGAGATTAGAGAAACACCGACTTAGAATTACATGAAGCAAGAACATTCAAGAAAAACGAGCTTGTTTTAGTTTCGAGTATGGAATTGAAGAGTGTTGAGACATCAGGTCCACATTCACACTTAGGAAAGAAATAAAAAATTAGGAAGAAAAAGAACAACAATCTCAACACAAGAATTTAACTTGAAAAACTTCAAAATCTGAGAAAAACCACGACCCATAGAAGAAAATTCACTATATGATAAATTTCTACAATCACACAGTATACCTCTCCCTCTCGACCCCTCTACACTATTACAAGCATTTGACAAACTCTTACACTTCTATCAAGATTCTCACAAGAGAAACTAAGAATTGAATTTAAACTATAATTTAATCACAAGACTATAATGCAGTGATTGATGCACTTGTAACAAAGAATTTTATGCTCCTTATATAGCACTAAGGGACTCCTCACTTAGCTTACAAAATCAATGTGGGACAAGACTCTTTTATTTTAATACTAGAAAATTCCAATAATCTCCACCTTGTTAAAATAAAAGAATACTTCATTGTCTTCATCGACAATCATGATTCTTAACCCAAAGAACCATCATCCTCAAAAAAGAGAATAAACACACTCCATCATTTGAGTAGAATACTTAGAATCAACCATTCTAAGGATTTTCTTCGGCACATGTCGAAACTTGTTAACAAAAAATATGGTGCAACTTATAGCTTTTGACCATCCTAAAAGTTCTTCAGCCATCGACATAACTTTCACCGCACACTTTGCATTCATGCCAAACCAATGCACATGCGGTCCAACTAACATCATCATATCCTCGTTCATAGCAGTTGGACATGTCATAAGGATGTTCATCTCTTCAAAAGCTATCATCTATCACAATGTTAGCTTCATGGTCGGAGCTAGTTGTTGGATCCGCTCCACCTTGATCAGCTCAGCCTGGACAATTTTGCTTCATATGTCCGGTTCTTCCACACTTCCAACAAACAACACCTTTGGAGTCCTTCTTCCTCACTTTGCTAAAAGCCACCATTGCCAAATTTTTCTTTGAATTTAGCACTTCACTCGTCATCCTTCCCTCTTTGGAAAGAAGTTTTCTCGTGACTTCTGCAAAAATCAACGTTTCTTTCCCATACATCATGATTGACTTCATGTGCTCATAGGAATGAGGAAGAGACAAGATAAGCCTTAATGCCTTGTCCTCATCTTCAATTTTCACTCCAATTACTTCTAGTTCAGAGATAACACCATTAAGAGTACTCAAATGATCTGAAATTTTCGTACCTTCATCCATCCGCATGGTGTGAAATTGTTCATTCAGGTACAACCGATTTGAGATGCCCTTTGCTTGATACAGAGCTTCCAGCTTTTCCCACGGCTCCTTGGCACTCGAAATCTCATGTACATTTACAACAACATTTTTGGCCAAACATAGACGAATTGTACTTGCCGCCCTCAGATCCAGATCCTTTCAATCTTCATCACTGATACCAGATTTTTTTTTGTATCTTCAGTTGAACTCGACCTACCTTTTAAAGCCTTGTGCACACCAGATTGTATCAATACATCCTTGACTTGTACTTGCCAATAGCCAAAATTGATTATTCCATCAAATTTCTCCACGTCAAACTTCATTGAACTTGAAGCACTTGACATAAGTTTCTCCACATCCTAAATGAATAGCCACCTCACAAGAGAGACTCAGACTTTTCTCAATAAATCATTTCTGATGTGGAAAATCAGACAACACTGCAATCACAGAGCATACTCAGAATATCAAGAGACCTAGACCAAGCTCTGATACCACTGTTAGGACATCAGGTCCCCATTCATACTTAGAAAAAAAAGAAAAAATTAGGAAGAAAAAGAATAACAATCTCAACACAAGAATTTAACGTGGAAAACTCCAAAATCGGAGAAAAATCACAACCCATAGAGGAAAATTCATTATATGATAAATTTCTACAATCACACAATATACATCTCCATCTCGACCACTCTACAGTATTACAAGCCTTTGACAAACTCTCACCATTCTATCAAGATTCTCACAAGAGAAACTAAGAAATGAATTTAAACTAGAATTTAATCACAAGACTATAATGTAGTGATTGATGCACTTGTAACAAAGAACATTATGCTCCTTACTTTGCTTACAAATAACACTAAGAGACTCCTCACTTTGCTTACAAAATCAATGTTGGAAAAAACTCTTTTATTTTAATACCAGAAAATTCCAACAAAGAGCAATGTTAGTCAAGCCGGGTTGAATAGTACTAGAAAAATAATCTTGAGCTCGACTCGATCGATTTTTAATTAGGCTCGCTTCAAACTTAATTGTTGTGCTTCAGCTCGACTCAAATTACAGTTATTACGTAAATGATTCATTTGTCAACTTAAAATTAGTCTAACTCTAGTTCAAGCTCGTTTAACTATAAAATTACGTAATATGCTTATAAACCTAGTGAAAAAAAGTGTCATTCTTAAATGATTGATAAAAACAAGTGTTTTTTTTCTTATGGACATCATACTAACACGAGAATAGTTTGGCATGTGTGTGTGTTGGTGTAGTGGTAAAGTGATTAATACTCGAGGCCAAAGGTTTTGGATTCGAGTCCACCATGATGCCGCCTTTAAATTTTTGCATTAATTTGAGAAAAAAAAGAGAATAGCTTGGCCTATCACAATTCTAGATATAAAGTTCCGACCTTGAATAGCTTGACCTTGCGAGATATAAAGTTCCGACCTTTTCGCTTCCTAATTTTTGCTCTTTTTTTAAACCATAATTTTCCCTAAACAAAGCAAGTTGGGTCAGCCCATATAAACCTATGAATTAGTGCAAAGTCTAGATATTCTGCTCATGGGCTTCATTGGGTCATCCTACAATCTCTAGCAAAATCTACGAGTATTCTCAATTTTCCTAAGAGTTCGAATCCTATTGATATTATTGTACATCCATAAATAAATAATGATTGTAGTATCTAAAAGAACCTATAAATTGAAAAGTATTGAAGAAGTTATCGAGAATATACGGGTTTTGTTAGAGTTGGTTAACTTGGACTAACTCTCCTGATTTCAAGGAGTTAGTTATTATATATTGTTTTACCGTTTCTTCTCTCTAGTGTGCAGGTTACGACATGTTTCACGGGATGCGATGGTAACACACTGGGGAACACAGAAACAGATCGCTACATATCAGGAGGACTAAGTCTGTTCGGTTCCTACTTTCCAGGAGCAAGTCTTTCAACCAACTGACATGACTTAGTCACTACCTAGTGGGCCAAATCGTGGACCACTACTTGCAGTCGAAGGCCTCTTAACATCTATAAAAGCAGAGGCAGAGCGACAACAAAGATACGTATTCATTGAAGAAAAATCTGGAGATCTGTTTATGTTGTTGAGTCTGTTTTCGTAACATTTCCAATATCACACGAAGTGTTTTAACTTCTAATGGTGTTAGAAGGTTGTCCTTTTTAGTACACGAGTGTTGTGAGGAAATCTTTAGTATTTTCATATATCTTGAGAGATAGCTTCTTAGCTTTTTCATAGATCTCGATAGATAGTTTTAGTACTCAACTTTCCGACTTTATCTTGTGGTAAAGTAGTGAGTTTTTATAACGTTATTTGTAAATTTTATAGTGAATCATTTCGCCATATTGGCATCTGATTATAATTATAATCAGAAAAAGTTTCTTCGATGTTCTTGAGTTTTAATTCATTTGTTTTACTCGTGTGTGGATAAACTCTACATAACATTGTGTGTTTAAGCGAAGCAACACTTTCAATTGGTATCGAGCGTACACTCGATACATTTGGTGAGATCTGTCGGTATCTTCGCTATAATTTCGCCATGGATTCAAACAATTCTGGGTATTATCGACCACCAATTTTGGATGGATCGAATTATTCATCTTGGAAGACCAGAATTCGCTCATACATCAAGTCCATTGATGTCAAGTATGGCGATCCGTGGAGAGCGGATGGTCGATCCCAAAGACCACCGATGTCGGGCGATGTTACCCCAACACCGTCGCACGGTGGACACGAGATCGGGTTGACGATGCAAACTTCAACGAAGGCCCTCAATGTCATTTACGCATCCATGGACATGACAATGTTCAAATTGATCAAAACGGTAGCGTCTGCGAAAGATGCATGAGATGTTCTTCAACGGCATTGTGAGGGTGATACAAGCATAAAGGAGTCTCGACTTCGCATTCTCACTTCCAAATTCGAGAATATGAAGATGGGAGAAGAAGAGACATCAACGACTACACCAGAGGATATTGGATATTGCCAATGAGTGTCAAGATCTTGGTGATGCGATAAGTAACAAGTTGTTGGTGTCGAGGCTCTTGAACCTTACATGAGATTTGAGATGAAGGTCACGACTATTGAAACATCTCAAACGGTTGCAGCCATTGAGTTCATGGATCTCATGAATTCACTCAAGACATATGAGATGAATCTGGAGGAGAAAGGTGCAATCAATAAGAAGCCGACTGTTGCCTTCACTGCTGGCGCAACATCCAGTGGAACATCGCGGGAGATAATCGAGTTGGATGATGAAGAAGAGTGCGGGAGATCAAAGCTGGCGATGATGTTGCTCTAATCACCAGGAAATTCAACACTATGGTAAGGAAGATGAACAAGGAGAAAGCTCAATCCAGGCCTATGGATCAAAGTCATCGAATGGTAGAATATCCGTCTTCAAAACCTCAAAGCTTCACTCCACCAAGACCCGGTGAGGAAGTCTTTTCCTCGAGACACGTTTAGGTATGATTCCTCCAACATTGATAGTATCCAATGCCGTGAATGCAAAGGGTATGGACATTATGCAAACCAATGTGCGAACACACTAAGGAAGAGAGGAAAGTCATCTTGGGTATCATGGAGTGATGACGGTGAGTTCTTGAAGAGGTAAATAATGACAGCGACATGCGGCCATCATTTGTTGCCACACACTCCATGTCGCGATTGCCAAAACATTGTCGAGACGACGAGGAGATGCGATCGGTTTTGATCCGATTATCAAACGGTATGGTCTCGACTATTATTCAAGTTTGTTTTGCTTAAATGCTCTTGTGAATGATCAGATTGTGAGGCGATTACGATGAAGACTCTATCGCCATAGTACAAGAGTTGAAAAAGCTATCTGACGAGCTACTTGAAAATGGAAAGGACAAAGTCGAGATCTTGAGCTCACATCGAGAGAAAACACAAGGTGAAAGCATCTTTGGCTAAGCTTGAAGTCTTGGTAACACTGAGGAAGTCGAACTAAACAAGGTGACATGTCGACTTGAAGTGGCACAAGGTGCGTTCGAGAAAGTGGAACACATGTACGTCTAAATTAGATGATGCGTTGTTAATGGGTAAATCAGATACTGCTGGTTTAGGTTTTACGCATGTTCCTAACACTGTTGTTCCCATAATTGTCGCCACAAATGGGAAACCATTCGTTAAAGAAGGTGAACCGGTAAAAAGGGTAAAATGACACGAAGAAAACATAGAAAATACGTATGTCATTCTTGCTCTACACTGGTCACATTAGGCCTTTCATTATAAATTGAAGGTGATTTTAATGGACATAGGATGATGCCTAGGTCATATTATATGAACACTACGTACAGGACCCAGGCGCTCGTCACACTGCGGCAAACCACGACCAACAAGGGCCGACTCAAAGAGTTTGGGTCGGGAAAGATGATATAAAATGTCATGTTGTTTATCTTGCATTGAAAACTAACATTTTAGGTTCATGGTATTTTGATAGCGGTTGTTTCCGTCACATATTGTGTAACGAGTGCCTTGCCAACTATGAGTCGTATGATGGAGGTAGTGTATCATTTGGAGGTGGTTCTAAAGGAAAAATCATAAGCAAAGGACTCCTAAATGTTCAAGGTTTACCTAGCCTCAAGAATGTCTTGCGTCTGAGGTTTAATGGCAAATCTTATAAGCATAAGTCGATTATGTGATGAAGAGTTGCAAGTTAAATTGACAAAGATTCTTGTGAGGTCTATGATGGTAAGAACACATGTCTCATGAAAGGACATAGGTCATCCGATAATTGTTATATGGCCGACGAACCAAAGTGCGATAAGGCACAAATAGATGAGAGTGTGTTATGGCATCAAAGTTAGGACATACTAACTTTAGAAATCTTGACGAGTTAAACAAGATGGAAGCGATCGTGGACTACCCAAGTGGCGGAAAGTGGAAAGGTGGTGCGTGGTGATTGTCGAAGGGAAAACAGACCCATGTTCCCCATGTTGTTGTACAACATCGCGAACAACATTATGGTACAACACGATGTTTTGAATCGCTTCACATGGATTTAGTAGGACTGTCGAGATCGAAAGCTTGGGTGGCAAGGTATACATATGTCATTGTGGATGATTTTTCAAGGTACACATGGACATTCTTTTACGAGAAAAATCGACACTTTTGAAGCGTTTAAAATCCTCTTTGCTAGAATTTTTAACATGTTTGGTGTTCAGTGTCAAGAATTGATCGGATCATGGAAGAGAGTTCGAGAATACCTCTTTCACAAATTTTGTGAGAAAAGGAATTTTCGAGAATTCTCCGCGCCAAAACACCTCAACAAAATGGTGTGGTGGCGCAAGAATCGAACTCTAATAGAAATGGCACGAGTTATGTTAAGCTCGAAAGGTGCATCCAAACGTTTTTGGGCGAGGTCATTAACACCGCATGTCATATCAATAATCGCGTGAACATTCGACGGGTTCCTTCAAAACACCATATGAAATTACGAAAGGAAGGAACCGAATCTCAAATATTTTCACGTGTTTGGGTGTGTTTGTTACATCTTGAATGATAGAGTATCTCACCAAGTTTGATGAGAAGAGCGATAAAGGAATTTTAGTAGGGTACTCTCTAAATAGTCAAGCATACCGTATATATAATCGAGATTACGGACCATTCAAGAGTCCGTAAATGTTGTTTTGATGATCTTGCTAATCTCGCGGGGAAAAGGCGAAGATGAAAATGTGGTGAATTAATAGAAGATCTGTCCAGCAGGATGCTAGCGGCGATGATGTCTCAATCTGCTGAGGCCACGACCATTGGAACATTACGCAAACATCGAAGGTTCGGTGACATGGAGGATGAAGTGAAACGGCGTCCAACAACAAGAAAGGCGAGATCCTCCGGGAAGAATACGTAAGAACCATCCAATCTCTCAAGTCATAGGTGACGTTCAAGATGGTATTCGAACACGAGTGCAGCACCATTGAACTACTGAGAGATGGTATGTTTTCATCCATATGTGCTTCATGCCGGGTTTTATATGCTTCGTCTCTAAAATTGAGCTAAGAATATAAAAGAAGCTTTGGGTGATGAGTTACGGGTAGTTGCTATGCATGATGAACTTAACCAATTTGTTCGAAATGATGTGTGGTATCTTGTTTGAGACACATTGACAGGAATGTTATCGAACAAAGTGGATTTTCAAGAACAAATCGGACGAATTTGGTGTCATAATCATAACAAAGCCGACTTGTCGCACAAGGATACACTCAGTGGAAGCATAGACTTTGACGATACATTTGCACGGTTGCACGCATTGAGTCCATAAGGTTGCTCCTAGCCATTGCATGTTATTTGAACATCAAGCTATATCAAATGGATGTCGAAGGGCGTTCTAAATGGTGAACTCAAAGAAGAGGTATATGTTGAACAACCCAGGGATTTGAAGATCCACATAAACCTAACCATGTTTTCGAGTTAAAGAAAGCATTATACGGTCTTAAACAAGCACCGAGAGCATGGTATGGTCATTTAGCAAAGTTCTTAATTGATTTCGGTTTGTTCGAGGGAATCTTGTGAACATTGTTTATAAAGCGAAGTCGACATAACATTCTTATCACACAAATTTATGTGGATGATATGATTGTTGGATCTACCTCACAAAAATGCTTGATGAGTTTGCGGTGCTATGTCGTCTAAATTTGAGATGAGTATGGTAGGAGAACTAACATATTTCTTAGGTCTCCAAGTCGAGCAAATGGATGATGGAATTTTCGTGTCCCAAAGCAAGTATGCACGGGATATGGTGAAAAATTGGTGGAAGGAGCAAAGCATATAAGCGCCAATGGGGTCAAGTGACAAATGACCGGAGATGATCTTGGAGAAGATGTTGACCCAACACTCTACGATCAATGATAGGAAGTCTCCTATATCTCACGACCACGACCGGTTGATGTTCGGTGTGTGTGTGCGCAGTACCAAGCTAAGCCTAAAATGTCACACTTAAAGGCATCAAACGTGTTATCGGTATGTTTGGAACATTTGGACCTTGGCATTTTCTTTTCAAAAGACACGAACAAATTTGGTTGGATTTAGTGATTCGGATTGGGTGGAGATACGGATGATAGGAAAATGCAGTGGGGCTGTTTTACCTTGAAATAATTTGGTGTCTTGGCATAGTCGTAAGCAAAATTGTGTGTCTTTATCTCTTGCCGAGGCGAGAATCGTGTATTGGAAGTTGTTGTACACAACTCCTTTGGTTGAAACAAATGTACGACTATGGTATTGTGAGCCTTTGAATTTGTTGGTATATTGTGATAACATAAGTGCAATCAATATCTCTAAAACCACATTCAATATTCTAGGACAAAACACATAGATATCGACACCATTTTATAAGAGATTTGGTGGAGGATGAGGTAATCAGGTTAGATTATGTGAAAACCGAAAACCAAATCGCTGATATTTTCACTAAGCCCCTAGATCACGAGAGATTTATGAGTCTTCGTAGATCTCTTGGTCTTTGCTCTCGCCAATAAAGCTTGAATATATTTGTTTGTATCACAAAATGTAATATCCGAAGGTGATACAACTGTTTTGATAACACTTACTGTGTTGATGTTTGTTATCTAACATGTTCTCCGAACAGACAGCTCAATATGATGAAGAATATCTAGTGTCTGAAAAACACCAAAGTAGTTTGGGGGGCACGGCGTTCGCGGCGACGATGCTACCTTACAAAGCAGTGCGACCATGATTGCTTTCGAAGCCTAAAAAAATAGTGCAATCGAATTTTACATGGGTCAGTATTTATATGTTTTATTCGATTAAAAGCGAGCTTATGTTTATGGAGATGTTGCGATGACATTCTGTGCAATACCCCTAAAAATCCGTGAGTAATCCCAGAATTTTTGGAATTTCTGTTCCTTAAATCCCCTATTTTTTGGAGATATCAGCGAGAAATTGGTTATGTTGGTATCACATTTATTTAATCTGATTTTGTCTCAACAAATCCCCATATTTATCTCCTATTGAAAAGGTACCGTATTATGTGGTGTTAGTTCCTTTAAATTAGGGTTTATTCTGAGGATATTATTTGTTTTAAATCACATCACCGCATGTCTATCCTTTTGCCTACAACGCTGCCTATAAATCTGCCGCACTGACACGATTATGTCACTTATCAAATCACAGTGCTTATACTCATTGCAAAAAGGCTGAAACGTTCCACATTCATTTATTTTGGTACATTTAACCTCTCTCCCGGAAAAATTGATCCACCACATCCGCCTTGCTCATTGGGTTTGCTAAATTTCTAGAAAACTCACCGAAAATGCAACAAACCTTCAGGCGACCCAAACACACTGAGACACTGGACCAAACACGACTCGGTGGTACGAGAAAAGGTTCCACTCTTGAAATGGAACACGTGAAGGCAACTCCCATTCGACGATATATCCAGGAAGGTGAGCGTCGAAGCAAGCGGAGAAGGAGTGAAAAGAAAGAGGAAAATTGCCAACAAGAAGATCGGGCGTATACCACGGCAAGCACGTCTACAAGGCCGGGATCACGGTCCATGTCGACATTCTTGGGAGGAACCGGTGATATTTCTACCGACGAAGGAACAAAGGAAAAGAGGTCCTCCTCCTAGAGAACCTCACACGAGTCGACAAACCGCGTGATGGTCGGGCGCTCTTGAGTCATCCTCCGAGTCGGAAGAAGAAACATGGGTTTCCGGGTCTCCTCGGATCCTCGGGAAGAAGGCGAGGTTCGAAACCACAAGAGCGCGACCAACTGATTCGAGACTCCGGTGAGGACGACATCTCACTAGGCAAAATTCTTGAGGAGCTTAAGCGGCAAGATTGAAGGGAAAGAAGAAAGAGTACGGTAAAGACTACGGATCCACTGTACGCCCATTGTTCCCACAGCCTCCACAACATCTGTTCCTCATTGTTCCAACAAAGATCTCCATTCAGCGATCCACGGCACCTCCGAGTCCCTACTACGAGGAAGAAAATTGGGACTCTAGCTCGGAGAACCCATCAATCTTTGCGATTCGGATATTGAGGTGGAAAGAGCTCATCCTTCAAGTTCTACAACAAAGAAGGGAAAACGTTGGGAACAATTCAAGCACTTGAAATGCTTGAATGAGAGGAAAATTGATAAGGTAACGTTTTCTCTACACACCTCGTTGATTTCCTTAAAGAAAGAAGACTTTTAACAACATGTCACGGCTATACACCCTATCGAAAGAATGTTATTCGACATGTCTATGCTAATATGGACAAGTCGTTTCTTGATTGCACATCGAACAAATCTTGCGAGGTGTATTTCGACGCAAAGTTTTAACATCTCTGCGTGCGAAATTAATGCATTCTTTGGGTTAGATGAGTTAACAAATGATGTGAATGTTGATGATAATGATGAGGTAGCAAAGGAAATAACGGGAGGGCGTGTTAAAAATGGAAGAGTCCAATGTCAGTGGGTGTTTGGCGTATTTGCATTACATTACATTTAAGCTTATGACGACTAAGCGGATGGTGTCGTCAAATAATCGATGGTTACTATGCAACACGGCATTTTGTTGTATAAGATTGGAAAGGGATACCATTCAACTTTGGTAAGTTGGTGGTAGAACAACTAGGTCTTTATTGCGAAATGCAGAATCCAGCGTTACTGCCGTTTCCATCGTTGTTGTATCAATTGTTGAAGAAACAAGGTATGTCAGATGGGTCCAGAGACGCACTGTTCGAAGACTTTCAAACATTCTCCATCAGCAACACCTTGTTTTCGGGGAATAAGCTCCCAAACTTGCCATGGAATAATCCTTCCAAGTCAACAGATGGACAAGATTCTGAAGCTAGGTCCGACGAGATGATCTCTCTACCCCGGTCAAGCGTGTGTGATATGTTGGACGAATTCAAAACTTGAACAAAGTTTTTGGACGATGTCGTCTTGGCTCGAATTGAAGTTCTGAGGCTACGTATTGACTTACTTGGACTCCTTTCTTCTCAAAAGGGGAGAACAAGTAGGGGGAGCTGACGGAGCTGATGCTGGAATGACAAGTGGAGGAGGAAATATGGATGTGGACATTTGAATCATTCTGAACTGCTATTGAGGCATTCTTGAACTTTTTTATTTTTCTTTTGATCAGGAACATGTTTTTTGTTTAAAACAGGTTATGGTTGGTTGATGATGTGCGGACATCTTATTATTTTTTGATGAACATCTGATGGTTTCTGTTTATGGAATGCATGTTTTTATATATGATGCCTGCTACTTTAATGGTTGAAATGCTGTGATGGTGTCATTGTTTGGATGCTTGTTGATGAATGTGTGACGAGGCTGTTATGATGATATTGCGATGTGCAGGGGAGATTGTTTGAAGTGTATTCTATGTATATTTGGGATTCAGGAGAATCTTGTATATATATCTTTGTCAGATGTGTTGTATATACTGGTTTTGTGAAGAAAGGCAAAAAGGGGGAGTTTGTTAGAGTTGGTTAACTTGGACTAACTCTCCTGATTTCAAGGAGTTAGTTATTGTATATTGTTTTGTCGTTTCTTCTCTCTAGTGTGCAGGTTACGACATGTTTCGCGGGATGCGATGGTAACACACTGGGGGAACACGAAACAGATCGCTACATATCAGGAGGACTAAGTTTGTTCGGTTCCTACTTTCCAGGAGCAAGTCTTTCAACCAACTGACATGACTTAGTCACTACCTAGTGGGCCAAATCGTGGACCACTACTTGCAGTCGAAGGCCTCTTAACATCTATAAAAGCAGAGGCAAAGCGACAACAAAGATACGTATTCATTGAAGAAAAATCTGGAGATCTGTTTATGTTGTTGAGTCTGTTTTCGTAACATTTCCAATATCACACGAAGTGTTTTAACTTCTAATGGTGTTAGAAGGTTGTCCTTTTTAGTACACAGTGTTGTGAGGAAATCTTTAGTATTTTCATATATCTTGAGAGATAGCTTCTTAGCTTTTCATAGATCTCGATAGATAGTTTTAGTACTCAACTTTCCGACTTTATCTTGTGGTAAAGTAGTGAGTTTTTGTAACGTTATTTGTAAATTTTATAGTGAATCATTTCGCCATATTGGCATACATATTATAATTATAATCAGTAGAAAAGTTTCTTCGATGTTCTTCAAGTTTTAATTCATTGTTTTACTACGTGTGTGAAAAGCGTCTACATAACAGTTGTGTGTTTAAGCAACACTTTCAGGTTTTCTTTCATATTTTTATGGATGTCGATATTGACATATTTAAGGGGAAATATACTAACCTAATCTAATAAAAATCACACGTAATTCACATAATTCAACTCTGAAAACATAAAAAAATCACAAGTAATTCACATATAAACATGACGGAGCCACACACATACTTTAACTGCTCACGTGCCAAAACAAGAATAAAAACAAAACTGTTAGAAATTTACGTCGTCAAAATATAGGATATTAGCACCAACAAAATAAAAGACAAAACACTTGATCACGAGCAAAAGAATTGTACAACTTTCATAAATAGCATTGTGTTGTAAATGTCTCTGGGAGAAACAATTGACTATGAATGATGTGAATTACAAAATGATTAGAATGATGACTTCTAATTCTATAGGATCCTAACATTAAATGACGAAGTAAACAGATAGAGAAAATAGAATGAAAATACTAAAAGTCCTCACAAATCTCTCAAACTAAATACTAGACCCATTCTGAAATCTGAGGTACAAAAGAATTAGATATTATGAATTTAAATTTATTAAAACATTACACTCGACAACAGAAGGCTAAATCAGACAATACACTTTAAGCTCTATGTTGTATCTCTTCAAGTAAAGTAAGACTGTTTTTATAGATGACTTGAAACCTTGATCCACAAACTTTCAAATCCACGTCTTCCACTTTATGGTTGTGAAGAAATTAAATAGAATAACACAAAATAATTCAATTGTTTAGAGTAGATATATAATACTCTGGCAATATATTTATTATTTTTGTTCCAGTAGAAGTACTAAGCCTAGCTATGTCCCAACTCTAGAACTATAGTAATTATTATTCTATGATCAAATAAGTACCTAATGCTTTTGGGTCCATTCAAGTCCAATTTGTATACTCTCCTTCTGCCCGTCCATCAAAAGTTCGTATTATTTTTGGTGGCATGAATTTTAATAAATTATAGTGGATGGAAAAGAATTATCACATTGTAAGTATAAAAAGATGTTCAAAAGAGGAAAATGTAAGTTTTTGGTAGATGGACAAAAAAAAAAATTAAATGTTAACTTTTAGTGGATAGAAATAATACTTTTTTCCAATCATACAGTGGTTCAGGAGAAAGTATGAATTACAGTCCAAAAATAATGGAGTTCAAATACCGTCAATCAATTTTGAGTTGACGTTAGATGGGCGTCTAAATATTTAGAGACCCAAGTTTTTGGTGGACGGACCCTGAACTTAAAAATAAAGACCCTAACATTTTTTACAATTTAGATCTATCCAACTTTTTTTTGCGAGATTGAAGTTGATATTAAAGTTGAGTCTTTATTGTTAAGTTTCAAATGTTAGGTTTAAATTGCAAATGACACCAAAGGTCGGCCAGTTGTGTTATTTTTATGTCGAATACATTGATAAATAAATATAAAACTTGTTTTATTAGGAAGATCAAAAAATTAAACTCAAAACTGATCTATTGTTTCTAAATAAATTTTGTTTATCGGAGATGCATAAGCGACACAAATAAATAATTCTATAATTAATAAGGAAGATTGCAGACACACTGTTGTGGAATAGGCAGAACTGGTTTCATTAATATTGTAATATTATTCAAAGATTGAATTTTGTTGAATGAAGAAGACAGTGTATAATTAAATTCAACAGATGATGAATGCAAATCTAGAGCAGGTATGAGATCATAATACAAAAATAAAGTTTAGAGATATGATTAAAAATAATTATATACAGCCTCAGGTAGATAAGCATCATAAAAAATAAATTTCAAACAAGATATAGTTATCTAATGCATCCATATTAAGCTCATTAAGTAATTAAATAATTTCAAATCAATAATTAATACTGTGAATCGTGTTGACGTTATTGAGTATGCAATTTGTATCACGGGTTAGGGTGAGCATTCGGGCGGTTCGGTCCAAAACCGAACCGAACCCGAAAAACCCGAAAACCGAAATTTTCTTTAAAAAAAAACCGAACCGCCCGAATTACAAATCCAAACCGAACCGAAACCGAACCGAAATATTCGGTTCGGTTTCGGTTCGGTTTGGTTAAAACCGATTTATACCTATGTAAATACAGATTTAAATAAATGCTGTGTCTTCCAAATATAAATACATATGCTTCACTGCTTCAGTAAGAAAGAGGTGGAGAATCAGTAAAAAATCCAAAAATTCAAACAAACCGATTTAAACCTGTTCAACCTGTAAAAAAATACAGATGCTTCCAAATATAAATACATATGCTTCCAAATATTAAATACAACATGTTCAACATCACATCACAAATCCATAATTTAGCCAACAAAGTAACACATCAAATTCATCATAAACTCCACAATTTAGTTACCAAATCCACCAAATTAAAACAACTACACAACACATAAATGATAAATCCAAATATCCAACAAAGATGCATCTTCTATGCATCATCACAATCGATCGATGAAGTCATATCTCCACCATGTTCTTGTTGACGTCACTTGTGCCGACATTTCTCACAGCTACAAAAAAAGAAAACATATATAATTATATACAGTTAAGTATAGAATATTATGTATGTTTGTCAAATTTAGATTTACAAATATTATGTCTCCACCGTATTCTCGTTGACGTCACTTGTGCCGACATTTCTCACAGCTACAAAAGAAAACATATATAATTATAAATAGTTAAGTTAAGTACAAATATAATAAGTACAGAATATTACAAAAAATGAAAAAATAGTGAAATGACCTTCTTCAAGCTTTTCAATGCTTTCCAAGTCCTCTTCAAGTGTATTTAGTTGTCTTGACCTTCTTGTCCAATCTTGAGTGCATAAAAGACACTCAACAATTTTAGGAGTTAAAGAACTCCTAAAAGGATCAAGAACTCGACTTCCGGTGCTAAAGGCAGATTCTGATGCCACAGTCGAAACTGGCATTGCCAACACATCTCGAGCAAGACAAGATAGAACAGGGTATCTATGCTCATTTATCTTCCACCAATTCAAGATCTTCAAGTCGGCTTTCAAAATAACATCATTATCTTCAAGGTAGATATCTAATTCACTCCTTGGCAAGCCACTACCTTTCTTACGCTTCTTGAACATATCACTCATGCTCTACTTCAACCAAGGATTGGACGTTGGGAGAATTTGAAGGTAAAGCGGATGAGCTTGTTTTGCATATGCACCGATGCATCGACTTGACGTTGATAAATCTCTTTATAAGCTTCTAGCAATTCTTTCAAAGCTTCCATTACACCATTGGCCATCTCTGTGCCTGTCACGACCCGACTACCTAATCAGGTAATTAGGCCATGACTCGGGTTTAAGAAGGAAATTTAACGACAACGGGTTCAAACATATGTCGAAAAGAGATGACAACAACTTTCATCATGAATGAATCTAATATTTACGGTTCAAGAAGGTAACTATAAGGTAGGTTTCCAAGAATGTTTTGTCAACAAGAAGGATTTATCAACAATTTAAAACATAGATTGACAATGATTCAATCGAATAATATTGAATCCAACGAAAACCATTCTGAGCATTCGAGAAATCCTTGTTCACCGAACATTGGACATTATCAATTTATCATATCAGAACACATAAACAAGTAAGGTCAAAGCTCGGCAACGAAAACATGGCTGAGAATTATGTATGAAGACATAACTCTCTGGGCAAACAAACATATCAATAACAATAGAACAAACTTAATATGAAGCAACATTTAGGGAAGCTCCTTCACAAAGATTCGATTCCAAATTCTCTCAAATCAACCTGGATGTTCCTTAGAGCTAAGGAACTAATTCCCAATTTTATTTCTTTCTTTATCCATATCTTATCCTCATAGATCGGCATAAAAGCCTCGTTTCGAAGACGGATCGAAAATTCAACGGCTGGATCTTCCTATTTTTGGATCATAAATTTTGAAATTGTGTGTGTGAGAATGTGTGTGCTGCGTGAGTGTTGGGGAAGAAAATGAGGAAGATCATGTTTTGAAAGTATATGATATGTAATAATATAGTAAGGGTAAAATAGTAATTTCACATTATAAATTAATTTTCTTTTATTTTCCCCAAACAAAATGGTGCTAACACACCATATTCTAGAGAAATCTATAAAATAATTTCCCATATTTTTATCCATGATTTTCGGAATTAATAACAATAATAATAATATTAATGTATTTTCATGAAATTTTCCAAAATATGCTAGAAAATTCCATAATTAATTCCCAAAAATTCCAATATTGAATCTTACTTTCTTAAGACCTTAAACTCATCATTTTAATTAATATAAAGTTCCAAAATTATAAAATATATAATAGGAACTCACTTTATAAAAATAGAGATTTAATTCCATTTTATGCAAATAATGGAATTAAATATTCCATTTATTCTTAAATCCTTCAAAATCACTTTCTAAATTTTTCCATCATCAAATATCATTAAAATATAATAATTAAAAATATTTTTGGCCTTAAAAACCATTTTAAATATTTTGCTCTTAATCCGAGCTTAATCGGCAAACGCCGACGTCACAAAAACGTAGATTTTGAAATTCTCAATTTTCTGAAATAAAAACTTATTGAGCATGTATCTATCATCTTAAGACCTTTCGAATCTAGGTCTTCTTATCCTAAATAAGATCTGAGAATCTTATCTCAGATTCTGCCTCGATTCTATCGTCTCAACTTGAAGCTTAACACAAAAGCTTCTAACTTAAACAAATCCTTCTTAAGGATGCAATGCCCTCTTAATAAGCTCTTAATCACGAGCTAATTTATGTTACAGAAATACGGGGTATTACATTCTCACCCCCTTACAAAAATTTCGTCCTCGAAATTTTGTACGTCAGCAAAAGCTCAGAATATATCCTTCTCATCTGATCTTTAACTTTCATGTTGCTTCTTCTAAATCATCATTCTTTCATGTCGATCTAGGATGCATTCTGACTCCTCTTCGTAGCTTAAATCTTGTTCGCGAACATTTGTTCTTGTGAGATATGATGTGTTTGAATTAAACACATATCTTCGTATCGTGGCATATGGAACACATCGCGAATATTTTCAACCTCGAGCAAATGCTAATCATGAGCGACTAGCCAATCTTTCTTGTCGTGCGATTACGATCATCTCTTTAATCATGTTTAGTCCAAGCACTTTCTTCTTCAATTGCTTTTAAATAAATGATGATCTACACCGTCGTCGTAAAAAATTAGTAGAGCGCCATATAAATCTTGGTTACGATCTTGTCTTCTAACATTTGGATAGTCCATTTAAATTCACCATCTATTGCGGATAGAAAGCTGTACTAAAATTCGATCTTGTATGCACCTTTATTATAAACTCGTCCAACACGAAATATAAACTTGGAGTCCTTGTTCGAGATGACTTTGTTCGAGATGATTGAGACGAGCACTTTATGTAAACATACTATCTCTCGACGTACACTTGAGCTAACTTGTCAGCTCCATACGTGATAGAGATCAGAATAACATAAGCGTTCTTCGTGAGTCGATTGATTGTCACCCACGCTTCGAGTTGATAACTAAAGCGTATGTCTTCTTATCTTTTCAACTTTATAAAGAGTATCACGAATTAATCTGCAAATTCACTATCATATCTGCGACAATCTTCTTTCTTTGCTTCATGCTCGTAAATTAAATCTCTTTCTGGTTGTGGAATTCGAGGTATATACTTTTCGTACCATTCTTTCTTGAATTGCTCCCACGTAAAATTCTCTAGTTGCTCGGAAGGAAGAGCTTTTTGACGTAATATCCACCAGAAAGCTGTTGACCCTTCAACATCAACGATATACATAGGAGATATTTTTGATCAAAGCTCTCCAAATTTCGAAAACTCGCTCATTGAAACGAACTCATTCTTTAAGATCAGCCGAGTATCAACTTCATTGAGGATAAAGGATCTGGTATAGAAACTCTGCAATTCTGCAATTGGTTTAAGGGGGAGAAAGTACAAGTAAATCTTAAAAACAATTGTACTTTCTTATTCTTTTAGACTGAGGATTTCTTCTTCTGGGTGACATACTGCATTGCAATTGAATACCAAACTGCAGCATATCTTGCTTATCAATAACAGGATATAGGTTTTCAATCAATAAGCAAACTCAGATCTCAAAGGTCTTCAAAATTGCCACAAAGTTATGATGTGAAATGAAATAGTTGGATAGCGAAATGATCGTATAGATATCAATGAAAGAAATTTGTATCTCTAAGCACTTTTACAAAACAAGGAAAACTTTGCTATCTGGGGCTTTCAGGTATATAAATTCTTTAATATCTCTGGCAACCACATCCGATATAATCTATAACTATCAGCTTCCACTCTATCCACGATAAGCTATTTTTGAAAGGCAAATGACCGATATCTAGGGTTGTAGCTGTGCTGTGCCAACAACTTGTACAACTTAAGTTCATACACAAAATCTCGAGGCATCCAAGGTCTCGATAAACTAGTTTGATTCTTGATTAATTTCCAAAGAAAAGGTCTTGGAAACATAAGAAAATAGAACAAACTGAATCGATGTAGGAATCTCAAGAGATGCGAAAGGTTGATTGCATTAATCTGGGTTAATAAGAAGCATCTCAATATCAATTTAAGAGTAATCAAATTGTACAAGATCTACATCGATTCGAGGATAATTAGTGAGCATTTGATAAGGAAGACTCTATTTTTAGAATAAGAGACTAGTATCATGCTCAGGCATATAAGAATCAACATCTATGAGTTCAAGATTTTAACCATCATTATTATCAAATGGAAGAGGAAAATTTATCAACCAACTGAAGCTGATGAACAATTTAGATAGATTTAGCAATAGGAAAAATGAATTAAAATGAGGAGGCTCGAGTGTACATAATATTAAAATTTGATGGTAACTAGGAGTCTGGAGAATCAATTTGCTCAAAACAACGAAACCGGACTCAATATGAACAATGGCAACAAGAACAACCCAAGCTTGCCACTCTTTAATCAATAAAGGAATCGATTGAAATTTCCATCAAATCTCGACGCCTTGCTCCAAATGTTTCTCCCACAAACGATGGAATCAAGCAAGAAATTCGTTTAAGGTAAGCTACTCGTCTGATGCATATAGATAGAATTTATCTTTGATCTTTGCTGATGAATATAAACGAAACGATGACAACGTAATGATGACAACGAAATAACAACCACAGGACGACGACAAACAAGTCGTACTTTTTCGAGCTGTCTGGACGATTCTCATCATCGCAGAAAACAATACTCGAACTCTTGCGAAAAACTTATTCATATTGTTCTGCCATCTCTTCTCAAAACTTCTTTTCCACTTAGCTCATAGAGCAATAGCTCATTTCAAACACACATTTCATATAACAATTCCTTCATTATGGCGTACACTCAAACATCTTACGAGATAACCATAATCATCATACTCATAAACATAATCATAAGCATAAGCTTTTACCGTGAGCTAGAGATGACGGAATCGAATCTCGAGCTTCTCATAAACAATTGTCTCTTTGACTCATTTTCTCAATTCAAAATCAAACAACTGATTCTATAACTCAGATTCTCAAATAGAGTCAAACAACAGTCTCATAACTCAAATTCTCAAATAGAATCATTTCAAAGAATTCACAGGTTCAAGGTGCACAAACTGCACCAGACTTTCAAAGATTCATAAGGATTCATAAACTCATAATTGCAAAACTGTGCACAAACTGCACAATTTCACAAGGATTTCACAGTTCGAAATTCAAACCGCTCGATACCATTCATCACGACCGACTACCTAATCGGTAATTAGGCCATGACTCGGGTTTAAGAAGGAAATTTAACGACAACGGGTTCAAACATATGTCGAAAGAAGAGATGACAACAACTTTCATCATGAATGAATCTAATATTTACTGTTCGAAGGTAACTATAAGGTAGGTTTCAAGAATGTTTTGTCAACAAGAAGGATTTATCAACAATTTAAAACATAGATTGACAATGATTCAATCGAATAATATTGAATCCAACGAAAACCATTCTGAGCATTCGAGAAATCCTTGTTCACCGAACATTGGACATTATCAATTTATCATATCAGAACACATAAACAAGTAAGGTCAAAGCTCGGCAACGAAAACATGGCTGAGAATTATGTATGAAGACATAACTCTCTGGGCAAACAAACATATCAATAACAATAGAACAAACTTAATATGAAGCAACATTTAGGGAAGCTCCTTCGCGCAGCATTCGATTCCAGCATTCTCTCCAGCTCAACCTGGATGTTCCTTAGAGCTAAGGAACTAATTCCCAATTTCATTTCTTTCTTTATCCATATCTTATCCTCATAGATCGGCATAAAAGCCTCGTTTCGAAGACGGATCGAAAATTCAATACTGGATCTTCCTATTTTGGATCATAAATTTTGAAATTGTGTGTGTGAGAATGTGTGTGCTGCGTGAGTGTTGGGGAAGAAAATGAGGAAGATCATGTTTTGAAAGTATATGATATGTAATAATATAGTAAGGGTAAAATAGTAATTTCACATTATAAATTAATTTTCTTTTATTTTCCCCAAACAAAATGGTGCTAACACACCATATTCTAGAGAAATCTATAAAATAATTTCCCATATTTTTATCCATGATTTTCGGAATTAATAACAATAATAATAATATTAATGTATTTTCATGAAATTTTCCAAAATATGCTAGAAAATTCCATAATTAATTCCCAAAAATTCCAATATTGAATCTTACTTTCTTAAGACCTTAAACTCATCATTTTAATTAATATAAAGTTCCAAAATTATAAAATATATAATAGGAACTCACTTTATAAAAATAGAGATTTAATTCCATTTTATGCAAATAATGGAATTAAATATTCCATTTATTCTTAAATCCTTCAAAATCACTTTCTAAATTTTTCCATCATCAAATATCATTAAAATATAATAATTAAAAATATTTTGGCCTTAAAACCATTTTAAATATTTTGCTCTTAATCCGAGCTTAATCGGCAAACAGCCGACGTCCACAAAAACGTAGATTTTGAAATTCTCAATTTTCGAAATAAAAACTTATTGAGCATGTATCTATCATCTTAAGACCTTTCAATCTAGGTCTTCTTATCCTAAATAAGATCCGAGAATCTTATCTCGATTCTCGCCGATTCTATCGTCTCAACTTGAAGCTTAACACAAAAGCTTCTAACTTAAACAAATCCTTCTTAAGGATGCAATGCCCTCTTAATAAGCTCTTAATCACGAGCTAATTTATGTTACAGAAATACGGGGTATTACAGTGCCATTTTGTTCTCCATACTCTTCAACAAGGCCATATTCAACGAACTCAAATTTATATTGTGGATCTAAAACTACAGCCACATATATGAGTTTGTTCATATTTTTTGGATCCCCCCAATATTTATCAGCTTTTGTTTTCATTTTAACACCCATCGCCCTCACATCACTTTCTTCATGATTTGTCCACCTCTTCAACAAGAGCCTTACTCTACTAATCTCATCATAAAATGTGCTTGAAGTCACATACAATGAGCCTGAAATTCTAATGTTGAGATGATAGAAAGTGGAAAGAAGTTCAACCATTCTCTTAACTTCTTCCCAATCAAAATGTGTGGGTGCTCCATTAGGAAGATCAAGTAGAAAGTGTGGATCTTCAATCTCAAAGCGTTCAAAAGCTTTTTGAAACTTAAGTGCAACACTCAACATTAAATAGGTAGAATTCCATCTAGTGCACACATCAAGACACAATATATTTTTGCATTCAATATTTTCTAGGTCACGACATTCTCTAAACCTTGCCAATCTAGCACCGAATGTCTAATGAATCTAATTGCATCCCTAACCTTATTGATGGATGGATTTACTTCTTTCAACCCATCTTGCACTATCAAAGCAATGATATGAGCAATGCACCTCATATGTAAAAACTTTCCCTTAGCCAAAGCACACCCCCTAGATGTCAATCTCCCTTTCAAATATTGAATGCAAGTGTCATTGGAAGATGCATTGTCCATAGTGATTGAAAAAACTTTTGCAATTCCCCATTCACGAAGACAACCATCTATTTGTCTACCCAAATCCTCACCCTTATGACTTTCAATAGTGCAAAATTAATAATCTTTTGTGAAGATTCCACTTTATCAATGAAGTGAGCGATGATGCACATGTAGTTCAAATCTTTGCAAAGATGTCCATGTATCTCGTAGTTATACACACTTTGACGGACTTTTAAAATAATCACGTAATTTTATCTTTTCATCCAAGTAAAGTTGATAACAGTCCCTTGATATGGTCCAACGAGAAGGAATTTTAAACCTTGGTTGTAAAGCAGCAACAAAATCAACAAATCCTTCCCCCTCAACATGCTTAAAAGGTAACTCATCCTTAATAATCATAGCCGCTAACTTTTTCCTACAAAGTTCTTGATCAAATTTCCAGCTAGTAAGAATACCCCCCATACACTCAGAATTATCCCCTTCACGTGTAGACAGTAAAGACAATTGTGATTGTCTTAATTCTAAACTACATGGATTTTTCTTGCAAACCCCAAGATGACTCTTAAGTGTAGAAGTGTCATGCTTCTTAGGATCTGATAAATAGCTCTTACCACAATAGTTGCACTTGGCTTTTCTCTCAATCCCATCAAAGAATACGCTGTAATGTTCCCACACTTCCGATCTAGGCCTCATTGATTTCCTCTTTGTGTTAGTTGTTGATTCTTCTTCCCCCGTCTCAACTTCAGGCTCTACAGTTTGGCTTGGTTCTGCCATCTAAATGCAAAAATAAATTAGAATAAACCAAGTTATTTTCAATGAAAAAAATCATCCTGAACACAAATTATTTATTTATTACTTCTATTAATTCTACCGAGTTCTTTCCGTTAAGAATATGGCGAGATAGTAGTCTTTCGATCTTTAGAGGTGACTGCATTTTAAATTGAAATTCAAGTCTTTCTGATTTTCTCTATTAAATGTTTGGATTCTAATAAACTGATTTTTCTAGTATCCTCTTGTATTCGTCTGGAGGAAGTAAGGTTTACTAGGCTTACCATTTAACTATTGTAATTTGTAAAGTAGATTAGCTACTGTCCTGTACAAAATGCACTAGAATGCTGATAAAGTTAAATGAATTTAACACATTTGGATAAAAACGTTAGTTCTAAAGCTCGGAACAATCAAATTAAAGGTTTAATTTTATTTGTTATTTATGTCTTATCACAGCAATACATACTTGCAGCAATACTTTTTTCTTTTCTCCTTTTTATAAAGATTTTTTTTTCTCAATGAATTCATCCTGAACACTAATAAGTAGCGAACACACTTCAAATTTACCAATGAATTCATATTTGTCTGTAACAAAATAATTGACAAATCTTGCAACAGAGAGGCAATACCATTAATTGCTGCCACATTTACAAACAAATAGACCCAAACCTTAAACAGAAACATCTCACGAGGTTTAGCATCAAAGACGCAAAATACCATATAGTTTCCACATTTTTACAAATAAATGTCTCAAAACACACACACACACACACATCTGAAGAGGAGCAGGAAAAATTACTCTGTAAAAACGAAATAGTAGAGGAGGCGCGAGAAGTGGCGTCGGTCACTGGAGCGGAGCGTCGGAGCAGAGCGGCGCGAGGAGTGGCGTCGGGCCCTGTTCAAGTTTCGGGTGTTGGTAGCAGGGTAGGTTTTGTGTTTGGGGTGAAACGAAGAGAGCAGCTGCATTTCACGTAGAGTCGACAAAGGGGCGGGTCGGTGGCCCGTCCCAAATGCTATCGGGCTAAAATATGGTAGCCCAAACCAATCCCATCTGGGCCATCGGACAACGGCCAAACCCGCCCAATATTTAATTTAATAAAACATTATTCTTCTTTGCTTAAAAGCATCGTCCGACAATCAATTAATTCATTTGGCTTTTGGTAAGCCATTTTTCTTATTTTCGTTGACGCTTGTAATTAGTTGTCATATTATCCAAATTTATTGGAGGCTACAGTTTCGTCCTCGCGTGTCTTGTCCCGCATTTTGTTGAGTGCATGTTAATTGTTTTTTTTTGCTACTGATGCAAACTAAGTGTGTTAGAACATAGAAGTTTTCGATTCGTCTTTTGGGTTTAAAGTTTACATTTTGAATATTTAAGATTTTCAATTATTCTTACACAAACACAATTCCATTCACCTCATTTACTTTCGGTAAACAATGAACAAAAACAAAGAATCACCTACTCCCAATTCAACAATCAATATAGCATAATCTATATCCCATAAACCAATAATCATATGATTCATATCAATTTGGTTATTCATAAGTTTTGATAAAAAACAAAATCAAAAGTTCCTTCTAAAGCTTTCACTTATAATTTTTTCCTCAACCACACATACACTGAACTTGGATAGAGACTTAGAGAGAGGATGGACGAAAGCAGTTTTAATAGTCTTTCTCATTCATTTTATTTTCTCTCTTTACTAATTAGTATTTAGTATTTACTACTAGTCTACTAATATAAAATATTAAAATTTTAAATGTGTGGGCGGGTTTTTAGGCCCGTTAACCCCGGGCTTTTTAGCCCCAAAGCCCGGTCAGCCCGATGGGCTACGTGGGCGGGCTTTTTAGGCCCGATTTTTTTCGGGTCACTGTTTTCACGAGCCCAACCCGACCCTAATTCCGGGTACCCCGGGCCGGCCCATCGAGCCGGGCCAATTTTGCCAGCTCTAATTTCACGTTTGGGGCTTGGAGTTGGAGTTGGGGGTAGGGTTTGTAATACTTAATAGATATTATAAATATAATATATAATACATAATATATAATCGGACGGTTCGGGTTTAAACCCAAATTTTTGGGAAAACCGAACCGAATAATAATTCGGTTTCATGATTTCACACCAAACCGCACTGTTTTGAAAAAACCGAACCGCCAATTTCGGTTCGGTTCGATTCGGTTTTTCGGTTTCGGTCTGGTTTTGCTCACCCCTAATCACAACTCAACCACTTGTGATGGACGTAACTAAAATTCTATTAGAAGAAATGTATTTCAATTGGTAAGATAATGAAATGAAATTAGAAGTTATCTTATGTCGTTTTTTAGTTACCCATAGCTGCTAATTATTGTTTTCCAATTCTGTATCACCGAATCTAACCACTCGAGAAAGGTTATTAAACTTTTTATATTAATTTTAATATTTTGCTAAATTAAATTTTCTAGAAATATAATTTAAATTCTAGTGTATCATATGTATTTTTATTTAGTGTCTCTGACATATTATAAGCTCTTTTGTCGTGGAATAGAAACTGAGAGATTTAATAAATATGAATATTGAAATCCGAAGCTTTCGTCGTGGTACGAAGTAACGAAGGTGTTTAGGCAGCGATATTTAAATTTTATTGCAATTTATGAAAAAATGAGTGGTAAGTGAAATTTAACATACATACAAATATATAATATTTGATGAATTAATTGAGCTTTAAAATCCTTTAAAATAATGTCAATTTTGACCCTCGATAGTACGATTCCATGTCATAGTCGATCTACATGTTTCCAAAACTACTGTCAATAATATAAGATATTAATTTATTTGTGTGTGTGTACTCTGTTACCTAAATTATATACGGCAATAATGAAATATCTCCTACTTCATATATATTATTAGGATAATTAAAAAAAAGTAATTATTTTGGACTTTAACGAATTTTCAAAATAAATTCGGTGTTTTTTTGCAGTTACAAACATAACTTCAAAAGTACAAGGAATATTAAAATGTCAATATAACTTAAGGTAAAAAAACGAACTTTGTTCGAAAATAGATCAAACTCAAATTAGTTATATAAAGGCATATGGCAATATTAGTCTATTATCACTCAAGTTAGTTTGAAAATTACTCAAGTTATAAAATATTAGAGTATAATTTAAATTCATTTCGATCATAAAACCGTAAAGTCAACTCCACTAAATGCAAACCCAAGGAACCCATTAATGACATCACTTTTATTCACATAAATGAAGTTATATAAAATTATAATATTTAAAACAAGAAAAGGACACCCAATATTAATCTTGCATATGTATTGGGCCCTAGTTATTTAGAAGCAGATAATTAAAAGGCACACAACACAAACCAAACTCACTTCCTCTAAACCAAAATGGCTTCTACCTCCTCTCCAATCCTCCCAACCGACGACGAAACTCCTACGCCACCCCAATATTCTGGCCAACCTCCCGCCGGACGCCGTCGTTCTCATCTTCATCGCGCTCGAATTCCTCCCTAGAATCATCACCGTTCCACCCCAACGATGCATCCCCTCCATATAGCCCAATCACCACTCTAAACTTGATAAGAATCCCTTTCTCTTGGGAGCAAACGCCGGGAATCCCCAAGAACCACAAGAAAACCGATCCCTCCGGCCGCCGCCTCCTCCTCCCATTGCCGCCTGCCGCCACCCCCGCCGCAGCCAAGAAGTGGCGGAGCCAAGAAGAGATCACGCCCAGGAAGCATCTCACTGGGTCTAAAAGAGATCCATTTTTTGCAGCAATGATTGAATGCTCCAAAGATGATGATCATGATCATGGTGCAAGCATCTGGAATAAGGGGAGTTTGAGTGATAGATTTGGATTCATAAACATGTATACTTCTTGCAAGAAAATATGTGCAATTTCCCAATCAATTGTTTATGTTCCAAGAGCTAGTAGCCCACATTATCTTCTTCATCGTGATCGTCGTGGACCGGTGGAACCCTAGCTAAATTACTTTCAATTTCATGTATATTTTGATGCTGTTGTTACATTAAATCACTTGATCTTCTTTTTTCTAGCTTCGATTTGATGTTTTTCTTGTTCTTGTTTTTGGTATCTTTGTTTGAGTGTTGAATGTATTCCACAAATATGGGGACAAGCTAAGATGCCCTAAGTCATGTTGTAGTGAATCAAAATCTAGTAAATTAATGTGTGGGTGTAAGGAGTATGATCTATTTGCTTTACTTAATTATGCACGAATATTAAAAACATACAAATCAGTGTCCTTTTCTGGACATCATGTGATGTTTTCTGGAAGCTTGAGTGGAAGTTACAAAAGCCCATGTGAGTATAGGGTTGAGGAATTTGGTGTCACACTTAGCATTATCTTATCAAATTTTGATGCGATATCGTATTTCATTTTTTGATTAATTTAGGATATTATTTTAGATATATGATATATTAAAATTAAATTATATAATTTATACTGTTATATTTGAAATTAAATTTTAATATTTCACTCTTTATACTAATTATTATTAATATTTATTTTGTAGTTCTCATTTTTTATTAGGATAGAAAATTCAATTATTATAACAACTTGTTTGAGTATTTAGATATTCTTCAAATTTAAACGGGTCGGGTTAGTAATTAATAGGTATTACTTACGGGTTTGGGAGAAATAGGTATGAATAATAAAGTTAGTATTTGTGATGGATTTGGGATGAATATTGGTAGATGAACTTATAAAAGTTTTTAGAAAATGTTTAATGGATGAGTACCGAACCATTATCATTCCTAATTTACACTTGAGTAAAGTGATTATCACTCAATTATGATGATGGAAATAATTAAAGTGAAAAAAAATGTTTTAACTGTAACTATTACTTGGAGCGAGCTCCGAGCATCTATCCAGCCTCTGATTTTATTTTCATTGCTTTTTTTTTGAAACACCGACAAGATTGATTGTAAGATATTAAAATAAAAATAAATTAATGTTTGCTTTTCAACAAGATGGATGTCCGTACAGTTAAAGTCCTCTTGCTAAATATAAATCATGTTTTGTTCCCTGTTCATGTCATTCTTTTATCAGACATTTCGAAGGTTTAATAATTTCACATATAATTATTTAATTTATAAAATTAAAGATTATTACTATTATTGAGTAGTGTAGTCGTGTTTAAAATAAAAAGATTAGGTAGGAGTCATCATTGCTAGCTGATGTTTGTAAATATGTTATGGACTTCAAAATTGGAATATTTTTGAATTAACTAGTGTAGGACCATATTATGAGGTTCAATGGGAATAAAAGGCTGAAAGTCGACGAGCCTATGTGGTAGATAAATTTTTTAAAATAAAAACAATATATATATATATATATATATATATATATATATATATATATAATTGGACCTTATTTTATTTACTTCAAAAATGTATTGAATTATCAATCAGTCTATTGAACACTAATTTTATTTATTTGAGTTTGAAAACAATATATTTATATTCATATAAATATGCAATCAAAGCATTTTTTTTTTATTTTTTTATTTTCGTTTATATCTCATAAATTGTCTCTTGAATAACCAAATTACAAATTACATAAAACTAAAAAAATAAACTTTATTTTAAAATATTTATAAATTTAATTATCTTGATTGTGATTTAACACCATTAGTCGTTATTGCTTGGAAATTACTACACACATGCACATATCTCATGCACGCCTCGAGCCTCTCACTCAATAGCCAAAAGTATTTATATCTACTGCTTTTGTAAGTTAAAAAGTGGTGAACGTGTTAAGTTGGAATTTTTCCTGTAGGAATGATGAACAATAATAATTTGTTCCACACTCAACATTTTATTATCACCTTGCCATAATTTTAATGTCCCACATTTTGAGTTTTCTCTTTTTCTTCCCTTTTCATTTTTATGGCCGAGTTAACCATTATCTTAGCCAATTATCACTGAACTAAAAGAAATAAAGGTATAAAAAGAACAAATACACACAATGATTTTTTAGGGTAACTTATAACTGAGTAAATATATCGTAGCATAAAAATGTTATATATCCTATTACTTCTTGATCAGTTAGACAAATTCGATCTCTTATTTAACAAAATTGTTGACTATCATTAAATTTATCGTGCAACCATTCGATCTATTATTTAACATATTGTGCAACCAAATATAATTTTAAGGAACACTTCTAAGTTAATCCTATTTGATAAACAACTAAAAATGGACTCTGTCAATCTTTTACAAATTAATCCTTTTTCAAAAATTAATTTCAAGTTTTTCAATTTTTATATATGAATAGTGTTAGTTTCACGTCATTTCTAGATTTTATTTTCATTGATCCTAGCTAGGGTAGGGTCTACATCTCTCTCCCTTGAGTAAAACAGTGTGGATTGAATTTCGAGATTTCTTCTTTTACACAAGAAAGGTCCATTTTTCGAATGTCCCTACTCATATGTGTCTCAAAATCTACTAGTTGTGTTGCAGATTTTCTATTCTATTTCATCCTTCCTCCTCCCTTTCTGGAGGGGTGATTGAGGTTTCTTTAGTGTTAAATTTTGTGATGCTTTGATGAATTCATTGTCGATTGTTCTGCAATGATAGAAATTATATTCTAGGAATGTAGGCAATGTGTTATTAGTTATCGATTCGCCTATTTACTGATCGAATTTGCTTAATTGTGTTAATTTGATTGAGATTAGTGCTATTAGTTTCAATTCGCCTATTTATTGATCGCATTTGCTTAAATTGATTAGGGAGTTTGGTTGCGATTGATTTTTCACTTCGTTTCGATTTACAGCTTGTGTTGCTATGATTCTGAAAGTTTTTGCTTAGAATGCCGACTAGCTTTTGTCAATCATATTTAATTTTGTCAAACAAGTGGTGGCATATCATAAAGGTGTTGCTTTTCATTTTCACAATTTTAGTCTTTGGAATGAGTCCCTAATTCACTGAAGAATTATGCTTAAAATTTTGTGAGATTGAACTTTGTTTTCTGCAGAAATTTAGTAAAGGGCAATTATTGGATTAAATCCTAAACTATTTGGTTTGTCCCAAAATGTCCTAAATTTTCAATAATATCAATAAAATACCGAACTATTAAATCTCGACTTGGATTTTCATGACAAAACGATGTCGTTTCCAATGAATAATTTTAAAAGTTTATGATGGCTCTGTTTAGTTACCTTTTTTTATAAACACAAATATATTTGGTGTTTATTTTGTTTGATGACCATCAGATTACGAATTTATAGAAAGATAATAAACATGAATACATTTGGTAACTAGAAGGGATAAATTTAATATTCAGTTAGACAAAATGGATGCAACTAGAAGAGATAAATTTAATATTCAGTCAGACAACAACCTTAACTACGTAAAAAGAGATATCATATGCAATCGGATGTTCACCAACAATTGCAAAAAAAAAAAATACCGAATGTATTCATATTTATTATCTTTCTAAATAATTCGCAATCTGATGGTCATCAAACAAAATAAACACCAAATATGTTTGTGTTTATAAAAAATGATAACTAAACAGAGCTATCATAAACTTTTTAAAATTATTCTGTTGGAAACGACGTCGTTTTTGTCACATGAAAATCCAAGTCAGTATTTCGTTGATCAAAAACATTAGGGATGATATTTTTGATACAATATTGATAGTTCGGGTATTTTATTGATATTATTGAAAGTTTAGGACATTTTTGGGACAATCCAAATAGTTTAGGATTTAATCCAATAATTACCCTTTAGTAAATGATTAACTTCAGTACTTTGAAGTCTTTACTTCTTCACTCTGTAGCCGTAACTTTCACCTCAAAGGCTTAAATTATTGATTCTCGTCTTTGAATGATGAATTATTCGACTTCTGAACTTGTAGATGTCTCGAAGATATGATAGCCGCACTACAATCTTCTCCCCGGAAGGGCGCCTCTACCAAGTTGAGTACGCGATGGAAGCTATTGGAAATGCAGGAAGTGCAATTGTTGAATTGTGTTAGTCGGTAAAAAGAAGGTCATATCCAAACTACTCGAAATCTCCACATCTGTCTAGAAGATGTACAAGATTGATGACCATGTAGCCTGTGCTGTGGCTGGAATCATGTCGGATGCCAATATTCTCATCAACACAGCGAGGCTCCAGGCCCAGTTCTACACGTTTGCTTACCAAGGGCCAATGCCACTTGAGCAACTAGTTCAGTCCCTATGCGACACCAAGCAGGGCTACACGCAGTATGGTGGCCTCCGCCCCTTCGGTGTTTCGTTTCTATTTGCAGGCTGGGACAAGAATTACGGGTTTCAGCTCTACATGAGCGACCGGACTGGGAATTTCAGTGGCTGGAAGGCTGCAGCAATTGGGGCAAACAACCAAGCTGCTCAGTCCATACTCAAGCAGGATTACAAAGACGACAACACCAGAGAAGAGGCCATTCAGCTTGCTATAAAGGTGCTTAGTAAGACCATGGACAGCACGAGCCTAAACTCGGAGAAGCTTGAATTGGCTGAGACATTCGTGTCATTTTGCTTCTGCAAATGAGTTATCAGAAATGTGGGAAATCCAACTGTTGTTTATGCATGAAATTTGAAGCTTACCTTGTTTGTAGTGATAATACAGAGATTACAACTAAGGATATTGTATATTTGCTGCTTGTGATGTCGGATTTGTCTAAAATAAATGCTTTGCATTGATCTTCAAACCAAAATTGGACGCGAGGTTTCCTATGTTGAACGAAATAATAGTACTTTGAAGTTTTGTTTAAATGTTTTATTAGGCAAAACTACGGTTTTGGAGTTGTTTATTTGAAGGACTATTTATCTATTTTGGAGTTACTGGTTTTAAAAGATACCCAGAAAAAGTCCATAAATATATTATTATAATTAGTTGACGCAACCTCCATTTTACTTGTGCCAATTCTCTCATTTTCTTCAATGAAAGATCCTAAAAATACCTATAAATTCAGATGGAGAAGAGGAATAAATAAAATGATAAAATCGAACAATCCAACAAATGAAGTCCGAACAATTGAATATCGACTAGGAGAATGAAAACAAATCCATGTTAGCTAAGTCCGGAAAAGCAAGGCTGCGGCGGCATCAAGCATCTTCAACAACAACAGCAACTAGGAGAATAAGCACTAGCTACATAGTTTACTACATCTCAATGTCTAATACGAATAAAGATCCATTGAATCTCTTTCCTACATGATATCATATAATATAATATCTTCATTTCTATTTTCCTCAAATTTCATTTATTCTTAAATTCCTCAAATCTCATTTCCTACATCGTTTTCTAATCAAACTTCATCTTGAATAAAACCTATATAAATAGTTGTGTGTATTTTTTCATCCCACAATTCACAATTGTTTTGCCCCACCAATTTATTTTGGTCAATTAATTAATTAGTTGGCAAAATAAATACTTATATACAATTTTTGAGAAATTTAATTTAATTTGACTAATATTATTTTTAAATTTTTCATTAGACTTTACTAATTCAAGACATAAATAAAATTATATATTTTTACAATTTTTAAATAAAGTTTGAATTTTGCATCATTTTTCATAAACTTCACAAACTTAAAATCGAAAATAAATGTATATTTAATACTCCTCCGTTATTTAAATTGCTTATTTATTTCTCTTTGACAATCCACTAAAAACATTTACTTTTCTCTTATGGATATGGACCCACCATAATCATTTTAACGTTCCTCCTATACTACCCACTTATTTATAAAAAAATATGTTATGGTCCACTTTTTTAATTCCACTTACCATTAATTTATTCATTTTTACCTAATACTTCTTACAATTGTGGGTCACCTTCTCCACTAACTCTACATTCATTATAATTTATTAAAACTCGTGTCACTAAAGTCTGTAAAAAAAAAATGGATAAAGGGAGTATAATTTTTATAAACAAATTTTTGAAACTTATATTGATTTTTCATTTCACAAATTAATAAAAAAATTTGAAATAAATAGTAATGTTAAAAAAATTTATTGAAAGGATAACCAATTATTAGAATAATATATTTTACAAATGTAAATAAATTCATATAATCAACGGATATTACTATATGGAAAAAAAACAATAACGAATAAAGTAAAAATAGTTTTTAATTGTGAAAGTGGCATTTATATAGATTCTATACATGTCCAAATGATTGATATACCTACATAGAATTTTCACAGTTTTAATCTATTGGAGTAATATATATTATATTAATTATATATTTTGTGAATTATATATCGGAGGGTGTACTAGTACTCGTTAATAGAAGAGCTTACTTAAAACTAAGTTAACTAACTACAACACATTTCTTGAATTGAGAAGTTTTATTTGCAAAGTTCACAAAATGTAGGGTTCTCCGTAATCAATTAATCATGTTCTATATATTATATATAGAATTTTCTCCATCACAAAAATGAAATTGAATGGTAATAAGGTGATCTTTTTAGAGAAAATATCCCAATTAAAATCAATCCTGGGGTAGATGAGATCAAAGAATTCAACTCAAATCACACGTGTTAGTTGCAAATCTCGAGATTATAGAGATATTCATGCATGGACCTCTAAACGGATAATAATTTCTTTAACTAGTCAGTTGTAATCTAGATTGATAATTTTCCTGAAATGACTCGTTCATCCAATACGAGCATATGATTTATCCAAAATTAACGAAATTCTTTTGCAAAAGCCCTAAAAAGTATTGCTGCAGTATGGAAGTTGATGTTTTAATTTTCTAATTTTCGGATCCTGCATGAATTCTGGGAAAAGAACAAGAAAGAATATATTTTTTTCTTTTAAGAGAGAAAGAGGGCTGCGGATTTTGTAAAAACCAAGGAGAAAGATTGGAATTTTTTCAAGGTTAATAAAGAGATGTTGTATTTGTGGGTATTTTTATGCTGCATTTCCTATTTCATGGGCTTCTTCGCCGCTGCTGGAAATGTGGTTATGATTGCAAAGAATGTGACTTTATCTTTCCAAGATATTGAAGCTAACTTTGGTGAGTTTTTGATAATTTCTCCTTTTCCTATTTTTTTTTTTTTGTGGATTTTGAATTGTATCATTTTGTTATAGAAGATTTGGTATATGGGTGGAGTTGCTATGTGATATGTTTATGCATTTGTTTTTAGATAATTATTTTTCTATTTTCTGTTTGTTGAATTGCTGGTTGGTTGTAGCACCCTCAGTGAGAAAGTCTGGAATATGTGGGACAGTGAGCGTTGCAGAACCTTTGGATGCTTGCTCGTTGCTGACTAACGAAAGAGTTGTAAGTATGAACAGCACCAGAAATCCATTCGTGTTGATAATCAGAGGAGGATGTAGCTTCGAGGACAAGGTTAGACGAGCACAATCTGCTGGATTTCAAGCAGCCATTGTCTATGACAATGAAACCAGTGATTTAGTTGCAAGTAATGTCCTCTTTTCCTGCAAACTCATTCTTGAGAAATTCATGGATTTCATGCCATGTTTTAGAGGTTGTTTGGCTCTTGAGAAGTGCTTGACAAAATAAGTTCAGAAACAGCTCAACAATGAATTTATCCAGATCATCTTATTATGAGTTGTTATTTCAACATATATCCTACTCCCTACGCCCATAATAAGTGTATCACTTGTAGATGACACGAGTTTTAATAAAATTATTAGTGGATGTTGTTTGGGTGAAGAAATGAATCCCATTATGTGTTATGTTGTGAGTGGTAGAAATAGTTTTTGGTAAATAATGAGTGGTTGTGAGGTTGAATAATAAGGAGCAGTGTCATAAAAAAGAAAGTGATACATTTTTGTGGACGCCTAATAAGACAATTGTGATACACTTATCGTAGATTTTAGATACTATCAACTTCACCTCATTTCAATTTCTCTTAAAACATCATATAAACTGTTGGAGTTATAAGCTCTATAAAATAAACTTAGCCAAACACCTTAGTCATATTGATGAGATTCGAGGCTGTAATCTGAGGCTCATTTATGCCTGATTTGCCATTATGCTTTCTGTTCATGGGAATTAACCTAAGCTAATCAATTGACTAGCAATAGACCAGCAGAAGACTATTCTCAAATTCCACTGTAGAAGATTAAGGTAGTTTGATATAGATAGTGCGTCAAACACATCTCCTACAAAGTGCTCATCCCGTCTTTACTTTACCTAATCTCGATTTGTGGAAAAAGCTAATTATGATCTTGCTATGAGCACCTCTTTTTCTTCCTTTTTAAATCGAGGTTGATAATGACTGTAGGTAGCAAAATTATCGTTTTTGCCATCTTCCACAAGTTTATAGTGTGTAGCTTATCATGTTAATTGTTTATGGCTTTTCACTGCTTGTGAAGTTGAAGTATGTCAAAATGTTATCTTGTAATTCCATTTGAAATGCAGTGGCTGGAAATCCTGTTGGTATAAACATAAACGCGGTGTTTGTTTCGAAACTTTCTGGCGAAACGCTTGCAAAATATGCTGGTGCAGCTGATCTGCAGCTATGGATAGTCCCGAGCTATGAGAACCCGTCGTGGTCTATAATAGCTCTATTGATAATTTCTTTACTCGGTCTGTCAGCCGTTTTAGCCACTTGTTTCTTCGTGAGAAGGCACCGGTTCAGAGGCGAAATGCCTCTAGCGCCTCGTCTGAGAGAGTTCCATGGGATAAGCAGCCGTTTGGTGAAGGCGATGCCCAGCCTGATCTTCACGGCTGTTCTCGAGGATAACTGTACTTCAAACATGCGCGATATGTCTTGAAGACTACAGTGTCGGAGAAAACTCCGAGTTCTTCCATGTCGACACAGTAAGTCTTTGACTGAAGAACCTTTGGTGTTTCAATCTTAAACTGTTTCTTGTTATGTCATCTGCTCGAGTAATTTTATGTTGCATTTTGACAGAATTCCACGCTGTTTGTGTCGACACTTGGCTAACATCGTGGAGAACATTCTGCCCCGTCTGCAAACGTGATGCAAAAACCAAAACCACGAAACCTTCAGCATCAGAGTCTACACCGTTGTTATCAGCTTCCGTTTCTTCATCTTCGACTTCATCACCATCTTCACCCGAATCATCACCACCCTTGCAGATAGGGCCGTCATTGCTGCACCAGCACATACCTAGCGTCGTTTACAACCTGCATTCTCATCATCAACCACCCCAGAGTGACATGCCCCCCCTTCAACCCGATGGTGATTGTGCAGTGTCGTCGAACTCGACCAGTTACACGTCATTGTCGACTCTCAACTCCATATACGTCCTGCCATATGTTCCAACTGCAGGTAATGTTTCGTCGACCTACTTAGGCTCTTCAAGTCACGCGTCGTAGGGAGTCGTCTGCAGGGTTTTTCGTCGTTTGATTTGACTCCATGGGTGCTATGGAGCTACTGTAGCAAATTGTACATGGTATTATAGTGCAAGGTTTTAGCATCTAGATGTGGATGGGAGGTTGTGACAGTATGAGTAAATATTTAGATTCAGATGAGTACATATTTAGATGTCTATACTGTAATGGCTCTCGTTAATTTTATTTTTATTTTCTCTTCCTTTTCATTTATTCTTTGTTTTGTAATTATGTTGAGATTTTGTTGGTGTAATCTTTGATTGGGATGATGGAATAAAATGTTTATAGACTTATAGTACCAAAGTGAAGTACATTCTTTTAGTTCAGGAATTATTGTTGATGGCCTAATTTTTTTGGCGCTTCTTTCACTTTATATTATTTGGGAGATCAATCTACTTATTTTTGTGTAAAAGATTAACCTCATTGTCGTATCACGTAGATTTCAGCTTCTACTAGAGCGAAATGCATCTGTTAACCACCATATTTCCATTTCATAATGTGATATTCAAATATGCAATCTATATATTATAATATTTTTCACTTGATTGCTGCTGACTGAGTTTTTGCAGTTGCTTCTCCTCTAGGATCGCTGCCAATAGCATTTGAAAGACTTTCTAAAATTCACTGTACAAAAAGTCCAAAGTCACAGGAATAATTTGTATGACAATCACACACAAAAATGACCAAAGTAGTGGCAAAACTAAGTGTATAAACAAATTGTAACTACATAATTTTATATATGGATCAAACATAAAATGCCATAATCCAATAAACACAATCTCCCACAAATTTTGGTTTTCATGTCAAGAACGTATAAAATTAATTCCAACAAAATCATGACTTGATCAGAAGTACTTAAGTAGGTGAGAAACATCTGTATGGAAATTGAATCGTACGCACAAAAATTTAAATCAAAATGTAACAGAAAACGAAAACCGTGGCTTTTCCTATGCCCTCCTTTGATGCTTCAAATATATGGTTTTTTTAGGCTTTAAAGGAATTTCTCAATGTCGATTTCCACAAAGGAGCACGGGTCTGGAATGTCAAAGTTACGCAACACCTGAAATCAAACATGAATTTATACGTTGAATTCATAGGTAGTCAAACTCAACAATAAGTGTTCTCGCACAAAAAAAAAGTGGTGAGAACGGTTCAAGAATCATATATCCTGCTGCAAACTAGTAAAAAGGCAAAAAACTCGGTAAAGAGAAAGTAACTGAGGAAATCGACCCAATAATCAGTGTACCTGAGGATGCACAATTCCAAAAGTGCCAATTTTCTCTCCTTTGAATATGATGTGTGCTTGTCTACCTTTAAGATACTCCGGCTCCTGCAGCCAGGACATTGTAGTGAGTATATCATTCGAAAGAAGATCTATATGACACTCGAGCTAAAATGAGATGTACATTTGAACTTTCTATGTAGTAGCCTGTCTTATCGCCAGGTGATACAAATGGAGTTCCCATCACTTCCATGATTCTATCTACAAGGCCATGTATCAGCTGTAAAAAAATGAATCTCGCTTACTTATAATGTGGGCGAATAAAGTGAGAACTACTTATCCTCTTTTCTTTCTGACAAGCAAACTATCAGATCTGGAGTTGCATTAGAAAAAACAAAAAGAAAGGCATAACCTGAGTGACAAAGACAGGTTGCAAAAGGTTGAGGTGAATTAAAGGTGACAAATGGGTACCTCAAATCCAGAGGTGGATCCACAATGCAAAGCTGCAAGCTTACGACGATTAGATGCCCCAACATCTTTTTCCTCATCCAATAGCACCACATCACCCACTTCAAAGATCTAAAGAAATACGGAATTCATGCTCTTAGCAATGTACAATGAGGGAATTTTGTAGAATGACATTGCATGAAAGCAGAGGACCATGTCTAACCCACATGACACAAAGAGTATTGCAATGCATACATGCATAAAAAAGCCAATACAGGTTTCATCATACTTGACAAAGAAATTATACCAACAAAGGGCAAGCCCTTACAGGAACTCATCTTAGGGAACACTGATAACATTCACAATAACGGAAAATTGCACTAGGCAGATAGAGCCCTTAAGATGTCATAATTTGGTATTGCAAAATAACTTTCTTTCATTTCTCCTTTTTCTTTTGTTGGAGGGTAGGGGCCTCTCAAATAGGCAATAAGTGACCAAAAACTCTAAATCTAGTATATACAAAATAAACAGTTGCTATGCATGTTTTGCAATTGGCAGGCTTCTGGTTTACAAGAACTTCAGTTTCATGCTTCAGAAAAGCAGATTTTTTTTTTGTAATTTAGCTGCTTTGCTAGTTAGAGAGATAAAAAAATGAAAAGGCAAAAGTATCTAATTTTGCACAGAAAATCTTTAAAAAAACGCCTGTTACTTTTTTTTGCAGAGAATATACAGGTCAACTGCTCAATTTATTCTTTTTCTTCTTCTTTTACCTACTCTAGAAATAGGGTCTGTCATTATGAGGCATTTGAGGCATTTATTCTTGCTGATGTATGCAGAAGCAGCAAGAATGTTAGAAGGCGTCATTACCTTAATTGGTTTGGGATGATCTTTATTGTGACCAACTGTTTTCAATATGCCAGGCATAAGAGTGGTACGGACAACCTGAAACAAGTAGATCGACAAAGTTAACAGACCAAAAATATATAAAACTGGTAAAAGGTAGGGTTGAAAATAACTGAACCTCAAAATCTGCAGAGCGAGGATTTCCATTAATCGCTGCAGTTTTATCTTCCTCCCGGTTAAGCATGGTGGAAATTTCTTTGCTCGAGCATAATATCCAAGTCAAAACCTCCATATATCCAACTGTTGCGATCTAAGAGGTGTAAACACAATTTCAGTTCAAAAGCAAGAAATTCCAACTGAATAGAAAAAGTGTTCAAAGTTTCAAGCAGAAAGACGCTTGACAAAATGGACAAAATATACCAAGAAAAGCATGATGATGAGCTGCAGCCAGGAATCAATTTGAACAGTCAATTACTGATAGCATATAAATTTGTAAATATTAACAGACAGACCATGCAGGCATCAAATGATTATATGGAATTAACCCTGAGAACTGAACATTTAATGATTAGGAGTAAGCAATAGATACAGAATATAAGATCTTTATAATCTCACCTCTTCTCGAATAAGATCACCGAACTTATTCAATGATTGTGGCTTCACAGATGGAAATGTTATCTTTGGAATTTCATTGTAGCCATAAGCAATAGCCACATCCTAAAACAGAAGGAAAAGCAGAACAATAGTCAGGTCAGTGTACAAGCAAAGAGAGTCATATAATCACGCTTAAGACTAAGACGAAATGGATACCTCAGCCACATCACAAGGATGAAGAATGTCACTTCTAGTGGGAGGAACTGATATTGTGAAGCTGGCTTCGTTCTTCTCGGATATTGAGTGCTTTGCATGTAATTGCATTTTATTCAACAGACGAGCAGACTGAAATTTGATGTATTGATTGCACATCGAACAACATCGCAGTGTATTTCTGACGCAAAGTTTTTAACATCTCGCGCGAAATTAATGCATTCTTTCGTTAGATGAGTTAACAAATGATGTGAATGTTGATGATAATGATGAGGTAGCAAAGGAAATAAGGAGACGTGTTAAAAATGGAAGAGTCCAATGTCAGTGGTGTTCGACGATTTCACTGTCTTGCTAGCTTATGACGACTAACCGATGGTGTCAAATAGTACAAAGGTTACTATGCAACACGGCATTTTGTTGTATAAGATTGGAAAGGGATACCATTCAACTTTGGTAAGTTGGTGGTAGAACAACTAGGGTGTATGGAAATGTAATCCAGCTACGCCGCTTCCATCGTTGTTGATCAATTGTCAAGAAACAAGGTATGTCGATGGGTCCGAGACGACTGTCAAGACTTTCAAACATTCTCCATCAGCAACACCTTGTTTTCGGGAATAAGCTCCCAAACCGCCATGGAATAATCATTCCAAGTCAACGATGGACAAGATTCAAGCTAGGTCCGACGAGACGATCTCTACCCCGGTCGGTGTGATATGTTGGACCAATTCAAAACTTGAACAAAGTTTTTGGACAGGTACGTGCTCGAATTGAAGTTAGGTACGATTGACTTACTTGACTCCTTTCTCTCAAAAGTGAGAACAAGTAGGAGTGATTGAGTCGATGCCGGAATGACAAGTGGAGGAGAAATATGGATGTGATTAATCATTCCAACCATTTGAGGCATTCTTGAACTTTTTATTTTTCTTTGATCGTGAACATGTTTTTGTTTAAAACAAAGTTATGGTGGTTGATGATTGGACATCTTATTATTTTTGATGAACATCCGATGGTTTCGCTTATGGAATGCATGTTTTATATATGATGCCCGCTACTTTAATGGTGAAATGTTGTGATGGTGTCATTGTTTGGATGCTTGTTGATGAATGTGTGAGAATCGTTATGATGATATTGCAGAAAGTAGATTGTTTAGTGAGGTATTCTATGTATATTTGGGATTCGGAGCATGATATATATACGCATGTGTTGTATATACATGTGTTTGTGAAGAAAGGCAAAAGGGGAGTTTGTTAGAGTTGGTTAACTCGACTAACTCTCCGATTTCAAGGAGTTAGTTATTGATATTGTTTTGTCGCTTTTCTCTCTAGCAGTTACGACATGTTTCATGGACGCATGGTAACACACCTGGGAACAGTAAATGATCGCTACATATCGTGAGGACTAAGTTTGTTCGGTTCCTACTTTCCGTGAGCAAGTCTTTCAACCAACCGACATGACAGTACTACCAGGGCCAAATCGGACCACTACTTGCGAAGGCCTCTTAACATCTATAAAAGCAGAGGCAAAGCGACAACAAAGATACGTATTCATTGAAGAAAATCGAGATCTGCTTATGTTGTTGAGTCTGTTTGAACATTTCCAATATCACACGAAGTGTTTTAACTTAATGGTGTTAGAAGGTTGTCCTTTTAGTACACGAGTGTTGTGAGAAATCTTTAGTATTTTCATATATCTGAGAGATAGCTTTAGCTTTTCATAGATCTCGATAGATAGTTTTAGTACTCAACTTTCCGACTTTATCTTGTGGTAAAGTAGTGAGTTTTGTAACGTCACAGAATTTTATAGTGAATCATTTCGCCATATTGGCATACATATTATAATTATAATCAGAGAAAAGTTTCTTCGTTCTTCAAGCTTTTAATTCCACTGCTTTACTCGTGTGAAAACTGCTACATAACAATTGTGTGTTTAAGAAGCAACACTTTCAGGTTTTCTTTCAGATTTTTTGGATGTCGATATTGATATATTTATGGGGAAATATACTAACCTAATCTAATAAAAATCACACTTAACTCACATAATTCAATTCTGAAAATATAAAAATCACATGTAATTCACATATAAACATGACGAAGCCATAAACATGCTTTAACTGCTCACGTGAAAATATTAGCCAAAACAAGAATAAAAACAAAACTGTTAGAAATTTACGTCGTCAAAATATAGGATATTAGCACCAACAAAAATAAAAGACAAAACACTTGATCACGAGCAAAAGAATTGTACAACTTTCATAAATAGCTGCCGGCACTTATTCAATCCTCATCTCTCGTGAAAGATGTGATGCATAAGAGAATATAATATTCATATATATATATAGAGATAGATCGCGAGGAATGGATAAATTGGTATGAAGATGTTTGCTAGGAAATACGAAATATTGTGTTGTAAATGTCTCTGGGAGAAACAATTGACTATGAATGATGTGAATTACAAATGATTAGAATGATGACTTCTAATTCTATAGGATCCTAACATTAAATGACGAAGTAAACAGATAGAGAAAATAGAATGAAAATACTAAAAGTCCTCACAAATCTCTCAAACTAAATACTAGACCCATTCTGAAATCTGAGGTACAAAAGAATTAGATATTATGAATTTAAATTTATTAAAACATTACACTCGACAACAGAAGGCTAAATCAGACAATACACTTTAAGCTCTATGTTGTATCTCTTCAAGTAAAGTAAGACTGTTTTTATAGATGACTTGAAACCTTGATCCACAAACTTTCAAATCCACGTCTTCCACTTTATGGTTGTGAAGAAATTAAATAGAATAACACAAAATAATTCAATTGTTTAGAGTAGATATATAATACTCTGGCAATATATTTATTATTTTGTTCCAGTAGAAGTACTAAGCCTAGCTATGTCCCAACTCTAGAACTATAGTAATTATTATTCTATGATCAAATAAGTACCTAATGCTTTTGGGTCCATTCAAGTCCAATTTGTATACTCTTCTGCCCATCCATCAAAAGTTCAGATTATTTTTTAATTTTAATAAATTATATGGATGAAAAGAATTATCACATTGTAAGTATAAAAGATGTTCAAAAGAGGAAAATAAGTTTTGGTAGATGGACAAAAAAAAATTAAATGTTAACTTTAGTGGATAGAAATAATACTTTTTCCAATCATACAGTGGTTCAGAGAAAGTATGAATTACAGTCCAAAAATAATGGAGTTCAAATACCGTCAATCAATTTTGAGTTGACGTTAGATGGCGCCTAAATATTTAGAGACCCAAGTTTTGGTGACGACCTGAACTTAAAAATAAAGACCCTAACATTTTTTACAATTTAGATCTATCCAACTTTTTTTGCGAGATTGAAGTTGATATTAAAGTTGAGTCTTTATTGTTAAGTTTCAAATGTTAGGTTTAAATTGCAAATGACACCAAAGGTCGGCCAGTTGTGTTATTTTTATGTCGAATACATTGATAAATAAATATAAAACTTGTTTTATTAGGAAGATCAAAAATTAAACTCAAAACTGATCTATTGTTTCTAAATAAATTTTGTTTATCGGAGATGCATAAGCGACACAAATAAATAATTCTATAATTAATAAGGAAGATTGCAGACACACTGTTGTGGAATAGGCAGAACTGGTTTCATTAATATTGTAATATTATTCAAAGATTGAATTTTGTTGAATGAAGAAGACAGTGTATAATTAAATTCAACAGATGATGAATGCAAATCTAGAGCAGGTATGAGATCATAATACAAAATAAAGTTTAGAGATATGATTAAAAATAATTATATACAGCCTCAGGTAGATAAGCATCATAAAAATAAATTTCAAACAAGATATAGTTATCTAATGCATCCATATTAAGCTCATTAAGTAATTAAATAATTTCAAATCAATAATTAATACGTGAATCGTGTTGACGTTATTGAGTATGCAATTTGTATCACGGGTTAGGTGAGATTCGGCGGTTCGTCCAAAACCGAACCAACCCAAAACCCGAAACCAAATTTTCTTTAAAAACCAACCGCCTGATATAATTAATCAATCAAACCGAACCGAAATATTCGGTTCGGTTTCGTTCGTTTGGTTAAACCGATTATACCTATGTAAATACAGATTTAAATAAATGTCGTGTCTTCCAAATATAAATACATATGCTTCATCGTCAGAAGAAAGATGGAGAATCAAGAAAATCCAAAATTCAAACAAACCGATTTAAACCTGCTCAACTCGAAAAAATGATGCTTCCAAATATAAATACATATGCTTCCAAATATTAAATACAACATGTTCAACATCACATCACAAATCCATAATTTAGCCAACAAAGTAACACATCAAATTCATCATAAACCCACAATTTAGTTACCAAATCCACCAAATTAAAACAACTACACAACACATAAATGATAAATCCAATATCCAACAAAGATGCATCTTCTATGCATCATCACAATCGATCGATGAAGTCATATCTCCACCATGTTCTTGTTGACGCCACTTGTGCCGACATTTCTCACAACAAAAAAGAAAACATATATAATTATATACGCTAGTATAGAATATTATGTATGTTTGTCAAATTTAGATTTACAAATATTATGTCTCCACCAGATTCTCCTGACGCCACTTGTCGACATTTCTCACGCTACAAAAGAAAACATATATAATTATAAATAGTTAAGTTAAGTACAAATATAATAAGGCTAATATTACAAAAATGAAAAATAGTGAAATGACCTTCTTCAAGCTTTTCAATGCTTTCCAAGTCCTCTTCGTGTATTTAGTTGTTTCGACCTTCGTCTCAATCTTGAGTGATAAAGACACTCAACAATTTAGGAGTTAAAGAACTCCTAAAAGGATCAAGAACTCGACTCCTGCTAAAGGCGATTCGATGCCACAATAAACCGGCATTGCCAACACATCTCGAGCAAGACAAGATAGAACAGGTATCTATGCTCATTTATCTTCCACCAATTCAAGATAATGTCGCGCAAAATAACATCATTATCTTCAAGGTAGATATCTAATTCACCTGGCAAGCCACTACCTTTCTTACGCTTGAACATATCACTCATGCTCTACTTCAACCAAGGATTGGACGTTGGGAGAATTTGAAGAAGCGGATGAGCTTGTTTTGCATAGACCATGCATCGACTGACGCGATAAATCTCTTTATAAGCTTCTAGCAATTCTTTCAAAGCTTCCATTACACCATTGGCCATCTCTGTCTTCACGACCCGACTACCTAATCGTAATTAGGCCATGACTTTTAAGAAGGAAATTTAACGACAACGGGTTCAAACATATGTCAGAAGAGATGACAACAACTTTCATCATGAATGAATCTAATATTTACTGTCAAGAAGGTAACTATAAGGTAGGTTTCAAGAATGTTTTGTCAACAAGAAGGATTTATCAACAATTTAAAACATAGATCGACAATGATTCAATCGAATAATATCAATCCAACGAAACCATTTCGAGCATTCGAGAAACTTGTTCACCGAACATCGACATTATCAATTTATCATATCGTAACACATAAACAAGTAAGGTCAAAGCTCGCAACGAAACATGGCTGAGAATTATGTATGAAGACATAACTCTCTGGGCAAACAAACATATCAATAACAATAGAACAAACTTAATACGAAGAACATTTAGTGAAGCTCCTTCACAAAGATTCGATTCCAAAGATTCTCTCCAAATTAACCTGGATGTTCCTTAGAGCTAAGGAACTAATTCCCAATTTTATTTCTTTCTTTATCCATATCTTATCCTCATAGATCGCATAAAAGCCTCAAGCTCAAGACGGATCGAAAATTCAACTACCGGATCTTCCTATTTTGGATCATAAATTTTGAAATTGTGTGTGAGAATGTGTGCTATGGTGAGTGTTGGGGAAGAAATGAGGAAGATCATGTTTTGAAAGTATATGATATGTAATAATATAGTGGTAAAATAGTAATTTCACATTATAAATTAATTTTCTTTATTTTCCTAAACAAAATGGTGCTAACACACCATATTCTAGAGAAATCTATAAAATAATTTCATATTTTATCCATGATTTTCGGAATTAATAACAATAATAATAATATTAATGTATTTTCATGAAATTTTCCAAAATATGCTAGAAAATTCCATAATTAATTCCCAAAATTCCAATATTGAATCTTACTTTCTTAAGACCTTAAACTCATCATTTTAATTAATATAAAGTTCCAAAATTATAAAATATATAATAGGAACTCACTTTATAAAATAGAGATTTAATTCCATTTTATGCAAATAATGGAATTAAATATTCCATTTATTCTTAAATCCTTCAAAATCACTTTCTAAATTTTTCCATCATCAAATATCATTAAAATATAATAATTAAAAATATTTTGGCCTTAAAACCATTTTAAATATTTTGCTCTTAATCCGAGCTTAATCGCAAACACGCCACAAAAACGAGATTTTGAAATTCTCAATTTTCTCAAATAAAACTTATTGAGCATGTATCTATCATCTTAAGACCTTTCAATCTAGGTCTTCTTATCCTAAATAAGATCCGAGAATCTTATCTCGATTCTCCGATTCTATCGTCTCAACTCAAGCTTAACACAAAAGCTTCTAACTTAAACAAATCCTTCTTAAGGATGCAATGCCCTCTTAATAAGCTCTTAATCACGAGCTAATTTATGTTACGTGAAATACGGTATTACATTTCACCCCTTACAAAAATTTCGCCTCGAATTAGACGAAAAGCTCGTATATATCCTTCTCATCCGATCTTTAACTTTCATGTTGCTTCTTCTAAATCATCATTCTTTCATGTCGATCTAGATGCATCTCGACTCTTCGTAGCTTAAATCTTGTTCGCGAACATTTGTTCTTGTGAGATATGATGTGTTTTAATTAAACACATATCTTCGATTCCGTGATATGGAACACATCGCAATATTTTCAACCTCGAGCAAATGCTAATCAGACGACTAGCCAATCTTTCTGTGCATTTATTACGATCATCTCTTTAATCATGTTTAGTCCAAGCACTTTCTTCTTCAATTATGCTTTAAATAAATGATGATCTACACCGTCGTCAGTAAAAATTGTAGAGCCATATAAATCTTGGTTCGATCTGTCTTCTAACATTGGATAGTCCATTTAAATTCACCATCTATTCGGATAGAAAGTCACTAAAATTGATCTTGTATGCACCTTTATTATAAACTCGTCCAACACGAAATATAAACTGGAGTCCTTGTTCGAGATGACTTTGTTCGAGATGATCGAGACGAGCACTTTATGTAAACATACTATCTCGACGCACACTGAGCTAACTTGTCACCCATACGTGATAGAGATCGAATAACATAAGCGTTCTTCGTGAGTCGATTGATTGTCACCCACGCTCGAGTTGATAACTAAAGCGTATGTCTTCTTATCTTTTCAACTTTATAAAGAGTATCACGAATTAATCGCAATTCACTATCATATATCGCGACAATCTTCTTTCGCTTCATGCTCAGAATTAAATCTCTTTCGGTTGTGGAATTCGAGGTATATACTTTAGTACCATTCTTTTGAATTGCTCCCACGTAAAATTCTCTAGTTGCTCAAGGAAGAGCTGACGTAATATCCACCGTGAAGTCGTTGACCTTCAACATCAACGATATACATAGAGATATTTTGATCAAAGCTCTCCAAATTTCAAACACGCTCATTGAAACGAACTCATTCTTTAAGATCACCGAGTATCAACTTCATTGAGGATAAAGGATCCGTATAGAAACCTACCGCAATTGGTTTAAGAAGTACAAGTAAATCTTAAAAACAATTGTATTCTTATTCTTTGATCGAGGATTTCTTCTTCGGGTATACACGCATTGCAATTGAATACCAAATCAGATATCTTGCTTATCAATAACAGGATATAGGTTTTCAATCAATAAGCAAACTCGGATCTCAAAGGTCTTCAAATTGCCACAAAGTTATGATGTGAAATGAAATAGTTGGATAGCGAAATGATCGATAGATATCAATGAAAGAAATTTGTATCTCAAGACTTTTACAAAACAAGGAAAACTTTGCTATCCGGGCTTTCGGTATATAAATTCTTTAATATCTCCGCAACCACATCCGATATAATCTATAACTATCCTCCACTCTATCCACGATAAGCTATTTTTTTGAAAGGCAAATGACCGATATGTAGGTTGTAGTCGGCTGTCAACAACTTGTACAACTTAAGTTCATACACAAAATCTCAAGGCATCCAAGGTCTCGATAAACTAGTTTGATTCTTGACATTTCAAAGAAAAGGTCTTGGAAACATAAGAAAATAGAACAAACTGAATCGATGTAGGAATCTCAAGAGATGCGAAAGGTTGATTGCATTAATTGGGTTAATAAGAAGCATCTCAATATCAATTTAAGAGTAATCAAATTACAAGATCTACATCGATTCGGATAATTAGTCGAGCATTTGATAGGAAGACTCTATTTTAGAATAAGAGACTAGTATCATGCTCGTGCATATAAGAATCAACATCTATGAGTTCAAGATTTTAACCATCATTATTATCAAATGGAAGAGGAAAATTTATCAACCAACCAAGTCGATGAACAATTTAGATAGATTTAGCAATAGGAAAATGAATTAAAATGAGGAGGCTCGAGTGTACATAATATTAAAATTTGATGGTAACTAGAGTCGAGAATCAATTTGCTCAAAACAACGAAACCGACTCAATATGAACAATGGCAACAAGAACAACCCAAGCTTGCCACTCTTTAATCAATAAAGGAATCGATTGAAATTTCCATCAAATCTCGACACGCCTTGCCCAAATGTTTCTCCCACAAACGATGGAATCAAGCAAGAAATTCTTAAGGTAAGATACTCGTCGATGCATATAGATAGAATTTATCTTTGATCTTTGTCGATGAATATAAACGAAACGATGACAACGTAATGATGACAACGAATAACAACCACGGATTTACGACAAACAAGTCGTATTTTTCGAGCTGTCGACGATTCTCATCATCGCAGAAAACAATACCGAACTCTGCGAAAAACTTATTCATATTGTTCGCCATCTCTTCTCAAAACTCTTTCCACTTAGCTCATAGAGCAATAGCTCATTTCAAACACACATTTCATATAACAATTCCTTCATTAGGCGACACTCAAACATCTTCCGAGATAACCATAATCATCATACTCATAAACATAATCATAAGCATAAGCTTTTACCCGTGAGCTAGAGACGACGGAATCGAATACCGAGCTTCTCATAAACAATTGTCTCTTTCGACTCATTTTTCAATTCAAAATCAAACAACCGATTCTATAACTCGATTCTCAATAGAGTCAAACAACCTCATAACTCAAATTCTCAAATAGAATCATTTCAAAGAATTCACAGTTCAAGGTACAAACCGCACTGCACTTTCAAAGATTCATAAGGATTCATAACTCATATTGCAAAACTTGCACAAACCGCAATTTCACAAGGATTTCACAGTTCGTAATTCAAACCGCTCGATACTATTCGTCACGACCCGACTACCTAATCGGTAATTAGGCCATGACTCGGTTTAAGAAGGAAATTTAACGACAACGGGTTCAAACATATGTCAAAAGAAAGATGACAACAACTTTCATCATGAATGAATCTAATATTTACTGCTCAAGAAGGTAACTATAAGGTAGGTTTCAAGAATGTTTTGTCAACAAGAAGGATTTATCAACAATTTAAAACATAGATTGACAATGATTCAATCAATAATATGAATCCAACGAAACCATTCTCATTCGAGAAATCCTGTTCACCCAACATCGACATTATCAATTTATCATATCGTAACACATAAACAAGTAAGGTCAAAGCTCAACGAAAACATGGCTGAGAATTATGTATGAAGACATAACTCTCTGGGCAAACAAACATATCAATAACAATAACAAACTTAATACGAAGAACATTTAGTAAGTTCCTTCACAAAGATTCGATTCCAAGATTCTCTCCAATTAACCTGGATGTTCCTTAGAGCTAAGGAACTAATTCCCATTTCATTTCTTTCTTTATCCATATCTTATCCTCATAGATCGGCATAAAAGCCTCGCTTCAAGACGGATCGAAAATTCAACTACTGGATCTTCCTATTTTGGATCATAAATTTTGAAATTGTGTGTGAGAATGTGTGTGCTGCGTGAGTGTTGGGGAAGAAATGAGGAAGATCATGTTTTGAAAGTATATGATATGTAATAATATAGTAAGGTAAAATAGTAATTTCACATTATAAATTAATTTTCTTTATTTTCCTTAAACAAAATGGTGCTAACACACCATATTCTAGAGAAATCTATAAAATAATTTCCCATATTTTTATCCATGATTTTCGGAATTAATAACAATAATAATAATATTAATGTATTTTCATGAAATTTTCCAAAATATGCTAGAAAATTCCATAATTAATTCCAAAAATTCCAATATTGAATCTTACTTTCTTAAGACCTTAAACTCATCATTTTAATTAATATAAAGTTCCAAAATTATAAAATATATAATAGGAACTCACTTTATAAAAATAGAGATTTAATTCCATTTTATGCAAATAATGGAATTAAATATTCCATTTATTCTTAAATCCTTCAAAATCACTTTCTAAATTTTTCCATCATCAAATATCATTAAAATATAATAATTAAAAATATTTTGGCCTTAAAACCATTTTAAATATTTTGCTCTTAATCCGAGCTTAATCGGCAAACGCCGACGCCACAAAAACGTAGATTTTGAAATTCTCAATTTTCAAATAAAAACTTATTGAGCATGTATCTATCATCTTAAGACCTTTCAATCTAGGTCTTCTTATCCTAAATAAGATCCGAGAATCTTATCTCGATTCGCCGATTCTATCGTCTCAACTCAAGCTTAACACAAAAGCTTCTAACTTAAACAAATCCTTCTTAAGGATGCAATGCCTCTTAATAAGCTCTTAATCACGAGCTAATTTATGTTACGTAAATACGGGTATTACAGGCCATTTTGTTCTCCATACTCTTCAACAAGGCCATATTCAACGAACTCAAATTTATATTGTGGATCTAAAACTACACCACATATATGAGTTTGTTCATATTTTGGATCCCCAATATTTATCAGCTTTTGTTTTCATTTTAACACCCATCGCCTCACATCACTTTCTTCATGATTTGTCCACCCTTCAACAAGAGCCTTACTCACTAATCTCATCATAAAGTGCTTGAAGTCACATACAATGACCCGAAATTCTAATGTTGAGATGATAAGTGGAAAGAAGTTCAACCATTCTCTTAACTTCTTCCCAATCAAAATGTGGGTGCTCCATTAGGAAGATCAAGTAGAAAGTGTGGATCTTCAATCTCAAAAGCTTTTGAAACTTAAGTGCAACACTCAACATTAAATAGGTAGAATTCCATCTAGTGCACACATCAAGACACAATATATTTTTGATTCAATATTTTCTAGGTCACGACATTCTCTAAACCTTGCCAATCTAGCACCGAATGTCTAATGAATCTAATCGCATCCCTAACCTTATTGATGGATGGATTTACTTTTTCAACCCATCTTGCACTATCAAAGCAATGATATGAGCAATGCACTCATATGTAAAACTTTCCTTAGCCAAAGCACACCCCTAGATGTCAATCTCCTTTCAAATATTGAATGCAAGTGTCATGGAAGATGCATTGTCCACAATGATTGAAAAACTTTGCAATTCCCATTCACGAAGACAACCATCTATTTGTCTACCCAAATCCTCACCCTTATGACTTTCAATAGTGCAAAATTAATAATCTTTTGTGAAGATTCCACCTTTATCAATGAAGTGAGCAAGTGATGCATGTAGTTCAAATGTCGCAAAGATGTCCATGTATCCGTAGTTATACACACTTTGACCGACTTTTAAAATAATCACGTAATTTTATCTTTTCATCCAAGTAAAGTTGATAATGTCTGATATGGTCCAACGAGAAGGAATTTTAAACCTGGTTGTAAAAGAACAAAATCAACAAATCCTTCCCTCAACATGCTTAAAAGGTAACTCATCCTTAATAATCATAGCCGCTAACTTTTTCCTACAAAGTTCTTGATCAAATTTCCACTAGTAAGAATACCCCATACACTGTAATTATCCCTTCACGTAGCAAGAAAGACAATTGTGATTGTCTTAATTCTAAACTACATGGATTTTTCTTGCAAACCCCAAGATGACTCTTAAGTGTAGTGTCATGCTTCTTAGGATCCGATAAATAGCTCTTACCACAATAGTTGCACTTGGCTTTTCTCTCAATCCCATCAAAGAATACGTGTAATGTTCCCACACTCCGATCTAGGCCTCATTGATTTCGTGTTAGTTGTTGATTCTTCTTCCCGCTCAACTTCGTGCTCAGTTTGGCTTGGTTCTCGCCATCTAAATGCAAAATAAATTAGAATAAACCAAGTTATTTTCAATGAAAAAATCATCCCGAACACAAATTATTTATTTATTACTTTATTAATTCTAAGAGTTCTTTCCGTTAAGAATATGGCGATAGTAGTCTTTCCGATCTTTAGAGGGACTCGCATTTTAAATTGAAATTCAAGTCTTTCTGATTTTCTATTAAATGTTGGATTCTAATAAACTGATTTTTCTAGTATCCTCTTGTATTCGTCTGGAGGAAGTAAGGTTTACTAGGCTTACCATTTAACTATTGTAATTTGTAAAGTAGATTAGCTACTGTCCTGCAAAATGCACTAGAATGTGATAAAGTTAAATGAATTTAACACATTTGGATAAAAACGTTAGTTCTAAAGCTCGGAACAATCAAATTAAAGGTTTAATTTTATTTGTTATTTATGTCTTATCACAGAATACATACTTGCAGCAATACTTTTTTCTTTTCTCCTTTTATAAAGATTTTTTTCTCAATGAATTCATCCCGAACACTAATAAGTAGCGAACACACTTCAAATTTACCAATGAATTCATATTTGTCTCAGAATAAAATAATTGACAAATCTTGCAACAGAGGCAATACCATTAATTGCTGCCACATTTACAAACAAATAGACCCAAACCTTAAAGAAACATCTCACGAGGTTTAGCATCAAAGACGCAAAATACCATATAGTTTCCACATTTTACAAATAAATGTCTCAAAACACACACACACACACATCCAAGAGAGCAGAAAATTACTCAGAAACGAAATAGTAGGAGGCGCGAGAATGGCGTCGGCCACGGGAGCGGAGCAGAGCGCGAGAGTGGCCGGCCCTGCTCAAGTTTCGGGGTGAGCTGGCAGGTAGGTTTTGTGTTTTGGGGTGAAACGAAAGAGAGAGCGCATTTCACGTGATCGACAAAGTGGCTGGCCCGGCCCGAAATGCTATCGCAAAATATGGTAGCCAAACCAATCCCATCTCCATCGCCAACGGCCAAACCCCCAATATTTAATTTAATAAAACATTATTCTTTTGCTTAAAAGCATCGCACTTAATCAATTAATTCATTTGGCTTTTGTAAGCCATTTTTTCTGACGCTTGTAATTAGTTGTCATATTATCCAAATTTATTGGAGGCTACAGCTCGCCCCGCCGTGTATCGTCCCGCATTTTGTTGAGTGCATGTTAATTGTTTTTTTTGCTACTGATGCAAACTAAGTGTGTTAGAACATAGAAGTTTTCGATTCGCTTTTGGGTTTAAAGTTTCTTTGAATATTTAAGATTTTCAATTATTCTTACACAAACACAATTCCATTCACCTCATTTACTTTCTAAACAATGAACAAAACAAAGAATCACCTACTCCCAATTCAACAATCAATATAGCATAATCTATATCCCATAAACCAATAATCATATGATTCATATCAATTTGGTTATTCATAAGTTTTGATAAAAACAAAATCAAAAGTTCCTTCTAAAGCTTTCACTTATAATTTTTCCTCAACCACACATACACTGAACTTGGATAGAGACTTAGAGAGAGGATGGACGAAAGCAGTTTTAATAGTCTTTCTCATTCATTTTATTTTCTCTTTACTAATTAGTATTTAGTATTTACTACTAGTCTACTAATATAAAATATTAAAATTTTAAATGTGTGGGGTTTGTTAACTCCGGCTTTTTTAGCCCCAATGGCCACCATGTACGTGGCTCTTTAGGCCGATTTTTTGGTTCCTGCTTTCAGCCCAACCCGACCCTAATTCCGGTACCGGTCGCCCATCGAGCGGGCCAATTTTGCCAACTTAATTTCACGCTTGGGGCTTGGAGTTGGAGTTGGGGTAGGGTTTGTAATACTTAATAGATATTATAAATATAATATATAATACATAATATATAATCGGACGGTTCGGTTTAAACCCAAATTTTTGGGAAACCGAATCGATAATAATTGTCATGATTTCACACCAAACCGCACTGCTTTGAAAACGAACCGAACCGCCAATTTTGTTCGGTTCGATTCGGTTTTCGGTTTCATGCGTTTCACCCCTAATCACAACTCAACCACTTGTGATGGACGTAACTAAAATTCTATTAGAAGAAATGTATTTCAATTGGTAAGATAATGAAATGAAATTAGAAGTTATCTTATGTCGTTTTTAGTTACCCATAGCTGCTAATTATTGTTTTCCAATTCTGTATCACCGAATCTAACCACTGAGAAAGGTTATTAAACTTTTATATTAATTTTAATATTTTGCTAAATTAAATTTTCTAGAAATATAATTTAAATTCTAGTGTATCATATGTATTTTTATTTAGTGTCTCTGACATATTATAAGCTCTTTTGTCGTGGAATAGAAACTGAGAGATTTAATAAATATGAATATTGAAACTGAAGCTTTCGTCGTGGTACGAAGTAACGAAGGTGTTTAGGCAGCGATATTTAAATTTTATTGCAATTTATGAAAAATGAGTGGTAAGTGAAATTTAACATACATACAAATATATAATATTTGATGAATTAATTGAGCTTTAAAATCCTTTAAAATAATGTCAATTTTGACCCTCGATAGTACGATTCCATGTCATAGTCGATCTACATGTTTCCAAAACTACTGTCAATAATATAAGATATTAATTTATTTGTGTGTGTGTACTCTGTTACCTAAATTATATACGGCAATAATGAAATATCTCCTACTTCATATATATTATTAGGATAATTAAAAAAGTAATTATTTTGGACTTTAACGAATTTTCAAAATAAATTCGGTGTTTTTTGCAGTTACAAACATAACTTCAAAAGTACAAGGAATATTAAAATGTCAATATAACTTAGGTAAAAACGAACTTTGTTCGAAAATAGATCAAACTCAAATTAGTTATATAAAGGCATATGGCAATATTAGTCTATTATCACCAAGTTAGTTTGAAAATTACTCAAGTTATAAAATATTAGAGTATAATTTAAATTCATTTCGATCATAAAACCGTAAAAGTCAACTCCACTAAATGCAAACCCAAGGAACCCATTAATGACATCACTTTTATTCACATAAATGAAGTTATATAAAATTATAATATTTAAAACAAGAAAAGGACACCCAATATTAATCTTGCATATGTATTGGGCCCTAGTTATTTAGAAGCAGATAATTAAAAGGCACACAACACAAACCAAACTCACTTCCTCTAAACCAAAATGGCTTCTACCTCCCTCCAATCCTCCCAACCGACGACGAAACTCCCTACGCCACCCCAATATTCTGGCCAACCTCCGCCGGACGCCGTCGTTCTCATCTTCATCGCGCTCGAATTCCTCCCTAGAATCATCACCGTTCCACCCCAACGATGCATCCCTCCATATAGCCCAATCACCACTCTAAACTTGATAAGAACTTTCTCTTGGGAGCAAACGCCGGAATCCCCAAGAACCACAAGAAAACCGATCCTCCGGCCGCCGCCTCCTCCTCCCATTGCCGCCTGCCGCCACCCCTGCCGCAGCCAAGAAGTGGCGGAGCCAAGAAGAGATCACGCCCAGGAAGCATCTCACTGGGTCTAAAGAGATCCATTTTTGCAGCAATGATTGAATGCTCCAAAGATGATGATCATGATCATGGTGCAAGCATCTGGAATAAGGGAGTTTGAGTGATAGATTTGGATTCATAAACATGTATACTTCTTGCAAGAAAATATGTGCAATTTCCCAATCAATTGTTTATGTTCCAAGAGCTAGTAGCCCACATTATCTTCTTCATCGTGATCGTCGTGGACCGGTGGAACCCTAGCTAAATTACTTTCAATTTCATGTATATTTTGATGCTGTTGTTACATTAAATCACTTGATCTTCTTTTTCTAGCTTCGATTTGATGTTTTTCTTGTTCTTGTTTTTGTATCTTTGTTTGAGTGTTGAATGTATTCCACAAATATGGGGACAAGCTAAGATGCCCTAAGTCATGTTGTAGTGAATCAAAATCTAGTAAATTAATTGTGGGTGTAAGGAGTATGATCTATTTGCTTTACTTAATTATGCACGAATATTAAAACATACAAATCAGTGTCCTTTTCTGGACATCATGTGATGTTTTCTGGAAGCTTGAGTGGAAGTTACAAAAGCCCATGTGAGTATAGGGTTGAGGAATTTGGTGTCACACTTAGCATTATCTTATCAAATTTTGATGCGATATCGTATTTCATTTTTGATTAATTTAGGATATTATTTTAGATATATGATATATTAAAATTAAATTATATAATTTATACTGTTATATTTGAAATTAAATTTTAATATTTCACTCTTTATACTAATTATTATTAATATTTATTTTGTAGTTCTCATTTTTTATTAGGATAGAAAATTCAATTATTATAACAACTTGTTTGAGTATTTAGATATTCTTCAAATTTAAACGGTCGGGTTAGTAATTAATAGGTATTACTTACGGGTTTGGGAGAAATAGGTATGAATAATAAAGTTAGTATTTGTGATGGATTTGGGATGAATATTGGTAGATGAACTTATAAAAGTTTTTAGAAAATGTTTAATGGATGAGTCCGAACCATTATCATTCCTAATTTACACTTGAGTAAAGTGATTATCACTCAATTATGATGATGGAAATAATTAAAGTGAAAAAATGTTTTAACTGTAACTATTACTTGGAGCGAGCTCCGAGCATCTATCCAGCCTCTGATTTTATTTTCATTGCTTTTTTGAAACACCGACAAGATTGATTGTAAGATATTAAAATAAAATAAATTAATGTTTGCTTTTCAACAAGATGGATGTCCGTACAGTTAAAGTCCTCTTGCTAAATATAAATCATGTTTTGTTCCCTGTTCATGTCATTCTTTATCAGACATTTCGAAGGTTTAATAATTTCACATATAATTATTTAATTTATAAAATTAAAGATTATTACTATTATTGAGTAGTGTAGTCGTGTTTAAAATAAAAGATTAGGTAGGAGTCATCATTTCTAGCTGATGTTTGTAAATATGTTATGGACTTCAAAATTGGAATATTTTTGAATTAACTAGTGTAGGACCATATTATGAGGTTCAATGGGAATAAAAGGCTGAAAGTCGACGAGCCTATGTGGTAGATAAATTTTTTAAAATAAAAACATATATATATATATATATATATATATATATATATATATATATAATTGGACCTTATTTTATTTACTTCAAAAATGTATTGAATTATCAATCAGTCTATTGAACACTAATTTTATTTATTTGAGTTTGAAAACAATATATTTATATTCATATAAATATGCAATCAAAGCATTTTTTTTTATTTTTATTTTCGTTATATCTCATAAATTGTCTCTTGAATAACCAAATTACAAATTACATAAAACTAAAAAATAAACTTTATTTTAAAATATTTATAAATTTAATTATCTTGATTGTGATTTAACACCATTAGTCGTTATTGCTTGAAATTACTACACATGCACATATCTCATGCACGCCTCGAGCCTCTCACCAATAGCCAAAAGTATTTATATCTACTGCTTTTGTAAGTTAAAAGTGGTGAACGTGTTAAGTTGGAATTTTCCTGTAGGAATGATGAACAATAATAATTTGTTCCACACTCAACATTTTATTATCACCTTGCCATAATTTTAATGTCCCACATTTTGAGTTTTCTTTTCTTCCCTTTTCATTTTATGGCCGAGTTAACCATTATCTTAGCCAATTATCACTGAACTAAAAGAAATAAAGGTATAAAAGAACAAATACACACAATGATTTTTAGGGTAACTTATAACTGAGTAAATATATCGTAGCATAAAATGTTATATATCCTATTATCTTGATCAGTTAGACAAATTCGATCTCTTATTTAACAAAATTGTTGACTATCATTAAATTTATCGTGCAACCATTCGATCTATTATTTAACATATTGTGCAACCAAATATAATTTTAAGGAACACTTCTAAGTTAATCCTATTTGATAAACAACTAAAAATGGACTCTGTCAATCTTTTACAAATTAATCCTTTTTTCAAAAATTAATTTCAAGTTTTTCAATTTTTATATATGAATAGTGTTAGTTTCACGTCATTTCTAGATTTTATTTTCATTGATCCTAGCTAGGGTAGGGTCTACATCTCTCTCTCCTTGAGTAAAACAGTGTGGATTGAATTTCGAGATTTCTTCTTTTACACAAGAAAGGTCCATTTTTCGAATGTCCCTACTATATGTGTCTCAAAATCTACTAGTTGTGTTGCAGATTTTCTATTCTATTTCATCCTTCCTCCTCCCTTTCTGAGGGGGTGATTGAGGTTTCTTTAGTGTTAAATTTTGTGATGCTTTGATGAATTCATTGTCGATTGTTCTGCAATGATAGAAATTATATTCTAGGAATGTAGGCAATGTGTTATTAGTTATCGATTCGCCTATTTACTGATCGAATTTGCTTAATTGTGTTAATTTGATTGAGATTAGTGCTATTAGTTTCAATTCGCCTATTTATTGATCGCATTTGCTTAAATTGATTAGGAGTTTGGTTGCGATTGATTTTTCACTTCGTTTCGATTTACAGCTTGTGTTGCTATGATTCTGAAAGTTTTTGCTTAGAATGCCGACTAGCTTTTGTCAATCATATTTAATTTTGTCAAACAAGTGGTGGCATATCATAAAGGTGTTGCTTTTCATTTTCACAATTTTAGTCTTTGGAATGAGTCCTAATTCACTGAAGAATTATGCTTAAAATTTTGTGAGATTGAACTTTGTTTTCTGCAGAAATTTAGTAAAGGCAATTATTGATTAAATCCTAAACTATTTGTTTGTCCCAAAATGTCCTAAATTTTCAATAATATCAATAAATCCCAAAATCCGATTGATTTTCATGTACAAACGAGCTTCAATGAATAATTTAAAAGCATGATGCTCTATTACCTTTTTTATAAACACAAATATATTTGGTGTTTATTTGTTTGATGACCATCGATTACGAATTTATGAAAGATAATAAACATGAATACATTTGGTAACTAGAAGGATAAATTTAATATTCGCTAGACAAAATGGATGCAACTAGAAGAGATAAATTTAATATTCAATACAACAACCTTAACTACGAAAAGAGATATCATATGCAATCGGATGTTCACCAACAATGCAAAAAAAAAAACGAATGTATTCATATTTATTATCTTTCTAAATAATTAACTGATGGTCATCAAACAAAATAAACACCAAATATGTTTGTGTTTATAAAATGATAACTAAAAGAGCTATCATAAACTTTTAAAATTATTCGTTGGAAACGACGTCGTTTTTGTCACATGAAAACCAAGTCAAGATTTCGTTGATCAAAAACATTAGGGATGATATTTTGATACAATATTCGATATTTTATTGATATTATTGAAAGTTTAGGACATTTTGGGACAATCCAAATAGTTTAGGATTTAATCCAATAATTACCCTTTAGTAAATGATTAACTTCAGTACTTTGAAGTCTTTACTTCTTCACTCTGTAGCCGTAACTTTCACCTCAAAGGCTTAAATTATTGATTCTCGTCTTTGAATGATGAATTATTCGACTTCTGAACTTGTAGATGTCTCGAAGATATGATAGCCGCACTACAATCTTCTCCCGGAAGGGCGCTCTACCAAGTTGAGTACGCGATGGAAGCTATTGGAAATGCAGGAAGTGCAATTGTTGAATTGTGTTAGTCGGTAAAAGAAGGTCATATCCAAACTACTCGAAATCTCCACATCTGTCTAGAAGATGTACAAGATTGATGACCATGTAGCCTGTGCTGTGGCTGGAATCATGTCGGATGCCAATATTCTCATCAACACAGCGAGGCTCCAGGCCCAGTTCTACACGTTTGCTTACCAAGGGCCAATGCCACTTGAGCAACTAGTTCAGTCCCTATGCGACACCAAGCAGGGCTACACGCAGTATGGTGGCCTCCGCCCTTCGGTGTTTCGTTTCTATTTGCAGGCTGGGACAAGAATTACGGGTTTCAGCTCTACATGAGCGACCGGACTGGGAATTTCAGTGGCTGGAAGGCTGCAGCAATTGGGGCAAACAACCAAGCTGCTCAGTCCATACTCAAGCAGGATTACAAAGACGACAACACCAGAGAAGAGGCCATTCAGCTTGCTATAAAGGTGCTTAGTAAGACCATGGACAGCACGAGCCTAAACTCGGAGAAGCTTGAATTGGCTGAGACATTCGTGTCATTTTGCTTCTGCAAATGAGTTATCAGAAATGTGGGAACCAACTGTTGTTTATGCATGAAATTTGAAGCTTACCTTGTTTGTAGTGATAATACAGAGATTACAACTAAGGATATTGTATATTTGCTGCTTGTGATGTCGGATTTGTCTAAAATAAATGCTTTGCATTGATCTTCAAACCAAAATTGGACGCGAGGTTTCCTATGTTGAACGAAATAATAGTACTTTGAAGTTTTGTTTAAATGTTTTATTAGGCAAAACTACGGTTTTGGAGTTGTTTATTTGAAGGACTATTTATCTATTTTGAGTTACTGGTTTTAAAAGATACCCAGAAAAAGTCCATAAATATATTATTATAATTAGTTGACGCAACCTCCATTTTACTTGTGCCAATTCTCTCATTTTCTTCAATGAAAGATCCTAAAAATACCTATAAATTCAGATGGAGAAGAGGAATAAATAAAATGATAAAATCGAACAATCCAACAAATGAAGTCCGAACAATTGAATATCGACTAGAGAATGAAAACAAATCCATGTTAGCTAAGTCCGAAAAGCAAGGCTGGCGGCATCAAGCATCTTCAACAACAACAGCAACTAGGAGAATAAGCACTAGCTACATAGTTTACTACATCTCAATGTCTAATACGAATAAAGATCCATTGAATCTCTTTCCTACATGATATCATATAATATAATATCTTCATTTCTATTTTCCTCAAATTTCATTTATTCTTAAATTCCTCAAATCTCATTTCCTACATCGTTTTCTAATCAAACTTCATCTTGAATAAAACCTATATAAATAGTTGTGTGTATTTTTTCATCCCACATTCACAATTGTTTTGTCCCACCAATTTATTTTGGTCAATTAATTAATTAGTTGGCAAAATAAATACTTATATACAATTTTGAGAAATTTAATTTAATTTGACTAATATTATTTTAAATTTTTCATTAGACTTTACTAATTCAAGACATAAATAAAATTATATATTTTTACAATTTTTAAATAAAGTTTGAATTTTGCATCATTTTTCATAAACTTCACAAACTTAAAATCGAAAATAAATGTATATTTAATACCTCCTTATTTAAATTGCTTATTATTTCTTTTGACAATCCACTAAAAACATTTACTTTTCTTATGATATGGACCCACCATAATCATTTTAACGTTCCTCCTATACTACCCACTTATTTATAAAAAATATGTTATGGTCCACTTTTTAATTCCACTTACCATTAATTTATTCATTTTACCTAATACTTTACAATTGTGGGTCACCTCTCCACTAACTCTACATTCATTATAATTTATTAAAACCGTGTCACTAAACTCAAAAAAAAATGGATAAAGGAGTATAATTTTATAAACAAATTTTGAAACTTATATTGATTTTTCATTTCACAAATTAATAAAAATTTGAAATAAATAGTAATGTTAAAAAATTTATTGAAAGGATAACCAATTATTAGAATAATATATTTTACAAATGTAAATAAATTCATATAATCAACGGATATTACTATATGGAAAAAAACAATAACGAATAAAGTAAAAATAGTTTTAATTGTGAAAGTGGCATTTATATAGATTCTATACATGTCCAAATGATTGATATACCTACATAGAATTTTCACAGTTTTAATCTATTGGAGTAATATATATTATATTAATTATATATTTTGTGAATTATATATCGGAGGGTGTACTAGTACTCGTTAATAGAAGAGCTTACTTAAAACTAAGTTAACTAACTACAACACATTTCTTGAATTGAGAAGTTTTATTTGCAAAGTTCACAAAATGTAGGGTTCTCCGTAATCAATTAATCATGTTCTTATATTATATATAGAATTTTCTCCATCACAAAAATGAAATTGAATGGTAATAAGGTGATCTTTTAGAGAAAATATCCCAATTAAAATCAATCCTGGGGTAGATGAGATCAAAGAATTCAACTCAAATCACACGTGTTAGTTGCAAATCTCGAGATTATAGAGATATTCATGCATGGACCTCTAAACGGATAATAATTTCTTTAACTAGTCAGTTGTAATCTAGATTGATAATTTTCCTGAAATGACTCGTTCATCCAATACGAGCATATGATTTATCCAAAATTAACGAAATTCTTTTGCAAAAGCCCTAAAAAGTATTGCTGCAGTATGGAAGTTGATGTTTTAATTTTCTAATTTTCGGATCCTGCATGAATTCTGGGAAAAGAACAAGAAAGAATATATTTTTTCTTTAAGAGAGAAAGAGGGCTGCGGATTTTGTAAAACCAAGGAGAAAGATTGGAATTTTTCAAGGTTAATAAAGAGATGTTGTATTTGTGGGTATTTTTATGCTGCATTTCCTATTTCATGGGCTTCTTCGCCGCTGCTGGAAATGTGGTTATGATTGCAAAGAATGTGACTTTATCTTTCCAAGATATTGAAGCTAACTTTGGTGAGTTTTGATAATTTCTCCTTTTCCTATTTTTTTTTTTGTGGATTTTGAATTGTATCATTTTGTTATAGAAGATTTGGTATATGGGTGGAGTTGCTATGTGATATGTTTATGCATTTGTTTTAGATAATTATTTTTCTATTTTCTGTTTGTTGAATTGCTGGTTGGTTGTAGCACCTCAGTGAGAAAGTCTGGAATATGTGGGACAGTGAGCGTTGCAGAACCTTTGGATGCTTGCTCGTTGCTGACTAACGAAAGAGTTGTAAGTATGAACAGCACCAGAAATCCATTCGTGTTGATAATCAGAGGAGGATGTAGCTCGAGGACAAGGTTAGACGAGCACAATCTGCTGGATTTCAAGCAGCCATTGTCTATGACAATGAAACCAGTGATTTAGTTGCAAGTAATGTCCTCTTTTCCTGCAAACTCATTCTTGAGAAATTCATGGATTTCATGCCATGTTTTAGAGGTTGTTTGGCTCTTGAGAAGTGCTTGACAAAATAAGTTCAAACAGCTCAACAATGAATTTATCCAGATCATCTTATTATGAGTTGTTATTTCCAACATATATCCTACTCCCACGTCCATAATAAGTGTATCACTTGTAGATGACACGAGTTTTAATAAAATTATTAGTGGATGTTGTTTGGGTGAAGAAATGAATCCCATTATGTGTTATGTTGTGAGTGGTAGAAATAGTTTTTGGTAAATAATGAGTGGTTGTGAGGTTGAATAATAAGGAGCAGTGTCATAAAAAGAAAGTGATACATTTTTGTGGACGCCTAATAAGACAATTGTGATACACTTATCGTAGATTTGAGATACTATCAACTTCACCTCATTTCAATTTTCTCTTAAAACATCATATAAACTGTTGGAGTTATAAGCTCTATAAAATAAACTTAGCCAAACACCTTAGTCATATTGATGAGATTCGAGGCTGTAATCCTGAGGCTCATTTATGCCTGATTTGCCATTATGCTTTCTGTTCATGGAATTAACCTAAGCTAATCAATTGACTAGCAATAGACCAGCAGAAGACTATTCTCAAATTCCACTGTAGAAGATTAAGGTAGTTTGATATAGATAGTGCGTCAAACACATCTCCTACAAAGTGCTCATCCTGTCTTTACTTTACCTAATCTCGATTTGTGGAAAAGCTAATTATGATCTTGCTATGAGCACCTCTTTTTCTTCCTTTTTAAATCGAGGTTGATAATGACTGTAGGTAGCAAAATTATCGTTTTGCCATCTTCCACAAGTTTATAGTGTGTAGCTTATCATGTTAATTGTTTATGGCTTTTCACTGCTTGTGAAGTTGAAGTATGTCAAAATGTTATCTTGTAATTCCATTTGAAATGCAGTGGCTGGAAATCCTGTTGGTATAAACATAAACGCGGTGTTTGTTTCGAAACTTTCTGGCGAAACGCTTGCAAAATATGCTGGTGCAGCTGATCTGCAGCTATGGATAGTCCTGAGCTATGAGAACCCGTCGTGGTCTATAATAGCTCTATTGATAATTTCTTTACTCGGTCTGTCAGCCGTTTTAGCCACTTGTTTCTTCGTGAGAAGGCACCGGTTCAGAGGCGAAATGCCTCTAGCGCCTCGTCTGAGAGAGTTCCATGGGATAAGCAGCCGTTTGGTGAAGGCGATGCCCAGCCTGATCTTCACGGCTGTTCTCGAGGATAACTGTACTTCTCAAACATGCGCGATATGTCTTGAAGACTACAGTGTCGGAGAAAACTCCGAGTTCTTCCATGTCGACACAGTAAGTCTTTGACTGAAGAACCTTTGGTGTTTCAATCTTAAACTGTTTCTTGTTATGTCATCTGCTCGAGTAATTTTATGTTGCATTTGACAGAATTCCACGCTGTTTGTGTCGACACTTGGCTAACATCGTGGAGAACATTCTGCCCCGTCTGCAAACGTGATGCAAAACCAAAACCACGAAACCTTCAGCATCAGAGTCTACACCGTTGTTATCAGCTTCCGTTTCTTCATCTTCGACTTCATCACCATCTTCACCCGAATCATCACCACCCTTGCAGATAGGGCCGTCATTGCTGCACCAGCACATACCTAGCGTCGTTTACAACCTGCATTCTCATCATCAACCACCCCAGAGTGACATGCCCCCTTCAACCCGATGGTGATTGTGCAGTGTCGTCGAACTCGACCAGTTACACGTCATTGTCGACTCTCAACTCCATATACGTCCTGCCATATGTTCCAACTGCAGGTAATGTTTCGTCGACCTACTTAGGCTCTTCAAGTCACGCGTCGTAGGGAGTCGTCTGCAGGGTTTTCGTCGTTTGATTTGACTCATGGGTGCTATGGAGCTACTGTAGCAAATTGTACATGGTATTATAGTGCAAGGTTTTAGCATCTAGATGTGGATGGGAGGTTGTGACAGTATGAGTAAATATTTAGATTCAGATGAGTACATATTTAGATGTCTATACTGTAATGGCTCTCGTTAATTTTATTTTTATTTTCTTCCTTTTCATTTATTCTTTGTTTTGTAATTATGTTGAGATTTTGTTGGTGTAATCTTTGATTGGGATGATGGAATAAAATGTTTATAGACTTATAGTACCAAAGTGAAGTACATTCTTTTAGTTCAGGAATTATTGTTGATGGCCTAATTTTTTTGGCGCTTCTTTCACTTTATATTATTTGGGAGATCAATCTACTTATTTTTGTGTAAAAGATTAACCTCATTGTCGTATCACGTAGATTTCAGCTTCTACTAGAGCGAAATGCATCTGTTAACCACCATATTTCCATTTCATAATGTGATATTCAAATATGCAATCTATATATTATAATATTTTCACTTGATTGCTGCTGACTGAGTTTTGCAGTTGCTTCTCCTCTAGGATCGCTGCCAATAGCATTTGAAAGACTTTCTAAAATTCACTGTACAAAAGTCCAAAGTCACAGGAATAATTTGTATGACAATCACACACAAAATGACCAAAGTAGTGGCAAAACTAAGTGTATAAACAAATTGTAACTACATAATTTTATATATGGATCAAACATAAAATGCCATAATCCAATAAACACAATCTCCCACAAATTTTGGTTTTCATGTCAAGAACGTATAAAATTAATTCCAACAAAATCATGACTTGATCAGAAGTACTTAAGTAGGTGAGAAACATCTGTATGGAAATTGAATCGACGCACAAAAATTTAAATCAAAATGTAACAGAAAACGAAAACCGTGGCTTTTCCTATGCCCTCCTTTGATGCTGTCTCCAAGTCAAGCAAATGGATGATGGAATTTTCGTGTCCCAAAGCAAGTATGCACGGATATGGTGAAAAATTGAAATGGAATGAAGAAAGCATATGAAAACGCCAATGGGGTCAAGTGACAAACCGACTGAGATGATGTCGAGAAGATGTTCACCCAACACTCTACAGCATCAATGATAGGAAGTCCTATATCTCACAACACACCACCAGATTTGATGTTCAACAAGGCAGGTGCGCCAGTACCAAGCTGTTTAAATGTCACACTTAAAGTCACAAACGTTATCGTGCATGTTTCGGAACACCTGACCTCGCATTTTCTTTTCAAAAGACACGAACACGAATTTGGTCGATTTAGTGATTCGGATCAATGGAGATACTGATGATAGGAAGAGTAAGTTGAAAATGCTTTTACCGAAATAATTTGTGTCTCGCATAGTCGTAAGCAAAATTGTGTCTTTATCTATCGCCGAGGCGTATCACGTAAGTACCGGAAGTTGTTGTACACAACCTTTGGTTGAAACAAATGCTTAACGACTATGGTATTGTAGCACCGAGCCGTTGGTATATGTGATAACATAAGTGCAATCAATATTCTAAAACCCCTGCTCAATATTCTAGACAAAACACATAGATATATTTACACCATTTTATAAGAGATTTGGTGAGGACGAGGTAATCATGTTAGATTATGTGAAAACCGAAACCAAATCGCCGATATTTTCACTAAGCCCCTAGATCACGAGAGATTTATGAGTCTTCAGAGATCTCGCTCTTGCTCTCGCCAATAAAGCTTGAATATATTTGTTTGTATCACAAAATGTAATATCCGGTGATATAACTGCTTGATAACACTTATCGTGTTGATGTTTGTTATTCAACATGTTCTCCCAACGCATACCAATATGACGAAGAATATCTAGTAATACGTAAAACACCAAAGTAGTTTTGGGGCACTGCTCGCAGCGACGATGCTACCCATAAAACGGTGCAGCCATGATTGCTTTCAAAGCCAAAAAAAAATAGTGCAATCGAATTTTACATTGGGCAGTATTTATATGTTTTATTCGATTAAAAACGAGCTTATGTTTATGGAGATGCTATATGACATTCTGCAATACCCTAAAAATCCGTGAGTAATCCTGCATTTTTGAATTTCGCTCCTTAAATCCCCTATTTTTGGAGATATCGCAGAAATTGGTTATGTTGGTATCACATTTATTTAACTGTTTTGTCTCAACAACCTCATATTTATCTCCTATTGAAAAGGTACCGACATGGTGTTAGTTCCTTTAAATTAGGTTTGTTATAAGGGATATTATTTGTTTTAAATCACATCACCGTGATGTCTATCCTTTTGCCTACAACGCCGCTTATAACCGCCAGACCGACACGATTATGTCACTTATCAAATCACAAAGGTTTATACTCATTGCAAAAAGGTCAAACGCTCCACATTCATTTATTTTGGTACATTTAACCTCTCTCCCGTAAAATTGATCCACCACATCCGCCTTGTCACTGGTTTGTAAATTCTAGAAAGCTCACCGAAAATGCAACAAGATCAAGCATGACCCAAACACACCGAGACACTGGACCAAACACGACTCCGGTGGTACTGTAAAAGGTTCCAGCCTCAAATGGAACTCGTGGAAGGCAACTCCATTCCGACGATATATCCCGAAGGTCAGCGTCAGCAAACTGAGAGAAGGAGAAAAGAAAGAGGAATTGCCAACAAGAAGATCGGAGCGTATACCAAGGCAAGCACGCCTACAGGCCTGTGATCACCGGTCCATGTCGACATTAATCGGAGGAACCAAAGATATTTCACCGACGGCGAACAAAGGAAAAGAGGTCCTCCTCCTAGAGAACCTCACCCGAGTCTCGACAAACCGCGTGATGGTCGATCGCTATCGAGTCATCCTCCGAGTCAAGAAGAAACATGGGTTTCCGAGTCTCCCTGCATCCTCGAAGAAGACGAGGTTCAAACCACAAGAGCGCGACCAACCCGATTCAGACTCAAAGAGACGACATCTCACTAGCAAAATTCTTCGTGAGCTTAAGCAGCAAGATTCAAAGGGAAAGAAAGAGAGTACGGAAAGACTACGTGATCCACTGCTCCGCCCATCGCTCCCACACCTCCACAACATCCGCTCCTCCGATCGCTCCAACAAAGATTCCATTCACCGATCCACCGCACCTCCGAGTCCCTACTCGAGGAAGAAAATGGGACTCTAGCCTTGAGAACCCATCAATCTTTGCGATTCGATATTGAGGTGAAAGAGCTCGTCCTTCAAGTTCTACAACAAAGAAGCGGAAAACGCTGGGAACAATTCAAGCACTCAAATGCTTGAACGAGAGGAAATTGATAAGGTAACGCTTTCTACACAACCTCGTTGATTTCTTAAAGAAAGAAGACTTTTAACACCGCCACCGCTATACACCCCTATCCAAAGAATGTTATTCGACATGTCTATGCTAATATGGACAAGTCGTTTGTCGATTGCACATCGAACAACATCGCAGGTGTATTCGTGACGCAAAGTTTTTAACATCTCCGCGAAATTAATGCATTCTTCGTTAGATGAGTTAACAAATGATGTGAATGTTGATGATAATGATGAGGTAGCAAAGGAAATAATAGGAGGACGTGTTAAAAATGGAAGAGTCCAATGTCAGTTGGTGTTCGACGATTTCATTCTCGTTTGCTTTTAAGCTTATGACGACTAACCGATGGTGTCACCAAAAGACAAGGGTTACTATGCAACACGGCATTTTGTTGTATAAGATTGGAAAGGGATACCATTCAACTTTGGTAAGTTGGTGGTAGAACAACTAGGTGTCGCTATGGTAAATGTAATCCAAGCATCGCCGCTTCCATCGTTGTTGTATCAATTGTCAGAAACAAGGTATGTCGATGGGTCCGTAGACGACTGTCAAGACTTTCAAACATTCTCCATCAGCAACACCTTGTTTTCGGGAATAAGCTCCCAAACTGCCATGGAATAATCATTCCAAGTCAATGATGGACAAGATTCAAGCTAGGTCCGACGAGACGATCTCTACCCCCGTCGCGTGTGATATGTTGGACCGAATTCAAAACTTGAACAAAGTTTTTGGACAGTGTACGCACGGCTCGAATTGAAGTTGTTGTATACGATTGACTTACTTGACTCCTTTCTCTCAAAAAGTGGAACAAGTAGTGAGTCGAATGAGTCGATACTGGAATGACAAGTGGAGGAGAAATATGGATGTGACATTGAATCATTCTGAACTCATTGCTGAGGCATTCTGAACTTTTATTTTTCTTTGATCGTGAACATGTTTTTGTTTAAAACAAAGTTATGGTTGGATGATGATGCGGACATCTTATTATTTTTGATGAACATCCGATGGTTTCGCTTATGGAATGCATGTTTTATATATGATGCCGCTACTTTAATGGTTCAAATGTCGTGATGGTGTCATTGTTTGGATGCTTGTTGATGAATGTGTGACAGAATCGTTATGATGATATTGCAGAAATGTAGATTGTTTTGTGAGTGTATTCTATGTATATTTGGGATTCAGTGTAGAGTCTGATATATATACTCGCATGTGTCAGATATATGTGTTTGTGAAGAAAGGCAAAAGGGGAGTTTGTTAGAGTTGGTTAACTCGACTAACTCTCCGATTTCAAGGAGTTAGTTATTGATATTGTTTTGTCGCTTTCTCTCTCTGTGCAAGTTACGACATGTTTCATGGACGCGATGGTAACACAATCGGGAACACGTAAATGATCGCTACATATCGTGAGGACTAAGTTTGTTCGGTTCCTACTTTCCGTGAGCAAGTCTTTCAACCAACCGACATGACTTTCACTACCACCTGGGCCAAATCGTGGACCACTACTTGCAATGAAGGCCTCTTAACATCTATAAAAGCAGGCAAAGCGACAACAAAGATACGTATTCATCAAGAAAAATCGAGATCCGCTTATGTTGTTGAGTCTGTTCAGAACATTTCCAATATCACACGAAGTGTTTTAACTTCTAATGGTGTTAGAAGGTTGTCCTTTTAGTACACGAGTGTTGTGAGAAATCTTTAGTATTTTCATATATCTTGAGAGATAGCTTTTAGCTTTTCATAGATCTCGATAGATAGTTTTAGACTCAACTTTCCGACTTTATCTTGTGGTAAAGTAGTGAGTTTTGTAACGTCATCAGAATTTTATAGTGAATCATTTCGCCATATTGGCATACATATTATAATTATAATCAGAAAAGTTTCTTCTGTTCTTCAAGTTTTAATTCACTGCTTTACTCGTGTTAAAAACTGCTACATAACAATTGTGTTTAAGCGAAGCAACACTTTCAGGTTTTCTTTCAGATTTTTTGGATGTCGATATTGATATATTTATGGGGAAATATACTAACCTAATCTAATAAAAATCACACTTAACTCACATAATTCAATTCTGAAAATATAAAAAATCACATGTAATTCACATATAAACATGACGAAGCCATAAACATGCTTTAACTGCTCACGTGAAAAATATTAGCCAAAACAAGAATAAAAACAAAACTGTTAGAAATTTACGTCGTCAAAATATAGGATATTAGCACCAACAAAAATAAAAGACAAAAACACTTGATCACGAGCAAAAGAATTGTACAACTTTCATAAATAGCTGCCGGCACTTATTCAATCCCTCATCTCTCGTGAAAGATGTGATGCATAAGAGAATATAATATTCGATATATATATATAGGAGATAGATCAGGTAGGAATGGATAAATTGGTATGAAGATGTTGCTTGCTAGGAAATACGAAATATTGTGTTGTAAATGTCTCTGGGAGAAACAATTGACTATGAATGATGTGAATTACAAAATGATTAGAATGATGACTTCTAATTCTATAGGATCCTAACATTAAATGACGAAGTAAACAGATAGAGAAAATAGAATGAAAATACTAAAAGTCCTCACAAATCTCTCAAACTAAATACTAGACCCATTCTGAAATCTGAGGTACAAAAGAATTAGATATTATGAATTTAAATTTATTAAAACATTACACTCGACAACAGAAGGCTAAATCAGACAATACACTTTAAGCTCTATGTTGTATCTCTTCAAGTAAAGTAAGACTGTTTTTATAGATGACTTGAAACCTTGATCCACAAACTTTCAAATCCACGTCTTCCACTTTATGGTTGTGAAGAAATTAAATAGAATAACACAAAATAATTCAATTGTTTAGAGTAGATATATAATACTCTGGCAATATATTTATTATTTTGTTCCAGTAGAAGTACTAAGCCTAGCTATGTCCCAACTCTAGAACTATAGTAATTATTATTCTATGATCAAATAAGTACCTAATGCTTTTGGGTCCATTCAAGTCCAATTTGTATACTCTCCTTCTGCCCATCCATCAAAAGTTCAGATATTTTTATATATTTAATTTTAATAAATTATGTGGATGGAAAAGAATTATCACATTGTAAGTATAAAAGATGTTCAAAAGAGGAAAATGTAAGTTTTGGTAGATGGACAAAAAAAAATTAAATGTTAACTTTTAGTGGATAGAAATAATACTTTTTCCAATCATACAGTGGTTCAGAGAAAGTATGAATTACAGTCCAAAAATAATGGAGTTCAAATACCGTCAATCAATTTTGAGTTGACGTTAGATGGCGCCTAAATATTTAGAGACCCAAGTTTTGGTGGACGGACCTGAACTTAAAAATAAAGACCCTAACATTTTTTACAATTTAGATCTATCCAACTTTTTTTTGAGATTGAAGTTGATATTAAAGTTGAGTCTTTATTGTTAAGTTTCAAATGTTAGGTTTAAATTGCAAATGAACCCAAAGGTCGGCCAGTTGTGTTATTTTTACGTCGAATACATAGATAAATAAATATAAAACTTGTTTTTATTAGGAAGATCAAAAAATTAAACTCAAAACTGATCTATTATTTCTAAATAAATTTTGTTTATCGGAGATGCATAAGCGACAAAAATAAATAATTCTATAATTAATAAGGAAGATTGCAGACACACTGTTGTGGAATAGGCAGAACTGGTTTCATTAATATTGTAATATTATTCAAAGATTGAATTTTGTTGAATGAAGAAGACAGTGTATAATTAAATTCAACAGATGATGAATGCAAATCTAGAGCAGGTATGAGATCATAATACAAAATAAAGTTTAGAGATATGATTAAAAATAATTATATACAGCCTCAGGTAGATAAGCATCATAAAAATAAATTTCAAACAAGATATAGTTATCTAATGCATCCATATTAAGCTCATTAAGTAATTAAATAATTTCAAATCAATAATTAATATCGTGAATCGTGTTGACGTTATTGAGTATGCAATTTGTATCACGGGTTAGTGTGAGATTGGCGGTTCGTCCAAACCGAACCAACCCAAAACCCGAAACCAAATTTTCTTTAAAAAAACCAACCGCCTGAATATAATTAACTCAATCAAACCGAACCGAAATATTCGGTTCGGTTTCGTTCGGTTTGGTTAAACCGATTATACCTATGTAAATACAGATTTAAATAAATGTCGTGTCTTCCAAATATAAATACATATGCTTCATCGCTCAGAAGAAAGAGGAGAATCAAGAAAAATCCAAAATTCAAACAAACCGATTTAAACCTGCTCAACTCAAAAAATACATGATGCTTCCAAATATAAATACATATGCTTCCAAATATTAAATACAACATGTTCAACATCACATCACAAATCCATAATTTAGCCAACAAAGTAACACATCAAATTCATCATAAACCCACAATTTAGTTACCAAATCCACCAAATTAAAACAACTACACAACACATAAATGATAAATCCAATATCCAACAAAGATGCATCTTCTATGCATCATCACAATCGATCGATGAAGTCATATCTCCACCATGTTCTTGTTGACGCCACTTGTGCCGACATTTCTCACAACTAAAAAAAGAAAACATATATAATTATATACGCTATATAGAATATTATGTATGTTTGTCAAATTTAGATTTACAAATATTATGTCTCCACCAGATTCTCGCTGACGCCACTTGTGCCGACATTTCTCACGCCACAAAAGAAAACATATATAATTATAAATAGTTAAGTTAAGTACAAATATAATAAGCTGTAATATTACAAAAATGAAAAATAGTGAAATGACCTTCTTCAAGCTTTTCAATGCTTTCCAAGTCCTCTTCAAGTGTATTTAGTTGTCTCGACCTTCGTCTCAATCTTGAGCGCATAAAGACACTCAACAATTTTAGGAGTTAAAGAACTCCTAAAAGGATCAAGAACTCGACTTCCTGCTAAAGGCGATTCGATGCCACAATAAACCGGCATTGCCAACACATCTCGAGCAAGACAAGATAGAACAGGTATCTATGCTCATTTATCTTCCACCAATTCAAGATAATCAAGTCGCAGCTTTCAAAATAACATCATTATCTTCAAGGTAGATATCTAATTCACTCCCTGGCAAGCCACTACCTTTCTTACGCTTGAACATATCACTCATGCTCTACTTCAACCAAGGATTGGACGTTGGGAGAATTTGAAGGTAAAGCGGATGAGCTTGTTTTTGCATACGACCGATGCATCGACTGACGCCGATAAATCTCTTTATAAGCTTCTAGCAATTCTTTCAAAGCTTCCATTACACCATTGGCCATCTCACTGTTCGTCACGACCGACTACCTAATCAGGTAATTAGGCCATGACTGGTTTAAGAAGGAAATTTAACGACAACGGGTTCAAACATATGTCAAAAGAAGAGATGACAACAACTTCATCATGAATGAATCTAATATTTACTGGCTCAAGAAGGTAACTATAAGGTAGGTTTCAAGAATGTTTTGTCAACAAGAAGGATTTATCAACAATTTAAAACATAGATCGACAATGATTCAATCGAATAATATCAATCCAACGAAACCATTCGAGCATTCGAGAAAACTTGTTCACCCAACATCGACATTATCAATTTATCATATCGTAACACATAAACAAGTAAGGTCAAAGCTCGGCAACGAAAATATGGCCGAGAATTATGTATGAAGACATAACTCTCGGGCAAACAAACATATCAATAACAATAGAACAAACTTAATACGAAGAACATTTGTGAAGCTCCTTCACAAAGATTCGATTCCAAAGATTCTCTCCAAATTAACCTGGATGTTCCTTAGAGCTAAGGAACTAATTCCCAATTTTATTTCTTTCTTTATCCATATCTTATCCTCATAGATCAAGATAAAAGCCTCAAGTCAAGACGGATCGAAAATTCAACTACCGGATCTTCCTATTTTGGATCATAAATTTTGAAATTGTGTGTGTGAGAATGTGTGCTGTGCGTGAGTGTTGGGGAAGAAAATGAGGAAGATCATGTTTTGAAAGTATATGATATGTAATAATATAGTAAGGGTAAAATAGTAATTTCACATTATAAATTAATTTTCTTTTATTTTCCTAAACAAAATGGTGCTAACACACCATATTCTAGAGAAATCTATAAAATAATTTCCCATATTTTTATCCATGATTTTCGGAATTAATAATAATAATAATATTAATGTATTTTCATGAAATTTTCCAAAATATGCTAGAAAATTCCATAATTAATTCCCAAAATTCCAATATTGAATCTTACTTTCTTAAGACCTTAAACTCATCATTTTAATTAATATAAAGTTCCAAAATTATAAAATATATAATAGGAACTCACTTTATAAAATAGAGATTTAATTCCATTTTATGCAAATAATGGAATTAAATATTCCATTTATTCTTAAATCCTTCAAAATCACTTTCTAAATTTTTCCATCATCAAATATCATTAAAATATAATAATTAAAAATATTTTGGCCTTAAAACCATTTTAAATATTTTGCTCTTAATCCGAGCTTAATCAAGCAAACGACGCCACAAAAACGTAGATTTTGAAATTCTCAATTTTCTAAATAAAACTTATTGAGCATGTATCTATCATCTTAAGACCTTTCAATCTAGGTCTTCTTATCCTAAATAAGATCCGAGAATCTTATCTCGTGATCTCGCTCGATTCTATCGTCTCAACTCAAGCTTAACACAAAAGCTTCTAACTTAAACAAATCCTTCTTAAGGATGCAATGCCCTCTTAATAAGCTCTTAATCACGAGCTAATTTATGTTACGTAAATACGGTATTACATTCTCACCCCTTACAAAAATTTCGCCTCGAATTTTCAGACAAGAAAAGCTCTAATATATCCTTCTCATCTCGATCTTTAACTTTCATGTTGCTTCTTCTAAATCATCATTCTTTCATGTCGATCTAGATGCATTCGACCTCTTCGTAGCTTAAATCTTGTTCGCGAACATTTGTTCTTGTGAGATATGATGTGTTTTAATTAAACACATATCTTCGTATCTCGTGGCATATGGAACACATCGCTAATATTTTCAACCTCGAGCAAATGCTAATCAGAGACGACTAGCCAATCTTTCTTGTCGCATTTATTACGATCATCTCTTTAATCATGTTTAGTCCAAGCACTTTCTTCTTCAATTGCGCTTTTAAATAAATGATGATCTACACCGTCCGTCAAAAATTTAGAGCGCCATATAAATCTTGGTTCGATCTGTCTTCTAACATTGGATAGTCCATTTAAATTCACCATCTATTGCGGATAGAAAGTCGTACTAAAATTCGATCTTGTATGCACCTTTATTATAAACTCGTCCAACACGAAATATAAACTGGAGTCCTTGTTCGAGATGACTTTGTTCGAGATGATCGAGACGAGCACTTTATGTAAACATACTATCTCGACGTACACTGAGCTAACTTGTCACCCATACGTGATAGAGATCGAATAACATAAGCGTTCTTCGTGAGTCGATTGATTGTCACCCACGCTCGAGTTGATAACTAAAGCGTATGTCTTCTTATCTTTTCAACTTTATAAAGAGTATCACGAATTAACTGCAGAATTCACTATCATATACCGCGACAATCTTCTTTTCGCTTCATGCTCGAATTAAATCTCTTTCGGTTGTGGAATTCGAGGTATATACTTTAGTACCATTCTTTTCGAATTGCTCCCACGTAAAATTCTCTAGTTGCTCGGAAGGAAGAGCTGACGTAATATCCACTGAAGTCGTTGACCTTCAACATCAACGATATACATAGGAGATATTTTTGATCAAAGCTCTCCAAATTTCGAAAACTCGCTCATTGAAACGAACTCATTCTTTAAGATCACCGAGTATCAACTTCATTGAGGATAAAGGATCCGTATAGAAACTCGCACCGCAATTGGTTTAAGGGAGAAAGTACAAGTAAATCTTAAAAACAATTGTACTTTCTTATTCTTTAGATCGAGGATTTCTTCTTCGGGTGACATATCGCATTGCAATTGAATACCAAACTCAAGATATCTTGCTTATCAATAACAGGATATAGGTTTTCAATCAATAAGCAAACTCGGATCTCAAAGGTCTTCAAAATTGCCACAAAGTTATGATGTGAAATGAAATAGTTGGATAGCGAAATGATCGATAGATATCAATGAAAGAAATTGTATCTCAAGCACTTTTACAAAACAAGGAAAACTTTGCTATCCGGGCTTTCGTGTATATAAATTCTTTAATATCTCTCGCAACCACATCCGATATAATCTATAACTATCGCTTCCACTCTATCCACGATAAGCTATTTTTTTGAAAGGCAAATGACCGATATCTAGGTTGTAGTCGTGGCTGTGCCAACAACTTGTACAACTTAAGTTCATACACAAAATCTCAAGGCATCCAAGGTCTCGATAAACTAGTTTGATTCTTGACAATTTCAAAGAAAAGGTCTTGGAAACATAAGAAAATAGAACAAAGCGAATCGATGTAGGAATCTCAAGAGATGCGAAAGGTTGATTGCATTAATTGGGTTAATAAGAAGCATCTCAATATCAATTTAAGAGTAATCAAATTGTACAAGATCTACATCGATTCGTGGATAATTAGTGAGCATTTGATAAGGAAGACTCTATTTTTAGAATAAGAGACTAGTATCATGCTCAGCATATAAGAATCAACATCTATGAGTTCAAGATTTTAACCATCATTATTATCAAATGGAAGAGGAAAATTTATCAACCAACCAAGTCGATGAACAATTTAGATAGATTTAGCAATAGGAAAATGAATTAAAATGAGGAGGCTCGAGTGTACATAATATTAAAATTTGATGGTAACTAGAGTCCGGAGAATCAATTTGCTCAAAACAACGAAACCGCACTCAATATGAACAATGGCAACAAAGAACAACCCAAGCTTGCCACTCTTTAATCAATAAAGGAATCGATTGAAATTTCCATCAAATCTCGACACGCCTTGCTCCAAATGTTTCTCCCACAAACGATGGAATCAAGCAAGAAATTGCTTAAGGTAAGATACTCGTCTGATGCATATAGATAGAATTTATCTTTGATCTTTGTCGATGAATATAAACGAAACGATGACAACGTAATGATGACAACGAAATAACAACCACGTGATTTACGACAAACAAGTCGTATTTTTCGAAATGTCGGACGATTCTCATCATCGCAGTAAAACAATACCGAACTCTTGCGAAAAACTTATTCATATTGCTCGCCATCTCTTCTCAAAACTTCTTTTCCACTTAGCTCATAGAGCAATAGCTCATTTCAAACACACATTTTCATATAACAATTCCTTCATTACGGCGACACTCAAACATCTTCCGAGATAACCATAATCATCATACTCATAAACATAATCATAAGCATAAGCTTTTACCGTGAGCTAGAGACGACGGAATCGAATACCGAGCTTCTCATAAACAATTGTCTCTTTCGACTCATTTTCTCAATTCAAAATCAAACAACCGATTCTATAACTCGATTCTCAAATAGAGTCAAACAACAGCCTCATAACTCAAATTCTCAAATAGAATCATTTCAAAGAATTCACAGTTCAAGTGCACAAACCGCACTGCACTTTCAAAGATTCATAGGATTCATAACTCATATTGCAAAACTGTGCACAAACCGCATAATTTCACAAGGATTTCACGTGTTCGTAATTCAAACCGCTCGATACCATTCTCGTCACGACCCGACTACCTAATCGTAATTAGGCCATGACTCGGGTTTAAGAAGGAAATTTAACGACAACGGGTTCAAACATATGTCAAAAGAAGAGATGACAACAACTTTCATCATGAATGAATCTAATATTTACTAGCTCGAAGGTAACTATAAGGTAGGTTTCAAGAATGTTTTGTCAACAAGAAGGATTTATCAACAATTTAAAACATAGATTGACAATGATTCAATCAATAATATGAATCCAACGAAACCATTCGAGCATTCGAGAAATCCTTGTTCACCCAACATGGACATTATCAATTTATCATATCGTAACACATAAACAAGTAAGGTCAAAGCTCGCAACGAAAACATGGCTGAGAATTATGTATGAAGACATAACTCTCTGGGCAAACAAACATATCAATAACAATAGAACAAACTTAATACGAAGAACATTTAGTGAAGCTCCTTCAGCAAAGATTCGATTCCAAGATTCTCTCCAAATTAACCTGGATGTTCCTTAGAGCTAAGGAACTAATTCCCAATTTCATTTCTTTCTTTATCCATATCTTATCCTCATAGATCGCATAAAAGCCTCGTTTCAAGACGGATCGAAAATTCAACTACTGGATCTTCCTATTTTGGATCATAAATTTTGAAATTGTGTGTGAGAATGTGTGTGCTGCGTGAGTGTTGGGGAAGAAAATGAGGAAGATCATGTTTTGAAAGTATATGATATGTAATAATATAGTAAGGGTAAAATAGTAATTTCACATTATAAATTAATTTTCTTTTATTTTCCCTAAACAAAATGGTGCTAACACACCATATTCTAGAGAAATCTATAAAATAATTTCCCATATTTTTATCCATGATTTTCGGAATTAATAACAATAATAATAATATTAATGTATTTTCATGAAATTTTCCAAAATATGCTAGAAAATTCCATAATTAATTCCCAAAATTCCAATATTGAATCTTACTTTCTTAAGACCTTAAACTCATCATTTTAATTAATATAAAGTTCCAAAATTATAAAATATATAATAGGAACTCACTTTATAAAAATAGAGATTTAATTCCATTTTATGCAAATAATGGAATTAAATATTCCATTTATTCTTAAATCCTTCAAAATCACTTTCTAAATTTTTCCATCATCAAATATCATTAAAATATAATAATTAAAAATATTTTGGCCTTAAAACCATTTTAAATATTTTGCTCTTAATCCGAGCTTAATCGGCAAAACCGACGCCACAAAAACGTAGATTTTGAAATTCTCAATTTTCAAATAAAAACTTATTGAGCATGTATCTATCATCTTAAGACCTTCAATCTAGGTCTTCTTATCCTAAATAAGATCCGAGAATCTTATCTCGATTCGCCTCGATTCTATCGTCTCAACTCAAGCTTAACACAAAAGCTTCTAACTTAAACAAATCCTTCTTAAGGATGCAATGCCCTCTTAATAAGCTCTTAATCACGAGCTAATTTATGTTACGTAAATACGGGTATTACGGTGCCATTTTGTTCTCCATACTCTTCAACAAGGCCATATTCAACGAACTCAAATTTATATTGTGGATCTAAAACTACGACCACATATATGAGTTTGTTCATATTTTGGATCCCCAATATTTATCAGCTTTTGTTTTCATTTAACACCCATCGCCTCACATCACTTTCTTCATGATTTGTCCACCTCTTCAACAAGAGCCTTACTCTACTAATCTCATCATAAATGTGCTTGAAGTCACATACAATGAGCCCGAAATTCTAATGTTGAGATGATGAAAGTGGAAAGAAGTTCAACCATTCTCTTAACTTCTTCCCAATCAAAATGTGGGTGCTCCATTAGGAAGATCAAGTAGAAAGTGTGGATCTTCAATCTCAAAGCGCTCAAAAGCTTTTGAAACTTAAGTGCAACACTCAACATTAAATAGGTAGAATTCCATCTAGTGCACACATCAAGACACAATATATTTTGCATTCAATATTTTCTAGGTCACGACATTCTCTAAACCTTGCCAATCTAGCACCGAATGTCTAATGAATCTAATCGCATCCCTAACCTTATTGATGGATGGATTTACTTTTTCAACCCATCTTGCACTATCAAAGCAATGATATGAGCAATGCACCTCATATGTAAAAACTTTCCCTTAGCCAAAGCACACCCCCTAGATGTCAATCTCCCTTTCAAATATTGAATGCAAGTGTCATTGGAAGATGCATTGTCCACAGTGATTGAAAAAACCTTTGCAATTCCCCATTCACGAAGACAACCATCTATTTGTCTACCCAAATCCTCACCCTTATGACTTTCAATAGTGCAAAAATTAATAATCTTTTTGTGAAGATTCCACTCTTTATCAATGAAGTGAGCAGTGATGCACATGTAGTTCAAATGTCGCAAAGATGTCCATGTATCCGTAGTTATACACACTTTGACCGACTTTTAAAATAATCACGTAATTTTATCTTTTCATCCAAGTAAAGTTGATAATGTCCTTGATATGGTCCAACGAGAAGGAATTTTAAACCTTGGTTGTAAAAAGAACAAAATCAACAAATCCTTCCCCTCAACATGCTTAAAGGTAACTCATCCTTAATAATCATAGCCGCTAACTTTTTCCTACAAAGTTCTTGATCAAATTTCCACTAGTAAGAATACCCCCATACACTGTAATTATCCCTTCACGTAGACAAGAAAGACAATTGTGATTGTCTTAATTCTAAACTACATGGATTTTCTTGCAAACCCCAAGATGACTCTTAAGTGTAGAAGTGTCATGCTTAGATCCGATAAATAGCTCTTACCACAATAGTTGCACTTGGCTTTTCTCTCAATCCCATCAAAGAATACTGTTGTAATGTTCCCACACTCCGATCTAGGCCTCATTGATTTTCTTTGTGTTAGTTGTTGATTCTTCTTCCCGTCTCAACTTCGTGCTCTAGTTTGGCTTGGTTACGCCATCTAAATGCAAAAATAAATTAGAATAAACCAAGTTATTTTCAATGAAAAAAATCATCCTGAACACAAATTATTTATTTATTACTTCTATTAATTCTACTGGAGTTCTTTCCCGTTAAGAATATGGCAGATAGTAGTCTTTCTGATCTTTAGAGGTGACTGCATTTTTAAATTGAAATTCAAGTCTTTCTGATTTTCTCTATTAAATGTTTGGATTCTAATAAACTGATTTTTCTAGTATCCTCTTGTATTCGTCTGGAGGAAGTAAGGTTTACTAGGCTTACCATTTAACTATTGTAATTTGTAAAGTAGATTAGCTACTGTCCTGTACAAAATGCACTAGAATGCTGATAAAGTTAAATGAATTTAACACATTTGGATAAAAACGTTAGTTCTAAAGCTCGGAACAATCAAATTAAAGGTTTAATTTTATTTGTTATTTATGTCTTATCACAGCAATACATACTTGCAGCAATACTTTTTCTTTTCTCCTTTTATAAAGATTTTTTTCTCAATGAATTCATCCCGAACACTAATAAGTAGCGAACACACTTCAAATTTACCAATGAATTCATATTTGTCTCAGAACAAAATAATTGACAAATCTTGCAACAGAGAGGCAATACCATTAATTGCTGCCACATTTACAAACAAATAGACCCAAACCTTAAATGAAACATCTCACGAGGTTTAGCATCAAAGACGAAAATACCATATAGTTTCCACATTTTACAAATAAATGTCTCAAAACACACACACACACACATCCAAGAGGAGCAGGAAAATTACTCAGAAACGAAATAGTAGAGGAGGCGAGAAGGCGTCGGTCACCGAGCTGGAGGCGGAGCAGAGCGCGAGGAGTGGCGTCGGGCCTGCTCAAGTTTCGGGTGTTGAGCTGCAGGGTAGGTTTTGTGTTTTGGGGTGAAACGAAAGAGAGAGCCGCATTTCACGTAGAGTCGACAAAAGGGGCGGGTCGGGCTGGCCCGGCCCGAAATGCTATCGGGCTGAAAATATGGTAGCCCAGCCCAATCCCATCTGGGCCATCGGGCCAACGGGCCAAACCCGCCCAATATTTAATTTAATAAAACATTATTCTTCTTTGCTTAAAAGCATCGTCCAGCTTAATCAATTAATTCAATTTGGCTTTTGGTAAGCCATTTTTCTTATTTTCGTTGACGCTTGTAATTAGTTGTCATATTATCCAAATTTATTGGAGGCTACAGTTTCGTCCCTGCTGTGTACTGTCCTGCATTTTGTTGAGTGCATGTTAATTGTTTTTTTTTTGCTACTCTGATGCAAACTAAGTGTGTTAGAACATAGAAGTTTTCAGATTCGTCTTTTGGGTTTAAAGTTTCGTTTGAATATTTAAGATTTTCAATTATTCTTACACAAACACAATTCCATTCACCTCATTTACTTTGTAAACAATGAACAAAAACAAAGAATCACCTACTCCCAATTCAACAATCAATATAGCATAATCTATATCCCATAAACCAATAATCATATGATTCATATCAATTTGGTTATTCATAAGTTTTGATAAAAACAAAATCAAAAGTTCCTTCTAAAGCTTTCACTTATAATTTTTCCTCAACCACACATACACTGAACTTGGATAGAGACTTAGAGAGAGGATGGACGAAAGCAGTTTTAATAGTCTTTCTCATTCATTTTATTTTTCTCTTTACTAATTAGTATTTAGTATTTACTACTAGTCTACTAATATAAAATATTAAAATTTTAAATGTGTGGGCGGGTTTTAGGCCTGTTAACCCCGCTTTTTAGCCCCAAAGCGGTCACCCGATGGGCTACGTGGTGGCTTTTAGGCCCGATTTTTTCGGTCATGTTTTCACGAGCCCAACCCGACCCTAATTCCGGTACCGGTCGGCCCATCGAGCGGGCCAATTTTGCCACTCTAATTTCACGTTTGGGGCTTGGAGTTGGAGTTGGGGTAGGGTTTGTAATACTTAATAGATATTATAAATATAATATATAATACATAATATATAAATCGGACGGTTCGGGTTTAAACCCGAAATTTTTGGGAAAACCGAACCGAATAATAATTGGTTTCGCGATTTCACACCAAACCGCACTGCTTTGGAAAAAAACGAACCGAACCGCCAATTTCGGTTCGGTTCGATTCGGTTTTCGGTTTCGATGCGGTTTGCTCACCCCTAATCACAACTCAACCACTTGTGATGGACGTAACTAAAATTCTATTAGAAGAAATGTATTTCAATTGGTAAGATAATGAAATGAAATTAGAAGTTATCTTATGTCGTTTTTAGTTACCCATAGCTGCTAATTATTGTTTTCCAATTCTGTATCACCGAATCTAACCACTGAGAAAGGTTATTAAACTTTTATATTAATTTTAATATTTTGCTAAATTAAATTTTCTAGAAATATAATTTAAATTCTAGTGTATCATATGTATTTTTATTTAGTGTCTCTGACATATTATAAGCTCTTTTGTCGTGGAATAGAAACTGAGAGAATTCAATAAATATGAATATTGAAATCCGAAGCTTTCGTCGTGGTACGAAGGTGTTGGCAGCGATATTTAAATTTTATTGCAAGTTATGAAAAAATGAGTAGTAAGTGAAATTTAACATACATACAAATATATAATATTTGATGAATTAATTGAGCTTTAAAATACTTTAAGATAATGTCAATTTTGACCCTCATCTCATAGTCGATCTACATGTTTCCAAAACTAATGTCAATAATATAAGATATTAATTTATTTGTGTGTGTGTAATCTGTTACCTAAATTATATACGGCAATAATGAAATATCTCCTACTTCATATATATTATTAGGATAATTAAAAAAAAAGTAACTATTTTGGACTATAACGAATTTTCAAAATAAATTCGGTGTTTTTTGCAGTTACAAACATAACTTCAAAAGTACAAGGAATATTAAAATATCGATATAACTTAATGTAAAAATGAACTTTGTTTCGAAAATAGATCAAACTCAAATTAGTTATATATACATGGCTTATGGTACTATTAGTCTATTATTAATTTATTACTCAAGTTAGTTTGAAAATTACTCAAGTTACAAAATATTAGAGTATAATTTAAATTCATTTCGATCATAAAACCGTAAAAGTCAACTCCACTAAATGCAAACCCAAGGAACCCATTAATGACATCACTTTTATTCACATAAATGAAGTTATATAAAAATTATAATATTTAAAACAAGAAAAGGACACCCAATATTAATCTTGCATATGTATTGGGCCCTAGTTATTTAGAAGCAGATAATTAAAAGGCACACAACACAAACCAAACTCACTTCCTCTAAACCAAAATGGCTTCTACTCCTCCTCTCCAATCCTCCCAACCGACGACGAAACTCCCTACGCCACCCCAATATTCTGGCCAACCTCCCGCCGGACGCCGTCGTTCTCATCTTCATCGCGCTCGAATTCCTCCCTAGAATCATCACCGTTCCACCCCAACGATGCATCCCCTCCATATAGCCCAATCACCACTCTAAACTTGATAAGAATCCCTTCTCTTGGGAGCAAACGCCGGGAATCCCCAAGAACCACAAGAAAACCGATCCTCCGGCCGCCGCCTCCTCCTCCCATTGCCGCCTGCCGCCACCCCGCCGCAGCCAAGAAGTGGCGGAGCCAAGAAGAGATCACGCCCAGGAAGCATCTCACTGGGTCTAAAGAGATCCATTTTTGCAGCAATGATTGAATGCTCCAAAGATGATGATCATGATCATGGTGCAAGCATCTGGAATAAGGGGAGTTTGAGTGATAGATTTGGATTCATAAACATGTATACTTCTTGCAAGAAAACACGTGCAATTTCCCAATCAATTGTTTATGTTCCAAGAGCTAGTAGCCCACATTATCTTCTTCATCGTGATCGTCGTGGACCGGTGGAACCCTAGCTAAATTAATTTCAATTTCATGTATAATTTGATGCTGTTGTTACATTAAATCACTTGATCTTCTTTTTTCTAGCTTCGATTTGATGTTTTTCTTGTTCTTGTTTTTGGTATCTTTGTTTGAGTGTTGAATGTATTCCACAAATATGGGGACAAGCTAAGATGCCCTAAGTCATGTTGTAGTGAATCAAAATCTAGTAAATTAATGTGTGGGTGTAAGGAGTATGATCTATTTGCTTTACTTAATTATGCACGAATATTAAAAACATACAAATCAGTGTCCTTTTCTGGACATCATGTGATGTTTTCTGGAAGCTTGAGTGGAGTTTACAAAAGCCCATGTGATTATAGGGTTGAGGAATTTGGTGTCACACTTAGCATTATCTCTATCAAATTTTGATGCGATATCGTATTTCATTTTTTGATTAATTTAGGATATTATTTTAGATATATGATATATTAAAATTAAATTATATAATTTATACTGTTATATTTGAAATTAAATTTTTAATATTTCACTCTTTATACTAATTATTATTAATATTTATTTTGTAGTTCTCATTTTTTTTATTAGGATAGAAAATTCAATTATTATAACAACTTGTTTGAGTATTTAGATATTCTTCAAATTTAAACGGGTCGGGTTAGTAATTAATAGGTATTACTTTACGGGTTTGGGAGAAATAGGTATGAATAATAAAGTTAGTATTTGTGATGGATTTGGGATGAATATTGGTAGATGAACTTATAAAAAGTTTTTAGAAAATGTTTAATGGATGAGTACCGAACCATTATCATTCCTAATTTACACTTGAGTAAAGTGATTATCACTCAATTATGATGATGGAAATAATTAAAGTGAAAAAAAATGTTTTAACTGTAACTATTACTTGGAGCGAGCTCCGAGCATCTATCCAGCCTCTGATTTTATTTTCATTGCTTTTTTTTGAAACACCGACAAGATTGATTGTAAGATATTAAAATAAAAATAAATTAATGTTTGCTTTTCAACAAGATGGATGTCCGTACAGTTAAAGTCCTCTTGCTAAATATAAATCATGTTTTGTTCCTGTTCATGTCATTCTTTTATCAGACATTTCGAAGGTTTAATAATTTCACATATAATTATTTAATTTATAAAATTAAAGATTATTACTATTATTGAGTAGTGTAGTCGTGTTTAAAATAAAAGATTAGGTAGGAGTCATCATTTCTAGCTGATGTTTGTAAATATGTTATGGACTTCAAAATTGGAATATTTTTGAATTAACTAGTGTAGGACCATATTATGAGGTTCAATGGGAATAAAAGGCTGAAAGTCGACGAGCCTATGTGGTAGATAAATTTTTTAAAATAAAAAAAACAATATATATATATATATATATATATATATATATATATATATATAATTGGACCTTATTTTATTTACTTCAAAAATGTATTGAATTATCAATCAGTCTATTGAACACTAATTTTATTTATTTGAGTTTGAAAACAATATATTTATATTCATATAAATATGCAATCAAAGCATTTTTTTTATTTTTTATTTTCGTTTATATCTCATAAATTGTCTCTTGAATAACCAAATTACAAATTACATAAAACTAAAAAATAAACTTTATTTTAAAATATTTATAAATTTAATTATCTTGATTGTGATTTAACACCATTAGTCGTTATTGCTTGGAAATTACTACACACATGCACATATCTCATGCACGCCTCGAGCCTCTCACTCAATAGCCAAAAGTATTTATATCTACTGCTTTTGTAAGTTAAAAACTGGTGAACGTGTTAAGTGGGAATTTTTCCTGTAGGAATGATGGACAATAATAATTTGTTCCACACTCAACATTTTATTATCACCTTGCCATAATTTGAATGTCCCACATTTTGAGTTTTCTCTTTTCTTCCTTTTCATTTTATGGCCGAGTTAACCATTATCTTAGCCAATTATCACTGAACTAAAAGAAATAAAGGTATAAAAAGAACAAATATACACAAGCAAGGAATTTTTAGGGTAACTTTATAATTGAGTAAAAATATTGTAGAATAAAAAGTTTATATATCCTATTACTTCTTGATCAGTTACACAAATTCGATCTCTTATTTAACAAAATCGTTGACTATAATTAAATTTATCTTGCAACCATTCGATCTATTATTTAACATATTGTGCAACCAAATATAATTTTAAGGAACACTTCTAAATAAATCCTATTTGATAAACAACTAAAAAATGGACTCTGTCAATCTTTTTACAAATTAATCCTTTTTTCAAAAATTAATTTCAAGTTTTTTCAATTTTTTATATATGAATAGTGTTAGTTTCCACGTCATTTCTAGATTTTATTTTCATTGATCCTAGCTAGGGGTAGGGTCTACATCTCTCTCCCTTGAGTAAAACAGTGTGGATTGAATTTCGAGATTTCTTCTTTTTACACAAGAAAGGTCCATTTTTCGAATGTCCCTACTCATATGTGTCTCAAAATCTACTAGTTGTGTTGCAGATTTTCTATTCTATTTCATCCCTTCCCTCCTCCCCTTTCTGGAGGGGGGGGGGGGGTGATTGAGGTTTCTTTAGTGTTAAATTTTGTGATGCTTTGATGAATTCATTGTCGATTGTTCTGCAATGATAGAAATTATATTCTAGGAATGTAGGCAATGTGTTATTAGTTATCGATTCGCCTATTTACTGATCGAATTTGCTTAATTGTGTTAATTTGATTGAGATTAGTGCTATTAGTTTCAATTCGCCTATTTATTGATCGCATTTGCTTAAATTGATTAGGGAGTTTGGTTGCGATTGATTTTTCACTTCGTTTCGATTTACAGCTTGTGTTGCTATGATTCTGAAAGTTTTTGCTTAGAATGCCGACTAGCTTTTGTCAATCATATTTAATTTTGTCAAACAAGTGGTGGCATATCATAAAGGTGTTGCTTTTCATTTTCACAATTTTAGTCTTTGGAATGAGTCCCTAATTCACTGAAGAATTATGCTTAAAATTTTGTGAGATTGAACTTTGTTTTCTGCAGAAATTTAGTAAAGGGCAATTATTGATTAAATCCTAAACTATTTGGTTTGTCCAAAAATGTCCTAAATTTTCAATAATATCAATAAAATACCCGAACTATTAAATCCTGACTTGGATTTTCATGTGACAAAAACGATGTCGTTTCCAACAGAATAATTTTAAAAAGTTTATGATGGCTCTGTTTAGTTACCTTTTTTTATAAACACAAATATATTTGGTGTTTATTTTGTTTGATGACCATCGACACGAATTTATAGAAAGATAATAAACATGAATACATTTGGTAACTAGAAGGGATAAATTTAATATTCGATTAGACAAAATGGATGCAACTAGAAGAGATAAATTTAATATTCAATCGACAACAACCTTAACTACGTAAAAAGAGATATCATATGCAATCGGATGTTCACCAACAATTGCAAAAAAAAAAATACCGAATGTATTCATATTTATTATCTTTCTAAATAATTCGTAATCGATGGTCATCAAACAAAATAAACACCAAATTCAAGATTTCGTTGATCAAAAACGATGGAAGCTATTGGAAATGCAGGAAGTGCAATTGTTATTTTAGCCACAGACGGAATTGTGTTTTTAGTCGGTAAAAAGAAGGTCATATCCAAACTACTCGAAACCTCCACATCTGTCTAGAAGATGTACAAGATTGATGACCATGTAGCCTGTGCTGTGGCTGGAATCATGTCGGATGCCAATATTCTTATCAACACAGCGAGGCTCCAGGCCAGTTCTGCACGTTTGCTTACCAAGGCCAATGCCACTTGAGCAACTAGTTCAGTCCCTATGCGACACCAAGCAGGGCTACACGCAGTATGGTGGCCTCCGCCCCTTTGGTGTTTCGTTTCTATTTGCAGGCTGGGACAAGAATTATGGGTTTCAACTCTACATGAGCGACCCGAGTGGGAATTTCAGCGGCTGGAAGGCTGCAGCAATTGGGGCAAAAAACCAAGCTGCTCAGTCCATACTCAAGCAGGATTACAAAGACAACAACACTAGAGAAGATGCCATTCAGCTTGCTATAAAGGTAAGACCATGGACAGCAAGAGCCTAAACTCGGAGAAGCTTGAATTGGCTGAGACATTCGTGTCTGCTGGGAATGTGAAGTTCCAGATGTGCCCTTCTGAGAAGCTCGACAAGTTGTTGGTGAAGTCGGGATTAACGCAACCTTCTGCAGACGCGTGGTGAGTTTTGATCCTTACGTACGCTTGCATTCCATCTTTCGAGTAATGTTGCCTCTTTACAGTAGCTTTTTTATGTGTTTGTGGTCTTTAAAACCTAGTGTTTATTGCTCTGTTTGAAATTCGAGCAATGGCCCTTTCAGTCATTTTGCTTCTGCAGATGAGTTATCAGAAATGTGGGAAATCCAACTGTTGTTTATGCATGAAATTTGAAGCTTACCTTGTTTGTAGTGATAATACAGAGATTACAACTAAGGATATTGTATATTTGCTGCTTGCGATGTCGGATTTGTCTAAAATAAATGCTTTGCATTGATCTTCAAACCAAAATTGGACGCGAGGTTTCCTATGTTGAACGAAATAATAGTACTTTGAAGTTTTGTTTAAATGTTTTATTAGGCAAAAACTACGGTTTTGGAGTTGTTTATTTGGAAGGACTATTTATCTATTTTGGAGTTACTGGTTTTTAAAAGATACTCCAGAAAAAAGTCCATAAATATATTATTATAATTAGTTGACGCAACCCTCCATTTTACTTGTGCCAATTCTCTCATTTTCTTCAATGAAAGATCCTAAAAATACCTATAAATTCAGATGGAGAAGAGGAATAAATAAAATGATAAAATCGAACAATCCAACAAATGAAGTCCGAACAATTGAATATCGACTAGGAGAATGAAAAACAAATCCATGTTAGCTAAGTCCGGAAAAGCAAGGCTGCGGCGGCATCAAGCATCTTCAACAACAACAGCAACTAGGAGAATAAGCACTAGCTACATAGTTTACTACATCTCAATGTCTAATACGAATAAAGATCCATTAAATCTCTTTCCTACATGATATCATATAATATAATATCTTCATTTCTATTTTCCTCAAATTTCATTTATTCTTAAATTCCTCAAATCTCATTTCCTACATGTTTTCTAATCAAACTTCATCTTGAATAAAATCTATATAAATAGTTGTGTGTATTTTTTCATCCCACAATTCACAATTGTTTTGCCCCACCAATTTATTCTGGTCAATTAATTAATTAGTTGGCAAAATAAATACTTATATATAATTTTTGAGAAATTTAATTTAATTTGACTAATATTATTTTTAAATTTTTCATTAGACTTTACTAATTCAAGACATAAATAAAATTATATATTTTTTACAATTTTTTAAATAAAGTTTGAATCTTGCATCATTTTTTCATAAACTTCACAAACTTAAAATCGAAAATAAATGTATATTTAATACTCCCTCCGTTTACGAAATTCGTTTACTTATTTCCTCTTTGGACAATCCACGAAAAACATTTACTTTTCTCTTATAGATATGGACCCACCATAATCATTTTAACGTTCCTCCCTATACTACCCACTTATTTATAAAAAAATATGTTATGGTCCACTTTTTTAATTCCACTTACCATTAATTTATTCATTTTTACCTAATACTTCTTACAATTGTGGGTCACCTTCTCCACTAACTCTACATTCATTATAATTTATTAAAACTTGTGTCACTAAAGTCTGTAAAAAAAAATGGATAAAGGAGTATAATTTTTATAAACAAATTTTGAAACTTATATTGATTTTCATTTCACAAATTAATAAAAATTTGAAATAAATAGTAATGTTAAAAAATTTATTGAAAGGATAACCAATTATTAGAATAATATATTTTACAAATGTAAATAAATTCATATAGTCAACGGATATTACTATATGGAAAAAAAAACAATAACGAATAAAGTAAAAAGAGTTTTTAATTGTGAAAGTGGCATTTATATAGATTCTATACATGTCCAAATGATTGATATACCTACATAGAATTTTCACAGTTTTAATCTATTGGAGTAATATATATTATATTAATTATATATTTTGTGAATTATATATCGGAGGGTGTACTAGAACTCGTTAATAGAAGAGCTTACTTAAAACTAAGTTAACTAACTACAACACATTTCTTGAATTGAGAAGTTTTATTTGCAAAGTTCACAAAATGTAGGGTTCTCCGTAATCAATTAATCATGTTCTATATATTATATATAGAATTTTCTCCATCACAAAAATGAAATTGAATGGTAATAAGGTGATCTTTTTAGAGAAAATATCCCAATTAAAATCAATCCTGGGGTAGATGAGATCAAAGAATTCAACTCAAATCACACGTGTTAGTTGCAAATCTCGAGATTATAGAGATATTCATGCATGGACCTCTAAATGGATAATAATTTCTTTAACTAGTCAGTTGTAATCTAGATTGATAATTTTCCTGAAATGACTCGTTCATCCAATACGAGCATATGATTTATCCAAAATTAACGAAATTCTTTTGCAAAAGCCCTAAAAGTATTGCTGCAGTATGGAAGTTGATGTTTTAATTTTCTAATTTTCGGATCCTGCATGAATTCTGGGAAAAGAACAAGAAAGAATATATTTTTTCTTTTAAGAGAAAGAGGGCTGCGGATTTTGTAAAACCAAGGAGAAAGATTGGAATTTTTCAAGGTTAATAAAGAGATGTTGTATTTGTGGGTATTTTTATGCTGCATTTCCTATTTCATGGGCTTCTTCGCCGCTGCTGGAAATGTGGTTATGATTGCAAAGAATGTGACTTTATCTTTCCAAGATATTGAAGCTAACTTTGGTGAGTTTTTGATAATTTCTCCTTTTCCTATTTTTTTTTTTTTTGTGGATTTTGAATTGTATGATTTTGTTATAGAAGATTTGGTATATGGGTGGAGTTGCTATGTGATATGTTTATGCATTTGTTTTTAGATAATTATTTTTCTATTTAATTTCTGTTTGTTGAATTGCTGGTTGGTTGTAGCACCCTCAGTGAGAAAGTCTGGAATATGTGGGACAGTGAGCGTTGCAGAACCTTTGGATGCTTGCTCGTTGCTGACTAACGAAAGAGTTGTAAGTATGAACAGCACCAGAAATCCATTCGTGTTGATAATCAGAGGAGGATGTAGCTTCGAGGACAAGGTTAGACGAGCACAATCTGCTGGATTTCAAGCAGCCATTGTCTATGACAATGAAACCAGTGATTTAGTTGCAAGTAATGTCCTCTTTTCCTGCAAACTCATTCTTGAGAAATTCATGGATTTCATGCCATGTTTTAGAGGTTGTTTGGCTCTTGAGAAGTGCTTGACAAAATAAGTTCAGAAACAGCTCAACAATGAATTTATCCAGATCATCTTATTATGAGTTGTTATTTCCAACATATATCCTACTCCCTACGTCCATAATAAGTGTATCACTTGTAGATGACACGAGTTTTAATAAAATTATTAGTGGATGTTGTTTGGGTGAAGAAATGAATCCCATTATGTGTTATGTTGTGAGTGGTAGAAATAGTTTTTTGGTAAATAATGAGTGGTTGTGAGGTTGAATAATAAGGAGCAGTGTCGTAAAAAAAGAAAGTGATACATTTTTTGTGGACGCCTAATAAGACAATTGTGATACACTTATCGTAGACGGAGAGACTATCAACTTCACCTCATTTCAATTTTCTCTTAAAACATCATATAAACTGTTGGAGTTATAAGCTCTATAAAATAAACTTAGCCAAACACCTTAGTCATATTGATGAGATTCGGAGGCTGTAATCCGAGGCTCATTTATGCCTGATTTGCCATTATGCTTTCTGTTCATGGGAATTAACCTAAGCTAATCAATTGGACTAGCAATAGACCAGCAGAAGACTATTCTCAAATTCCACTGTAGAAGATTAAGGTAGTTTGATATAGATAGTGCGTCAAACACATCTCCTACAAAGTGCTCATCCCGTCTTTACTTTACCTAATCTCGATTTGTGGAAAAAGCTAATTATGATCTTGCTATGAGCACCTCTTTTCTTCCTTTTAAATCGAGGTTGATAATGACTGTAGGTAGCAAAATTATCGTTTTGCCATCTTCCACAAGTTTATAGTGTGTAGCTTATCATGTTAATTGTTTATGGCTTTTCACTGCTTGTGAAGTTGAAGTATGTCAAAATGTTATCTTGTAATTCCATTTGAAATGCAGTGGCTGGAAATCCTGTTGGTATAAACATAAACGCGGTGTTTGTTTCGAAACTTTCTGGCGAAACGCTTGCAAAATATGCTGGTGCAGCTGATCTGCAGCTATGGATAGTCCCGAGCTATGAGAACCCGTCGTGGTCTATAATAGCTCTATTGATAATTTCTTTACTCGGTCTGTCAGCCGTTTTAGCCACTTGTTTCTTCGTGAGAAGGCACCGGTTCAGAGGCGAAATGCCTCTAGCGCCTCGTCTGAGAGAGTTCCATGGGATAAGCAGCCGTTTGGTGAAGGCGATGCCCAGCCTGATCTTCACGGCTGTTCTCGAGGATAACTGTACTTCTCAAACATGCGCGATATGTCTTGAAGACTACAGTGTCGGAGAAAAACTCCGAGTTCTTCCATGTCGACACAGTAAGTCTTTGACTGAAGAACCTTTGGTGTTTCAATCTTAAACTGTTTCTTGTTATGTCATCTGCTCGAGTAATTTTATGTTGCATTTTGACAGAATTCCACGCTGTTTGTGTCGACACTTGGCTAACATCGTGGAGAACATTCTGCCCCGTCTGCAAACGTGATGCAAAAACCAAAACCACGAAACCTTCAGCATCAGAGTCTACACCGTTGTTATCAGCTTCCGTTTCTTCATCCTCGACTTCATCACCATCTTCACCCGAATCATCACCACCCTTGCAGATAGGGCCGTCATTGCTGCACCAGCACATACCTAGCGTCGTTTACAACCTGCATTCTCATCATCAACCACCCCAGAGTGACATGCCCCCCCTTCAACCCGATGGTGATTGTGCAGTGTCGTCGAACTCGACCAGTTACACGTCATTGTCGACTCTCAACTCCATATACGTCCTGCCATATGTTCCAACTGCAGGTAATGTTTCGTCGACCTACTTAGGCTCTTCAAGTCACGCGTCGTAGGGAGTCGTCTGCAGGGTTTTCGTCGTTTGATTTGACTCCATGGGTGCTATGGAGCTACTGTAGCAAATTGTACATGGTATTATAGTGCAAGGTTTTAGCATCTAGATGTGGATGGGAGGTTGTGACAGTATGAGTAAATATTTAGATTCAGATGAGTACATATTTAGATGTCTATACTGTAATGGCTCTCGTTAATTTTATTTTTATTTTCTCTTCCTTTTCATTTATTCTTTGTTTTGTAATTATGTTGAGATTTTTGTTGGTGTAATCTTTTGATTGGGATGATGGAATAAAATGTTTATAGACTTATAGTACCAAAGTGAAGTACATTCTTTTAGTTCAGGAATTATTGTTGATGGCCTAATTTTTTTTGGCGCTTCTTTCACTTTATATTATTTGGGAGATCAATCTACTTATTTTTGTGTAAAAGATTAACCTCATTGTCGTATCACGTAGATTTCAGCTTCTACTAGAGCGAAATGCATCTGTTAACCACCATATTTCCATTTCATAATGTGATATTCAAATATGCAATCTATATATTATAATATTTTTCACTTGATTGCTGCTGACTGAGTTTTTGCAGTTGCTTCTCCTCTAGGATCGCTGCCAATAGCATTTGAAAGACTTTCTAAAATTCACTGTACAAAAAGTCCAAAGTCACAGGAATAATTTGTATGACAATCACACACAAAAATGACCAAAGTAGTGGCAAAACTAAGTGTATAAACAAATTGTAACTACATAATTTTATATATGGATCAAACATAAAATGCCATAATCTAATAAACACAATCTCCCACAAATTTTGGTTTTCATGTCAAGAACGTATAAAATTAATTCCAACAAAATCATGACTTGATCAGAAGTACTTAAGTAGGTGAGAAACATCTGTATGGAAATTGAATCGTACGCACAAAATTTAAATCAAATGTAACAGAAAACGAAAACCGTGGCTTTTCCTATGCCCTCCTTTGATGCTTCAAATATATGGTTTTTAGGCTTTAGAGGAATTTCTCAATGTCGATTTCCACAAAGGAGCACGGGTCTGGAATGTCAAAGTTACGCAACACCTGAAATCAAACATGAATTTATACGTTGAATTCATAGGTAGTCAAACTCAAACTCAACAATAAGTGTTCTCGCATAAAAAAAAAAGTGGTGAGAACGGTTCAAGAATCATATATCCTGCAAACTAGTAAAAAGGCAAAAAACTCTGTAAAGAGAAAGTAACTGAGGAAATCGAGCCAATAATCAGTGTACCTGTGGATGCACAATTCCAAAAGTGCCAATTTTCTCTCCTTTGAATATGATGTGTGCTTGTCTACCTTTAAGATACTCCGGCTCCTGCAGCCAGGACATTGTAGTGAGTATATCATTGAAAGAAGATCTATATGACACTCGAGCTAAAAGCGTAAAATGAGATGTACATTTGAACTTTCTATGTAGTAGCCTGTCTTATCGCCAGGTGATACAAATGGAGTTCCCATCACTTCCATGATTCTATCTACAAGGCCATGTATCAGCTGTAAAAAAAATGAATCTCGTTTACTTATAATGTGGGCGAATAAAGTGAGAACTACTTATCCTCTTTTCTTTCTGACAAGCAAACTATCAGATCTGGAGTTGCATTAGAAAAAAAACAAAAAAGAAAGGCATAACCTGAGTGACAAAGACAGGTTGCAAAAAGGTTGAGGTGAATTAAAAGGTGACAAATGGGTACCTCAAATCCAGAGGTGGATCCACAATGCAAAGCTGCAAGCTTACGACGATTAGATGCCCCAACATCTTTTTCCTCATCCAATAGCACCACATCACCCACTTCAAAGATCTAAAGAAATACGGAATTCATGCTCTTTAGCAATGTACAATGAGGGAATTTTGTAGAATGACATTGCATGAAAGCAGAGGACCATGTCTAACCCACATGACACAAAGAGTATTGCAATGCATACATGCATAAAAAAAGCCAATACAGGTTTCATCATACTTGACAAAGAAATTGGCTACCAACAAAGGGCAAGCCCTTACAGGAACTCATCTTAGGGAACACTGATAACATTCACAATAACGGAAAATTGCACTAGGCAGATAGAGCCCCTTAAGATGTCATAATTTGGTATTGCAAAATAACTTTCTTTCATTTCTCCTTTTTCTTTTGTTGGAGGGTAGGGGCCTCTCAAATAGGCAATAAGTGACCAAAAACTCTAAATCTAGTATATACAAAATAAACAGTTGCTATGCATGTTTTGCAATTGGCAGGCTTCTGGTTTACAAGAACTTCAGTTTCATGCTTCAGAAAAGCAGATTTTTTTTGTAATTTAGCTGCTTTGCTAGTTAGAGAGAAAAAAATGAAAAGGCAAAAGTATCTAATTTTGCACAGAAAATCTTTAAAAAAACGCCTGTTACTTTTTTTTGCAGAGAATATACAGGTCAACTGCTCAATTTATTCTTTTTCTTCTTCTTTTACCTACTCTAGAAATAGGGTCTGTCATTATGAGGCATTTGAGGCATTTATTCTTGCTGATGTATGCAGAAGCAGCAAGAATGTTAGAAGTTGTCATTACCTTAATTGGTTTGGGATGATCTTTATTGTGACCAACTGTTTTCAATATGCCAGGCATAAGAGTGGTACGGACAACCTGAAACAAGTAGATCGACAAAGTTAACAGACCAAAAATATATAAAACTGGTAAAAGGTAGGGTTGAAAATAACTGAACCTCAAAATCTGCAGAGCGAGGATTTCCATTAATCGCTGCAGTTTTATCTTCCTCCCGGTTAAGCATGGTGGAAATTTCTTTGCTCGAGCATAATATCCAAGTCAAAACCTCCATATATCCAACTGTTGCGATCTAAGAGGTGTAAACACAATTTCAGTTCAAAAGCAAGAAATTCCAACTGAATAGAAAAAGTGTTCAAAGTTTCAAGCAGAAAGACGCTTGACAAAATGGACAAAATATACCAAGAAAAGCATGATGATGAGCTGCAGCTTGCGGAATCAATTTGAACAGTCAATTACTGATAGCATATAAATTTGTAAATATTAACAGACAGACCATGCAGGCATCAAATGATTATATGGAATTAACCCTGAGAACTGAACATTTAATGATTAGGAGTAAGCAATAGATACAGAATATAAGATCTTTATAATCTCACCTCTTCTCGAATAAGATCACCGAACTTATTCAATGATTGTGGCTTCACAGATGGAAATGTTATCTTTGGAATTTCATTGTAGCCATAAGCAATAGCCACATCCTAAAACAGAAGGAAAAGCAGAACAATAGTCAGGTCAGTGTACAAGCAAAGAGAGTCATATAATCACGCTTAAGACTAAGATGAAAATGGATACCTCAGCCACATCACAAGGATGAAGAATGTCACTTCTAGTGGGAGGAACTGATATTGTGAAGCTGGCTTCGTTCTTCTCGGATATTGAGTGCTTTGCATGTAATTGCATTTTATTCAACAGACGAGCAGACTGAAATTTGATGTATGTATGTTAGTAAGAATAATATATTTTAGGGTGAGAGTTTCCAGGAGCAACTAGGGAATGCGGGCTGCAATTTGAGAATTGTCAGTCCATGCATAGAACATCACTGACAAAATCAAACAAAAAATAGAGAAAAATTTATAGAATAAGTAACAAAAAAACATAAAAACCATGGAGTAGTTATGACTGGCAATTCTTACAAATTATAATCATGAATCAGTTTGGGCAATAGTGCACACAATACTTGTTCAGTTGTTTGCATTATAAATAATAAGTACCAATATGCATCTTCATGGCTTTTAAGTATCGATCCTATCAGAGGCTCGAGCAAATAATGATAGTTCTTATCAGGATGTATATATCTACTATGATTGCTCAGCTTTTTGATCTCTTAGCAGTATCCATATTCAAGTTAATTTAAGCCACTCAGAAGGGACAAGGGAGTACACACATAGAGGCATAAATTACAACAATTAAGAGGGAAACTGATCATTGACAGTATACGGTACCTCATGGGCCGGCAGGGATACCCCAATAACCTTGGTGATGTAAGACAAAGGAACCTCCATTTGGTAAAGTGACAAATCAGGCGAAACATATGATCTTCCATCAGTGTATGTCACTTCGACTGGCTCAACCTCAAACTTCCTTTCACAATACATTGAGAACATAGTAACCTGCATAAAAGGCAACAGCATAACTACTAAGAAAAAGAGTGAAGTCACAATTCAGAAATTAGAGAAGCAGATCTATTCTACATATACCATTGTGTTCAGAACAATATTGGCCTTTGTCAAGTCTGTTGCAGTGCATTCAATAAAAACATTCTTTGTCTTCAAGGAAATGGCCGAATGTGCACCATTGATAATTGGAGGCAAGGACAAAACAGTTCTGCAAAAGTGGCGTAACATTTATCAGATCAAATGTCAATCAAGCAGAACAGAAGCCAGCAATACTGAGTGAGTAAGTTGTTACTATATTAGGCATGAAAATTTGAGGAAGAAGAATATCGGGCACACATAAGAAGGTAAACCAAACTAATATGTCTAGGACACAGCAAGAACAAAAGAAAAAGAAGAATAGAATACCCTATGATTTTGGAATAGTAGACTACCTGTTCCGGTCATATATGACAGGGTAAACTGCTGAACCCTCAATTATATGCAAGAACTTCTTCAATTTCAAATCTTTCTGTCAAACAGTGTAAGGGAATGTATGGTCACAAATCACAAAACCATAATCATTAGCCAGTGAATACATTGACATTGATTGGCTGCTGAGGAGCAACTCATGACAATAACTATTCAGTACCAAAAATCACATGGATATAATCAAGTGCAGGACTCACCTTATAAAATTCCATCAGCTCATCGGCAGAGAAGTTCCTTGTCTGAGAAATTGGAGACACAACAGATTCAACTTAATATAAGAAAAGGAAGTTTCAACATTAAACATGCAGCTATTGTCCTACAAGCAATTTTAAGTAATTCAATATTTTAACATATGAAGAACAGGAAACTGGCAGGTATCTTTATATATTAAGTACTATTCCAGTAACACAAGTTTGATGTATATATCTATACCAAATGTTATGATGATGAGTGGCTACCTTCTAATGCCAATAGTTATATTAAAAGAGATAACAAATTGCATATCACCATTTTAACTAAAAAACTATTTGTGAAGTTTGATTCCTTTACTACTATTAGATTATTCATGAAAATAATAGCTAGATTCAAGAAAACTCCAAATAAATAAATATGAATACCTGTTTTAGTGGGATGAACTTTATGTCTTTCGGTGCTAATGCCTGAAAATCACACAGAAATAATTGATTAAATGTTAATATCACGGTGCAAGCTGCAAACAGGATGAGACGATCTTTTGGGGTTACAAAGTTGGCGCCAAACGTACCATAGTTCTTATGTTGGAATTAAACAAACCAAAAGGGTAACTAATCACTCAATAGCACCCAAAAAATCTAGAATGAGTGTAAAGCAACATCATAACAGAAAAAAGCAGCAACTCCCATGGGTATTGCAAAAATACAAGTATTAACTTATACCTCATATGTAAAAGGGCCTTCTATTGTATCCAAATCATGTGTACCAATTGCAACCAAGGTTCTTCGCCTATATAGATGCAAGAAAAAAGAAACTAGGAATAAGAGGCCAAATAAGTGAAGTTCAAAATCCAAAATGAACATATGAAAAAACACTGTAAGTAGCGATGATAATTCCATCTAGCAAATGTTACTGACAGCATGCCAAACTCCACTTCATAGAGTTATATCACCATATAACAATCCTAAAATATAATTCATGGAGTTTCTTTTATCAAAGAAGGAAACCAGTTGAGAAGTAATCTGTTAAGTCTCGGATAAGAGAGCTTTACCGGCAAATATTCTGATGGAGTCTATCTTGAAGATCAATGAAGCTATTATATCGAGCTTCATCAAATGTAACACCTCTTAAAACAGCACAGACAACATAAGGCCGGATCTGAGATGTCTGTATTGAAAGGAAAATCATTAATCGAGCAGCGACCCAACAAATAAACAATAATGAAAAAAGTTTGATGATACTAACTATTTTGTTACAGTTCGAACCTCTGGTTTTACATGCATTCTAAGCATAGATTCCTTGTTGATGTTCGCCACAGTATAAGTTGGTATTGGATCAAGCCCGGCAAATATCCGCAGAGCTTGTGACAATCCCTCGAGGCAAAGTAAATCATATCTGTCGAATAAATTAAATCAGTAAAAATATAAATCTGTCACTAACTTTTCATATAACACTACAATTTGTAAGTTCGAACCAACTGAAATTGATCACACTTCAGTAATCTACTCATCCACTAGCACGGACTATGAGATTTCTTTACAATAAGTGGAAATTAACTCATTCAATAATCTAATTAGAGCCACATTGCAGCATCTCCATAACTTGATCAGCTATATCAAAAATACCTATTAGCTGGAACTTCAATTTTGTAAATCACTTCCTCGTCTTCAGACGGTTCCTCCTCTTCGATATGCTTCTCTTTCCGTATAATTGCCTTTTCCGTCGTCTGGTTTCACATAAACCCGAACAAAAACTCATCAAAAAAATAAGAACGTTAAACTCCCGCTTTTCTCAAATTTGATTCATATTAATTAAAATATCATTCACACCACATCATCGAGCTCGATTCCGAACTTGAAGCACAAGTCTTCGAACTCTTCTTGAGCTTAATCCCACCCAAAAATGAGAAATGAATCAGAATTCACTAACTTCAACGGGCTTATACAAGTATGAATGCATTTGTAAATAGAGAGGCAAAGTATAATTCCGTACTGTAAGTGCGTCCTAGAGCTGCGAACAGGCGATCTCGGCCTACGCTGACGGTGGGCATGGTGGCTTGCGGCGGCGATTGAATCTGTCGAACTCATTCAACGTTATGTTATTTTGGTATTATGTATTGGGCTTCGATGAAATTCGGGCAGTGACGTTTGTGGACTTTGTATGTTTTATGTATTGGGCTTTCAAATCGCTTTATTCACCTAAATCGAATTAATTCGGTTTGGTTTGGAGGGTGTTTGGCTGAGCTTATAAGCTCCCACTCCCTCAATTTTTAAGTTTAAAAAACAGCGTATAAATTATTTTGGGGGAGCTTATAAACTCAACCAAACACCCTCTTGGTTGGATAAGTGAAACCGAACTTTAAAATTTCGCTTAAGTTAATACTCCCTCTCTGTCCTATTATTGTTGACTCGTTTTTCTTTTTGGACTGTCCCATTAAGTTGGCTCGTTTTCAAAAAAGAAAACAATTTTACATTAAAAAGTACCTCGAATTTCGTGTCACACACTAATTTATACATAAATACAACTCTCATTAATTTACGTGTAAAAATAAAGGAGTCATGATTCACGGGACGGAGAGAGTATGTTTTTTAATGTTCCACAATCCACAAAGCTCACGCACTCCAAGCAAATACTATTAGCCGCCTGTGAGTAAAATAGGTTTATTTTTTAAATACAAAACCTAAGTATAAAATAGATTAACCTTTACTTTTATTTATAATCATCTTATATGACACAACGAATAAAAATTATAGTCATTTAAATTTGCAATTCAATCTCGGATCTCAATGCTTAAGTGATAGTTGATGTATTAAAACACTTGGTTCAACATTGTATCTGTGTCCACTCAACTTAAAATTTTAGAAAGACAATATATATTGTCCTCGTAGACTTAATTTAATTGATTAAAAATAACAGATTTAGAACAGAAAAAAATAATATAAGTATAATATCTAGAAATACACTACCACATGCAACTTTATTTAATGTATTTTTTGAATGAACACTTGAAAAGACGATCTTGTAAAACCTTGCAACAATTATTTAGTAGTCATCATGTCATTGACAGTACATTTGTCAGTACTCAGCAGCAATATCACCACCGATCACTTCAATCAACGATAGATGAAGAGACAACACACTACCACCTAAACTAACACATTAGAGTTTTTTTAGGGTTAGCATTTAAATACATGAATTGTTAATAACGGTCAAAACTGTTAATAAATACATAAAGTGAATATTATTATGATTTATTTCATAAATAAAATGATGTCAAAATTAAAATTGACATAACAGTAGGGTATGGCTTTATCAAAATGACATCATTTTAATTATATAATGTATATATTAAAAATACTTATTGATGTATGAATATATGAACTTTGGGTTCATTTTATTTTTTATCATGAACTTTAAAAATTATCAGTAAATACACTTATTTAACATTATTATAAAATTATCACCAATATAACAAAAATTAGAAATTTAATTACCTCAATTGAAAGGAACAAAATAAAAAAAACAATCAAATATCTCTAATGCTCATCACTATCGAGGGAGAAGACCTTATTCCTGGTCATCAATGGCACGTCGATCCTACAAACATCGCCGAGCTCATCTCCATCTAGCATATTCTCGCCGCCAAAGAGTTTCTCCAGCAGCTCCTTTTCTGTCTGCCCTTCACTAAAAACTTCAAATCCATCGCCACACACCCTTAGGACCGCCTCCCCAGCGTAGGGAGATGCCGACCTCAACGAGGACGAACAAGCGACTCACTCGTCCCACGAGGTCCCGGCCGGCGTGACCGAGTTCCTCCACGCCAATCTTGGCCAATTCAAAGCTTCTCAACCAGGAGGACCAGGCGGGCCCCTCGAGGCTCCCTTGATGAACACCACGGCCGCCGAGGCCGCATCCCATCCGGGCGGCGCTCACCGGCGTGATAGCCGAGAACGCGCATCACGCCCGACGCGCGAGCCGCTCACCGCGGCCGAGCCGCCCTCATTTCGGAGCCGCCACCGCGGAGAGCCGCCACCACCGGTCGCCCCCTCGTCATTCGAGACGCGCTCCACCTCGTCATGCCGGCAGAGCCGAGCAAAGCAGGAGGAAGAAAGGCGGTCGAACCCCCGGAGGACGATGGCGTCGCTATCGATCCCCACCCTCCGAAAGAGATGGCAACGATCTCCGGGGTTCGACGATGCGGGAGGATCATCTCCCTTTCTCCGTGGAGATTCTAGACACGCCCGCCCCGTGATGCGGGCACCCAATATAGAGGCTCACGATGGCCTCGGAGACCCTCCGACTTCCTTTTGCCTACACCACCAACATGGCGAATCAAGGAATGGAAGATTTTCACATGTGCAAAATCTTCCCGAGTCTTGGTCTCCAACCTTGAGCGTTGGTTCACCTCGCCCGCATGAGCAGATACACCGCCTGGACCTCATGGATCGATTCAGTGGCGCTTCTATCGAAGATGCCGCCCAGCAGACCTTCCTCCGACACTGCTCACAATCCGCCGAGGCGGGGACGAGACGATGTCAAACTCGTCTCGAGGTTCATCAAAAGTCGCTCAAAATTGACGACAAAGAACGACCTCTACATCATCAACGCGTTCAGAAGCGGGATCCGACCGGCACAATGAACAAAGAAATCACCAGGAGAAACCAAAGACGGCGAGTAAGCTTTGGAACCTAGTGGACAACCGTTAAAGGAGACGAGTCGGACCGGAAGAAGCGGGAAACTGGGACGGTAAGTCCGAGAAAAAGCCGGATGGCCAAGTCGAGGCGCCGATCGCATGGCGCCCTCGGCGTAATCAAGAGAGGCCATCGAGTCTAGGCTCGGACCTCCCCAAACCACGGCAGCGCCCCTGCTCAAATCAAGGGAAATATTCGAGCTCCACGCCGAGCTCTTCCCAAGCCCGCCCCTATGAAAGGGATCGAAGAGGTCCTGAGGCAGTATTGTGACTATCACCAAGGGTATGGTCATGATACCGAGGATTGTAGAAACACAGGCTCACGGATCGACGAGCTCGTTAAAGGGGCCCTCAAGAAATACCTCGGACGGTGGTCAGAAGAGCAGGATCTTGCAGAAGGAATGGAGGCGGCAACAAGCTGGGCCGACCCAGTGGCGACCAACTGAAGACAGCGAGGACGAAGGTCCCAACGCTATGGAGCGGTCTATGTTATTACGGACTGCCCTCGGGACGACGAGGTCGTCCACTGAAGAACGACGCCGGAGGCCGGCCTCAAGAGCCGAAGAACAAGCGACTCGGGATGGTGAGAACATAACGTTCTCGAGGAGGACCCGTGCCCAGATCATGCCGCACCGGGGCGCCATCACGATACAGCTGCGGTGGGCAACAAAACGTCCACGGGTCTATATCGACGCCGGAGCCTCCGTCGGCATCATCTTCCGTAGCTGCGGATAAGCTTGAGGTCGGAGGCATTCGGTACTTCCGCGCCTCCCGATTCTGAGCTTCACTCAAGAGGCGGTCCAGCCGGGGTCATTACCCTCCGGTCACGGTAGGCGGGCTCCCAGTCGGTCACCAAGGCCATCCGATTCTTCTGGTCCGAGCTCCTCTCCGTACAACATCATCCTCGGAGAGATTGGTCATACGCCACGAGGCCGTCTGTTCGGGTCTACCACCTCCTTGTCGAGATTCCCACCCGGTGGGAGTGCTCGGCATCCGGGGGACCAAGCGGCGGCAAAGAATGCCTACGACTCTCAACTCAAGATGCGGCCTCGCCCCGGGCATAGCAATTACCGAGCCCTGAGGCCGACACCGGGGCGACGACCGAGGGCTCCAACTATCTGACGGCGACCCTCCGAAGGTCGTCCAGTCGGCACCCAGGCCCCGGCCGGACGTCCGGTGCACGTCATACGACGAGAGAATATAGGGGCGTGTTTGCTTGGTCCCCCGCCGATATGACCGAGTGTCACCGAGCTCATAACTCACCGCCTCGACATCGACCGGCTACCAAGCGGTCCGGTGAAGAAAAGGATATTCCGTGAGCGCGGCCGGTCATAAGGACGGGTGACTCAACCGAGGCGAGGTCTTGTTCGAGGTCAATACCGACACGGATGGCTAATCGATCGTGGTCCAAAGCGGAGGAGGGGGTGGCGTAATGCGTCGATTATACCGACCTCAACAAGCCTTAAAAGATTGCTACCCTTGCGATATCGACAAAAGGTGGAGCATTGGTGGGCCACGAGATGTTCGACTTCACGGATCTATACAAAGGATACCACCAAATCTGATGAGCGGGAGGGCGCACCAAAGACCGCGTTCATCACCGACTTCGGCAACGCTGCGTCGAAAGATGCCCCCGGCCTCAAGAACGCAGGGCTACTTACGGAGGATGGTGGATGCAACATTCAAAGACCACATCGGGAGATCGTCGAGGTCTCGTCGGCGACATAGTAGTCAAAGTCAAAAAGCGGAGAGCTGCGCCGATGACCTCGGCACCATCCTCCAACTCCTCGTGTCGGCCAACCTCAAACTCAACCCCGAAATGTACATTTATGGTGAAGACAGCAAGTTCTTGGGATCTTGGGTTTCTCGGGAGGGCTCAGGCCAATCCCACCAAGGTGAAGGCGGTGCTCGACATGCGGTGCGAGGACCATCCGTGAGATCCACAAACTCACCGGTGCTAGCCTCCTCAGATTACATCTCGAGCCGCGAGAACAGCCCCATTCTTCAAAATCCGAGGAGAGCTCCGGACTTAGCTGGCGGAAGAACACCAGCCGCCGCCACACGGTGAAGGAGTACCTTGCCGACCTGTCCGCCCGAAGCCAGGTGAATCCTCTCTATATTTGGCCGCCTCGGACGAGGCCATCAGTGTGATCTTGGTACGAGATGAGGTGGACGACAACTCCCATCTATTTTATCGGCCGAGCTCTCAAAGGACCGGAGACAAGGTACAGGCCTCGAAAAAAGTAGCACTGCCTGGTGAGCATGACGGCGCCTCGACCCCACTTCCAAGCCCACTCCGTCGGTGCTAATCGACTTACCCTCGAGACAAGTCTTGTTGAAACCGAGTCGTCCGGGCGTATAGCTAAGTGGCACTGAGCTCGGTGAGCACGACATCTCGTACTCACCCGGCCGGCCATAAAGGCAAACTCTCGCCGACTTCTGGTTGAGGCCAAATTCACGAGGTAGGCTCTTGGCGAGGTATCTCAACTCCGCCCGCGGCGGAGAAGCCGTCTAGCACCACCGGATGGTTCTTTGGCGGATGTGCGTGGGCGGAGCATCGTGCAAGGCGAGCAGCAGGCGGGAATCCTCCTCCTCGGCCCGGATAAGCGGTCACTCGCCCTCCGGTTTACCTTCCCAACCACCAACAACGAGGTGGAGTACGAGGCCCTAATCTCCGGACTCCGCCTCGCCACGGAGCTGAGGGTGGACAAGATCCAAATCTTCGGCGATTCCCAGGTCGTCGTAAACCAGGTGTTAGGCAAATACGAGGCCAAGGAGGACCGAATGAAACAATACCTCGAGAAGGCAAAGGAGATGTTGACCTCGTTCAGATACTTGACATCCACGAATCCCAGGAAAACAATGAGGTGACATCCTCAGCAAGTTAGCTGCGTCGTCAACCAGTCCACCAGTGGAGGAGATTCATTCCCGAAGCATCGCGGAGTCCCACGTCGGCATCATCACCGAGATAGAGCCGGGTGGATGTCTCCCGAGGCTACACGGAACACGGCAAGACTACCTCAAGATCGGCTCGGCCAAAAGATGATGGCGAAATCGAGTATCTCATGCATGAGGGCGCTCTCTAGGAAGTCTTACCTTGACCCTCCCGAGATGCCTCGGGCGGAAGAAGCCGACTACGTGCTCAGCGAAATTCACCGGGGTCTTGTGGAAGCCACATCGGTCGCGAGCCCTTTCAAAGAAAATCTTTGAGGTCGGGATATTCTTGGCCCGCCCCGTACAAGATTCGCCGAGCTCGTCAAGAAGTGCCCAAGTGCCGATTCACTCCACGGTCAGCGCCTCGATCGATTTGGCGACCTGCGAGTCCATGGCCTTTCATGCGGTGGGGGATCGACATCGTTGGCCCGTTCGACCGAGCACCGTGTCACCGATGCTTAGTCGTAGCCATAGACTACTTCACAAATGGGTCGCCGAGCCACTTTCGAGCCTCACGGCGGAAGGATTCGGACGCCGTGTGGAAAATATAGTCGCGCCGGCATACCGCACATCCCGGTCTCGGACAACGGCACCCAATTCGTCGACAAAAACTTCAAGGGTGGTGCGAAGAGCTTCAGATCGATCAACACTTCACCTCGATCGCACACCCGCAAGCGAATGGTCGACCGGGTGACGAACCGCTGCGATCGTAAGGATTGAAGAAGAGGTTGGATCGAGCTAAAGGCGACGGGCTGAAAATCTCCTCAAGTCCTCGGTCCTGAGGACCACCTCGAGACGACGCGGGAGACCCCTTTAGCTTGGTCACGGTGCCGAGGCCGTCATACCGGTGAGATCGGCGCCAAGCCCGCGCACTCTTCACTTTGACCGGGCGGGAAGCGAGGAAGACTGCGGGCCAACCTTGGCGCCTCGAGGGAAGCGCGAGCTCGCCTTCATAAACGAAGCCAAGTACAAGGCCGGTCGCACGGTACCACAACAAGCGAATCAAAGCCTCCGCTCCATGTGGGCGACCTCGCCCTATGAAATAATGAAGCCGTGAGCCGCGGCGTCTTAACAAGATGGATCCGACATGGGAAGGCCCGTGCAGCGTTCACGAGGACCTCGGCAAAGGGCTTACAGGTGGCTCACTTGTCCGGGCGCTTATCCCGAACTTGGCACATTATGCATTTGGAGGTATTTTACATAGCTTCGCTTTAAAGTCGACATCATGTTAGTTCCTTAATTGTTTTGCCAAAGCACGATGTTGATTACATGTTCAATAAAACACTGTTTTATAATGAATATTTCACTTCGTCTCATACATATGTGAACATCGTTTGGATACACCACATTTAAACCTTCACAGGGGCGCCCACGAAGATGAAAATCCCACCAAGTAGGTGCGATCAGATTACCCATTAAGTTGGACGCCCAAATGCAAAGCGTCATGATTACCCATTAAGTTGGGCCCACACGCAAAGCGTCAGATTACCCATTAAGTTGGGCGTCTACACACGCAAAGCATCTGATTACCCATTAAGTTGGGCGTCTACATGCACGCGACATCGAGACCGATCTCGCCATCTCATACCCTTTATTTGGGAAGATATGCACTCGGTACAAAGTCTAAATGCATTAACGACTATAAACCAAGTGCCAAACTATATACAAATCAACCGGGCTTCCGAGCTCGTTTATACCCCTTTATTTGGGAAAATACACATACATATCTGATGTAAATGCATTTACGACCAAAGCGAAGTCTAAGCTATGTTTATACCTCTCGAGGAGGAAATATACACTTCAAACGAGTCTAAATACATTTATATCTACATACAAAGTTCTACACTATACATAGCCTCATTCGGCCTCCGGCTCCGCCTTGCCAGACTTCTTGGCTGCACCAATTCTCTACAAAATCTCCGTGCCGGCGGTGTATGCAGAACGAACTCGGTGCCTTCAACCCGGTCGATAAGGCGGAATCACCACGGCCTGCTCCCGGCGCTCGGCGGGCTCTGGGCGGCCGAGCGAGCGGCGACTCGGTCATCTTCACCCGCTCACAGGACACTTCAAGTGGCGAAGGCACCGAGACGGGCATTCCGGGAGTGGACGCACCCGAGGTCACACCCGACCCACCGACCGGACACCGGTGGGAGTATGACCTCGCCCCACCCAAGCTCTCCTGCCGACTGAGGTCCTCGGTCGCCGACCGCTCCCGAGGATCGCCCTGGATGATCCGCCCTGCCGGACCCATCAACCTGAGCACTTCGGTATGATCGGAGTAGCCGCCCTCCTCTGCGGGTTCTTCTATGATCGGGTCGGTGGAGCCCGCTGTGGCCTCGCCGCCGCGCGGGCATCACGACGCTTGCGGACGATATCATACATCTCCATAAAGTTCACCACGGAGTTGGCGTAGCTTTGAACTTCTTCTTTGTTGGGCCCTCCTCATCCTCAAGACCATGCCCTCCGCCAAGCTCGGACTCGGTCGTCGACCGGATATGGTAGTCCCACCACTCGCGGACTGCCTCTCAGACTCGCATGCTCCTCCAACAACCGAGCGAGCCTCTCATGATCAATCTGAGTTGTTCCTCGCCGCATCAAACGTCCCTGGATAGCGTCGGCAGATAAGTCCGCCGGACTCATACTGCGCGACCCTCAACTTCGGCGCCTCGTTCTCGGCCAGAGGCGGGCCACTCCCGATCAGCCTCGTCCAACTTCCTCTTGGTCGTGAGAAGCGGCCGAGCTTCCATAGTGGCGAAACTTGGGTCATTTCGGCACCGGCCTCCAGAAAGCACCTCTTCGTCCTTCTCACCCAGGCACCTCGGACCTCTTTTAACTTTGTCGACAATTCATGGTCAAGTCCGATCCATTCGGTGTGGAGTAATCGAAAATAAACAAGACAACACAAATCTTCAAAATATTGCGTTTATTATTCAAAAAGGAAAATTATTACAAAGACCTGTGGTCCTATCGACCCGGCGGTTCACGCTATTACATCGGGTCCGCGACCTCGGGCTATGGCGGTCTCGACGACCTCGATGCTCCTGCGGCCGCCCACCTCCGTGGGAGCTCCAACCCCGCCTCCTCCTCCTCCCCGCCTCCTCCTCCTCCTCGCCCGGCCCGTACCTCGGCAAGGAGCTCCTGGCTCGCGATCTTCGTCCTCCTTACACCGGGCGGCGACCTCGGTGATCGGGAGGGTAGAGCTGGATGCCGAGCCTCCAAGACGGGAAGGAGTCACCAGTAGATCACCCGGCGTAGCTTTGTCCACTCTCTTGGGTCGACCTCGGTCCACCCATGCTCGACCTTATCAAAGTCGGGCATGGCGGCCGCCACTTCCCAGTGATCGACACCACCTTCGGCCAAGACGGCGGCGAGATCGACAATAAAGCCGAGAAGCTCTCCGACTCGATGAGCCTTGTGAAGGCCCTCAACAAGTGGTCCCAGTCGGCCACCAGACCCTCCTCGTCCGCGAGGTCCTTCTTCGCCCGGCCAGCTCCTCTTTGAGCTCCTCGACCTTCCAGGCGGCCTCCAGTGCCCAAAGTGCCTCTTCTTCGAGGCGGCCTCAAGAAGAACCCTCCCGGCCTCGAAGCCCGGCGGCCTCGGCCCGCCCGCGCGGTCGCGGCGGTGTCTTCCGCCAGCGGCAAGCTCCCGTTCAGCGCCTCTTGCGGGGTGAGCTCTCGGCAAGCAAGGCGTGACGACTGCGGCTCCCCCAGTAGCTGCTGCAGGCCCCATCATCGAGCTCCCACCACGAAAAGGAGAGGCGCGAGTCGATAACAGATCGCCAACAAACAAATCTAATAGGAAGAAACTACATTACCTCGGGGAGGATGCGGCCAAACTTGGGGCGGCACCAGTACTCAGCGGCCCCAGGCCGAGACTCCGATGCCGGGCTGGACCCGCTGAGGCCCGCCATCACCGCCCATCTTGTCCACCTTCTTCGGCCCCTACTAGGTCCGGCCCGCCGCTTCTTTTCGCCGGCCTCGCTTGCTCGGCGATGGTGGCCGCCTCATCCCCGACTTCACCGCATCACAAGAGAAAGACACATTAGCACGGGAAAATCGAGCGAATAAGGACTAAGAAGAAGATGCCTCACCCCGTCTGCACCCGGTCCCGACGCTTCCGACCCGTAAACACTCAGCCCGGCCTTCTTCAGGTCGTCCTCGGTGTAACTTATTGACAAGATCTCACCAAGGCTGCCCAACACCTCCTCCATATGGCCCAAGGGCTTGATTTTAGGGTCCGCCATCGTGCGATACCCCACTCATACCTCACTGCCCTCTCCCCGCAGAAAGAAATACCTATTCGATGGGACACCTGGAGGGGCGGCTACCTTAAATTTCAGCCGGGGTGACAAATAGTACACCCTCCTATGGTCTTCACGCTAAAAAGATCACCTCGAAGGACAACTCCTCGGCAATGCCATAACAAGAGAGCCCACCCCACCAACGACCCTAACTGAATTTGGGGTCGATTGACAAATGGGGATGGAAATACTCTTGAAGGCTAAGATAAATGGGGACAAAGGGTACCTAAGACACGCCTCAAACCGCCTACATAGGCGGTAACAAACCCTCCGGGGCCATCGCCCTATCATCCGGATCGGCAAACACCACCACGCCTACTCGGGATCCCAGCTCACTCACAACTTCAAAGTTCTGCAAGGTCAAACCCGACCTCGCCACGCCCACCTCATACCATCCCATACAGAGGATACCGGAACACTAGAGCTCGACCCCATAGACCTACCCAAACCATTGTAGCACATATAATCTCTTACGGGCAACTCACGCCGTAACCCGAGGCGGAAGGGAACTTTCAGGCGAGAAGAAGATGAAGAAAACATACTTACTTTTCGGGACGAGTATATGGCTACTTGGAAGATCGGGATCAACTCGAGAATTTCTCGAAATTTTTCTCTCACAATTTTTAAGCGTCGAAGAAGAAAGTGAGCAGTTGCCTCTTTTGCGCCTATTTATAAGACTAGGGCGCTTGCAAATTACCGCTTCAAATTCAACACACGCCAACACGTGATTGGATGTGCGTTACCAGCACGCGTGTTCGAGTGCCCAACTACCGCACCGCGCGTATGACGACGCCCGGATAAGATGGACCGCCCGATCGACCTAGCAATCATCATACGGACCCGGCATCCTCCGGATGGCTGCGCCTCGAATCGCCCGCCCTTCCCACAAATACCAAGGAAATCCACGTCGGACCCGGCGTCTGTCATCGAGCCGCCGCTACGGAAAGCCTACATCGGATCGGACCTCGTATAACCAGGCGCAGATTCGGTGCGGCCCGGGCGCACTACGACATCCCGAAAAGGTCGGTCTCGGGTCGGACATCGGCGCCCACCACGTGAGTAATGCGCCACCCAGACCGCACTCACAGGCGTAACCAACGCAGGCGCGATATCCGTGTGGACCTCGACTTCCCACGGTGCCACATCTTTTTCCAAGCGACGGACAATAAACAACCCAACTCGGATCGGCACGAAGACCTCACATTAAAAAGACAACAACCCAAGAAACAACTTGGCCAAGCCACACCTCACCTCGGCAAGCGCTTTCTTCCTCCACCTCGGCCTCACCGTCCCTCGGCTATTCGGGGGACTATGATGGGATATGGCCCAACCGTGGGCCCACTAACGAGCCCAAACGAGCTGGGCCTAACGTTGATAGCGGCCCACGCGGCCGAGCCCAAGCGAGCCTAATCATTGTCCAAAACCCAGCCTCCGTAACCGCTACCACAGGCGATGGAGAAGACGCCCCGAGAATCAGGTTAGGCGCCACCCTCCACGTGGCGCGCGCATAAAGCGAAGGTCCTGCTCCCGCCAATGGAAGGCACGCCGGAGGAAGAGTCACGCCACGACCAATGGAGAGGTCGGGCGCCGCCGATTCTGATTCGGAGTGTATAAATAGGAGGAAAAGCCGACATTAGAGGGTTAGCAATTTCATTGAATGAAAAGGCATAACCAATACTCTCGTACTAAAAGCTCTAGTAAAAGTATTGAGGAATCATTCCTCCGTGGACGTAGATCTCATTAACGATCGAACCACGTAAAAAGCCTGGGTGTTCTTTATTGCTTTACATAAATCTCGCACACTCACGTAGCTAGATTTATCACCACCACCTTTACACATCCTAACTCCAGAGAAATCAAGAAAGGATACTCGTAGACAATTGTGGAATGAGATTGTAAATTGGAGTTAGGGAAAAAGAGAAGGGGTGGGACGGTGTGAGGTTGGGGTTGGAGAGAGAAAGAGAGGGTGTGAGATGGATTAAGAATTTTTTTTAAATATATACTGGACAAGAAAAATGACGTTGATTAGATGAAGTGACGGCACGTCGATTTCCATGACAACTTTAGTTTTGATCGTCTGTCAATTTATGAAAAATATTATAATAATGTTAAGTTCTTGTACTTATTGATAACTTTTAAAGTTCATGGGAAAAATAAAATGATCCAAAATTCATGTATTTAGGTGTCAATAACCATTTTTTAATATATATTGTATAAGTAAGATGATGTCATTTAAATGAAGTAGAACCACGTCGACTATCATGTCAACATTAATTTTGATGGTTATTCAATTTGTAAAAAAATTACAATAATATTAAGTTTGTGTATTTATTGATAAATTTTGAAATTAGTAAAAAACACCAAAATGGACCTACGATTAACATATTGAGGGGCCAATAACCCCCTTTTTTTATAACTAAACATTAAAATCGTGATAATTTTTCAATAGTTGTCAAGTTTATGTATTTATTGTTGTCAAGTTTATTAATTTATTGATAACTTTCGAAGTTTGTGTACAAAACTAAAAACAAGCATAAATTTGTAAATTTTAACGTCGATGATAATAATAATAATAATAATAATAATAATAATAATAATAATAATAATAATAATAAATGAATATGAACAAGAATTTATACAGACAGTTACTTTGATTTTCTACCCAATTTAAAATCATGAAAGTGAAGACAGTGATGCATAACTTATAGATAAAATTCAGCAAAAAAGCCAGTTATCATAACCATATCAAGTTTTTGTTGGAGCAAAAAAATCAGTCCTCCTTGAAAGGTCCAAGTAATTCTCCTGATTCTTGCTGAAGGGTTGAGCTCCTTCCTTCCACAACCTTCTCCCGAGTGCCAACAGTCAGAGGTTCTTCTTGCACCATTGAAACGATCAGCACCACAGCCAGCACAACACAGATAAGAAGGAGAACAAGAATGGCTACCACTTTTGAATTCATAAGACTCATTAGTGATGGACCAGTGATTCTTCTGTGTATTACTCTTCCTTCTCTGTAACCTTCGAGGAATCTTGAGACTTGGGAGGCCGTGTCTGTTTCATCTCCATTTTCTGAATCAGTAACCTGTTGTTCCAGCAAAAAGTATATAATTCAGGTGTTTGGTTTGTTAGGCATTAATAGCATGAACAAGATAATGTTACTGATTATTGTCAATGTTGGAGAAGCCTTATCCAACATTGAACTAAAAAGCAACAAATTGTGGAAATATAATGAAGCATGTTCTTTACATACTACATGCATGAAATTCAGTTAAAAACCTTTTTATGTTGGAGAAAATCATCTGTTTATTTGTATGATTGACCAAGAATTGTTCAGATTGTAGAATATCATGCTTGTCATATTGCCAAAGTTGGTTTAATGAAGGAAGCTTCTGAAAATAAATAATCACCTACCAGATAATAGTTCTCATTACCATCCCATACAACCATCCTTGGAAACTCAGTTTTCTCATCCACTTTGAATGATTGATTGAGCAAAATCATCCCATTGTTTCCAGCCAACATAACCAAATACCAAATCAGGATTTGCAGATGCAGCAGCCTTAAGAACTTGTAATAGTCCCTTAGATTTCTCCTCTGTCTCATCCTCGATGATAGTTAGAAGAATTTTCCTTTGGTCATCTTGCAGCGACTTCAATGAACCTTGACTAATGGGAAAAACAAGTGGGAGCAAACTCTTTTTTATGTAATCTTCAAGGGACTTTTCTGCATTCACATGAGTCACATCAATGAAAAATATTTTCACCATCATGACTGAACTCATCCTTATTTTATTAGGTGAAATGACACAGGTTGAGAGGTTAAAATTTTCAGCAGATCATTATAAACGGTAAATAAAGATCTCACTTGGATCTATAAGGACTGTTCTAAGAATGATCCACCAGAACAAGATGGAGAACAAACAACTAGGAACTACTCGACTAACGTAGATTCTACGAAAGAGAGCTCAATTTAATTGAATCCCCATGAAATAGAACAAGTTCAACGAGTCAACTTTCACAAAAGCTCCAACAACCTTCAATTAAGCAACTTTCCTACTAGGATCATGAAGTGGTCACTCGGACAAGAGCTACAACCATACCTGAGACATGTTCAACTCAAATATTTCACACCCGTAATACATATTTTTTGGCATTCACTATTTTAGCTATACTTAAATACTCAGATTATCGCAGCAGTTCATGAAATAACTGATCCCACTCCTATGACATTTACAGAACAGTAATATATAATTGTAATGATGCATGCCAGTTAATGTGTAAATCAGGAAGTAGGGGCTACTGATTTGACAGTCAGATAAGGCCTAACCTTCAAATGGCCCGTAAAAGATGCTCTGTTCATCATAGGCCGGATAAACTGCAAGCAAAGCAGGAACCTTGTTCAAACTATACGTGGTGAGGATTTCATCGGAGAAACCATTAGCAACAGAAAACCATGCTTTCTTCTTATACTTGACAGCTGAATCCAATATCACCGACTCATTCAAGCCAAAGCCTATGAATATCGGAAAATCAGAACCTGCTGCTTTAACAAAGTCTCTGGCACCAGAGTCAGAACTGAGTACAGAAACATCAGGAGCGACGAATTTTGCCAAAGATTGAACAAGTAAATCAGCTTTCCTCGGTCCATAGTATTCTGTGGGAACTCCATGCATAAACATCTTTAGAGTTGGATATCCACTGCATTAAATAGAACAAATACTATCACTCTTCCCATCATCCCATTCTCTTAATGCTTGTAATCATACTCAATCTAATCTCTCCCCACCCCCACCCCAAGAAAACACACAGACACACACACATGTTATCAAAAGAAACGATAAACCATTGCAACGTACTCGACATCGTGCTTAGAGGCAAGCTTTTTGTGTTTTTCAGCATCTACTTTCGCAACAACTATAGGCTGCCTCAATCCAGCTAAAACAGGAGCTGCTCTCTCTAACTGCAATTCAACATTCACATCAATCAGCCCTCCGCAAAAATGGCTAAAAGAACGCAAATTAAATAGCACTCATACGATTGGAGCTCAAACATCACACGAGATCCTCTATTTCAAACTAGGTTTCTGATGAATCTAGCTATGTGAGTGTGCGAGATTTATATAAAGCAATAAAGAACACCCAGGCTTTTTACGTGGTTCGATCGTTAATGAGATCTACGTCCACGGAGGAATGATTCCTCAATACTTTTACTAGAGCTTTTCGTACAGAGAGTATTGGTTACAAGCCTTTGTATTCAGTAAATTGCTAACCCTTCTAACATCGTTTTCCTTCTATTTATACAGCTCGAACCGCCATCAGAGCGCGCCCGACCTCTCCATTGGTCGTGGTGTGACTCTTCCTCCGCATGCCTTCCATTGGCGGAGCCGGACCTTTCGCCTTTCGTGCGCCACATGGAGGTGGCGCCCGACCTAGTTACAGGCGCGCCTCTCCATTGGCCGAGGATAGCGGTTACGGGGCTAGGGTTTGGGCAATGATTAAGTCTCGCCTTGGGCTCGACCGCGTGGGCAAGCTATCGACGTTAGGCCCGGCTCGTTTGGGCTCGTTAGTGGACCCGTCGGTTGGGCCATATCCCATCATAGCCCCGAATAGCCGAGGGACGGCGAGGCCGAGGTGGAGTGAAGAAGCGCGCCGCCGGGTGAAAGTGGCTTGGTGAAGTTGTTCCTTGGAGTTGTTGTCCTTTTAGTGTGATGGTCTTCGTGCCGAATCGAGATGTGGCATCGAAGGAAGTCGAGGTCCGACCTAGATATCGCGCCTGCGTTTGTTACGCCGAGTGCGGTGCGAAATGGTGTTTCTCTGTGGTGGGTGCCGATGTCCGACCCGAGCGACCGCCTTTTCGGGATGCCGTGGTGTGTCTCGGGCCGCATGATTCTGCGGCTCGTTAGCCGAGGTCCGATCTGGTTGTAAGCTTTCCGTAAGTGAAGCCGGTGACGGGCGCCGCGTCCGATGTGGATTTCCTTGGCATTTGTGGGAAGGGACGGTGCGACTGGCGCCGCCATCCGGAGGACGCCGGGTCCGTATGATGATTGCTAGGTCGATCTGGCGCCCGTCCTATCTGGCGTGACGTCATACGCGCCAGCGGTAGTTGGGCACTCGAGCGGCGCTTGCGCGTAACGCATATCCAATCAATCACGTGTGGCGCGTGTTGAATTTGAACGGCAATTTGCGCGCGCCCTAGTCTTATAAATAGGCGCAAAAGAGGCAACTGCTCACTTTCTTCTTCTTCGACACTTAAAATTACGAGAGAGAATTTCGAGAGATTTTCCGAGTTGATCCCGACACAAGTAGCCGTATACTACCGAAAAGTAAGTATGTTTTCTTCATCTTCTTCTCGCCCGAAAGTTCCCTTTCCGCCTCGGGTTAGGCGTGAGTTGCCGGTGTAGAGACTATATGTGCTACAATGGTTTGGGTAGGTCCGTAGGTCGAGTTCTAGTATTCCGCCGGTATCCTCCGTATGGGATGGTATGAAGGTGGGCGGAGGTCGGATTTGGCGTTGCAGGAACTTTTGAAGTTGTTAGGGAGCACCGGATTCCGGGAGGCGTGGTGGTGTCCGCGCATCCGGACGATAGGCGATGGCCTCCGGAGGGTTTATTCTTGTCTTTGTAGAGCGGTTTGAGGCAGTCTTAGGTACCCTCCGTCCCCCATTTATCTTAGCCTTCAAGAGTATTTCGGATCCCATTTGTCAATTGATTCGAATTCCGTTAGGTCGTTGGTGGGTGGGGCTCTTTGTTATGGCATTGCCGAGAGTTGTCCTTCGAGGTATTGATGCGCTTTTAGCGTGAAGACCATAGGAGGGTGTACTATCATCACCCCGTCTGAATTTAAGGTAGCCGCCCCTCCAAGGTGTCCCATGGCGTAATAGGTATTTCTTCTCGCGGGTGAGGGGGTTCGAGGTATGAGTGGGGTATCGGCTGTTGGTGGACCCGAAAATCAAGCCCTTGGGCCGTATGGAGGAGTTGTTGAGCAGCCTTGGTGAGATCTTATCCATAAGTTACACCGAGGACGATCCGCAGGCCGGCCGAGTGTTTTGGTCGGGCGTCGGGACCGGGTCCGGAGGCGGGGTGAGGCATCCCTTTTCTTAGTCCTTATTCGCTTTATTTTGCCGTGCTAATGTGTCTTTCTCTTTCGACGCAGATGAAGTTGAGGATGAGGTGGAGCCACCATCGCAGGGCGAGGCCAAGAAAAAGCAGGCGGGCCGGACCTAGTAGGGGCCGAAGAAGGTGGGCAGACATGGGCGGTGATGAGTGGGCTCGAGCCGGTCCAGCCCGGCATCGAGTCTCGCCTCGTGGCCGCCTTGAGTACGGGTACCGCCCCCAAGCTTGGTCGCATCCCTCCCCGAGGTACGTAGGCTTCTTCATATTAAGATTTGTTTGCTTCGCAATCGGTTATTGACTTGTGCATCTCCTTTTGGGTGGGAGCTCGATGATGGGGGCCTGCTAGCTTCTGGGAGCTGCAGTCGCCGCCCGGTCTTGCCGAGAGCTCGGCTGCAAGAGGCTACTGAACGGATCTTGCCGCCGCAGGGCGGCACTGAGACCGCCGCGTCCGCGAGGACGGAAGCCGAGGCCAGGCTTACGAGGCGGGAGGGTTCCGCCGAGGCCGCCCACGAAGAGACACTGGCACCTGAGGCTGCCTTTGAGGTCGAGGAGCTCAAAGAGGAGCTGGCCGGGCGGAAGGACCGCAGACGAGAGGAGTGCGAGGTGGCCGACCGAGGACCCTTGTTGAGGGCCTTGCCGGCTACCATCGAGTCGGAGAGCTTTCGGCCATTGCCGATCGCCGCCGGTCTTTGGCCGAAGGTGGTGTCGGATCACACAGGGAAGTGGCGGCCGCCATGCCCGATTTTGATAAGGTCAAGCATGGGTGGACCGAGGTCGACCCAAGAGAGGTGGACAAAGCTTACGCCGGGTGATCTACTTGGCCGACTCCTTCCCAGGCTTGGAGGCTCGGCATCCAGCCTCTACCTCCGATCACCGAGGTCGCCGCCCTGTAAGGTGGACGAGGATCGCGAGCTTCAGGAGCTCCTTGCTGAGGTCCGGGCTGAAGCTGAGGAGGGGGAGGAGGAGGCGGAGCAGGAGGAGGCGGGCCTGAGGTCCCTACGGAGGTGGGCAGCCGCAGGAGATCATCGAGGTCGCCGAGACCGCCATAGCCCGAGGTCGCTGGACCGATGTAATAGCGTGAACTGCCGGGTCGGTAGGACCACAGGCCTTTGTAATAATTTTCCTTTTGAGTAATAAACGAATATTTGAAGATTTGTGTTGTCTCGCTTATTTTCATACTCCACACCTAAATGGATCGGACTTGACCATGAATTGTCGACGGTTAAAAGAAGTCCGAGGTGCCTTGGCCGAGAAGGACGAAGAGGTGCTTTCTGGAGGAGCGGTGTGCCGACCGACCCAAGTTTTAGCCACAATGGAAGTCGGCTCGGCCATCACTGATCTGAAGAAGAAGTTGGACGAGACCGATCGGAAGTGGCCCGCCCCGGCCGAGAACGAGGCGTGAAGTTGAAGGTCGAAGGTATGGAGTCGAGGCGGACATATCCGCCGACGCTATCCAAGGACGCTTGATGCAAAGGCGAGGAACAACTTGAATCGATCGCGAGAGGCTCGCTCGGTTGTCGGAGGAGCATGCAGAGTACGAGAGGCGATCCACCGAGCTGGTGGGACTACCATATCCGGCCGACGACCGAGTCCAGAGCTTGTCATGGAGGGCATGGTCTTGAGGGATGAGGAGGGCCCAACAAAGAAGAAGTTCAAAGCTGCGTCAACTCCGTGGTGAAGTTTATGGAGATGTATGACATCGTCCGAAAACGCCGCATGCCCGGCCGAGGGCGAGGCAACAATGGGCTCTACCGACCCGATCATAGAAGAACCCGCAGAGGAGGGCGGCTACTCCGATCATGCCGAAGTGCTGAGGTTGATGGGTCCGGCAGGGGGCGGATCATCCAGGGGGGGATCCTCTGGGAGCGGACGGCGACCGAGGACCTCAGGTCGGCGGGGGAGAGCTTCGGGTAGGGGGCGAGGTCGCACACACGGCCCGGTGTCCGGTCAGGGGGGTCGGGGTGTGACCTCGGGTGCGTCCCCACTCCCCGGAATGCCCGTACTTGCGCCTTCGCCACTTCGGAGTGTCCCAGGAGCGGGTGAAGATGACTCTGAGTCGCCGCTCGTTGGGCTGCCTCAGAGCCCGCGCGCCGCGCGCGGGAGCAGCCGTGGTGATTCCGCCTTATCGACCGGGTCGAAGGCACGAGTTCGCTCCTGCATACATCGCCGGCCCGAGATTTTGTAGAGAATTGTGGTGCGCGTGGCCCGGCGAGGCGGAGCCGGAAGCCCGAATGAGGCTATGTATAGTATAGACCTGTATGTAGATATAAATGTATTTAGACTCGTTTCAAGTGTATATTTTCCCTTGAGAGGTACAAACATAACTTAGGACTTCGCTTTGGTCGTAAATGTATTTATATTTGTATACATAGGTGTGTATTTTCCCAAATAAAGGGTATAAACGAGCTCAAGCTCGGTTGTCTTCAGTATATGGCTTGGTACTTTGTTTGTAGTCGTTAATGCATTTTAGACTTTGTACCGAGTGCATATCTTCCCAAATAAAGGGGTATGAGATGGCGAGATCGGTCTGGATGTCGCTTGCATGTAGACGTCCAACTTAATGGGTAATCTGTATGCTTTGCGTGTAGACGTCCAACTTAATGGGTAATCTGTACGCTTTGCGTGTAGACGTCCAACTTAATGGGTAATCTGTACGCTTTGCGTGTAGACGTCCAACTTAATGGGTAATCTGTACGCTTACCCTACTTGGTGGGATTTTCATCTTCGTAAGGGCGTCCCCTTGTGAAGGTTTAAATGTGGTGTATCCAAACAGATGTTCACATATGTATGAGCCGAAGTGAAATATTCATCATAAAAACAGGTGTTTTATTGAACATGTAATCAACATCGTACTTTTGGCAAAGCAATTAAGGAACTAACATGATGCCGACTTTAAATCGAAGCTATGTAAAATACCTCCTTAAATGCATAATGTGCCAAGTTCGGGGGACAAGTGCACCGGACAAGTGAGCCAGCTTGTAAGCCCCTTTGCCGAGGTCCTCGTGAACGCGGTACGGGCCTTCCCATGTCGGATCCAGCTTGTTAAGACGCTCAGCTCTACTGGCTTCATTATTTCTTAGGACGAGGTCGCCCACATGGAGCGCGGAGGCTTTGACCCGTTTGTTGTGGTACCGTGCGACACTGGCCTTGACTTGGCTTCGCTTATGAAGACGAGCTCGCGCCTCCTCGAGGCGTCAAGGTTGGCCCGCAGTCTTCCTCGCCCCGGCCGGTCGAAGTGGAGAGTGCGAGGGCTTGCGCTACCGATCTCGGCCGGTATGACGGCCTCGGTACCGTCAGACCGGGCTAAAGGGTCTCCCTGCGCCGTCGAGGTGTGGTCTGTGGGACCGAGAGGACTTGAGGAGATTTTCAGCCCACCGCTTTAGCTCGATCCGGCCTCTTCTTCAATCCTTGTACGATCGTGCGGTTCGTCACCCGGTCCGACCATTCGCTTGCGGGTGTGCGATCGAGGTGAAGCGTTGATCGATCAAGCTCTTCGCACCACCTGAAGTTTTGTCGATTTAATTGAGTGCCGCTTGTCCGAGACCAGGATGTGCGGTATGCGAGCGGCGGACTATATTTTCCACACAAAGGTTTGAATCCTTACGCTCGTGAGGTTCGAAAGTGGCTCGGCCTCGACCCATTTTGTGAAGTAGTCTATGGCTACGATCGAATATCGGTCGACCGGTGCTCGGTCGAACGGGCCAACGATGTCGATCCCCACCGCATGAAAGGCCACGGACTCGCAGCCGCTCGCTCCGTCGACCGAGGCGCTGACCGTGGAGTGAATCGGCACTGGGCACTTCTCGACGAGCTCGGCCGAATCTGTACAAGGTGGGCCAAGAATATCCCGACCTCGGCGTCTTCTTTGAAAGTGCTCGCGACCGATGTGGCTTCCACAAGACCCCGGTGAATTTCGCTGAGCACGAGTCGGCTTCTTCCGCCCGAGGCATCTCGGGAGGGGTCAAGGTAAGACTTCGTAGAGAGCGCCTCACGCATGAGATACTTCTGGGATTTTGCCATCATTTTTTTGGCTTCGAGCCGATCTGAAGGTAGTGCGCCGTGTTCCAGGTAGGCCTTCAGGGGAGACATCCAATTCGGCTCCATCTCGGTGATGACGCCGACGTGGGACTCCGCTATGCTTCTGGAACGAATCTCTCCACCGGTGGACTTGTTGACGACGCAGACTAACTTCTCGAGGACGTCACCGCTATTTTTCCCTGGGATTCGTGGATGTGAAGCACTGAACGAGGTCAACATCTCCTTCGCTTCTCGGTATTGTTTCATTCGGTCCTCCTGGCCTCGATTTGCCTAACACCGTTCACGACGACACTGGAATCGCCAAGATTTGGATCTCATCCACCTCGGCTCCTTAGCGAGGCTGAGTCCCGAGATTAGGGCCTCATACTCCACCTCGTTGTTGGTGGTCCGGAAGGTAAACCGGAGCGTGGGTGACTTCTCGCTTATCTGGGCCGAGGAGGAGGATGCCGCCCCTGGCCGCTCGTCTTGCACGATGCTCCGCCCACGCACATCCGCCAAAGAACCATCTCGGTGGTGTTAGGGCGGCCTCCGCCGTGGGGCGGGGCTGGAGTTACCTCGCCGGCGAGCCTACCGTGAATTTGGCCTCAACCAGAAGTCGGCGAGAGCTTGCCTTTTATGGCCGGTGCAGGTGAGTACGAATGTCGTGCTCGCCGAGCCCAAAGTGCCCACTTAGCTATACGTCCCGACGACTCAGTTTCAACAAGACTTGTCTCAAGGGCAAGCCGATTAGCACCGGACTGAGTGAGCTTGGAAAGAGGGTCTGAGGCGTCGCTTGGCGCTCACGAGGGCCGCCACTTTTTTCGAGGCCGGAGTACCTTGTCTCTGGTCCTTTGAGAGCTCGGCTGATAAAATAGATGGGGAGTTGTCGTCCCACCTCATCCCGTACCAGTACCGCACTGATGGCCTCGTCCGAGGCGGCCAAATATAGGGAGAGAGATTCACCTTGCTTTGGGGCGGACAGGGTCGGCAGGTCGGCGAGGTACTCCTTCAGCTGCGAGAAGGCGGCCTGGTGTTCTTCCTGCCAGGCGAAGTCCGGAGCCCTCCTCAGGATTTTGAAGAATGGGGCTGTTTCTCGGCTCGAGAGAAATCACGAGGCGGCTAGGCACCCGTGAGTTTGTGGATCTCACGGATGGTCCTCGCACCTGCATGTCGAGCATCGCTTTCACCTTGGTGGGATTGGCCTTCGTGCCCTCCCGAGAAACCCAAAGATCCCAAGAACTTGTCGGTCTTCACCATAAATGTACATTTAAGGGGTTGAGTTTGAGGTTGGCCGACACGAGGAGTTGGAGGACGGTGCCGAGGTCGTCGGGCGCAGCCTCCGCTTTTCGACTTTTGACTACTATGTCGCCGACGAGACCTCGACGATCTCCCCGATGTGGTCTTCGAATGTTGCATCCACCATCCTCTCGGTAAGTAGCCGGCGCTTTTGAGGCGAAGGGCATCTTCCGTACGCAAAGACGCCAAGTCGGTGATGAACGCGTCTTTGTGCGCCCTCCCGGCTCATCGTGATTTGGTGGTACCCTCAGATAGATCCGGGAAGTTCAACATCTCGTGGCCCACCAATGCCTCCACCTTCTTGTCGATATCGGGAGGGTAGCAATCTTTGGGCGATCTTGTTGAGGTCGGTATAATCGACGACACGCGCCACCCTCCACCGCTTCGGACCACGCATTGGATTAGCCATCCGTGTCGGGTATTTGACCGAATCGGCGGGAAAACGATGTTAACCCTCGCCCGAGGATCCATCTTGGGTGTTTAATTCACCATACATTGATTATAAACCTAGCATGCGCCTATATAATTAAATCGCAACACGCTGGGGTTTTCACGTGTTTACCTTTCGATCCGCCGAGGTGGATCGAACGGATGAACAGATTGAACGGATCGAGACTGGTGCTTTGATCTTCCGGATCGTGTCCCGTTGCCCAATCTCCAACGTCGAGTGAGGACGATCTATGGAGAATACACCGGAAAATCACCCAAGCTCTCTTCAACAAAAATCTCGAAAATTCTCTCTCTCAAATGTGAGATGACCGAAAATCTTGCTTGTAATTTGTGAGTGTGTCATAGACATTATCTCATACCTTATATTTATAATGCACTACCTTAATCCTATATGGAATGTTACCATAATCCTATATGGAATATTACCATAATCCTATATGGAATATTACCATACACTTAGGATTATTTCCATACTCTTAGGATTATTTCCATACTCTTAGGATTATTTCCATACTCTCAAGATTATTACCATAATCTTATATGGAAAGGATCTATGCATATTCCATAAATATAATTATATCCTTGTGGGATAAAGAGAATAAAATCTTGCCTTCGAGAGCTATAGGGCGCCGATTTCCACGGTACACGGTCTGGACGGGCCAACCTGTGGATCAAATGCAAGGAATAAAGATGGGCCTCAAATAAATTAATTATCTTATGTTCACCCGTAACATAAATTAATTTATAAACATTCGATCATGCCACTAGAGAAAGAATGTTGACTTACCCTTTATTACCAAGTTGAGTCGGCTTGCACTTAGACATTACGAATCCTCAGATTTAAGATATCGAACGTCCATTAATCATTTCTAGCAATCTGATCGCTAAACGATTAATATCCTTATTTCCTTAAGTAGTACCACTCAACCTTATTATTGTACTTGAGCTAACTCAACTGCGGGGTTTAGTACAATAAACCTTTGAGCTCCTTAAGGGACGCCATCATCCTAAACGGATACGGTGACTGACATGATAACTAGCGTGACATACAAGATCGCCACCACCCAAGATGCGGAGAATTGGTTAGAACATATAACCCTCACTCATAACAAGTCAAAGTGATGGTCAAGAACTCATACTCACCTAATACCTTATCGAGGTTTAGATCATCGTAAGTCACCGAGATCTTGGTTCTTCACGACGGTCGAAGAAGAACTCATCTCATCGTGATCCTTCAATACGCCGAGACGCACCAAAGATAGACAAGCAACTAAGTCAAGTCACTTATCTATACCGCAGCCCTAAACCGACAACTCGCCCTTAAGTCGCCTCACCAGGAAACTTTTTATATCTCATTAAGCTCGACCAATCATACGGACTTCGTGATCTTCTACACACCGTATGATCTAACTTATATATGAGATAAGGGGACACGATATATGCAATCAAGTATTCAAATCGATAGAGATTGTAATAGTGGTAACAGAAACATTGTATACAAGCTCAACCAAACCGCTTTCAAGATACAAATCCAACAATCTCCCACTTATACTAAAGCAAACTTTTAGTATACAATGTGTCTTTCTACTAGCAATTACAAACAACCATCACTTTGCTTCTCCCACTTATACAAAAGTTTCCTTTCTAAGTGGGTGCCATCAAGTTTAATCCAAGTCCTCTAACGCCCCGACGTAGACTTATTGCGGCGGGCTTTAGTGAATGGATCCGCTAGGTTATCCGTCAGATCAATCTTTGCAATCAGACGCCCCTCGCCTAACGATTTCTCGTATGACATGGTACTTCTCTGTATGTGTTAGGTTGACTTGTGGGTCCGTGGTTCCTTCGAGTTTGCCATTGCACCGAAAGTTATCACAAGAAACTATGATACTCTTGAGCAAACCAGTACCACATCTAGATCCTCGAGGTAGTTCTTGAACCATACCGCCTCCTTAGTAGCCCTCAAGCGGCTACATGTTCGGCTTCCATGGTAGAGTCCGCAATGCATCGCCGCTTTGCACTCCGCCAGATACGGCTCCACCTCACAAGGTAAACACATAGTCCGAGGTAGACTTATTCTTATCACGGTCGACTTGAAACCGAAGTCAGATAACCCAAAGGCATTAGACTATCTCGCATGGTAAACTAGCCTATAATCTCGAGTCCTTTTCGTGTACTTGAGTATATGCTTTCATCGCAATTCAATGTGCTTGTCGTGGTTAGACCGATATCTAGCTACTATGCTTATCGCACAACAGATATCGGGCCTCGTATGTAGCATTGCATACATGAGACTTTCTACGGCGAAACGTAGGAACTTGTCTCATTTCTCTATCTCCTTTGCGGTCATAGGTGATCGCCTTTAGATAAAGGAACGCCATGTCCGAAAGGTAGCAATCCTTTCTTGGCGGTCTCGCATACTAAAACAGTAATCACAAGATCAATGTAAGACGCCGAGATAAGCTCAACATTTTTCTCTTGCGATCTCGGCAAACCTTGATCCCAAGAATGTACGCTTCATCTCCTAAGTCTTTCATTTGAAACCGATCGGATAGCCAACTCTTTACGCCCGATAATGCCTTCACATTGTTGCCAAATAGAAGAATGTCATCTACGTAAAGTGCAAGAAATACCACATTACCGCTGACATCTAACCGATACACACAACTCTCGCTAGGCAATCGGGTAAATCCATAGGACTTTACCACCTCGCCCAAACGTAAGTTTCATGATCTTGCATCATTGTCTTCAGATCGCCTCATTGTTCGTCCATGGGTCGATTATTGCTGCTCGCTTTCGGGACTAAACCGACGATTCACCCACGAACATAAATCGCTCGGGTTGACGAACAACCTCCCACTACGACGAGGTGCTATAGACATAATGACAACGGTGGGTGCAAGAACTTGTGGTTCTCTATCTTGCACAACTTGCGGTGTAGGTACCACTTGTACGGTCGGTATCTCCAATGAACTCGACCCACTTCAATTTCTTGAAGTATCCGTGTCGATCCTTCCCACTAGACTCGACATCTCGCACCTTTCGCCTAATCGGTGGTGAAATACGATCATCTTCTAATTCTTCAAGAATGATTTCAACTTTGACTTTGATTTTTCATATAATCTCTTCTAAGAATCGGGCATTAGTTCTAATAACGACCTTCCGATCCTTAGGACTATAGAATAAACCACCTTCGCTCCTCTAGATAGCCAATAAACACCTTGCGCCGATCTAGCCTCCAACTTGTCGCCTTCTTGTTCAAAGACGTGGCCGGATCGCCCATATCCTTATGTGGTTTAAACGGGCTTCGCCCGAACCACAACTCGAAGGGTCTTATCGACCGACTTGACGGTACTAGATTTAGCAAGTATGCCGTCGTCTCTAAGGCATACCCCGTAACGAAATAGCAATGTAGCATAACTCATCATAGATCTAACCATTTCCAAAAGAGTCCTATTTCTTCGCCGACACACCATTTTGTTGTGGTGTGCCCGGTGAAGTGCGCCGATTTAATCCCACACTTCACTAGATAGTCCATAAACTCGTTGTCGAGGTATTCGCCACCGCGATCGGACTGATGACTTGATACTCTTACCTAGCTTCGCTCCACTTCCGCCTTAAACTCTTTGAATTTCTCAAAGCATTCGCACTTGCGGTGAAGCGGTATATGTATCCGCACTGAGTAATCGTCAATGAAAGTGACAAAATACTGCATTCTCCACGAGCTTTGTGGACATCGGTCCACACAGTCGAATGGACTAACTCCAACATTTCGTGGCTCTATAACCCTTCGCTTTGAAGGGTCCGGTCGACATCTTACCTTCTATACAGATTCGCAGACCGGGAACGAGTAACCGTGAGATTACCCAACGCCCATTCTTAGCCGCTTTGGATCCTATTTAGATTGATGTGACCTAATCTAAGATGCCAGAGAAAAGTAGAGTCATCTTCTTGAAGAAAACTTTCTTTTAGGGTTTGATGAAGATGCAACATAGTTATAGGTATTATGTTTTGCGTAAATAGTATAAAGCGAATTATATAAGGTGCCAACACGTATAACTTCGTCATTTCTTATGATAGAAACACCACTATCAAAAATAATGAATATCCATGAGTAAATAATTTCAAACAGAACAAGGTTCCATGAAAATCCGCACATATAAACGCCTTTCAAAACTAAAACTGTTGTCCCAAAACATAAAGAAACATCTCCAATCGCAACAGCCGACTTTCGCGCGGCTGCCCATGGAGATCGTTATCTCGCCATCAAACAGCCTCCTTGTCCGCAGGAACCCCGCAGGTGTAACAAACATGATCCATACCAGATCTACTACCCAATTATGGGTAGAACAAGTCGCTAAACATGTTTCACATTAAAGCAAACGGCGTGACTGAGCCTTGAGCATAGGGCACTGCCTTCCAATGCCCGCCTTGCCACTTGAAGCACTTGCCTTCTCCTTGGCTTCTTCAAGCCTCCGTGGCAACCATGTTCTTGCTCCCATTACTCCCACTATTTCCTCGCTTTACCACCTTTGCACCCTTTTCTATTTCCATTTTGCAACGGAAATTTTAGGCCCTTAGATGTGCTAGCAAGAGCATGTGCTCCTTTTCCCATAACTCCTTCCGCAAAGAACGAGATCATTAAGCAACCGACTAAGTGTAAACTCGGTCTTGCTCATGATCGCATTCACGCCGAAAGTTCTCAAAAGACTGGGCGGTGTATTGAGGATGATATCGACCGCTTCGCCGTCAATACCTCCTCCCAACCGATCAAGACTATCCATGAGATGAGTCATGTGGGAGACATGTTCATGGACCGAACTTCCTTCTTCCATCTTACACGCCAAGATCTCTCATTGTGTGGAAGTCGATCGTCTCGATCCGATCGCCCAAACTTACCTCGAGACTCGACCAAATATCGTCAAGCGCTCTACCATCGATCGATGTCGCACCGCAAGCCTTTGGACATCGTAGTCATCATATAGCATTTAGCCATATTGTTCGACTTATTCCAAAGTCCGCTTGACTCGCCGCTCATTAGTCGATGCCACGTCAAGAAGTGGCATCGGGTTTAGGAGTAGTGAGAACAAACATGTGTTCTTCAAATGATAAGAACATATTCCATGTTTCGCTTCCACTCGATAAAATTTGGACCGATAACGGATTTTGTGCGAGCATATTGATAATCGGCGTAAGAGACATATCCAAACGATAATGTAAAACACATAAGCATACGATCGCAAATAATTGTGAATAATAATATTGTAACCTTTTGATAAAACAATATTAATTGAAACCTCCAATCGCCCAAGGAATCCCACATGCAAGCCACGTGTGGACGCCATACATGAACCCCCACTGCACTAAAATATACCTTTTAGTCGCTTAATTTCAATCCATGTCAACTTATCCTTATGACAAATGAAATTAATGATCGACCTTACTGACCACATCACTATCACAAGAAGGGACTTCATGGAAGTTGTACTTGAGGTGATGTCTAAGCATCGACCACAATTTTAAACAGAAGATGAATTCTTAGAATTGGTATACCACCTGACCATACCGCCCAATTCAAATTCTTTTGTTATCTCATTTTATATCTATCTCTAGAGAACTTATGAAAATCGATATGCAAGCCACGCGTGTGATCGCCATACATGAAACTCCCACTTCTCAATAGATTTAAAATGTTTTATTTAGAAATCTCATCTAACAAACTTATGATAAACAAAGGCAAGCAAGCCACGCGTGTGGACGCCACTCACGCATCGCCTCACTTTGTTTAGAGATCAAAAGTGGAGGTCTTGACATTTTAATTTGAAAAATTAATTTGTCGGGTTGCTTGCTTAGTCTTTTTATTCAAAAGGTTTGTCCATGCATCACGTAATCCTAGCATGCTTTTCTATAGAACTCAACATGTAAAACATGCTCGCAGTAATTCTAAAATATGCTTGATAAACGCGATAAACCTAGCATGCTTACTATGCGCATCCAATTACGTAAAACACTTAAAGGTTTGTCAACGTAATATAAACATACATAGCATGCTACCGCATAATTTAAACATCCACGACATGCATATGAACGATAAAATAAAATAAAACGCTCATCGCGCCCAATCGTGAAACCCGCACATTTAAATCTAATCTATTACATAGATTTACAAAGTACAAGATTTAAACTTCGAAACGGGCCTCGCGGCACGGCACGGACCGATTCAACACTGGGCCTCGCGCACCCGCACGGGCCGAATTTCGAAAACGGGTCCGGGCCGTGGTCGGCCCATAAGAGTGCCGGGCCGCCAGGGCTAAGCCCGCTGCGCGCGCTCGCGCCGCCGCCGCCGCCTCGCTGGCTGCTCGCGGTCGCTAACGCGACCGCGACCCGCCGAGCACGCTGCACGGCCACGCCCAAGCGCCGAACGCCCGCCGAGACATCGCCGCCAGCGGCCAAACCTCGCGATCACAGGTTCGCCGCTGGCGCCGGGTTTCGCCAACGCGCGCCGCCGCCCGCTAGCGCGACGGCCGCGCAGCTCGCGGGTAATCCTCGCGATCGCGAAGTTCGCCGCTAAGCGCCAGGATCCCGCGAGAACGCGCCCGTCGCCGCAGCCCTCGCGATCGCTTTAGCGATCGCGAGACTCGCCGAGAAACCACCTGCAGACAAATGAGAACCCCGTTTTCCGTCGTTTGCTTCTTCTTCGCTCGCTCGCTCGTTCTTCTTTTACGATAAGATTTACATAAAAAATCTAATCTAACCACGGATTTTCTCGTGGTGTAAAACAAAACCAACAAAACAAACGAGCCACGATGAACGACAAACCACAATTATAATAACGCACGTAATAATCAAACGTGAATTAATCCAACAGAGCCAAGATTCGATCCCGTGCTCGATACCAATGAAGGAAAACGTATGTTAACCCTCGCCCGAGGATCCATCTTGGGTGTTTAATTCACCATACATTGATTATAAACCTAGCATGCGCCTATATAATTAAATCGCAACACGCTGGGGTTTTCACGTGTTTACCTTCGATCCGCCGAGGTGGATCGAACGGATGAACAGATTGAACGGATCGAGACTCGTGCTTTGATCTTCCGGATCGTGTCCCGGTTGCCCAATCTCCAACGTCGAGTGAGGACGATCTATGGAGAATACACCGAAAATCACCCAAGCTCTTCAACAAAAATCTCGAAAATTCTCTCTCAAATGTGAGATGACCGAAAATCTTGCTTGTAATTTGTGAGTGTGTCATAGACATTATCTCATACCTTATATTTATAATGCACTACCTTAATCCTATATGGAATGTTACCATAATCCTATATGGAATATTACCATAATCCTATATGGAATATTACCATACACTTAGATTATTTCCATACTCTTAGGATTATTTCCATACTCTTAGATTATTTCCATACTCTCAAGATTATTACCATAATCTTATATGGAAAGGATCTATGCATATTCCATAAATATAATTATATCCTTGTGGGATAAAGAGAATAAAATCTTGCCTTCGAGAGCTATAGGGCGCCGATTTCCACAAAGGTTACGGGCCCTGGACGGGCCACCTGTGGATCAAATGCAAGGAATAAAGATGGGCCTCAAATAAATTAATTATCTTATGTTCACCGAACATAAATTAATTTATAAACATTCGATCATGCCACTAGAGAAAGAATGTCGACTTACCCTTTATTACCAAGTTGAGTCGGGCTTGCACTTAGACATTACGAATCCTCGATTTAAGATATCGAACGTCCATTAATCATTTCTAGCAATCGATCGCTTAAACGATTAATATCCTTATTTCTTAAGTAGTACCACTCAACCTTATTATTGTACTGAGCTAACTCAACCGCAGGGTTTAGTACAATAAACCTTTGAGCTCCTTAAGGGACGCCATCATCCTAAACGGATACGTGACTGACATGATAACTAGCGTGACATACAAGATCGCCACCACCCAAGATGCGAGAATCTTGGTTAGAACATATAACCCTCACTCATAACAAGTCAAAGTGATGGTCAAGAACTCATACTCACCTAATACCTTATCGAGGTTTAGATCATCGTAAGTCACCGAGATCTTGGTTCTTCACGACGGTCGAAAGAAGAACTCATCTCATCGTGATCCTTCAATACGCCGAGACGCATCAAAGATAGACAAGCAACTAAGTCAAGTCACTTATCTATATCGCACCTAAACCGACAACTCGTCCTTAAGTCGCCTCACCAGTGAAACTTTTATATCTCATTAAGCTTGACCAATCATACGACTTCTCGTGATCTTCACACAATCGTATGATCTAACTTATATATGAGATAAGGGACACGATATATGCAATCAAGTATTCAAACCGATAGGAGATTGTAATAGTGGTAACAGAAACATTGTATACAAGCTCAACCAAACCGCTTTCAAGATACAAATCCAACACGAACAAGATCTCGCCTCGAAGTTGAGTCACCTCGTCCCTTATGACCGGCCGCGCTCCGCCGCGAATATCCTTTTCTTCGCCGGACCGGCTTGGTAGCCGGGTCGATGTTGAGGCGGTGAGTTATGAGCTCGGTGACACTGATCATATCGGCGGGACCAAGCAAACACGCCCCTATATTCTCTTAGAAGTCGTGATGACGTCGCCGGACGTCCGCCGGGCCCCGGTGCCGATCCGATGACCTTCAAGGATCGCCGTCAGATAGTTGGAGGCCCTCGGTCGTCATCCCGGGTGTCGGCCTCGAGGGCTCGGTAATTGCTATGCCCGGGCGAGGCCGATCTTGAGTTGAGAGTCGAGCATTCTTTTGCCGCCGCTTGGTCTTCCCGATGCTGAGCACTCCCACCGGGGTGGGAATTCGACGGTGAGGTGGTAGACCGAACAGACGGCCTTGGTGGCGCATACCAATCTCTCCCGAGGATGATGTTGCACGGAGAGGAGCTCGGACCGTGAAGAATCGGATGGCCTTGGCGACCGACTGGAGCCCGCCCTACCGTGACCGGAAGGGTAATGACCCCTGGCCGGATCGCTTGAGTGAAGCTCAGAATCGGGAGGCGCGGAGTACCGAATGCCTCCGACCTCAAGCTTGTCCGACATACCGAAGATGATGCCGACGGAGGCTCGATGTCGATATAGACCCGGTGGACGTTTTGTTGCCCACCGCACCTGTATCGTGATGGCGCCCCGTGCGGCATGATCTGGGCACGGGTCCTCCTCGAGAACGTTATGTTCTCACCATCCCGAGTTGCTTGTTCTTCGCTCTTCAGGGCCGGCCCGGCGTCGTTCCGGGACGACCTCGCCGTCCCGAGGCGTCCGTAACAACATAGACCCGCCCATAGCGCTGGGACCTTTGTCCTCGCCGCTTCAGTCGGGTCGCCACGGGTCGGCCCAGCTGTTGCCACCTCCGCTCCTTCCGCTCGCTCTTGGACCACTCGTCCGAGGTATTTCTTGAGGGCCTCCTTTAACGAGCTCGCCGATCCGTGAGCCTGTGTTTCGCAATCCTCGGTATCGTGATCATACCCTTGGTGATAGTCACAATACTGCCTCAGGACCTCTCTCGATCCCCTTTCATAGGGGCGGTTTCGGAAGAGCTCGGTGTGAGCTCGAATATTTCCGCCTTGATTTGAGTAGGGCGCCACCGCCGTGGTTGGGCCGAGGTCCGAGCCTAGACTCCAAAGGGCCTCTCGATTCTCGTCAAGGCGCCCTGCGATCGGCGCCGACTGGGTCATCCGGCTTTTTCTCTGACCGCTCGTCCCATTTCCCGCTTCTTCCGATCCGACTCGCCTCCTCGACGAAGTTGTCCACCGTGTTCCAAAGCTTACTCGCCATCTTTGGTTTCTCCCTGGTGATTTCTTTGTTCAGCGCGCCGGGTCGGATCCCATTTTTGAACGCGTTGATGATGTAGAGGTCGTTGCTGTCGTCAATTTTGAGCGACTCTTTGATGAACCTCGAGACGAAGTTTGACATCGTCTCGTCCCGCCCTTGGCGGATTGTGAGCAGGTCGGAGGAAGGCTGCTGGGGCGGCATCTTCTGATAGAAGCGCCATTTGAACTGATCCATGAGGTCCTGGAAGCAGTGTATGCTGTTCTGACGGAGCGAGGTGAACCAACGCCGTGCGTTGGAGACCAGCACCTCGGGGAAGATTTTGCACATGTGAAAATCTTCCATTCTTTGATTCGCCATGTTGGTGGTGTAGGCGAAAAAGAAAGTCGAAGGGTCTCCGAGGCCATCGTGAGGTCGCTATATTGGGTGCCCTGCATCACTGGGCAATGGCGTGTCTAGAATCTCCTCGAGAAAGGGAGATGATCCTCCGCACGGCCGAACCCGGAGATCGTTGTCATCTCTTTCTCGGAGGGTGGGGATCGATAGCGACGCCTATCGCCCCTCCGGGGGTTCGACCGCCTTTCTTCCTCCCTGCTTTGCTCCGCCTCGGTCGGCATGACGAGGTGGAGATCGGCCCGCGAACGGCGGGGCGATCGATGATGGCGGCTCGCCTGCGGTGAGCGGCGCGAACGTGGCGGCGGCTCGGCCGGGCGAAGCGGCTCAAGGCCGGCGCGGTGCGTGTTCTCGCCATCGCGCCGAGGTGGGATCCGCTATTTTCGGATGGGAGTGGCCGGGCGGCCGTGGTGTTCAGTCCGGCCTCGAGGCCCGCCTTGGTCCTCCGTTGAGAAGCTTTGGAATCGCCAAGATTGGCGTGAGGAACTCGCCACAGCCGACCGAGGACCTCGTGGGACGAATGAGTTGCTTGCTCGTCTCGCTGAGGTCGACATCTTCCCCACGTTGGGGAGGCGGTCCCGGGTGTATGGAAACATTTTCCATGTTGCCTCGTGAGCGGGCGCCGTGGCGCCCGCGATCTCCTTCCGCATGACGCCGAGTGACCACCGTCGTCCTCGGCCGGTTGTTGCCGCGGTGGGCGGCGGTTGTGCGTGTTCTTGCCATTTAGTTGTAGAGGGAAACGAAGCTTTCTTGTTCAGGCTTCCCACAGACGGCGCCAATGATGAATCTAGCTATGTGAGTGTGCGAGATTTATATAAAGCAATAAAGAACACTCAGGCTTTTTACGTGGTTCGATCGTTAATGAGATCTACGTCCACGGAGGAATGATTCCTCAATACTTTTACTAGAGCTTTTCGTACAGAGAGTATTGGTTACAAGCCTTTGTATTCAGTAAATTGCTAACCCTTCTAACATCAGTTTTCCTTCTATTTATACAGCTCCGACCGCCATCAGAGGGCGCCCGACCTCTCCATTGGTCGTGGTGTGACTCTTCCTCCGCATACCTTCCATTGGCGGAGCCGGACCTTCGCCTTTCGGCGCCACATGGAGGTGGCGCCGACCTTGTTCCTGGGCGCCCTCCATTGGCCGAGGATAGCGGTTCGGGGGCTGGGGTTTTGGCGACGACAGTCTCGCCGCTCGACCGCTGGCTCAGCATCGACGTTAGGTCCAGCTTGTTTTAATCTCATTAGTGACCCACGGTTGGCCATATCCCATCAGTTTCATCTCCAACTCTCGTATCATTTACATGCACCACGTCTACTGAAACGATTGTATGAGATGGAACACAAAGAAATCGGACTGCTCGAGCAAATCGTGTGCAGAAATCAATAACCAAATATGAAATAAGTAGAAAATTAGATACAAAAACATCAAGTACGAGCAGGATTCACCCACAAAACTGAAAATATTAGAAGAAGAAAAAAAAATTGAACCTCCGGTGCAAGGCGATTGCAGTGGCCACACCAGGGAGCGTAGAAATCCACGAAAACATAATCAAATTTGGAAATTGTGGCGTCGAAATTGGAATCGTCGAGCTCCAACACACTGCCATCCAATTTGAACTGGTTTCCATATGCGCTGATCGATAAAGAGAGAGAAAAGGAGAATACGAGTAGTGATTGGAGTGAGACAATTGAGGAGTGGATCGTTGGGGGAGAAGCAGGCATTATGATTTACGTATGGTATTATTATTAGCGTCTAAATTTTCTTCAGTTTATGGATAATTCGGTCATTAATTCATTCGTGGATATATATGGTGAATTTTAACTTTATTTTTAGAGATAAATAATTTTTTTTAAAGAACTATCATAAAAGTTTAGATAATTAGTTTATGAGTAAAATATAATTTAATGGAAACTCGATCATTTTTTTTTTGAAAAGCTGAATATTTCTCATATCAACATGTTTGTTTTGGGGGATTAGGCAAACAACCACAACAATTAATAACTCACAATTATTTGCTACTGACCCCCTTATAAGAAACTTAAAACTTATATTAGGAAAAGCCAACAAAATATAAGCTATCCCGTAACTTTGCAATGAAAGTGTGTGTATTGTGTTTTTTATTTAAAATAAAAACATAATCTCCTATAGTGAAGTAACTAGAAACACAATGATTACTCGAATTTTGTATTTCCACACTATTTTTAAACATATTGCAATTACAACAATTCCAAAATTTTCAACGTTAATACTACAGCGTTTCATTGATGAAACAATAATTAAATATACTGTAATTGCAAAAAAGTTTAAATAGATAATATTGACATTACAACGTTTTAAGAATTATTATAAACATTATATTATTTTCAACATTTATCCCCAAAATACAACTGACCAAACTTGAACAGAAGATTTTATTTATTTATTTATTATCTTTGAAGGTATGCCATCTAATAAAGTAATAAATGAACATATAATACCAACAAATAGTTTTGGTTTTTACTTCATTTGTGAGAGTTAGTAGATTGTGCTTATTAGTCTGGTTTGGCATTTGGCATAATCTGATATTCCTTTTCTGCAAGTCAAGAATTCTTGGAGCAGTTAACAATACCAACTACTTATTTTTTCTTGTATTTTTTGGTTGAACACTGAAACTGGAGAGAGAGAGAGAGAGAGCAAGATAACATACATTGAAGAAGAATTCAAAATTTAAGTATGTTATATAACTCATGGAAAGGAATGAAAGTCCAATATGCTGCTCATCAATTTTTACAAATATCAACTGCAAAAATGTTAAATGGTAACTGAAATCAATATCCCAATAATAATCAAGAAAATTATTGAAAACATTAAATAAATAAGGGTAAAGGCAAATCAAGATCAAAAACTCAAATTTCTTGGCTCATACACACACTCTTATCATGGAGGTGAAGCAGGTCGAAACTATCGATAACTCGGTGCTCGTTCCTCTAGGGCTCCTGCTCATTATACGATCCGGTTCCTTTCAGAATCAGAGCTGAAATTACCTCAGACTTGGTTAGCATCGGCTATTCTTGTTTTGCACGGTCTGATGATGAGTCGATTTCAGTTGGTCCCGACTGCTGCTTTATGCTAGCCTTTGCGTCTGCTAGGAAACTAGGATCCGGCTCGTGTTTGTCCGAGGAGGGTTCTTTCATGGCTGAGATGATGTAGAGTACGATAACCACGTTTACGGAGATCACTGCAAGAATTCCGCTCCACAGTGTCAAGGACTCCGCGGACAAGCTAGCTGAACCTGTTCCGAACAGATTAGAAATGAGTGACAGCAACCTAGTTAGTTTAAATACACAAGAAAGAACCTTCTTAGTATTGAATAAAACTTGGTAAAGTGTGAACAATTCATACAAGAAGTACTATTTTTTGAGGTAATGGAGATTGATAGGTGTGATTTTCAGCCACAGAATCTTGAATGTGAATCAATATTTAAGAACATGAGTGAGAGACCGTTGAAGTGGTTTACATATTTGAAGTCTCAAGTCTGTGATTCTGCCTATAGAGATCTTCTTCACTCATCTGGTAAGAGTATCCGGTTAATTTCGCCGGTTTGCCTAGAAAAGATACCGAACCAGATGAACTGATTTGCCAAATAAACCGACCGAATATAGCGAATTCACTGGATAATGTCGCTCGTCATTTGTTTCTTTCTTCTTCTTCTAATAATTTTTTATTTCATTAATAAAACCAATCATGATTTAAATATCGATAAAAATCAACACTAAGGCAAAGACAACTAAATTACATACATATAAAAATTATATTTTGATTTTTTCAGTCAGAATTAGAAAAACAGACCGCAAAACGAATTTTCGCATTTTTTGTTAAAACTTAACCTAACGAACCCCTAAGAAAATCTGTCTTTGACTAGTGATGTAATTACAAGTATTGGAGACAAGGTGCTTTTGAAACACTAAATAATCAGCAAAACTTTTCTCGATCGAAACAAGAGTTTTGCTAATCTATACAAAAATACCACTTCATGTAGATGCATCTATTACTGAGTACTGACTACCAGCATTTGAGCTATCCTATGCAGTCAAACAGAAGGTACATTTACAGAAGCGCAAAGCTAAAAGAAGCTACAAGTCAACAATATGAAGAAAATCAATGAGATTGAGTTGTTGGAGGAAGATTACCAGGGAATAAATTATGGTTAAATCCATATAAAACTGCAATAGGCATAGTCCACATGAGTATTGATGCAATTAAGAACTTGCTCATGACTTCCATTACGGCTAATCCAATCTGTAGACATGTCAAGTCACAATGTATCAAATAACCGATACCAGTGCTTTGCAATTAACAAAATGATGTGCAGGACGCAAGAGGCAAAAAAACAAGAAATCTAACAATTCAGCATAGTCGGAATATAATTAGAATGTGTGACGAGGAATAAGTCCACGACAAGCTTATCATAATTAAGTCAAAAGGGATCATACACAACCAAACCAAAGTTAATTGTGACTGAAAGCTTCTGTTTTGGAAATAGATCGTGAGATTTGAGCAGCAATTATTGCATTTTATGCGACAACCACGACTTTGAGTTGATCAAAGTAAAACTGCAAAGACTTTATAATGTACGAACTTGTTATGAATAAGAGCATCATTGGTTATAACTTTTCCGGAGTTTTCCCGTTCTGGTTATTCCATATCTTCATCTAATATAGATAATCTACTGAAGTTGGCCCTTTATGAAGATCGCGACAACATCAAACCCAATAATCAATGAAGGAGGCATCTAAAATCTCATTTTGAACTTCGCCAACCGTTTAGAGGGACACTCGACGCACAAATAACTTTCTCAGAGGCAACACAAACACCTTAACAAGAAAAGAAAAGAAAAATCCCAAAAGGAAACTTTCGAAGAGAGAAAAACACAAACATTGTATTTTAAATGATTATAAAAGGCCCAATTTTCCCAGCACCTAACATCCGACACATCATAATTCAAAAAACAACAGATTATTAGTGCATTAGAGCTAACCGAACTTACGATTGAGAACAAGGAGACGATCACTTCAACGGAATTCAACTTGGTGTAGCTTCTCTTTCACTTCAAATCTACTCCTTTATTCGTCTGTAAACTCCTTGAATCTCAGCTCAAATCCACTATCTAGATTGAACTGGTTGAATTTGGAGCAACTGATCGCATGTAATTGAATCGATACGAAAAGGCAACAAACAACATGAGGGCCGTGAATTCGCGAAGAATTCTAGTACGCGAAAAATGTTGTAATTTTGTTTAATTAGGGTTCTCCCTTTCGCAGAGTCCCAACTCCCAAATATAAGAGAATCTTCTCCTAAAAATATCTTATGTCCAAGAAAATGAAAAATCAAGAAAGTTGACATTTTCCAATTAGTATGATGAAATTATTAACAAAAACAGTAGTATATTTATTACATATATTTAATTCATTCTTGATTTATTCATCAAAAGTTTGTATTTTTCTATTTTAAATATCTTTTTATATTTATAATATGAGATCTTTTTTATTTACTATAATTTATTAAAATTCGTATCATAAAAACAATGTTGTAATTTGTAACTTCATATACATTAAAGTACACTTGTGGAAAAGCTCAAATGTTAGGATATAAACTTTTTTTACTTTAAGTAGCAATTTTCAAACTTAAATTGATTTTGGAGTGGGGTAGATGGGGACTTTCGTTCCTCAACAACAGCTTTTGTATGTCATTAAATTCTTTGTAATAATATTAATTAACTTTATAGACTTCAATAAAAAATTTAAGTATACGAATAAACGTAGTACAAAAAAATATTGGATTCAGGTTTTATTAAATAAAAGTAACAAAGAGTTGAGTTGAATGACTCAAGCTAACATGTGCAATATAATAAAAACAAATTTTCTTATAAGAATGTATATAAATCACATTTCAATTGAGATTTGGAAAGTGATCTCCATACTCACCTAAAGATATATCCACATGAGATCGCCTCTAGAATAAACTAGAGAGAAATAAATATTAAGATAAGAATAGTAGGATTGGATTATGAAAAGCACTTATTTTTCATACAAACCTACGAACTGATACAGTTTAAGTATAAAATTAATACATGATTGAATTCTGATAAAAAAAACATCACTACTCATTATACGTAAAGTACATTGATTTGTAGATTCTTACGAAAAAATAGATTTTTATTTGATCATTTTACCGATATGAGTATATGTTTCAAAAAAGTTAAAACAATTATAATTGTATAGGCTCTCTTCGTTTTCACTTGCAAGATCATAAACTTTGTTATCATTATAGAAACCTCTGCACAGGTACAATCTTATAAAACTGCAATACGGATATAATTGGCGAGTAAAAAAAATATAATCGTGAAGTATATTATTGTCGAATCAAAAAGATATAATCGAGACGATTTGAATACCACCTTTGTCTCAAATAGGATGTCAACGGCGGTTTTACCTGGACCGATCCGAACTGCTCAACGCCCATTAAATTTTAAAACAACGGTTCCGGTTCGGTTCCGGTTCCCAACTCTTGACCCGGACCGTCAAGACCGGCCTGCTTTGTCCGGTTCCGTCCGACCGGTCAATTTTTTTTTTTTTTTCATTTAAAGACTTTACAACATCGGATTCGTGGCTTAAAACTAATTGTAGATTAATATATATATATATATATATATATATATAAAAGTATAATTAACATCTACTCACAATGATTTAACGATTAAATCATCGAGGCTGCAGAGTACGTAGAAATGGAATAGCTAGTAATGACGAGTACTATTATATATTAATCATTGTTGATCGAAACTAATGTGCATTCTTTTTGTTGTTTTTATTTTCTTTTTCCTTAAATTTTTGAGGAAAACTGATAGCATTTTTGGAATCAGCTTGGGATGCAATTTTGATGGCATAATAATATCAAAATGCTACCTAGTAACTGCTCTAGTGGAGATGCTTGTTTCTAAAACTAAGTAGAAAAATCCTCAAAAAATAAATAAACATTATATATATATATATATATATCCAACTTTACAAGTTTCGAACTTTCTAAGAAATTATTCTTTTTGTTCGAAAAGTATAATCCACTATCCTAGTCTTTCCCAACCAAAGATATTACCTAAATATTGGAATTATATATAATAATTATCCAGGAATATTTAAGTTTTAACAGTTTGTAAGAATTTGGGTAGTCTACTTTTGTATTAAATGTGTATTAAGTTTTCCAATAAAGATGGATGAATCAATTTTATCCGGATCAATAATGGTAAAATTGTAATATAATCGAAGATATATTTATAATAGGTGGAAATAATCTAATACTTTTTTGGATTAAATATAATTATAGTTATTGGGTTTAACTTCCTAGATAATTCATATCGATGTTATTTTATAAATAACTATTCTTGAATATTAAAAGTTAACGAACAAATTTGATGTTAGTAAGCAAAATAAAATACGACATGTTAAGTAATTTTATGGTACAAAGATGAATTGTTATTGAGTCTATATATATATTTATATTAATATTTAATATATTGTTGTATAAGTTTACGTACACAATATAAATTATGTTCATATACATTTGAATTTTTGTTTCTACATTTTCTCAGCCATAAATGAATAATGAATTATGTTCATGAGTAATGCCCATGTAGAACCTGGTTAGAAATGGGTAATATCCGATCAATATCCATAATTTGATGGTGGGATCCGGTCCGGTCTAGCATTCTTGGGTGGGTTGCAACCGTAACCAATATTAATTTACCTGGCCCCTGGCCGGGTAAAGTTTCGCCCGCCGACACCCCTGGTCTCAAATCTGCTAGCTCAAGTCCCACATCACCTATAACATAAGTAGTTGTTGCCAGTAGCTGACACATGGTTTGGGTAGGCTAAACAAAAACGTATCAGCTTGACAAACTTCAATTGCTAGCTCACAAGTCGCAAGCAAACTTATTAATATGTTTGATTCATCTCAAAAGTAAATTAAAAAAGGGGTTAATTGTCACCAAAATTCACAACTTTTAGGCTTAACCGCATTCAACGTGATTTTTAAACTTGATAATATTTTTTTGTGCAAATAAAATTGACGTAATATTTTTTCCAACAACCGGCTTATTTAGTTACTAACATTTTTATTATTTGCAGAAACGTAGTGATTTTTTTGCAGTATTCCCCCTCGCAAGCTAAAAAAATTCCTCTAAACATTTTTTTCTGATTCCACCACTTGTCGTCGTTGTTGCAAAAAAGAAAGAAAGAAAAAGAGACAATGATAAATATTGCAACATCGATCAATGTAGGTTCGATGTTCTTGAATCAACTCCATGAACTCAAGTAATGTGGCAAGGTTTCCGCAAGGGAGGAAATTATTGAGCCGAAGGTCGGCCGATACCTCAAGAACCGTGTTGTGCCGTGTGGTTGCATATCCTTCATTCGCTCGCAACTCGAGTGAAGCTCCTGCATCTAGCTTGCTGATCAATTGACAATTTCCACCCCAGTCAAAGCCGTTCCCGAGTGTAGTTGAAGGGCGACATCTCCGACAACCTGGGATTCGACATAAAAGCTCGGATCACATCACCCCATGACCGGAAAAATGCTCTCTAGGTTTGTGAGTCAATACCTTGGCCATGGATCTATAAGAGTACTCAGTGACTCCAGCAACATGAGGCGTCATAATCACATTCGGAAACTTTAGAATGGCATCATCGGGATCAAACGGCTCAACCCAGGCAACATCGGTCCCTAGCCCTCCCAAGTGACCTGATTTGAGATGATGAAGCACAGCCTCATAATCCAACAGTCCTCCACGCGCTATATTAATGATCAGTGCACCCTATTATTCAAGCAGTTTTTTAGCACGAGAAATCCGAAAGCAATGGAAATGCTGCAAAATACATCACAAACCTTTCTCATGGAAGATATGAAAGCGTTGTCTACAATGCCAGCCTGAATACGGATAGATTCAACGTTAGTGCGGTTTTCGAGAACTAACATTTTGAATGAGAAAAGAGCACGAGACGAGGGAAATGGTTACCGTTTCCTTGTTCATAGCCAAGCAACATACTACTATATCAGCGCGGCTTGCAAACTTCAGAATGTCTTGATGACTGCCCTTCTCGTCCACAAGCTCATCGTGGGTACCATTTCCATTGTACGACACTGAATGCATCTAATTTCATGTTAACTGACAACTTCAGTTTGATACTTGTAGAGAGTAAACCATCATACCATCAGATTTGCACAAGTTCCCAGGAAGAGAAGGCCAACTCCTTTTCGTTGCGAGTATATTCACGCCAAAGGGCTTCAATCGCTTTGCTAAGTGGATCCCAATGTTTCCGTATCCCAAAATGAATACCTATTCATCAAAGAATTCAGTCAGATATTCAAATCAACGAAAATGTAAAAACTAAAGAATGCCGATTTTGCATCGATTTTATCAGCACCAGTGAAAAAACGGAAAAAAAGGGCATATAAATGTAAAACTAAATAGTGATTTAAATGGAGTTAATATTTTGTATATATAAGAAACAAGCATTTCTAAAATCTGTCAACACTCGACATATATTAAGATTGAAGATATTCACACCAGTTTTGCTTTATACATAAACCTTAATTTGTAAAAACAGTCAAAACGAGTGTGTGAGGATTCACACCCATTTTTTAATTCATGGGAGCACTCTTGGAAACAAAACCAGGCATGTCTCTGAATGGGGAAACTATGAGCTAAGCTGAAAAGAATCGAGAATCTGCAGCAGGAGAAAGATACTAGTGCAAAAATTGCTTGATTTTTTCCTTAATGTAACGAACATAACAACTTAACAGTTCAAGAAGGAAAACCCACCGTTTTCCCTAGCAACGTGTCACCAGCTGGATCTCCAAGTTTTTTCTCCTTAATGGAAGCTTGCATTTCATGCTGTCACGTCAAAAACAATAGAAAATAGTTCAGTACATCTAAAGGAGGGGGGGGATGTCCAGATATGTAGTACCAACTTGATAAAAAGTAAATAATAAATCAATTGAGAGTTTGAGATTGAAATAACCAACTTGCTTACGAAGGAGGCCCAACACCAAATAAATTGCCAATTCAGCGCATGAAGTGGCATTGCCAGTGTAATCGCTGGGGATCCTCGCAACCTTAATTCCATGTTTTGTAGCAGCATCTATGTCGACACCTACATGCAAGAAAACTCGTTTAAAATTGTTAGTTGCAACAACAACAAGAAGAAGAAATACCTTCCAGCCCAACTCCGAACTGCATAATAAGCTTCATTTTGTTTGCTCTGGCAATGATGTCCCAGTTCAGCCTCATACTTTTCACAACACAGATATCATAACTCCCAATAACATCTCGGATCTCATCAATGGGAAAGACATCAACCTATAAAAATACCCACCCGAAAGAAGAGAATAACTCATCAATAAAACTACAAGCAAACCATTGGAAAGCAAGAGAAGCCCCAAACCATCTGTAAATAGAGAGACGCAGACGAGTACAAAAACATTATAAGCAATTGACCATGATTAAGAACATGAAGCACCTTTATGAATGGATAGCTTTGCAGATACTCCATTGTATAATTATGGGAAGCAGGAAAATGCAGCCCACAAAAAAGAACACGAGTAATGGGCATGCTACTCTCACCACTCATTCCTTGGGATTGTCTTAATAAACCTGCACCGAGGGAGCAAATGACATCAAATTAACAGCTTAATAGACCTCAAACACGCTGTCACTTGCATACCCAAATCAAATATGTATGCACACACAATTCTCTATCTACATAAATGAATAACATACTCCCAATTTCTCTAGCAACACTTGAAGTTCATTTGTAGCATATAATTAATGTCATTTAGTTAAGGAGAAAAAGGAACTGATCGGTTTTCACAAGGCAAAAAAGAAGTAACAAAAAGTTTTCTCTACCAAAACTTAATTCCAAATGAGCTAATTACAGCAGCAACTAAAACTCCGACATCATCAAATTACACACACACACGCCCTATATAAATGCCCAATATATACAAATATAACATAATCTAAAACTCTCTTCCAACAATTGAAGTTCATGTAGCATATGAGTAATGTCATTTAGCAAAAAAGAGTAAAGGGCAAAAGAAAAAATTGATCTTTTTCCAATAAAGCAAAAGAAGCAAGAAAATTCCTCCTCCAAAACTTAATCCCAAAATAAGCTCATCGCAGAAGCACCGAAAATTCCCACATCCCATTTTTTCCCAGGTAAGAAATTCTCGGAAAACCAACCTAAAACAAATGCGACAGACATAATCATTCAACAACAAACGAAATGAACTGAAGGTTGTTGCGAAATGGGGATTCACCTGGAGAAGAATGACAGTGACGCTGATACTGAGCTTCGACACGGTACGATGATGTTCTATCTGTTAGAGCGGTGATGGGTTCCTTTTCACCTACCATAGCTCTCAAGATTCTTGGAAACGGAGAGGCAATTCTACGGTACATGAGGGCTAACTGAAGTATGATGCTCTCTCACAAATCATCACCGTTGCATTCAGATTAATTGTTACAGCAAATGTTTACGACTTTCCAAATTTTGTGTGGTTTTTAATTTTGCAATAGCGTTACGAATTTTTAATTTGTTGTTAACGCCGCTACGTGCCGTAATTAACTAATGTGTCATTTAGATAACAAAAATTAGCAAGCTAACTAGCTAATATGTTAGTATATTCTTTTAAATTCAATAGATTTTGATTCTTTTAAATCTGATTCGAAAAACACTTCTATGCATAAATATTCGGAGCTATCCCTGTTTGTGGGCCTGAAACCAGATTTGCTGAGCCGGTGAATCGACTGATGGTACTTCTTGATTGCAAATTTGCAAAATGTGAAGTGCGGTATCATTGCAAAAGATACGTCCCATTACGCTGATTTTGTGCATATAGAAAATATTTCATCTGGAGACACATTGAACAGTGTATCCACAGTTTATTCATCACTTGCATTAAATTCACATCTAATAAGGATATAAAAATAACTCATCTGCATATGCAACAGCTAAGAAAATCTCAAACATCATTCACCAAAAAACACTAGGGTTGATTCCGAAATTTGCATCTGAAACTCAAACTACTAGAGCAAAAAGAGTGTTTTGATTTACGAAGGGCTTAAAGATGGATGAAACCAACTAACAAAAACTACACCAACACTTGAAGAAGTACCACCCAATGTAAAACAATGTACATGTAGGTCGAGGCGATGCGAAAATGTCGGTGATTGTAGCACAGGACTTGCTGATGCATAGAAAAAGCAGGATTTTGAAGCTCCTTCGTTAAGAAATATACGCAGGGAAATTAAAGCACGTCTTTGGTAGGAGTAAGAGAATCAATAATTTATGGAGAAGTTCCCGGGAAGAGTTCAGATATTTTATTGAACACGTCCATAACCTAAGAGAGAAGAAGAAGATTCAGGCATTAGCTGCACGTGCACTAGCAGAAAACTAAACACAGAATAAAAGTTTGATTGAACTGATTATGTTATGTCTTTATCTTTACCTCTTTGTCATTCTGATACTTGGCAATACTTAGAGGGTTCTGAGAACACTGCAAGAACGACCAAAACCGAAATCAGAAGTTGACGCGCATAGCAACGCAACAAAAGAGAGTATGACGAGAAGGGTAACTTTTGGGTGGAGCGTTAAGTAGATAGGATGAGAAATGAAGAAATTGCTTACGTCTAAGATGGCTGCTTGAACTCTTGGATTTTGAAATGCCATAGCAACATCGGGATTAGCCATGATTTTAGATATGACTTCATCAGGTGTGAGGCCTATTTGATCTGCATTAAGTAAAACAGAAGGTATAAATGCTTGCAATTTATCTCCTAATCGACATTAGATATCAACTTAGAAATAACTGGCAACACGCACCAAACTGTTGTTTGATCTCAGGGCTGCTGAGATCAAAGTTCTTCAACGTATCCATCATGCGATTGTCCCATTCAGGATTTCCCCCCATGTTATTTCTGAAAATGTAAAGCAGAAAAAACATTACTACTATATAAGATCCAGCATGATTGATATACAAATATTATCTAAAACCACATTAACAATTTAACCAACCAACCAACAATTTATTCATTTTCTAAATGCTTACAGCAGACAATAAAGATACTTACAACATATCTTGGAGTTGTTGACGGTACACTGGATTTTGTAGCATCCCTGTAGCATTAAGGATGTCACTACTTTTTAGCCTCTTCTTTTTTTAATTAAGATTTCTACTCCAAATAGAAAGTTTTGAAATGAAAGAATCTGTTATTTTCATAAATTTGTCCCCAGCAGAGTGAGAAAAATGATGCATGCTGTATTATGCGCAACATCTCTCTGAAATTTTTCAGCTTTGCTTTGAAACAGTCAAGAGTAAAGTATTTTATTTTATGAGTGATCCTATTCGGTCATAATGTGGCCGACCATAATCAACTTTATTAAATGAAATAACCATTTATTTAATTGTTGATCTATTAAAAAATTGGTTTTACATTAAAACCATCTAATGGAATTACAATTTGCACCTATCGAATGAAAATTTTAAATTTAAATTTAAATTTAATAATTTAATATTTTTCAGAACAGGTGGGAAAAGGGTGTGTGGCTAGCCATAATGTGGCCGCATAGCTTTATTGTTATTTTATTTTAATTTTTTAAATTATCCAGGCAATAGCAAATGTGAGCAGACTTGCTTTGAAAACCCTTCCAACAGAATGGATATGAAATATCGAAAGTTCACCATAAAATAAAATCTAGAGAACAAAAATCAAAGCTCCTCAAAGTTTGAAATCTAATGGAGAGTCAAACTCACATTTAAAGGTGGTGGGATTCCTCATCTCCTCTGGCAAGTAACTGCAAATAATAACAAACCAATAATGAGTCCCTATAATAACAAGGCAAAATTAGTTTGACCATCGATATAGGGCCTTGTTTTTTTCCTCTATAGAAGATCAAGTAAAACTTATAGACAAAAATTTCAAAATTAAATTACACCAATGCACAAAAGTAAGGTTTAGATTTAAGTGACTCCCATGAGATACATACACCAATGCCATCTAAATTTAAATATTTGAGATTTGATAAATTTATAACAGGTCTCAGCTCTTATCTGATATACATGTAAAATTAAATTACTATATACAACAACTGAAAGCAAGGGTATAGGATATCTCACGGGAAAACCATTTTCTGCACTGTTGGATCTTCCATCATTTTCTCCAATGCATCCACTGACAAGAGGGGGTTACCTGGTCATAAATAGAGAAATATTTTAATTGATTTCTATTAAAGGAATTTGTGAAAGAAAATCTTCTACTCAAGAAAATGAAACAAGAAATAATCTAAAATTGTAAATACAGTCAGCTAGTCAAACTTCTTCTTTCATCAATAAGAAACAATAAAATTTTATAATAATATGGTAAATGTAAAATCTTAATAATAATTTTCAGTTTATCAACTCCAAGTAGGTTTAGATAGTCCAGTAAGTAGTTATAAACACGATAACTACACAAGAATGCAATCCAAACTTACTAGTGGAGGGAACTTCTGATGCTCCTGTTCCTTGGTTTGAAGCCGTGCCATTTTGAGAAACCTTTCGAAGATGCTCAAATAATTAAAATGGCCAAAATGTGACAAAAAAGTACAAGTCCAGTCAATGTGACTTGAGGGTCCAACTTACTTGCTGGGATGACTGCGAGTAATTATTGGGCGAATCTGTCTGAACCGATTCCTTGTAGTCTTCAAAAGCATTTTTCTGTACGGTCTCCTCTGGGGAAACATCTACGAAAGCTGGAATGGGAGCATATTTACTCAGATCCAATGAATATTGACACACCATAAGTATAGAGGATACATGAAAAAAGCAACAATTTGTTTTCCATGAGATTCATAGTTGATGGATGCTCTGTTAAGACAAATATATTTTCATTATCAGAGACATAAAGGCTTGAAAATACCGTATTTCTTTGGTGCATCCTCTGGTTCTACTTTATTGTTGACAGATGTGGACAATGGATTCTCCACTTCTGTCGCAGGTATATCAGTTACAGATTGAGATGCTGCAGGAGATCCACTTTTGAAGGAAGGAGCTCCACTTTTGAAGGAATCTGATGCTGGGCTCGTTGATGGTGGTGGTGGTTTTGGAAACGGGAAGGCTGAGCCAGGTGCAAAGGCAGTGTCTCCAAATGGGTTATTTTGAGTATTCATCTGTTGTGTGAAGGTCTTAAAAGCTTGTTCCATTGCATATTTCTGCAGCAATGAGATTTTTTGGAAAAATAGGAAAGTAGTGATGGTTTATCAGTGCTCATTTTGCCACACTATATATGTTGCAAATGTAAGGTGGCAGGGATTAATAAAAAAAAGTGAACTAACTGATGGATGCTCCTGATACATAACATGTAGATCGAGAAAAAAAGAGAAACAGATAAAAGGAAAGATGACTAGTAATAGAAGCATGAATATGATGTATTTTCTAACAGTAGCTTTTCTATTTCTGCTGATACTACAAGCATCCATAGATATATGCATTAGTGATCACACTAATGGACTATGGCCAACAAAAGGAATAAGAGTGATAAACAGCCTAGGCATGGCTCACCTTAACTCTTGCAGCCACCTGTCATGTAATGCATATAGTTAATAAAAGTTGAAAGTCATAATTAAGTTGGAAGGAGAGTAATGGAACTTCTATGAAGAACCCAGCTCACCCATGAAAAAAGTGCTGAGAGACCAACACCAACGCCAATCCAGAAGAGAGGTGAACCCCTGTTTTGAGGAGAGAGCAAGAGAGACAGAGAGAGATCAAGAAGTTGGACATAGATTATAGCAAAGATGAGATTGCATGCTAACAACGAACAAAAGAAATCATACTATTTACGTAGGTTTTATGAATTCACCAGATCATAGCTATGGACAATGTGACAAGAAAAACATCTAGGGACTATTACACTTGAGAAGAAGAAGGTGGAACTGAAATCTGCGGGTTTGCACCAACAGATGATGTTTGTTGGCCACTAGAAGCAACGCTAGCAAAACAATCCCGCGCAACATTCTCCGCCACTGAAATGATGGAAATAAGAGTAAAAACAAAACAACATCGAATGAGATGCAGCAACAAAAACAGAAAGCAACATAGAAAGCATTACATAGGCCAAAAACAAACGAGCATAACGGAACTCAGAGTAAGTTACTAAGGCAGAGAATGATCAGAAGATACTATATACATTGTTATATAATTCATTCATTTCGCGTTGAGGTCAGAAAATACCAAAACAGAACTCATTGAGTTTCAGAACCAAACTCATGAGCTAATAGCATCTAAGATTTCTTTAAAATTAATTTACCAATAATTTCTTGCTTTCCATAACTTCTTACAACACAAAATGCAATATTTTCTGCCGTCCCTCCTCTCAAATTAGGGGTTGGATACAGATATAACACAAATATCATGGTTTCAAACAGAAAATTGCATCTTTAATCCGAGAAACAGATACTCTAAACAAAAGACTGTATTCAGTTACCTATAGTTTTGGTGGCTTTACGCGCCTCGAAGAAAGAAACAACCGAGACCGAAGGAGTGGAATTGCTCTTTCTGCAACTTTTCCCCGTTTTCCTGAGTAAATTGGGAAGACCCACGAATTGTTTGCCGGAAATTGAAATTAGTGAGTTCCTCGGATTTGGGGAGACTCCTAATACTATTTTGGATGACGAAACCATGCACAAATTCTCCATTGTTACCAGTAAAATCCACCTGCTGGTGAGGTCAGTCTATCGAAATAGTGGGAGAGTTAGTGTGCGTGTCTGTGAGAGAGAGAGGGGGGAGAGGGCAGAAACTTTGTGCTTGGCGCACGTAATTCAGGGGAAGCGTTAACGAGATTGCGAATCAGATTCGGATTTTTCAAACGGGCCGGCGGCACCCGACCCGAATTGTGAGATCAAGATGGGATTTCTTTTCCTTTTTTGGGCCAAGACTCAAGAGTGCATTTTCAGCTCTTGAATGATTTTAAATTCATTTTTGCTGAGTATAGAGATTTTTTCTTTAATTTATTGAATCATCAAATTTTAAATTGTATTGCATAAAGTTATTAAAGACATTCTTAAGAACTGTTTAGTTCTTAAGAATATCATTAAAAATAAATAAAAATGACATGATTTTATTAGAGATGGTAATAACTATTTATGTTTCTTTAAATTGATAAGTATTTGCAAAAGAATAATGCCTATTCTAGAACCCAACGCAATACCAAAGTTATTGTGCGCTAAAACAAATTCTGGTGATCAATTGGCCACAAAAAAAAGGCCTTTGCCGATCTGCTGGGTCCAGAACCGATCCAACTAATAAGTGAAAATCCTGCATTGTTTTACTTGCTCTAATTTTATTAGGTTCTTAATCAATTGATCTAAGTCGGATTTTTCTATGCACTCTCCTGCCCCGTTTTTCAATGCATTCCTAGAAATCCTGTTGATCCTCTCTCTCCATGTTGAGTCAATGAAGATCTGGATCTTCTCGGTAACACTTTCTTTTTTATCACCGAGAGATAATTTTTCCTTTATGGTCCTTTGGGTTTTAGGGATGGAGTTTATCTGTCCAGATGCTTTGTTCGTGTTGTGTTTGAGCTATTAGAAATAATTTTCAGGTAATTTTTTATTCTCCTCTTCTATTAGAAATATCTTTTGCGCCGTGTTGTGTTTGAGCTATTGTCTTTTATAGTGTAGATGTTGTTTCATGAATATAATGACTTCTTTTAAGGATAGTTTGATCGCCTTCCTCATGTATGGTTGAGTAATGATTTTTGCAGTTGGTGGAGGAGATATTGCCTTCGATACTCGTGTTTTACATACTGGGAAAACTGCCTCTGAAACGTTGGATCACACGTGGATAATAATAATAATAATAATAATAATAATAATAATAATAATAATAATAATAATAATAATAATAATAATAATAATAATGCTTTGCTTGTTAATTTTATATGATACTTTTATTTAGAGAAAATGATACATTTATTCATATAAATAGTTTTGTAAATAAGATTTTATTAAAAGTAAAATATGATACAATTGAGTCGTATTTTTATATATTAGTTATAGATGATAATGTGATTAATTAGTTCATAAATAGACTTTTGTTAAAAATAAATTAAATATTTAATCAGAGTAGATGATATAAGTGAATTGTACTTCCTATATATTAATTATAAATGAGTATTTGATTAGATTCGTAAAGGGGACTTACAAATAAATTATATTATTTTTAGTTAGATTAGATATAGATGATTATATAATTAGATTCATAAACAAGACTTAACTTCATAAACCAATATAATTCTTTTATGGCATAAATGAGTGAAAGTTTGGGCTGGGGAAATGGTTTTTGATTTTAGGTTAATATCGAAACGAATCGAAATCGTATTATTTTCGGTTAATTGAACACTATATATTCGATTTGTAGTCTGATTTGTTATTCACCCTAGAACATAAGATAATTCATAAACATTAATGCATTCCACTAGACAATTAATATTGACTTATCCCTTTATTGTCGAAATTGACTCGAACATGTACTTAGATTTATCAAATCCTCGTATTTAAGATATTGAATATTCGTTTATTATTTATAACACTCTAATTGTTTAAAATAATAAACATCTTAATTAATTTGTTAAGTAGTATTTTTTAACCTTATTATCATAAATGAACTTAATCGACTTGTAAGGTTTAGTACGATAAATCTTTTGAGCTCTTTAAGAGGATGTCATAGACTCATAGTCCTATATCGATAGGTTATTTGATACCGATAATCAACATGACATATAAATATTGACACCACCCAAGATGCATATTATATTGGATTATCCGACATAACCCTCACCATAACAAATCAAAGTGATTTTCAGTCCCTTCAAACTCATTTGAAATTTTATCAAACTTCGGATTAACATAAAGTTATAGATACGACACTCAAATAAAAGAATACAACTCACTGTGATCGATAAATACATAAAGACGCACCAAGACAAGTTACTTCTCATCTTCACTGCAATTATATTGACAACTCGTCCTTAAGTTGTATTAGTTGTGATACAAATTTATATCCCAATAAGGTTAACCAATCCATACAGTCTTCTGTGATCTATAACACACTGTATGATCTAACTTTTGTATAAAATAAAAGATAACATATACAATCATAAACGATTCAGATTAGAGAATAGAATAATGTAACATAAATAATTGTATATAAATTCAACCAAACTGTTTTTAGTATACAAATTTAATAACATGATAATAGAACACGAACATGGTTAGAAAAAATAGTGATCTTGTTAGCAAAATTGAAGCAACATGCAAATTGGCGAATAAGTTATTGAAGACAAAACAAATCAGCTTGCTAGAGTTCAAAACCTAAGCAATTTTTTGTATAATTGATTTTTCCATGTTCCAAGTTTTTCTACATCTCATTTTCAGTGGTTGATTTTATATATATACTCTAAACAATTTACTGGCATACCAAAAATAACAAGAATCAAAGTTACCCTCACTGTAGGATTTCGAATACGAACAACTGCTGCTACAAAGCTTTTGCATCTCTCCCATTCTTCCTGCTCACTGCTTCGCACAGTCTGCAAGGCAACGTGTCAAGGCTAGTTGCACGAGTCTTTCCATAATTACCCAAAACACCACATCTCCTCCACGCGTGATACTCAGCATAAGCAACAGGGTCGTTAGCTAAGGACTTAATGTAGGAAGCCAGCTGCTCAATGGAACTGAACTGTGTCCCGTCTATTATGGAGTGAGGAGGTATGAAGTCCCAGACATTTGGGGCGCCAAAGTATATGGGAACTGCTCCAGAATCGAGAGCGTAGAAAAGTTTCTCCGTTACATAGCTCTCTGTCATAGTGTTCTCGATTGCAAGGACAAACTTGTAATGGGACATGGCACAATGTAGATGGTCCCACCATTTAGGTGTTTCATTGGGATCCTTCGCACACTCAGGGTAGAAGGAGAGTGCCTGGTCGAGGCCTCCAACGTTGTTCAAGCACTTCCCGAAAGAGTGGGAGGGCAACAAGCTGAGTATCTTTTTGGCAAGCTGATTCCTTTGAGGTAAGCAGCGAGACGAAGACCAATAAACGAGTGTGTCCTTGAAAAACAAAAATTCCAATCAGCTTCAACATCCACAAAAATGAGACGTTTACTTCGCATGGTAGACTAGATTGAGATTAAGCAATCACACTCTCAAAATTGTTCAAAGCATGTGGCAGATTTGCCTATACTTTTTTTATCTATCCAAACTATCATCCAAAGTAAACAACAGCCAAACAGTATTAAAGGAAAATGAACAGCAACCAAGTTGAGTAACAGGTACAAGCAACATGTGACGAAAAAAGAACAAAATGTGTGAAACGCTTACATTGTTCTTATCGGAAGATAATTGATAATTACGGTTGTTATGAAAAACTGCCCCAGCATAAGTTGACTGGACATCGTCTTTAGCATGATAACTGATAAAAATATCATCATAGCCTGACCTCCTCCTACCGGCTTCAAGATCCATATATACCCGAAGTGGATCACCATCCCGCCTCTGTCAAAAGTGAAGTAAACATTAAATATGACGGACCTAAATGGGAGATTGGCCACTTAAGGCCACTGACCGCAAGTGCAACAATATGGAACTTCATGATTGTGCAACAGTAAACTAGGTTTAATACAGTAGAGAGAGATGCTAATGCAGAAATCATACAAACTGTAACCAGAAGGTAGTACTAGTAGAATACTCTTGCCAACAACAATAAGTATGACTTCTGCTAATCGGAAAAGGAGCATGATTTACACTAGAATGTGAACTCACTATCAATACTGAAACAAACCCAACTTCCTTTTCTTTTTGGCTAAACTACACACGCTTAATTTCCACACGTAATATCGCCAATGCTCTAAAAAGCATCTTGTTCATCTCTAATCCAGGTATTCTAACCAAGAGCTATAGAAAGATTCATATATTGAGCTCGCAGTCTATTGACTATATTCTTAAATTATTCTCCTGCCCCTACTCACTAACTGATTACATAAAAGCAATAACTTTTAAGATCAACAACAAACATCAAACTACAATCCCAAAATAAGATAAAACCAAAAATAAACCACTTTTAACTCGTGCCCATTCCATACTCTTAACGCATAAAATCGCAATGAGCCTCCTATTGTGGCTCCATCACATGGAAGATCATTAGAATCTTCAATGTAGGCTATCATATTTCACTAATTGATTACATAAACACGAGACAGTTGATCTGCCGTAAGATCAAGTACCACACACTAGAAACTAAATGCTTAGAATTGCACTCAATGCTTAGAATTGCATATTGCTTTCACAGAATCAGAAACACCAAACTAAAGCATAAAACAAAGATCACAAAAACCCTGAACTCAGATTACTCATATTGATAAAGAAACACATTAATCTCAACACAACTAATTCAAAAAAGAAATTTTACCACAATTGGGGGAGTAGTGGTTTCAAACAAAAGGGCATCAGGCTTATCAGCAAGAACAGAAGATTTGGTCCATAAACAGCTCAACCCACATCTGCAGCTATACAAATTATCCATATTATCAGGAATCCAAGTCCACCCTTTGACCAGAACGCTGACATGCTTCATCTGCAGCTCACCGCACTCGATTTCTCCATCAGCATTCTGCAAAGATGAGATCTTTGACCCATTCACCAACAAATCTCGGTGTCTTTCCCTAAATTGGGCGCAGCCCACCTCAGAATCCCATTTTTTAAACACTCTGAACAAATCTTTGAAGGGCTCTGGCGAATCGGATTTCGAAAGGGAGTAAATGATCGAATTTTTGGCTGATGGAACTGCAGAATCTGCAGATGGGAATTCGAGAAATCCGGTGAAGAAGAGGATAATTACCGCAGCGGTTAACATCAGTGTCACTGCGAAGGTGTTTATGGGTTTCAGTTGCATAATGAATGTCAGGAGAAATTCAAGAAATCTCTATCTCTCTCTCTCTCTGAGGCAGACTAGTTACTTGTTAGAGAGAGGAAGATAAAATTCTGAGGTTTGGTGGATTAGTTTCAGGTGACTTGATTTCTAAACTAGGGCAAATTTTAAATTATTGATTCAATTTAATTTCCAATTTGTGTTGTAGCAGATAAATTAAAAAAGAGTTGAAAGAAGTATAGAAAAAATAAAGTCAATGTTAGAAAAATCTCGTTTTTATATGATTGAATGCAATTGTACTTGATAATTACTCAAAAAACTAAAATAATAATAAGTCAAAATTTCCTCAGTTTATTAATAAAAAATGGACCATAATTTGCCGGTCAAGTTGAGTCTGCAACGCACTAGTTGCAAAACGACTATTGAAATAAATTACTACAACAGAAAATGAATAAATATATAAAGAGGCTAATCCCTTTTATAAATCAAAATGGTAATATCATCCTTCGTGGTCAGAAAGTACTAGTTACAAACTTAGAGGTACGTACATTGTTAGTAAGGAAATATATAAGTATGGTTTATATCTTGCTTCTAGTGATGAATTATAATATTATAATAGTAACATAAAGATAAGAATAACTAAAAGATTATGTAATAAAATAGACAAAACTAATTTTAGATAATACACGTTATGATATTCATAGTAATATGTAATTATGAGAAATGAAATCGTATTCTAAAGAATAATAACTTTGGGAAGAAGTAAAATTGATTTTATCAGCACGGTGAAAACCAACAGGGTTATGTGTTTTGCTTTGAGTACACAAAATGTTGTGACATTCTTCTGTCTTAACAAAGTCGGGATTTAGCAAATTAAAAGGGAACAACAATTCATCGTAGTTTAAATTACGATAGAATAATAGTAGAAATTTAAAAAAATGGATTAAGGATGAAATATTTAGGAAATAATATCAGCGCACGAAAAGGAAATGGGAAAAAAGGTTATCAAGTAAAATGAAGTTAATTGACGAGCAGTGATATGTAAAAAGTGTTGTAGTTCTAAATTCTTAGTAATTACTTGCCTAGTTGAGGATTAAAGGAGAATCAAATAATCATGGAAATAAATGTCTAGATACCATAGGAGGCGTTTACATGAAGATTAGTCTAAATAGATACAAAATAGTACATGTTAATTATTTGTTTACTTAGATGAATTGAAACTTAAGGGGTGTTGCTTTTGAGTATGAGCAGATTAAAAGAGTATAAGCTAATCAAAAGATTCCTTAAATGAATTGAAACTTTGGGACATCTTAAAGTCCTTGATAATTTCTATCACTTGAACTAATTCTGCTCGATTCCTATCCTATTGGAAGTGGAAGATTAGAGAAATCCCAGTATTATAAGGATAAAAATACACAATCATGTATCTTATCGATCATGAAAAGTAAACGTCGGATCGTTGTGCTAATCAAGGATAAGTACTTTACTATATAAATAGGGTTATGGTCCCCAAACGATCGCAGGCAACCCTAAAGACATACTGTTCATTTCGAAGATCCATACCACCTAGAATATTCAAGAATCGAGATACAATATTGATTCAAATACATGTTTTGGTTGGTTTTCTCATATTATCAACACAGAGCAATTGAATCTATAGCATAAAAGGAGAATCGAAGTAGATACCCTATTATGTAATTTATTTCTAACATAGTCATCAACCAATTATAGACGAAAAGTCTTCCAAGCTAGAGAAAAAAAACTAAGGGACAAAATTCAAGAATATTGAGATAACTATTGTGGGTAGTCACGACACCTAATATATGGACGGAAAGCTCTCAACCGCTACCTTACCCGAAGAAAAGGAAGGATAAATTCGAGAAATAAGTAGATAGGAGTAGGATAAAGAGAAAAAAGACAAAACGTGGTAAGAGAAAAAAAAAGAAGAAACTTGGGTAGTAAGAACATGGCACAATGATTATATGCATGTGAAGTTAGTTATGATTGATGAGAGAAGTGTCTGAATAGGAATGGCGAGGAGCAAACTCGAGCCCTTTCATTCCATGTGCCAACTGCTGAAACCCTATAATACCTACAAATCCAAGGCCAAGTACCACCATAATACATACATGGTACATGTACCATAATATACCTTGTCCAAATCATTACATTTTCATTATCTTCTTATCTTGCCATGACATGGGCTGCACGAACTCCACCAGCAGTTGCAAGATTTCATGCAGAATATATAACCAATCCAAATGAGGGAATCCATTTTTTCAGTTATTGTTGCAGCGGGAGATCGTGTGTATGACCTCTAACTTGATTTTCTAGAATGAATGATTTTGGAAGGATGTGGAACGTGGGCTTGTGTGGAATTTAATTGCTGTGGGTATTGATGGTGCAGTAGTTGGGACGTGACGTCATGCATAGCTAGCAAGAGTGTTATCGATTTGGATAGTGATGAGATGAAGCTCGATCTCGATTGAAATTAATAGTCGAGAGATTTGAGCTTGGCTTTAAGTTGGGTTGAGTTTGATCGAGATTTGATTTTTCATGTTGCAGTTGGAATATTATGATCCCATGGACGCATGTAGTTAGTGAGAGGAGTCGGGAGTTAGAATTCTTGGTTTTTGGAGGGATAACGAGGGTGTTTGGCAAAGCTTATTTTAAAGAGTTTATAAACTTCAAGAGCTTATAAGATATTTCAAGAGTTTATAAGCATAATGATTGAAGAGTTTATAAGTTGTCAACGTATTTGGATAATTGAGCTTATAAGTTAAAGAAAGAATCGTGAGTTAGAGAGAGAAAATCATAGTTAGAGAGAAAAAATTGACGAGGAGTGAAATCGATAGTGTTTATGTAGAAAATAATGAACCATAATAAAGTTATTTTGATAAATTCACTGTTACTTATGAGCTTATGAAAAAATAAATTGGGATTGATCTATTTATTTTTAGTCTCGCTTATAAGCTGTTGGAGCTTATTTTCACAGTTTATAAGTTGTTTACGAGCTTATTTTACCATACATTTTATATAAGCTTATAAGTTTAGCCAAACCCCCTAAATCTCATGATCATTTCAAAATTTTCAAGGTTGGAGGCGAATGTTTTTGGAGTTGGTAGTCATTCTATTGCATTTTTTGTTACATTTATCATATTTTATTTTATTAATGGAGGTCATTTGTACATTTTTGTTTTTATTTTGTATTGGGAATGACGACCTCCATTTAGAACACTACTTACAGGATAACATTAAATTTACTTTCCTATCTTTCCCCAATTTGAAATAAATATAATATATAACGGAGGAGTCAAATAAAAAACTTTTCTATTTTATTAACTATAAATTATATTTTACGATTGATTTTTGTATAATTTATGATTGTAATATTATTATTAAAAATAAAATCTATATATTATCACAAAAGAAGTATTATTATATATATATAAAGAAGTATTTTTTTTATCAAACAACAAATATTATTTCACGTGAAAATCAATCATGTCATACATTTAGTCAATATAGATGGACCAAATTGATTGCAAATCAAACCATCGGAAAGTTCTAACTTCACCGCATCAACTCTCGACTCATTTACTCAACCATTAGATGTTCAATGATGAAATTGACCACACGAGATGACAATCCTGACAATGTGTTTCAAAACATTTTATTAATTTTGAATTCGACTTCAGATAAATATATAAATTATAGCTCACTCGCTCAAAATTAGGAGAGATAAATTTACCAGGAAACAAAAAATGTGACATTAAATAAACATTTCGAGACCTGGATTTAATTTGGTGTGAGAACGAAAGACTGAGATTTAATTTGCAACTTACGATAAATATTATTACCAATATTTGTACAACATACAATTTGAGTCGAGATTGAATACCATTTACAATGGTAAAATTGGACCGAGTCTACACGCACTCAACTACAAGCCTACAAAGTTCCCATGAAATTATCTATAAGCCTCAAATAATGATACACAATGTGCATGAGCTCCTTTTTGCTTGTCTATCCTATAATCACAAACGGCACACTTTTCAAGCCCTATATAAACAACAAGATCTTCATCCCTTTTTATTCACATTGAACAAAGGCCCTCCAAAATTCTCTCACCCTTTCATCTATTTTATACCTAACCAATAATCCCTCACAAAAATGCAAAGAAGAGTTGAAGTTGAAGGTAAAAAAGTAGCACCAAAAGGGCATTTTGTGGTGTACGTGGGAAAAGAAATGACAAGATTCGTTGTTCCCATCTCTTTCTTGAAAAATCCGTTGTTCAAAAAGCTTCTTGATAAAGCTGCGGAGGAGTATGGATTTGATCACACGAGTGGACTCACTCTTCCCTGTGACGAAGCCTCGTTCCGAGTTCTCGTCCAAATTTTGTCCAAATAACGACTCTAAAAGGTTGGGATGTAAACGGAACGAGTCGAGGAAGTACTCCTAATAAGAGATTAACTTCTTTAGTGTATGTGGATAATTGACTAGCTAGTTCGAGTATTTCTCCGTGTTGTAAGCAGGGATGTCACGTCTCGGAATTATGTACTTAGCACAAAAATAGGGTTGTAAATGAATTGACTCACGTTGTTGAGATTTTTGCCCAACTTATACTGAAAATAAGGATGAGCAGAGTTAATAAATAAGTGATCATTAGAATGATGTGTTCTTTATGATTTCACCAACAAATAACAAACAATATTCTTCTGAAGAAGGTAATAACAAACAATATTAGCGGAAAATATGTTTAATTTTCTTACATTCGCAACTTGCTTCGTATAATTTAAGCATAAATATCATCTGGAATGTCCTTATCTTGCGAAGTTGTGTCTTCATTTATGGTTACAAGTTACAACCAGCTAAGGAACTAATATATTGTATTTTCCATTATCTATTTTTATCTTATGATAAATCTAGTATACGAGATTTATAAAAACAGTAAAGAACACAAGAGATTTTTACGTGGTTCGATCAAGAATGAGATCTACGTCCACGGAGGAGATGATCCTCAAGATGTTTACTATAATTTGATTACAGCAAGTATCTCTCTAAAAGCTCTAGTATTCAGTAATTTGCTAACCCTTTTACCTTCAATCTAACTCCTATTTATACACAAGCGTAAATCATGTCCCACGAACCCCTTGATTGGCGGACCATAACCTCCCATAACTGACCATGATCTCCACCATTATTACCCATGATTACTGCCGTTACCTCATTACCGTTACCCATAATTAGGGTTTAGGAATCGTCATTTAGGTGTAACCGAGTAGAGCAACATTGGGCTGGGCGGAGCTCGTTTGGGGCCTGAGAGATCGGGCCATATCCCTGCTGTTGGGCCTTCCCTGCTGTTGGGCCTGAGAGGTTGGGCCATATCCTATCATAGCCCCCCCCGAAAAGTCAAGGAATAGCCTTACCGAGGTGAAGCGGAGAACGTGCTTTGCCGAGGTGGAATATTGCTTGGCTGAAGTTTTTGCTGAAGGTTTGTTATTCGCTGTATGACCTAAAATACTTCTGTTGATCCGAGGTGGTCATATCCGACCTGATATACTTCTGCTGATCCGAGGTAGGCATGGGAGTAGTCCGATGTCCGAACTCAAATTATTAGTCAAGTCGAACCGACGCTTAGGAAGGTCAAGATCCGACCAATTACCTCTCGTATTAGGACACGGGCGTAGTCGGATGTCCGAACTCGTAGTAATCATCACGCGATCGATCGGGCGGTCTGCATTTTCCGAGGTACGTCATACGCGCCGCGGTAGTGGGCACTTGAAAAGCGTGCGGCGTCTTTCACACAACCAATCGTAAATAGCACGTGTAATAAACGAAACGGCAGATTTTAGGCGCCATTTATCCTATAAATAGGTCTAAAAGAGGCAACTGCTCATTTTCTCCTTCGACGCTTGAATCCGAGAATACAACCTTAGAAATCCCCACCTCTTTCACACTTTGTTGAAGAAATCGAAATCCCGCCCGAAAAAGTAAGTATGTATTCTTCACCTTTTCACTCCTCTTCGCCTCGATAACTCTGGTTCACGGTTTCTCGGTCGTCAAGACCCCAATATAAGGGATTATATATGCCATAACCGCCTAGGTAAATCCATAGGACTTAGTTCTGTGGTTTCACCAAATGTCGTCGGTATGGGATGGCCTCAAGATTGGTGGAGCGAGATCAACCTTGACAATGGAGGAGCTTCGGTGGTCGCCGAGAAATACCACATCCCGTGAGGATGTATGGTTGTGCTCGCAAAACCCAACGATAGGCGATGGCCCTCAGGAGGATTCATCACCATTTTGTAGATAGCTTAATAGCCGGGCTTAGATTTCCTTTCGCCCCCATTTTCCTTAGCTTCGTGAGTATTTTCAGATCCCTATATGCCAACCGACCTCCAATTCTATTAGGTCGGTGCTGGGCTAGGGTTGGCTGTTATAGTATAGGCGAGGGTTCTCTTCAAGTCTTGATGCGTTTTTAGCATCAAGTCTATAAGTGGAGTATATTACCGTCACCGCCTCAAGTTTAAAATTACTTCCCGTCGAAGGTATCCCATTGGCAAAATAGATACTTTTTGCGGGTCGAGGGTATCCGAGGTACGAGTGGGGCCTCGGGTCGATAAAGGACGTGAAAATTAATCCCCTGGGCCCTATGGAGAAGCTGTTGAACGATATGGGTGAGATCCTATCGATCGACTATACTGAGGATGACTTGAACGATGCTGGGCTGAGTGTCCATAGGTCAGGAGTTCCAGTATCAGGGTCTGATTTGGGTGAGGGTAACCTTCTTATCTTTATTTCCCTCGTTTGATTTTGCTGTGCTAATGAAATTCCATGTTGAATGCAGTGAAGGTCGACCCGACCGAGAAGTCAATGTGCCGATCTCACCGCTACCGCCCTCCGAACGAAGGAGCCCGCAGGAAAAAGGCGAGACGAGGCGAGTCCACCCAACGCCCGTGGTGGTGGGACATACGAAGACTGGTGACCGGACCTCGACATGCCGGCCCGACGTTGGAGATCGAGGTCCATGGTCGGCCTCAGCCCGAGGTGCCGGCCTCCAGCACTTCTGTATCCTTCCCAAAGGTATACACCGCACTCTTCTCCTTGTAAGTTTGTTGTTACTTGTTGCTAATTGTTCCACATTCAGGATGCGGCCTCGATGGCGGGTGAGATGCACCGCATGGCCGGGCTTATCGTTGATGGCGCCTCGCAATACGAGGCCATGGAGAGAAGGCTAGCCACTGCGGACAGACTGAGAGCCGCGGCTGAATCCGCACTGGATGCTTCTGGGTGGACGCCGAACTTGCAAGGCGAAGTCAAGCCGCCGAAGGCAAAGATGGCCACCGAGCCGCCTCAAGAAGAAGGATCGGGCCTGCGAGTGGCCCGTGCAGTGGAGAGCGCCAAGAGGAGGCTGCCGAGGCCGAGAGGAGGTGGTCACATCAGCGCGCTTGTTGGCGGGCGCGGCCTATGCCGAGGGCCTTCGCCAACAGAGCTTATCGAGTCGGAGAGTTTTTCCTCTTTCATCTCCGACCGGCTGCGTGATGAGGCCGCAGTGATCCGTGCTCACCCAGAGAAGTTGGCGCCGAGACCAGATTTTGACAAGGCCCAACACGGTTGGGTTGAGGTCGACCACCGGAGGTATGCAAGAATTACGCCGATAATCGCCGGGCGACCTCCTTTCCCGTGGTGGATGCTGGCGTCTTCGCCTCGCCTCGACGGCGGAGGCCAGAACTCGATCAAGGAAGATGAAGACGTGGAGCTTCAAGCCTTCCTTGCCGAGTTGAGGACCAAACCGGCGGCAGTCCAAGCTCGGGACGCCCTTCCACGGATCGGCAACCACGGAAGAAGAGCAGAGCGGCCAAAGAGGAGGTCGGAGGGTCGGCAATCACCTAATGAGCTCGAGGTCGGTGGACCCATTGTAATAGGATGATTCACGGGATCGATAGACCCGTGTTGTACAAACTTCCATTTGAATAATAATAGACATATTTTTTTTTTTTTTAAAAAAAAAATGCCTGTCTGTTGTTTTATTTCTAGCGTTCTTCACCTCAATACTTGACCGATCATGAATCGCTAACAAAACCGAAAGAAGTCCGAGGTGCTTCAGCCGGAAGGACGAAGAGGTGGCACATTGGAGAGTCGGTCCGCCGAAATGACTCGGTATTGGCCAAGATGGACATCACCGGCATCGTCACCGAATCGAAACAAAAGTTGCATGAATCGACCGCGAGGTGGCCCGCCTCCTTGCTGAAAATGAGGTGTTAAAGTCAAGGATTACACATCTCAAATCCGTGGGTGATTTATCCGCAGATGTGATCCACGGACGATCGATGCATCGCGAGGAACAACTTGAGCCGACAATGCAGTTCGCTCGGATCTCGGAATAGCATGAAGAGTACGAAAAGGTCATCCGCGGACTGGGAACGACTATATCAAGCCGACGATCGAGTTCGAGCTTGTGGCGGAGGCATGGTATTGAGGATGAGGAGGTCCCAATAGCAAGAATTTTAGAGACCGCCCGACTGTCCCGAAATACATGCGGATGTATGAGATCTTCCGCAAACGACGATGCCCCCGCCCGCCACAAGCATCTACGGTGGCAACACCGATCCCATAATTGAAGAGCTCAAGAGGAGGGCGGCTACCGATCACGCCGAAGTGCTCCGTCAAATGGGTCCATCCGACAATGGAGCGATAGAGGACGACGCCGGCGGTTCGGAAAAGAGGACACGACGGATCGCTAATCGACGTGGAAGAGCTAGAGCTCGGGACAAGGGCATAGTCCCGGTCCGACGTCGGGCTCACGGGGTCAAGATGTGGCCTCGGTGCAGGATCAATTCCCGGCCGAGTCAAACTACTACCGAACAAAGCCGAGGTGGGGCCACCGTCGAGATTGGGTGGAAGGCACGAGTTTATCCTGTATCCATCGCCGACACTGGGACTTTGCTCAAAATTATCTCGACGGTGAGTCTCGGCGAGGTGAGCCCGAAACCGAATGAACGTACATAGTGTAGGTCTTTGTATGTAGGTATACATGTATTTTAAACTCGTTTTGAAGTGTACGTTTTCCTCTTGAGAGGTATAAACATAGCTTAGGACTTCGTTTGGTCGTAAATGTATGTATACTGTATACTTTGCCATAATTTGGTAAGATCCAATATTGGATGTCTTATACATGTAGATTTTTTCAACTTAATGAGTAATCTGTATGTATGCATGTAGACTTTCAAACTAGTGAGTAGTCTGTATGCGTTGCACTGAGACGTTCAATTCAATGAGTAATCTACGAGTGCGGCGCGCGCTTAGTGAGTACCCTACTTAGTGGGTTTTTATCTTCGTGAGGGCGTCCCCTCGTGAAGGTTAAATGCGTTATATCCAAATAGATGTTCGCATATGAAATAAACGAAGTGAAATGAAATATTCATTGGAAAAATAAATATTTTATTCAACACACGCACTTCGGCAAGGCAAGTAAGGAGACTAACATGAAGCAGATCTGAAATCAAAACTATGTAAAGTACCTCCTTAAATGAGAAATATGCCAGGTTCGGGGGATAAGCGCACCGGATAAGTGAGATAGCTTGTAAGCCCCCTTACCAAGGTTCTCGTGAACACGGTATGGGCCTTCCCATGTTGGATCCAACTTGTGAAGACCCTCGCCTCTCGGCTTCATTATTACGTGGGACGAGGTCGCCACTTGGAATGCGGAAGTTTTGACCCTTTTGTTGTAGTACCGCGACCGGGCTTTATACTGCTTCGTTTATGAAGGCTAGCTCGCGCTTCTCTTCGAGGCGCCAAGGTTTGCTCGCAAGTCTTCCTCGCTTCCGGCCCGATCGAAGTGAAGAGTGCGTGGACTTGGGCGCCCGATCTCGGCCGGTATGATGACCCGGTACCATAGACCAGCCGAAAGGGTTTCCCGCGACGTCGAGGTGTGGTCCTGTGGGACCGAGGACTTGAGGAGATTTTCAGCCCATCGCGCTTTAGCTCGGTCGGCCTCTTCTTCAATCCTTGACGATCGCAGGTTCGTCACCCCGGTCCGCCATTCGCTTGCGGGTGTGCGGCCAGGGTGAAGCGTTGATCGATCTGAAGCTCTTCGCACCACCTGAAGTTTTGTCAACGAATTGGGTGCCGTTGTCCGAGACCGAATGCGCGGTATGCGAGGCGGCAGACTATATTTTTCCACACGAAAGTCTCGAATCCTCCCGCCGTGAGGCTCGGCGGTGGCTCGGCCTCGACCCATTTTGTGAAGTAGTCATGGCTACGACTAAGTATCGGCCGACACGGTGCTCGGTCGAACGGACCAACAATATCGATCCCCACCGCATGAAAGGCCATGGACTCGCAGTCGCTTAGATCACCTGGGGCGCCTGACCGTGGAGTGAACTGCACCGGGCACTTTTGACGAGCTCGGCGAATCTTGCAAGGGTGGGCAAGAATATCCCGACCTCGGCCTTCTTTGAGAGAGCTCGCGACCGATGTGGCTTCCACAGACCACCGGTGAATTTCATCGAGCACGAATCGGCTTCTTCCGCCCGAGGCATCTCAAGAGGGTTGAAGGTAAGACTTCAGAGAGTGCGCTCATGCATGAGATACTCGGATTTTGCCATCATCTTTTTCGCTTCGAGCCGATCCGAAGGTAGCTACCGTGTTCCGTGTAGCCTTCGTGGAGACATCCAATTCGGCTCTATCTCGGTGATGATGCCGACGTGGGACTCGCGATGCTTCGGAATGAACCTCCTCCATCGGTGGACTTGTTGACGACGCAGACTAACTTGTCGAGGATGTCACCTCACTGTTTTCCCTCGTGGAATTTGATTAATCATCAAGTATTTGAATGAAGTCAAGATCTCTTTCGCCTTCTTAAGGTATTGCTTCATTCGATCCTCTTTAGCCTCGTGTGCCTAAAACTGGTTTACCACAACGGGAATCTCCAAATATCCGGATTTTGTCCACTTTCAATTCTTTTGCTAGGGGAGTCCGAGATCAATGCTTCAGTATTCCACTTCGTTGTTGGTGGTTGGGAAAGTAAACCGCAGGCGATGTCACTTCGCTTATCCGGGCCGAGGAGGAGGATGCCGCCTTGCCTTGCTTTTTGCACGAGGCTCCGCCCACGACATCCGCCAGCAACCATCCGGGCGGATGAGGTCCTGCCTCCGCAGGGGTTGGGATGACCGAGGTGGAGGTGTTGGAGGAGCTAATCTTAGTGGTTAGACCGAGCTCAAGAACTGGCTTCTACCAGAAATCGGCGAGAGCTTGCCTTTTATGGCGGTCCGGGAGAGTACGAGATATCGTGCTCGCCAAGCTCCAGGGCCCACTTGGCTATTCGTCCAGATGACTCAGGTTTTGACAAGACTTGCCTCAGGGGTAGGTCGGTCAATACCTGGATGGAGTGAGCCTGAAAGTAGGGTCGGAGCCGTCGCTTAGCATTCACCAGTGCCAGTGCTACCTTTTCAAGGCCGGCGTGCCTTGTCTCCGGTCCTCGAGTGCTCGGTGATGAAGTAGATAGGAAGTCGCCGTCCGACCTCGCCCCGCGATCAAGATCAAGATCGATTGCCTCGTCCGAGGTCGCCAAGCTGAGGAGAGGAGTTCGCTCTTTTGGGGCGGTCAAGGTCGGCGGTCGGCGAGGTACTCCTTCACCGGTGTGTGAATGCGAGGTGGTGCTCTTCCGCCACGCCAAGTCCAGGGCCCTCCTCAAGATTTTAAAGAAGGGAGCCGCTTCTCGGCTCGGGAGAGAACCCATCGAGGCGGCCAGCATCCGGTGAGTTTGTGTATTTCACGGATGGTTTTGGGATCCGCATGTCGAGCACCGTTTTCACCTTGGTAGGATTGGCTTTCAGTCCTTCGAGAAACCCAAGACCCGTAAATTTACCCGTCCTCACCACAAATGTGCACTCGGGATTAAGCTTGAGGTTGGCCGACCGAGGAGTGAAGAATAGTTTCGAGGTCAATGGCGCAACTCTCGCCTTTTTGCTTTGACTACTATATCATCGACATAGACCTCAACAATTTCTCCTATGTGATCTTCAAGATCGCATCCACCATTCTTTGGTAGGTAGCTCCAGCGTTTTTAGACCGAAGGCATCTTTCGCAAGCAAAGACAATCAAGTCGAATGAACGCTGTTTTGGGCGCCTTCCGGCTCATCAAGACTTGGTGGTATCCTTGTATAAACCAGAAACCGAATACCTCATGCCCGACCAATGCTTCCACCTTCTTGTCAATGTCGGGGAGAGGGTAACAGTCTTTTGGGCAATGTTTATTGAGGTCGGTATAGTCGACACACATACGCCATCCGCCTCCTGGCTTTCGAACTACAACGGGATTAGCCATCCAAGTTGGGTATTTAACCTCGTAAAGGATTTTAGCCTCCTGGAGTTGGGTTACCTCATCTCTTATGACCTGGCTTCGCTCCGCGGCAAAACTTCTTTTCTTCTGCCGAACTGGTTTAGTGGCCGGATTAATGTTAAGACGATGAGTTATGAGCTCGGCGAGACCCGGTCATATCCAATGGAGACCATGCAAATACATCCCTATATTCCTTAGAAGTCGCATGACTGTTGACGAATCACCGACCGAACTGGGTACCAACCTTGACAACTTTGGAAGGATCGTCGTCAGATAGTCAAGATTCTCGGTCAAGTCATCCCGAGGTGGCAACTTGGAGGTTCTCAGAATTGCTAGGCCTCGAGGCAAGGCCACATCCTGGGTTGAGACTCGTAGGCATTCTTTAGCTGCCGCTTGGTCACCCCGAATGCTTAACACTCCCGGGGTGGGTATCTTAATGGTGAGGTGGTACACGGGAGAGACGGCTCTAGTTGCATACACCAATCTCTTCCCGTGATAATGTTAGATGGAGAGGAGCTCGGACCAAGAAAAATTGAATGGCTTTAGTGACCGACACGAGGAGCGCCCCTACAAGAATCGGAAGGGTAATGACACCCGGGTTGAACCGCCTCAGGTAAAGCTCCATGGCGGGAAGGTGCGGGTGTACCAATTCCTCCAACATCAAGTTTATCCAGCAGCTCGAATATGATGCTAACGGACGCTCCGATGTCAATGTAGACCCGATGTATATTCTTGTTTCCACCACGGCTTGTATTGTAATGGCATCCTGGTGGGCATGATCTTAGGTCTTGGTCGCCTTTGAGAACACAATGTTTTCTCCATCTCGAGCCGCTTATTTTTGGCTCTTGGGTCGGTCTCCGAGCTTCATTTCTAAGCGACGACCTCGTCGCCGCACTAACCGGCAGCCCGGTTATAGCGTAAACCGCTCAATTGCATTGGGACCTTCGTCCTCGCCATCTTCGTGTCGGTGTCGTTGAGGTCGGTCCACGATTGTTACCACCTCCATTTTTCCCTCTCGCTTTTTATTACTCTCGCAGTCGGCCGATGTATTTCTTGGCCCTTCCTTCACAAGCTCGTCAACTGTGAGCCCAAGGATTTGCAATCTTCAGATCATGACCGTACTTGGTGGTAGTCACAATACTTTCCCGTTAACTTTTTTCGATCCTCCTTTCATAGGAGGAGGTTTTGGGAAGAGCTCGGTGTGAAGCTCAAATATTTCCGCCGGATTTAAATAAAGGCGACCGTTATTACTGGGGTTTGGTCGAGGTCCCACCTTGATTCTCTCGGTCCTTCTTTATTCTTTCAAACGCACTGCTGCTCAAAGACCTCGGACCCTATCCTCCCGCTTTCTTCTCAAATCACGCTCATCCTGATCTCTTCTTCCGATCCGACTCGTCCCCTTTGACAAAGTTGTCAACTAGGGTCCAAAGACGACTAGCTGTCTTTGGCTGTTCACGGGTGATCTCCTTATTCAGAGCTCCAGGTCGGATCCCATTCTTGAATGCGTTGATGATGTAGAGATCGTTACTCTCATCTATTTTAAGGATTCCATGATGAATGGAGACGAAATTCGACATTGTTTCGTCCCGGCCTTGGCGGATTGTAAGCAGATCGGACGAAGGTTGTTGAGGCGGCATCTTCTGGTAAAAACGCCATTTGAACTGATCCATGAGGTCTTTGAAGCAATGGATGCTGTTCTGGCGAAGCGAGGTGAACCAACGTCGAGCGTTGGAGATTAGCACCCGGAAAGACCTTACACATATGGAAATCTTCCATCCTGGTTTGCCATATTGGTGGTATAGCAAATAGGAAGTCGGAAGGATCTCCAGGCCATCGATGCAGCAATATTCGGAGCCCGGTATCGGCGTGGCAAGGTGTATCCAAAATCTCCTTGAAAAGGAGAGATAATTCGTCCGTGTCGGTCGAATCCGGGAGTTCGTTATCATCCTCTCCGGGAGTGGGAGATCGATAACGGCGTCTGTCATCTCTTCGTGGGGGAGTTCGACTTCGTCTTTCCTCCCTTCTTTCCCGTCCATTTTCATAGGTATCACGTCGAGGTGGAGAACGACTCCGCGGAGGGTATGAGGACGAATGAACCCTAGTATCGGGGCGATCATTATGTCGTGATGAACGTTGATTGTTTCGGAGAGGTAAGCGACCTTGATTGCCTGTAACCACCACTTCGGGCACTCTTGAGGGGCCCGCTCCATTTGTCCTCTGGTTGAGGAAACTCTGGAATTGATTGAGGTTAACGTTGAGGAATTCGGACACTGCTCGCCCGAGGTCCTCGTGGGAGCGGTGAACCTCCTGTTCACCGGTACTGAGGTCAGTGTCTTCCTCTTCGCGGGCGCGGCGATCCTGAGGGTGTATGGAAACATTTTCCATGTGACCATCAGGTGTGTGACCGCTGGTGGCATCCGCAATTCCCTTTCCTCGGCGTTGTGTGACCACCTGATCATCCTCTGCACGGTTATTACCGACATCGCCAACAGTACTAGCATTTGCACGTGTCCTCGCCATTAGATTGTAGAAAACACAGCTTTTTGTCAAGAGTTTCCCACAGACGGCGCCAATGATAAATCTAGTATACGAGATTTATAAAAACAGTAAAGAACACAAGAGATTTTTACGTGGTTCGATCAAGAATGAGATCTACGTCCACGGAGGAGATGATCCTCAAGATGTTTACTATAATTTGATTACAGCAAGTATCTCTCTAAAAGCTCTAGTATTCAGTAATTTGCTAACCCCTTTACCTTCAATCTAACTCCTGTTTATACACAAGCGTAAATCATGTCCCACGAACCCTTGATTGGCGGACCATAACTCTCCCATAATCGACCATGATCTCCACCATTATTACCCATGATTATCGCGTTACCTCATTACCGTTACCCATAATTAGGGTTTAGGAATCGTCATTTAGGTGTAACCGAGTAGAGCAACATTGGGTGGGCGGAGCTCGTTTGGGGCCGAGAGATCGGGCCATATCCTCGCTGGGCCTTCCTCGCTTGTTGGGCACGAGAGGTTGGGCCATATCCTATCATCTTACAACAGCATGTTCTAATAAAATGGATTATATTTTAATCTTCAGTTCTTATTAGATGATTCTCTGCAATGGGCTTGTTGTCGAACTAATATAGGAAGAGCTTGAGGGTTGAGATTAAAAATTTCCACTATTAATTATTTGTATTTTCAAATTTAATGTATTTGGACAAGGGAAATCTCGATATATAATGGAAACCCTGTCAATGCTAATAACTAAAAATCATTTCGGTCCATAGATCTATGATCCATATTGATTTTCTCTAAGAAACAGATGTGTTTTCTTATAAATAAGATAATGCTTTTTCGATACTATATTTTTTCACGTATAAAACTATGTTTTCTCCGTTTATGCTTTTAGCATAAAATAATGCTTTTGATTAATATGATTGTGTTGGTTCTTGGTTTCTAGCATTGGGAGGGTTTCTAGTAGATTCAACCCATATATATATATATATATATATATATATATATATATATATATATATATATATATATAGAGAGAGAGAGAGAGAGAGAGGTTATAAAGAGAACCACCTCTTAAAAAAGAACTAATAACCAATAACCACCGTTAGATTAAATAAGATCGGTCGATTACTCATAATTATTTGATGATAAAAATAGTCAAATAAATCCCTAAATTTTCGCTATTTGGATATTTCACATTCTATTTTTCGTTGTTCATATAATTCATGTTGTTGTTCATGTAATCATAGTTTTTGTGCATGCTATTCATTCCAATCCATTGTTATGTTCATGTAATTCATGGTGTTATGCATGTAATCGTAGTAATTATACATATGAGAATAATTACGAAAATCAATATACAAATCCCTTGATTTTAGGGTTACACGGGCATATTAAAATACGAGGATAATTAACTATTTATAATTAATCTTGACCATTAGATTATAAAAATGAATGGATCACATTAGTTCTTAGTTCTAAAAAAAGTTGGAGTTCTCATTTGATCCACTCCTTATATATATAAACAATTCTTAAAGTATAAGATATGAACCACTTCCAGCCTTTGATTCGTGAAGATCTACGGTGAATTGATCATCTTACTTGATGGATTCAAACGTTTGGGTTCGAATCCCATGAATGGCTAATTTTATTTTTCGAATTCAAACATTTACACGGCGAATTCGCATTTATTAGTTCGTAGTTTATAGGTTAAGGACGATTTATATATATATATATATATATATATATATATATATATATATATCAAATACAAACCAATCATATAGTATAAAATATGAACCATTTTCATCATTGATTCATGAAGTTCTACGGTGAATTCATCACTTTATTTGATGGATTCAAACACTTGGGTTCAAATCCTATGAGTAGCGAATTTTTATTTTTATGAATTCAGACACTTACACGGTAAATTCAGACGATTTCGGAAGTTCCTAGTTTATACATTAAGGATGGTTTCTATAATAACCACTCCATATATATATATATATATATATATATATATATATATATATATATATAGGGGTTGGTTATAGAGAAAACCACCTCTTAGATAAGAACTAAGAACCAATAACTAGCGTTAGATTAAGTAAGATCGGACGACACATAATTATTTAATGATAAAAATAGCCAAATCCCTAAATTTTCGTTATTTGGATATTCCACATTCTATTTTCGTTGTTCATATAATTCATGTTGTTATGCATATAATCATAGTTCTTGTGCATGCTATTCATTCCAATTCATTGTTATGTTCATGTAATTCATGGTGTTATGCATATAATAGTAGTAATTATGCATACGAGAATAATTACGAAAATCAATATACAAATCCCTCGATTTTAGGGCTAAACGGTTATCATTAAATTATGAGGATAATTAACTATTTATAATTAATCTTGACCATTAGATTATAAAATGAATGGACCACATTAGTTCTTAGTTCTCAAAAAGTTGAAGTTCTCATTTGATCCACTCACTATATATATATATATATATATAGGGAGGTTAACGTAAAACCATTTTTATGTGCGACGTGAGAAGCTGAATATGTTATGAAAGTAAATGAAGATGAAAGTTAATGAATAAAAAAATAGAATTTTCGCCTCATGGGATTGAACCCGGTGAAAATTCAATTTTGGATTCATTAACTTTTTGCAGTATTCATTAACTTTCATAAGATATTCATTTTGTTTTCGTAGTTCTTAGTTCACGTTAAAATTGGTTCTTATTTCAACCAAACTCTATATATATATATATATATATATATATATATATATATATATATATATATAGAGTTTGGTTCAAATAAGAACCATTCTTATCCTAAAACTAAGAATCAAATGAATTAGTTATGAAAGTTGATGAATCTGTTGAAAAATTAATGAATTCAAAATTGAATTTTTCACCGGGTTCGAATCCCATGAGGCGAAAATTCTATTTTTGAATTCACCATTTTCCCAATGGATTCATCAACTTTCACCGCAATCATCTTTTCAGTTCTCACGTTTCACAATAAAAATGGTTCTCACGTTAACCATCCCCTATATATATATATATATATATATATATATATATATATATAAACTTTGAAATTTCATTCAGTTTAATTTTTCCATTTATGAATTTATAAATTATTTGAAAGGCGTCTATAGTGTATCTTAGTTTAGTAGTAAGTAAAAGCATGCATAATGTCGCTTATTGGATATCAAATTTCCTATTTCAGTCTCATAATTTATTTATTAATATAAGTCACATGTGCGACACAATGGATATGTAGATTTAAACTATAACATCTTATTATAATTTAATACAAAACAGAAAATGCGATAGGGACAATTTAGTCATATCTTGGAAGTATGGATTCGACTATTGTGTTTCCCTCAAATAATGTGGTGAAAAAATAGTGTGAAAATGACATGTTAATTTGATATGTCACTTTTGTCATATTAGTTAGATGTATCATCTATGGTGTTGGTGACTACTGACTAGGGTATATTTGTGGTCCACTTATGCAGCATCTAAATGTTATGAAAATTATGTGTTACAATAATGTTACTAAAATTTGTCGACGATAAATTTGTTGAATAAGTTAACATTTGTTTCTATAGCAAAACCCTATAACAGCTAATTTAATTTAATTTAATTTTGTTTTTGTTTTTGTAAATTGCATTATTAGGGAGAACATTCATTGGATAGTTGTTTTAAAGTATTTATCTGTTCATGATCATAGTTCTTTCACCTAAATATGCTATAATAAATTTTTTAATACTCTCTAAATAAATTTGTTGCAAAACTATTCATATTGTAAGATCAATTAAACTACTTTAAATTGTACCAACAAAGAGATTGTATCTTCATGTGACACACACAAGATATTCTTGCTAAAAATATGATATAGAGGTCTAGATGTATCAATATATAAAACCTATTTTTATTTTATTTTTTGTTGCGAGTTTGAAGACTATAAGGCCCATCTAGTAAATAATTTTTGTTATCATAAAGAAAAGCTATTTATTCCAAAAAATGAAAAAGGAAAAGAAAACATATGAGAAATGAGTATAATGGGCTCTCTGTCGCAGCCCAATTATGGATTTGGCCCAAGGCACCATTTAGTAGTCAACCCAATCACCGAGAGCTTGAGATAACAATTTCCACTATTTTTTATTTTATTTTTTATTTTGAAATTAAAAAAATTACTGTCAAAGTTAAGGTATTCGGCCAAGGAAAAATCTCGAGAACTAAGAATTTTCTTTTCCGAAAAACACCATTTGCACATTCTTAATTTTTCTAAATTAATTAAAAACATTCTTAAGTTTATTCATATATTCTACTGTCATTTCTTTTTCTTTACTTCTTTTAATATCAATATCGTGAGAATTCGCGATCACTAACTAATTTCAATGTGTACAGCCACTAAATGTAGATTTCACAAAAGATAATTTACCAATGTGCATAAATATTCACGATATAATTCTTGCATGAACATAAATTTATCGTGATATGGATAGCTTGGTTAAATCTAGAAATTGTGGATTCTGCGGGTGTGTCCTCAAATAAAGTGGTTAAAAATGCAGGGGCGGCTTATTTGGTAATTGAATAACGGGTATTATCGAACCGAATCGATATCAATCTGTTATCGGTATCCAATAATCGATTAATTAGGTATTGGATAATGACTTGGCATTAATTTCGGTTATCGGTATTTGATAATTGAATAACGGGTATTACCGAACCGAATCGATACCGATCGGTTATCGGTATCCAATAATCGATTAATTAGGTATTGGATAATGACTTGACGTTAATTTCAGTTATCGGGTATACCGATAACCGAATGAATATACCCGAATAACCGAAATTATAGTAATTATCAATTTATTATTATTTTTATTATTATTAAATTAAATAGGCAAGTTAATTAGTATATTTTGTTAACAGAACAGACTAGGGCTCCTGTCCTACTCCTGCGGCCTGCCTCTCCTTCCTCCTCCCAATTTTCTTTTCCCTAATTCTCACGTCGTCTCCCACATTGCCAAACGCCAGTAGCCACCCTCACGCCGTCTCCCACCCACCCTCCGGTCACCTATGCCGGTTGTCGCAGAGCCCACCTCCGGCGCCTCCACCTGCTCCAGCACAGCCACCACTCGCGCTCGTGCGCTTCCATCCCGTTCGCAGAGCAAGTTTATGTCTCTTCCACCTCCGACGCCTCCACCTGCTCCACCTGTTCCAGCACAGCAAGTCGTGCTCCACCCTGTCTCAAGCCGCCTCCAGCTCCAATCGCCTCCGCCTCCACCTCCAGTAGCCTCCGCCTCCGCCTCCGCCTCCGCCTCCGCCTCCACCCTGTCTCAAGCCGCCTTCACCTCCAGTCAAGCTCTCTCTCTGTTCCAGTCTCGTCACTTACTTGACCGAAATCATGCATTTGGGCAATGTCACCAACTTTCTTAGCACTTCTTTCATGCTCTGCTTGCTCGGCGATTTTTTTTTTTGACTTGGGTAATTTTGGATATCCAATAATCGAAGCGATCGATTTCGATATGGGTTATTAAATTTGACAAATTTCGGTTTCGATTAACCAAAATTTCCGAAACCGATCCAATAATGAGCACTAAAAAAATTGTATGAAAGGACTGGTTAAAGATTGAGATGTCACTTTGCATTATTGTAGAGCTTGTTTGTGGGCCCACTTACACGTCCAATATAATTTGGCGAAATATATACAAGTACACACTTTTGTAAAAGTGTGTACAGGACATAACCATTTGAAAAATTGATACATTATATATCCATTTGTTTTTTAATATATATCTACGAGTTAGTTAGTTTCGATGTCAATGTGACATCGACAAAACAAGAATCAAGAAATGATCGAAATGAATGGTACAAATTTAACTCCTAAACATATTAATTCCATGTTTGACCGGAAAATTAATTAAACTCCGAAACATATTTAACTCCTAAACATATTAACTTAGTATTAAACTCCAAAACATATTAAATTAGTATTATGTTGATATATTAAATTTCCTAAACATATTAATTCTTTAATAATTAATTAAATTTCCGAAAACATATAATTAAATTTCCTAAACATATTAATTCTTTAAATTTCCGGAAGCATATTATGTTAATTAAACTCCGTAAACATATTAATTACATCCATTCATATTAAATTAGTATTATGTTGATATATTAAACTCCGGTCGAATAAACCATCTTTTCGGTCGATGGAGCCTTCTCTCCGATCGACCGGAGAGAAGGCTTCACGACCGGAAAGATGGTTTATTCGATCGGAAACAACAAATTAATTCAAGAAATTGAATTAATTTGTTGTTTCCATCATATTAAATTAGTATTATGTTGATATATTAAATTTCCTAAACATATTAATTCTTTAAATTTCGGAAACATATTATGTTAATTAAACTCCGAAACATATTAATTCCATCCATTCATATTAAATTAGTATTATGTTGATATATTAAATTTACGAAACATAAAATTTAATATGAATTAAATCTCGACCGAAACATAAAATTAAATCTTGACCGGAATCATAAAATTTCCGGAAACATAAAATTAAATTTTGACCGAAACATAAAATTTAATATGAATTAAATCTTGACCGGAAACATAAAATTTAATATGAATTAAATCTTGTCCGGAAACATAAAATTTCCGGAAACATAAAATTAAATCTTGAATTACATAAAATTTTCCAATATATACATATTAATCGTTGTTTCCGATCGAATAAACCATCTTTCCGGTCGTGAAGCCTTCTCTCCGGTCGACCGGAGAGAAGGCTTCATCGACCGGAAAGATGGTTTATTCGACCGGAAACAACAAATTAATTCAAGAAATTGAATTAATTTCTTGGTCAATAAAGACGTTAAATGTTGCACGTAAAAGAAAAAAAAGAATCAATTCCTCTCATCTCACATCACGTCGTCTGCAATTTGCGTAATTTTGAATCAAAATATAGTTTTTAATAGGTTTGGGTATGGGGTGTAGTTAATTTTTAGGTTGGATATGAGTGGTACATATATTTTGAAAGTTGGGTATATAAGTTGGGCTCCCATATAATTACATCAAATAAAACGTGACATAAAATATAATTTCTCATGAAGCATGAAGTCCTCCTACCGACCACACTCATAGTAATTAGCTTGGCTTCTTTAGATGTCTAGTTAATTTAACGAACGATACAATATGATTGAAAGATTAAAAATAATATGTTACTGAGATCAGACTCAAAGTGCATTTATAAATAATAATGTCACAGCTAAAAGAACACTAATAATTAGGTGGGACAAAGTTATATTTCAAATATAGTTTCAAAATTTTATTTGTTCCAAGAATTACGATGGGTCACTCCCATTAAATAGCAACTTATTTGTAACAAGTTTACCACACCAAAATATCAAAAGATCAAGTTTATACACAAATTATTATATTCAAAAAAGTTATACTCCAAAATTATCCTTATCTCTTAGATATAATTTATAATTTGATCGAGCCCAGATATGTAAAATATGTATTTAGCTCTCCTAATTTTTTCAAGTAACATGTCTTTTGCTACAACTATAAATGAGTTTCTATAAAAGAAATTAAATTTCTGAAAAAGAAGCTCAAGCTATCTATCCACACACTCTCCAAGTTTATAGGTGTATCCTCTCTCTTGTTGGCTGGTTTATAAATTGAAGCTTCTGCATGCATGCACTTTTTCCCTTTATTCTCTGTTTGCAAGTTTTGATCATTGGTAATGCTCTTGCAATCTCTCTCACCGTCTCTCGCTCGAAACTCTCTCCCTATATTCTCTCTTTCCGTTCAATATTTCTGCAATTCCGACATTTGCATATGCCTTGAAGGTCGTCGCTCTTTCTCTCTCGCAATACGTGTATGAATATTTACATGTTAATTTATTTATGTATGTGTTGTTTTCATGGTTTCTTGATTTTTGACGACTGAATCGACGATTTTCCCTTCAAATGTGTTGGTTTCTTTTTTCAGCTGTTTTGCATTTGCATTTTGATAATATGAACATATATTATAAAATTCTAACATGTCCCTTTTTTCCTGGAGCTGTTTTAGGATTTCCATCAAGTTTTTCTTGAATTCTAACACTATATTTTGCTATTTCGAAATGACTGGTTTATAGAGTTGCAATCTTTCAAACAAATTCAACCTATCAAATTCGTTTTTTGTTCTTCATTTTCGTAAGCTGTACTCTCCTAAATTTCCAATTGTCTGAATGATGACTTTGCCCCATTGTTGAGGCAGATTATGATTGGGATACAAATATTTTGCTAGCTAATCATATTAGGCCAATTGCTGGTATTATCGACAAGGGTATACATTTCGATTGCCAAATATTGGAATTTGTAGTCTAATTTCCTGATTTTCCTTCTTAGCGGATACTTTTAAACAGTAAATTTTTTGATGACTCTTTCATTTGTATTTTCAAACCTTCAATGATTGCAAATGAAACTACTCTTGCTCATGTAGGTACTGATTGTCTGTTCAAGCTGCTTTGTAATTCAGAGGGAAACTTATGTTGAGGAAACATATCATGGATGATGGATGGTGTTAAGGCTACCGTTGATAGTACAAAGAGAGGAATGCGCAATTGTGGAAAAAAGAGTGGTCTTAGCAATGTTAGCTCTCAATCCTCACTCTCTGAAATGGATAATTATGATCTGTCCAAGTCAAGGACCAAGTCCAAACTGAACATAGAGAGGCAGAGATCATTTGATGAGAGGTCACTTAATGAGGTAACAAGTGGTTTGAGCCAATTTTTTGAAGGCTATGAATGTGCGTATTCACCTGGACGAGCCTCACTGTATAGCCCAGCTTCATGCGAATGGAACTCCTTCGAGCCACATCCCATTGTTGTAGACGCGTGGGACTCTCTGAGGCGATCTTTGGTGTACTTTAGAGGCCAACCAGTTGGCACAATTGCAGCTTATGATCATGCTTCTGAGGAGGTCTTGAACTATGATCAGGTATATATAAGCCTTATGTTAAAAAAAACATTTGAGATTAAGTTTTTGATGATATGATGTGTTGGTGAATTGGATTTAGGTATTTGTTCGTGATTTTGTGCCGAGTGCATTGGCCTTTCTGATGAATGGTGAGCCAGATATTGTGAAGAACTTCTTGTTGAAGACGCTCCAGCTTCAAGGATGGGAGAAAAGGATAGATAGGTTCAAACTCGGTGAGGGTGCCATGCCGGCTAGTTTCAAAGTTCTCCATGATCCAGTTAGGAAGACAGACACAATAGCAGCGGATTTCGTGAGAGTGCCATTGGGAGAGTGGCGCCTGTTGATTCTGGCTTCTGGTGGATAATCCTTCTCCGGGCTTATACAAAATCCACGGGAGATCTGTCTCTGGCTGAGACACCCGACTGCCAAAAGGGGATGAGGCTTATCCTTACATTGTGCCTCTCGGAGGGATTTGATACATTCCCGACCTTGCTCTGCGCTGACGGCTGCTCGATGATTGATCGTAGAATGGTGACAACCTTGTAACCTCTATTGCTTACTCTGTCTTTACCATTCTTGAGCAAATTAACATGTGAATGCTGTCTAATTGCTACTCATTGCTCCTTCTTTTTCTTGAGAAAGTTTGTGTTAGTATTTTCCTTCTTATTCATGATGACCATAATTAAAATCTTGTTGCAAAAAATATGCATTTATTCAACATTTGTAACTCATTTTCTACTAGTTTGAATGCTAAGTTTCTTGAGAAGGCTTATGTTATCCCACTCTATTAATGTTATCATAATTAAATCCAACCTTGTTAACACATTTTGTTGCAAACAATATGTATCAATCTAACATGTATGTCACACTCATTTAGTTGGAACTGCATACATTCTCATTGAGCTGCACATAATATGTAACTTTTCCTTGTGGCCCTAGGGGATATACGGCTACCCTATCGAGATTCAAGCACTCTTCTTCATGGCGCTGAGATCTGCGTTGGTGATGCTCAAACACGATGAGGAAGGCCAGGATTTCATCGAGAGGATAGTGAAGCGCCTGCACGCCTTGAGCTTCCACATGAGGAGCTACTTCTGGCTGGATTTTCAGCAGCTGAACGACATCTACCGGTACAAGACAGAGGAGTACTCTCACACCGCTGTGAACAAGTTCAACGTGATCCCGGATTCGATCCCCGATTGGCTGTTTGATTTCATGCCAGTGAGAGGTGGCTACTTCGTTGGCAATGTTAGTCCTGCAAGGATGGACTTCAGATGGTTTTCCTTGGGTAATTGTGTCGCCATCTTGTCGTCTCTGGCCACGCCCGATCAAGCTTCTGCGATCATGGACCTCCTTGAGGCTAGGTGGGATGAGCTGGTAGGAGAAATGCCTCTCAAGATATGTTATCCAGCAATCGAAGGCCACGAATGGCAGATTGTCACCGGCTGCGACCCCAAGAACACACGATGGAGTTATCATAATGGAGGCTCTTGGCCAGGTTATATCCAAAACTCTTTTCATTGCTTTCATCTTTTAAGCTTGTTTCATGACATTCATTTGCTATCTTTTGCTTCATTTTATTTTTTTTCTTTCTAGAAAGTGGTCACTCATGTATTTCTGTATGATTGTGTCTAGGATTGTCAATGAGTCGAGTCGAGCTGAACAATCATAGTTTGAGCTCCGCTCATTTGAATTTTAATTCGAGCTTGATCTGGGCTTGAGCTCTATTCATAAATGTCTCGTTTATCAACTTGAATAAGCCTAGATAACCATGGTGGAGATGGGGCGAGCTCAAGCACCCTTCAAGTTAAATTTATGGCTCTGCTACTGTAGATAAAAGAATTAAAGCCCGACCTTGTTACGCATGTAATTAGATGCAAAGGAGTTTATTAATCTTGTAAAATGGAAATAAACAAACCAACGAGTCGAGCTTGAGTTTGAGCTGGTTTACTATCTAAAAGTCATATAAACGAGCCGAGCTCGAGCTTAATATGATCAAGTTTGCATGCTAACGAGCCAATACATTTAGATACGAGATTGGTTCATTTACTAAACAATCAAATTCGGTGAAGATAACCAAGTAGTTGTGAATAGCTTGGCTCATTTATAGTCATAAGTCCTAACTATACTGTTTCTCTTTACATCTCGACTGCAGTTCTTTTATGGTTGCTAACAGCTGCATGCATCAAAAGCGGACGCCCACAAATTGCGAAACGAGCAATTGATCTCGCGGAGAGCCATTTGCTGAAGGATAGCTGGCCGGAATACTACGACGGGAAACTAGGAAGATACATAGGGAAGCAAGCTAGGAAATACCAAACATGGTCCATAGCTGGATATCTTGTGGCCAAAATGATGTTGGAGGATCCTTCAACCTTAGGAATGATATCACTTGAAGAGGACAAACAAATGAAGCCCATTATTCGGAGGTCATTGTCGTGGACTTGTTGAATAAGGGCTTCCATGAAAAGATACAGTAAGGACACATAAATTTTTGGTGGGAAAGACTAATGGCTTTGTGCCATTCAGTTATGTAATTGGACATGACTCAAGACGTGTCTCGAGTTCCAAAAAGATTTGATTTATTTGAAATTAAACTTGATGATATCTTCAGGGTCTAGTGGCCAATGAGAAGCAAGCTTAGCTTTTGTCTGAACATGTCATTTACATAGTGTACGCTCATAAGTTTGATGTTTCAGCCCCTTCATGAGGGTCGTATGTAACAAATTGTAAGAAATTGCCGGGATCCCGATTGATTATGATCAGTTTAATTAGAATCTCAATCGATCGGGAGATTGAACATTTCTCACAATTGACCACGTGTCGTCGTTTTGAATGGGGATACACCATCAAATGTACCATGTACACTCCCAATTTATGACCAATCCTATCTCTCTCTTACACATCACTTTTTCATTGGTCCCTGCTCTCAGTTCTTTGGTCTGTTGCCTGCTTGAAGAGGGTGGGCCCAAATAGGGTTTGTGTTAAATGAATTGGGTTCTGTGTGCTTCCGTTTTGACAGCATTAAATAGTTCAGTTTTTCATCATGAGTTATGCCTTACGTCAAAATCTGGGTCTAAATAGGTTACACATGATGTGAGATGAAATGTTCAATGATCAGTGAGAGAGAGAGAGAGGATAATTAGATAATCCCACCTTATCATTTGACATTTACATTACATTATTTTATTTTAACATTTTTTCATTCAAACAATTCTAATGAAATACTGTTTAGAAAAGAGAAAGAGTCGTTGGTTCGTGTGCTCGTGAGCTTTGTGGATTATTATTACATTTCACACCAGACAGTGTTTCTTGAAAAGTGACTAGAAAACATGTTTATTTCCTCTAATATGGTTGTTTGTGAAACAGATTTTTTTTTTTGACAAAACAGATGTGTCTGAATGTGAAAGAATAGGACCAAGCTGCTAGGACAAAAGCATAAGATAAGAAATTTAAGAGAGAAGACAAGAAATATGAGGAGACAGACAAGCAAAGCTTGTGGAAAACAGTAAAAACTATGAGAGTGATAGCAAAATTTGAAATTTCCATCAAGTGGTAAAATCTTCTTGCTGATTTTGAGTTTCTTGTCATCTCATGCCTTTGTTGTGTTTTAACAATCACATAGTTTTGGCACTAATGTATTTAATTGATATTTTTAGGGATCGGTCAAGTAGCATGTGTGGCGCATGGAAAAGTTAGGAACTTAACTATAATATATATGTTAAACATAAATAGATAAATTTTATCACAATTTTCCAAGAATTTTTCATATAAATTATATTTATTTTATATCAAATAATAGTAGTTATATCTATATATATATATATGTGTGTGTGTGTGTGTATGTAACTACTAAGATGTAATTATTTAATCATCAAGTAGTCTTAGCCAAAGCGGCTAATTTCAATAATAAATATGAAAAGTTAATTGTAAAAGTTTCTTACGTCTGATGTTATAAAAATACAATTTGAATATAATCATATCCAAATATGGAATTAAGAGGAAAGGTGTATATGTTTAGTTAGTCCAACCAAACACATACACATTTAAACAAAATCTCAGAAATGAAAAGCAAAAATCATAAAAGTTGTGAGGAATTCCCAAAACCAAATGGGCAGCTGTGTGTATGAGTGTGTGTGGACAGAGTTAGCAATTTTTGAAGACCCCACGAGTGGGTTTTCAGCTTCTGCTACATTAACTATGGGCCCCCACCACTAGGTCGGCCCCGGGCCCACACTCCTTTTCTCAGCTAACACACACTACACGCACTGATTCTCCCTTTTGCTACCAGCCTTTGTTTTGGTATGATTATTTATCCTTCTCTTTGTTTTGCAAATTTGTGATTATTTCATCAATCACCGATATAATTTTCAAGTGTTTTTATTTATGTGAGTCGTACGTTCGTAACGGCTTATAGAAGCTTAGCTATAGGCTCCAACAGGGCCACACCTACTCTCTCTCTCTCTCTCTGCGGTCAGCCAACCACAAAGAAGAGAAGGTAAAGTAGAACCCCATCATTATTTTCCACTTGGCACAAAACTCTCTCTCACTCTCTCAGTGGCCCAAACTTTGATTAATCTGACGACAGGACAGCCTATGAACTGCAGGAGATATTTCAATTCTTGAAAAATTATGCTATCCATGGAGGCACAAGGCGGCAGCACCAACTCCGGCCACCGCGAGCCACTGCCGCCCTCCTCCCTACAACTGGTCTCCCCCCACCACCACCAAAGTCAACCCGAACCCGCTTCTGGGTCCGCTCATGGACCCTTCATGGGCTCCATTTCCATACAGCAACCAAGAAATTTAGCCACCACCTCTCCCTCTCCTCCACCACCACCACCACCACCACTAATAGCGACTCTACAGCCAACAAGGCCTTGGTAGTCAAGAAACCCTCCAAGGACCGCCACACCAAAGTCGACGGCCGCGGGCGGCGCATCCGCATGCCGGCCCTATGCGCCGCCCGGGTCTTCCAGCTCACCAAGGAATTGGGCCACAAATCCGACGGAGAGACCATCGAGTGGCTCCTACAGCAGGTGGAGCCGTCCATCATCGCCGCCACCGGCACCGGCACAATCCCGGCCAACTTCTCCACCCTCAACGTCTCACTTCGCAGCAGCGGCACCACAATCTCCGCCCCGCCTTCCAAATCTGCTCCTCTCTTCCTCGGCGGCGCCACCGGCATGCTCGGCTTCCACCACCAGCTCACCCCGCCACCTTCGGACAAGACCCCGACGACGACAACAACTACTTAAAGAAACGGTTCCGGGAAGATTCCTCTGCCGCCGGTTCTCCCAAACCGGGCGAACCGGGTTCAAACCAAAAAGGCGGTTCGACCCCGGCCTCCAGCTTCATCCCCGCTCCCGCCATGTGGACGATGGCGCCAGCCGCCGCCGCCAACATGGGCAACACTTTCTGGATGCTCCCGGTTACAGGAAGCGGCGCCGCCACCGCGACGGCGGCGCAGCAGGAATGGCAGTATAGGCAGTCGTCCCTGCAGAGAGTCGGCGGGTTCGAGTTTTCCGGTGCGGGGAGGTTCAGCCCGGTTCAGTTGGGATCAATGGTGGTGCAGCCGTCGCCGTCGTCGCCTGTTCAGGCGCTGGGATTGGGGGCTGCGGAGACGAATATCGGTTTGTTGAGCTCCATGAACGCGTACAACAGCAGTAGTGGAAATAGCAGAATTGATTTGGGAATGAATTTGGAGCACCATCATCATCATCACCACCAACAACAACAGCAGAATCAGCCGCAGCGTAGCAATAGCAGCGATGAAAATCCAGATGATTCACAGTAATTTAATTCTTCCGCCATTAAATTTTATTTTAGTGTTTAATTGCTGCGAGTTTGCAAAATCCTGTTTGGTATTTTTTTTCTTGTTCAATAATTGTACTGTTTTTTTTACTGTTTCGTAGCTTCTCTTAGGGTGATAAATATTATTGCTGTTCTGGCGAGGATTAAATTTGAGAATGTTGGGTGAGAAATGGGAAAGAGTTCTTGTGAAGATTTGGAATTTAGGGATTTTTATTCGTTATTATTTTGTTTGGGGTTTTAGTGGATTTATTTTATTGATTCGGTGAAATAGGAAAAAAAGGAGAAGTAGGCCTGAATTTGATTGGAAGATTAGCGCAGCTGCAATTTTTGACTTTGTCGTCGGGGGCCCCCTTTCCCATATATTAGTATTTTAACTTTAGAGAGAGAGAGGTGAAAGAATATTTGTTTACATTATCCGATATAATAATATTCAAACCGACAATTTGTTCAGTAATTTTGGGCGATTTCTCGCAGGTAAAGATGGGAAATATTGTTTTGAGCATTCACATATCTAATCATATAAATTTTCTTAGCCTATTTGTATGTAGAATAGATGTATACAAACAATTTAATAAGTACAAAAAGGAAACAGGTAATTAGCACTTTGAACTATCAAGTTCACTTTAAAATGAAGATCTTGGCATTCGAAATAAGCTGTTCATTACGATTACGAGATGGAAAAGATGTTTATTATGTATATATATAAACAAGTACTTAAAATATGTTTAGTGAAAATATACAATAAAGTTATTAAACTTTATTTTCATTCTAAATAAAGTAGTAAAACCGTTCACTCAATGTTTACAAACTTTTTATTAAGTGGCATATAATATAATTAAATTTTTATGTAGTTATGTATGTCACTCTTCCATCTAATCATGTTTGTTAAAGGCATTATTCATGTTTTAAAATTGAAAACAAACTATTAATGAATTATTAAGATAATTTCAATTTACGTTAATTCAATTACTAGTAAATAGATCATCAATTGTGTAGATTCTAGTTAACCAATCGGCACAATAATCAATTGTATAGATTCTAGTTAACTAATCGGCACAATAATAGAAAGATGTGTTGGATTAACGAGCATGACAGGATATGATTAGAATTAGATTTATTGGATCCGGAGGAATTCTAATTAGGATATGATTAGAGAGTCCATAGATTTATAAGAATTCTAGTCAGATTAGGATTCTACATATTAGGATTGTTCTCATCTTATAAATAATCCTTCTCATTGTAATTATAGTGTGTACAATATTTTCACCGAATATCTCTAGTTAAGATCTCTGGCTTAGTAGCGCTTCCTAACGTAGTCTCATGGAGATAAAGTGGATGACCAATTCTTGTGTGTGTGTTTCTTGCTTTCGTAGTTGTAGTGTGCTTTATTTCATAACAAGTGGTATCAAAGCTTCGGGTTCTGTAGAAGCAAATACGATGGTTGACAGAAAAATACCAGTTGAGAAAATTGATGGTTCAGATTTTGGATTATGCAAGATGCAAATCCAGAATTACATGTATGGTAATGATCTGTATCATTATCTAGGTACAAAATCAGAGGATATGAATGAGCAGGACATGAAGTTGCTGGACAAGAAGGCAACGAGCGTGGTACATTTATCGTTGTCTAGGAACGTCGCTCTCCAGATGACCAAAGCCAAGACCACGGAGGAGATGATGGGGATATTGTCACCAAAGAAGGGTCTAAAAGAGCAGAGATAAGAAAATGCTTCAGCCAATGAGATCTCATATGCTTTGATCCTGAGCGTGAGTGAGAAGTGAACGAGAGAGTTGTGGTCAAAAGAATAGCTGTTAGAGAAGAGTGAGTTTTGAAGGATGGCATAACCTCAAGCGCGCAAGTCGATTGCCCAGGATTCTCACAGTGTACGTAGCCAAGTTATTGAGTTAGATATTTGACTTGATGAGAGCAATGGAGTTTAGAATCAAAACATCATTGTTAAAGAACCAGGCAGACCACCAACACCTAGATATGTGGAGAACAAGAGCAAGTGAAAACTTGCAATGGACGAGATGAATGATTCTCTTATGTCCATGTTTATTAAGGATGTGACCTTAGAGAAATTGGAACTATGGAATATCAATCGCTTCAATTGGCCTTGGAACTTGAAGATGAAGACTGACGTGCCACACATATTCGGGGAAGAAGTTAAGAAGTTATAATTACATATATTATTAATTATGATAGGATATTATTAGAATTATAGTCATTGGACTTGAAGGAATTCTAGTTATATAGGATTAGGATTAGAGTCCATAGGTTTGAAAGAATTCTAGTCAGATTAGATTCTACCTATTAAGGTTTTTCTCATCTTATAAATAGTCAATCACATTATATTTGTAGTGTGTACAAAATTTTTATTAGAATATATTTAGTAGAGATCCCTGGCTTGGCACTACCCCATACATAGTCTCGTGGAGATGAAGTGGATAACTAATTCTCGTGTGTGTTTTACTTGCTTTCATATTTATTATGTGCTTTGTTTCGTAACAATATGATGGAAATAAATCAAGGTTTGACAAAATAAATTAGATCAACCAAAATGTTGCTCTTGCGACACTATAGTTGGTCTTTCAATTTAAAATTTACTGGAAAGTCAGCTTTTACAAATAAAAAAGAAAGAAAAGAAAAGGGTGTAGATTACCAAAATTTCCAATTAAAAGTGGACAATTATAATAAATATCACAAAAATTTGTTTGAAATCGTCCCGTCGTATAAGAGTCTTTTTCGATTGGGTATGACTTCGATTATCCCTCGCAATCAGCCAATTAATTAACCATTGACATATTTTAGTGAATGAGCGTATGATAAATATATCTAAGTTATCACTGCAAACATCGAGATATTATTATAGTGAATGATGAGCAAAAATTTAGAACTCTGATTCAAAATTCTCTCAATTATTCCCATCATATTCAAATCATTTGACTTTTCAGGTTAAGATCCTAATCCAAAGTCATATCAAATAACATATTTGTAATTTTATCTTCATCTGTCTCACAACGAAATAGAAAAGATCATGAATTTTAGGAGGTGTTTATTTTTCATGAGTGATAAGATACATAATTAAGTATTTTTATCCTTATTACTAGGATATCTCCAACCTTATCCTTTCAATGGGATATGACACGAGCAAAATTAGTTCAAACAATAAAAATTATCAATGATCTTAGGATATCCCAAAATTCTAATCTATCTAAATAAATAATAAATTAATCTATACTATCTATTTATGTTAATCCTAAAAGATAAACGAGTTTTAGAGGAAAGAGGGCACCTTACCCCTTTCGTGTCTTGTGTAGAGGACCAGTAAAGCGTGCATACCACTTTTCTAATTTGTTTGATACTTATCTTTACGAAAATCATAAGAAACACCTCCACCAATTCATTGGATCCCATACTTCCTTTTCTTAGTGGGCAAGAATTTTTTGCCATTGATTTTATTCTATTTTGCACCACAATATAATTACAGTAAAAGATTTCCTTTTACATTTCAGATTACATTGAGTGCAACTCTCTCATCACACATTATTGACAAAGAATTTTGAAAAAATAAATGGTCTGGTCACCTATCACAAATCACCAATAGTTACCATTGACTAATAATTCGGCTTCACTAATTCAAAATATTGGTATTGGAAATTCTAAGCTTTCATCATTGAATTGTTACACATGCGTCGTCTATCATATAAGAAATCAATAATAATTAATTTATTTTCAAAAAAGGGTAGGACACTTGTCACGACATCAATGGTGTTGCCATATTTTGAATGCAACCAAATCATGTAAAGAGAAAAGGCTACTAAGTTTTGATGCAACACAAGTAGAAAGGTCAATAATCTAACCATAAATTTGCAAATGTTAAATGAGAAATTCATGCTTTTTATGCACAAAAAGTTCAAAAATTGCACAATTATGAAAAAATAAAAGCCCAAAATAGTAAATGTACCTTTGACCACATTAACTATACACAATTTCCTTCAACAGTACATACACTACATTTATGGAATAACCATCCAATAATGTATAAGCATGATTTCATTATGTACAGCTGCACCATGTTATTGCAGCACATAAAATACCAAAGTTGTACAAATATTTTCCAGAAAACTCAAGTCTGAAAAGTCCGTGCGGCAAGACTGATACTTAAATGCAGAATTGTAATCTTTCAACCAAAAACATGATTCATTAGTGATTTATAATGAATCTCAACAGGTTTTGGTTATTTTTTAATATGTCTAATCTCTTTCAGTAATAAACTCTTTAACTATCATGTTGCTCCTGTTTGATTACACGTAAACGATAATAAGAAATACTCCTCCGTGATCCGCCAATTAAGACAACTTCCATTTAAAGTCGTCTCACCTTAATTAGCACAATCCATTTTGGGCTATGTTTAGGGCTCATTTAATAGGCCCAAATTATGATTAGGGTTAAACATGTAAACCCTAATCTGCACAACATTCGCGCCGCATTCTCATTACACACACTCTCTCTCTCATTCTCGAAACCAAATCGCCTGCATTTACTCTCAAACCCTAAATCCCTCTTCACCTCCATTCGCCTCCATGAGCAACTCCGATTCCCTCCCCCCTTCCTTGAGTTTTCCGGCCGCCTGTCCACCTCCGAGTCATCCTCCGCGTGATATCTATGAAGATTCCAACTATGAGTCCGAGAGATGCGGAATACGCTGAGAGTCGTTCATAATGCTCGTCTTGCTAGCATAAGCGCACACATCTAACCACGAGCAAATAAAATACTCGGTCTCACAAACTCCGAAACCCCTCTCTCTATTGTCCCAGAAACTTTTTTCGAAGACTCTCTCTCTGAAAAAAATTGGGAGGCATGGAGCGGTGAGGAAAACCGAGAGGGGGAGCCGGAAGAAGTGAATGCCATTGAGGTTGAAGAAGAGCAGTCGGAGGAGGTGAAGGCACTCGAGGATTGGAGGCAGGGGCAACCAGAATTTGTTCTGGTTATGTTACGTCTCCTGATGCCCAAGTTCTTTCCATCTCAGTAGGCTATTCGTCGGATTTGGTTAGACCTTTCCTAACTTTGTGTCAATCCAATTGGCACAACTTCCATTTGTTGTCTGTGTGTCGATTTCTGTTAATGTGTATGCTCTTTGGTTAGTGGTTGCTCTATTTCATGCTAGATTGAATTATTGAGTTGGTCTTGTGGTTGTTGCAGTTAATCTAAGTGGGAAGATGGTTATGTGCTGAAATGATGATTCTTTTGGCTTCATTTGTGAACTGTCCTGTTGGGATGTGTTGGATATGTGCTGATATATTGTGAGTTTGATGTGGTATCTTTGTTTGTTTTGGGGCCTTGATTGGTAAAATAAAACAGATGCTTTACACTAATTTGAATCGTTAGAGGCTTTGATTGGTAAAATTAAAAATGATGCTTCACAATTGAGCATCAGACATTATATATGCTGCATACTCCAATTGCATTACATCAAATTTCTGTGTGCTTCACAAAATGTTTAGTCAAAAAAACAAACATTTTCCATGCCAAAAAATCATCTACATTTTCCATGCCAAAAATAACATCGCCTCGCCTCGCCAATGTCAACCCACCGCCTGAATTGCATCTTCGTGAATTCAATGTGGAGATCATTCATAATCCTTTGTATCCGCTCCGATTCACCAAAGTCTAGTAGGTACCTTATGCATTCGAACTAATTCTTGATCAACATCAAGGTTATGTGGCGCTTTTTCCGCCTTTATTAGAGCACCTTGCCTAAATCTTCAGATTGATAATTGTTGTCACCTCTAACTCCCATTATTTCTATGAAGCAACTCGCAATGATAGAAATACATTGTTCAATGTGGTTGCATCCAGGTTTTCAAATGAAGTTAGAACAGCTGCCATTAGTTGATCCACATTTGCACTAGATATTGTGTGTTGCAAACACTCAAGTGATCTAAACCAACCCAAATCATTGATGTTAGTATCAGGTGAATTGGGTGGCTGTTGGATCAAGATGAACTCATAACCATTTTGGTTGGCTGCCTCTCTGAATAATGCATCATTATTCTTGATATGTGGTTTGACATTATCCTGTTGTATGTAAATTACCCTACTAGCTGTGCTTGGCCATTTATTCTTTATAGCAGGTATTATCTGCACAAGGAACATCATTTATTTTCATTAAATATAGGATGATTTCATACATTTGCATCTGCACAACAGCTAATGAGCTGAACACCAATTAATGGTGTCTTACAAATGGCACAATTACAACTAGTAGTGCTCCATACCTGCTTGATGATGCAATCTCTGATGATATCTTTTGTGATTGATTGTATGGGCTTGGTCTCCATTGTTCCAGCCACTCTGTTCTTGCTTGCTCTTTTAGCTGGTACTCTTTCTGTGAAGGGCCAAATACCAATCTTCCCATCAAACAATAAGGTGCCATCTGCTCCATATATAGGGCGACATACAGTACACATAAACATAATCTTTGTTATGAATTTCTTTCGACTTGCAAGTCCTGTGGTGGTTCTTCACCGGAATGATGTAGAATCTGTGTGTGCCTTTTGACATGTAAAACCATTTCTCATCTATATGAACAGTGGTTTGCATGTTCTTGAACCTCAGCTTGTGCATGATGCTATCAATCTCCACTGCCTCTAATGCAAATTTTAACCTGAGGAGTTTGTTCTCGGCAGTGAGCTCCGGCTTGATTGCATTTGTATGAGCTCTGATCAGCCCTCTCTTTAACCATCTTCCCACTGTTGCACTGCTGCAGTTTACTCCTTTTGCTAATCTTCTTACACTTGATCTTTGCCCCATTTCCAGTGATTTGATTAGCTCCACATCGATTTGAACTCTCTTTTGAATCCTGGCATTGTATTTTGCAGATTGTACATTAATAATATGACCATTTTTTTGTTGTTTCCAGGCAGCAGCCCAGATTCTGCTCACTGTTCTTCCGGTGGTGTTCCATCTCACAACAGCTTCAGCTCTCTTTCCAGCTACAATTCTCCCATTTTGGCTATTTTGAAGTAGAAATTGGACAAGTTGCTGCTTCTCCTCTGTTGAAAGATCCTTCCTCTGCTTCATTTTTTTTTTAGAATGCTTTGTGTGTAAGGAAGCTGAATATTTATAGATCAGTTTGTATGGTGAAATGTTTGAATTTGCCTCCAATATTTATTCAGAAATTTTCAGTTTTAATTTTGATGTTGAATTCGAAATTTTGCATGTTTTGTTGTTTTTTGTTGGTTGAAATTTTAAATTTGCCTCCAAAATTTCAAAAAGCAATAAAGTAGATTAAGGATTAAGTATGTTGTAAAATTGTGGACCCAAAGTACTTTACTTCACTAATAAAGTGTTTCTTAATCTACTTGCATAAAGTGTTGTGCCAATTGCCCTGATACGGAAGGAGTAGCACAGAAGCTACAAATCAATGTCTGTTCAAAAAGTGAGTTTTTTCTACGATTGCAGAGAATCAATGAACGAGACTCAATACTAAAATCTTACATGTGAATGTTCAGATATTTAATATCTAATAGTGTTCACATGCCATAATGAGATGTCGGGCCGCCAACTTCCCTAGGTTCCTACTCTAATGTGTCAATTATACAAATATGTGTTCAGTAAGTCAACAATCATTAAACCCCCAACAGCTAACCAGGTACTAATCTAGTTCTTAATTAGGTAAATATAGTACATAAATTGTGGCAGTTTCTAAGTTCACAACAATGGAAATCTGCAACCTAAAGGCCCTCGAGGCTTCTATATGAAGCTACACGTTTTCAGATTCAAATATCAAAATGTATAGTGCAATTGATCAGCAAAAGAAATATAGCTTTCAGCAGGAGGATTGACATGTATATCAAGATGTAGACGACATGTATGATAATAGAAGAGAAATCAGTTGTATTTGGAGAAAATCCAAGAAATATCATTCATAACTTGGAGTTACAACACCTTTTCAGATGTCAAAGCAAGTAGAAGGCATAAAGAAAGTGAATGCAAAAGACTGTTGAATTCTTTTCAGTCAGCAAATCCCTGGCATTTGCTTCTCTCCTAAACAAGGCTCAAATAGTATATTATTGCCACAAATGCAGAAATCAACAAGAAAAATTACGCTGAGGAAGTCTTTTGCTGCTGAAAGACTACTGCATAAATTGGGACACAAACTCCAATGCTGAATGCAGTGAAGACGGCAAGGCTCATTTTCAGTGCCTGATGGTTCATCCTGTCCAAGTTGTACATGTGCTTTGCATGCAGGTAGAAAGGCTCGTCATGGCCATGACCTCCTCCCATCTTCTTTACGCTAGTTGAATGAATGCCCCTGACCACTGTGACTAAAGAACGAAGTTCATCTTTTGTTAGTCCCAACGGGAGGAAAAAGCTAGAATATTTAATGCTGAAATAAGTGTACTTTCACTAAATTTACACATACGATAGATTAACTAAGAAAAGATTAGTAAAGATGGAGCACAATTTCCAAGTTTCTCAGTGCAAAAGTTCTACTGCTTTATGATACTAATAAAACGAATATAAATTTTTTAATGCTCAATTCAAGAATTAACTCTATTGTTTGAGCTCTTTTTAAGAAATAATTTTTTTCTATAAATACAAAGAGAAGGTATGATAAGGCATGAGATACCAGATGAGATATAAGACATACTGCAACAAAATACTGCCAACCTCCAACAACTATATTCCAAATTTCTATTGTACTCTCATAATCTCATTCACTTAACGAGTAAAATATGGTTAAGATGCATACTTTTGGGAAGTGAATAGCTATCTTTTGGATCGGGGTTTAAGAAAAGACCCCCATTCTTTAGATTATCTAGGATAAGTTAAAACTACACAAAATATTGAATATACCATAGAAATTTTATAAAAAGGCATGTAATTCGAAGCTAAAAAAAATCTGAAGGTATCAAATATTACTAGATGAGTAAATATTGAGAAAAGAAAGGCAGATACCTCTGCTAGTCAGTAATAATGCAAAACACATAAAGGTACAGAATAATATGCAATAGAAAGTTCTCTTACTTCACTTCGAGAAACATTCTTGGTTGAGTCAGAAAACAGATGCACATACCCTACAACGCTAGTGTAATATGTTGACAAATCATGAAAAAATATTACATCATAAAGCACATTTCAGTTGATTTACACAAATTAACGGACTACTTAGTCCTAGGTGAGTACATCAACATATGTTATCAGCAATATTAACACAAGCAATCGAAGAGCACATAATAGATACCGTTACTACCAAACAAAGAAGTCTTTGCAGCTGAATCATAGCATATGTACCAAGTAATCCAGAAACTAAAAACGACAAGAACAACACCACCACCACCAACAACTACAACAACAAAACCAGTTAACAAGGTGAAAGCTCCGATTTCTAACACTGAGATCAACGCGGAAACCCCTCTATTATCAAGAATCGCCAAGAGAATATACAGAAACGTAAAATCCCCTTGACCAATATCTATTTCCTACAGAGCTCAGAACTGGATGTAGGAAAAAATTAATTCTAAAGATTTAAAAAAAAAAAAAAAACCGTCACACGATTTCGCATAATCACCACTAACAAATTGCACCATAAACCATTTCTTAGTTTGATTTCTCAAAGACTGAAACGGAAACAGAGAAAGGATTTACGAAAAAAATAATAGAGAGAAATGGTAGACCTGATTTGGGCATAACTGCGGAATTCATCAGCTTGGTAGCACACGATCTCAATCCGCTGCTCATCGCCATTATCGAGCAATTCCGATTCCGTTAAGCGCAATTTCTATGTTGGATTAAGGCAGGACGACGAGTCTGGAACAAGGGTTTGTTGTGATTTGGAAGACTGATTTGTGATTTTAGGCGTTTGAATTGCACGTGTGGAAATTGTTGGGCTTGATGCACTGGGCTTTGACACTGGCCTAAACAAATGTTCAATCTAAAATAAGTTTGGGTGATTCTATTCATAATCCCCATTTTCCCACTATAACGGCTGTTTAAAAAGATTAATAATAAATCTACAATTATATTGCTAGGAATGAATAATTTTAATTTCAGAGAAAAAGCATAAGAAATTAGACGAGGAGTCGATCAAACAAAGCTCATGGAGAAGATGATCGGCGTCGTCAACGACGAGCTCTCCATCGTGGAGCGCAACCTCCTCTCCATCGCCTACAAGAAAGTCATCCGCGCTTACCGCGCCTCCTGGCGGATCATCTCGTCCATCGAGCAGAAGAAGGAGAGCCGCAACAAACAGAGAGATTTTCGTTTCAAACTTGATTTATATAATTCTTTTTTGAAGAGTTATTCATTTCAAATGTTTGGAAACTGAGAGATTTTCCACAAAACAGAATGCAGATAATAAAATTCATGGGAAAAAATTCAAGATATGGTTTGTCTAAGATTGTTAATTTATTTATCTTTTCGAGTGTCATTATGAAATTGCCGTGTGTTTTTGCTCCTTGCGATCAAGAAAATCAAGGACACTGTCTTGATTTTGTGTCTTCCATTTTAGCTTCTTGCAGTAGTAGTGTTTAACAACTGATTGGCAAATCGGATGAGTTTGGAAGTTTAATAATTTTGTTGTTAAATTTTGTGGGGCTATAACAAGATAAAAGTATATTTGCTATTTTTTATTATTTTATGTAATAAAATAATATACTAAGTAAAATGGAGATTATGTATAGAATCATCAAATAAGCTCTTATTTTAGTCTATTGCAAATAAATCACAACCTTTGGCCATAAACAAAAATTAAATATGACTTCATTAATTATATTCTCTTTTTTAGTAGGAAAAAAAGACAGTAGAAATTGAACCATTATCCCCGATCTATCAACAAAGAAGTCTCACCTTTTGAATATCCTCGAAATGACAACTAACACCATTAATTATTTATTTAAATGAGTAAGTTTGCACTTGAAGGTATATAAATATTTAAATACTCATGTAATGTTTACAAACTTTTAAGGCATAGTGATATAGCAGTTGAAGGTATATAATTTATTTTAATTTATGCACTTATGTATAGTAACACTGCATCATGATTTACGAAGGCATTTAATCACGTCTTTTTATCGATGAAGACACACTATTAATGAATGCTTAAGATCATTTCAACTTACATAATTTTTTCAAATTGGGGTTGGAAACTGAATCAGCACGCTAGATTCTCGCGTTGAATATACGATTCGAGATTCGACATTTGGGGTCGATTCCGTACGTGGAATACAAATATAAAATATACAATATTCCACATGAAAATCTGCGAACTGGTTTAGCTTTCGATGTCAGATTCTCGATCATCTGAAACTTTTGTAATGTTTGATCTTTCAAAATAAACAAAACTCAGATAATTTTGGAAAAAAAATGCTCCAGGGCCATTAACTATATTTAAACCAAAATAATAACAATAATTAACGGCATGGAATGCCAAAATTTCCAATTTAAAAGGAAAATACAAATTGACATGTATATATGATAATAGAAGAGGAATAAGCACTATAATCGGAGCAAATCCAATAATAATTATTCATAACTTGGAGCAAGTAGACGACGGTGTAAAGAAAGTGAGTTCAAAAAAAGTGTTAGATTATTTTCTCCTACAAATAGTCTATTATTGCAACAAATGCAGAAATAAAAAGGAAAAATTACGCTGAGGAAGCCTTTCTCTGCTGAAAGACGACTGCATAAATTGGGACAGAAACACCAATGCTGAATGCAGTGAAGACGGCAAGGCTCATTTTCAGCTTCTGATGTTTCATCATATCCAAGTTGTACATGTGTTTCGCGTGCATGTAGAAAGGCTCGTTATGGCCATGACCTCCTCCCATCTTCTTCACGCTGGTTGAGTGAATGCCCCTCTTCACTGCGACACAACAACAAATACACGAACCATAGATTAATTCTAAGAAAAGATTAGCTAAAAATGAAGATTAATTCGGATTCTGATTTTGATTTCTGAAACGGAGATAGAGAAGAAAGGATTTGAAAGGATGACGATGGAGAGAAATGGCAGACCTGATTTGGGCATAACTGCGGAATTCGTGAGCTTGGAAGCACATGATCTCAATCCTCTGTAGGTCGCCATTGTCGAGAGATTCTGATTGCGTTAAGCGCGATTTGTAAATCGGATGAAGGCAAAACGATGAAACTGGAACGAGAGTTAATTTGTTGTGATTTTGGGAGACCGATTCGTGATTTTAGGCGCTTGAATTGCACTTATGGAAATTTTCAGGCCTTTGACACTGATTTTGGGCGGAATGAAAAATGAGAGCCACCAATCAACTAAAATAAGGTCTCTATTTTATTTTATTTTAATTTAACTAAGGATTAATAATTGCATAAATCACGAGGCGATGAATGCAAATTAAATGACTTGACTAGTTTACACTTACGGCTGTTTGGTATTATTTCGATAGGATTGTAAAATTATCATGGGTAATGATCTATTTGGAGGCGTGATGAATGATCTGTTTGGTAGCTCTGTTTTGACTAAGGATTTTAAACAAAATGGTGGGTTTCAAAACCCATTGAACTAAATTTTAACTAGACAAACCTAACTAACCTACCAAACGTGCATGAAAATGCTTAGTGAGTTAAGTTCGAGGTGGACTCGTTTAGATTGATAAGTAATCCGAAATAAAAACATGCAACTGTTTGGCTCCGCTTAGCTCTTTTACAATGTTGATGTTCACTGCTAAGTGCATGGTGTATCACTATATAAAATAATAACATTCCATCAAACATGGGCTGAAACATAATATCACATTTTGTAAAGTAATACTTTCAACTATCGAAGTACAACTTCTATAACCAAAAGTACCACTTTACTGAAAAACGGAGACCTCTCATCTCCTACAACCCTAATGAAACTTAACCAAGAAAAACCCAAAAAGAGAGGAATCAACAGACGATAGAGAGAACATTCTTCTCAAATTCCAAAAGCCAGCTTCCAAAAAAAAAAAGCAACCTACAATCCACAAAATCACAATTCTCTACATCTCTCGAGAGCTGTTAGCTAACTGATTTACTAGCCATCTATTCTTTGTACATGAGGATAAACTAAAACGCCATCATTTTCCACGCAGGTGGTACGAAAATCTGTCAGACGATGAAGTAGAGCATTTTCCACCTACCTATTCAGGCATAAACGACATAGCTTTTCTAAAATCAACGGCTGAACCTGGGAAAGGCTGCTGTCCCGGCATCCACAGATTTCCATTATGGGGCAACAGCATCGAAGGTTGGTTGCTCGTTCGTGTGTCTTCTCCTAAAGCTGAATCAGAAACCTCTTTCTTTTTCTTCACAAAAGAGAAGAACTCAGCAACTTGGCGAGCATATCTTTCAATGAGAAAAATGTTAAGTAAGATATGGGCATTGATTTGATAAAAGTAATATATATTAGAGAAAGGAATGCATCAGAGCTTGCTGTAGATTAGATCAATCTACTATAGTGTTCAAACAAGATTGAACACTGAGTGTTCAAACAAAATAAACCATGCAACTCTCAAGAAAGGGTGAAAGTTAACGTACTCTTGCTTAGCTTCAATGTCTCTGCTAAAATCAATATCTGGTTCACAGTCGAGAACCAATGCAGGAACCTGCTCCACGCCAGAAGGCAAAATAAGGAGATGGGATCAAATCGAGGAAAAAGATATCCCAAATAATGTTGAACTGCAATCACGGGTTGTACCTTTTGGATGCTTGAGTGCATATGATCACCATTCAAATAAAAGACGCGGTCTTTAATGTGGGGATGTAAAGACCAATCATCATCCTTGGGAAGCTGACTCACTGATAGAACTCCGTGATTCCCACTCTCAAATGGGAAAAGCCAGCTTTCGTGCTTCTCATGCAAGTCCCTCAGGTAGTCCAGAGAGACTCCACCTTCCTCTGCTCTCTTACGCAGCATCATGCGCTTGTGGCAAGTGTCAGGGCTTGCTCTCAGGTAGATGAATCCATCCGGAATAAGTCCGGGCAAACTTGAGACAACAGGATCAAACCATGAATCGTAAATGCTAATTTCCATCTCATTCATCCACTTGGCTTCATGGACAGCTCTCACAAAGACCTTTATAAAGGGAAATCAATCAAGAAAATATGAAAGCTAATCCAGTATTAGTGAAGAACCAAAAAAGGTTCCTAATAATTCATCACATTAGATGATATGATATCTTGGTTTTCGAGTAAGAATTTAGACTATTTATTCCGGTGGTAGAATAAACAGAATACGTTCAGTCTTACTCATTTGTCATTCAATCCTAATCAAAAGCATCATCAACAAATAAAATATTCTAATAAGCTCAGGAAATAAAGGATGTATATGATTATCAAACTCAAAAGAGAAGAATTTATTCATTTACCATTCTATCACTGAAGACACTCCGTTCCATAAGTCTAAGGGGCTTCATACCACCACATGATTCCCTCTCCTGCATAACTCTTGTTACAAACACGTAGTTTTGGAAGGTATAGGCATATCTCTCTGGTTCAGCATAAAATGCATCTAATATGTTGAAGTGGTCCGGACCAACATTCTGCCACTTGTCAACTGGTTCGGGGACAATCTCCACAAGATCTCTAAGCTCAAGAGTTTCATTAGCTATCCTCTGCAAGAACGTAGTCTTTCCCACACTGATATTCCCTTCGACACATAAAGTGATTCGATTCTTTTGACTAGGCTTAATAGTTTCCTTGAGCTCTTCATCCACTCTCTCCTTGATAAATATAGTTATACTCTCAGCATGGTTCTTGTGTATGATCCCCACAGAGCTCTGTAAGAACTCCACCATCTTCTCACTAGATTTACCGAAAAACTGCACCACAAGAGTGTGTTATTTGGTAGAACCATTGTATATGCAAAAGTTTAATTTACACAGCTATTGCCTACTTACATCAAATTTAGAAGAAAACCCTACACAATCAACAATAAAAGTCGAACACTGCTCATAGATAACCACGACGTATTCAAAACGCACAATCTAAGGCAACAAACAATGACAAAACATAATAATCTTGCAAATCAACATAGCTTTAAAGGCATCAAACTAGAAGTTGCTACATTATTCCTCTCTATCTCAGACTTCAACAACACTCTAAACCTACTAAACCAGGGCTCACAAATTCAGAAAACTAAACATTCAGCAACAAAATTATCGCAATTATATAAGCACCTAAATTTCAACCCAAAAAAAAAAAATTACCTTATCTTTATAGAATTGTTTGAGCTGAGCAACTCCTTCAAACCCTTTTTCCACAAGCTTCCTCAAATTCCTAGGCCCCACTCCAGGAATCGTAAGCAAATCCGGGCTCCCCACCACCACAGCGCCACCGCTCCCGCCCCCGCCCCACTCCTCCTCTGCAAGCGCTTCTCCTCCGACACTTTCTCATTTCCCGCCTCGCTTCCTCCCTCCCCAACCCCAAATTCGCCGCCCTTATTCGAATTCCCGGCAAGGGTAGCGAACCACGCCGCCCTGTGGGACCCGCCGCGCAACCCTCTATACCTATTGCTCTCCTTCAATACCACCCAGGCCCTCAGCGGCGCCGTATTGCTGCTGCTGTTGTCGACGGCGCAGTTGCAGGGGTGGCAGCCGGAGGGGGGTAATTTCGTCAATTTGAGGCCCCGCAGCGCCGCGGATGAAAACGGGTGTCTCGGCTGGTACAGGGGGTTGGGTTGGCGGAGACACGACATTTTCTTGGCAATCCCTGGCGGGGGGCCGCGGAATCCTAGAGACAGAAAGCCGGAACAGGAGACGGGTAGAGAGAGAGGGATGTTATTACCTAATGAAATTGGGGCGGCAGCGGGCGTCCTGCGCAAAAACTTCTGCATCACTCTGGTGCATCTCACATCGAATCCAAACTATGGATACGAAGTTTGTATGTATACCTGTTCTTGAATGTGTAGGATTATGAGCGTACAGATAGATAGAAGAAATTTGGTTGCTTTGTGTTTGGCTTTAGCTTTGGCTTTGGCTGTTGGAATGGTTTTGGCGGAGTAGGGAAGAAGAGGTAGAGGGTTTTAGGGTTGAGTTTAGTAAAATTGTTTTATTTCATTTTTTACTGTACAGATTTTACAATATTATTGTTTGTCCCGCCTATTTTTAATTCAAATAATTTAACTTTAAGCATCATATTTGCCCTTTACCCATAACATTCAACCCGGATGCGATTTTACGTAATAGAACCCGAACGGATGCACTGTTGACGGTCTTCTACTATGAAGAAGCGGACGAACCTCTTCTAAAGATGATTATCTTTCCCGTAATAAAGGACTCAACAAAATTCTCATATGAAGCAATGATACCAACAAAATTAAAGCGACATCTTCATCATCAACTTTAACATCAATATTTCGCAAGTCTAACAAAATCTTATTCAATGTATCAAGATGATCCCGTAGAGATGTACCTTCCTGCATACTCAGACGGAACAGACGTTGCTTCAGTAGCAACTTGTTGGTTAGAGACTTTGTCATGTACAAGCTCTCTAACTTCTTCCAGAGACCGATGGCTGTTTCCTGATCGGCAACTTCGATGAGCACGTCATCGGACAGCACAACATGATAGTCGGTGAGCCTTTTCCTCCGCAAAGATCCCACTCGACATCATCAACTTCTCTCTCGGTTTATCGATAACGGAGCCCACAAACTTTGTTGTTTGAGCAACGAGCGCATTTTGATCGCCATAGATCCAAACTATTTCTCCGGTGAACTTGTCGACTTTTACATTAAGCGCAGACATCTTTTGAGCGGACAGAAATCCTAACGGAGATGACAACACCGAAAGCTCGATAAAGTTTTTCAGAAATACAGAAACTCCATTAATAATCAAAGGAAAAAAATTAAATAGGTTTAATCCCACTATTTTCAATAAAAAACATTTATAAAATGCAAATATAACATCATGAGTAACATGGTTGGAATGAGAAATTGCAGTACTCTAATCTTGATAAAAAGTCTTATGAAATATGATATGGGCTGAAAATGATATTAGTTTTCTATTTTCCTTTTTCATTTCTAATGTATTAAAGAATTTCTTGAATCTTGGAAAGATTCGATGCTACTACCCATATAAATAAAATGGCGCCCACACAAACAATATTGTTTAATTCCAATCAACACCAGCTTTTCTTAATAATGTAGCATCGTCTATTAGTAATCACAAAAGGAAAATAATAATAATCGCAAATGGTAATATGGTTCTGTCAAGATGACGTAAAGGCTAAATTTAGACGACCAATTAATATTTGCAAGTAAAACCTTGAATCGAAATAACCATATTACTATTATATTGAAACAACATATATAAATCAGTTGTGGAAATGTCTATGAGAACTCTAGGTTTCTTTAGCTGTAATATCTCGAAAAACTCTCTCCATTCAATTATAAATGGTCACTTGTTTATGAATACGTAAATTAAAGAGAGTTATATTTTGTATGTAAAATAATATTCTAAAAAATTGAGATATTTTATATAAAGATAATTTCTTTTTAGTATAAATCATTTAGAATTGAACAATCTAAAAAGAAAGACTAAAACTTGTGTGAGCGAACGCTCACCATACGTGCTCACAATGCATAATTTAATTTAATAGTGCTTAGGTATTAACTAGAGAATTAAGGATAATTAATTTTTATTAATTATTAATTAGGATGTATTAATTATCAATCATAATTATTATTTTTAATTAAACTTTATTATTTTCAATTAGGTTTTATTAATTCATAATTAGTATTTATTAATTCATAATTAAAGTTTATTAATTCTAATTAGGATTTATTAATTTCAATTAGGGATTATTAATTCAAAATCAGGGTTCTTAATTTACAATTAGGACTTGTTAATTTAAAATTAGAACTTATTAATTTAAGGCTAAGGTTTATTAATTCAAAACAAACAATTCAAAGCTAAGGTTTATTAATACTAAATTAAGGTTCATTAATTTTATTTAAAATTAATTAAATTTTAATTAGAATCAATTCAATATTAAATAGCAATTAATTAAATACTAATAATTAATTAACATATTAATTTATTTATTAATTAGGGTGGTTCTCACTGTGCCCTAGCGAGACCACCCCAAAAAGAAATGATGGTCATTTAGAATGGAAAGAAGATAGTAGTTTAATTGGATGATTGCATCCACCTAACAATTTTATCAATTTTAAATGATTAGTGATGACTTACGCGTATGCTGATGCGGGTTACATCATTGACTCGTAAATACTTTTGTAACACAGGATTAGACAACTAATAAATTGCACTTCATTGTGACGTGGAGATGTATCAACTTGCCATATTATGAACTTTCTGCTTCAAATTGAAACATAAACAATATCAGTCATTTTGGTACGATTGAATAGTAAAATGAATTTATGTGATTAAAATATCACATGTTCAAATTTGAATAAAGTTATCATGGGTTTGAATATATTATATTTAGTTTTTTTGGTTTTCCAAATATGATTTACATTTTCTGTATGTCTGAGCTTGTCACCTTTTTGAGCGGTTTGCAGAGCATGTCACACTTAATTTTTCTAGTTTTCCAAATATGGTTTGCATATCCTATATATGAGTCTGTCACCTTCCTAAGTGGTATGTAGAGCATATCACATCTGATTTTTTTGGTTTTTCAAATATGGTTTACCTCTCCTGTATGTCTGAGCATGTCATTGTCTTGCGTGGTTTGCAAACTATTACACATAAACCTATAGTGATTTTTTAGTTTTTCAAGTGTGGTTTTTTTGTCCTGTATATCTGTGGTTTTTCAAGTGTTGTTTACCCATATGTGTTTGAGTCTGTCATCATCTTGTGTGGTTTGCAAACTATTGCACATGAACGTGATTTTCCAAGTATGGTTTACTCATGTGTGTCTAAGCATGTCACCTTCATATGTAGTCTACAAGGTATTGTATATGAACATGATATTTACTCAGTACTTACATAGCTTTCATAATATTAAAAAAAATATGTAAATTATCATGTAATTTGATGGAATATACCTTTTGACTTTTGTTAACCATCGGATATCAATAAATTTCACTAAAAATATACACAATTCCTATCTCCGAAATTTAGTTTCATGTAGTTCTAACTTCACAATTCTATCTCCCCTAAATCCTCTGTTCCAAAATGATATTTGAGAAGAAAGAAAAGCTTACGACTTTTTGGGGCCGTTCAGAAAGCTCGTCCTAATTATTATGATACTCATAGTCGCTAATCAAGCAGACGACTCCCCCGTAGCAAAGCCTGGCTGCTCGGACCGATGCGGGAATGTAAGCATCCCATTTCCGTTCGGAACGACGGAGGAATGCTACCTCAACGACGACTTCTTCATCAACTGCACCCAAACCCCACAAGGCGATGCCCTACCATTATTGACGAATTCCATCATAGTCATCAAAAGCATCTCACTACAAAGCGGCGAGCTGACAGTGATGCAAAGCATCGCGAGAGACTGTTACAGCCGAAACGGGACGCGCCTCGGCTACAGAGATCCCTGGATAAACTTCGCCAAGTTCACCGTCAGCAACACCGCCAACAAGTTCGTGGTCCTCGGCTGCGACACCACCGGCTCCGTCTCCGGTCGGAGGCACGACGGCCCGCGCCGCTACTACAGGACGGGATGCAGCGCCACGTGCGGCGGCCAGGATGACGTGGAGAACGGGACCTGCACCGGTTTGGGCTGCTGCCGGACCTCGATCCCCAGGAACGTTCGCAGAGTTAATATAACGATGGAGAGCACCAACAATTATACGGATGTGTGGAGTTTTAATAGATGCGGCTATGCTTTTGTTGTGGAGGAGACTGCTTTTACTTTTTCTCCTCAAAAAATTGAGAGATTGAGGAATGTGCGGAGGCTTCCCATGGTGGTTGATTGGGCCATTGGCGATGGAAATTGTTCAGCTGACTCTTCTGCTTGCAAAAGTGTGAATTCAGAATGCTATGAGGCTGATAATGGATTTGGGTATCGCTGTAACTGCACACCAGGTTATCAAGGAAATCCTTACCTAGATGGTGGTTGTCGAGGTGAGTCACCTTGCTGCTTATCGTGATTCTTATTATTTGTAGATGTACGTATATGACCATCTAATGGTGGAATGATTAGCTCGTGTTTCATCTTATATCTCTTACAGATATAGATGAATGCAAAGATGAAGAGCACAACAACTGCATAGAATTGGAATACTGTGTGAACAAAAACGGTAGTTTTAACTGTATTTGCCCCAAAGGATATGATGGTGATGGGAGAAGAGAGGGAAAAGGTTGCAATCTTATTATTGAATCATCTGAATCACCTGTGCTCAGACTTGTAGCAGGTTTGACTATCCATATTCCCTTCTTTCTACACAACTCCATTTTATATGTACTATTGGTTAACTTGCAAAAGACACATAAGTCAGTGTGAGAAGTTATATGAAATGTTTGTTTAAATATGGAAACAGGAATTTCTTTGGGGGTCATTGTGCTTCTGCTGTCAGCTTGTTGGTTTTACTTTATTCATCAAAATAGAAGGCAGATCAAAATGAGACAACATTACTTTCATCAAAATGGTGGAATGTTGCTGCAACAAAAACTCCATGGAAGAGAGAGATCTCCAGACTTGGCCAAGATTTATAGTGAATATGAGTTAAAAAAGGCAACCAAAAACTTCCACAGTAGTATGATAATAGGTGAAGGAGGCTATGGCATTGTATACCAAGGCTTCTTACAAGGTGACGGAGTAGTAGCCATCAAGAAGGCTAAAGAAGTTTCGAAGCAGATTGATCAGTTCACCAATGAAGTGCTAGTTTTGTCCCAAATCAAACACAAGAATGTTGTCAAGCTCCTAGGTTGTTGTCTCGAGACCGAGTTCCCTCTTCTCGTCTATGAGTTCATCAGCAACGGCACGCTCTCTCAGCACGTGCACAGTAAGGGCAGGGCACGTCTCCTTTCGTGGGAGACACGTCTCAGAATAGCCACAGAAGTTGCTAGTGTGCTCTCATATTTGCACTCTGATGCAACTTCCACTCCAATCATACACAGAGATGTCAAGTGTGCTAACATTCTTTTAGACCATTCTTTCACTGCAAAGGTGTCTGATTTTGGAGCTTCAAGATTGGTTCCTCTGGACCCCTCGCAGCTATCAACAATGGTGCAAGGGACATTCGGATATCTGGATCCTGAATACATGCAGACGAACCAGCTGAATGAGAAGAGTGACGTCTACAGCTTTGGAGTGGTTCTTGTGGAAATGCTAACAGGGATGAAGGCATTGAGCTATGACAGGCCAGAGGAGGAGAGAAATTTGGCCAATCTATTTGTGATGAAGCAAGATTGCCTATTGCAGATTCTTGACGATAATGTAGTGAGAGAGGGGAGTAAGGAGGAGGTTATGAAGGTTTGTGTTCTTGCTAGAAGGTGCTTGAGAGTTAGAGGCGAAGATCGGCCCTCGATGAAGGAGGTAGCAATGGAGCTAAAGGGAGTAAGAGTTGGAGAGAAAAAGCATTCATGGATTAGGACAGAATATGTTGAAGAAGATGAGGAATGTTTGCTTGGCAAGGGATTTGATGGCTCCATCAATGGTGGTGGAAACAGCTCAAGTGTTGGATTTGATAGTGTTAGGGATGATATCATACTACCTGTGGAAGGTGGGAGATGATGATTGACGATAAAAGCTAAGTTTTTTGAAATTTTTAGTGTTTAAGAATTGTGGCTTGATGGAGTGTGTGTTTTCATCGCTAAGATTGTAACTCTGTCTGTGCTCGGTTTCTTTATTACATTTTCATGTCGCAAAACTGTAAAAGGAACCACTGTGACATGTTCTTCAAATTTCTGTATTTAATTAACAAATAAAAAAACTGTAAAAGGAAATTGTATTCGGTGTATTATATATTTATATGTTTATGTATGGTAAATTGTTAATTATTGCCGACTGTTTAAGATCCTATGTCCACTCAGTTTTTTTCTTTTTTTAGTTTTTCTCTATTGTGTTTCTTCAATTTTCATTTTAGGTGTTATAGTTTAATTTAAGATGCAGTTATTAATTAGGGTTTATTATACCAATTGCGTATATAATAATTTTTTGCAATTAAGTTCTTTTTTTTTTGTTAGTATTTGATTACTAGAGTTGATTATTCCATAATTAGAAGCATAAAAATTCAATAATTAGTAATAAATGTTAGTTAGAATTTATTATATATTAATAATTTTTATTTTTATGCTTATTGAAATGATAAATTTAATGGTGGGATTATATCAATGTTGGAACCTTTTGGATTCCAACCGGCTTGAAACGGGATGAGATCTAGCGTCTCACAATTTTGTATGTATCACTATTATATCTATTATTTTGATCATATTTCTTATAAAAATATTTATAAAAAATATCTAGATTCTGAAGGCCAACTAAATGAGAAGAACGATGTTTATAGCTTTGGAGTAGTTCTTGTAGAGCTGCTTACAGGAATGACAGCTTTGAACTACAATAGGCCCAGAAAATGAGAGAAATTTAGCCAACCTCTTTGTGATTAAGCAAGATTGCATATTCCAAATTCTTGAAGATATGTAGTGAGAGAGGGGAATGAGGAGAAGCTGATGAAGGTTGTTGTTCTTGATCGAAGATACTCGAACATTAGAGGCGAAGATCGGCCCTCGATGAAGGAGGTAGCAATGGAGCTAGAGGGTGTAGGAGTTGGAGAGGAAAAACATACATGGATTAGGACAGAATATGTTGAAGAAGATAAGGAATGTTTGGTTGGTAAGAGAGATTCGATGGATTCATCAATGTTGGATTTGATAGTGTTAGGGTATCAATATCATACTGCATGAAATTTGTAGTGTTTGAGTTTAGTGGCTTAATGAAGTGTGTTTCAAGTTTGTGCTGTTAGTCTGTCTGTGGGGTCGGTTTCTTTGTTACATTTTCATGTTTTGTGAAACTGTAATTGGAATGTATAATGAATTTATATAGGTGTGTATGGTAATCCTTGTAGAATTATAAAGTTAAGTAAAAAACGAAAAAGAAATATCGATGAATAGAAAATAAATAATAGTGCACCAAATCACTTCAACGGATATCCGAATTATGTACAAGCTACTATTTGTAAGTATGTAGCCTCGGTTATCAAAATTTCAAGAACAAATTAGAGCCGTATTGTGCATTTTATCGAACAAGTAGAGTGCAGTGAAGCAATGTCTCGACACGGCAAGCCTTGGTACCAGTTCTCGATTGCAAGTATTAGCATTCATTGCGTTCTGTGGTGCTACTGGATTCTTTGTAAATTATAAATATATATATATGTCAAAATTACACGAATCTGATCATAATTTTTTTTGAGGGGGGTTGGGAGGTGAAAGGTAATTTTAGAATATTCTAAATACAAAAGAATTCTTGTCTTAGATTAAAAATATAATAAAACATATATATGTATTAATTTACTAAACTATCCTTGAAAATTAAAATAAATAATAATATTACAGGTGTATAATCAGAATTTGTAAGAGTACACACTCTTTATTATTATAATAATATTATAGGTGTATAATCAGAATTTGTAAGAGTACACACTCTTTATTATTATTATTATTATTATAGATAAATTGTATAGTATGTCTAAGGTCAAATGTCTCATGTTCAAATCTACCATCATACGGTATTTAAAATTATTTGTTTACCACGTTAATGTTGGCTCATTCCTTTTGGATACGTGGATTAAAGAAAGTCGTATTTTATGTGTAAAGTAATATGAGGCATGAAATTCGAAACACTTTTTAGTGTAATTTTTTTATTCATTTTTGGTATAAGGCAATAATAATGGGACAACCCAAAGAGGTATACGAGCCAATATTAACAGGACGGAGTATATTCATATTACAATATTGCCTAAAAATTAAATATAGCATTAATTAAATTTGTGGCTTGAATTTTAGCGCTTGTTTGATTCATGAACTCAAGTTCAATTTATTATTGAAATAGTTTTAACTTTGCAAAATTATTTAATTATAGCCCACATCAAAAGTTATGGCTTTATAAATTTGAATAGGCTCCACCCATAAAATATGTTTCTCGTGTTGTAAGAAGTAAGTGTTGTAACTTCATTACTTCTGAATCTCAACTTATAAGTATTATTAAAAATGTTAAGGATTATTGATTTGGAGCGTAAGATATAAAAGTTCAGAACAATTCTTAATATAAAGGTATGAGTAAACTTGTGGCAAGATGATGAAATCGCAGAATTTCCCATTTTAAGATGGTCTATTGATCTACCATTGTTGAGAGAAGGTTAATGTCACAGCCGCTCTAATCCAAAGGACAGATTAGAGAGAGCTGGAGCTTGGAACAGTAAATGCAAAACAATTTATAAAAATAATCAAAAGATTTCAGAATAATATTTACCGAACTTTGTGATCAAACTTTATTTACAAGGCAAAAGCAATTCAACCCTTATTCACAAGGCAAAAGTCATATACAAATGTAAAGGCTACGAGTTCCTTTAAAGAGAGGTTCGATAATTGATGATACAACTGTCACAATAACATACAAAATATTGAATATGCAATGAAAGCATGTGAATGCATATATGACGATATGCATGCAAGGGTTCTTTCTTTCAAACATAAGAAATACCAAAGACCCGACTACTCAACATCTCCGCCCATCACCATCATTACCATTCAATCGCACATTTAAAACAAATATGCGGTGATGTACAAATAATGCACTCGATGGCTCATGCCAAAATAATTTATCACAGTTTGAATTACTCGCCATCACAAGAATAACACGAGGTTTTAATTTGAAATACTCGCTTACTAAATATTTTATGTCATTTTCAATAAATATCGCACAAGCATTTTCCACGTATGTATGATCCATATCCACCACAATAATCATTCACAACAATTCTCTGCACTGGAGATGAGGCCTCCTCTCACAGACGCCGTGACCGGCCGAGCACTCTTTAAGCACACAGTCACAAAATAATCAGTGCACAAAATCCAGGCCATCTCAGCACAGGATACGAATTCTCCATCATTCTTGGGGTCTTCAAGAATACGAATTCAAACATGTCATAAAGTGGGGCTACCCAACATTATGCATCAACAATCATGGATTGGATACATACATAAAACATAAATATTTTGGGCAGGTAATTAAATAAATCAGTTCATAATTATTTGCTTGCAATAAAGCATCATAAATAAATTATTTGGTAAAATTCTACCGGTTTGAGTGTAGTAAAACCCACCTTTACTTTGGACTTGAATTTCACCATGCGTGCTCTTCCTCCTCGTTCGCGTGAACTTCACGTCCCACCTTTACATAAAATGTACGTTTAGTACGTTGCACGCTTTCGAGATTTTCAAAGTTCATTCAACCTTGATAAATAAATTAATAATTCAAGTTTCGATGATTCTTTATACGTCTTAATACGTTGAAACGACGCGTATATCATTAAAAATAATTCTCGTATATCGAGAGACGTAATATGATCTACGATCTCATTTTAACCTTTAGGTTAAATAATTAACGATAATAACGTTATTCAATAAAATGATTTCAATTATGAAATCTTTTCTCAATCGAGATATTCAGATAAAAGTAATACGTTTTCACGTATTAGCGTATTTAACTAACGTATTTAGACGTTAATTTCTAAAGTCAACCATTTTGACTTTTCTTAATAAATTTTCAATAACTCATATTTTAATGAATAAAATCAATATAAATCGATTTTCAATCGATTTATTTTAATAAACTTTAATCCTCGATTTTCACGTAAATCGATAAACTTAATTAATATTTTCTTTCAATATTAATCTTTTAATACTTTAAGCATTATTTATGCTTTAACGTTATTTAATATAACGTTTCTTCAGAAAATAATATTCTATGTTTAATAATTCTCGAAAATTTTAATATGTCTAAAATAATTTTTAGATATATAATATATTATTTTCTTGATTAAAATGATTTAAAATCCTTAATAAAATCACTATAGCTCACGGTTATGAGCTATAATTTCCAAACTTGTTATAAAATTTCTCTAAATTCATATAGTGTATTATTTTACACTATGATCATTAATATGTATTAATGTTACTATAGAAAATTTTGAAACTCACCTATATCACTATATAGGTCTCTAAAATTTCAATAATATCAAATAACTTCCTAAAATTATAATTAAATTATAGAAGGCTCTAACCTTAATTTATAACATAATTATAACCTAAAGTCCATCATATTAAATTTCTACACCAAGGTATAAATTGTTCATGGTTTCGGTTTTCATCAAACTACATACTAACATTTTTATAAAATTCCAATTAAATGTCACTATACTTATATACTATAGTATAGTACTAATACATCATAACATTACATTATAACAACTTACAAACCATTAAACCTAAAGCATTAGGTTTCGGCTATTTTGGGTAAAAATAGCTATATATATCCAAAAATTCTAACAAATTCCAATATGACATAATTAATACTCTAGATCAACAATATGCTATTATAACACTTAAATAAAAATTGTACAATAACTTAGCATTCTACACAATTTTCGGTAATTTCAAAAACCAAGTATAGGATTTTTATAAATTTCCTAAAAATCACAATAAGCTTCTACTTCATCATAAATCATCAATCCATTCTCAAATCATCCATTAAAATTTTCGACCATGCTCATATAATTTCATAACATGATAAATTTAATTTTAAACATGCTATATACATCTACAACATCATACTACACATAATTAATTAACAAGCTATCATGCTAGCATACTTTCATAATTAATAACCATGCTTGAAACCTAAGATCAAACCATTAGAAATTTAAAAACTTAGGGTATAATCGAAGCTCGTTCGATATCTAACCTTTTTAATGGTATTGATTTGTTGTAGGATGATTTATGCTCAAGGTTTTTGGAGGAGAAAATGAAAATGAACTCAAGGTTTTTGGAGGAGAAAGCTCTCGGCTCTTGTGTGAGTTTGGAAGAGAAAGTGTAAAGTGATGTATTTTTCAAGACTAATTACTTATGTAATACAAGAAAGTGTATTAATACATACAACACTCTCTCTCTCGGTTCTCTAAAAAAAAAAATCAAGACACAAATTATTTTGGAGAGTCAATTGCATATGTCATGATATAAAAATATCCCTTACACAAAGTAAATGCAAGAATAAAGTTTTTGAAATCAACAAAATAAATTTTTGTCTCACAATTGCTAGATGCCGTCGACAATGGGAGAAGAGGGAGAGAAAATTTTCAGATTTTTGAAGTGATTTTGCATGTGTACAATTATACACTCTATCCCAAAATAATTATACATCATCAAAATGTAATTTTAGTCAAACAAATCGGCTATCTCACATAACACATTGCAAGATATTTACCATCTACTAATTTTACTTGGTAAGTGTGTATTACTACACTTAAGATATAATACAATTTGGGAGATCAAAATAAAACAATTTCATGTTATACACACATGATGGTTCACGGCAATTTCAAAGAATTATGGCCAAAATTTGATTTTCATGCCATAAGTAGATATATATCATAATATATGTCCTAGATGATAAATTATATCATAGGAAAAATTATTGGAATTAATCCATAGGTAGAAAACCCTAATTCTCGATTTAGGGTTTTCGAGAATCATTAATAATCAAAAATATCATTCCAAAATTTCTAGCATTAATTCAATGCTAAATAATATTCTAATTATATAAAATAATCATAGGAATTTAAATATCATAATTCCTTGATCATTAGACTTGATTCTCAAGTCATCTCTAAACGTTAACGTTTGAAACGTCTCAAAACGTTAAATATCGACTCATTTCAAAATGGTCGAAATAAAGCTGTAATCACTTTATTAAATTATTCCAATAATAATGGAATTAAATTCTAAGCTTAAAAACTTAGAAAATATCTCGAGCATTTAATTATCGATACGTAATCGACGTTGAAAAAAAACTGTTGAAATACGTTACACATTCGTATTTCTCAATTCACATTCATTCGTGAATTGTACATAGGAATTTATTATTCCAAAATAATCGAAATCGTTATTCGATAATTTTAATCAAATTATTATAATAATATTCTAATTTACGAAATTAATATCGTAATTAGGCGTTTAAAAATCGGGGTATTACAGTTAATTAAAAAATTAACAAACTTTATGACAAACTTATAATTTTAACTAAGACTTTGTTTCTTAATGTTTCAATTTGTAGCGATGGTCTATTGATCTCCCATTGTGACAAAAGGTTAGTTAAATCATGCACAAGTTATGTAGTGTGGGCTTTAATGCGAAACACGTATCTAGATATTAATTTGCAATGTTAAACTTTGTGCTTCAAAATTAACAAATTTTATGATTAACTTGTAATTTTAACAAATACTCAATTAATAAATTTTATGATTAACTTGTAATTTTAACAAATACCTTTTTAATTTTTCATTTTGAGCACAAAGTTTAAACATTGCAAATTGATATCTAGATATGTGTTTCGCATTAAAGCCCACACTACATAATTTGTGCATGATTTCTAAGCTCACTAAACGAGATCCTCCATTCGAACGGGAATTTCCATAGAACATATATGTGTACTATATCCTCTCTCACATGATAATATTTTATTAATATAAATTAAATTAATAAAATATTATTATGTGAGAGATGATATAGTACACCTACATGTTCTATAAAATTTCTCATTCGAACCAATAATTTATTATTATAAAAGTGTGTATTTTTATAAATTTTGATATACTTGGATTATTTTACTTATTTTAAATTATCTTAATTGATTTAAAATGTATGAATTTTGTATCGACTTTAATTTTGCACACACTTTTAAGTTTGTTCTCATTTCACATTATTTGTAATTGTCTCATGAATTCACTTTTCGACGAAATTGAACATGACTTGGTAATCGGAATCGCCAGTATGGATACATTGTCCCACGTACAAAATGATATTTTACCATTTTCAAGTCATGCAATTGTTTTTCAGGCCAACTCCTCAATTTCGTCGGAAAATGAAATCAGGTGAAATTTGAAAATAATATAAAGTTTGTGTATTTGAGAATAAGATTTGAAAATCATGTGCAACCAACACCAAGGTAAAGTTTGTGTATTTTAAATCAATTAATCCTTTTAAATTCTAAGGATATCTTAGTTAATAAGTGTGTTATCACGAGAACAAATTTATCATAAGAATGTGAGAATATTGCAATGTTTGACTGAATGTATAAAGTTGTTGCACATGATTCAGTGGAATAATTTTATACGTTCGGTGTAGCATTCATGTTTATACCAACATACGTGTTTCTATATGATCTAAATCGTACATATATATTGTGAGAACCGTGATAATGCTTGCACTGAACCGTTCAGTGCAAGTGTTATCAAGGTTCTCACAATATATATGTAGGATTTATGGAAACACATATACTATATATATATATATATATATATATATGTGAGAATGTTTAAATAAAAACCTTTTTTTAAAGGAATTATGATAAAAATTATCTTTTTTAGAGCGCATATATGTATATATAGAATTAAATTTATAACTTGTACATGTGTCGTTCGTACACACCATTGGACAAGTTCATAACTTCATATGAGAAAGGGATCGCCCTCGTATAACTTCACAATAGCAAGATTTGACTATGCAAATAAATGGGGGGCCACTGTTTAGATGTCACCAAAGAGACTTAGTTGTATAAATAGGATAAACAATTTTGATCCTATTTAGTAATTTTCTCTCGATGTTTAAGAGAGAATCTTTGATCCCATGGAAAATGGACTTTGAAGATGACAAGAATAAATGTGAAATAGGAACTTCACAAAATATTATAAAAACAAACAAAATTGTGACAGGAAAATAATTGGCACATGGCTTAGAGCTTCAGATCACAGCAAAGTAGATTGGTTTGGTGAAATCATGTGATTATGTGCCTACTTTTCATTGTTTATTTACCTATCTCCAGCTTTTGATCACGTAGAAATTTGGTACAAACTAATTAATACTATACAGTTGTTAAAATAGTTTTTCTTGCCTTTTTGTTCCAAAATTCTCCAAAGAGAAAACTTATTTATGCTGTACCCAAATTCAATTTGTACGATACTTATATTTATATAGGGGTCGTCTCCTGTGCGTGCAGTGAGACTCACCTCTAATTAATATTTATTTATTTAATTAATTAATATTAAATTAATTCTAATTAAAATTAATTAATTTAATAAAATTTAATTGTAAATTAATAAATCATAACTATGAATTAATAAATTTTAATTTTGAATTAATAAACCCTAATCATGAATTAATAAATATTAATTTTGAATTAATAAATTTTAATTGAAATTGATAAACCCTAATTTTGAATAATAAACCCTAATTGGAATTAATAAACCCTAATTTTGAAGTAATAAATCATGATTTGAATAATAAAACCTAATTATGAATTAATGAACCCTAATTTTAAATTAATAAATTGTAATTAAAAATTAATAAACCTTAATTATGAATTAAAAATCTAATTATCATTACTCATCATAATTAATATATAATTATTTTAACAGTGAGACGGAGCTCATCCAAATTTTTGTCATTTATATATTTTACATGTATAAGAGTAATGTTAGGAACTAGTATGGCAATGACTCATTGATTTCATGCAATCATGAGTCGAATTATGTGAATTCATCAAGTAATAGTACTTATTTCAGTTTTTAAAAGTTTGTAATTTTTCTTTATTGATATTTATATAACACGAAAATATTATGTCAGTTATATCAGGAAGTATACATATTCATATCTAACCTCATCTTCAATATTAGTTGTATTGAATAGTGTTTGTATCATAATATTTCCTTAATATATAAAAGTATTTTCCTAACCTTTCATTAATTCATAGATAAAAAGAACACACAAGTAGAGGTACCTCTATTTGTTTTTAACTCAAAAACTTATGTGAAACTATTTCATTGTGAAATAGTTCCATATTTAGATCGAAACCCATGTTAAATAAAGATATATTTATAGTTACAAATGTCAGTAAAATTACAAAATATATATAAACGTATGAATTTAAATTCAGATCATGACTTATTTCATGGTGAAACGGTCTCACACGAGACTCTTCAATTTTCAAATTTACATCCAAAGAAGAGTAAGCAATTCTGTCAATTAAAAATAGAAATTTAAAGATCGTGTCACCATGGACTCGAACCCGAGAACTTTAACATCGACTATTAACCACTCTATCACTAGGGCAACACACACGAGTTTATGATATTATAACATGTAACTAGCTGGTTGGATTATTCTTGACACACACAAAAGGCGAAAAGGCATTGTTTTGCTGGCCTAGAATTATTTGGTGAATGCACATGACTCCATCACACGTTGAGATCCTCTCCACCATCACCCACCTACCGTTAACTAACAAACTGTCTCTTTTTATCTTCTTTTCCCTCCTAAAATTTAATGTTATTATCTTTTTTAAAAGAACAGGTTACCAACCATCCAAACACGTCACATGTTGTTTGGCCCCTATATTTTCTAGTATTTTTATTTATTCTAACCTAGAAACATTTAACACGCAACGAGAGTGACTAATAATTTAGGGAAATTGTCTCTTATAGTTACAGGTCATTATCAGAACACCATTAAGGATTTTTAGTTCGATTATTTGCTAACTCATTTTGTTTAGATACACATATAAGTAAATTAATTATTTATTAGGTGGGTTACTGTGGTCGAGATGTCACAGGTTCGAACCTCACCAAACGCCTCTATGGGTTTGGCCACACCCTGGTTTTTTAAGTGTGGTTTACTGTCCGTGTGGTTTGCGGCTATTATATGAGGCGATGGGGTTTCCAGTCACAGACTCAGGTAGCGGCTGCGGGTTCCCCATGATACCAAAAAAATAAAAATAAAAAATGAACCAAACTATATTCAATATTATACTTGAGATATTCAATTGAAATTCTTTTGAGATGGATTTCATAAACATTTTCCAAAATTTTGAAATATTATCCAACTTATAGGTTAACAGATATTAAACTATTGGTAAACTTTTCAAAGAATTTCTTAGCATTTTAGATTAGATTTGCTTTCAATAAGAATGGACAAATCAATATCAATCGACAAGTTCTAAAAGGATGTCATTCTATTCAAATTTGTAATATTTACACAATTTACAAAATGTTGTAATTTTATAAGTACAACAACCCCATTTTCCCAGTAATTAGATTATGTTGTCCTACGGCAAAACGATGATTACACATTGGACAAATTCGCTGGAAAGGAAAAATCAATTATGTCGTAGTTATAAAAAATTAAATGATGGTCCTTTAAGTACAAATGTTTTATAAATTTGTATGAAAATTGTGCTATATTAGAAAATGGTGTTATATTCGAAAATGAACTGTTAATTTAATTTGGGTACCTTTTCATGACCTTTAATAAATAATCGTGAGTGCGTTACAAACTTACAATATATATGTCCATTAAAGGTTATATTAATATTCTACCTCTGTCGCATAATATATACCACTTTTAACTTTGTTTTTGTAATTTAATACATAAATTTTAAAGACTGCGTCACGGTGATCAACCAAGAGACTTTGGCGCCAGATTAACCACTCTACCATTGGCCAACACACACACACAAAAAGAAAATTAACTTAATTTTTCAATACATATATATGTATATTAGTGTATATTGATACCGTAACATACTTACATGTGAGAGATAATTCGGCCATGCATGTAAAGTCTAATTCTTTATATTTGTTACTTTGACTAGTTATGGCTCGGATAATAATGATATTTCTAAGTCCATTTGTAACGGTGCAATGGTAAAATGAGTTCATGTGACGAAAAATTAGTGACAACAAATTCTACAAAAAAAATAAAAATAAATGATGTTTCTATAATAAATGGTCAGATAATAATGATGTTTCTAAATGTCAAGAAATAGTATATTGGGTTGTCTTAGAATCGTATATGAGTGAATACGCGTTAGTCTTAGAATCGTACATGAGTGAATATTACACATACAATTTGAGTCCAATGGATTGTTTGCCATGCTACCTCAAAGAATTCAAATATGATGACTTTCAAAATTTTAGGATTTAGGTGATTGGTATTCTAGAGGTTTGGCTCATAATTTAGGAATAAATGTTATATATCCAACAAATCAAAAAACTGGTCTATTTAAAATTTGTGCGTGAATATATATATATAGAGAGAGAGAAAGAGAGAATTATGTTCAAATGAGAACCACTTTTATCCTAAAAACTAATAACCAAATGAATTTGCTATGAAAGTTGATAAATCCGTTGAGAAAGTTACTGAATTCCAAAATTCAAAATTTTTCACCCGGGTTCGAATCCCTTAAGGGGCGAAAATTCTATTTTTTTGGATTTAGTAACTTTCTCAGCGGATTCATCAATTTTCACAATGAATTCATTATTTTTTGGTTCTCACATTCTCACGATAAAAATGGTTTCTCAACGGATTTATCAATTTTCACAATGGATTCATCATTTTTTGATTCTCACATTCTCACCATAAAAATGGTTCACATGTTAATCCTCCGAGGATTAACCGCTATATATATATATATATATTTGAGATAATACATACTATGTGAAAGTACAAAATCCCGAAAACAAAGTATGCGTGAATATAACACTCACGGAATCAGAAAACTGGCTATTTCCTCACTTAATTTAGGATTATTATTGTTAGTCTTAGCCTCATAAACAGTCTATTTTGATCATTCTTTCGTTGACTATTTATTAGTTAATTGGCCTTTCGATTTGGATTATGTCGTTTAAAAAGATCATAAACTTATTAGCAAGTGAAAGTTAAATTATTTTGATTTTGTACAGTATTGATTCGTTTCATTTTATTTATTGGCGTCACATGACAACAACATTAATATTATATATTATTTACGTGTACAATAAAATAGAATATAAATTAATTATATGGTAGAACCGACCATGCAATATTACAAACATATGGTTTAGGTAGACAAATTATTATCATTCGTACACCTGTACCTATAGAAATAGCAAATAAGTCTATCATTAAATAATTAATTGCTTAAGTTGGTATTAACAAAAATTTAAACTAACTGCAATTTCAAAGAGTCGTCACTCGTCAACCCGCGGGTTTTTATTTGCAAGTAATAAGCCAATAAGTTTTCATTTAAGCCAATGCTATTATTATTAGGGAAATTCTTTATTCTACATATACATAGTTATAAATTTAGACTCCCATGTATGTACTAATATTATATAGATTTTAGTAGTCTATTTTCTTTTATATTAGTCTCCTTTATGCGACCAATGGTAAAGTTGGCTTTCAGCTTTTTGATGCTACATCGACTTTAACAAATTTACTCACTTCTTTTCATATTTCTCTCCAATTATATATCTATAACATCAACTTTTACATGGACTCCACTATAATATATATAAATATATATATATTTGTACCTATAAGACAGTTGTGGGACTTAGAAAATGAGAAAAATGACAAAAAAGAAGAAAGACTGTTGTAGGTTCCGAAAAAAAACAAAAAACCAACTTTTATCTTCAGAAGTTGGTTTTGTAGAAAATGTCAATTAAGCATATTTATGACGGTAAAAAGTTGATTTCTCCAATTTTTTAAAAGAAAAAAGCTACCATTTGAGTAGTTGACTCTCAACTTTTTGTCACATCATCTTAATTTCAATACTAAAAAAAGTTTATTCTCAACTTGTTAAAAATGAAAAAAACCTAACATTGGAGGTACCTAAGAAGTAAGGGCTGATGTTATATAGAGCTTAAATAGATTGACGATTGGCAGTCTAACATGGTTATTGGTACGAATGAATGAAACTATCGTATAATATGTTGAGTTTTGATGAAAAAATTATTTTACGTTGTGTTTACGGTCATATTAAATGGAACAATTTTTATATCAAGACAATGCGTCTGAATCTAATACGTATAATTTATATTCCTTCGAATTTTAATGGGATTCACTTTATGTTGTAGTTCACAAATAGAAATTTAAATAATAAATTCATATTTGGCTAGGGTTCAATCACTATGAGCTTTTGATTGTAGCGGAGCATGGTGATAAAGTGAAACAACGGGGCTAGAGTTCAGTCACCCGAATAAAATATATATCTACCGAACCCGTCCTAAACCTTAAAAAGTGATTTTAATACTAATTATCATTTCAAACCTGTATAATTTAACACATACATGTTGATAAATATTTGTATCAGTCTAGAACGTCTCGTACCAAATAATATAAATAAAAAAAGACTTAGAATGAAAAAAATTCCACGTAGGCATGTCGATAAATATTTGTACTCGTTTAGAATATATATATACTCATACCCAAATAATATAAATAATAAAATACTTAAAAATAAATAAAATTCTATGTAGGCACGTGGGTAAACATTTGGTCATGTTTAAAATGTATATACATACCTGTCCATAATTTGATTAATTAAATATATTATTTTATTTAAGTTATAAATTGGTAAATTCTTATGAAAAATCAAATTGTATCCTTTTATTTAGATATTCAATTTAGGGTTCAAATTTAATTATAAAAACTTAAAAAATACATCCTTTTATAGCTGATTTAAAATGAATAAATAATTTATTTAGCCAAAATTATTTATTTTGGCCAAATTAAATTGGCGCTGCAGTTCCAATTATCGATGTTAATATCAAAATTGCACCAATTAAATGTGGATTTTGGTTGCGATAATGGAAGTATCATTTTATATACGTTTTTATTTGATAAAATCTAGTGAAAAATCAATGTGGGATTCATATATTTTTATTAATTTTTATGAATTTGTAAAGTTTCATAAAAATCAATATGAAATTCGAGTATTATATATATATATATTGAATTTGTGAAAACTCGTAAAAAATCGATGTGGCTTGGAATAAATTTTTAAAAAATGAAATTTGTATCTCCTAAGATTGATATTCAACCCACAAAATGAAAAACAAAAAAAAGAATGTATATCATAAATTGAAAAGATTATCATAAAATAAATTTTTACTCTCTAAAGTATCTAAAACTATATGTTACCCTTTTACTTAATTAAATTCTATTTATTTCCATAAAAAGTTTTAGAAATAACTAATGGTATAAAAAATCATTTAAGTAAATATAACAATATAATAAATTTACTCAACGTGATTTCTTAGAGCGAAAGTAATTTACAATTATACACAATAATACCAGAATTTTGAGCAAGAAAAACAAAACAAAGTAACATTTTGATATATATTTTTCCTTCTAATTAGAATATGATAGTTTACTTTTGTTGAACTCTGAACACCAACGCAAACCTGGTTGCATAACAATATTATTTATATGAAAAGCATATTAAAAATATATCGATATATATTTTATATCTACTTTATTACTATTTCCATTTTCATTTTCTCCGATGAAAAGTATCAAAAAATGATGTTAAGTTTGTACATTTATTGATATTTTTTAAAGTTTGTGGGGGAAAATCAAAATCGACCCAAATTAATGTATTTTGGCACCAAACAATAACTCTTGAAATTACTTTTTAAATGGATCATGTAACGATCGTTTGGGCAAATCGGTTGGGCCATATCCATCATAGCCCCCGAATTGGCAGGCGAAGTGGAGTGAAACAATTACTCTTGAAATTACTTTTAAATGGATCAAGCAACACGAAAGTATATCCGATAAAGTAAGTATGTCTTTCTTCTTCGCTTCGTTTACCGCCAAGTAGCGCCTCGCCAAAAGTAAGTATGTCTTCTTCCTCTGCTTCGAGTTCGGTCCGGTCCGCCGATCATCTCCCCTGGAGTTTCGTTCGAACCGCTCATCCTCCCTCCGATAGTGAAATCGAGGTTGTGATTATTCTGCTATACCTTGCGGGTAGGTGTAGGAAGATTAGCGCTAGGTTCCAGCAATATCATCTGCGTGGGATGGGGTTAATGTGAGGGACGCCGATCGTCTGTGATTTTTGACGATGTAATAAGAGTAGGAGGAATGTCACATTCGCCGACGCGCGGTGGTGTGTTCCACCCATCCGATAGAAGCGTTAGCCCTCAGGAGGATTCATAACTATGTATATAGACGCCTTTAGGGCGGTCTTAGGTTCCTTAGCCCCATCTTTTGAGCCTGTGAGTATTTCCGAATCCCCATCTGCCAGCCACCCCGAACTCCATTAGGTCGGTAGTTGAGACGGGTTACCGTTATCATGTAGTGAGAGTTCTCCTTCGAGCTCGATGCGATTCTTTAGCGTCAGTACCGAGAGGTGTCTATCTTCGCTTCGGCGGCGTTTAGGGTGAGTCAACCCTCGAAGGTGTGGCAAAGAAGTTTTTCTTTTGAGGTCGATGGGCATCCGATCTACGGTTGGGGATGGGTAAGTGACGGATATAAAGCTAAGCCCTCGGCCGGGTAGAGGAACACTCAACACGCCGGTGAAGTTTCTATAGAATTCACCGAGGACAACCTTAATGATGTCGGTGAGTGTGCACAGTCGCAGTTCGGGACGGGTCCGAGCGGGCGAGGCACTCTCTTCTCCTTCTTATAGTTCGACCTGTTTGACTAACGCGATTTTCTTCTCAGAATGGTGAAGCTTAAGCACACAAAGGAGGTGGCGGTCGGCCTGCCTCGACCGCGCCACCGGGCGACATGAGCCTTCTAAAAGAGGCGAGGTGTACGGGCCCACCTCGCAGCCCGTGGTGGTGGAACACCTCAGCGATCCGTGAAGGGTCCGCAACCGATCTCAAGCTCGGCCTCGAGGTGGAGGCTCGTGTCCATGACGCGCGCGAGGCACCGATCTCCGCGATCTTACGCCTTGTCTAGTCATGTGTTTTTTTTTGCTATTAATCGTTTGATTTGCAGGACTGCCTTGATCGCGAGCGAGATGCGCCGCATGGCCGATGTTGTTGCGTCCCAGCACGGTGAGCCGGAGAGAAAGCGGTCACAAGCGAGTCCTCACCGGCCGCGCGAGGAGGAAGTGGAGGTTGCCGGCGGCCGCCGAGGCCGCCACAAGAGAGAAGGACCGTGCCGCACGGGAGGCCCGCGCCGAGGTGGAGTCGCGCCGGAGGAGGTGGCCGAGGCGGAGAAGGCGGCGGATCGGACGAGTGCTTTGGTGGCGGAGCGAGGGCCCATGTCAAGGCCTTCGCCAAAGAAACTTATCGAGTCGGAGTCCTTCTCCGCTTTATCTCCGACCGCCGCCGTGATGAGGCCGCAGTGATATCTACCCACCGAGGGGTTGGCGGCCACGATGCGATTTGACAAGGCGGGCATGGTGGCCGAGATTGATCGGAGGCGGTGAACTTGGAGTATGCCCGGTGCTTGCCGATGCACCGCCTTCCCGTGGTGGAGGCCTTAGCCTCCCCACGCCGCTCGACGGCCGAGGCCGTGTCCCAATGCGGGTGGATGAAGATCCAGAGCTTCAGGAGCTTCTGGCCCAGGTGCGGGCTCGGGCGAGGAGGAGGAGGAGGAGGAGCCGAGCTCGGCGGCTCAGGTCGACCCGCAGCCGCCGCAGCAGGAGCAGCCGGAGGAACGGCAGGGGGAGCGGGGGGCCGGCGAGTCCGGAGAGAGGGCCGAGGTTAGTGGGCCGATTGTAATAGGTTGAACCGCCGGGGTCGATAGGACCCTGAGCCCTTGTAATAAATCCTTTCGTATGCAATAAAAGAATGTTTATCACTTTCTGAGACTTGTGTTGTCTTTTTATTTATAGATTCTCGCATCTCAATACTGGGACTCGACCATGAATTGTCGCTGCGAAAGGGGTCCGAGGTGCCCCGCCGGAGCGACGAGGAGGTGCATTTTGGAGAGTCGGTCGCCGAGTGACCCAAGTTTTGGCCGCCATGGATGCGAGCTCGGTGTCTTCTTCCGAATCAAGAAGAAGTCGACCGAGGTCGATCGGAGGTGGCCCGCCTCTGGCCGAGAACGAGGCGCCGGTTGAAGGTCGCGCAGGCGGAGTCCGGGCGGACATATCGCCGACGCCATCCACGGACGTTTGATGCAAGGCGAGGCAACTTGAATCGATCGCGAGAAGCTCGCTTGGTTGCCGGAGGAGCATGCGTAGTACGAGGAGGCAGTCCGCCTTGTTGGTGGGACGACCATATCCAAGCCGACGACCGAGTCCGAGCTTGTTGGCGGAGGCATGGTCCGAGGGACGAGGAAGCGGCCCAAAGAAGAAGTTCAAAGCTGCCAACTCCGTGGTGAAGTTTATGGAGATGTACGACATCGTCCGAAAACGCCGCATGCCCGGAGAGGTGGCGAGGCAAGAGCGGCTCGCCGACCGATCATAGAAGAACCACGGAGGAGGCGGATACTCGATCATGCCGTAGTCGGTCGAGGTTGATGGGTCCGGCAGAGGGCGGATTATCCGTGGCATCCTGCGGGAGGCGGGCGGCACCGAGGACCTCAGTCGGGGAGAGCTTGAGCGGGGGCGAGGTCGCACACACGCCCGGTGTCCGGTCGGGGGTGGGTGTGACCTCGGGTGCGCCCCCGCCCGCGATGCCCCAGATTGCGCTTCGCCACTTTGAGTGTCCCGGAGCGGGTGAAGGTGACCGAGGTCGATGCTTCCGTCCGGCCGGCTCCGAGCCGCGCCAGGAGCGGGAGCAGGTGGTGATTTCGCCTCATCGACCGGGTCAAGGCACCGAGTTCGCCCTGCATACATCGCCGGCCCGGGATTTTGTAGAATTGGTGCTTCGGCCCCGGCGAGGCGGAGTCTTGAGGCCGGAATGAGGCCATGTATAGTATAGGACCTTGTATGTAGATATAAATGTATTTAGACTCGTTTCAAGTGTACGTTTTTCCTTTGAGAGGTACAAACATAGCTTAGACTTCGCTTTGGTCATAAATGTATTTATATCAGATACAACGATTTTCCCAAATAAAGGGTAGAAACGAGCTTTGAAGCCTTTGTTTCAGTATATGGCTTGTACTTTTACTTTGTTTGTAGTCGTTAATGCATTTAGACTTTGTACCGGAGTGCATATCTTCCCAAATAAAGGGGTATGAGGTGGCGAGATCGGTGCGGATGTCGCTTGCATGTAGACGCCCAACTTAATGGGTAATCAGTATGCGCTGTATGTAGACGCCCAACTTAATGGGTAATCTGATGCTTTGCATGTAGACGCCCAACTTAATGGGTAGTCAGATGCTTACCCTACTTAGTGGGATTTTCATCTTCGTAGTATGGCCCCTCGAAGCGTTTAGATGTGGTATATCCGAATGGATGTTCACATAGATGTAAGACGCAAGTGAAATACTCATTAGAAAACAGATGTTTTATTAAACAAGTAAACAAAGATCGACATCACCAAAACAATAGAGGGCTAACATGTCGCCGATCTAAAATCAAAGCTATGTAAAATACCTCCTTAGATGAGTTATGTGCCGTGTTCGGGAATAAGTGCCCTGACAGTGGGCGAGCTTATAGGCCCTTTGCCGAGGTCCTCGTGAACGCGGTAGGTCCTTCCATGTCGGATCAAACTTGTTAAGGCGCCGCTCGGCTTGCTTCATTATTCCAGAGACGAGGTCGCCCACCGTAGCGTGGAGGCCTTTACTCTTTTGTTGTAGTAGCGCGACCGGCTCTCAGACTTGGCCGTTTATGAAGGCGAGCTCGCTTCTCCTCGAGGGCGTCGAGGTTGGCCGCAGTCTTCCTCGCCCCGCCCGGTTGAAATTGAGGGTCATGGCACGATCTCGGCCGGTATGACGGCCTCGTGCAGACCACTGTGCTAAAGGGGTCTCCCGCGCCGAGGTGTGGTCCAGGACCAGAGGACTTGAGGAGATTTTCATCCTTAGCTCGATCCTCTTCTTCAATCCTTGTACGATCGTGCGGTTCGTCACCTCGCCCGACCATTTGCTTGCGCGGCGTGCAAGTGAAGCGTTGATCGATGTGAAGCTCTTCGCACCACCTTGAAGTTTTGTCGACGAATTGGGTGCCGTTGTCCGAGACCGGGATGTGCGGTATCAAGCGCGGACTATATTTCTCCACACAAGGTTTGAATCCTACGCCGTGATGCTCGAAAGTGGCTCGACCTCGACCCATTTTGTGAAGTAGTCTATGGCCACGACTAAATATCGGGAGTCGACGGTGCTCGGTCGAACGGGCCAACAATGTCGATCCCCACTACATGAAAGGCCACGGACTCTGCAGTTGCTCAAACCGCTTGAGGCGCTGACGCGGGAGTGGATCCGCACTTTGGGCACTTCGACGAGCTCGGCCGAATCTTGCAAGAGGGTGGGCCGAGTATCCCGACCTCGGGTCTTCTTTGAAAGTGCTCACGACCCGATGTGGCTTCCACAAGACCCTGTATTTCGTTGAGCACATAGTCGGCTTCTTCCGCCCGAGGCATCTCGGGAGGGTTGAAGGTAAGACTTCAGAGAACGCCTCACGCATGAGATACTCGGGACTTTGCCATCATCTTTTGGTTTCGAGCCGATCCGAAGGTAGTGCGCCGTGTTCCGTGTAGGCCTTCAGAGACATCCAATTCGGCTCTATCTCGGTGATGATGCCGACGTGGGACTCGCTATGCTCGAACGGATCTCCTCCACCGGTGGACTTGTTGACGACGCACTAGCTTATCGAGGACGCCACCACTGCTTTTCCTGGGATTCGTGGATCTTCAAGTATCCGAACGAGGTCAACATCTCCTTGCGCTTGTCGAGGTATTGTTTCATTCGGTCCTCCTCGCCTCGATTTGCTTAACACCGTTCACGACGACTGGGAATCGCCAAGATTTGGGTCTCACCCACCCCTCAGCTCCTTAGCGAGGCGGAGTCCGAGATTGGGCCTCATACTCCACCTCGTTGTTGGTGGTCGGGAAGGTAAACCGAGCGTGGGTGACTTCGCATATCCGGGCCGCCGAGAAGGATGCGCTCATTGCCCTGCTTTGCACGGAGGCTCCGCCCACGACATCCGCCAACAACTCTCGATGGACGAGGGTCCGGTTCCTCCGCAGGGGTGGGATGACCGAGGTGGAGGCGTTGGAGGAGCTAATCTTAGCGGTCCGACCGAGCTCGAGAACTTGGCTTCTACCAGAAATCGGCGAGCTTGCCCTTTTATGGCGGTGCGGGGAGACGAGATATCGTGCTCGCCAAGCTCGAGGCCCACTGCTATTCGTCCGGATGACTCAGGTTTTGATAAGACTTGCCTCGAGGCGGTCGGTCAAGACTGGATGGAGTGAGCCTGAAGTAGGTCTGAGCCGTCGCTAGCATTCACGATGCAGTCTACCTTTTCAAGGCCGGCGACCTTCTCTCGGTCCTCGAGTGCTCGGTGATGAAGTAGATAGGAAGTCGCCGTCCGACCCGTCCCGCACCAAGATTACAGACCGATTGCCTCGTCCGAGGCTGCCAAGTACAAGGAGAGGAGTTCGCCTCTTTTGGGGCTGTCAGGTGGCGGTCGTGAGGTACTGAAATGTGTGTGAAGGCGAGGTGGTGCTCTTCCCGCCATGCGAAGTCCGGGGCCCTCCTCAAGATTTTAAAGAATGGGAGCTGCTTCTCTGCAGCCCGGGAGAGGAACCTACTGAGGGCGGCCAGGCACCCGGTAAGTTTGTGGACCTCGCGAATGGTTTTTGGCACTTGCATTTCGAGCACCGTCTTTACCTTGGTGGGGTTCGCCTGCCTTCTTGGAAACCCAGCACCCCAAGAATTTCCCCGGTTTTACCATGAACGTGCATTTTTGGGGGTTAAGTTTGAGGTTGGCCGACCTGAGCAGTTGGAGGATGGTGCCGAGGTCGTCGGCGCAGCCTCCGCTTTTCGACTTTGACTACTATGTCGCCGACGAGACCTCGACGATCTCCCGATGTGGTCTTTGAATGTTGCATCCACCATCCTCCGTAAGTAGCCCGCGTTCTTGAGGCCGAATGGCATCTTCGACGCAAAGACGCCAAGTCGGTGATGAATGCGATCTTTGGTGCATCCTCCGGGCTCATCGATTTGGTGGTACCCTCAGATAGATCCGAAGTCGAACATCTCGTGTCCCACCAAAGCCTCCACCTTCTTGTCAATATCGGGGAGGGTAGCAATCTTTGGCGGTGCTTGTTGAGGTCGGTATAATCGACGCACATGCGCCACCCTCGCCGAGCTTCGGACCACGGATCGGATTAGCCATCCAGTCGGGTATTCGACCTCGAACAAGATCTTGGCCTTCGAGTTGAGTCACCTCGTCCCTAACGACCGGTGCGCTCGCCGCGAATATCCTTTTCTTCGCCGGACCGGCTTGGTGGTCGGGTCGATGTTGAGGCGGTGAGTTATGAGCTCGGGCGACACCCGGTCATATCGCGTGGGACCAAGCAAACACGTCCTATATTCTTTCGAAGTCGTTTGACGTGCACGGACGTCCCGCGGCCCTGGTGCCGACTGGATGACCTCGAGGATCGTCGTCAGATAGTTGGAGGTCCTCGGTCGGTCATCCCGGTGTCGGCCTCCGGGCCCGAATTGCTATGCACAGGCGAGGCCGCATCCCGAGTTGAGCCGTGGGCATTCTTTTGCGGCCGTTTGGTCCCTCGATCTTGAGCACTCCCGGGGTGGGAATCTTACTGTTAGGTGGTAGACCGAACAGACGGCCTTGGTGGCGTACAGCCAATCTCTCCCGAGGATAATGTTGTACGGAGAGGGAGCCCGGACCAGGAAGAATCGGATGGCCTTGGTGACCGACCTGGGAGCCCGCCCTACGGTGACCGGAAGGGTAATGACCCCCTCGGGCTGGACTGCTTCTTGAGTGAAGCTCCGTAGCTGGGAGGGCGCGGGAAGCACCTGAATGCCTCCGACCTCAAGCTTATCCAAACAACTCGGAAGATGATGCCGACGGAGGCCCCAATGTCGATATAGACCGGTGGGCGTTTTGTTGCCCACCGCACTGTATGGTGATGGCGTCCGGTGTGGCATGATCTTGTGCACGGGTCCTCCTGGAGAACGTTATGTTCGCCATCCCGAGTCGCTTGTTCTTCTGGCTCTTGGGGCCGGCCTCCGGCGTCGTTCTTGAGGGACGACCTCGTCGTCCCGAGGCAGTCCGCAACAACATAGACTGCCCATGGCGTTGGGACCTTCGTCCTCGTCGTCTTCGGGTTGGTCGCCGCACGGGTCGGCCGCAGCTTGTTGCCGCCCATTCCTTCGCGCTCGCTCTTGGACCAGCTCGTCCGAGAGTATTTTTGAGGCTCCACCTTTGACGAGCTCGTCGATCCGTGAGCCTGTTTTGCGATCCTCGGTATCGTGACCATACCCTTGGTGATAGTCGCAATACCGTCGTGGACCTCTTCTTGGATCCCCTTTCATAGGGGGCAAGCCGGAAGAGCTCGGCGTGGAGCTCGAATATTTCCGCCTGATTTGAGCGGGGAGGCGCTCTGCGGCGGGGTTGGGCCGAGGTCCGAGCACTGACTCCGTGCCCTCTTTTGATTACGTCGGCGCCTGCGGTCTGCGCCTCGACTTGGTCGTCCGGCTTTTTCTCGGACTTACGCGTCCCGGATCTCCGCTTCTTCCGATCCGACTCGTCTCCTCGACGAAATTATCCACCAGTTCCAAAGCTTACTCGCCGCCTTTGGTTTCTCCCCGTGATTTCTTTGTTCAGCTACGGGGCGGATCCGTTTTGAGCAGCGCTGATAATGTAGAGATCGTTCTTGTCGTCGATTTTGAGCGACTCTTTGATGAACCTCGAGACGAAATTGACATCGTCTCGCCCCGCCCTGGCGGATTGTGAGCAGTCGGAGGAAGGCTGGCTGGGGTGGCATCTTCCGATAAGCGCCACTGAATCGATCCATGAGGTCCCGGAAGCGATGGATCTTTGCTCATGGCGGGCGGGTGAACCAACGCCGTGCGTTGGAGATCAAGACCTGGGAAGATTTTACATGTGAAAATCTTCCATTCCTTGATTCGCCATGTTGGTGGTGTGGCGAAAAGGAAGTCGGAGGGTCTCCGAGGCCATCGTAGTCGCTATGTTGGGTGCCCGTGCATCAAGGGCGGGCGTGTCTAGAATCTCCCGGAGAAAGGGAGATGATTCTCCGCATCGGTCGAACCCGGAGATCGTTGCCGTCTCTTTTCGGAGGGTGGGGATCGATAGCGACGCCTATCGCCCCTCCGGGGAGTTCGACCGCCTTTCTTCCTTCGCTTCGCTCGACTCTGGTCGGCATGACGAGGTGGAGAGCGGGCCGCACGAATGGCGGCGGCCGTTGGTGGCGGCTCGGCCGCGTGAGCGGCTCCTCGAATGAGGTCGGCGGCTCGGCCGCGGTGGCGGCTCCGCGCGTCGGGCGCGATGCGCGCCTCGGCTATCACGCCGAGGTGAGCGCCGATTGTTCAGATGGGAGGCGGCCTCGGGAGGCCGTGGTGTTCGATCCGGGGCCCTAGAGGACCCGCCCGTTGGTCCTCCTGGTTGAGGAAGCTTTGGAATTGGCCGAGATTAGCGTGGAGGAACTCGCTCACGGCTCGGCCGAGGACCTCGTGGGACGAATGAGTTGTTTGCTCGTCCTCGTGAGGTCGACATCTTCCCCACGTTGGGAGGCGGTCTGAGGGTGTATGGAGACATTTTCCATGTGGCCTCGAGTGTGCCCGCCGTGGCGTCTGCGATCTCCTTTCCGTGACGCCGAGCGACCACCGGTCATCCTCTCGCGCGGTTGTTGCCGGCGTTGTTGCCGGCGTTGACGGAGGTTGTGCGTGTTCTCGCCATTTAGTCGTAGAGGGAATGAAGCTTTCTTGTTGAAATGTTTCACAGACGGCGCCAATGATGAATCTAGCTACGTGAGTGTGCGAGATTTATATGGAGCAATAAAGAACACCTGTGCTTTTACGTGGTTCGATCGTTAATGAGATCTACGTCCACGGAGGAATGATTCCTCAATACTTTCACTAGAGCTTTTCGCATGCAGAGTGTTGTTTATGCCTTTGCATTGAAGAAATTGCTAACCCTTCTAACATCGCTTTCCTTCTATTTATACCGCTCGACTGCCCTCAAGCGCGCCCGACCTCTCCATTGGTCGTGGCGTGACTCTTCCTCTGGCGTGCCTCCATTGGCCGGGCGAGGGACCTTTCGCTTCGCGCGCCACGTGGAGGTGGCGCTCGACCTTGGTTCATCTTCTCCATGGCGGAGGTGGCGGTTAAGGGCTGGCGTTTTTGGGCAATGATTAGTATATAGTAATAATTAAATAACATAATGATCAAACTATTTTGTTAGAAGTGATATGACAAGAAAAGATTATAAAACAAAAAATTATGTTTAAATGCTATATTTTGATGTTTTGATTGAGTGAGAATAGTTAAACTCATGAGGATGAGATATTCCCTATGGTTTGGGGATAAGGATTCTGAGGGAATGGTAATCCGAAACTAAATAGTACTAATAATAATAATTTGTAAACCATCCATTTAGGAATCACCTACTAAAAGTGTTATACCTTTCGCATAGCTGTAGTCTGTAGGAAGGTACATCTTTTATGATTTGGAATATAATCAGATTTATTTTGTATATATTTATCGATCTAAATTTATGAGATTAAATGGTGGGGGAATTGCTAGGGATTTAACTAACTTCCATTATCCTTCATTGTGATTTTGACCTTACTGTGCTACCTGTAAAACTTCAATTAGAGTCGAACATCATATTATTGGAAATGAATAATAAATTTATCTCCTACATAGAATGGGAAATGGATAATAAGTTTGAACTCATAACGGTTTTGTGACTTTTGTCAATATGATTTAAAGTTGAGACCCACATGTCCCATAAATAAGCGAGCCTTTTCTTAAATAAAGGATATAGGTAGAAAAAAAAATCATTGATTACTTGTTTGATTTATTCAATATCTTTATCATTATTATTATTATTATTATTCAATACCTTTTGAAATAATTATTTTGGACATATTTCTGGGCAAAGAATAATGCTCAAATTAAATTGAATGTAAAACTTATAACAAAATATTAATTAATATCTAAATTTACATAAAAACTCTAAAATGAAAAATAATAAAATCAGCAGTATCTATCTGTATACCCATTACAAGATCGCAATTACCAAACTGACCCTTCTAAAAACCCAAAGGCCGATACACGCACATGTGGGGCGGCGCCACCACCTCCGCCGCCGCAGCCGCCGGCCACAAGAAGTCGTGGATCGACTTGGACTCAGCCGACGAAGACGAGTTGAAAGAAGCACTATTAACATACTTGGACTGCGAAGGCAGCCCGATGGACAGCTCCAAATCCACAGCGCCGGCGGCGCCGCTCTCCTCCTCCCGCTGCCGCGGCGGAGCCTGAGACTCCTCCGTCGTGGTGCTGTTGCAATTGGTGTCCTGAGCCGACGACGAGTTGTCCGGAAAAGAAATAATTTTGGCGGGCTCACTCGTGATGGCTTCCTTCGACGGAGGCGGCGGAGCTGAAGTTCTGAAGTCCAAGCTAGTTATAGCGGCGGTGGAGTTGAGAGGGCGGTGCGTTTGTGGGTCGACGCCGCTACTAATAAGCTTGCGTTTGATGTGAGTGTTCCAATAATTCTTGATTTCATTATCAGTTCTTCCCGGCAATCTTCCTGCTATCAGAGACCATCTGCAGCAGAAACTCAACAAATTTAACTTAAAAAAAATAAAAAATAAAAATCAAGATTTCTTCATAAAATTGAAACATATGTATTCATATCTGCATACCTATTTCCTAACAAACTATGAAGTTTGATAATGATCTCATCTTCTTCCTCAGTGAAATTACCCCTCTTCAAATCAGGCCTCAGATAATTAATCCATCTCAATCTGCAGCTCTTTCCGCATCTAAGCAATCCTACAAAAATCAAGAAACACAATTCAATTCCCTCCACACTCAACCATAATCAATAACCAATTTTTTTTTTCTTTTTTACGATCATAGACTAATAAACTATACCTGCAGATTTAGGGAGAGAGCGCCAATTGCCTTCACCATGAGCGCGTATGTAATTGATGAGACGTTGATCTTCATCTTTAGTCCAAGCACCTTTGTTGGTGTGAGCTTTCTCGCAGCAAGGCGACCGCCCCATGAATTCAAGAATCCCTTTTTCTTCTTGAAAAAATTCTTTGTTGAAATTTTAGGTTCTTGATGGATTCCTGATCAAGATATATGTATGGGGTGGGCTGATGATGAGACTTGAAGGTGAAGAGAAGAGGGGGGAATTAGCATCAGTTTGGAGGCATTTTAACAAACAGATGAGGGGCAAGGCATTTGAACTTGACCAAGTTGATGAAAAAGACGAGCAGTTAAAGTTGGGGTTGGATTCGGTAGGTAGGTAAGCTTTAACGGATGAGTTGGCTTTCTTTCTGCCCTCTTTTTCTATTTTATAAATTAAATTCAATGTATGTATAGTAATTGTGCCCTTTTGGGTGTTTTCCAAAGATTTTTTATTTTTTTTACATCATCATGGATAATTGAGTTTGAGCTATATATGTAATATTTAAATTTGGAATTTGCCGCATTGACCTTTTCACCTGCCTAAATAAATTTGTGGACCAATGTGGATTTATTTGCGCACCAACTTGCTTATCCTCGATCAATTTCGGATAGAGCCATATCTCATTTTCATAACTATGTTTATTTTTTATTATAATATATGTGTATATAATGATAGGAAAGCTTAGATATCTCAAATACATAAATATAATGTAATTACAAGAAATGGAATAAATTAATAAATTTCTAATATGTACCATGACTTGATGTTTTGATCTTATCGTTCTTCTTTTGTATAGTCAGTAGAAATTTAAAAGAGCTAAATCGAACTAAATGTGTGTTGTGTGAATCTTGTTTCGCGTATGATATGTAGTATGCAAATTATAAAATATGAATAAACCGCACTGAATAAGTATTATCCGACTTCCACCAATGATTACAAACTTATCTACTCAACACCGACAATATCACCCTAAAAGGGCTCAAATGCTAGATGTTGTGTTTTTTTTAATATTAAAATAATAATAATATTATTATTATTATTATTATTATTATTATTATTATTTATCACCAACAAATAAAAAGACGGACTAAGACAAGTTTGACACAAGCTCAATCCACCGATATTAGAAAATTGTATAGAAACTACGATTGCCCTAGATAGAAGAGATCTCTTGTGTGCGTATATTGACCTAGTAGTAGAGTGGTTAATGTTGGCCAAAAGTTTTATGTTCGAATCTATCATGATATGACTTTTAAATTTATATATTAATTTGACAAAATTAGCATAAGAGATCTCTTACTAAATGCAGTTAAAGTATATTTTTGTAATAATTCAAAGTGAATATGAGTCAAATCAATGCGTTCCTTCAAGGCGTCTAAATGTATGAAGATGTAACTATCCGAATTCATACTTTTGCAAGCACAAGTGGACGAGTTCATCATCTTCGCCGCCTCACAACTCCCATTACCAATGGCCCACCATCGGATTTGATAGCCTCAAGGATCAAGTTGTAAGTCCCATGGATGGTGAAAGATGACCTTCCAATCGTGTTTCATCCCATATTCTCTTGTGTCTGCACATGTCGTGTGCACTCATATACTAAGGAGGTATTTACTTTGCATGATTAGGTTGGATAGATAAAATTAATCCAACCTAATCGTGCTTACTTTAAGGATTAATATTTGAGGATATCCCAAAGCTTGAGATTATTTTAATCATTTGAATTGTTCTCCATTAATTTTTATTCAACCAATATAGGTAGGATTGAAATAATCCTCCAAATAAAGGGAGAATTATTTATCCCAATTTTAATCCTTCACTAATCCTTTGTAGTAAACAAGGGATTGATAAATAAAAATTATCTTATCACATATTTAATCCATCAAATAATCAATCATTTAAATGTTAATCATGAAAAGTAAACATTATGGAAACAAGATTAGTCCATTAATGAACAAGTGCGATAACTTGGAAACTGTCCCCATGTTAGAGTTTCCATTGCCGAAGAAATATTGGGGTGATCTAAATTGCAACAAATTTATAGGTTGTATATTTTTTTAGTCAATTAAATACATAAATTTAAAAGTCACATCACGGTGGACTCGAATCCGAGATCTTTGACATCGGGCATTAACTATTATACTATTAGGCCAACATACGCATATCAGGTTGTGTATTTTTTGTAATACTTTGAAAGTGGTGGTGTTATTACTTTGTTTAATTTGCATGTTTTTCCATAAAGTCAACTCTACATTTCCAAATTCTAAACATATGGTTATGATTATGAGTAATAGTCAGTGACAATATATCAATCTTGAAGGACACAAATACAACTTAATCTCCCATTTATATTTTCCAATATATAATAGACACACACACACACGTTAATATACCCTCATCGACAAATAACCGATATGATAGTATACAAAACTCAAATAATTTTTTAAAAAGCCAAGTATTAACCTATATGACAGTATCGAATATATTTTTTAAGACAATTGACCAATTTGCTGGCATACCAAGCTCGTAATGTCCACTAAACTTTTGAAGCCCAATTTGTAATGATGCAGCCCATTTATAATTGGATCCAGGCCCAACTACAAAAATCCAGCTAAAAACTTGAACCGCATTTCTTCAGTCTCTCCTCCAACACCGACTCGCAACAGCTAATGGAAGACATAGAGGATTTGTTGGTCGGAGGCGGAGCGCCGCCGGGGTTCCGGCTGCCGGTGGAGGCGGCGGTGGGAGTCAAGCCTAGGTCTAAATCCAAGAGCACCATTTTTCAGGACTCGCTGAAGAGCCATACTTCTGCCAAAATCCCAGGCACCCAGGTTAACACTCTAGATATTTGAATGCGCGAAGCTTTTTTCTAATGACTTTCACCTTTTTTATGCCATGATTTTGAATTATGCTGCTTGATGTTGCAGACAATCTACTTGAAAACTTTCGGGTGTTCGCATAATCAGGTAAACTTTTTGTATTTATTAAATTTGGAAGATTTTGGTTTATCTTATTTAATATATTTTATGCGAGTTTTGTTTTGGTTCATGTTTGGACTTTAATCAAGTGATGTAGCTCTTGTTGTTAGCAGATTCTAGATTATTCAAAAGCATTAATGGTTTAGTTATTCATATAACTTAGATCCCTTGTTAACTCCCATGTTGGACATCTTTATCTTCTGACTGCAGCTAGCTCTTTAAATTTGGATATTTGCTGGATTTGATGCATTTTTTCAACTTTGTTATTACAGAGTGATAGTGAATATATGGCGGGTCAGCTTTCAGCATTTGGGTATAATTTGAGTGAGAATCAAGATGAAGCAGACCTATGGCTAATAAACACGTGAGTCCCTTCTTGTCCTTCTTCATATACGTTTGGATTCTGTCAGTTACTTAATTACTGCTTTGCGTGTGAACATGCACGTTGTGTGGGTGGGTTCGATCACCTAATCTTGTAAATGGTCAATGGGAGGAGTTTTGATGTTCTTGTTATTAAGGAGTTGAAATGATTCTTTATGCACAATGGTCATTGGTTAGTCAGATCTTTGTCCGATTGTCGTGGTAGATGTTATTCATCTGATCCTTCGAGATGATTTATACCTGACAGACAGCCTTCTTGTTGTGCTTTGCTACTTAACTATGTTGGAGTATTGCAGCCCTATGTTCATTAGTTGGTAGCGTGCGTTTTTAGTGTAATAAGCTTCACCTTTTGAATATCTTTGTTTCAACTTGTGTTAATGTAGTTGTACGGTTAAAGCACCTAGTCAGTCTGCCATGGAAACACTCATAGCTAAATGTAGAAGCGCACAAAAGCCCCTAGTAGTTGCTGGTTGTGTGCCTCAAGGTAGCCGTGACTTAAAAGAACTTGAAGGAGTAAGTATAGTTGGAGTTCAACAAATCGATCGAGTGGTGGAGGTTGTTGAAGAGACTCTTAAAGGTTATGAAGTTCGACTTTTGACTCGCAAGACATTGCCGGCACTTGACCTACCAAAGGTGTGAGTTTTAGATATCGCCATTGCATGTATTGATGTCGAAAACAACATTGCCTGATTTTGGCTATGAACTTAATTTTCATGGAAATATTCATCCGTAAGTTTATATCTTAAGCTCCTTTTTTATTATTATTTTTTCAGGTGAGAAAAAACAAGTTTGTTGAGATCCTTCCCATTAATGTTGGTTGTTTAGGTGCTTGCACTTATTGCAAGACAAAGCATGCTCGTGGTCATCTTGGAAGCTACACAGTTGACAGTCTTGTAAGTTCATGGGCAAGAGTGAAAAAACTTCATTGGATTTCCAATTCTTCTTTGGAGAAATTTTAATCAGCCCAATTTTACTTTGCAGGTTGGACGTGTTAGAGCTGTTGTAGCTGATGGAGTAAAGGAGATCTGGTTGAGTAGCGAAGACACTGGAGCATATGGTATGCATTACTTTGTAGGCTAGTGACTTGTTTAACTGGGCAGAATGTAATGTACCAGAAAGAGATTTTTTTGCACTTTGAGAGTTGCAAATGCTTTGACCATGCCTGAAGTCAATACTATTGGTGTTAGATTTCAGAATTGACCTGTATACAATCATAATGGGAAATTGAAATTGTCCTTTGACAGATGAATATTGGAACAAAAAGAGTTTTGTAGTGTATCATCATGCTCCCTGCAACTTAGTGTCTATTTTCAATGTGGTCACTGTTGATACAATTTTAAGTTTTTAACTTGTGTATACCATTGTTATAAAGAAATAAAATTGTAGACTTGCACTTGAATTTTGGATATATAATGAAAAGATGTGATATTTGGACTGCTTATATTGTTTTGCTTAATTTGCAGGGCGTGATATTGGAGTCAATCTCCCAATTTTGCTAAATGCTTTAGTGGCAGAGCTTCCATCGGATGGAAGCACAATGCTCCGCATTGGAATGACTAATCCTCCTTATATTTTAGAGCATTTGAAAGAAATAGCTGAAGTTTTGCGTCACCCATGTGTGTACTCTTTTCTTCATGTACCAGTTCAGTCTGGTAGCGATGCCATCTTAACTGTAAGTATTCCTTGACAACCTTTCATGTCACCACTAGTTCTCTCCTTTTGAATTTCTCTAATAGTTCCTCTTCTTATCCAACTTAATGTGATTGCTTAAATTTTGAAAATTTCACTAGAAATGAGATGATGTAGTCTTTTTTTCCTTTTTCAATGTTGGTCTTCAGACAATGAACCGTGAGTATACTGTCAGCGAGTTCAGGAAAGTTGTTGATACATTGATTGAACTGGTCCCTGAAATGCAGATAGCAACTGATATTATATGCGGATTTCCTGGTATTTTCTGGAACTTCCTTTCACGTCTCTTTGACTCTCTGCTTGATGTAGTTGTTCACTGTCATTTATCTTGCAGGAAGTTAGTTCTGAGTCAAAAGTCGGATTGCATCTCTATGTGCACCTGAAAAAATGGCTGCACATTGATATAATGAGGTCGACTGAGGGACCATAGTGATATCGATGTTAATTTATCTGTAGAAAAGTCTTGTATTAGTTAACCAAGAATTCTTTCTTTCTTCCTCGATTTTCTGTTGAATGCTCGACTTTCTTGGCACTAGGTTTGGGCCATTTGCTTTCTTCTATTCATAGTAATCTGGCTATGTTGTTTTTTGTTATTCCTCAAGTGAAAAGCCACATATTATGTAACTTTTGTAATATACTTCTATTTCTTAGGTGAAACTGACGAGGATTTTGAAGAGACAGTCAACCTCATCAAGGAGTACAAGCTACCTCAAGTTCACATATCACAGTTTTATCCTCGACCCGGTTAGTTGTGCCTTTTGTAGTAAAATTACTTTATCTTCAAGTTTTGTGTTTTTGGGAAAATAGTTTGCTGCCTCTGGAATAATATAGAGCCTTTATTTCTCGTCTTTCTACATCCATATTTTAAGGAATGCCAATATCATTCTCTGTTTGTCCCTCGCGTGCTTTAGGCTGCTTAAGCCAAAAAATTATGTTACTAGCACACCTAGAGATCAACTAATTTGAGGTAAAAGAAATACTTAGAAAGCAGCGGATTTATTTACGTGCACGCTTTAAATCCAACTCTATTTATGATAATGTTGAAATTAGAGTTTCTTGCAATTAGTTAGTAATACATCTCAAAATAGATTCTTATAACCACTCAATATATTTATTTTGCAGAAAAAACTATAGATAGATTTTAATCATTCTCAAATTAGAATGCAAGTATGAACCATGTATTCTTAATTTTTGGGTCTGAAAAGTTGATAATATTCATCTGTGTGTTTCATGATAATTCAACTATGCAGAGATAAAAATCTTGTATTTTGTCAACTGATCTAGGAACTCCTGCTGCAAGGATGAAGAAAGTACCCAGTAACATAGTGAAGAATCGAAGTCGGGAATTGACAGCTGTATTCGAGTCATTTGTGCCATATGTAGGAATGGAAGGCAAAATAGAGAGGATATGGATTACCGACATTGCAACAGATGGAGATCACTTGGTAAGATCATCCTAAAGTGTAATCTCTGATCCATAGTGCTTCAAGGAAATGAAACCCTTTCTCATACTCAATTTTTTCTTTTCTTTTGCTTTAGGTGGGTCATACGAAGGGATACATCCAGGTGCTGGTGGTTGGGTCCGGAAGCATGTTGGGAACTTCAGCAATGGTGAAGATAATATCTGTCGGAAGATGGTCTGTTTTGGGGAGGTGCTCGAGATCCTGACTACAAATGTTACTTCCCGTGTGAATCAAGACACGGAAATCTCAAAGTGCTCCAACTTGAACGAAACATGTTGTTCAAAGGAATCAGAAACATGTGCATGTGGACTGACAAGTAGCTACGGACATACTGATGATGCTAAAATTGTTCCATCCACACCAGATGAGAAAGAACCAGGCGAGGCGAGAAGCCAAGACCTGATCGGATGGTTACTGAGGAAGCGGAAGAATAATTCACTGCAAAATAATGAGAACAAGGTGTTGAAATCGGATGAAAAGCCCAGAACGAGAGATGGAGTGCCTGATCGGGTTCTTGTTGATAAAGAGCCAGGCGAGGCGAGAATTCAAGGCCTGATCGGATGGTTACTGAGGAAGCGGAAGAATAATTCTCCACAAAATAATGAGAACAAGGTGTTGGAATCGGATGAAAATCCCAGAACGAGAGATGGAGTGCATGATTGGGTTCTTGTTGATAAAGCTCTTCTTTTTGGGATTCTATTGAGCTTTTTTACTATAGTTTCTATAGTGTTGTATCTAGGATATAGAGATGTGAGATATCAGTTATAGAAACTCATTCGTTGTAATTGTTTTCTTACTGGGAGATTTGACAGTTCGATTAGCAAATTTTGTTATTGATGTGAAGATTTTAGGAATGGAGCCATTCTTGATGCTTACACCTTTCTCAATTTCTGTAAATAATATATGTCGAATAACATTGAAAGGGAAAATTGTTACAGAAACGAATTGGTGATAGTGAAGAAATGCTGCTCTAGAAAGGTGAGTTACTAAGCTTTTGCTGCAGCTGATGATGAAGGCTTTATTGAAACTTATTTACTCAATAAATTATCTGCTCCCTCTTTAATCTGAATGCTTGATCTTGATCTCACAGAAGAGAGTCTGACCTTGCTGGTAATCTCTTGAAGAAATTGACAGGTACCGATGGCAGCTTGCTCCGAAACCGAGGGTGTCGGAGAATGTACAGGCCAATGAGCATTGCTACAACTTGAAATGGAGTGACATACAGAAACACAGCCCAGATAAATGAGAAGATGATGAAGATGGCCGTCGCCCTCGGATCTCTCCACCCCAGTATCGAGAGCGCCCTCTCCCCCTGCGTCGCCAGGTCTCCAATCACGGTCTGTACCCTCCCTGCGACGCTCTTCAACCTATCATATCTCATCCTCACAATGTCAGAAGGCCGGGATGTTGGGAATGTGTCGAACTCCTCATCCAGCTCGTCTGGATGGGTGTTTTCGGCTTGGGAGAGACGAGCATCCATGTGTGGCGGAACCCTAGGCCTCAGCCGGTAGTTCCACAAACCAATGACGAAAAGGTAGAGGAAGATCGTCGGGAGGATCAGCTCTGGGTAGCAGACGAGTATCAGAAACAGCACATGCACCAGGATAGTTGTCAATGGATTCTTCCAATAACAGATGCCATCAAACCACCTGCAGACATATGAAATCCCAGAAAGGAGTGACATTACGCGGAAGAAGTTGGCCTTGCTCCTCCTCAAACTGAACATGTGATAATCCACATCCAACATATACTCCACCACCTCCCTCCTGAGTGGCGGCTCAGCTCGGATCAGCCTTGCCGCAACTATCTGCATCGCTTGGTGGCGCAGCCAATCGATGTGCCTCACCGAGATTGGTTGAACGTAGTGCATCTTTGGTAGCAACGGCCTGCTGTATTGAGCCATCATGTTCATCCAAGCTGTGCAGGTGAATCGCAGTGCTAAATGGAGCTCCCCGTGCTTCCTCAACCCGGAGGGAGCTAGCATGAGCAACGGGTAAGAATGTGTGTAAATTCTCCCTGTCTCTAACGTCGACAGCCTGATCCTAACCTTCCCGATTCTCTGATCCCTTGAATCATCTTTGCCATTGACGTGGCAGTTGTCAAAGACACCAATTGTTATCACAGTGCAAGGATCGTGTACTTCCCACGTATACTGCTCGTTCCAACGAGGATGCAGCGTGTCAAGAAGCGTTCTGGTACGAACCCACTTGTTCCCATACTTAGCCACGCAGTAAGCATCTGTTAATCTGTTATCTTTCCCCTTCATTGGTAGCAGGTTTCGAGCACTTAAGATTCCAACTTCAAGAATCCCAATACTAGGTTTCCTCAGATGTTTGGATGATGGCTGAAGATCACTGCTGAAATACGTGGATTCGTCAAGAACATGGTAGACTGCATCAATGCAGATCCGGAGAAGGATCCTGCTCGCGAACTTCACCTCCTTCTTCTTCTCCCCTTCCTCCTCTGCCTTGGATGGCTTCTGTAGAGCATACCACCGCGGCTCAGGCAGCTTGGAGGTTTCAATTCTATGTGGAACTTCCCTAACAGGTATCAAGATCATCCCAATATTCTCATCCTTCCCCGGTCCAACCCTATCCTCCACACTAATGAATATGTACTCATCAAACGGCTCAGATGCAACAAACATGAGCTCCTCATTCCACTCCGGGTTGATATGCTTCATCGCTGAAGGCCTAGTGGCACGGATTTGATGGCCGTGCTGCACCTTCACGTACGGATCAGGCATTCGCCCTCTGTCCGATGGCACCAAATCTTGAGCTGCCATGATGTGCACTCTGAGGTAGTACAGTTTTGGTGAGAAATACACTTTGGATCTCGTGCTCGCGAGACTCTGCTGGCTCAAGCTGTGAGCGTCGGAATGCCACGCCTCCGGGAATGCTTCATCGGCTTGCGTCCCCATCCACACTGCAACCATGATCTCTCCATTATCAGGGTGCTTCTCCCCTTTCTTGTTTGCCAATTTGTACCACTGCGGGGCAAGGGGGCTATCCGGTGGCACGCGCTGTGGCACTTCCGCGACATCAAATCCGACCTTCCCGACGAAATCATCCTTGCCGAAATCCTTATCTTTAACTGTGACTTCAATGACGTTGCTCTGCAGCCTCTCCTTTGAGAATGCGAAGACTGCATTCCAAACCGGATTTTGATTCTTCTCGAGATGCTTCGTGACGCCTTTGTAGTTACCTACTTTCACTTCTACATAAGGATCAAGACTGCCGGAAATGTCCATCACAGGTAGATCCTTTGCTTTGACTACACTGATGTATAGGAATTTCATCTGCTCCACCAAATCGTAGGTGCTGGCGGTTTTCTCTCTGCCCCAATACCCCATTCTTGCAGCCAAAGGCGGCCGGGTCTCCACCACGCCGTATTCCGGCTTCTGCCCCGGGAACTGCATTTGCATCACGGTGGCCGCCGGAGCTCCTCCGCCTTTCGCGAAGTCGCTGCGCTTCTCGAAAACCGGCCTTTCGGCCGGCGGAGGTGGCGGCCCGTGGCCGTGGCTGCCTACTCCTCCGCCTGCCCCGCCGGTGCCGATGGAGTAGAAGGTCCGCACCTCCTTCTCCTTTCTTTTCTTCTTGCTCTTGTCGTGGCTCTCCTTGCAGAAAAGCTCATCATCGAATTTGTCGGTGTTGATCTCCTTCAAGGGCGGCGGAGCACTCTCTTTCTGCTTGGGGGTGGTGGTGGTGGCTGTAGCGATCCTCCCCGTTGCCCTCAGCGTGGTTGAGAACCTCCTCCACCGCTTCGAAGCCCTCGAATCTATCACCACCGCCGCCAGCATGCACGGCGTATATTTTTAAGGTGATATCGCCCTTGACGTGGGAAAAGGGGCCTCTTTTTTCAAGAGGGTATCTCTGCCCCATTGTTTCTTGTTCGGAAAGAGGCACAAACATGCCGGAAATTCTAACTTTTCCGAGGAAATTCTTGTGGCCCTGCTTGTTATCATTGTACACTAGGACGTCGATGGCTTTGTTGGGGAGATCTCTGGGATCCTTGATGCTAAAGACGAGCTTCTCATCCCAAAAGGGGTTGAGATCTTTGTGCTTAGTTGAAGTTCTGTGGCGCTGCTCCTCGAATTCCACTTCGACAAAGGGGGAGGCGCTGCCGTGGCCATCTTTGGGCATGAGGTTGCTGGCGTCGAGAACTTCCACTACCAGCTTCGCCATTGAGATTTTGGAGCGGGTTTGTTAGGGATTTAGATGGATTAGGACGCTACGGTTGAGACGAAGGTAAAAAAACTGGAGGTACAGAGAGGTGGCGGAAAATGGTTGGCGATGGTGGTAGTCATTTGGAGTAAGTAGACAGGAACGTTCGTTTGAATTTTGTTGGAAGGAAGAGGTAATAGTTATGGTAAAAAAAATTAAATACTCACTCCAGTCTCCCAAGTATAATCCAATAAATTTTCGACATAAATTTTAATAAAATTATCAAATATATTATAAATGAAGCCATAATAATATAATATTAAATAAATTAATAATAGGGGATTTAATTGCAGGGTACTTTCCTTTTTAAAACACCCCCAATTTATCCACTTATTTACAACAAAACACCATGGTTTATTTTTTTCACTTACAATCTATTAATATATTCATTTATTATGACACATCTTTTATATCTTTTATTTTACTCTCTGCGTTTTTGGTTGTGGATGGAGTAAAATATATAAATAAATAAATTATTAAGAATAAAAAAAATAATGATCAATCAAAAATATAAATAAAAAATATTATTGATGATAAAAAAAAAAAAAAAAAAAAGGTAATTATCATTAGAATGAATTCTAAAAAGAAAAATTATTAAAAAATTGGGAAATGGGGGACGGATTGGTAGGGAGTACTTTTTAGCCTTGGGGTGCGGGCCCCCTACCCTTACACCATGTTTATCTCTTCTGTTTCTTGTTTTGTATTTTGATTTGTATCCCTCATTAGATCGTGGATTCGGTCACATTTTGTCTTACCTGTATATCTCTGGAAATCCTGTGTATACAGTATACGTGTAAGACTCTGTTTCTACACGTGACGTATCTGTATGGTTTTTTTCTTACATCTTTTCTTAAACTTATTTATACTGTTTTCAAGTAGTATATGGAATACACTAATATATTATACGATGCAATTTTACAAAGTATAATCTTTGATCAAGGGTCAAGTGTCTTAAATAATGCAATATTTATTTGAAATTTTCCACTTTATTACACGGTTTCAAAACACTGCAATTAATATTTATTTCTATTATTTGCAATTATAACATTCTCAAAATATTCACAAATTTGTTCAATGTTTACTAAAATTGCAATTATAACATTCTCAAAATATTCACAAATTTGTTCCATGTTTAATACCAAAATTCTGTCAATGACACGATTTGATAACATAGACGCATCTTCTTATATAAAAAAAGTTTGGGGCAGGAAGTTTTTAGTGACAAAGACACCGAAAAAGTGTAACATTTATCTTATCGAAAAATTGGGGCCTTAGTAAGTGTAACATTTATCTCCTTGAGCAATTAGAAAACTTGTGTCTAACCTGTCAGATAGTACTTATATCTGAGTACACATAATATTTCATACATAATTATATTAATGTCTACATTGATTTTCGACTGAAAGTAACATATAAATACACCATAGTGTCCGACTAGGTTACTTTTCCTTGCACAATATTTGTATGGTGTGTGTAGCATGTATAGACATGTATATGCAGAGTGTGTGTGGGTTGGATATTTTAGTGGAATTAGTTTAAAAATAGCACTTTTCAGTAGATTGATTCATGGAAAATCAGAAACCACTTTTCGAAAAAGCCAATTTTCTCGCTATTTAATTAGTCTAATGGTGTGTGTGTGTGTGTTTTTGGGTGGGGTTGGGAAATGACCGAAATGCTCTCAACCATACTCATGCAAAAAAAATCGAATTTTAGGTAGTAATAACTGTAGAGAGAGAGCCCTTAAAGAAGAAGAAGAAGAAGAAGAAGAAGAAGAAGAAAGAAGAAGAGTATTGCTCCACTTCTTCGAAGAGTATTGCGAAGAAGAAGCCGTAAAAACATCTTCAATGGTTCACTCTACAACAAAGTGAATTCTACATTATTGTAGAATAAAATATAGAGTAGTTAACTCTACAAATGAATATTCTATTTTTATACCTAATATTATTGAGTAAAAAAAAGAGTTAGAGGGATGAATAACGTCATTTTACATGTAGAATGACACTATTCATTTTCTCTAATATAGAGTAGACTAGAGTGCATTGTTAAAGAAAAACATTCTACACAATAATAAAACTCGATTATAAAGTGACGGTTGGAGATGTTCTGAGCATGAATATTGAGCGCAGTGGCTTCGCGCCTCAGCTGTAGCCCACCTCTACTTCTGAAATAATTCTGTGGAGGATTACATATTTGGGGCAACCAATCCACGAACAACAATTGAAGTTTGTGTTCTACATCAAATAATTTAGGCCTAACTGATTTTTTCTTGATCTATTCAATATCATTTGTGTTTTATAAAGTTCTCGAACTTTCGATTTTCATTTGTTATTTTTCTTAACATATCTTGTATTATTGAAAAGGGTAGTGATCAATCTGAGCGATAATGTGAAGTAATAAATTGCCTAATAAAACAAATACATCAATTTTGGATCGAGTTAAATTTAAAGTTCAAGATCAAACATGCAATCGACCTCAAATCAATACATATATAAAAAGTAAGTTTTGACTTCGATTGTATCAATTGATCTGGTATCGGCATTGGTGGCTTATCAAGTTAATGTGATGATGTGGAACAAGTGGTTGATGTGTATTTGATAGGTCAAAGATTAATCATTAGTAGAATATACCATGATAGCTTTTGGTATTTGACTCTATCGTTGTTATAATATGTTTATGGGAATGGAACAACGAGACAAGCAAGACTCATAGCTTCGTCATGATGTATGAGCTTCCAAAACCGAATTCTACCATTTCATTAGATTTTGTCGAGCCTTTTAGTTTTTAGTTAATATTTGATTTTATTTTCTTAGGATTTTCTGTTTCTTTTCAAAGTATGATTCATATTAAGCCTACAAATAGTCAATTTTGGTGATTTTCTTTTTATACATTTTTTTGGAATTTTTAGTAAATTTTATTTTCGTTAAAGAGTATTTTGTTCTATTTATATCATCCCTTGTTATGTAACAATGAAATGATCTTTAATTCGAACACCTTAAATTTTTACTACTTTCAGCTGCATGAGATATTATTTTGATAAATCCAACTAAGTTTGAACATTAAGTTTGATTGTCGATCTATGAGACCCACATTTTATGAATTTAATGTGTTTTATATACTTTACTTATTTAGATTTTTTTTTAAATGGTGCACTTTGCATGTAAAACTTATTATCTCTTAATCTTGGTTTTGTTAAACATCATCAGAAGATATGTTTTTTTATTTGTTTTTATTCAAGTTAGAACATAGGCAATTATGCGTTTCAAATAATTCAAAATTGCAATTAATAGCAAATAAGAGAGGAATAAGTAGAGTTATAATTTGAATAGTTTTTTTTGGACGAATGATTGAGGTTGGTGGGAGCAATAAAACCAATAAGGATAGGACATGTGTGGAAATAAATCCTTCAAAAACATAATTACTCAATAACCATGACATTACAAACAATGAGACAACTAATGTCATCATCATAAAATAAGTAGCTCAATGTAAGAATCATAGGATTGTAGATTACATGATTGAAACGAATATTCATATTTACCATTGGCTAATTATATAAGTTGAAATATTTTGTTCACATTCTTAAATTTTGGTTGTGAGAGTACCTCTATCAGTTTGGACCATAAGGGATTGAAAAAACTATCAATATTATAGACTAAAAAATTCGCATATTTGATTTTTTGAGGGTTAATTGCATCTATTAAAATGATTCTTATGTATTTTTTTGGTCTACAATATGATTTATAAATTATTGCGCCAAAACATGAACTTTACAACATCGATCCACTTTCAAATCTAATCAAACTGACGTGCCATAGGATTGTCCTTAGATTTTTGAGCTATAAATTTCATACTTGATGGTATTTTTGTAAACATTTTAAACCCAAAATTGCAATCCTTCGATCAAAGAATTTTATTTGAGTTGTTATTATCGCAAGTAGCTCGTCATTCAAATTTTCTAAATGGATAGTAGTCACATTCTTCAGTAATTTTTGCAAGACAGAAAATAAATACTAATTCACGAGATAACTTATTGTATCAAAATTGAAAATCATTAGTGTTAGATGCCAAGTCATGATAGCCATGAATGATATGTTTCAAAAGTTGTTTAGTGTGAGTTATCTTTTTAACTTATAATTTAGGAATTATTGTATGAATATAAAATGATGTTTTTACTAGTAAGATACTCTTTCTATCCCATTATTGTTGACTCGTTTTTCTTTTTATGTTGTTCCGCTATTATTGGCCAGTTCCAAAAAAAATTATACTAAAAATTATTTGAATTACTTTACATACAAAATACAATTCTATTTAATTTATGTATAAAAAAAATGAGTCAATAATATCGAAACGGAAAAGTATTAAAATAAAAAAGGTAATGGTAGATCTATGCAACATGATTGAAGGCGCCATCTCATGTGGTAGCTAAATTTTGTTTTGTAGCATCACATTCACATGGCAGCAGCACATGCCAACTTTCTGGCTCCACTTATTTATGCTCTTCTATATTGGTGCTGGTCAAGTCAACAAGGAAAACTCCATCCATCTCTCTCTCTCTCTCACACACACACATACAATATAGTAAAAATTTCGGTTATTTTAAGTGAATCTGCAACATGATTGAAGGCGCCATCTCATGTAGTCATGTGGTAGCTAAATTTTGTTTTTATCACATTCACATGGCAGCAGCACAACTTTCTGGCTCCACTTATTTATGCTCTTCTATATTGGTGCTGGTCAAGTCAACAAGGAAAATCCATCCATTATATAGTAATAAGTGTCTGTAGAAACCTTTTTCATATATTTATAATTTAATTTATTAATATAAATTAAATTATAAAATATTATTATATGAAAACTGAATGTAATATATCTATATCTTATATGATTTTTTTCCGTTTATGTTCTAATTTGAAGTTTTGAACAAAATGCATTGTCTGAAGAGTCTGGATGCATGGGAATTTGCAATTAAAAAAATAAAAAAGTATTTACAATGTCAGGTTAAAACCAAGATTCTCTTAATGTCTTTATATTTATTTTATGAGCAATCACAGTCAGACATAAGTCTCTTTCACACCATAAATTAATTAATCAAACTCAGGAGAAAGTAACGTATATATATATATATATATACTACCCAATTCATAGTAGTGGGATCACAACTGATATCACTTTACAGAAAAAATTACTCTTTTTTTTTTGCGAAAATAGACCACGCTTTTGATATTGATGTAATAGTATTACTCAATAAATTGATTTTGTTTTTCAAATTTAGACCGAACCCACTTTTATAATATCAGATAGTATATTGGTAATCGAAAAGTTGAATGAAATTTGCACATGAATTATTAAAATGACATGATGTTTTTAATTCTTACATAGTTTTGCTTAGTTCCAGTTGCCAACAGGCTATTTGGTATAGAAAAGTGGAAGAAGTCTAGATTTGAAAACAAAATCAATTTATTAAATATTATTCGATCAATATAAGTAGTTCGATGGGGTTACATGCTCCTAAACATATGAAAATTTGCATGCTCTCTCGTGCCAGTAGATTAATTTGTGGATTTGGTAAACTCATAATCCAAAAATCTTTTGGATCTCACAGAAAGAAAGAAGGAAAAAAATGTCAAATATGTGTGTACAGATAATCTAAAGTATACATTTTATTGTTCAATCTTAATTTTTAAATACTCAATTAAATCGACTCCCCATTTGAACATGAATTCAAGGTGACTGAAGTCGTGATCTTTCATTAATTATAATCCAGAAACTTTATTACTACGCTATCTCATTAATTACAATCCAAAAACTTTATTTACAGAAATAATGATATGAAGAAATTGTATGAGATTTTGAGAGGGTGTTATATTATCGACATTACATGGAAATTAGGCGTTGGAGCGTCATAAAGAAAGAGTTTTCATATCACATCACATCAATGTGAGCCCAAAAATGCAATTGGGTTTGGGTCTTTATTTATCACAAAAGAATAGCAACATTGGGAAAAAGAAGATAAATTTGTTAAAATATGTTGTTTTATCTCATGGTGAAGAATAAAATGTATTGATATTAAAATTATACTCCCTACATCTCAATAATGATGATAAATTCATTAAAATTATGTTGTAAAATAATTTTATCTCGGGATATTTTGGTGAAGAATAAAATGTATTGATATTAAAATTATATTACTTATTATATTGAATTGCTCTGTCATTGGGATCTAAGCTTGAAATACAGATTTAAATGCTTGACCTAATATTTAAGGCTTTTAAATTAATAAGTGGTTGAGTATTGTTCAAAACGTAGGTGTTTAATTTCAGCTGCCATATAGGTATAGCCGAGCCGTACAGAGGGTACTCTAACACTGTCTTAATTTAATAATCCTTGAATTCAATGCTTTTTTTTTTCTATCATATAAGATATCCTAAAAATCGAAAATGACATATATATATTAATATATTGAACCAACTTCGTCCAAAAAAATTGGAGATGTTATTGTAAAGTTACTTTGTCTAAATATTTTTAAATTTGTATTGTAATTTCGAATTATGACAAAAAACCTTTCTTTTGAGTTTAAACACCAGAATGTAGGTCGCTCTCCAAGAGTCAAAGTCACACTTGCCCTTTTTCCATGTTATTAGATCTGCTAAACATCACTGAAATAAAATATTCCTCCGTCTCATTCAAGATCGTTCAGATTTTATTTTATATGTTAACCCAATATGATGCTTACTTTTTAGGAAATAATTAACTCTTCAAAAATTATAGATCCTGCCTATTTTTTATCACTTTAAGTACTTTATTCTTTCTCCTAAATAACCGTGTCGACGGAGGGAGTACAAAATTGAAACACTCAAAAAGAATTATTTAAAGAATGAAGTTTGGGTTCTAAAGTTGCATTAGAAATTACATTTCTACACTTTCCAAGGTGGAAGTAGGTGAAGAATCGATTCTGACTGAGGAGGTTCAGTACGTCTTGTATGAACTTTAGTTTGAACTTTGAATGAAGTTAGGAAAAATTAAATAAATAAAAAGAGTCTGCTATTTTTCCAGGAATCTTCTGTGTCTCAACTCTCTCTTTCTTTCTCTCATGTGGCAAGACACTTCTATAACTAAAGGGAGTATTCCCCTTGGATCATTCGCCGTTGCCATTTCACGACAAAAATCTGAGAAATAAACAAAGCCCACTCCAGCTCAGGATCATGGGCTTCGATCAATCTGTCTTATTTATTCTGTTTTCTTTATTACAGTCCTTCTTCAAAAAGATTCTCCTCACAACTCAACAATTTTTTTAATGGAGCTATCCAAACACACTATACTCCATTTCTTCTCAAATTAAGTATATGTCGTTGTAGTGTGTGTGTTGGTCTAGTAGTAGAGTGGTTAATGCTCGAGGCCAATGTTCGAGTCCACCGTGACGCGACCTTTAAATTTCTACATTAAATTGACCAAAAAAAAAGTATAAGTCCTTGTATTTGGGTTTAATTCAGTTAATTAAAAGCAAGTAAATTTGAAATAAGTATTTGATGCCGTAAGAAAACATATATCAGGAAAGTGGTTAAAGTGACATCAAAAAACTAAACAATTGAATGTAAAATTGGAAGTGAAAACTGAAAAGTAGGGGTGAAGAAATCGAAATCGACAAAATTAGCTAACCGATTAAATACGGTTACCTATTAGGGTGCAAAAATATTAAAATTTAAAAAATTAACCGAAAATAAGAAATAACAAATGAATTTATTTCAAATATTGAAAATTTATATTAAATTAAATATTTTTACTTAATAATTAATTATATATATATATATATATATATATATTAATTAATTTTGAGATCGGATATAATCACGATTAATCGATTATACCCGATAATCGATAATCATTTAAGACCCCTCTTAAAAGTATGAAATACCGCACCTATTAGGGTGCAAAATTTTAAAAAAGACACTTAAATGTATGTTGCAACCGTCACGTCACATCTAAAAAGAAAAAAATCTTCAAACAAATAATACTACATTTAATTTCCATGTGGGCCTATTTCATCCCATTATTCAGATTATATATATAAGTTGGATTTCGGCCCACATTAACGGGCCTATATAATATATAGGCCTAACCAGAAACGAAAAAGCCCGTTAATTTTATTCTATACAATCTTTATAGTTAACACCGCAAATTGGGAAAAGCCGAAATAGACCAGCTATTACCGCCAATAAGCTGCGCCGCCATCTTCCGCAGCCACTAGCGGCGGTTCTGTGCTCTGACGTCCGTGTTTTCCCTTCGAGTGGCGATTGTTGTTTTCTGCTGCGGTTAGTTAATCTTAAATTTTGATAATAAGAAAACACTGGCTAATTCAGCACGATAAATTTCGAGGAGCATGATTTTATGGAGTTTTGCTTCAAATTATGTTTTTTTTTCTATTATATGCTCACTACGTGCAGTTTGGCTGCCGCCGCACGGTTTTGAGCTTCATCTTCCAAAACCTAATAAATTATATATAGCATCTAGTTGGTTGATAGAGTTTGTAGAAGATGGCGTATGAAGGGGGCACTTTGAAGTCTTCCTCTATTAATGGAGTAAAAATGTACTCAGTTTCCGGCCAAAACCGGTCGCTTGCGACATGGCTTCCCCCAAAGAAGCTCAGAGCACTGCGGAAAAATCCAGGTTCGAAGTTACAATTGATGAAAAATTTAGAATTTATATGCTTTTAGGTTGGAAAGTGATAAGTTATGAATAATGTGTTTTTGTTGATTGGATTTCAGATTACTTGCAGAGGGTGGATTTGGTACAAGATTTGAGGTTTGAAACCTCGACTTCTAGAATTAAGGTGACGCCTGATGGGGAGTATCTCGTAGCCTCAGGTTAATGTTCAATCTGCTTGAGTCAAGCAATGTATTTTGTTTTGTGAGATGAGGTGCATATTGGGATTTTTCTGGTAATCCAGGCATTTACCCTCCGCAAGTCAAAGTGTACGAGCTGAGGGAATTGTCACTGAAGTTTGAAAGACATTTGGTCTCTGAAATTGTTAATTTTGAGGTAATATTTTGTTGTGCTCTCAATGAATTCAAGTTGATGGAATTAAGTATAAATATTAAATAGAGTTCTGGCTACTTTGCAATTCATTCTTTACTATACTGAATGTTTAAATTTGTTGATCAACAGATATTAGATGATGACTACTCGAAGATGGCTTTTCTTTGCACCGACCGGTCTATACGTCTTCATGCAAAATACGGGAGTCACTACAGTTTGAGAATCCCAAGGTACCCTCTCTCCACAGTCTACACCCACCCTGTCTGGAAGAAGAAAAAAAATAATTGCCAAAAAATCAACTCTGTAATGTGTTGTACTTGTATCTGCTAAAAAACAATGTCCTGTTGTATTCTTCTAAATTTTACAAAATTTTACATTAATTGTTTTGCACAGTTGGTGCTACCTTTCTCAGTCTTGTGACCCTTGTCCCAGTAGTAACGCTTTTTCTTGGTTTCTATGGAATTGGATTTTACAGATTTGTTCAAGTGAATACTAGTTCTAATCATTTCCTTCCTGGTTTTCAGTTTCACATTTTTGTTTGCCATGCCATTACTTTTTAATTTTTTATTTAGAAAAACAAGCTATTACATGGAGTTGCTTATAAAAATGCCATCTTTGGTATGTCTGATCATCTTCTCATGCTTTCAGTATTGTTGTTAAACTACATCCGCACTCGAGACGATTCTGAAACTTAATTATGGGATCATATAATTTTGTATATTTATTATTTTTAAATTTTAACACAAAACTGTTTGGTGCTTGGGTTTAGATCTGACAAAGTATGTTAAGAGTTGTACAGTCGGAGCACCCAGACTTGAGGACATTGCTCAAAAGTGCATGCCAAAATTATGCATTTTTTCCCAAATAATTTGGTAGGTAAATATTGTGATGGTTTCTCATCATTCTTGTGCATATTTTTAAACAGGATGGGAAGAGATATTGCTTATGACAGCTGGTCATGTGATGTAATTTGTGCTGCTTCTTCTCCAGATCTATATAGGATAAACTTAGAACAGGTTTGTCTTATTTACAAACTTTGCAGTTTATCATTTGGAAGTTCTTAACACAACCTGCACCGCCCCCTAGTGGTATCTTCTTCCTTGACTTTGTTTAGCTTATCTATTATTTCTCTGATGAAATATTAAGGATGTAAAAGAATCAAGTTCAACTTCTTAGATCTAATAGCATCTTTGACAGGGGCGTTTTCTGGCCTCTCTCTGCACCCAATCACCAGCTCTAAATGTGGTGTCTCGAAGGTTAGTCAAACGTCACTTCACTTCAACACAGTTTCATGCTGTTCACAATCAGCATTTTAAATATATATTAATATTTTATGTTGGCCCATGCAGCAAAGTCCATGGATTAGTTGCTGGTGGTGGTGAGGATGGAGCCGTTGAATGCTTTGATATGAGGACTAAGTCATCAGTTGGTCGACTAGATGCTGTCGCAATTGCTGGTGATAATGATGCGGTAACATACTTATTATTTATTACTATAGTTTCCAGAATAAGAAGAGCACAGACTGATGTCATATGAGTCTGCTTTATCAATGAAATAATTTTATAGAGTTTGATTATTTTAGGAGGTTACTGCAATTGAATTTGATGGAGATGGAGGTTACCTCATGGCCGTTGGAAGCAGCACTGGGAAGGTACATTAACCTATCATATATTAGCATTCATTGCAGCCATATTTCCTTGTCCTTTTCCTTTATCACGTGTTATGATGTCTTATCAATGGTTTACCTTGTTGATTATTATCATGATCATGATGATAATACTATGTGCATTGTTGCAAGAGATCTTTGTAATCAAAAGTTTATGAAATATATGTTACTCATGTTTACAATTTCCTGGAATAACGATGTTGGATTTTTTTATTTTCCTTTTTTGACTAGAGGATTCTGATATTTCCTGGTTTGGCTATTCTTCTTGAGCTCAAGCATTCTTTCAACCTTATGCGGGAGGATTTAGTTGACATATTCTGGTTTTTGTTGGTTTTGTAATCTTATGCTCTACGGGACTTTATTAGTAGCACTAGCAAGGGCATTATATTAAAGTGATACAGTCACAAACTGCTAATTCAGATTAGGTAGCATTATTCCAGAATACGGGTTGTTGCAAAAATGAAATCCCTATATTTGATATCTCATTATCTCTCCTGCATGTATCTCTTTTTCTGTATGCACGAGTGGTTACAGTGGCAAATTTAATTGTAATACTTTCCATGTTCTGTTAATCATGCAGATTCTAATTTATGATTTGCGCTCATCGAATCCTATACGAATAAAGGATCACATGTAAGATGTCTTAATCAATGTCTTAATCAACTTCTTAATTATGTCAATCTATTTACATATTTTACACAATTCATGGTCTTCATTTCACTCTTTTGCAGGTATGGCAGCCCAATACTGAACATTAAGTGGCATAAGACACTAAACTCGGAACAATCAAAACTGATCACTACTGATAAACACATAGTTAGGATCTGGGACCCTGAGACGGTGAGATTTTTATCATTTGTTTTTGCGAAGCTATTTAATCATAATCTATTGTGTTGTCATATAAACTTATTCAAAGTAAGGTGCGAGTGTAAAATGTGTGATATGTTCAACTGTTAAAGTGTTAATTACGAAATAACGTGGTTGTCCAGTGCCATGCATGACATGCAAGCTCATATAAGTATTATTATGATTATACTTGTTTCCATATCATGAATAGTTCTTCTTGCTTGCAATAGTTTCGCAACACATATGTAGCATACTAGCATTTGAATACATGGTTGTGAATGTAACCTCTTTTGTTGTCTATGCCACTTAATAGAATAGTATCAAATGGTCATAGTTATAAATATTTGTCTTTTTTCATTCAAGTTAGATTAGGGGACAAAGTGTAATATAATAGTATGCAATTTAACCCATTATTTGAGTTCTATTAATTTCAGGGAGAAGGTATGACCAGTATCGAACCAGCTGCTGGAAAAATTAATGATATATGTGTCTTCAAAGGAAGTGGGCTACTTTTGTTGGCTCTGGACAGCAGCCAAATACCGTCTTACTTCATCCCAGCCCTTGGACCTGCTCCAAAGTGGTGTTCTTATTTAGAGAATTTAACAGTATGGCTATCTTATGTTATTGGTCATAGAGAATAGATTACACATTCTTAATGTTAATTATCATCTACTTTGTGGCTTTACAGGAAGAGCTTGAGGAGGGTGGACAAACAACCATTTATGATGATTACAAATTTTTGACAAAGGAGGACCTTGCTAAACTGAATTTGACGAATTTGATTGGGACCAATCTTCTGAGGGCTTATATGCACGGTTACTTTGTTGATTATCGACTGTATAAAAAGGTAAAAACCTGTAACTTGGGAACAGAAAGAAATGAGCAACAAGTTATTTCTCTCCGAACAATACTCATTGTTTTGATTGTTTTCTTTATTGTTCACATCATATTCTCCAAGTTTGGACCTTCCATTTAAAACCACTGTGGTAATCTTCTGTTAGTTGTAGTAATGAATTGACTATCTTAATGCAGGCACAAAGCTTGGCCGATCCATTTGCTTATGAGTCTTATATAGAAAAGCGAAAGCAGGAAAAATCACAGTCTGAACGTGAGAATAGAATTACGGTATGTTTTACTTAACATGCATAGTGTTTTTGATGCACAAAGATTTGAGTTGTTGAATGTATAATTTCTATTTATCTTTCATTCCTGTAGATCAAAAGGAAGCTGCCTAAAGTTAATCGGACTTTGGCAGCCCGACTTCTTGAAGCAGAGGAAGAGCAAAATGACGAGAAGGATGCTGATGTTGCCGATACTCAGGAAAAGATGGGAGCTAAGAAGGCACAAAAGAAGAAGAGAGGTCTCACCAGTGAAGTTCTCAAGGATGAGAGGTTTACATCTATGTTCGAAGATAAGGTACTTCAAAAATTTTCTTAGATTAACTGATGATTTCATATGAACATTAACTAGGAACCATAGACATTGTGCATTTACTCAAGTAGGTTGTGTCTTCCTATAATTACATAAAACAATGAAAACTGGGAACAACAAGGCGTAAAGATGTTGGAAATTGGGTATCATATGCTTCAGAATGGCTGACATGACTTCATCGATTCAGTGATGTTTGTTTGGGTGGTCAGATATTTTTTGTTATCAAATGAAAATGAAAAAAAAAATCCAAGATTCTCAACTCTGCGGTAACCCTCCATCTCATCCCTCCACAAACAAGCCAAAAAAGATGTAGGAAGAAGAGAACCACATAATATAGAGAGCTATGCTGAAATAATCTGATGCCTTGGCATGGACCAGTGAAATAGGGAAAAGTGAATTTAATACTTTGGTTTTGATCAGGGTCAAGATAAGGGTGGATGATAAGTTACATCGTAATATCCACTTAATAATTTTAAAGAAGAAACAGTACAAATATTCTGTTTATTCGTAAATTTCCAGTGCCATGATTATGGATTGTCACATCATCTCTTGCAGGACTTTGAGGTTGATGAATTCTCAAAAGAATACCTGGCTCTGCATCCTATGCCAGCAACAACAAAGAAGCCATCTTTGCTCGAGGAGCATTTTGAGGCTCTTTCAGAAGACGATGAGCAGAGTATTAGTGGTTCTGATGTTCCATCAGAAGATGACCTTGAAGATACCGATGGCAAATTGAAGAGAAAATCACAAGTACCTAGGTCAGATGTTCTTCTTTTTCTATCTAGGTTTCTTTTTAATAATATTTGACTCCCTGTCCTTCTATTTTATGTAGTTGGCTGGTTTCATGGTTATTTATGATCTATTGGAAAGCACGGAAATCATTTTGCATGTATAAGCTATAAATGATATTTTCAAATAGAATAAAAATATACATGTCATGTGTGTTAACTTTCCCGAATGCACCGATGCGTTGTTTAATTAAATTTGCTTCGGATCCTGAATAGCTTGGACCATTTATGCTCCTTTTTGTGCAAACGAAGTGACATCTTATATTGTGCTGCTGGTGCACTCCAGCATGATATTGTTGAAATACATGAAATTTCATGGTTTTGTCTTCTGATATTATGCGAAAACCTCAAGAGGATGTCTACTTGTAATTAGCGTTTCATTACAGTTCAACCACACAAATAAGATCAGATGTGTAATAGGCTGTTATTAAAAGAAATTCTGTATATATGACGTGCTGATCGCCTTTTCAATTTCGTTTCATGTCCTGCAGATTTTATGAAGTGAAGGACAACCGGCATGCAGAAGCATTCTGGAATCATGAGTCCCTCGCAGATGAGGAATCCCTTCCTATGGGTGAAAGGGCAGCTCGGACAAAACCACAGCGAGGTTCAAAAGATGTGGTCAAACAAGGGCAAGGGGGATCGCGAGAAATCTCTTTCAAGCCCAGAAGCTCAGCAAAAGACAAGGAGTATGACGATATTGAGGAGGCACGTCCTGAAAAGAGGAGGGGTGTGCAATCATTGAAGTTATCCGGTGGCTCAGGTCGTGGATCTCGTGGTAGGGGTGGCAGCTTCCGCGGTAGAGGTGGCGGTTCTCGTGGTAGAGGTGGTGGTTCTCGTGGTAGGGGTGGCGGCCGTGGGAGGAGCAGGGGAAGAGGACATTGATGAACATGAGCATCAGAGAGAAACTTTACTGTGCTGTGTCTTGTGATGAAGCTTCAATTTTGGTAGATTCATTCTTGTATAACATTTTCTTTCTTTTATGAACGACATTGTAATGCAAAGATTGTTGAGCTCTACTTATGATGAGTTGAAAACTACTGCCTTTATAATTAGACTTATAGATTCCTACACAACCCAGAATACCAGACGTGCTAATTTCAAAAGTCATTATATATTACTGGCATTACTGCTATTTTGCTGTTCATCCATGAATACTTGAAAGAAACGAACACATTCAATTGGTTTTATAACTAAACTAGTATACAGCCGCTATTGTCTCACAAAGCGCACCCTCTTTCTCTAAACACAACAAAAGAATTTATGGAAGCAAACTAAAGGACACATGTTATTCATGAAGAGATGGAGAAAGGGCATGAAGAAGCTCTGGAGAATCCTCAAAAATTTTCACCATAGTAATAAGCTGTACCAACCATGAGTGCGACTGTAGCACCTTGTACTACTACACGAGCCCTCATTAACTTTTGACCTAGACGAGAGTTGCCCTGCTTGAAACTGATTAAACCAGCCGTCAGCACTCCTGCTGTCATGAAAGCACCTGAGATGCAACAATGATATGAGAACATTGAAACGTAAAAGCAATCCATAATGTTGAAAAACGATGGGATATTTGTACTAGCATGTTTCTGAATCGAGGATGTGATGAAGCAATTTCAGGGTTTGTCTCTTTTCAATAGGAACTATAAAAGTAGAGCTCTGTGTGCCACCTAACTTTTCCTACTTCACCATCGACATAGAGAGCATCACCTTAACTAACTTTCTTGAGGAAAAAGCCATAGTCAGTTTTGGTAAAGACCCCCCCCCCCTCCCACAACATCGGAACATAAAGAAAAAAATAGAGGTAATTCTAAGTCTGAGGTTGACTCTGCTCGATTCAATTTAAAAAATCTAAAACTTATCTTGGTTCCAAGTAAGTTACAATAGCTCCACTTGCTCACAAGTTAGGTTCTCAAACCAATGTCATAGAGATAGAGCTCAAGCTCAACTCACACGAGTAGCTTGAACCTGATAGAGGTATTAACTATATAAAGCGATCCTTATTGAAACAGCTTGTGACTAAACTCCCAATAAAGCAAACACAAAGACACTAGTACTCCACGCATCAACCTATTACATTGACATAATGATCACATAGACTACATTAACAAAATGATTTTCATTGGATTTTGCAAAACTAGTATAACACTAAAAATTCAAGCTTTCAACCAGAGAGAGAGTCTAAATAAACTGACGGATACAAGAAAGTCACATGATCACAACACATTATAAATTCCAAATCGAAATTCAACAAGATGAGAGATTTACCAATGGGGACAAGGGGATTCCTCACTCGCTTTTTATCCTGGAATAGGTCTTGTAATTCCGAATTGACAGCACCCATCTGTGCTCCATTGCAACAAAACTCAATCAGCTACAACAACATACACAATTCCAACAATAGCCAGAAAGTATACAAATATTCTAATAAATATTTGTATTCGTTTTAAATTAAATTAGTTCAGAAACACGTGAAATTGTTACTGGATTGGGAATTTTATGACCTAAGCTGGAGGCAGCCATAGCCGATTTCGATGCCGAGCTACCTTAGTAACAAACCATTTGAAATTTTAAAGGGAGTTCCATCAGAAACAGAGTGAAACAAACACAATCATGTGCTGAGAAATTACCCGTAACGGATAAACGGGTTCTTAATTTACTAAAGAATATTCAGAAAAGAAAAAAGAATTGCCACTATCTTAGGTAATCTAGACCAGAGTTAACTTTTTGTTACCTCGGAAAAATGTTATCGAAACAACCCAGATTGATAATAGATTTTGTTAGAACTAGATCGATCAAAAAAAGGAATGAATTTTTCTTGAGTGGAATTTGTTCTACAAGTTGTAGTGCAATTGAAGAATTGAAGCGCGGTGTTTTGATAGGAACCACATAACTGAAGAAGGTGAATTCATTGGGCCGCTGAAGTCCATTACCTAGTGGGGCTGTAATCCGAAAAAAAGGTGAGATGCATCATAATCCATATATACATGACATATTGTATTGGGTCAATTTCTACTTAAAGATGTATGCAAATAAATGGGAGATTCCGTCTGATAATTTATAATCGAATAGCAGTTAAAATCGACCGAATAACTAGCACAAGCCGGCAAACATAGCACTAGTTAGGTCCACTAATTCAACACCTAATTTGCAGCATTTCTAGAGGTGGATTTGCGGCATAATAACTTGAAACCTCGTGCATCTAAAGCACCTTTTACTAAGATTATTAAAATTGTATGTAAATCTAGAGTAATAGTATGATGGACCAAAAAGTTTCTGGACCCTATTGTTAAGAATAATGAATTACTATTCTCATTAATAGCATTTAACCAATCGGACAACCTAGATGTTTTGATCCGTTCATATTGAAGATAAAAGTACATCGAACCCATATGAAGTTTTCCCATGAGCCGATTGTATCAATTGAGCAAATATTGGTTCGATCAAAATTTGATTTTCCGAAATATCAAAAACAAGCATGACATCATTATGAACATAAAGACCCAAGGTATGGAATCCCAAAAGAGATTGACCCAACTTAAATGAGATATGATAGCTTCCTTATGGTCTAATATTCTTGTCAATATATTATCTTCGTTTTGCTCTTGGTTGTAATCTCTAATGAAAAAGATAGCTCCATGAGCGCTCATGTCATGATGAATCCTGCGATATATTGGTAACTGGTATATAATGCAGCTTGAGTAGTAAAGTCTTGTACTATGAATGCATAAGTAGGTAAATAGTACATGTGTTGCGCTACCAAGAATGTAATAACCCCTAAAGAAGCCTAATCAAGGCCTAATTGAAAATGAAGCGAAATTGTTGATTGTATCATAAAGACCCTTATGCCCACGTCTCAATCCTGGAGGAATATGTGCATCTAAAAGATCCTTGATACTGGGTTCGATTCCAAAATTAGTTCTATACATATGACCAACAACAAGAAAAATAAATGCAATAGCTAAATGATGATGAGCCATATCAGTCAGCCACAAACTTTATGTTCAAGAAGGGTTAGAATGATTGATCCTACTACTTGGGAGGTCCCAAGTAAATGACTACTTGAATCAGAGTTTTGAGCATAAAGATTTCACTGACCTGTAAAAAAGTGGGCCTAACCTTGGGGATGCAGTAATACATCTAAGAAATTATTCCATCGGACCTATACCCCCATCTGGATTTAGGAATAGCGGCATGTACTAAATATCCTGTCCAAGCCAAGGAACTTACATCAAAGAGTCCTGACAAATAATGAAACAGCCGAGATTCGGCATTTTTGAATCACGAAACGCTTTGTTTCCATTTTGATTGTAAGTGCAGCCAACCCGTTATTAAGGATATGGTAGAAAGAAATAATAGAAAAAGAACTCCGCTATAAAGATCTTCAATAATGCGTAAAGCGATTGTATACCACCATTGATAAACACCAGAATACGCAATATTCACTGGGCCGAGGATCCCAAATTGCATTAGCAATAGGCCTTATGTGTAAAGGGTCTTGTACCCATGATTCAGAATTTCCTTGCTACATGAAATAGATTTTCGAAAATCCACAGAAAAATTATTGCTAATTGACCAAAGTGGGAAACAAAAATATTAGATAAAGACCTTCCTCAATAATATCATCATGACTCTCGAAGTCATGTGCGGTAGCAATACCTAACCAAATACGACGAGTAGTGGGGTTTTGAGCTAACCTTTGACTAAACCTTGGAAATCTTAATGGCATAATGCCTTTCAAATCCTCTCAGCCATTATCCTACTGCAATAATTATTGTTAAGAAGAATGCCCATTTTGTGGCAATTCCACCTAGAAAGTAATAAGTTCCTCCTATAGCACGTCATTGTACAATGCTCAAGGCTCTTGGCTGAATAACAAGAGCAACTTTTAATTTATTATGAGTCCAAACGATAGATTCAATAAGTTCTTGCCAATAACCACGCCCACTGAATAGAAACACTAAACTAAAAGTCCATACAAAATCTGCACCTAGGAAAAAAAAAAGGCCATATGCAGATAACGAAGAACCATAAGACTGAATAACCCGGGATGCCTATGCCCATAAGAAATTCCGAAGCCCCCCATTAATAGTAATAGAACTCTATGCGGACTTTCCTCCCGTGATATAAGTTACTACCCCTTGATCACTTATATTGCCCCAAACATCTTATTGCATTTTCCAGCTGAAATGGAATATTACAACCGAAATAAAATTGTACATCCAGAATATTACAAGCCGATACTTGACATGTACCCCCTATTCTCCCATCACAAGAAAACGAAAACCACTATTACTCCAAACCAAACACGCTTAACTTTAGAATTTTTATAAGATATACTCCCGAAAAAAAGATATATTTTGTTGGTAAACACACTATGTAGCACCAATACGTTAACAAGTATTTTAAAATACGTATTCAATATAATACGTTTAAATACCCAAAATACGTATTAAAACGTTTTTGTTTTTGTTTTTATTTTTAATAAATGCAATACGTATTTAATACGGTCAAATACGCTTTTATAAAAGTCAAACACGTATATTAGGGTTTTATATACCAAAAATAGTAAAAATAAAGAATATACTTAACTATTTAATCGCTTTGTGAGGAGGAGACGCCACGCCACTTTCATCTTTTGTACCTTGCGCCGCCGGAGCTGTTGCGCCACCGCCCGCCGCCGCCGAGCTGTTGCGCCATCGCCCGCCATGGCTTGGAGCTGTTGCGCCATCGCCCCCGCCGCTCATGTCGCTTTGGTAACTATTTCACGTTTAAGTGTCTGCTTTTTTGCCGCTTGTTTTTTTTTGTATGAGAGATGTTGATTTGTTGGTATGAGTAGCCCATGTCTTTGGCGATGCAGTTGTATCCTACTATAGGCAACTATGAATAGTGAAGAATACTATTGATGAACAGTGAACATTGTGACATCATTATCTTGACTCCAATGAGAAAGCATTAAGTGAACAGAATACTTTCTACCGTGGAGCTTGCCTTGGCTTTGATTGAAGGCTTGCAGCAAGTGTGCAAGTATGCAGCAATTCATTTTGATTCTTTTGTATTTGACAATTTGTTAACTAATGATTTGATTAATTAATTGTAATATATTGATTTATTTATTTGTATATATTAATTGTAAATTATTAAATTTGTATTCATCTTTTGTATATGTTAACAATATTCATCTTTTGTATCATAATTCATACCTATAAAAACTAATTAATTATTAACTTGATTTGGGATTTCTATAGATTAATTAATTGTAAAATAATCATTGTGAACAACATTGCGCTTTGAATTTTGAGAAAATTCTTTATTTGAATTAAAAACATAAATTTCATTTTGTAATATGTTCGTGCCTCGTTGATTGCAGATTTTTAAGGCCTTTTAGATGGCCTCCACTAATTCATCCGGATCGATTTCTCAAGTATCATCCTCGTCTACAAGTGTAAATTTGGATAGCCGTAAACCTTTGTGGAGATATGTCACAATATTTGGGCCAGTAGAAAGTTGTAGTGGAAGTGTATCTTGGCAATGTAATTTTTGTCAAATACAAAAAAAGACCACATATACCCGAGTTGTGAGCCATTTATTGAAGCGGGGTGGTGGGATTAAGGCTTGCCACAAAGTGGCGAGAAAGATATGTCGGATATCGTAAATTAATAGAAGAAGAAAGAAAACAAATAATTAATACTCCCAAGCTGTACTAACGCCTTCTACAAGATTTTCAAGTGAAGTATATAAAGGCTACAATGATTGAAAGAAAAGAAAAGGGAGTGATAGTTCTTGACGACTCTTGGCAAAGCTTTCAATATTCAAGGTCGCAACACCTTGAATGCTTTAATTGCACGATTCTTCACGCATCGGGCTTGCCATTTCATTTGGCAAGAAGTCCTTACTATGTCGCTAGCTTCTCCTACCGCCAATCATAATTTAGGAGGTTATGTGCCACCTGGGTACAACATGTTGAGAACATCTCTCCTCCAACAAGAAAAGGCCAATGTAGAGACGTTGTTGCAACCCATTAAAACTACTTGGCGTGAAAAAGGAGTTAGCATTGTGAGTGATGGATGGAGTGATTCACAAAGAAGACCGTTAATCAATTTTATGGTCGTCACCGAAAGTGGACCCATGTTTTTGAAGGCCGTTGACTGTTCAGGGGAAATTAAAGATAAATTCTTTATTTTTAATTTGTTGAAAGAAGTTATTGATGAAGTAGGTCCCCAAAATGTGGTCCAAGTAATCACAGACAATGCTAAGAATTGTTCGTCTGCTGGACTTCTTGTGGAAGGGTTGTATCCTAATATTGTTTGGACGCCATGTGTTGTTCATACACTCAATTTGGCATTGCAGAATATATGTGCTGCGAAGAATGTTGAAAATAATCAAGAAACTTTTGGGTTATGCTCTTGGATCTCCGATGTTGCAGCAGATGCCAATATGATCAAGAACTTCATCATGAATCATGGTATGAGGTTAGCTATGTTTAACACATTTGTCCCTCTAAAATTGCTATCAATTGCTGCAACTCGATTTGCTTTTGTTATTGTGATGTTGAAGCGGTTTAAACTTCTAAAGAGGAGCCTTAGTGAGATGGTGATAAGTGAACATTGGGATTCTTATCGAGAAGATGATGTAGAAAAGGCAAGCTTGGTGAAAATGAAAGTATTAGATGACATTTGGTGGGATAAGATTGATTATATACTTTCATTTACAACTCCTTCAGTATGACATGCTTGAGCTTGTGACACGATAGGCCGTGTCTTCACTTGGTTTATGATATGTGGGACTCAATGATAGAAAAAGTGAAAAGGCAATATACAAGTATGAAAGAATCGAACTTCATGAGTCGTCTAACTTCTATGATGTGGTTCATGCCATCTTAGTAAGTCGTTGAACAAAACAACACTCCACTCCATTGCTTGGCTCATTCACTAAATCCAAGGTAACAATTGCAGCTTAAGTGTTTTAATTTTATTACTTTTATATTGTTTTACTATTATTATATAAGTTTTTTTATTAGATATTACAGTGATCAATGGCTTAATGAAGACCCCTCCCGAGTCCCTCCGCATAGGGATGATGAAGTTGCCAAGGAAAGAATTAAATGTTTAAAGAAGTATTTTCGGATCTTTGCACAAAGGAGGATTGTGACAACGGAGTATGGTAATTTCTCTACCATGTCAGCGGATTTCGCTGATTCTGACTCGATTGAGCAACGTTACGACTTGGATCCTAAGATTTGGTGGGTGACATATGGTACAAGTGCCCCAACTCTTCAAGGTTTAGCATTCAAGCTACTTGTTCAACCTTCATCCTCATCATGTGCTGAGAGAAACTGGAGCACGTACTCTTTTATCCACTCATTGCGAAGAAATAAGATGACACCAAAACGTGCTGAAGATTTGGTTTTCATTCATAGCAATCTTCGTTTGTTATCCAGAAGAACACCTGAATACTTCAAAGGAGAAACTAAGTTGTGGGATATTGGAGGAGACAACTTTGGTACGTTTGAGGATGTTGGAGATCTCGAGATTGCGCAATTATCGCTTGATGAGCCAGAGATGGAAAGCATTGTCTTCACCGAAGATGGAAATGAGGATGCAATAGATGTTGAGGAGGATGAAGAGGAGGATTTGATGACTTAATATTATTTTAGTGTGTGTTTTTTAATTGAAAAATCGAAGAAGACTTTGTTTAGTGTGATTTATTGTACCAAGACTCTATGACTAAGATTATTATTTGAGATTTTTAATTAACTAGTTAATTGCTTTATTTTGAATTTTGATATGCACGATTCTACATGAATTTAATAATAATAATAATAATAATAATAATAATAATAATAATAATAATATAAAAATATAATAAAAATATAAACGTATTTTTAACGTATTCGTATTTGAATTTTTAGAAGATTGACGTATTTTCGTATCGTATCGTATCGCGTATTCGTATTTGTATTGGTGCTTCATAGGTAGCACATATCATACCTATATATTCTCAAAATTCCTCTTATTTCGTCCTTTAAACCCTTCTCGAATATGTATTCACATACATACATATTCTCAAAATTCCTCTAAATTCGGAGTTCATTCATGTACTACTTCGTTTTGAAACCTTAACCAAAGTCATTCATCATCTATGCTTTTGAGCATCAGTTATCACTTTGTACTTCTGCCTCGAACATATGTGATCAAAGTTGATCTGGCTCAACTGAGTGGAACCATACTTCTTTTAGGACCAACAGAATTCCAAACCAGATTGTACCAGCACAAATCGGCTCTTGGACTTGTGGGCCTGGATTTGACTAGTTTAAACCTATGTCATATTATAGGCCCACACAAAGCACGAAAAAACCTGCAATTCAGGTGGGCCTATACTTCACTGCAAAAATTAATCCAAATAATTTTCGGGCCGGACCGACCCAATAGTCCTAAAACTCTGTGTATAAGTTTGTGCATGCATTAGTCGGCAAGCAACCAGATAATCACAATCATTATGCTCAAGTCCTTCATCTTTAAAATACAACATGCTTTCATAAATGTATAAAATTACTGCACGAATTTCAAGACCCAAATGAAGATAGAATACTCTAGTTCACTTTGTGTTTTCATGTCAAATTTTATGATTTGGATGATAGTTTTATAAAAAGAAAGTGTGGAAGATGTGGGTGAAAATTAACACGGGACAAAAGATGCACAGCAAGACTAGGTGAAATCTGCCTCAAATAAAAATGTAACAGAGAAATCAAACTAGTCCATAAAGCGAAACCAAAGGAAAGATGAAATTCTACTTTCAGCACATATGGCGGTCGGTTGTGCTGCATTTACTCGGCTTACGGAGGATGCAGAGGAGAGACTGGGAAAGGAACCGGTGGGAGCAGCTGCGACAAAGATTTAAACCTCCCAAACCTGGCACTTGGTTCACCTAGGCCTTACACCATCTATATGCTGTATGTTTACATACACTACTACATGAAACGTGAAGGCTTCATAAATACAAATAACAAACTTCTTTCAGGTATCACTATAAATACAAATAACAAACTTCTTTCAGTTGCATAGATATCGCATGTGATGTACAGATCCTAACAGCGGCAGTGATTATTTTCCTGGCAACACGAGAGATCACGGCTAGTGGTTTTGCACAAAGACTTCTACTACCTTTTTTTACAATATGTTACAGCTCAACAAACATGGTGGAAACTATCACCGAGCAAGAGCATTCCATGAGCAAAAATCTACGTCCAAAAGGCATCAAATCACAATCATGGTGATGTAAAGCAGTAGCTATGGAAGGTAGGAGTTTTGGATATCATACCATAATATTGTATCTTCACTCTACAATATCCAAGTAAGGTGATCCAATCGTTCAATCATTTATTGAGCATCTGCATTTCTTTTGATGCTCGGTTAGATCCTGCGAAACACAAATATTCTAAATGGATAAACTGATATGAAGGAAAACAACTCGAGAAAGCTGAAATTATTGAAGGAGAAATCAACTTCTAAACAGCAAGCATGCTTTCAGGAATTGGAAAGTAGAGTCTGCTGCTTGCAGAACTGGCAAAATTAATTACAAGATAAATTTATGTAGTGCAAGCAAGTGTACTATAGTGAATTTTATACCCTTTTATTAACTGGGATATCGTAGATTTTCTCATACAACCTCGTTTGACAACCAAACTCCCTTAATTTAAGTTGGCTGGGGTAGGGCCTTCCAAGATCTTGAACTAAGCGATCTATACATGCCTTAGTTACTTGACTTGAGCATTTTGTTCAGTGAAGATGATGCTTAAAAGTTACTGAAGAAAAGGGTAGAAGTAATAGAGCATAAGTGAAACATTAACAAGCTAAAAAATTGTTTGCACCCACAATCACTTCGCAAATGGCTAAAACCATCTAATCGAAGAAACAGGATTTTACTCTACAACCTTTGGAGCTACTGCATTGTTAAGGAATGTAGACACGGTTCATATGGAAAAGTTTTCAACCATAGAGATCTTTTCCAAGCTGATAATATTGATATCCACTAGCTATGAGGGAAAGGAAAAAAGAATGTGGCCAAGGGAAAAGTTTCCGAGATCTTCTCCAAACCACCTCATTAAATTCTTTTGTCTTACTTCTTAGATTACTCAGAGGAAAAGAAAAAAAAAAGAGGTAATAGAAAACATTGATATAAAACAAATAAATCACGTAGTAATGAAGAAAAGTCCTGAATTGTTGGCAATATGGTTGATCAACCCTAAACTGTTAATAAAATGGGAAAATAAACAACCTGGATCTCTTTCTGCAGATGCTTGACATAAGCCACAGCTTCTTCTAACATGTCTGCGGTGTTCGTTTGCTGCAAGAAGGAAAATCAAAAGATTGCATCAAAGCTCATGAAAATTTTGAAACCAAAGTAGTTAAGAGGTATGGAGTAAATCTTTTAGAGAGTTGCTCATTAAGAAGCAAAAGGAATAGTTCTAAATCACTCCAATAAGAATGTGGTGCAAAAATATCAACTTTTACTTTGATAAAGTTCACCAATTATATATTAAGAGATCAATACAATTAATAGTAGCATAACATCGAAAGTCCCATCCATATTATAATAAATTTTGCTCGTCTAAAACTCGGTGTGAAATAAACTCTTGCCTTGCCTGGATTGACTACCATGTGTACACATAAAAGGGAGGAAATATCTGGACAGGAATTGATGGAAAGTCATAATGCATTTGAGCACCACATGCTTCTTTTTTTCAGCAAGACTAGATACAGTTTATCAGAATAGAAAGGTACATAATATAGCAAGCTTATATGATATTCACCTTATCCATATTAGGGACAAGTTCTTGAAGCTTCCTTATCCTGTCACTAATCCGCGTTCTTCGCTCCTGATCATGTATTCAATAGAGGAACCAATTCAACCAAGGCATAATCTAATCAGTGCCACAAATAAGATGAACCAAATAAGTAAAATTACTTGAGTACCCTTTCAGCAATGCTGCGAGGATGGGTAGCACAGCCACGTTTTGCTCGTACCCTACACATAACTGAGTCCTCCAAAGGATTCTCCATATCAAGATCCAATGACCCACCAGAGCCTTGCAACTGCCTACGCGTCTCTCCTTTCTTCAGCAACAAAACCAAAATGAAAACTACTATTCTAGGATAGAGAACATTTACAAGGGACGTCATCAGCATGAAGCACCCAACTTAAAGCTACCATAAACAGCCAGCATGGGATGTATATGCAACAATAAATGACTAGTTATTACTAAGAAGCAAGTACATCTATGTTGTCCATTAAGCCACATAGTGCTTCCTATGGAAAAGAATAGGTCATTCACTTACAGTATAGAAATGCTAGATTTAGTGTTATGTCAAATATGTTGTGTTTCCTATTCAAAAATAAATAATTAGTGACTCTCAGCTGCTATTACCATATAACCAAAGTGCACAAGATTATACTCTAAACTATCAGTTACGAATGATGGGAAGTTCAATATGGAGTAAGAACTATCATCACTGTGATTCTCCAAATCAATGGACCATAATACTAAATTATATCACCAACGAATTTTCACTATTCCTCACATGCAATTGTAAGATACGTGCTTATGTGCTTCAAATTTATGTTACCAAATATTCAAAAGCTAAATCATTTATACCATCTGAACACAATTTCGTAATTCATTAATTAAGAATAAAGTCCACGTCTCAAATAGAGAACTCCACATTCAGGACAATATTAGTGTCTTCCATATAAATTCACTTCACAAAAGTATACTTGAGGCTATATTTCCCAACTCAACGAGCACATACGTAATTCCAAGAAATCAATAATCAGTAGTCATTTCATATAAAACCGATAATCATTCATTTCCTAAAGTTCCACGGTCAAATATTCCCGTTATTATTCGTTTCAAAAAGATTCCATCTTTTACTAATTTGATCATATGAATCTTGTTCTTCCTCAAACTTAGTCTAACCAAAAGCATAATTAGTTGCGAGAAGTAGAACTTGGAACCTGTGAGGCCAAAACAAAGAAGCAAAAACAATGATGCTTCCTGGCTGAATCATAATTCATCAAATATGACTAAAAAGACGTTTGATCTAATCCATACCACATGAGTAGAAGAAGACGACGAGGGCGACTTTTTCGGCGAAATCCTATCCAAATCCTCCGCCTCGCGTGCGCGCTTAGCTGAAGTCGCCGGCAGGAGCTCGTAATCAGCCGGAATCCCTAAGTTCGAAAAGAACCCTTCAGAGCTATTAAGCAGAGATAAGAACTCCGCCGGTGAGCTATTCATCCGCAGGAAATTGCTAAACCCGCCGCCGCCAGCGGACTCCAGCAGCTCGAGGTCGACGTCGGCGACGGAGGCATTGGGCGGCGGAGGCGGTCTAGGAATATCCAAAACGGCGTCGGGTAAGACCTGCTCCTCGTCCGATTCGAGCAACGCTTCCAACCAAGTCGCCGGAGCTGACCGGTATCTAGCGAGGCCACCGCCATCGCTCCGAGTCAGCTCAGCGCTTCCGCTGCCGCGCGGCGGTTGCATCTGCCGAATCAATACAGTTGGTTTTTTGTTATTTTCTCTTTTTCTTGGTGCAATTTGTTTTACTTTTAATTATTATTTTCCTTATCTAGATACCAGGTGATTTATGTTGAGTTTCAACTTTTCCGGGGTTCGCCTCAAGTTCGATTTCCTGAAGTTTTCTGCAGTGCGGTCGTTTTATACCAAATTCGTGTTTAGATGAGTCACTGGATTCCCATCGAAAGCGATGGGACTCATCAAAAGAGGAAGCTACAATAGCACATTTTCCTAACTCGTAGATCGACTTATTCTCATTTTTGTATAAGATTTTTGCTTCTTGAAATATTTAAGGAAGAAAAGCTGGGATTTTGTTGCACTGTATTTGAAATAAATTAAGGTAAAAGACTAGTAGAAAAGAAATATCAAATTTGCACACTTTATATATATATATATATATATGGGGGTGAAAATGAATCTAGAAGGACTCGAAATTCCCTCCACACTAAATTAATAAATTGCTAATCTTGGGAGAGTGAAATGTCTACATAAAATGAAAATAGAGACAGGTCACAAATGCCTAAGAGGCAAGATTTTTACAAGCTACAAAGATTTTTAATGTAATGGGAGAAAACAAAATAGTGCTTAGTAATCAACAGTCCAAATCTATAGGTAACACCAATTCATATATCATCACTACAAAAAAGATCATCTCCGATGCTGCAGAGTGCAGAGCATGTTCATTCCATTATCTCCTGATTCGCGTTAACTTATCATGCATCAATCAAACCAACATACTCTGTATAGTCTATAATTAGTCACATTTGATATTCCTGTAAATTCTCCTCACAAACAAGTTAGAGCCCAGGTATCCAACGGCACCTGAAAATCGAGCAAAATATGTTAATTATGTTCATTTTCTGATGGCAGGTCGTTTAAGCTGAGTTAAAGACGAGCAAACTTACCACAGAGGATTCCCAGACCCAGACAGAACATCAAAGTGTATCCAAAATAAAAGCTGGTCTGGAAGAAACCCGACATCTTAGTCTTGACGTGATAGTAGTATATAGAATAGAAGTATACATATAGAGCGGTTGAAGCTGCAGAGAAGAATGAAGTCCACTGCCAGTGGTAGTTCTCAGCATTCAGTAAGAAATATGTCCCCACAATTGTCACGCAAATGGTGACAATGATCAAAATTACAAAAACGAGAAGCATGAAGCCATAGACATAGTACACCTGTCAACAAGACAACCACATGAGTATGAGGAAAAGAATAAATGTCGGGAAGGAGCTTTGGATTAGGCGCATGTTTCAAAACAAGAACAACAAACATTGGATGGCAAAATGCTGTAGAAACAAGAAGCAAACAAGACCCGCAAAAGTGGAATTAAAAACCATAACTCCAGCGAGATTTTGCCAAAAAAAATCTAGATGTTACTCCACGAGGGGAAAATAACCATGTTAAAGCTCATAAAACCAATTAGCCGAACAATTCAAGGTATTCAACTTAAACCTATGGAAAGAAACCAGGCACATGTCAAAAGAAAGTTATTAGACACAATGTAAGACAACTAACATAGCCTACCAAACAAAAACAGAAAACAATTTACTTAATACAACATCTGGCAGCCATATACTTCCATGAAAAGTATAATGTACCTTGTAATTCCAGAAGGAAGTGAAGACAAAATACATTTCGATAAAAATGCTTCCAAAGGGAAGCAGACCTCCCATGAGAGAGATAACTGATGGAGTCAGATACCATTTCTTCTCAGGAATTGGACGAGGAATGGTCTTGACTCGGCAAGGATTGTTTGGCGCACCACTCCAGTTTCTTCCAACAACAGTGCCAAGAAGAGCCAAGGGGAAAGAGATAAAAGCCCATATGACAAAAACAACCACCATGGTACCAAAGGGAATGGCAGCTAGAGACCCATAAAATATGGCAACTGTGTTTAAGATGAAGCCAATCCCAAAGCACAAGAAAGGGAAAAGTGATGCTGTAAGGATCATTGATGTTATCCACTTCTTACCTAACAAGATATAACAGAAGTAAGCACTACTAGACACACCAGTGAAGCATACAATAATTAGCTAATGTAAAATAGTACAATCACCAAACAATATGGAATTATGAGTAAAAGACATCATAGGCTTGTTAAAAGAGGACCAGCATGCTACATACCCCCATGACGTGAATACATGCCACCGCTCACATAACCAGCTATAAATGAGGTAAAAGCATAGCACACAATAAAGGTAGTTACAATAGCTCCTCTCCTGAGACATCAAATCAGAGCAGGTACAAGTTAAAACGATTAAGATGGAAAGAAACTGTGAGGATAAAAAAAAATCAGCACATCAGAACTAGGGAGTAGGGACAAACCCTGCCCCACATGGTATAAGTAGAAATAAATGTAACTAAGTAGTGAAGTTCAAATATGCTGAAAGAAGGCAGACAGATGGGTAACAGGAAAAGCGGTTTCATATAGCTGTGGCAGCAGAAGTTACAAAGATCAGAAAGACTAAAATTTCAATTCGAACAGGGTGGACAAAAGTTGGGTTCATAATACGTCGAAGGGGTGACATTGGTGCAAAATCTTATAAGGTGAATCATGAATTTCCACAAAAGAGGTGTTCCATAAATAATAATATCAATGAACTTCCCAGTACACAACACAGATTTTGTGTACATGATTCAATAACATTACTGTATAATATAACTAAAAGGATCATTCCAAGCTTTTTGTTCAATAAGAGACAAATGAATTTTAAAGAGGCTCAGGCATACCCAATGTACAGCATTCCAACAATAGCTAAAATAATGACCAGCAGAACAAGCGTTGCTAGTTGAGCACCAGTGCCAACAACAGCAGTGAGTAGAGCCAAATTCTGGGGAGGCCGAAACACATCACCATGAACAAGTTTCCAACCGGATTCTTCACTTACATCCCGTTCCTACAAAATTAAAAAAAAAAGTCTCGTAAGTATAAGCAAGCTTGAAAACACAGAAGTTTTTCCATTAGGATTTAGGACAACTCTTCGACAAACTTTCTATAGATAAAAGCTCCAAGGAACATAACACAGAAGCCCAATTCACAAACTTCTACATAACAAACAAGGACAGGACCAATAAGGTATGCCAAGAGAGATAATATTAAGAGTTATTACCAGTGTCTCGAGATCATCATCTTCCCGAGCATATTTTGCGTAGTCGTTGCGCAGTGTGCGCATTAATATCATCGACACCAAGCCAGTGAGGAAAATTACCATCATGAAAGAATTGAAGACAGAAAACCAATGGATCTGCAACGTGAAAATGCTTGGATGAGTTGGCGGTGAGAAATAAGCACACAACTGATGTTTCACCAATTATTGGAAGGTAGCTCCTCTTTTCCAGCATATACAGAAAAATGTTCGAATGCAAGAGCAGGAACATAAAAGTAGATTACTGACAGGGGCATGTTCACAGAAAACTTGATACATATACGAGCATGTACCTGGTGCTCAAAAAAGGGGTAATCCAGATATACATCAAAACGGCGCGCAAATGTGGTATTAGTTGGAGTCCATTTGACAGAGTAAGTCATATCCAGTGTTCTCCCCTCTTCAAGTGGCTTAGGGTTTTCTTGAGTGAGATTGACATGAATAATCTGCCAGTGCAAATTTCGGTTCAGATTGAACAAGCTGATAAAACTTGTTTGAATGAATTATCACATTGTAAAAATCCTCTCTTTTAAGCCAACCTGGTTCCCATTGTAGTTAATGACAAGACTTTTGTGAGTAAAGAGGACATGCTTGTTATCACGATTTCTATCGGGAAGAACCTCACCAATAAAACCTTCACAAAACAATTGGCAGTTCCATCAGAATTATATACAATCCCACAAGGGTTATAAACTATTGTATACAGATAAAAACATACCCCATAATGGCAGATCATCTGATTACAAGCAACCCACAACGGTATGCAAGAAAAAACACCAGTTAGAAAGGAACAATATATCTAGTTAAAAGAAATCTATCAAGCTCACTCAGCAGTAGTGGAAAGGAGAAAATCAAGATGGCCTTACCCATAAAAAATTCAAACCAGTAAGAATTGTCAATGGCATCCTTGAACTGTTTAGCTTTTGCTGCATCTAGTTCAATTTCACAAATTACAGCCTTTTCGACGTCCTCTGCAGAAAATATTGGTCACATATTTTACCTAAAGTTGTAGGGAATGAAAAGAAAACGGGAAATTAAAATAAGAAATGAGCTATTACTCTTAAACTTTATGTCGATTTGGCTATCGATAAGTTCATTCCCTCCAAGAACCTCACCAAGCCCACCCCACTTGTGAGCAGCATGTTTGGATGAGCGGCAAAACGGGAGGCTGTAATAATTATAGGTCTCCTGGGGGTTGTTATATGGGCCAACCTTGTTCACCCACAGGGTGACGGGATCATTAGCTTTGTACTGCAGATTAATCAAAAAAAAAAATATCAACCATAACAATGCTATCAATTCTTTGTGCATACATCTGAAACTAGAAATCTCTTGAATTGATGGTTAACATGAGTCGTAGAGATTTGAAATGCAAGAGATAAAAACTTGTCCAAATTATCTTACTTTTCCATTTAGAAATTGACGGAAGTATTACCGCATATGACTAAATGAACAGCCATGACACTTTGAGCAATTTGGTGCACATGGATAGATGAGAACAACATATCATTTAGTGCTCCAAATGAAAAAAACATTGGTGCAATTAAATGTCAAGCACATTCTTTGCTCCTGCAGATAACCAAAACACAAGAGAAAAAGAGAGGAATGGGTGGAGAGAAAAGAAGACTGCTGCTTTATTATTTCAGTAATTTATCTCATGGCTTCAATTTTTATCAACTTCAGCAATTCAATGGCAAGATAACAAACAAAAAATTAACATAGAAAAACAACCAATAGACTTGCATTCACCTGAATTCCGAAAATTATACTACTAATTTTCTTCCCAATTATTGCCATCAGCTAACAAAAATAAAATAAAAAACCTCGTCTCCCAATCTATATCACAAATAGCAGACAAGGAGAAAGAAGGAGCCAATAGTCGAAAAACGCATCGAACAGAAACTAAATTTTGCGAAGCAGAGGTAAAGACTGTGAGCAAGATCCACGTAACGCGAGTTCAGAAGCAAAAACAGAACAACATCACAAATTCCTCACCTTGCCGAGAACAGGAGAGGCGATGAACGAAAAGAAGATGGTGAGAAGGGCGAACGACCGGAGGGCGGACAGCATCGCTTCGTTGTCGACAAGGTCTGCCGGATCTGAATCAAGAAAAATTCGCGCAGAAATGCGGCAATTCGTGTTTCTCTCTCTGCTGATTTAAACGGAAATTAACTCAGATCTCACTAAACGATCGGATTCCTTTGCGAGAAATGGCTCGATTTATGCCGCCATTTGATTGAATCTGCGATCTTTCGAGCGTAGAGGAGAAAAGGAGAGGTGCAAATCTGGGTTTATGGCTTTCACCGAGTGACTGTGGCTCTCAGTAAAAGCTTATAATTAGTCTTCGCGCAAATGTTCCACGAAACTTCATTTTGGTACATTTTTCTATTTTTATTTCAACGTAGCGCACAAAGTTTTGGATATTATTCAACAAGTGTAGCACCCGCCCGTGCCGTGGTGTAGAGACATGAAGTCGACTATTAGTGAATTAGTTGATGTAGGTCAACTGAAATGATATGTTTCTTTCGTTATTGAGAATTCTCTGATTAGGGTGAAAAATTTGTATAATCCATATATTAAGTTTGATATTCTTCTTATCTCATATCTTAAGTGTGTTACTCTTTCTAACTAATTGTATAATTTTATCATTTAAAACATAAAAAAAACACGGATTCACACGCACAACTGACACAATCATTTTGATTCGAAAATTAATACTGTCTTTCTACCGGTGGCAAACCTCCTTCCCTGTCCCTTTTTCCGGCGGCCAACCATCCCCCCTCCCCTCTGCTTGCGACCAACCCCCTCTCTCTTTTTTTCCGGTGGCTAACCTTCCTCCCTCTCACATCTTAATCTATGCGGTCAAACATCCCTCCATCCCTCCGTCTCCCAACCATCCTCCCTCCCCACAACCAACCCCCTCTCTCTCCCTTTTCTCGACGACCAACCCTCCCCCCTTCCCATTTGTTTCCGTGCCAACCTCCTCCTTCCTTCCCATCATTGCCGCCACCTCCTCTCTTCCCTTTGTTTCCGTGCCAACGCCCTCCCTTCCCCGGCGGCCAACCCTCTCCCATGATATTTCATTCGTTTGTCTTTTTTATTGTGATGAATGATATTTTTGTAATTTTATTAGAAATTGATAAAAAGAGTAGTATGTTGAGTAAATTAAATAGGTATGTTAAAATTTGGGGTAATTGTCTTCATTAACATTATATATAATGTATTGTTGTTGTTATTTTATTATATGGTAGGTTGAATAAAATGAAATACAAAATTCCCATTTCCATTTTTGAAGAATGAATTTAGATACAACTAAAAGACTTAATTGGCACAATACTCTTCAAAATAGGAATCATATTTTCGAAACTTCTACGTACTATATATATATATATATATATATATATGAAAAGGTTCAAATAAAAACCTTTTATTTTAAGAAGTGTGTGAATATTTGTATTTAACATACTATAATAATACATTGCACTAATAATATTAAATAGTGCATCTATTTTATACATTCAGTATAAGTGATCCCATGGTTAAGATGTTTTTATTTTTTACCCCAATCATCTATATATACACACTAGTTTACAAATGATTTCATAAAAGAAAAGTCATCACAACTTAAAATCCTAAAATAACATTTATGAATATCTTCTCGTCACTAAAAGAAATATATAAATGGCGGTGGCATGTTTCTTATTCGTAAAAAGAAAATGTCATTGAAGAATACAAAAGGCTGAGTATTATAGTGATGATATGTGTGTATCGTGTCTGGTTTACCTTTTTTTCTTTTCTTATTTTTGTTATATATGCAATTCTTATTTGTTTGTGTCTACATGTATGTGTAAGAACTAAATGTCTGAATTATTAGGATTGGAATTTCGAGAAAGAACAAGAATTATATGATGTTTCCCATCAACTTATTTCGATATGTGGAATTTATAGAAAACTTATACTCTCCAACAACTTATAAGTTGTTTTAAGAACTTATAAGATATGGTATATTAAGAGCTTATAAGATGTTAAAGTGCTTGGATAACAAGGATAAACATGAAAATAAGAAAATATATCAGGGTTATTTTTATAGTTTTGTTGTAAATTATAATATCATTAACAAATAAGTTGGGTTTTGGAGCTTTTTTTTAATAGAGAGCTTATTTTGAAAACTTATAACTTCTCTAACAATTTAATTTGTCAGACACATTGATTGAGCTTATAAACTCTTAAACAACTTATAACCTGTTTTAAATACTTATAAACTCAGTCAAACACCCCATGGTATATAATATAACCGCTTAGTTAAATATTGGACCCCCCCCCCGCGGATAACCCAATGGGCTTGGAGAAGCGACATGGGCTCCAAACGCCCAAGATGTCCACAAAACTTTTTCCTTTATAACAGTTGAGTCATTTATTCCGGGAATTCTATATACAACTTTCGCCCTACTAATATATCTGCAAATTTACATAAAATAAAGATCGGAAATTAATGTTATATTTTACTCTTACGTGCGTTCTATTTTTACCATCTTTCACATGTTCTATAAGATAGATAATTTTCTTTAGGACATGATTGAATTTTTTTTTCAGGTAGCTTATTTTTTCTATTTTTCACTTCAATTCATGATAATATTATCATAGATAATTATGTGATAATATTTTTTCATATTTTTCACGCTATAGAACATTCAATAAAAAAATAAAAACCAGTAATATATATTTCTTTTCCATTTTTTCTCATCTTTCTTTTTTTCATGATAAACTTATAATGAAAGAGAACGTACCCTTATAATATTTATGGATGAATTGTTGTTTCATGTAAAAAAGAAAAACCTAAGAAAAGAATCTAACAGTATAGCCCTTATTAAGGAAAAAGAGAAAAAAATGTCCCAAAAAAACGAACGCTGCGGACTTAGAAAGTGGCAAGGAGGGGCTTTCACTGTCCTACCAAGCAAAATATTTATTTTAATTCTTACAAATAATGGAGTTATCAACATTTTATGCAAATCAATATGCCAAACCCCATCATTTAACTAATTTATAGAAAAATTGCATTTTTAAAACCCTGAACTGGAAATATAGAAAACGGTTTTACTAAGATTTTGTTTTCGTCCTGCCTCCGGACACACGTCTTCTAGGAAAAACACAAAATAACTCTTAAGTGGATGTAGGAATCTCATAAAAATGTTGTCGGAGTTTTGCGAGATATATAAATATATATATAAGGTATGGTTAACATGAGAAATATTTTTATCGTGAGAACATGAGAATAAAAAAAATGAATTCATTGTGAAAGTTGATAAATCTGTTGAATTGTATGGATGCCGAATTTTGGAGAGAATGAAGTAGTTTTGTCTAAATCTGGTAGTTTCAATTTTGTTGTTTTTACAGTTATTTTACTTATCCAGCTTAAGAGAACTTGAGATTTATCACATGGGAAACTATGTTTGAGACTGCTTCTTATATATATTGATTGAGTCGAGCTAAAATGAACTTTTAACAAACTACGTGGATAAGTCATTTAGTTTAGAAGTCGGTCCCTAGATAAAATCCATCAAATGGTGAGTTTAGGAGAATCAATGTTACTGTCTAAATGTTGTAGTTCTTTAATAACTGATTAAACATTAATGCCTTAATTAGGCAGTAGGATTATTGAGGACATGACCTTTGCTGGTCACCTAGGGAGGATATTGAGTTCTTGTTTGTGTGACTTGCGGTAAGACAGGAATAGTGTGCAAAAATAAAATATAGAAGGAAAATTGATGTGAAAATTGATGAATCTGTAAGGAAAGTTTATGTATCCAAAAAAATAGATTTTTTGTCTCTCATGAAATTCGAACTCTGAGTGAAAATTCAGAACTTTTGGATTCAGTAACTTTTCTAATATATGCATTAACTTTCATAGCTAATTCATTTTGTTCATAACATATTTGTATGGTTCTAAATTCTCACGTTAAAATAGTTTTTATTTAACCTCATTATATATATATATATATATATATATATATATGTGTGTGTGTGTGTGTGTGTGTGTGTGTGTGGAGTGGTGATCGTATGAACACTCATTAAAGTGTAAACATGAGGACAAATATCAACCCTTGATAAATCACACATGAACGCTTCAGATTTAATGCAAAAATTATGATGAATATGCACAAATGCACAATTATATGCAGAAATGTGCATATAATATATAGAAATTGATTCATGTACATATAATCTTTAACATACATAAATGAGAACAAATGATATACATTATATTTGGAAATCTCACGGTTATTTTTAAATGTGCATCTGAATTGGTTATATGTAGATTTCTACATATAATTATGCATTTGTGTATATGCATCATAATCTTTGCATTAAATCTGAAGCGTCTATATTGATTTATCAAATATTGATATTTGTTCTCATATTTATACTATAAGTAGTGTCAACACAAGAATCACTCCATATATATATATATAGGAAGGGGTTATGGTGAGAATAGATATATGTATAAGAAATAAGAAAGAATCTCAAGCATTGATTTAAAAAATGGATGTTCAGTTTAACATTAAAAATCGCCAAAATATATGCTACAACCGTGTAAGGGTTAATACTGGAAAAGTAAAAAAAATTCTCTCACCTTTAATGCACACGTCCGAATATGAAGGGCCACAGCAAATCTTTTCCATAATTATCGATCACGTATGCTGTGCCTTTCACAATATCTATGCAAGAGATATGATTGAATCTATGAACAACTCCCGATATTAGCATTAAACCTTCATATCCGTTCCTTTCTTATACCTTTTTATTCCATATTGAGCAAAAAAAACCCTTTTTGTTCGCGTTCTTTTATCTTCCTTTTTGCCTTTTTCCAGCGAAAATTCCAAAACTTTTGGTGCTTGTATTTCGCCTAGCTTTTGCCATATTAAGTGATAACTATTCAAAAGTCTGAACTTCGACATTCTTCTCAATGGCCGAAGAAGAACAGAGCAACAAACGTGGGAGAGTTCAGCGACGTAAAGATGGTAAATTGTTGCAAAATGATTCGTTTTTTAAGTTTTTATGTATCTTTGTATCTGTAAATTTTTGCAATTCTTTTGGGATCTGTTGTTGTGAACACACAAATGCATCGTTGATTATGCTGGGATTTTGGTAAATTTTTGTCCTTGTTTATTTATGCTTAGACGTGTAATTGATTAGTGGGTTTACTAGTTTTTGTGTGTTTTTTTGTTTTTTTTCTGTTTTTCTTTGAATTAAGCAGTTCAAAATGTTAAGTTAAATTTTCATATACTGTGATTTCTAGGGTTTTTGATACCTACATATATCGAAAAGTTTTGAACTGATAAATTTACAGAACATTTTTCAATTCGTTTCTGTATATATTGAAGATAATAAGCATAATATTTAGCACATATATGTCATAAATATTGCATATTATTAAAAGAATATTTCCCACTGTATGCGTAACTTTCTTGTACATAAAATATTAGTGTTGCACATTGATTGCTTAAGCGTTGCTCTTATACGCTTATTTATTGCATTTATTAATAAGTTCTTTTACATCTCCTAATAATTTTTTTTAATGAAAATAATATGTTTATAGCATTTACGTTGAATTTAATTGCATATTTTGTGATATAATCTTGAACATACATACAACTATGTTTGATAATCTATTACGAATGCTTTGTAATTTGTAACTGTTTGTTGCACTCTTTAATATGTAATTCAAAAACAATGACTTATATATATTTATAGCATTTATATGTATAAATTGTAGCATATTGTATTATATCTATTGCAAAATTTATCATATATGTTAATCAACTCATATGATAAATTTAGTATATTGAATAATATCAGATTATTTTAAACGTAATTGTTATTTATTTGTAGATCGGGGTAAGGTAAAGTTTCGTGAAGTTAACAAAAGAAAGGAAAAAGTTTGGATACTCACGAGCGAAGGAAAGAAAATATGGTGAAGCGGATCATATGTATATTACAACTGTATGTTGAATATAATAACAAATAAATTGGACATTACCTTTATATCTGTATCACATTCTATATTATGATTGATTCTTTTAATATTTATTAATTGTTGCTTCTACTTTTTTATGATTGATTCTATATTTATTACAACTGAGTGTAGCATCTGCACTGAATATATGTAGCTCATGAGCCAAATCATGTAGCATATATTATGTGTAGCATATAAGTACATAATTTACTATATATACTGAGTGTAGCATCTTCATGAATATATGTAGCTCTATAACAATTAAACTGTAGCATAAATTATTTGTAGCATATATATATGATTTTCTAAATATACTGATTGTTACATTTCCATTAATATATGTAGCTCGTTATATTCTTGATTGTTGCTAATACTATAGCATATATTATGTGTAGGATATATATAGTTGATTTACTATGTATACTAAGTGCTCCATCCATCGAATATATGTAGTTCGTGAACAAGAAAAGCAGAAGCGTACATTATGAGCTACATATATGTATAGCAAATGCTATATGTACTGATTATTGCATTTTCATGAATATATGTAGCTCATGAACGCCAAGACTGTAGCATATATTGTGTGTAGCATATACGTACATAATTTACTATATGTATTGAGTGTAGCATCTGCATGAATAAATGTAGCTCTATAACAACTAAAGCTGCAAACATAAATTATCGTAGCATATATCTATATGATTTACTAAATATCTTGATTGTTACATTTCCATTAATATATGTAGCTCGTTATATTTACTGATTGTTGCTTTTCCATATTATTCAAATAAATGTAGCTCACTAGTAATGTAGGAAAAACGAATGCAACATTAAATGAGAAATTTGATATACATATTATTCAAATATATTTGTTTTTTAATTTGTAGCAGCCATGTATGGATATTAATTTGACGGAAGATGGTTATTCTATTTATATAAGTTGCTATATTAAATGTTGATACTGATTAATAAAAATTATTTTTAGATCGTGGTAAAAAAAAGGTACCTGAAAGCGTTAGTAAAAAACGAGGAAAAAGTCTGGATATTGATAAAGATAAAAAGAAAAAACAGAGGGTTGAACCGGAAATAAGTACATTGGCAATAGAACATGTTCCACAAGAGGAAATTACTGATGCTTTGGTGGGTAAGGATACAAACAATGTCAAGAATGATGAAGAATTAGTTTTCCCAAAGTTGGCTAGCAGATGTAATATGAACACATATTTTAACACTCTTTCAAGTTAAATGATCGTCAAAAAGCTGCAATTGATGAGATGGGATTTGGCCATGTCCGAGATGTCAACATTAAAGAAGCGCCGACGACTAGCATATTGGGTTGTGGAAAATTTCAACCACAACTCCGAACCGATTCTCACGGTAATAGGAGACTACGTGTTACTCGGGAAGATGTTTTCGATTTATGGTTTCCCAAGAGGACGACGAGCGGTTAAAGCGATTTACGGGGACACACAAGTCACCATTGTTTGATGAGTGGATGACTTATTTCCACGGTACTCATCGGAATAGAGTAACCATTAAAATGTTACACAATGCTATTTTGAGTTGTAAAGGCGGTGGTGTCGGTTTAAAAGAAACTTTATGATAGTGTGCAATCTTCATTCATGGAAAGTACAGTGCGGGTATATTATACCTTACATTTCGAATTGTTTGGAAGATGTTGAGAGACTTGATCAATGGAATTGGGAGAGTATGTTATCGCAGTTTGATAGAAAACAAAACTGCTTGGAAAGAGAATAATGCTACCATGTTTGTGGGTCCATTCTTGTTTTAATGGTATTACATTATTAAAATTTTATGATTTTGTATAACTTTTAATCTGTAAATTATTCATATAGTGCTAATTTTAATTTTACTTTTGCGGGTTTTTATGTTGACGAGTAGGATACAAAATGCAAACGATTCCAAGAAATTACCCAATTATCTCAAATTGGAGTACTAAAACTTTGAGAAAAAGGAAATGGATGAGATGAAAGGAGGCAATTTGGGATGGTTATCCTTATGAAGCCATTGTGTTTGACACGGATCTTAATGAACCGATGGGTTGCATCCGAATGTAGTTACGATGGAAGGCATAAAGCGAGCAGAAAAGGAAGCAAGTGGTAGTGGGGAGGAGTTCTTGTTGAGGTCTTGTCTATTGCCAAACAAATTGCAACACTAAGTGTTGAAATGATGAAGCTTATTGAGTTTGCCGGCGGACATTGCAAGCACACGTTCTTTTCGAGAACCGTTGAGGCGCAATGAAGTCAATATCTTGTACGGCAATGCCGTTTCACAGCATACTACATTTATGAACAACACACAATGGGAGAAGATGAATCTTTCGGGACAATGAAGAAGTACAAAAGCTTTGGGATGGCGTTGATAAGCGGTGGCAAAGAAGGACGAGTATGTAAGTAAGATGGACGATATACCATCGTTCGACTTTGGACCGACACAAGCATGGAGGGCGAGAACAAGATGTGCAACAAATAGATGAAACAATGCAACAATGGACGAAACATATAGCGAGGTACATGTAGTCTTTTAAAATCCATACGTAATATAATTCGCTTAGTTTATCCAAACTAAGTGTTAAATTTTTCAACAATTGTTGCACTTTCTGTCAAATGTCATAATGTTATAAAAAGTGATTGCATTTGTTATTGTTAGTAAATATGAAGCTAAATGCGTTCTGTCAAAAAAACATAATAGTGGTTTATGGAACCAGTGATTTTACAATAGAAACTAATTTGTAGTGATTCTATCTGTATCTAATGTTGCATGTGCTTAACAATATGTATATATTGTTTAATAGGAATATTGATCCACCTCAAATGCCGTGTGATTAATGTTCTTATTTTTAATTTGCAGAAGCCGTGTGATGAGATTAATGAAACTGCACATGGAACAAGAGTGAATATTGGGCCACATCAAATGCCGCATGATGAACTCGTCCACGTAGCAAAAACCAAGGTTCTTTGAAATTTTGTATTGATTGTTGAATTTGACTTAATATGTCTTGATTGTTGCTTTTTCACGAATATGTGTATCTCATGAACACTAATACTATAGCGTATATTACGTGTAGGATATATATAGTTGATTTACTATGTATACTAAGTGCTCCATCCATGTCGAATATATGTAGTTCGTGAACAAGAAAAGCGAGCGTACATTATGAGCTACATATATGTATAGCAAATGCTATATGTACTGATTGTTGCATTTTCCTGAATATATGTAGCTCATGAACGCCAAGACTGTAGCATATATTGTGTGTAGCATATAAGTACATAATTTACTATATGTACTGAGTGTAGCATCTGCCTGAATATATGTAGCTCATGAATGCCAATATTGTAGCATATATTATGTGTAGCATATAAGTACATAATTTACAATATTTACTGAGTGTAGCATCTGCCTGAATATATGTAGCTCATGAACGCCAATACTGTAGCATATATTATGTGTAGCATATAAGTACATAATTTACTATATGTCCTGAGTGTAGCATCTGCATGAATATATGTAGCTCTATAACAACTAAAGCGTAGCATAAATTATCGTAGCATATATCTATATGATTTACTAAATATATTGATTGTTACATTTCCATTAATATATGTAGCTCGTTATATTTCTTGATTGTTGCTTTCCATATTATTCAAATAAATGTAGCTCACTAGTAATGTAGGAAAACGAATGCAACATTAAATGAGAAATTTGATATACATATTATTCAAATATATTTGTTTTTAATTTGCGCGACCATGTATGGATATTAATTTGACGGAAGATGGGCGGGTGAACATTGAACCAACTCTAATGCCACAACTGAACCGGTCATGAAGCAACAAAGAAGGTTCTTGTCGGATACAAACGAAAAAAAAAAAAAATAGATTCGATTTGGTTGTAATTAAGTGCATCTTAAATTTAACTATTTTGTAATATTGGTATGTATCTTATGATATGTTATTTTGTCTAACTATTGCTCTTGTTTGTGTAGATCTAATGTAAGCTATATATTGCTATGAATATGCATTTATTATTATTGAATTGCATCGTATAAGTAACTTGACTATAGTGCGCATATGTGCCTAATTTATTTAGCATTTTACGTAAATATTATATTATTTTGTAAATTGTCTACCGAATATGTATTGATTCATAATGCTTGTAGATTGCAAAACATTGTGATTGCAACAACGAAAAAGTCTGAGCGATATTTTAACGAGTAAGCCCATTGTTTTGAAATCTCCATATGTTATCGAAATGTCGGTAGCATCTAAAAGCCTCACGAAGACGAAACAAAATTTGGGATTTATGCTCTGCAACTCTACAGGATGAGTATGGACATTTTAACATATTTATTTGTATAAGCTTTGAATGTTTATGACTAAATATTTTATTTTAACAGAGAAACTGTGTTGTTTGCGCATGAGTTGTTGAACTAACAAAAAAACATGTGGCTACATTGAAAAGGGATAACACTATAGGAGTTGGTGTAGTTGATGCTTGGTGTCTAATATTTAATAACTTGGAGAAGAGTCGTTGTGAAAGTTCACCAACACGATTCTTTGCAAGTACTTTTGTTGCTGTAAGTTATATTTTTTTAAGTATTCGATATCGCATATTTTATGATATATCACTTTTTAGATTATTTGTTAAATATCTATTGTGAGACGGACTCAATTGTTAAAGCGAGGATTGTCAAACGGCGAGAAGGAATCATTTTTGAAAATCATCCACCGAGTTAGAAGCCAACCCACATCTCAAACTAAATGACATTGACCTTGTAAGTTTGTTTTACTATGTATATATATATATATAGTTATTTTTATTTACAATTCAAATAATAATTTTTTTTTCTTGTACATGTAGTTTTTCTTTCCTATATATAGAGCTAAACAATACTTTGCAATATGCGTCGACGTGAAGAATGGTAAAAATTTTGTGATAGATAGTATGAATGATTCTGCAACAAAATATCGGCCAGAAAAGTATGATGATCTACTAACTAACTTGGTATGTTTTGTATTATAATTTATCTTTACTATATATTATTAATTCAAAATCATTTTACATACTTCTTATTAATATACAACATATTGATTTTTGCAGCGTTCCATACTATCAGAATACTTGATTTTCAGGGATTACACTACAAAAGCAAGAATGGTTGAAAGAGTTAACTTCAAATTCCACCAATAAAATGGGCAATGAAAAAATACGGTTGATAGTGGAATATACTTATTACGACACCTAGAGACTTTCATGGGTGACTTGTCCGTTAAGCGGGTTTCGGATTTCTCGCTAATCATTCCAAACAATTGTTGCTTATGCGTGTTCGCTCTCTTGACAATGATGAGTTGGGAACACAACATCATGAAGACCGCAGATGTTCTTTGAAGCAAATGCTTATTATCGTGTTATTTGTTGAAACAAATTTCAAACACGAAAAGTTCTTTGTTTGGTTGATATCATTATATGTAATTTATGTAGTGACATTTAGATTTATTTTCTATGCAACAATTTTCATTATCTTTGTCTACGAACTCGGATTTTTATATAACTATTCTTGAATTGACATTGTTTCGATGATTTTAAATTTTCTTTTCCATATTATATTTGTTCATACCATTTTAATAATTTTATAAAAGCAGTGCAGCAGAAAATATGAAAATGCAACATTAATTAACGCTAAAAGCTATGATTTTAACTATATATTGCAACATCAAAATGTATATACGCTATGTATCAGTTTTTTACACAACATATATTATTTTATGATGCGTTCTTCAATTTTTAAAAATGTTTTCGACGTCCAACTGCAATCATTTATCAGTGCTACATTCATTTAATCCATATAATATTACTTATAATTATCATATAAGTTTAAAGTAATTCGTATTACATGTCTTTAATATAAATGCAACATTAATTAAAGCTTACAGCTATGATTTTAACTATATATTGCAACATCAAAATGTATGTACGCTATGTATCAGGTTTTTACACCACATATATTATTTTATGATGTGTTCTTCAATTGTTAAAAATGTTTTCGACGTCCAACGACATTCATTTATCGATGCTACATTCATTTAATCCATATAATATTACTTATAATTAGCATATAATTTTAAAGTAATTATTACATATCTTTAATATAAATGCAACATTAATTAAAGCTATGACTATGAATTTAACTATAAATTGCAACATCAAAATGTATGTACGATATGCATCAATTTTGTAAACCACATATATTATTTTATGATTCGTTCTTCTGTTGTTAAAAATGTTTTCGAAGTCAATCGACATTATTTTATCAGTGCTAACTTCATTTAGTAAATATAATATTACTTATAATTAGCATATAATTTTTAAGTAATTCGTATTACATGTATTAAATATAAATTCAACATTATTTAACTCTAAAAGCTATGAATGTAACTATAAAATGCAACAGAAAAATGTATGTACGATATGTATCAGTTTTTTTAACCACATATATTATTTTATGATGTGTTCGTCAGTTTTAAATATGTTTTCAACATCAAACGTCATTCATTTATCAGGGCTACCTTCATTTATGCAATATAATAATACTTATAATTAGCATATGATTTTTAATTATTTCGTATTACATGTATTAAAATAAAATGTTGCTGTATTTATTGATATATAAAATATACTATAAGTATTGCATTTAGTATGAAAATAAATAGCATTTGATGTGTTTATTTTTAGCAAATTGTGATTCATCTTTTGTAAAATCTAAACTGTAATGAGTATTTTATTTTATTCATCTTGAATGTAGCTTCTGTATAAAACAAGTATATCACATAAACATTCGAAAATTGACACATTATATGAAGAACTATTAAGAATACTTAATATAATTGCGTATAAGTAAAAAAATTCACATTTAATATATGAACTTTTAAACAAACACAAACATAACATTAATATAACTTGGCAAATGTATCTAAAAATCGTCAAAAATGTTTACCAAAATCTAAGCCTTATTATTCTGCGGACAATTTCTTGAATCATGATTGGTCATTGTGTTGCATTTGCGATATAGTCTCTTGACGATGGCATTGCTATGGCCTTTTCTCTATTAGATTTCTTCCTGTTTGCACTACCTTTGGTACTAACTACACTCGGAGGATGTAATCTTACCGATGACGATTTATCTGAACCATAATACTTCTCAAACATGCCCTCTTTGCCTTTATCAACAACATTCATATCATCATCTGATGCAAATTTAGCACTAGCTTCTTTAAGTATAACCAACAGTTCTGCAGTTCGATCCGGATCACCATCAACTAAACCAATGCATTTACAAGCCTCGGAAAACAACTCATTAATTCCATTACCATTGGAACAATGGTTTTTCTTACGTTCTCTGACAACATCATAACATGCAAACTTGGTCCATCGACGACATATATACTTCTCAGGAATTGATTTCATATTCATGTTCATCATCATGACAAATATATGCTTACACAATAATCATTTCTGTATATAATACTTGCATGAACATGAAAATGAATCATGAGAACCAACACGTTCAACTTCAAATTTGCATCCATCATTGTCAACAACTACGTAACACACAAAATCAGGTTGATCCATAATAGACAATATACGACACTCTTGCACAACACTTTCAATCTCAGCTTGTACCTTAACGAATAAAGTATTCGTATACATTCTTGCGCATGACTTCAATAGGAAAATTTGTTTTAACATCAGGAACACCTGTTTCATTTTTGAAGCTAAGTTTATCATGTGTATTACGCTGCGCGTCAATAGCACTCTCATAATGCATATAAAACTCAGCCAAATCCGAATTAGGATTAAGATACTGTCGGAAGAAGTTATTCTCGCTTTCAGATAGTGAAGTTGTCTTAAACAACCCACTCATAGAAAAATCTCGAAAATACGCTGGTATCCAATATGAACGCATAGAAAAAATCTTACCAAACCACTTGTGACCCGACAGACCGTACTCATCAATCAATTCATTCCATTGTATCTCAAAAGCATCAGGGTCAAGAAGCTCGGACCAAACAATGTTGTTGAATTTATGTTTAAATTCAGCATCATCATTCAAAGCTGAGGAATCTTCTCGCAACTTTGATCATAATATGCCACATCTGAATCTATGGCGTGTGTTGGAAGAACTTCAACAACCTTTTTCAAAGCGGATCCTCATCGATTATCAACATCTTGGATGACTATTCATACATTCAACAAATTTCATAAGCAACCACGAATAAGATTCAAAGTCCTCTCGGTTAGTAACCCGGCCAAATGTCACACACTTACCATGATTATCTACGCACGTGAATGGCGCAAAAATCATTTTGTACCTAATAAATTTAAAATACAATGAGAACAACACAAAACAATTATATTGCACAAAATAACAAATGTATTATTTAGCATTAATTAGCATGTATACTGACCTATTAGTCGAATATGTGGCATCAAACGACACAGCTTCGCCAAATATATGATAATTTTCAATGGAGATTGCGTCTGTCCAGAATAGACTCTTAACTTTTTTCTGCTCATCAACAATGTAATCAAACGTAAAACCAATACAAAACTCACGTTTGCGCTCCAACTTCTGTAATAAAATTTCACAATCTACTCCATTAGCAAACGCCCTCAAATCACGTGCATAATTCTTAAACTCAACGTTAGTACAACCGACGTCCTCAAAACTACCAACAAGCTCTTTAAAAAGTCTGAATGATCGCATAGGCCCTATGTTTGCTCTCCTGCATTTAGCAATAATCATTTCATGTGCAGGACTAATCTTTTTGTTACACTTCATAAGATGTTTGTAACTTTCTGATACCATATCATGGTTGTGACCTTCAATGAAATTCGAAACCACATAACCAACACCAGCATCTAAGCGAAATACTACACGCGCCATGCATCCTGATCTGGTAGACATCCTCATACATTTTTTACTTTTGGATTTTGCCTTGCTTGCAGCACTTAAATTAAAAATTTTAACACCTTCTTTGTTACAAACAACATAACGCCAAACAATTGTATCATCATCGGACTTGACTACGGTTGACAAACGCGCTTCAAATCCACATACAACTGAGTAATCACGATAAAAATTTTCACCGCCCTTTAAAGTTTTGAAAATCATTCCAACATATGGTTTCATACCATTAGGACAATTTGGAATATGATGTTCATCGGATTTCTCCTGATTATATTCCATATCTGATAAAAAAGAATAATTACAATCACTAAACTTATCACAAACTATAATACGATTATCAAAATCTGTAACATAATGCCAGCTCATTAATACCGATATAAAATCTTTAAAATGCAGCACATTATAAACTAAAAGCTACAAATCAAACAAGTATATGCAAATAAAATAATTCATCTGTTGTACATTAAGAACTTTATCAAAATTAACAACAAATTATAAAATAATACTACTAACACTATTTAGCAACTTACCATTGTAATTATTAATACCCTTATTAATATAATTAATGAAAAACAAAAAAAAATGACCATAATATTAAATACAACAAAACAGACAAACAATTTATACATCAATGAATATGTACAATAAAACATAAATACCAAATGCAGCAATTTATAAACTAAAAGCTATTAACTAAATTAATAAATGCAAACAAAATCAACACTATGTTGCAATAGTTAAACTGTATCCAATTCACTTAAATTTAGAAAAAAATAACAGTATATTAATGATTTAGAAACATACCATTATGAAGTTCAATAGGAGGATGAACTTCATCAGTATCTTGTTGATTATTTGTGTCATCTGAACAAAGAATTAAATCAACAAACTAAAAAAATGAAAAGAAACATAATGAAAACACGAATTAATATGTCATAAATATCAAGTGCAACACTATATAAACTAAAAGCTATTAACTAAACTAATAAATGCAACATTATATAATACTAAAATCTATAAGTTAAACTAACAGATGCAAAACGGTTGTAATACTATGTTGCAATACAAAAGCATATCAAATTCATGAAAATTTATAAAAAAATCACATTCTATCAATGATCTACAAACATACCATTATACTCATTTGGAGGATGAACTTCATCAACATTATGTTGTTTATACGTGTCATCTGAACCAAAAAATAATAAAGACAATATTCAATACATAAAAAGCCAACCAATTAAAACAATGAATTAGGATGTATACTCAGATTCAATTTCAAAAGCAACAATATAATTAACATAAAGCTATGAAATATTTACCATGTGCAATTAATCATAACATACCATCCAACAAACGTACTAAACAATTTCAGTTAAAATATTAAATACAAACCTGCATCTTCAATTTTCAAAACTTCAAAAATTTTAAATGTATTAGATTTAAATCGATAAATATGCTTCATAATTATCAATATAATCATTATAATAATTTAGAAGATGAACCCCTTGTATCATATCATTGAATTAACAAACCAGTTAAAACATTATAAAGTATAAAATGCAACATTATATAATACTAAAAGCTATGAGTTTCACTAACAGATGCAAAGGATTTTAATAATCTGTTATAATACAAAAAACTATATCAAATTCAGTAAAATTTATAAAAAATAACAAATTCTATCAATGATCTACAAACATACCATTATAATTATTTGGAGGATGAACTTCATCAACATTCATTGATTATATGTGTTATCGAATGACAATATAAAACAACGAAATAAGATGAAAAACTTAAAATAAATCTCAAATGCAACATTAAACAAAACAAAAATCTATAAAGCGTGTTTCATATGCAATGAATGTTAATATTCAACAATAACGAAAAAATTTAATTTTTTTAGTAATCCTAATAAAATACCGCTTCTTCCATGGTTGTTAATCAAACTCTTTGTGATATTTTGTTTTGGACGATATATATGAATCCATAGGGTTGATTTAATTACGTTTAAAATATATAACTTACCATATCCTAAAAGCGCACCTTTTAAATAGCCATGAAAATAGGAACTACCCTAAAATAAAAATGTAAAAATACGTATATACCCTTATCGGATCGACTATGTTATAATTTGTAGCACATAATATTAATTGACGTTGCATTTTAACATTAAATCGAACCTAGATCTACCATCTTAAAGGGTTTAAATTTATTCTTAATTCTCACACAAATATCTATTCTCATATGATCTCTCATCTCTCTCTCTCTCTCTATATATATATATATATATATATATATATATATATATATGGGAGGGTTAACGTGAGAACCATTTTTATTGTGAGCGTGAGAACCAAAAGCGATGAATTGACGGTGAAAGTTGATGAATCCATTTGGAAATCATGAATCCAAAAAATAGAATTTTCGCTCTCATGGGATTCGAACCGGGTGAAAAATCGAATTTTGAATTCATTAACTTTCTCAACGGATTCATCAACTTTCATAACTAATTCATTTGGTTCTTAGTTTTTAGGATAAGAATGGTTCTTATTTGAACAAACTATATATATATATATATATATATATATATATATATATATATATATATATATATATATATGACTTCTTTGTTGATGCTAAGATGTCTACTTAGACTCGGAGCTTATGACAAGACACTCATACTTAAGACTCATTCCAAATTAGAGTTTATTAAAATTGGGATTCGTCGTTCGAAATGGGCATCCACAAATGGATAGCTCAAAAGAAATAAAGCTATTAGAGCTCGAGTGCAGAAATGGATCCATACCGATATTCAATCCTCAAAGAATTCGATTTCGGACTACACCAATAATGAGATCCCATTTCCCAATATCTGGTCAGGTAATCTTTATTAAATGGGGTACATATTGCATTAATTAAGTTGTGCACATTATTATTCATCTAGTTTAATTTGTAGATTTTGAGTAGTTAACGTATAGGTACGTACATTTATTTAGTTGTCGCAATTATATATGAACTTATCCAACTTGTAAACTAGATTGAGCTTCAACCGCATCAAATAAAAGTTTTATGTATTTTGATTGTTACAATAAACTTTTATTATTTTATTAAATATGATATTGTTTTTCTTTGAAGCTGTTCTTAGTTGTGATTGTTAGAACTTAGATGTACACAAAGCGTAAAATTCTGTTCTTGTGAAGTTGCTCCCGAATTATACACAAAACTTTGAAGACACGAGGAATGCCATTCATCATGGCAAACCAAATCTCCTTACAAATGGTATTTCTTTTTCGTCATGATGATTTTCAATATACGATGTGTACGTAAAATTAAATTCACATTTCGTGTGCATAATAAATCTTTTAAACAGACAACGCACACACACACACACACTCTAGTGTAGTACGACCTGGCAGAAAATCATTCAACCACATTTGAGTCCCGCACACACACACACACACTCTAGTGTAGTACGACCTGGCAGAAAATCATTCAACCACATTTGAGTCCCTTGACTCACTTGTATGAACTTTAATGCACTCACATAAATTCGGCCCATTTACTATTTTCAGTGATTGAAGAAATTTTTTTAATTGGCACAAACTTTTTGCAATTTTTGTGACGGAATTTAAACTCATAATTTTTTAACCATATCTTCGGTTGACCGAGGGGTGTTTGACTGAGTTTATAAACTCTTTAAAATAGATTATAAGTTGTTTAAGAGTTTATAATCTCAATCAATGTGTTTAACAAATTAATTTGTTAGACCATGTTTATCAACAACCACCTAAAAATCCAACCATCCAACTACTTTAATATTTTATTAATTTCTCTCTCATACTTTTACCTTAATTTTCATTCAACCACACCACATCCATTTTTATGGTTTATCAATGACCATCCAACCACTTAATTTTAAATTTATATTTTTATTATTTTTAATTATAAATAATATAATTGATTGTACTTTAAATAAATTACATAAACTATTATTGTTGGAAAAATATTGAAAACATAAACGATAAATTAATATAAAATAAAAAAAACTTGGCAAAATACAAAATAAGCAAAGTAAGTCCCTAAGTTACAATAATCTAAATCTGGCGATAAGCGTTACATAATAAATATAAGAAAATTACGCAATCAATTCGATCGTCGAATTTTTGCCATATATGCTCGATCAAGTCGTAAAGAAGAGCGGTGTGAGCTTCTCTATTGCGAAGTTGATTCATAGTTTTCATATAGCACGATAGGCTTGCAATCCTATTCGTAGAGTATATGAAATCATTATTTTCTTCTCCATCTTCACTTGGCTATTATTCATCAAAGTCGATCTTCTATAAATTACGCCGGATCATGATAGTTTAGATAAGAAAAAAGAAATTTTAGGTGTGTTAAAATATATCAAGACGGTCTCTATTTATAGAGAATGAAAAATATAAATTTTGGTATATTTTTATTTTTTTTATATATATTATACAAAATTATTTCAATTTTATTCATATATATCATTCTAATTTAAACAACAAATAGGATGAAGACAGTGTCTTCACCCTATTGGTTGAAAAAGGGAGAGAGAGAGAGAGACCAAGTGTGGTCTATTTTTTAAGCTGTTCGAACACTTTCATTTTTCCCATTTCAATTTTTATTTTTATTTAATTGCACTTGGTCGACCAAGTTGGAAGAATTTGAGCCGATAAAGATGGTCTTAGAGATCTTATAAGTTTTCAAAATAAGCTCTAAGAGTTTATAATCTCTATTAAAAACAACTCCAAAACCCAACTTTTTTTTGTCAATTTAATGCATAAATTTTTAAAGACTGCGTCACGGTGGACTCGAACCCAACTTATTTTTTAATGATCTTATAAGTTACAATAAAACTATAGAAATAACCCTGATATATTTTTTTATTTCCATATTTACCCTTATTATCCAAACACTTTAGCATCTTATAAGTTCTTAAGACACTATATCTTATAAGTTCTTAAAACAACTTATAAGTTATTGGAGCTTATAAGCTTTCTAAAATAAGCTTAATCAAAAACCCTCTAAGACAAACAGTCAGGCAATCAGAAAATTATAGACATAACAAGGGGAGAATGGAAAATCTTAAAGAAACAGTATAATGTATAGGGGGCAAAATGCACAAAGTATACTGTCATATACGATTTTGTAATGTTGTTATAACAATAAAAGTGTGTAATATACGCAAATAAAAAATAAGAAGTTATATATGATTGTGTGTGTATGTATATATATTCGACATACAGTATATGTGTGGTGGGTGGAGTCTCATCATTTACTCAAAGTGACAACTTGTGTTCACAATATTGGTAAAGCCTAAAGCGGCCATATCCCCCTTAATTATCGCCATATCCAACTCCCTTAATTCTCCAGGTGGCTCTTGATTTAATTAAACTTAATTATGCACATAATGATGATATTACAGATTAAAAATTCCAATTGTTTTGTACCTAATATAACAATTATTCCATTTCATCGGCCAACCAAGCGATAGACCTTAGCGCTCCAACACAAATGATATTTGGGTAACAGTAAGTCGGTAACATTGCTTTCCCTACTTTGCTGCAATGTAGGGTTGTAAATAGTGATGGAGCCATAAATATTTTCCTAAGGTCCAAATAATTATAAATTTGTGAAGTTATAAGTGAAATTTTAAAATAAAATTGGAAACTTTTAATGATAGTTTAATATTATATGAATTACATGACAACGTTCAAAAAAATTAAAAATGCGATCATCTCATAACACGAACAAAAAGAGCAAATCCAATGTATAGTGTCATTTTGATATGGATTTTGCATCGAAATGATGCATTTTCGCACTCGTGTGAAATTTGATGTAAGTGAATAGCTTTACATAAAATGTGTATGATTGGAATAAAATATGTTGAAAAATACATAACATTTATAATTTCAGCGTAGTTTAGAGTTGGACTAAAACGATATTTATTCGACATATAATTGGATAAAGAATGGTAAATTTTATTCTTGGACTTTCGAAAAAAGAACTCATGATAATAAAATGTGATTAATACTTATGTTTCTAAAATAATTCTCATATATTCAATCGATTTACATTTTGATTGCTCTATTATCAGCAATATTTTTAAGGCTTAAAATGACAATTCAAATAATTTGGATGTCTCCAACTGTTGTTGTTAGAATAAGCTTATCATAATCTTTTAAAAATTGGATTGATCATATTAATTCACATGTAAAGATTTATTATTTGCATACATATTTTATTTTATCGACATACTACAAATTAAATAAAAAAATAAGAGCACAAAAAAAGTAGAAAGATTTTAAATTGTACAAATTAAAGAAAAAGATCATAAATTAATGGGAGAGATCAAAGAAATATATCTAAAATACGCTATTGCGCCACTGACAAGAGTCGAACTTAAGTCTCTTTGTTGAGGATGAGCAACTTAACCAACTAAATTAGATTGAATCTTCCTATTATTTTTAGATTACCTATATATTAGTACTCTTATTTCCAGGCCCCAACGTGCCCGGTTGTAAAACATGCCCCCGCCTGACAAGCTGATCGAATTTTCGGATTCGGCCATGCTACAAGTTTTTTAGCGATAATACTTTTTTTAATTGTTTTGCTTCGGCTTTTCTAAATCAAAGTGTTTTACACATGGAACGGGTTAGGCTGAGCTAGTAGACGACCCGACCAGATTCGTGTGATCGTTTTTAATGCAAGATTAACATAAACGTGAAATTCTTATGATCTAAGAGTAATATAAATAAGGTCACTCAATTAATCAAAATCGTGACAATTAACAATAGACAAATATATTTAGTAACAAACAATTCTTTATTGATATCTCGAGGATTTTATCCTCTCGACGTCAATCAAGCAACTAACGTATTTGAATTCATGGTCAATTTCTTGTCTCCAAAGTGTACAGATGTGATACAGCATTGGAACAGTGGTATGTTCCCACGGCACATAGTTATTAACGATTGATGGTTGAAAGTTGCCGTTTTAATAAAAGCAATAAATGGACGTTTCATACATTATTGTAACAGAATTTGCTACAACTGTCGCTTTCATGTTTCAAATATTCCAAGTCTACATCAATTGATTAAAACATAGTTTCATATTTTTTATGCCAAACTAAATATGCGTAATTTTTCAAAAAAAATATTTGGGTTATTTCTTCTTTTTAACAAGTATACCGTTGGAAGACATATGCATGGTCCTTTTATTTTGGATCGCTGTATGCTTTAGTTGAAAAATAAACAATGGGTCCATTAAGTTTTTTACTATACTTTTAGATACTAACAACGGTAATTGGAAGGTGTGTTAGACATATTGAATTACTTTCTTAATTGTGTGAGTCCTTTTTTACATTATGAACTGATTCTCAATTCTCATTATATTTTGAGACTGTGAATTATAAGTAAGGACATTATAAGTATACAAAATTTACAAATCACAAATTTATATAATAGTGATATGTTATCTCGTAATTTTTGGATTTATTGAGAAAACACATGTTGGAAACGTTATTTTCAAAATAATAAGTTCGGTCAATTTTTGCTACGATTTTTTACTTGCAATCAATACCTAGCTTTTTAAAATTTATGGTCCCATGTTCTTGTAGGCGCAAATGAAATAGTAGTAACAAAGCAAAACAAACTTTAATTATTTTCTCCAACGGATTCAGACAAGACTTGGCCCTCAAACATTAGCTCTTTCTTTAGGATTTTCCTCGTAAAACAGTGTTAATCATTTCAAAAATGTTTAGAATTTGAAGGTTTTTTCTTATTATTTTGAGAAAAAAAATCTTGAGAAAGTCAAGGAAAGACAGCCAGCAGCTTTGCACTGCTATGGAGGCTGATGGTCCCACTCATCCACCAATTGGATTTTAAGACATACGATTGTATGAATTAATGTATTGGGTTTAATTGAATTGTGGTCACGACAAACTATTTAATTTCAACAAGTACTTATGTCATTTTTTCAAGATTACATGCCATGGGCGAATTTATGAGAGGTTGCATTGGGCTCCCATGCAAGCCTCAAACTTTTTTACTTCTTCTGTTTATGTGTTATATTAAGTTCAATCGATAATTAATTTAATCAAAAATAATTAAAAAATTAAAATAAAATTAAATTATTTTATTGCCTTGAATCCTATAAATTCTCTTAAATCATTCATTAATAATGATATTTGAAAGCTTGCGAGAAAATTATATGCTAAGAATTTCACTGACTTAAAACATAATTTTATTGTAGTAAGACATTATAAACATGATGTGATAGTGATGCGAAAATTTTAACTTTCTACACTCTCTTATGTTAACTAGACTAATACATCTAATTTTGACGTTGCATGTGTCTACTGCTATAACTGAACAAACATCTTCCGCAATTAAGCATGTGAAAGATGACAATTCGTAACAAGATGAGGGATAATTTACTTGACGATTCACTATTGCTTTATATTGGAAGATATTTTATCAATGATAAAGATATGTACTCAATTATTGATGAATTTGATGTATTGAAGTCTCCCAACATAGAACTTGTGAATTTGATATGTATTGAAGTCTCGCAATATAAAACTTATGGAAACCTAATTTTTTTTGGTATTTATGAAATTTAATGCGACGATCTTATTTTCAGCCCATCCCATTATCGACTTTTGGATTCGCCTCTGTTATCGTAAATAATATTAAATTAAATTTTAAAATTTATATTTTCTAGTTATATTAATATTTTTCATTTCATATTATTTTTATGTTGAAATATGTTATTTTATACTCCAATTTCGTATAATCCTACCAATTTCCTATTATCCTAGACCAAATTACTGCTAATATACATTTGTTTGGTTTATAGACATCTCAACCAACCCTAATAGTATAATATGTCACTAAATAATTCAAATATAATATTCTATTGCGTATCTCATGCAAAACCACAAAATTCTCATTTCTATATATATAGATTGTAATCTTTGATCAATTCAAACGGAAAAGTTGAAATCTTAAAGAAAAGTGCAATTATTTCCGTTTAAAATAAGTTGTTACTCATCATTAGTTGCTTTAGTGGGCTAATTAACAAGGGGATGATGATAATAATAACAAAAATTAGCATGGAATTATTCAAATGAAGCAAATATGTGATAGTTCGACAGCCTGTCCAACAACAAATATGCTTCTTGGATTACACGTTTCATCAAGAGAATGTTTGGTTTTCTTAATTTTATTTAATTTATGTGATTACCATATCACCATGTTTTTGGCTGGGATGCATGTAGGAGAATCAAATCTTCTCAACGTGAAATCCAGCACTAAACCCAACTTCACATTTCCTAACTCAAATTAAATATAACAAGTTGGTAAATCCAGCCCGCCCGATTTGGGGTCCACGGATTTAATTCAATTGATTAAAAGTTACGTTAAGAAATACATCATACATAATGCAACTTATAAGTACTCGTGTTCCCACTCAATTAACCATTAGGCGATTTTAGAATATATATTTCATCCTCCAATTTCGTCTAATTATTCTCAAATCAGCTTAATCTCGTCTAGGCTACAATTAATTAAGTCTTAATCTGGCATTTTCTTGATGCTTTTATAACGTGAAAATAGACACCTACGATTATTAAGAGAATTTATTGTCCGACTCTAGTTACGATGTAATGAGAATATCCTAGGATAACTTCTAATAATTAATTTCAAACTGTCTGTTGATTATTCGTTTTAAAATGATAAATAGTTGTCATAGTATTATTAGAATTAATCATATACTATAATATTTTACGCCGCAACTAGCTATTAAAACGATTAAGAAAGTTGACGTTTTACAATTTTAAGGAATTGCCAATGATAATGTTCTTACGACATCTCCAACCCAGCGCTAGGCGCAGGGCGTTAGTTTGGAGCATTTTTTCTTCAAACCAAGTGCCAAATTCAGCTCTATTTTTGCTTCATAATTTTTCTTGCGCAATCTTTGGCGCAACACTGTGCTGCACTATTCATTTTCTCTTTTTTTAATTATTAATTATAATTTTGTTGTCATTGTATTTTTGATATTGTTTTCCAATTTATTATTGTATTTTTTATGAATATTTATTTATGCTATTTTGTGGATATGGAAAATATATATATATTTATTTTATTTATTAAGCGAAAAGCTTTCGTCGATAAAGTTTGAAACGTATGTAAAATAACTAAAGATAACACAATTGAAATACAAAATTACATAAAATAACTAAAACTACAAGGATACACAAATTGAAATACAAAATTACACAAATTATGTAACCTTTGGTTTTTCATTTGTGTAAGTTTTAGTTATGTTTATTTTTGCATTAATGTAAGTTTTAATTATGTCTTCTTCTTTTTTGCATTATATATTATTAAGTTTTAATCATGTCTTTTTTTTTGCATTAATATATTATCAACTTTTAATGTAATTATATAAGATAGTTTTATTTTAAATTTATGTAATATAAGTTTTAAAAATTATTAAGATTGAATAAATAAAGAAGAATATTTTGGAATATTATTTTTCTGCTGTAAAATATAGTATATAGTTGAGAATAAAATACAGTTTTTACTGTAAAATAGAGATAAAACTGCTGTATTTTTAATAAAATTGTTGGAGATGGCCTAGAAAAAGAATATTCCAAAATATTTTTCTTTATTTATTCAAAATAAAACTATCTTATATAATAAATTGGTATTTACGCGCATGGTTGGAGATGCTCATAAGCTGGTAAATACACAAATACATGTTTTAGATAACAAGTGTCGTATTTTATGACTTACAGTGTCATGTTTCATATTGATGAAATTAGCGATCAATTAGTGTATGATATCAAACCATTTAATTTAAAACTAATTCAATATGCAATTTTCCCAAAGCACACTAAAAATACTATGACACGTTGCAGAGATATGTTTGTATTTAATTTTTCGTGTCAAATACTACTCGAACCAAATCCATTCAGCTCAAATTAGAAGGAAGAATAATAAATACAGCCAACAAAGATCACATATTTATCAAGATTACAACACACACACACACACCACCCCTCCAAAAAAAACATTTTTTTTCCCACTATTAAGATAGGAAAATCGGATTTTTACAAAATCCAAAAAAATAAAATCAAAAGTTTGTATAAACGGGCCCCAGCCCAACCCACTGCCCAAGAGTGGTAAGGAGCTGGCAAATTTCAAGTCTTTGACAGACTGTTCATCTTTTCTCTCACACACACACACACACACTAGAGCAGCAACCCTCCATTTTCCCATATTAATAGCCCCCCACATTCCCTCGTCTCTCACCCATCTCTCTCTCTCTCTCTCTCTCTCTCTGTCACTTTGTTTGCTGCATTGCAAAATCCCTTTTTAGTTTTCTTCCATTTCTACGTCCAAAAAAATAAATCATTTTTTCTTCTGTCATGGCTGAGGAAACAAAGAAGACAGTTCCTGAAACCGCCGCTGCGGCCGAAGAGGTCGTGGTCTGTGACGTGCCGGTGGCGGAGGAGCCCACCAAGACCATCGTGGAGAAGGGGGCGCCGCCACAGGCCGAGGCTGAGCCGGCGGCGGAAGTAGAGAAGGAGAAAGAATGTCAGGAAAACAAGGTTTCTGAATCTGTTTCGTTCAAGGAGGAGAGCAACAAAGTTGATGATCTCATTGACCCAGAGAAGAAAGCTTTGGATGAGTTCAAGCAGCTGATTCAGGAGGCGCTCAACAAGCACGAGTTCACCTCTCCGCCACCGCCGCCCCCCGCCGCCGCGAAAGAGGAGATGGAAGAGCCCAAATCCGAGGAGGTGAAGGAAGAGCCCAAACCCGAGGTGGAGAAGGAAGAAGAAGAGAAAACAGAAACTTGTGAAACAGTTTCCAAAGCCTCGCCACCTGCGGCGGAGCCGGTGCCGGCGCCGGAAGAAAAGGCGGTGGTGGAAGAAAAAGTTGCAGCTGAAGAAATCAAGGAAACTATAGTTCACGAAGTTAAGGCTGAGGAGGCCGAGGCCGCTGCCGTCGCAGCTCCAGCTGAGGAGGAAGCGCCGCCGCCACCGGAGGAGGTGTCAATCTGGGGGGTCCCACTTCTCGCCGACGAGAGGAGTGATGCGATCCTCCTCAAATTCTTGAGGGCTCGTGATTTCAAGGTGAAGGAAGCTTTCACCATGCTGAAAAACGTGGTGGCATGGAGGAAAGAATTCAAGATTGACGAGTTGTTAAAGGGAGAAGGAATCGGAGAAGGGCTTGAGAAAGTTGTTTACGTTAATGGAGTGGATAAGGAGGGGCACCCGATTTCTTACAATGCGTTCGGAGAGTTTCAGGATAAGGAGCTGTACAGCAACACTTTCTCTGATGCTGAGAAAAGAGCCAAATTTCTGAGGTTTTACATTCAATTCTTGGAGAAGAACATCAGGAAACTTGATTTCAGCCCTGAGGGAACTTGCACGATTGTGCAAGTTACTGATCTAAAGAACTCGCCTGGGCTGTTCTTGTTCAAGAAGGAATTGAGGCAGGCTACCAATCAGGCCCTTCAGCTGCTGCAGGATAATTATCCAGAGTTTGTTGCCAAACAGGTATCTTTGCTAAAAACGATTCAATCTTTATGTTCTGTTCTTGCAACTGGCTTATTCTTTTATGTTTTTGTGGGGTGGGTGATGCATGAGTTTGGTCATATAATGTTTTTGGTGTGTGTTGGTTGTTTGCTGCTAGTTATAGTAATGGAAAAGATTCAATCTTATGGTTTGTTCTTGAAACTGGTTAAGTTTATGTTGGTTGTGTTTGCTTTGCTGTTCACACACACACACACACACACACACACACACACACACATACACATAATTATGCATAATTCTTTGCGAAACATGTTGGATCCAAGAAAGATTCAATATTAATGTTTTATTCTTGCAAATGGTTTGTCTTTGTTTTGCTGATGACACGCACAAAATTATGCAGAATTCGTTGCCAAACAGGTTAGATGCAAGAAAAGAGTCGATCTTTATCTTTTCTTCTTGCAAACTATTTGTGTTTGCTTTGATGATGACACACACATGCACACAAACACGCATAGTTATCCAGAATTCGTTGCCAGATAAGAATGTGTGCAAGAGATGATTCAATCTTTATGTTGTGTTCTTGCAACTATGTTTGTTTGATGTTGTTATATCATTTTGGGATGAATAAGTTGTTTGAGTTATTGGTATTCGTTATGTTACTAGTAGAATAATACTTGGACTGATGGAGATTTTTGTTATGGATGAAGGTGTTCATCAATGTGCCATGGTGGTACGTTGCTTACAATAGGATGATCAGTCCATTCCTTACTCAGAGGACTAAGAGCAAGTTTGTGTTTGCTGGTCCCACCAAGACTGCTGAGACCCTCTTCAAGTGAGTTGTCTCGAGTCGTTGCTCGTTTCTTGTATGAGTTTAGTCGATTTAGAGTCTCTATGTCTAAATTTTGTTCTCGATTCATGGTTAGATACATTGCACCGGAGCAAGTCCCAGTTCAATACGGTGGTCTTAGTAAGGTCGGCGAGGAGGGATTCACAACCGCTGATGCTGCAATAGAGGAGACTATTAAGCCAACAAGCAAGCACACAATTGAATTGCCAATTGCTGAGGTTGGTAGCCTTCATTTTTGCCTTTTACGGGTCAAGATCTGTCAAACGTGTCATATATTTGGATTCGAGCCCTTTATCTAATGACATATTTGTAATTTGCTTGCAGGGTGGCTCATTGGCGTGGGAGGTGAGAGTAGTTGGTTGGGATGTTTGTTATGCAGCGGAGTTCGTCCCGAGTGCTGAGGGCGGATACACTTGGATCGTTCAAAAGTCGAGGAAGATCGGACCGGCCGACGAGCAAGTCCTGAGCTGCTCCTTCAAAATTGGTGAACCGGGGAAGGTTGTGCTCACATTTGACAACCAAACATCTAAGAAGAAGAAGCTTCTCTTTAGGTCCAAGACCAAGTGCTCTGAGTGATGAAGAGGGCTTCTTTTGTTCATTCATATAAATTCTTTTTGGCTGATTTATGTTAAACTTGTTTCTGAAATTTTAAGGTTTTTGGGAGTAAATTATTTTTATATTTCTTTGATGTTTTTGTTGAAGTTGGATTATTTACATGTCAGAAGAAACAATCTGGGAATTCAAAGATCGAAATTTCTGTCATTACTTTGCGTTGTCCTTTTATGCTGTAAATTTTATATAAATTTTTGGACGTTTTTATTTTTGTCTTTGCTTTTGTTTCTTTTCATGATTGATGATATCGAATTATTGATTCTTTACACCACATTCTTTCTTTGCTAACATTATTTAACGCAAAACAAATGTTTGATGTTTTCAAGGTTGGACCAAAACTACTTAGTTAACATTGAACCTAGTTTAAGATTGCAACAAGAAAATAAATTAAACACTTTTTGTATCATTCGCATTGGAGTTTGTACTTGGCTTTTGTAAAAGTGTTTTTACAAAGTGTATGTTAAGATTCTTGTAGGTCAGGTCATTACATGAAAATAGAATATGTTTATAATATTATTTACCAATAACTTAATAATATTAAATACTTACTAATGCTAATATTGTGTATTATATTCTACTGTTATTTAAAATCGATTCGAACTCACTTTAATAATATTTTGAATGTACTATAAATATTCTTTAAATACATAATAAAATGTTTTATTTTATTACACGGAATTATTAATAATGATAGATATTTATTTACTTTTATATAAAATAATATATTTTATAATAATGACAAAGAAATACTTTGAAATTTGAATGGATACAACATATCATCTTGCTGGACTCAGACCAAATAAAAGATAGGACAACTCATGAGAGCTGAATAATCATTAGCATCCGACATTGCACAATGCTATTATAGTTAATTTTTTCTTGAGATATAAGATACAAGTTATATCATGAAAACGAATATGTATTATATTACAAATTATTAATAAAGCTAGCATAAATTAGACCATACTTAAATTAATAATCAAATTAGTATAAATTAGATCAAATATCTAATGATTTAGTAAAATAATGACATCTTAATGGGCTTGGACACTAGCATCTATTTATCTATTTAAATCATAAATTTAAAGAAAAGTATTAGTATAAATACATAATCACAAGTAATGATGTAAATGTGCAAATGACAATCACTCGTACACATTTTATATGTCGATGTGATAAAATGTGACAAAAGCATACTTATTTTATAAATAATATAGAATAGTCTGACGGTATGAAGAAAATGAAAAGGCAATTATTTTTGTTTGCAGAAAATAAGTCCAATGATGTAAAACGTTGAGATTGTTAACAAGCTGGGGTAATAACATACTCCCATCGTCCCTATATTATTGGTTTCTTTCTTTTTACACATTAAATTAAGAAGAGTTGTTTTGTTTGTAAAGTAATATATTGTACAAAATTCGAGACACTTTTTAGTGTAAAATTATTTTATTTTATGGAATAGACCAATAATAGCGGGACAATCCAAAAAGAAAAATAAACCAACAATAATAAGACGGAGGTAGTATTATATTCCAATATTTGCATAATTTTTACTTAATTTTCCAACATTTGCATATTATTATTAAAATCTCTAACGTTTCATACGTTGGAGAGTTCGCATCCACAATCTACATTTTGATTTTTTCACTTAGTTTCCGAATGTTAGCATATTGTTATTGAAATCCTAACATTTCATAATTTTTCACTTGATGTCCTCTGATAACTTTCCGGCCTCATATGCTTACATGCCTCGTCGAAGAGTTCACGTCCACAATCCATGTAGATAATTTTAAAAAGAAAAACAATAGCAAGAAATAACGTCGTCTTCTCACATGCGACTTCATGCTCTCTCCAACCCCTCTCCTTCTTCTTCACCTCGCACTCGACCTGAAACACCAAGCATAGTTTCACCACCACTCCAATATGCGCCATCTCCTGCAACACCACCGCAGTCGCCAAGATCCTCAAGCTCGAGTTCAGAACCCTCATCGTCCTCTCAAGCGTCACGTGCGAAACGCTAAGTATCTTCTTCTAGACCACAGCTAGTCTAGTGCCTTGCCGCAATAGCTTCGTCTTCCTTACGCGCACTAACATAGTAGATCGAACACCCTTAAAATCATCTCCAACGATCTTTTATAGGTCGATTCAAGAAGGAGATCAATTAGAATTCTGACCAACTTTGAAGCCGCATGTGAGAAACAACGTCATTTCCTATATTTGTTTTTAATTATCTACGTGAATTACGGACGTAAACTCTCCGATGAGCCATGTAAGCATATGAGCACCAGAAACTCATTATCGGACATTAAGTGAAAAATTATGAAACATTATAAATTTTAATATCAATATGCTAATGTTGGGACACTAAGTGAAAATGTCAAAATGTTGAAATATAATCTGTTACTATCCATTATCTACGTGAGTTGTAGATGTGGACCATTCGGCAAACCACGTTTGCATATGAACGCTGGAAACTCACCGGAAGATATTAAGTGAAATATTATGAAATATTGAAGATTTTAATAATAATACTTATGTTGAGACATTAAGTGAAAAATGCCCAAATATCAAAATATTATCTGTTATTCCCCTAACCAGCTTATGAGAAGGTACTACGGAACAGTTTTTGGACGACTTTCTGGCAAATGTGATAAAAAAATGTTTTGCCATATTTTGGAGTACATTTTCAGGAGATACATCGTATGTAACTATAAAGTTCGATTGAATTTTGCGAATTGTTTGGAAATGATTCAAATAAAACATAACTTATATTTCCAAGATAATTGGATCTCATTCGAATATATTTCATGCTCAAAATACCACATATAAATACCTCATATGTGGGTTTCATTTAATTTAGTCGGTTATTTGAATAAACTTTGAAATATTTATATAAATACAGAGTCTAAATAGAGCTCGATTTATTGTATCTAATATAGCTCAAAGGATTAAACTCATTTGAGCTCGAATTTGATTTTCTCTGACTCAACTTTATTTGATTACACCTATTTATCATCTTATGACTTGTAGGGTGTTTGAATGAGCTTATTTATGAATGGTTAAACAACATTTAAGATGTCTAAAAGTTTGTGGGACCTTCGAAATACTTGACAGATATTTTATAATCTACTTCCTACGTCCCAATATTTAGGGACTCTTTCTTTTTTTGTACGTAGATTAATGAGAGATGTGTTTTGTGTATAAAATAGTGTGGCACGAAATTTGAGTTATTTTTTAATGTAAAAATGTTTCAATTTTTAAAAACATGCCAACTTAATGGGACAACTCAAAAAGGAAAACGAGCCAACAATAATGAGACAGATGTAGTACTATCTTATTTGCTAAAAAAAAGTTGCTGGGAGCTTCCAAATGGAACTGAAAATATTACTAAACACCTAATAAAAACAATAATTTAACCTAAATTTAGCCAAACACCATTGAGACAAATTATTGTTATCAATTTATAAGCTTGAAAAATAATCAGAAAATTTATTTTATAGTTCATGTTAATGAGCTCATACTAAGTAGATTTATTGGACCGGGCCATAGCAATGGTGTAAAATATTTTTAAAATGAAGCCCATTTATTTTCAAAATTGCCGAAAAAAGAAATTAAATTAAATTAACTACGAAATTCGACCAAGAGAAAGAAACCCTCGAAATTGAACAAGAGAATTTCGAGAAAAACGAAAGAATCAGTAGAAAATTTCTGATCGATAATCTGAAATGGCGGACGAAAGCAAAGCGAATCTACCTGCGAAATGGGATGCGTGCCTCGATTTAGGCCTTCGTCGTTTCGTCTACTCTTCGCTTGCCGGCGCCGTCTCCGGCTTCCTGATTTTCCGTGAGTATTAACGCCATCTTTTTCTCATTTTCTATTTCTTTCTCTAATTTGGGGCTTTCTGTATCTTGCGCAGCTCGTTTTCAGTCGTTGGTTTTTTTTCCAGTGTGAGTGTTGAATTGACATTTTGAGGGAATTTTCTGAACAATGCTAGTGGGGTTTTTGGTTTGCTGATGTTTAGTTGACTGAAAACATTAGCCTTTATTTTGTCTCTAGTCATATATTGCAAATTCGTTGTGTATTGGTAAACTAGAAATCTGGGGTAGTTACATTATTATTAGATATTCGAAAATTGTTGTGATACTATGCATTTTAGTTAATTTGTAATGTGGACCAATTTTTATTAGGGAGCTGAATTTAATGATGCTGCGAGCTATTCTTCTGGTATAGTAGGCTGTGATTTACTTCCGTTCGGGAGATTCTGGATTAGATCTCCTATAATGTGGTATTATTATCGCCGAAGTGATTGTAGAGGAAAATACACTTGTGAGAAAGATTGCTGGTTACTTGTGGAAATCTGTTGCAAATGCATGAGCAAAGACTTCTCCTTGTTGTTGTAGCTACTGTAGCTTCCCCACTTACGTGCTCAAAAAGGGAGGAAGTGGGGGCCCTGCGGCTTCAATTAATTATTAGAAAGAAAAAGCAACCTGCTTCTGTTCTTAATTTGAACAATTTCCCGATCTAATTAGATGTTAAAAAAAATTAGTGCCCTATATGGGAAGCACTTGAATGGATTCTATTTTTTTAATGAATCCTAACTATTGACATTCTCTATTATGATCATTCTTTGTGGTTATTTCCGTGTAAAGTTTGTTATTTGATCACTTATTCTTCCCCGAAATGAGTGCAACATTTCTTTTCCAGGCTCAAATTAATAGCACGTTGCAGAAGCACCACTTAATAATATACTTTTCTTTATGCTGCCAAAGAGACTGGTGGAACATAATTATTGGTTTAGTTCACTGGTCAATTTTGTTTTGATGGTAGTAGTTTGTATACTCCTCTTTTTTACAAGTTGCATTAGTCTCGATCTATCTTCTTTCTGATGAAGAGGTTGAGTTGATTGTTGTTTCAGGGAGTCCAGCAACACGCTGGGCATCGATAGCTTTTGGTGCTGGAGTGGGGATAGGTTCGGCATACTCAGAGTGCTCTCTAAAATTTGACGAATCTCCACCCAAATTGTCTCCTAATATATCCAGCACTCCTCTTCCTGAGGCAAGTACAGCATAGTAATATTAACTTCTGATTCTTTTCACTTTACTATTTCTGTTCTTCCCGTTTCAGATTTTATTATAAAGAACACTGCTTTGCTATCACTTGAAGTTAGACTGATCTGAAAACTATAAGTTGCTCTATCTTGAGTTGTATATTCTAAGTTCTAGGAGAAGAACTAAGTTAGCGTTGATTATACATCCTATCTGTGATATGAAGTATGATCAGTCACCACAAATTTGTTGTTCTGGCTCAGCGGCTCTAAGTTGTACATTCCAATATTAGGTGAAAACTGGAGTAGGTCTTGAAATCATTGTTCTTTACAACTTTCATATTACACCCATAAGAGATTATAGTTATATAGGTTTACATTGAAGCGACTGAGCTAGAGCATGATAGGATTCTGGTTCACCATTTGTCATCTTTTATGCTTGTCAACACATCGCGTGCAGTTCTCTTTTGCGCATCTTCCTTGGTGCTCGTAACATCTCATGAACGACATGTTAGAACGATTTCTTTCGATTTAATGCAGGCTGAGGAGTGAAGTTGTGATCGCTGAGCTTAAACTTCTGATTTGGGACTTCCATTTTCAACTTCAGTGGTTGTTTCAATGGTGTATTTCCAGTACCATTTGGCTACTTAATCTCAAACTGTGATGTATCACATAATTTTTGTTAATTCCATCACTTTTGTACACCTATTTAGATGATAAAGAAGGGAAAATAACAGATAAATAATTGCATTTACTTCAAAATATTGATGGCATCATATTTCCTAGTTTCTGAGCAAATTCGTGATCTACTTGACTCACAAAATGGGCCCTGCCCTTTTTACTTGTTCAACTAACCACAATTGAAATTTTCTTGTTCAAATCTGATAGTTCTGAATCAAGTTTGAGCTAAGCTTGTTGGGTTGCCTGAAAATTTTCTATTTGATTGTGTGATGGTGCCGTATAAATTATCAGGGATTAAAGTCAATATTGTACACGTGACAGTTTACATATCACTATCATGTCATTCGTGGATTAAAGTGATTATCTGCGAAATCTCAATTGAATAAATTTGGTTTAAATTGTATGATTTTGTTATAAAGAGTGATAAAAACAGAGATTGAGATTGTTGATATACGATTACAACAATTTGTGCCACCGGCAATTAAATTTGAGAGTTTACTTTAATTTGCATGTTAAATTTGTAAATTTGAATGAAATTTCAGAAAACAAACCTTGGATAATAAAATAACATCTAGATTTTTATACGCAATATTGTATTATTGGTGCACATGTAATTCAAACCGTTTGTTGGTATTGAAACGATATAATTGCTTCGACCATATCTTATGAAAGGTGCATCATAATTCGTATAAAAGGAGTATTTGTAAAATAGGTTTCCACTCTTGCCCAAAAAATAAAATAAAAATAAGGTTCTAAAATAAAAATAAAAATTAAACATTGTCTAAGTTTAGGGCCCTACAAATAAAACATTTGGTATAGCCCAAGTTATTATTGGGCCGTGCATTTTTCTATTTAATTGGGTTTTAATAAACTTTTATATATTCTTCTAGGGTTCAACTCACATTTCTAATTGTCAGCTCTCTCAGTAACGCACACAACACAGTGAGAGATCCTGCAATGGCGCCCAAATCGGTGAAAAAATCCATCCGTAACCCGGAGCTGATCCCCGGAGTCCGCAAGGTGTCCCGCTCACAAATGTACCACAAGCGTGGGCTCTGGGCTATCAAGGCCAAACACGGTGGAAAATTTCCCCAACATGAGAAGGCCGCCGCCGCGCCGGCAGCGGAGGAGAAGCCTCCTAAATTCTACCCTGCCGATGACGTTAAGAAGCCGCTCTCCAACACGCGCAAGGCCAAGCCCACCAAGCTTAGGTTGCCTTGTTTTCATTCTTTTAGCTTTTTTCTTTGTTGGTTGCTGTTTGGTGTTTTTTGGTTGAATATGAATTTGATCTGTTCATTTTTGTATACAGAGCGAGCATTACTCCCGGGACGGTGTTGATCATATTGTCAGGGAGATTTAAGGGAAAGAGAGTTGTTTTCTTGAAGCAGCTTTCCTCTGGATTACTTCTTGTAACTGGTAACCTTATATTCTGATTTTCAATTCTTGTTTTGTTGTTGCTTTCTTTGATACTTGGATTTGTGTTGAGTTTCAAATGCATTACTTGTATGTGCTGGTAGATGATTTACCTCAATGTTGGTAATTTTCTGCTGCAAATGTAGCACTTTATCGTGTCAGTTTTCTAATTTTATGAATTGACGGCTAAGTTTTTTTTTCCTGCTTATACTTGCTTACTCATTTTTCTTAAATGTCATTTTGTAATGTTGGCAGAAATATTTAAGTCTGATTTAAGCATTGCTCTGATTATTTTTTTCCTCTTAAGATTTCGATGTGACTTGAATTGTTTGAGCATTTGGAGATTTTTGTTGTTGTATTTGTGTCTCTTTGTTTCATATTCTGAGCTGATAAACTATATCATCCTCCAACCTGTAGTAGTAGTGATTCCAGAAGAGGATTCCACTCTTTACTAAAAGTGTAATTAGTGTAGATTATTCGGTTGCTTACACTTTCTGTTGTTGACATTTTATATGGTCTTCCGAAGCAGTGTTTATATGTTGGCTATGCTGCTTGAGTCTCTGGGCATATCTAAACTTCTATTATAATGTTAATTCTTTGCACGAGGTTATTGTCAGCCAGACATCAAGTATTCTGTATGTTGTGCTGCCCTAGTCTGTTTTTTTGTGGACCTTTTCTATTTTCTAAATGGTAGAAAACGAAAACTACTCAACTACATGTTGAACTGTGATTGCAATCACAAAGATCTATGTGTGACTTGGTACCACCTTTCTATGTTCGTGGTATAAGATATCTAAACTAGGTAGACTTTCTTTCGCATGAGTCTTTAGTTTTCTTACTGCTTTATTGATGCTACAGGTCCATACAAGATCAATGGTGTTCCTCTGAGACGTGTGAACCAGGCCTATGTCATTGGTACATCAACGAAAGTTGACATTTCTGGTGTAAATGTGGAGAAGTATGATGACAAGTATTTCGCTAAGCAAGTTGAGAAGAAGCAGAGGAAGGGCGAGAGTGAATTCTTTGAGTCAGAGAAGAAGGTAAATTTTCAATTCCTAGTACCTGAAGACTGTTTTCCTGGTTATTTCTAATGGTGCGATTCCAATCCGTAGGAGAAAAATGCGCTCCCGACTGAGAAGAAAGAGGATCAGAAGGCTGTTGATACGTCTTTATTGAAGGCTATCGAGGCTGTTCCGGAATTGAAGACATATTTGGGTGCAAGATTCTCGCTAAAGGCTAGCATGAAACCTCACGAGTTAGTTTTCTAGAGGAAGTTTTTGGTTCCAATTTATTTCTCTTATCTCCGCTTTGTCTGAAAACCTTCTATTACAGGTTGTATTGAATTGATTTAGTTTTAAAATCTTGAGTTTTTGTTGAGTGATTTTGAATCTCCTACATGGTTTGATAAGTGTAGCATGGATCTTTTATTTGAATGTATCATTGTGTTGTTAAAGTTTTTAGTTTAATCCTTCTCCTTTGGTGTTTCATGTTTGTGTTGGTCATGATACTATTATGATACAGGTGTAGAATAACCTTAGCTAGTATATGATAGAAGAATCATTACAGACCATGCTAGCTCATTTTCTTACAAGCAAACCATCATGTAACCAGTTTCTCATTATCATAAAAGCTTCCTCTGCATCTGCATCTTCTTCTGCGGTTGGCCTATGAACAAAACCATGACCTCGTCCCTGGAAAACAACCATCTTAGAATTTTCATTCCTCTTTGTAATATCCTCCAATGTAGTGATTGGACATTGTGCATCACCATCACCTGTGATTAGTAGCAGTGGTGCCTTTATCTTGCTAGCAACAGAAGAGTCAATCCTAGTACCATAAAATGAGACCCCAGAGCCAAAATAAGCATCCTCATCTTGAGCTAGAATGTCTATAACTCTGCCACCCCCATAGCAGAATCCAATGATCCCTAGCTTGTTTGATATCCCTGCAGCTGCAAGTTCATCCTTCATCCATCTTGCTGCTGCAACTATAGCTCGTGCCACGCTTTCTGGCTTCTGCTTGGCGATCCACTCTTCCAGCAGAGCCTGTGGCCTGTCTTTTCTCCAGGAATCCCCTCTAAACATGTCAGGAACTAGAACACTGCATTTTCATGAAAAACATGAAGTGAAACATGAGTTTGTGTCTAAATTGCGTCTGCTTATAATTAGCAATATGTTAGTTTAGACGTGAGCTTACTTGTAACCATTGCAAGCAACGCGATAGGCGAAATCCGTGGTGGCAGAGTCGTGAAAACCGAATATGTCTGAGAGGAGCAATATGCCTGTGGCATTGTTGTTTTTGACTGCAGTGAATAGGTAAGCTTGGATTACATCTCCTTCGTCTTCAATTGTTAGTTCGGTTCCATTCACTAATTCGCAGGCTTCATCAGTTATGCTGTTGTCTACTCTCACTTGGCTGCATCTTATTGTAAACCTACTCTCTTTGAATTTCTGCTTTCTCTCGTTCCATGAATATACATTGCTCTTCTGCACAACTGAAGTGTTACAGTTAGCAATATTACATTTCAAGAAACATCATCCATCTCTTACCGGCTGGGATGATGAATGTGAAAATAAACTAGCAAAGCATGTGCGTTTTGTTAGTAATTCGATTTTCTGGAAACGACAAACTTACAAGGGCAGGAGGAGGTTCCGGTTGCTGGTTTGAGGTGATTCATGTGCAGCTTATAGATTGGTGGAGCTGTAGAAAGAAGAGCTGAACCTAGACCCATTTCTATCTAATTCCCATCTACAACAAACAAGAAACTAAAATGAATAAAAAAATATCCAACTCAAAATATCTTTTTGTTGAAGGATTTTGTGGTCAAGACTCAAGAATGCTATTTTTGTCTTGTCCCATTTGAGATAGTAATTGGCTCAAGTGGATTCCTCTAAATCCTGCTGATTTTTCTCATTTTTTTTTTCTTTCAATTAGAAAAGTAAAGGAATTTGCATGCTAAAATATAGTTTTGATTCCTCTATTGCAAGTATATTTACACTCGTGAGAACTAAAATATAATGCATTTAAAATTTGAAAATAGAAAAAGTTTGGAATAAAGCCTTTAAGCTTGTAAAGTATCTAGATACTATTATAATTTATAAGTATGAGAAAAACTCCTTTACAAACCCGAAACATAAAACGTAACAAAATATATTGGAGAAACATTGTATATACAAATCCGTGATGCCCTTAGAAAATATGCTTCATACTGTCTATTCTAAGACATATCTTACTCTGTTTTAACCAGAATTCATTATACAGTCCAAGAATCATGGCACATTCCAAAATCCAAACAAATCTCACACGGCTCATACTATACTACATAGTACAACAAATAATAAACATGTATTTTGGCTCAAAGCTCTGTGTGAACTATACGTTGTGTGCTAGGTTGAACAATTTTTGCGTCCTTGTCAGAAGATGATAGACATTCTGCTGAGGGATTTATGTAGCCGTAGCCGATGCCAACGGCGGAGTTACAGTAGGTTTCAACGGTGCCGTCGCTCCTCTGCAAGTTGATGTTGTTGAGAATGATGTGAGTGCATGGGACTGTATCGCTGCATGCGAATCTCATGGCCTTTTGGCTCTTTGATGTCCCAGTTATGTTGCGGTACATGATCTCGGTGATATTGACCGCCGATGTCTGATGACATAAGAAAAGAGGTTGTTAGGTCGTACAATGTATGTGCATGTGTTCGCTAGAAATAGAGCTGTCAAAAAGGCTTGGCTCGATCTTGTTAGAAATGGAGCTGTCAAAAAAGGCTTGTAGGGCTGGGCCACATGATTTGTTGGCATGAAAAAATTTCAGGCTGGAACAAAATTTGGCTCGAGCCAGATTTCTGGCTAGCCCTACCCTGCCGGACTTTTTTGTGCAATAAAACTATTTTTTCGAGTCAGATTGGGCAGCAAAATTAGTGGCCCAAATGAATAAATTTGAGCCGACCGACCTTATTTTATCCTCAGACCTGGTGCGCTCGGACTTGGCCGGCCTGGTCTGAGCGTTTTGACAGCTCTAGTTAGAGGTGCCAACTTGGCCGTGCCCGACAAAAAATTAGGTCGGATCATGTCTTTATTGCCTTAAAAGCTTATGGCAAAACCTGCCCCACAGTTTGACACCTCTAGTGTTCATGGAAATATTCGAGTTGATGGCATACCTGATTTTCACAACTTTTTGGTGAGTCACAGTAGAATTGGTCTATGATGATCGGGTTAGCAACGTTTTCCATCCTGATGTCTTGATAGCGCACTGCTCGGACGTGGCCGGAGCCTCCCTGCAACGGCCACAATGCATAAAGAGCCACTTTGGATAACAAAAAATATTGTTCTATTTGCTTTAAGTTACCTGCCACGTCTTGATTCTGAGGCCGTTGGTTGTGCCACGGAGGAAGGCCTTGTCCACGACCACGGTCTCAACTATGCCGGTGGTGTTGTCCTTGCCGAGGCTGCCGATGCTGGTGCAATGCAGTTTCATGTAAAGTTAGTTTCCTACAAGTTTGAAGAACAATGGTTTGAAACTTTTTTTTTTTTGAGTGGATGTTACCTAATCCCATGGCCTGGTCCACAAAAGATATTCTTCATCTTGATATTGGAGCTAGCATTGACAATTGATATGCAATCATCGCCTACACAACACATTTTTGAAGGAAAAAACACTACTCAAGATTCGTGGTCTAAGTTGAGTTATCACATTTCTTGAAAATATGAATAGTACTAATGTAGCAGTGTTGTAAGAACCTGTCCCAATTTTGCAGTTTTGAAGAACTACATTTGTTGATTCAGTGATATGTATCCCATCGGTATTGGGACTGTCCTCAGGGGCAGATACTTTGACATCCATGACCCGAATGGAATCCGATCGCCCTATGACAAAATTCATCTGCTGCCCATTCTGAACTGTGATTCCTTTCACTCTCACAGCTGAGCTCGAGTCTATTGTGAGAGCCTGAAAATAAGAGATTTTCCACATCATTTCTCGATTCTACTTACTCGGAGTTTGGTAGGTGAGTTAGTGTCTAGTTAGCCTCACCGTTGGTGCACTCCTGCAGGGCTGACGACAGATTGAAAAAAACAAGAACAAGAGAGCAATATTGGTTAATAGATCAAAGAAGATTGTTGCTTGAGATTAGGACAGCATTGTTGAAATCAAGATTGATTTTTTAATTTTTTTTTACATTGGATTTGTTTTTCTTGCAAGAAGCTGCCCACCATTTGGTGCCTGAGCCATCTATGACACCTTTCCCTTGGAAATAAGCCCTGGTTAGGTTGTTGAAAACTAGCCAAGTTCTTGGATTCTTGGGATCCCAGCTCTTTGGATCATCTGGTGCAACGATGGTCCCTTCGATCTGCAAAGACAATGAGACATTGAGTGATAAAGATTCCCATCACGGGTTTTGGTCCGAAAATTAGGACTCTACCTGGATCACTATCTTGTCTGCACAAGGCCCTCTGAATCTTGTTGCATTCACTAAGTAGCGACGCCCTTCAGGAACCAAGAGAACTGATTTTGGAGTGGTACAAGCTTGTTTCCATGCATTGATAAAGGCCTAAAATGGACAAAAGCAACATAAGAATTTTTTTTGCCACATTGGTTAAAACTTATTTAGAACATAGATAAGACCTGAGAATCATCAGCTACACCATCTCCAACAGCTCCAAATCCATCCACATTGACAAGAACTTTGTTGTTATGGCCACTATGCCAAGATGGGATGTCCAAGGCCTCCAATATGTCATCTTTTCCTTCTTCGTCTTCTACATCCAAGTCGTAGAGCTTGGCGAAAACCTCAAATGTGTCGGAGAGATCTTGGCTAGCACTTGAAAGGGGAACCAGAAGCAAAACAAGAAAGCAAATGAACGTTAGTAACTTGTTCATGATTTTTAAGGATGTTTTTGTTTGGTTTTTGGTGGATCAAATGACTTGATTTGTGTAAGAGATTGTGGGATTAATATATAAGTACCGATTGAGTTTGTAAAGTGTAATGGGTTTTGTCGATTCTTGGCTTGAAAGGGCATGCATGTGTTACTGTTTCTTGATATGCCTACTCTTCAAGGATCATAATATATAAATTTCAAGAAGTTTGCTTTACTCTTAAACTAGTGCCCAACCCCACTAAAATACATATTTCACTAGTTGAAAGATTCATCATGAGTGGGCAGAAAAAATAATGTTTCTTTGCTTTTTACTCGTCATTCATATTTATGAATGAGAATTGTATAGACTGAAAACGCCATAATTGTGCCGGCATTATTTTATTCGAACAACTTAGAGGCCCTTAAAAACAGAATTTTGGTATGAAATCTATGACTATGAAGCACCATAGAGATTTATACTTCAATTTAAATTCACGTTATATTGAATATATGGTTGATTTCTTTTAGGGTAATAAAAGGAAAAAAAGATTGTATTCTTTGCTTTTTTGCACCATTGAATTTGTTAACTTTGCATGAGAAAGGATACGAAAATATTGGTGACTTTTTTTTAAATGTATCTGTTTACTTTAATAATAAGTGTAGCAAGAGATGAGGATCATTGATTCATATAACGTGTCACAAAATTGTAAAGTAGTCATCCTTGTGGGCTAAGGCGAAGATAATATTCACCAAACACAACAGCCCGTCCCCGTCCGAATCCGTCAGCGCCACCGCCTCCTCCGCCGTCTCGAGCCCACACACTGCCGCAGCTCCTCGAGGCATATAATTAGCAGTCGTCGTTAGAATCGAAGTGGTTGAAAACTCGCTCATATTTCTCCATTTATCGAAATCAGGAACTGTGAAAAAAGATTTGTTTATGGAGTAGTGGAAGTTGTGATTTGGGGTATTATAGTTTGTTGGTGTAACCGTAAGAGAACGCGGAATGTTGAACTTCATCGTATGAAAAGCTTTGCGGATATCCACCTTGATCACCTAGTTACGACCGCGAAATGATCGTTGCAGACAACTAACACCTTCCGAGGCCAGCATAGTGCATTCATGAATGGAGCGGCTAGAGAGGAATCCATGTTGATTTGATAGGAAATCTCCTGGACACCGACGAACAAGTTAATGTTGGTGGTAACCAACGACTTGGCATCTTTAAAATAGTGCCCACATTCATCGCCTTGGAAGACCGGCTGCTCAACAAAGGATTGTGGTACCGACGTTATAGAGCTTATGAGATTCAAAATAAGCTTTAAGAGTTAATAATCGAAATTTCGTTAACTTCAAAATCAATTCAAAATAGCTAATAAGAAACCAAAATTCGATCGGTTAATCGATATTTTTCTTATTTCCAAATTAATATTAATTTCCAAACATAAAAACTAGAAAATACAAAAATTAATCGAAAATAACAGAAAATAACCGAAATTATTTCAAATATTACAGAAATCATAATATTAAATTAAATATTTTTCACTTAATAACCGATGGTAACCAACGAAAAAATCGGTTATCGATTGCCCGACAATCTTCTTGGACAATTTAGGTTCACCCGTTTAACCCCTACCGATAATATTCTACCCGTCGATGATTTTTTTTTTTATAATAAAATGGGTTACCGATCGAATAACTCGTCGTTAGTGCATCGGTGATTTTTTTTAAAAATAATAATATTTCGCGGTAGTTCGTCGGTGAACTCTGATTTACATAATCGAACTCCCTTTTTCTCTGATTTTAATTTCACCCCGCCTAAACCCAAACCCTACCCTTGCACTGAAGCCATCTTTTTCGCTGACGCCGACGCCATCCTTTTTCACCGATGCGGACACCAACGTCGTCTACCTCAGGCTCCGTCCTTTGCCTAACGCTGACGCCAACCCGCACGTCGTCGGCCTCCTTCCACTGTCGGCATCCAAGTATAAACCTTTCGCTTGCGATGTCGACGCCAACGCCGTCCTGAGCCTCTTCCGCCACCCTCCCTCTCGTCGTCTGTCTTCTCACCATCTACGCCTCCGCCGCACACCCACACCGTCTCCCTCTCGTCATTCGCCTACGTCTCTCTCTGTATATATATCTCTCTCAACCTCTATCTTACACTCTCTTTGGTTGTGCAGTTTTTAGCCTACGTCGTCATCCCTACCGCCGGAGAGAACGTTGCCACCTAAGCAAGCTCCGAGCGCAGATATAGAGGGTGTTTGGCTAAGCTTATTTTAAAGAGCTTATAAGCTCCACGAACTTATAAGATGTTTCAAGAGCTTATAAGACATAATGTTTGAAGAGCTTATAAGTTGACAAAGTGTTTGGATGATTGAGCTTGTAAGCTAGAGATAGAGAAAGAATCGTGAGTTAGAGAGAGAAAATCAATAGTTAGAGAGAGAAAATTGACGAGAAGTGAAATCGATAGTGTATATGTAGAAAATAATGAATCATAGAAAGGTTATTTTGGTAAATTCACTATTACTTATAAGTTTCTGAAAAATAAGTTGAGGTTGAACTATTTATTTTTAGGGGAACTTATAAGTTGTTGGAGCTTATTTTCATAGCTTATAAGCTGTTTAAGAGTTTATTTTATCAAACATTTTATGTGTGCTTATAAGCTCATAAACAGCTTATAAGCTGTTTTGAATAGCTTATAAGTTTAGCCAAACACCCTCATAGTCTCCTCCTCCTCCTCGTTCATCAGTTATCTTTTCGAGTTATGCGATTGATATGAAATCTGCTCATTCTCTTGAATTGATGCTCAATTTTGAACTAATTTCATATAATAATTAGTTTATGTTACTCGAGTAATATGCTCTTAATTCTCTATCTCGATCATCTATGTATGCAATGCATTTATATTTCTATTTCCTACCTCCAAAATATGTATGCAATGGTTCTGTTGCTTAAATTTTGCTTGACCATATCTGCCTTCAATATGTGTATTCTTAAATGAATTCATAGTTTGATTTAAGGTAGATAAAGAATCAGTAGAAAATACAAAAAAATGTTAGCATTAGATGACAGATTCTGGTGTTAGTGTTGTGGCAGTTTTTCCCTTATCTTAAGTTTTTCTCTCTGCCATTTGTTGGATATACAGTCAAAGTTCGCATTGATATATGTATATATAGTTCGACACTAATAGTGGAATTATAATACTCTATCTTAAGAGTTCAGTTGCAGGCTACAATATGATTTATTGCAGGTTAAACTTTCACTTTTTGTTACAAGAGATGGAGCTTCTTGTGGCTTTCTCGATTCTCTTTGTTCTAAGTAGAGGCTGATATGCTGAGGATTTTGTAGAAGAATGTAATGTAGTTACATGGATTACATGCACTAATATATCTGGATGAGAGTAGCTTGTATATTTCAGTTGCAGGTGGTCTTCATATGTACTAAACAGGATAATTGCAATTATACACACAAAACATGTAGTAATTGACAAGTTAAGATGTCAATATCAACTTCTTGCTTCTTCGGGATAGCATATTTAATCTTAAGTCTGTCTTAGTAGAAATAGTTAATGTTGTGCTATATCAGGATGAGTAGAATACATGCATATAGCCTATAACTTTAATCTATCATATCTATAAAAAATATCTACTGTTATGAGGATATAGAAAAAGTTAATGTTTTGCATCCTTAAACCATTAGTGGCGACGTTATTGTTGGAGTTTTAAGATAGTTCTATTTGGGCAAGAGGTGATCTTTTGGTAAATTAATTTGAGAGTACATGTTTTTTTTTTGTGTGTGAGAGAGAGAAAGAGCTTGTTTGTGGTTTAGTTTTAGGTTGTGTAATATAGGCTTTGTTAGCTTGCATTTTGGCACTTCAAGTTTTGTCTTACTTGCTATCCACAAAGAGGGTTAGGGTTGTTTTGTTATGAACTATTTACTTTTCCCAGGTGTATTATTTTGAAGGCCAAGATGCACGAGATGACCATTTAGCATTGGTTCTCACCACAAAACATATTAAAAGTATTAGTTCCGGAAACTCTGAATCAAAGAGGAAAAGAATTGCTGCAAAATTCGACTCTGTATATTTCAATGAAGGCTCAACTAAAGCTGCTTGTATTGCTGCTGGCTCTGTCATAGAGATATGGCCTTTTGAGATTAGTGAACAGAACATGTTTTACAGTATTTTGCTGCAAAATATTTCAGCCCCCTATCTGGTTTTTTTTTTTATGAATTTACTTGAACTTGTTTATTTTTATTTGTCTCGCTAGAAATTGGGGGCTGCAAGCGGCAAGGTTTGAACTGTTGAAGCTTACGAGTAGAAGTTTGTTTCGGGTGGGGGGAACCAGACGAGGTGTGCAGAAATTTTAGGGATTGGGACGGGGAAGAAGAAATTGGAGAACTCGACGAAGAAGTAACTAGTTTTGGATGGGAATAAATCGAGGTGGCAAAATGGATTTGACTCAATAGGGGAAATTCTATAGAATATGTAGTTATACATAGGGGTGTCTAAACGGTTTTCGGTTAGAATCGGAACCGAACCGAAATCGACAAATTCGGTTAACCGAAAATCGACAAATTCGGTTATCGGTTCGGTTTCGGTTCCGGAGTTGAAAAAAAATCCGGTTATTGGTTAACCGATAACCGAATGGTTCGGAACCGAAAATCAATTTTTATTTTTAATTATTATTTTAATTACTAATTAAAAATTCTAAAAATCAATTTTTAATTATTACTTTATTAATTATTTTAATTATTTGTTAAATATTTTATCTATTTTTAATAAGTTTCAGTTTTTAATTATTATTTTATTTGTTTTTATTATTTTTTAATTTTAATTCGGTTTTTCGGTTAACCTAAAACCGAACCACCGGAACCGATCGGTTTTCGGTTAACCGAAAGTTTAAAACGGTTCGGTTTCGGTTCCACTTTTTCGGAGAAATTCGATTCGGTTAACCGAAAAATTCGGTCCGATTAATCGAAACCGAACCGTTTAATAGCCCTAGGCAAAATGGATTCGACTCAATATGGGAAATTCTATAGAATATGTAGTTATACAGTATAACTATATCTCATCTCACATGATAATATTTTATTAATATAATTAATAAAATATTATCATGTGAGATGATATGTAATACAACTATATGTTCTATGGAAATTGTCACCCAATAGACCTCAGGATTTAGGCTTGGTTGCAATTCAAAATTAGAAGCTAGAAAAAAATACAAATTGATCGGACTTCATGCTAAAAAAAATCTGGGGTTTTGGACTAAAATACAAGGCCGGTGTAATATTAAATATATATTTTATACAATTATCTATCTTTGTATAATTGAAAATGTCGATTTTATATAAAAGATTAGAAAATGAGGTAAAAAGCTCGTTCGATGCTCGGCTAGGCTAGACTTCATATTTAAAGGTCCGAAAATTCCAATCCGAAAAGTGTAAAGCCCGTTAGATCGATCCGACCTAGATCGGCTAGCTATTTTTCGGCTCTAGAAATAAGAGGCGATGAATTTTGATTTGGGCATAAGTTTGTTTCTTTTGATTTTTTATTTTTTGCAGGGTATTTAGGTTTGGTGCAACAAGTTCTTTTAATTAGGTAATATATATATATATATATATATATATATATATATATATATATATATAATCAATTAATTAATATACATATAATCCTTAATATACATAAATAAGAATAAATCATGTTTATTAAATTTAAAAATTTAATGATTATTTTTAAGTGTGAATCTATATATATGAATTGATTCATGTACATATAATCCTTAATATACATAAATAAGGAGAAATCATGTCCACTAAATTTAGAAATCTAATGGTTATTTTTAAATATGAATCAATTAGTTACGTCATAATTTGTGCATTGAATACTGAAGCGTCCATATTGATTTATCAAGAGTTAATATTTATTCTCATGTTTATACTATAAGGAGTGTCCACAAGATAACTACTCCATGTATGTATATATAGTTGGATTCTCATACTACTCGGTCCACAGAAAGTATGTAGTATCTAATCTAGATTACACATTTTGAATATGTGACCATCCCACAAGCTGACAGGTGACAATCAATTTTTTTTTTATTTTTTTATTTTCGTAAGGAGAAAAACGAGAAAGAAAGAAAATCAACATTCTTCATCTTCTCTTCTCCTCCTATCTTTTTCTTATTTGATTTTTTTTACAACCATAGCAGCAGACGGTGGCGGCAGCGACGGTGGACGGCATCAACGACACATGAACAACAAAAAATAACAGATTTTGAAAGAAAAAGAAGAAGAAGAAAAATTGATAACAAAATTGATGGATTTTGAGAAAAAAACAGAAGATGAATTTGATAGAAGATTGAATAATCGAGAGAGATGGTGGCTATGGTGGTGGTTTACGGTGAAATCCGTCGAAAATTGGGAAAAAAGACGAAAAAATTGACGGAGAATGATGGATGAGAGATTTGTTGTCGAAAACATAATCCAACATTTAACAAAACATAAAAATACATATTGGCACGAAACACGAACATATATATAACAAAACATGTTCAAACATTTAACAAAATACATTCATGCATATAACAAAACATAAATCTACATGTTGGCCACTAAACACAAATATGCAAACAATATGCATTTAACAAAATATAAAAATGCATGTTGTTCAACGGACGCCACGCGTGAGCCCAAGAACTTTAGCATGTGTTCAACAGTTTGTTTTATGTTCATTTAAAGATAAATCGCAACTAGCATGGCTTTTTTACAATCGCATAAAAATCAAATTACTAATCTACATTTCATGGAAATCAACGAAAAATTGCTAATCTTAAAATCTTTATCATAGGATCATCGAACTTATATGAATACTAAAGCTCGAGTCTCACTGTAATTAAGCTCGAGTCTCACTGTAATTAAACAATTCCAACCTCAATATTCCTATTCAAACTTCAATTCCTATGTTTATTTTATTTAATCTTTTTGCGCCAAGAAAACTGAACAGCTGGAGTCATACATCGGAAGCTGTAAAATTCAGGAAAACTGAGTTGAATTTAACATTGTAACCTCGAAATGAAGTTCGAAAATCACTTTGTTTCATGTTTGTGTGTATTAAGGATTGGTTTCTTGGAGAATTAACAGCAAAGTTTTCTCCTTTTAGGTAGTAGCTTATCTTCAGACAAAGAAGCCATAACTCCTCCTTTGACTAAATGCTAATTTCATCAATATTTAATTAGGACCGAACCACCAATTTTCCCAATTCATGTGCTGGATTGAATTAGTTACCTACTCTGCTGAAAAAGATAATGCACAAACTCAAACAAACAGAGAGAAAGAGAGGAGCAAGATTGGCAATTCTGGAGAGAGAGAGAGAGAGAAGCAGAAAGAGAGCTATTATTATTTGTCTATAATCGGGAGTCGAGTGTGAAAACAATAAACGTTGAAAAAGAGTGACATTAAAAGCTTGCTTACATTTGCAGTTGATCCGTTTACACCCTTCTCCACCACATTCCACCGTCATCTACTGTTCCCCCTTTGGCTCTTTGCCTCAAATGCCATCCCCTTCTCTCTCTAAAGCATCTGGGCTTTGCTAAAAATCAATCTTTTTCTTTTATCAGCAAGAATGGGGAATAAGTTCATCTGTATGAGCAAGAAAGATGAGAGGATTGTCGGGGTTGGATCAAGGAGCAAAAGGGGGTCGATTTCGAAGAAGAAGAGTGCAATGGAGGAAGAATTTCTGCATAAGCAAGCTCTAGCTATGGCGATTCAGCAGCATCAGCTCTCTCAAAGATTTGACAATGGCTCCTTGTCCCGCCGCATTGGATCCACCAGCTCTCGCCGCCGCGCCGCCAATTTGCCAGACCCTTTTACTAATACTAGCACTAACAACAAACAGGTGAACTTCTTTTTGCTTTATACCCTTTCTAATTCTTTGTTTAATATTTGTAGCTTGTATACTATAGTTTTAGCCCTTACTAATCTGCCATTTTTAGTGACTTAGGAAATTATAGGATCTTGGAGGGTTGGGGTGGGTGAAGCATGTGCTCTCCTTTTCTGCTGTGTGTTTAGATCTTGAAGGGAAGGAGAATTTAAGCTAGATTAGTGCAAAAGTGTATTGATGACGTGTATTATAGTAGATTAAAAGGGGAGAAACAAAGGTGTATTGATGAGCTTTTTCAAGAAAATGTGAAAAGGTGGCTCTTTTTTCTAAGAAATTGTGAAATCTTTTTGTATGTTTTGAAGTTTTCTAATGGTGCTTGATGCAGATAATGGCTGGATATTAACTGTCTAATCATATATCTACCTATATATAAATGTGTATATATATATAAATGTGTATATATATATTTGTTGGAAGAGATGTAGCAATGAAACTTCCTTTGGACATATATTGATTGTTCTTCTTAATCTGTTTGCTGTTATGGAAAATCTAAATTTGGATTGGGAAATTGTAGTCATGTAAGGAGCTGTGAAAAGGTGGCTCTACTTTCTAAGGAATTGTGAAATCATTTTGTAAGTTTTGAAGCATTCTAATGGTGCTTGATATACATAATTCTTGTAAGAGATGTAGTGATGAGACTTTCTTTGGATATCATATAGATCATTTTTCTCTATCTGTTTGCTGGTGTGGAAAATTATCTTGCACATTATGGATATTGTTGTAACCTCCAAAATCTGTTTCATGCAATAAGCCAAGAGTGTAAGGCCTTCTAGTAGTTTCCATTAATCGAAGATCATATCTATTACCTGTCAAATTGCCTAATGATTTTAGATCAATTTCACTCATTACATAGTCCTTTATTATAGTTATCCCCGCAATCTTTGGAGAACATCAAGACGAAGAAATTTGTTCTGGTACACGGTGAAGGATTCGGAGCTTGGTGTTGGTACAAAACCATCGCTCTACTTGAGGAATATGGACTGCTTCCGGTTGCCTTGGATCTGACAGGTTCTGGCATTGATCGAACAGACACAAACACGGTCATCACCCTCGCAGACTACTCAAGACCGTTGATTGACTACCTACAGAAATTACCAGACGATGAAAAGGTAAAAAACACCTGAGCTACAGAAATCTTAGCAGCAATGCATTTTGACTGGTGCATCTTATGCAGGTGATACTGATTGGTCATAGTAGCGGAGGTGCTTGCATTTCTTACGCGTTAGAGCTTCTCCCCGACAAAATCTCCAAGGCTGTGTACGTGTGTGCTACCATGGTGTCTAATGGGCAGAAACCCTTTGATGCTTTTGCTGAAGAGGTGAGTTCTTACACTATTTTCCTATGGAGCTTTACTTTAATCTTATGAAGCTCAATCTCTTTATTTATGCCCACATGTTCCTGCAATTTTGTTCAAACACACAGATGAGTATCAAATTTCAAAAGATAACGAATCTTAAGCACAAACTCATTTCAAACACGATGTTCTTAAGTAAAATCAACACATTTATACCTCTAAGAATGTAGAAAATCCATGTTAGTCAAGGACAGATGAGATAAAAGAATGCTATGCAGCATTCTCTGATTTGTAGATGGCTGTAAATAATTACTTTTCTTGCAGCTTGGTTCCGCAGAACTATTTTCGCCCGAATCAAAGTCTCTGATTTATGGCAATGGTAGGGACAAGCCCCCGACAGGATTCATGTTTGAGAAGCAGCATATGCATGGGCTGTATTTCAACCAATCTCCTTCGAAGGTAGATTTTATGTTGAATTGGCTGCTCAATTTAACAGCTACTCATAATTTTGGATCGATGTTGAGGTATTTAGGAGCACTCATTCGATATTGAGATATCGATTTGATATATAGAGATACTCTTCACCTTTGTTTGATCAGCAAGAATCATTAGTGTCTATATATTTCCTCCTTTCACACCACACACACATCTAAGTTGCATAAAGATAGAGAATCTTGCTGACTTGAGACCAATGCATATTACTCTGTTCCCTATTTTTTGCTTTGATCCCCATGGCTTTTACTCTCTCTCTCTCTCTCTCTCTCATATTGATAGAAGATGCATAGATATAGAGAATCTTGGTAAGCAAAGACCAACTGTGTATGTGCTACAATGCAGGATGTTGCTCTAGCTATGGTTTCCATGAGACCAGTCCCTCTTGGTCCAATGATGGAGGCACTGTCCTTGTCGGACAAATACGGAACCGGCCGTCGTTTCTACGTCCAAACATTGGACGATCACGCGCTCTCGCCCGACGTTCAAGAAAAGCTGGTGAGGGAAAATCCACCTGAAGGAGTCTTCAAGATTAAGGGCAGTGACCATTGCCCTTTCTTCTCAAAGCCTCAGTCTTTGCATAAAATTTTGATTGAGATCGCCCAAATTCCATAGCAAAGTACAATTTCAGGGGATTTTCTATTTAGTTAGGGTATATATATTTATTATATAACTCAATATCTAATCTAATATAATGCTTAAAGCAATTTATTGACAGTACTTTTTCTCTTTCCTCTTTCCTCCCAAATTTTAAAAGATCATTTAAATTTTGTCATATAACTTTGGGCTTTCAAAAGCACAATTAATATCATCAATTCCATGAAGCCCAGTTAAATAATGCTTTCATGTGTATCCGACATGAATCGGTCAATCAATTGATAGAAATATGATAAAATGCTGTAACTTAATTTATAATTAACTCAAGATATTCGTATAAGTTCTCAGCTGTTCTTATGCGATACCTAGTGTTTATAACATTCAATTTTGCTAGAATTAAATTGAGTACAATTAATTAATGTTTATAGTACCTAAATGTTGTTGGGACATCATGTACCCATTCATACTTAGGAAAGAAACGAAAATTAGGAAGAAAAGAACAACAATCTCAAACACAAGAATTTAACGTGGAAAACTTCAAAACGGAGAAAAAAACCACGACCCACGGAGGAAAAATTCACTATATGATAAATTTCTACAATCACACAGTATACCTCTACCTCTCGACCCCCCTACACTATTACAAGCCTTTGACAAACTCTCACCCTTCCATCAAGATTCTCACAAGAGAAACTAAGAAAGAAATTTAAACTAGAATTTAATCACAAGACTATAACGTAGTAATTGGTGCACTTGTAATAAAGAACTTTATGCTCCTTATATAACACTAAGGAACTCCTCACTTTGCTTACAAAAACAATGTGGGACAATATTCTTTTTAATTTAACATTGGAAATTCCAACAAATGTGGTATATAAATTTCAAGAAGCTTGCTTTACTCTTATACTAGTGCCTATTAGCAACAAAAAGATCCGATTTGGATTTCACCATACGTGTTCGTCTCACTTACGATTTGATAGTTTTAATGATACAGTACTAACACTCTCTATGAATACCATTTGGAGTAATAAAAAGTCACTTTGGAGTAATAAAAAATCACTCTCATAACTCAGCAACCAGTTATAATCAGAGATAAAATCCATATCGTAATAAGTCATATTTTTTTATCTCATCTTACAGATTTGTGCCATCATATAGTAATAAATGACAACACACACACACACACACACATATATATATATATATATATATATATATATATATATATACACTAAATATAAGATGACATAGATTCTTATCAACTTTGGGCGTCATTTGCTTGAATTAAAAAAAATGTAATAATTTTATGAATATATATATATATTAGTTCAATACACATATCATCAGTAACTAAATTTTTAATTCCTAATTAATGATCAGTACATGTATATATTTTATGTACTTTGAAAGCGTAGTCAAATTTATATTAATTAGATGAATTTTTAAATGGGTTTATACAATATTATCATGCATGTATTATATTAAATATCCTTTTTGTCTAAAAAAACTAATTTTTCTATGTAAAATTCTAGTTAAGAATAAATTTTCTATTATAATATTGAGAGTCAAACTTAAATACTCATTTTTGTCAAAGTGTGTACAGCCTATAACCAATTCTAAAATTTGTTATACTTCATGCCTATTTTATTAGTATAATGTATTTTTGAGTGAAATATGATACGATATTCGATATCATTGTATATTTTATTATTATTAAAATTAGTTAATTTTGAAGTTTGAAATGAGGTATGAAGTGTAATGGTCGATCAGAGACTTCCTTCAAAAGTATTAGAATTATAGGAAAAATTTCAAATTCCAGTGGAAAACCTTATTTCCAGTTGTGAAATTATCATCTCCGGTCATAAAATAATTGTCTCCGGTCGACTGGAGACAACAATTTCAAGAACAGAAACAAGGTTTTCACTGAATTTTCAAGTTTTTTCAATAATTCTAATATTTTTTGAAGTCTCCAGTCGATCATTATTATCTGTTTCTGATCGATCATTACATTATCTCCGATCGACCGTAGAGATTCTTCAAATTTTTTATTTAAAATACATTAAATTAATAAAATGGGTATGAAGTGTATGAAATTTTTAAAATAGATATAGAAGATATACACTTTTGAAAAATGTGTATTTCTATATAATTCCTCAATAATATTTTTCTCTTATCTCAATAATATAACTGTATAAAATTTATACTTTTAATCATTCGAAGATGTATGTAGTTTTTATGGTCATACACTATCTATTTATTTTGTAGTCAATTGAGTCAAATCCGAACCAAAACCAAAGAGAAAGAAAAAAGTGTCATTGAATATCGATGAGTCCGTCAAAGGGTATCTAACCAAGACAGATAATTATGATATGTAATTTAAAATCAAAAAAGAAGAAAGAAAATGAAAGAACGATAATTGTGATAAAATCCAAAATATCAATGAGCACTCTTTTGATCTTCTCACCCCGTGTCCCCGTCCGGGACGATTAGTTTGGGCTGAAATAAGAGCCCAAGTTGTAAAATATATAAATTTTCAATTTTCAGCTGCATAATATATAAAATTGGTCCCAATATCCAATATTTCATTTATTTCTCTCTTTTTTCTCTCTTGACTTCTGGTGTTCTCTGTTCATCCAGTTTCTTAAGCAGTAAGTGATGTCCAACAATTACTTTTCTTTCAGTAATGATTGTGAGTTGAATGCTATATGCAATAAAGTATGATTCTCAATGAAGAGGCTTCACTTTTACCTATGTTGTTCCGAATTCTCATAATTTTATTCAACTTATGTCTTCCTGATATTGTCCGATCGATGTTCGTTTCTGTGCTTTGAAGTATTGGGTTTTTAATTATTTTTTTTGGTGTAAGGGTTTCGAGGCTTACAATTCTTTGCGTGTGCTAGTGTGTTGTTTCTGTTTGCGGTAAGTTTCTACGTTTTAATTTTTTAATTTTTATTCAATGTGTTTATAATGAAGAATATAGTCCCTCAGCAAAGATTGAATTTTTTTCTTGTATTTTTTGCCCCTTACAAGTTTTGTTGCCGGTTACTTAAGTCTAGAGCCTATTGCTAGAGGTTTATCATTGGATTTGGTATATCATAAAAGGTTTTTCTTTTAATTATGGTTGGATCTTGATGTTGCATATTCTGGCTGATTATCGGGTTCTGTGGATTGTGTGTTGAAAGTTTTTTCGAGGGTTTTATGCTCAACTGTTTTGAGGTAATTTGCATGTTTTTGTGGCCCTTTTTGCAGTTAAGTTTGTGTGATGGGGGGCAGTGCAGTTGATGATGATTGGGAGTTTCCTTCACCTTCGAGTGAGGTTAGAACTGTGGTTTTAGTTGGACGAACAGGCAATGGGAAGAGTGCCACAGGTAATAGTATACTTAGAAGACGGGCGTTCAAGTCAATGTCCAGCTCTGCTGGAGTTACAAGCACTTGCGAGCTGCAGAGGACTGTCCTCGAAGATGGCCAGATTCTTAATGTGATTGACACTCCAGGTATAACGTGTTGCAAATTAAAATTTCAACTCCAATGTGCTTTTGTGATGATCTAGACGATAATGTGGAGATATGATGATATCTATGTGTGGCAAATTAAAATTTCTATTCCAACTGGCTATTTTGATGATGTAGAAGATAATGTTGAAATATGATATATATATATGTCTGGTTGTGTAATATGATGTTTCAGATAGATATAGACAATATACATATAGACAAAATTTGATAGGGTTTTCATATTCACTACTTTGTTTACTTGAATATGTCTGAACTTGAAGAGATTGCAATTCCCAGGACTGTTTGATTTTTCTGCTGAACCTGAGTTTATCGGCAAGGAAATTGTTAAATGCATCAATATGGCGAAGGATGGTATCCATGCTGTCCTTGTTGTCCTGTCGGTGAGATCTCGCTTTTCAAGGGAAGAAGAAGCTGCTGTTGAGAGCTTGAGGAAATTCTTTGGCAGCAAGATTAGTGACTACATGGTTGTGGTTTTCACTGGTGGGGACGACCTTGATGAAAACGAGGAGACTCTCGAAGACTACTTGGGTCGTGATTGCCCTGAGCCTTTGAGGGTTATTACTACTCTTAATCACGTGTCTTAAAATTAATGGTTGTTTTATCTGGCTATATGAATTCCAAGTTTTTTATTATATTTTTATTTTTAAGGAAAATATATTCTTTTTTGCTGATTCTTTTAAACGAGCTTCAACTCTTTCTTTGTTTATTGAAGCCATTCGACAAATAGTTTAGGAATGGTTCTCTTTTTTACCTTGTTCCTTTCCTTTGGACAGGTTCTCTTGTTATACATGGTTTCTGATCTTGAGAAGTTTTATATTATAAATTATAATTGATGGTTTCTGATGTTGATGATGCAGGAAATTCTCAAAATTTCGGGGATAGGTGTGTTCTCTTCGACAACAAGACAAAAGAGGAAGCCAAGAAACTCGAACAACTAAAGCAACTTCTTTCACTTGTAGATAAGGTTATCGAAAGAAATGGTGGGAGACCATACACCGATGATGTATTTGTTGAACTGAAGGTGAGTGCTTTAGCTGCTCAGCTCATTTCATTGTTGCATTCTTTAATGATGATACTAGTGCTCGCAATCGATCTTTAATAGAAAGGAGCAAACAAGCTGCGCGATCAAACTGCTGAAGTTAATTCTCTCGAGGGGTATTCCAAACAAGAGATTTCTGAATTGAAGGAGCAGTTCCACAAGACGTACGAGGAACAACTCAAGAGAATAACTGAGATGGTAGTTTTATGCTTCAATATGTCATTCTGATAAGATTATATTATGATCCTACCATTAACATGAGAAAATTGTATTTGATAGGTTGAGTCCAAGCTCAAGGAGACCACACATAGGCTTGAACAGCAACTGGCGGAGGAGCAAAATGCTCGGCTGAGGGCAGAAGAAATGGCGCAAGAAGCTCAGATGAAATCAAATGATGAAATACGCAAGCTGAGAGAGCACTTGGAGAAAGCTCAGAAGGAGACCGAGGAGCTGCGAAAGCAAGCTCAGAGTAGTGGATGTGCCATCTTGTGATCGATCACCATACTACTATGTGAAATGTATAATCTTTTCACTCACGTACCTACCTACTTACAAACCTAAAAACTTTCCATGTTATCAGCTTTTCACACTCTTGTGTGTGGAAAAATGTACTGGAATTGGTGTTCTCTTGAATTGAGTTTCTATTTGATACTCTTTATGTTTATATAAATATCACGCTGATAGTTTGTGCATATATATTATTCTCTTATATTTGGAAGCTTGAAATCCCATGTTGATTCATTAGATATTCTGAATATTAAAAAGTTGTGAATTCAGCACTTAAGATTGAAGGATCAGAATTCAGCAACATAAAAGCTGGAAAAAAACACAGAACAGAACACAAAGTATAAGGCAGTCAGTTCATGTCTCTAAACAGCCATACTGGTGCAACACAGTTCGCACAATCTTAGTAAACACTTATAAACAGATCTTCTCAGCAGCTTATTGCCTGCACGGACACGAAAAGTGAGCAGAATCTAGGTTATAAAGATAGGAGCTACTCGTGAAGAAGCTTATATATAAGCTTTAAAACATCTTAAACCCAATTTTTAGGAAAACGAGAATGAAGGTGACTTACCCAAGAGGAAGAGCCTTCCTGTCAGGGAGAGGATAGGTAGCTACATTCTGCATCATATTCAGCTGGAGCACATTTCCGGAAAGGTAAGCCTGCATCGCGTAGTCTTGGCCACCAGGCATCATGCTTAGTTGCTGCAGCTTCTCATTTTCTGCTATCTGAATGTTTGCAACTTATATAATGTGTTAATGTTTTCTAAAACGAAATTCAAAAGGAACACTTTCTTTTTCTTTAAGAAAATTCTTAATTTTTACTATTGTTGCTCATTTATTAATCTAGCCATCATAAGCTGTAAATACATCTGGTGTTGATTCTTTTTAAGAGGACCCCGCTCGTCCGAGAAGGTGTGGGTGGGTTTGAACACGACCTCTCGGTTACGAGATCCTCTGAGTTTTGGAAAAAAACTACTTTAAGTTGTTAATTACATGATTATTTGCTAGCTTTACCTTTGCTCTGAGGCAGGCATTTTCCTGCTCCAGCTGAGTTTCCTATTGGGCAAGACAGGTTCCAGAAAAACCAAGGTTGTCATGATTTTGTTTTGAACCAAAAAACCATAAATAAATTAATGTAAATATGTTTCTGTACTACTCTTCAGCAAGAAAAGTTGGGAAGTAGAACCGAGTTGGGGGAAAATTACCCTTTTTTGCAAGTTCTCAGTTTCAGCAAGTATGAGTTCATGCTGTTCAATGCCAAGAAGATCAATTAGTAGGAGATGAAGCATTAAAATGTATATATATTTTATATTCTTTTTTTTTGGTATCATGGGAAACCGCAGCCGCTACCTTAGGTGCGCACTGGGTAAACCCCACGTTCCTGTGCAATAGCCTGCAAACCACACAGGACAGGTAAACCACACTTGGAAAACCAGGTGTGACAGGCTCAAACCCATAGAGGCGTTTGGTGGGGTTCGAACCTGTGACCTCTCGATCACAGGAACCCACCTTAACCATTGGGCTGTCCCTATGGGACATATATTTTATATTCTTATCGTGGGGGCTGGTGGCTTACCTTTTTTGCCCTTATTCTCGCAATGCCACGCTCGAGCCGACTCTCGAGCTGCTTCATCTCCTTCACACTTAAAGAAGCTAAGCCATCACCTGTAAGATGGCTGTAAAAGAGTACATGCAGAGAATGAAGAGTTAATTCTCTTACATAATCATAGGTATCACACAATGTGTCTTTAATTGATATTTTGATACAATTGATTTGATTTGGAATGATTTATATTTCATTTTCTTTATTCGCCGACATTTTAGAATGGTCATTGAAATGTTCATTTTTATCTTTTCAATTATGTCAACATATTACATCTAAAAGTTATATAGCTATTACCTGTTGAAGTTCTGGATCATCTGTATCTGCTGGCGTAGTTTCTTGGATTCTTGTTGGTAAAACTAAAATCATTAATCAAGAAATTAGTAACATGCACAAAACTACTTATACATATGTATACATACACATTAATCAATAATCATCATATCTTCATGTGTATATACTATATTATATATATAGGAAAGAGATCATATGAGAACCAACAATTTGGGTGAGAACTAAGAACTAATAATCACCATTGATCTATTTAATCCAATGATTACAATTAATAATTGAATCCTGGTTTTTTGCAAACTTCAAATAATTTGTATGGGAAACTTGCATAACTAGTAGATACCTTATTCATAAAACTACTAAACTTATAGACATATAATGTATTCATGTGCATGCAAATGACTACCTTATGCAAGAATAAGGTATCACAAATTTTGAATCACTCATGCGAGATCGCATACCCCGTGGATACTTTATTCATACATCTATTTAACTTATGCAATATATATATATATATATATATATATATATATATATATATATATATAGGGAGGTTGGAACGTGAGAACTCATTTTTTTGAGAACTTGAGAACCATGATAAAGCGTTGAACAAAGATGATGCACAAATCACGGTGAAAGTTGATGAATCATTGGGAAAACTTTCTAAAATTGTTGAACAACAAAATAATTTTAGAAAGTTTTGAATTCATTAACTTTATCACCGATTTATCATCATCTTCAACTAATTTTTTGGTTCTTAGTTTGGCAAAAAGATATGGTTCTCATTTGATCCAAACTCTATATATATATATATATATATATATATATATATATATATAGGTTGATCTAGTGAGAACTCAACTTTTTGAGAACTTGAGAACTATGCAAACACGTATAAAGTTGATGAATACAATCTATAAAGTTGTGCATAAGAAAAACATTCTAAAATTGTTACAAAACAAAATAATTTTAGAAAGTTTTCGTTATGCATAACTTTATACCGTTTTGTGCATCATCTTCAATATCTTATGCATGATTCGCAGAGTTCGCAAAAAAGATGTGGTTCTCATTTGATCTCTCTCTCTCTCTCTATATATATATATATATATAGGTGGGGTTTCATAAATTTTAGAGAAGACTATGGCTAATGCAATGAATATGATAATCATCATGACTTACTTGAGTATTGATCTCTTGAGTAGTGTATGCACTTGAGCTAGATGTTGCCCTTTTGTACCGTTCAATAGTAGACCTGACGCTGCATCCACATATAAAAACATATATAACATATATATGAGTTCAATCTATTCTTAACAAGTTAAGTTGTTAGTTGATCTATCTACATATATATTTCCTTTATCCACAACAAAGAGAAAATTAAAAGTGTTATATTTCATTATTTGCTGTAGGCACGAACCATATTAGTTTTGAAAGATCGGCCTAATTTAATTTGAATCTATAAGTGAGACGACCATTTAAAATTTTACAAAGGATGAAAGTTCAAATCGTGTGTACATATAAAACATTAATACGATTTCGCGTGACATGCGTAAAATTGTGATTTAGAAAAAGAATCAAATAATCCATTAATAAAAAAAAGAAAGAATTTAGAAAAGAAAAATCTAAACTAAGAAGAATCAAATAGTATCTCCTAAAGTAGATAAAACATCTCTATTGATTTAATCGTATCACACGGTTAAATCTAATGCATATTATTTGTTTAGACCTGAAATACACCATTACAGACACATACATGTATATATGTTGAGGATAAAATAAACATAATATTACTTTTGCATGGTTAATACAAGATTCTAGAATAGGAAAGTATTGAAAACATAAACATGAACAAAAACGTGAAAGAATCAGAACTGCTGTTTTTATCAGACAACAGATCTGTGATCTGCCAGATGCTTATGATCGATGTTTTCATGTCTCAGGGTAATATTTGTTTGGACTTCCATTCTCTCCAACTATATTTTTCCTGAGGTACACTTCGTAAATCATGATTGCTCAAAACTTTTGATTTCTCTCTCTGGCAAGTACCAAGAAGATATGCGAACTAGTACACCAAAATATTTCTTTTCTCATGTAATATGCTCAAGTCTTTTTAATAGTTGTAGGAAAAAGAATCAATTTTACATGAAAATTGTTCGTCCTTCTAAGATTTGGTGAGTCCCCAAGAACTACGACAAACTCTTCCCTCCTTTATAAGAAGCTCATTGTCCCATGATGCCCTAAGTTTTTCAAGATTTGTGCTAAGAAAAAGGTAAGGCACTCTTAGAACCCTAAATTGTACTTTTATTAAAGAGAAAATAGAGAATTAAACATTACAAAATCAGACGAGCAGATATTTTTGTATATAAACTCAAAATTTTAGGCATGGAATAGACTCTTTGTTATACTGTACCAAATAAAATGTCATACCTGTAAGATTTGAACCCCAAAAACAATAATTTAAATTAACAAGTGATCTAATGCGTCATGTACCCTAATGCTTGATTTCATTTGAAAATCTGCAAGAACCCTAAAGATCCACTCCAAAATCATACTTCAACTCAAACATAAACAAATCATATATATTTAGGGATAATATCTAATTAACAATTTAAGGCTGTAAGAAAGATTACTTGGTGTTGGCATACTCGTAGACTCGGCCACGTGTAGAGAAACAAATTAGGGCAACTTCTGCATCACAGAGCACAGAGAGTTCATAAGCTTTCTTGAGCAGACCATTTCTCCTCTTGCAGAACGTCACCTGCCGATTCGTGTTGTTCTCTATCCTCTTTATCTCTATCTTGCCTCTCCCCATTCTTCATATAACTCGAAGTTCGACAAAATTAGCTCCGTTTATTTAGGAAAATAAGGTAATGAAAAGGTTTATTTCATTTCGAAAGCATTAATTTCTTGGTAACGTATTCATGCAAAAACTTGTTCCAAATTGAAAAGGGCGCTATCTCTCTGTGAAGAGAGAGAAAATGTATTTGGTGCAGTACCCTAATGCATGAGAAGGGCAAAATAATGCAAGAACAGTGAAGGAAAAAATGTTGCTTTTTATTTATTTGTTATTATTATTTATATTTTGAAAAATCTCAGCTACATGAGACATGATATGTATAAACCTGAATTGTTGAAAAAGTATTGCTATTTTCCGGCGGTGGATGAAAGCTTTGCCGGCCTTGGAAGTTGTTCTCTTCAGCTCAGGGTTCTTTAACTTATATCCCTAGCTTTTGCATAGTTATGTGTGTAGAGAGAGAGAGAGAGAGCTGGCGAAGAAAATGACATATAATTTTTCCAGAATTAAGGGTTTGCGTGGTGTTGCAGGGTGATTGATTATAAGCAGGAGTGCTTTCAGAATTCTAACCAAAAACTGCAATGCTCATTCTCTTTTTGTTAGTGGACAATTAGCTAGCTACACTATTCACTTTACAGAAAGACATATAAAAAAAAAGTTGAAGAAAAAATAAAATTGCATGTATAGGCGAATGCATAGGGAAGGAGAGAGAGAAGACTGTAAAAAAAGGGCAGCTGGTCAAAGATTAGGGTTTTGGTGCATAAAATTTTTCCATTTATATATGTACAAAAGTGACATCAAACTCCGTACAACTACGAACATGATGAGCTAGTGTATATGTGGTGGCTCAAGTGTGTGTTGGCCTAGTGGTAGAGTGATTAATGTCCGAGGCCAAAGGTCTCGGGTTCGAGTCCACCGTGACGCGGCCTTTAAATTTTGCATTAATTGACAAAAAAAAGTGTGCGTGTGTTGGCCTAGTGGTAGAGTGGTTAATGCCCGATGCCAAAGGTCTCGGGTTCGAGTTCACCGTGACGCGGCCTTTAAATTTCTGTATTAGATTGACAAAAAAAAGTATATGTGGTGGCTCAAATATCAAATTTGAGTATTTTAATTTACCATCTATATAGAGGGCAATATGTTACTTGAATTATGAAGCCAAAATGGATAGTTAAGGATAATTTTATTCAAATTCGTTCGGGAATTGAAAATTTTCACTATAACTCATAGTATAATTTGCAAGCGACCTTTAAATTTAGGAGTTTAATTTCTACCAACTTTGATGATAATATGGCCAAATCAAGGTTAATGTGGCGAAAATAAATTAGATTTGGAGTTTAAAATTTAAATATTGTTTCTTATTGTACTCATACTAAAGAAAATCAGCAAAAGGTTTATGGAGATTAATTATATGGTAACTTACTAAACACATTTCATGAACATTGTTAAAAAAACACCACACGTACGAAGTACAAGAAATTCTCTAAAAACAAATAGAAAATGCGAACATCAACAAAATTAACATATGCTCACAGAATCTGAAAAATAAACTTACTATATTCTCTCTCCATCCACCAAAACTGTGACATTTGGTAGATGCCACGAGTTTTAATAAAATTTTATATGTGTTAATTGAGTGGAGAAAGGATTGTATAAGATAATGAGTTGTTGACGGTAAATTATAAGAATTAAATGTGTGCTATTGGGTGGTTTTTTGGTAAAGGGAAATGCTACACTTTTCGTTGACTCCGGATAAGATAATTGTGATACACTTTTAATAGACGGAGGAAGTACATATTAAGATCCTTAACCTATTATTCTCCGTAAAACTACCCTAAAAGAAGTTCCTAAAACTATATAAACTAAACGTGACAAAGCGCAACTCAATTAGTAAGACGCTCCCCTCCAACAAGTAGATCGAGGGTTCGAATCATTTCGGATGCTATGTATGAATTGTAACTCTAAAAAAAACTATATAAACTAAACTTGATGATTTATAAGAAGTTCCATTAGCCTTCCGTCCACTCTGGCTATATTATCTTAGTAATTCGTTTAGTTTCTTTAAAAAAAACTTGGCAAAAACTTGTGTACGCGTCACCGTTTGGTGCGCGCACACTTGTTTTTCATTTTGTTTTTTTTTTGTTTTTTTAGTATTTTATTATTTAATGTTATGTCTTTTGTTTTATGACAAAAATTTATATTAAATATAGCAATTAAGGATAATTAGATTTTTTAATTAGAATTTATAATTCATTATGATTTATTAATTTATAATTAGAGTTTATTAATTAACAATTAGGGTTATTAATTCAAAATTAGAGTTTATTAATTCATAATTAGGGTTTATTATTCAAAATTAGGGTTTATTATTTAAAATTAGGGTTTATTATTTTCAATTAGGGTTTATTAATTCAAAATTAGGATTTATTATTCAAAATTAGGGTTTATTAATTTCAAATAGGGTTTATTAATTCCAAATAGGGTTTATTAATTCAAAATTAGGGTTTATTATTCAAAATTAGAGTTTATTAATTCAAAATTAAGATATATTAATTTAAAATTATATTTATTAATTTATAATTAAAATTTATTAAATTAATTAATTTTAATTAGAAATTAATTTATTTAATTAATTAAGATTAATTAACTACTTAATTATTGATTAACTAATTAATTATTGGTGGTCTCACTGTGTAGCTAGCGCACAGGAGACCACCTCAAAAAACATATAGTCAATTTTTTTGAACTCCTTAATGTACATGATAAGTTAGTCAACATTTTCATAATTTCGGTATATCTTTTAGTACTCTGTATAAGTATCCAAATTTAAACATAATTCGTTTTAATTTATTTCTGCCACATTAGAGCCACTTAATTGGACCTGATTAATAATATATTGGTCATATCTAATATCATCATAAAAGATAAATGAGATACTCAGCAAGATAAGATTGAGTTTTCCCCTCCAAGTCCAAAATCGATTGATTTTTAAAAATAATAATTATATTTTAATTTATTGATCATTGAGTCGATTTGCAATCAGATTTTTTTGACAAAATTTGCAATCAAGTAAATAAACATAAGGCGAGATAGAGTTTAAATTAAAAGAATTCTGTTATAATTGTTTCTAACATTCGAGAAAATTAGAGATGAAAAAAATGCCTAAGTCAAAACCTATTCAAAAGTTTCTGAAACTTGAAAAGCAAAATAGATATATTTTGTCCTGTAAATTAGAGAGCAATTAATAAAAAAGAATTTAGACCTTTCGTAATTTTTATAGACAATATCTGTCACATTAACTTTGAGAATTTCATATTTTTGGTCTTAGTTTTCTACAGAAAGGTAAAAGTCAAACGAAAAATATCGTCATCCAAGCTGAGGTGACCGTCACATAGGATAACAAGAACTTATATTTTCCGATCATATTTTGGTATTTCGTTTTGTTTATGTTTTATCATCACAAATGTGTAAATCTAAGTACGTATAAAATAATTACTTATCTTTTTGATAAATTAATTATATTAATAAACACTATATAAGATGATATCATAAGTACTATATTCTTCAAATGAAATCCGAAATGTAATTCGAAAACGTATACTAATTATTAAAAATTGAAACAAAGAAAAGTGATACACTGATACAGATACTTGACAATTAAAGGCATATATGCGACGTATCAATTTGTATAGTTGCGTGGTTTTCTTAAAAGTAATAAAAAGACACTTTTTGTTTTTACTTTTCCTTTTTTTTTGGTTTTATTCATCTTTATTCAATTTTAACTATATCCCCCATGCACCGGTGCTCCACGCCCCCTTTTTCTTTTTGGGATTTCCTTTTATATGCTATATATCTTGGAAAAGGATATTGAATAATATTTAGGATGAATTATACTTTGTAGTCCGATCGTTGAGTTGAATTGTAAAAATAATTTGATTTTTAAGATATGTAAAATAGAGGGGAAAAAATCTAAGACTTTTGAAAATATTTGCAAGTATGCCATGCGACAAGATTCCCAACCTTGAAATGATGAGTTGGACCATCAAAATTTTGTGTTGCGTATTTATAATTTTTTTATAAACAGATTATTAATTGCAATTCGACTCAAAAATGGACCATAAATGTAATCGATTCTGATATTTATATTGTTTTTTTCCTTAAATCTTCCACATCACGAAAATTTTCAGTAAAAATCATCCCATACGAGTTTTTTTTTTGGGGTATACTTAATTTGACTAAATTTAATTGATGCTTTGAAGTCTAACCATAAAACTAAGACATGGTGTGTCTGGAAATTCTATTAGTATTTCCAAGAAAAAAGACAATATAGAATTATATCAATGGCCCCGCTATACATTCTTAGTAAGGAAATTGGTCCAAACAATTATATCTACAACCAAATCTTAGCATGAATGTTCAAGAATGTGAACTTAATTAGGTAAACTATAACTTCACTAGCTAATTAACGCCAACTACTAGTTTTCAATTTAATGTTTGTTGTTTTGGTAAATTCATTCCATTTTGGAAGAAATGTGTTAGAGACAAACAAAAAGGGGTATTCTTTAAAAGTATAACTATTTACATTATTAAGCTTTACATAACTATATAGTAAAATAAATTCACTGGGGACCAAAGATATTTTATTTTTAAACACTAAACGTGTTACTTGGGTTTCGTGTATATATTATTTTTCTATAATTTTAGACATGGATCCCACGGTAATAAATACATATTTAATTTATACATACTGTTAACTTATACAATCGAAGTTCTTGGATCTTGTTTTACATACTTATGTAAAAATTCACATAGTATTAAGGGTTCTACTTAATCATCTATAACATGTCACGTTTCAATATTTATGACTATATTGAACATTTAGTGCTAGGTTATGAGGTCTCGTGATTTCTCAATTCCCAAAGTTTTATAATAAGGAAATTGGATGTGGAGAGGAAACTAAAAGGAGAATACTTATTTTTCCAACTTCCAAATGCGTTCTATTTTTACCATTTAGGAGAATGGAAAGTAATTTATAATGGTCCCAATTTTGAATATTATTATTTTTGGATTATAAAATCTCAACACTATTTTGTTCGAATTTCATACATGTGATGTTATTCTTTTCATTCTTTTAACTATATATATATCTCGAAAAATTATTCGAAAAAAAATCGAAGTCTTCATACAAAAAGACTCATAGAGTGTGCTTTGGAATATAATCAATAGTTACTACGTACGTATAACATAATATCACCTATACACATTAATTAAATAGATCTTGCATCGATGTCACAACACTGGTAGCTAGTAAAAATGATTTTGGTCCCAATAGATTTCCGCCTTGACAAAATTTTTACTACATGAATTTGGTTGTATATTTTCGTAAAGTACATACATGTCATGTTGCGCCGTACAAAATCATATGCCATATTAACCGTACATCCTTCATAGCTGACATGCATGTAGAATAAGAACTATAATGTCACATGAAATAGAAATGATAATCGGGTTAGAGAATGAGTCTGTTATTCCCGGATAATTCTTCTTCAAGTTGTTCATCTGGTTCAAACAACTTCATTAGGCGAGCTTGTTGATCCTCTGTTTTCTTCCGTTGCCACCTCTTGTATAGGAGAACAGATAAAAGAACAACTAAAAGGACAAGGCATAGTATGAAGCTCATGAGTATAATCGAGCTTATCTTTGACTTTTCAGTCACAATATTCACTTCATGACTCGTATAATCCGATGTGGATAAATTGTCTGCAGCCATACCTACATAGACAACATATATAAGAACAATTTTCATCAATATTAAACTAGTCTTCTTATCAATTTGTACAACAATTCAAAACACAATATACAAAAAATCTGTCTAGTAATGAAAATTTTCATTAAGATTAACCCTAATGCAACCTTAAGGAAAGTCCAAAGCTAAGTGATGCATTAAAGAATTGAAAATATGAAGGAAATAAAGGTGAAGCAGTCAAAGAAACTGATAAAGTTTATATAGGAATTAATTTCTTTAGCCACCCACAATTTCTATTCAATGATGCATTTAAGATAGTTTGACCTAAAAAATATTGATCTCAAGTGTAACTAATAATGAAATTTTTCATTATGATTAACCCTAATGCACTTAAGATAGTTTACCAAAATCAAGTTTCACTCTCATTCGTTTGTTCATATATTCAGATTCAATATTATTTAAAGATATAAAACTATTTAGACGCAACGGAAACACCAAAACAAAAAAGTACACTGCATGTATAGGCTCGAAGACGTAGTTATACCGACTTATAATTTAAATTATACATACTTCTCTTGTGACTAAAAGATCATGGATTGACTTTTACGTTTAAATATTAGTTAAGATACTCAACCTATATATCAACGAGTAAAATAAGTCGCATCTAAAAAGGAAACACGACTATATGGAAATATATACCTTTTAAAATTAAGATTTTAATTCGATTGATGAGACAAACTACAAGAAAGAACTGTATTAGAAACTGAAATTACAGCACCATGCATGTAAAATTGGAATTTGACAAGCAAAGGTTTATGTCCAAAACGGGACACTTATTCATGCATCTAACGATTTGTATCGATAATCTTAAATCTCTGTGTGTGTGAGAGAGAGAGAGAGAGAGAGACGTACCTGGAATCAGTCGAACAGCTAATGAAACGAAGAGAAATGAGAAGATGTCGAAGACGTTGAGACTTTTGATTTTACTCATTTTATTTTGTTTTCTCTTGACTAATTTGCCTTTTTTATTTTCTTGGGCTAAAGTTGGATTTTAGAGTAGTTCACAATCACCTGCAATTTAAAGACGCTTGAGGACCTCCACTTATAAAAAATTGAAGAATGTTTTAAATTCTTTTCTATTTTGTTAAACTATAATCTTATACAAAAAAAGGGAAACATTTTAAAGTAGTCAAAATAGATTAAATAAATATTTTCGACCAATTCTCGAAAATATGCTTTTTTACTTAATAAGACTTACCAAAATACTTTTAAGGATCCTTTTCGATTTATGGACAAGATTTATAAAGATTGAATGAATACAATAGGATTGTGATATTTAATTTTACTACTTTCGTTCCAATATCTTTTACTCAAAATTTTTGGATACATAAAATAAAAAGAATTGTATGTTATGTGTAAAATAGTATAATTTACGGCATTCGAGATACTTTTATATTTAAAAATAACTTATCTTTTAGAATAAATTTAAGGAAAATGCTAAATGTACATAATATGTACGTACATAATTATATATTTTTGTCATTTTACACATTTTTTGGAATTAAGAGATCAGTTATATTTTAATTGAATTTGTAATTTTTCTAATTACCCATAATGATATTTAAAGAAAGGATTTCCAAATCTTTCATAATGAGTTGATTGTGCACAGTCCAATAATTCTATTTAGTTTCATTGATCATTATTTTATAATAAATAAATATAGATAGTGAAATATATAGATACAAATTTATATAAACATATAATTGATAGATATATGTAATTATATAGATCTTATCATGTGACGTTATAATATTCAACTGTGATGTATGAGTTTGTAGATGTAACATTTCTTGTACTACTACTTTTCTCATACTTGATCCTGCTATTTTTGTTGCGTCTAGGGCTTTTCTATTTTGATAGGCGGCGGAAACAGAGAAGATAATGGGGCACTCCAACATCTGGAACTCTCACCTTAAGAACTACGGCCCTGGATCCCGTACTTGGAACCCCCAAAAAAAAGGACCAGAACTCATATCCTCCTCTTAAATCCAAATGTAATCCAGAAAGGCAGTTAGCACATTTATCCAAGATTGGACTTCTCATTTGGAAAACTAAATGTTTCAATTAAAAGCTAGGCATCACATTCACATTTCTTAAACTACAGAATCGAGAAATGACATATCATATTCAATGTGAAATGGGGAGAAAACTTAAACTTCGATGATAACTACAAACAACAGTCCATTGCTGTCTACAATGCGAGAGAGAGAGATAATTGAAAATCGACCAACGTAGAGACGAAACACCACAAGGAGGAACACGCTTTCGCCCTATTGATAAAAGGAATTAACGATTTTTAGGAATATTTTGTTTCCAAAATTATTTGAGTAAAAAAGAAAATGAATAGAACATAATCTCATAATATAATTGTTCCAAAATAGATTAGGGATAATTTAGTAATGATTTTATTACAATAAATAATGAATCGGGTTAAAAAAATTGAAGGGCATTATGTATGTACATATTATGTACGTCTAGCACTACTCTAAATTTAAATAATGAGACGACAAAAAAAGAAAAGAAAATGGGCCAAACAGAGAAAGTATTTAAATTCAGGTTGGGGATAGATGGATTCAAATTTACTGATTTGGCTTAAATTATGAAAAGCCTAAATTTAAAATTGTCCTTCACAAATATCAGATTCTTTCCTTCTATCTTATTTCTTCTCTATTTCCTTAGTTAGTCTGTTTTTATTTTGTATTACTGACCTCGCAAAAATCTAGAAAGCCCATCTTTCACTTGAACAAAAGTACAAAAACGTCTTGAATTTTTTTAATTTATTTTTGCTTATAAATAGTTGTTCATATCTAAAACAAATAAAATTGATTTTTCACTTATCTTGAAGATATTATAAGAAGAGAGCGGCACAACTTTAAAATCGTAGGATGCTTGCGAAAATGATTAATTATTTAAAACTGTCTTATATTTAGAGATGATAATATATATAGAGAGAAATAATTGGATGCTCTGTTCTTATTTATTTTTCTGTGTTTAAATTATGTATATTGTTGTCGAACTTGTTGTTCTATGGAGAAACAAAACTAAGAAGCAAGAAAAAAAGACATGAGGAGGAAATATATATTCTTGCGAAGTTGCGATTAATTTTGGTTATGACGGTGAATGGTGATGCCTTTGGATTGAGTCAGATTCCACTTATATTGTTAGTCCAATTTGATTTAGAGTATTTTGATGGAGTCTAGAAAGGAATGCAAGTTGCAAACAAGCTAAGCTAGTGACCGAGTGCACATCCTCAGTTCGATCAAGGAGTTAGTAGATAGAGGTTGTGCTTATGGTAAAAATTTTAGAATTTCTTATTGTTGTGAATCCGGACAGCCTCCTCGTCGTCAACGCGCTCCCGGACAACACCTCCGTCGATCCCGACAGCAACTCAACGTCGTTCCTGGTAACTTTCTGAACACCTGCACACAACAAGGAAAGAAGCAACAAAGAAACAAGAAAAAGAAAAATAGAGATGGGATTGAATAAACTCGGCTCAGGTGTGGTTTCTCCGTCGTTGCAACACGCCTTCACGGTGTCCAAAAGGAGAAGATCATAATCTCGTTGACACAGCAACAACCCACAACCCAAAACCCCTAACCTCCAAGAGTTCTCCACAAAGAAGATACTTCTACTTCCTCAAGAATTCCACAAAGGAATTGATACCAAGAGGCAAAACAATGGAGTCTGACCAAGTAAAGCTGCGCCTCTATTTCACTCTTTCTCACTGCCGACACTTTTCACAATGGGGGGAGGCATCTATTTAATTGCAAAGTGAGAGGCGTGTCTTTTGCTGCTCTATCAAGGAAGGAGGCGCATAATAGGTTAAGAAGTGGTTAGGGGGTGAGTTGGGTTTGGGCTGCAAATTTTGGGCCAAAATTAAATAACAATCTCCACCTTTGGCCCAACCGTGTTGTTGTGTGCATCGGAGAACAAACCACACAATCATCCTCGCCGAGTGTCCCCTGCAAAATCACACAGACAGAGCAAGGAACTAGATGTACAGACACATAGTCCATACATGATCACAAAGATCAACCAATGGTAAATTAACCGTGTTCATACCTGCAAAAAAGAGACACACAGAAAAATATCCACAAAGCATAAAGATATCTAACACACAGTTAGAAGCTCACAAAGCAATCACAAAGCATGAAGACAACTAATACATAATTATAAGCTCACAAAGTAACATCACAAAGCATGAAGCCAACTAATACATAATTAGAAGCTCACAAAGAAACATCACAAAGATAACTAGCACAAAGCTACTAAAGATCGCAAAGATCATCACAACCATCACACAGACAGTATATCACAAAGATTTCTATCACTAAGCTAGCATAGATCACACAGATCGTGAATCACAAAGAAGATAGTCATCACTCAGATAGTAAACCACAAAGCATATCACAAAGTCACAAAGCCATCACGAAGACACGAAGTTGGCACAAAACCACCAAACCACAAAGCCACATAGAATGAACCACAGAGGTATGTTCACAAAGAACAAGAAAAAAACGAGCATAAAGTAAGGGACGAAGCTCCACCTCAAAGAGAGCAACAATAGAGACACACAAGGAAACAAACTCCTAAGCTCATGCACCCTAAACTTAAAGCTCAACCACAGACTCCACCTTAGAACAAATCGCTCGTGGTTTCTTCATTAGTAACCACATTAGCCTGATCAACATGTTGATTTTTCTTAGGACAATCCTTTATATAGTGACCCGTTTCACCACAACCATAGCACTTCCTAAGTTTAAATCTAAGTTTTGATTTCCCCTTATTATGAAACATTTTTCCACCCCTAGCATGCATGACTTTATCCAGTTCTTGTGCACCATTATCAAGTTTTAAATCTAATTCCTTATTTTTCAAAGCACTCACAACAGTGTCAAACGTCACATTATCTCTACCATATACTTAATAGCAGATTTAACATCACTGTAAGAATCATGAATAACATTTAAAAGCGCAAACGGAGCATAATCATCAATATGTTTATCGCCAGTCAATTTTATGTCTTGAACTAACTTAGTGAATTCATCCATATTTTCATTAACACCTTTAGACATGTCAAGTTTAAAAAGGAAGAATCTTTCAATCAGAAACATTTTTGAAGGCAAAGACGTTTCAATATACAATTCTTCAAGTTTTGACCACAAATCTTTAGCAGAAGTCTTCCTTCCTACTTTTCGAAGAACACACTCAGATAAATTCATGATAATAGCAGACAAAGCAAAACGATTCATTTGAAATTTCTTTTTCTCATCAATTTCATTATCATAAGAATCATCAATAACTTGATAAACACCTTGTTGAATTAAAATACATTCCATTTTCTGCTGCCAAAAACCAAAGTCTGTTTTACCATCAAAAGGAGCCAAACCATAATTCGCCAAAGAAGACATAATGTCACACAATAAATCAAGAAAAAATTTATCAACCTTAATGCAGCGGAATACAAATCAGAGAGTAAAAATATTCTCAAGGCAAATAAAAATTTCGATTTAATCACACAGCTAATACACGAGAGACACATTGGTAAACAAAAACAAAACTCAATCCTACACTGCGCCAATCAGCAATTTTCTAGAATTTTAAAACTGAGAGGTTTTAGCCACTTTACCAGAGCGAGATCCTAAGACCAGGATCCCGACTTACCAACTACGACGAGGAAGAACCTTGGCACTGATACCACTGTTGTGAATCCGGACAGCCTCCTCGTCGTCAACGCGCTCCCGGACAACACCTCCGTCGATCCCGGTAGTAACTCAACGTCGTTCCTGGTAACTTTCTGAACACCTGCACACAACAAGGAAAGAAGCAACAAAGAAACAAGAAAAAGAAAAATAGAGCTATGATTGAATAAACTCGGCTCAGGTGTGGTTTCTCTGTCGTTGCAACACGCCTTCACGGTGTCCAAAAGGAGAAGATCATAATCTCGTTGACACAACAACAACCCACAACCCAAAACCCCTAACCTCCAAGAGTTCCCCACAAAGAAGATACTTCTACCTCCTCAAGAATTCCACAAAGGAATTGATACCAAGAGGCAAAACAATGGAGTCTGACCAAGTAAAGCTGCGCCTTTATTTCACTCTTTCTCACTGCCGGCACTTTTCACAATGGGGGGGAGATATCTATTTAATTACACAAAGTGAGAGGCGTGTCTTTTGCTGCTCTATCAAGTAAGGAGGCGCATAATAGGTTAAGAAGTGGTTAGGGGGTGAGTTGGGTTTGGGCTGCAAATTTTGGGGCAAAATTAAATAACACTTATTTATATATATAAAAATATATATTAAAGGAGAATCATTTCCTGTATCATTTTCATTTATTGTGATAGAGCGACAATTTTTTACTCTTTTTCCTTGGTTCTTATTTATTTATCACAAAAACTCATGTACATCTGTCCGCACCTTGCGGACGAGCAAAATTACCATTTATTCTTAACAAAAGTATCATTTATATTGAAGAAAAATATCATTTTTTACACTGCAATTGAAAGTATAATTTATATTGAAGAAAAGTATCATTTATCCTGAATAAAAATATTATTATCCGCACATACAGACGTCCCCATAGGAGACAACCTCATTTATTTTCCTTCTTCCTCATTTTTGCTAAATTTGATTCATCATAAAATATGCAATATGCGTCTTACATTATAAGTCATGATTAAATTTTTAATTTGACACAAATTTTATGAAAAAAAGATTTGAAACGAATCATTTGAAATTTCATAATAATTTTCTCTCCCCTCTAACTTACTTATTAAAATAAAATTTGATTTTTTCTTTTTTTCTTTTCTTTTTCGGATTTTCATTTATTTTTATTTTCTATTGCTTCCTTTTGTGTTTCATATTTTTGTTTTTTGCTTACATGACTTCTTTTCTTAACTATCAACTAATATTGTAATAAATTTAATTATGAAGATATTGCTATTATTTTGTTAACTTATAAATTCTATTGAAATTAAATATATTTTCAAAGTTAAATTAATCATATATAAAATAATATATATATACACATATATATATATAATATAATAGTGATGTATAAATTATTGAAATGGATAAAAAATATACTCATGCCCTATCGTATATATGTATCTACCTACTATGGTCAAGACTAACAAAAATTTGTACTTTATTCATCTATATATAGAGAAACATATTTATTAATAATTAAAATAAATATATACACATATATATAAATCTAATATTTTATTATCTCAAAATATTTAATTTATTATATTTTATCTATCAACTATACCTAACACCCATATAGAATTATAGATATATACACATAATAAAAACTAAACAATTGAAAATTGCCAATTCTTTTGCTCACTACTTTTATATATATATATATATATATATATATATATATATATATATATATATAAAACACAGTGGTTATATTGTATTCATATTATTAATAAAGACCTTATTTAGTGTATTTCTATTTTTATATGATATGATTGTATATTTTATATTAGCTTTCTTATATATATATATGTATATATATATAGTCAAAAGTTTATAATATTTTATAATTTTATTAATTTATATAACAGTAGATCTAATTTAGTTTTTATTTTCTATCATTAACTTAAATCATTATTATTATTGTGCATTGTACGGATGATAAATCTAATTGTCTTGATAAATCATGACAACCTTTCTGCTTCGTACTGGCACGATTGTTGAGCTTGAAAGGATGCATGCAGATGAATAAGTTTTGGTGGGGTGAGAATTGTAACAAGAATGCTGGAATCTGTTGGATGAAGTGGGAGAGGTTGTGTGTCGAGAAAGAGAAGAGGGGATTGGGGTTCAGGAATCTCCAACTTTTTTAACATCGCTATGCTTGGGAAGATAGGATGGCGTCTACTGAATAACCCGGAAGCTCTTATCAGCAGGGTGCTTAGAGCCAAATACTATCCGAGAGAATCGTTCTTGACGGCTAAGGTTGGCAACAGCCCAAGCTTCACTTGGAGGAGCATTTGCGAGACACAAGACTTGGTCAGGAGAGGTACGCGTTGGCGTGTGGGGGGTGGTGATAATATCAAGGTTTTTGAAGATCCATGGCTACGAAGTGACGATAATTTCTATATATCTACCAGACATACTGGAAGCCTTAGCAACATGAAAGTCAGGGAGCTTATGCTTCCGGGATCAAATGAATGGGACATGGATCGCTGCAATGAGATCTTTAATGCTAGAGATGTTAGAGAGATCACCAATATCCACGTTCCGGCAGGTGAAGTTGAAGATAAACTTATTTGGCATCTCTCAAAAAAGGGCAATTACACTATCAAATCAGCGTACAACATGGCTTGCTCTCTTACTATTAATGAGTCGTGGGCTTTGGAGGAAGATGAAGGCTTATCTGGAGTCTTGATGTTCCCTCGAAAGTGAAGATCTTACTGTGGCGCGAGGCAAAGAACAACCTTCCTACTAAGGCGAATATTTGGAGTAGGGGAGTCACGGTGGAAGGGGAATGTAGCATTTGCCAAAAGGATGTGGAAATTGTGTGACATTTTTTCCTCTCATGTCCCTTCGCAATCAAATGTTGGGAAGTTGTGGGGTTGGATAGATTCATGCATAATGCTCAGGATAATCTAAGTTCGTTTGATGACGTGCTTTTCAGGAGCCTGAGCAGCGGGGTAGGTGACAGTCCAGCCAGAATAGGAATGATCATGTGGCAAATTTGGAAAGACAGAAACGCGGCTGTGTGGAGAGAAGTGTTCCCAACTCCTGTTAGATCTTGTGACAGCGCCTTAGGCTACCGGGAGGAGTGGCTGGCAGCGAAGGCAACTCAGCCCCCGAGTGGGTCGAGAGGTAGCCAAGTGGGTTGCTTGGGGTGGCATGATTTGGAGAATGGCTGGTACAAATGCAATATGGATGCAACATTTTTTGAGGAGAACCATTGCTTTGGCATAGGCATTTGTATTCCTGATTGCAAAGGCAAGTTCATTGCGGCTAAGGTGGTCAAAAAACGAGGTACTACTAGAGTGGAGGAAGGGGAGATTATGGGTATCCTGGAGGCGCTATCATGGATCAAAAGTCTCCATATTGACAAATGCAAGCTCGAGACGGATTGTAAAGTGGCGAGTGAGACCATCACTTATGGTGTGGAAGATCTATCCGAGATGGGAGTGCTAGCGACAAGATGTCGCGAAGAGATGGGTAGTGGAGGTGAGTTCCTTATCAAGCATATTAGAAGAGAGTTTAATCAAATTGCTCATTGTTTAGCTAAACTTGCTATTAGATTTGTTGCTACGCATGTTTGGACAGAACCCCCAACTTTTGTGGAGGGTCTTCTCCATATTCCATGTTCGTAATAAAACTGTCTTTTCGTCTTTTGATGTTCAAAAAAAAGGTACTCTTTTTTCTTGCAAATGATTTTTCCTTGAAATCTTACTTTGAGAAATTCTAATGAGATCCGACCTTGACGTTTTATTATGTGATTTTCCTTGGCTTTTAGGTAGTTTATAACTCTCTTTATTTATTTAACCTTTAGTAAAGGAAGAGAGATGAAGTATTTATGCTTTTAATAATTCCATTGTCCGATGTTTTGCTTATAGCCCAAAATATTAGGAGTGAGCAAATTTGAATTGAAATGAAAAAAATTAAATCAAAATTGACAGTTTGAATTAGATTTTTAGTAGAACGGTTCAATTTGGTTAGAAATAGTAAGAGGTTTTAATTTGATTTTATTTTTTGGTTTATAACTCGAATTTGGTCGAACCAACGGATGTATTTTCTAAATAGATATTTTAACTATAGATATATTCGATGATGATGTACAAGGTTTATATTTATATCTGATGTAAGAGTATGGAATATATTCATATTTTAAAAAGATTGCTTTTATTCAATTCAAATCGAACCAAACCAAACTAAAAAAATTCGATTCGATTTGAGTGAGCAAGGCGGTTTGATTTAGTTTGAATTTTCTAAACTAATTCAAATTCAAATTCGAATTTAAATTTTTCAGTTATGATTCGATTTGGAACTGAACCATCCGAATACTCACACCTAAATTAGGCTTATTTGTTTACTCATAAAATTGGTTTGAATGTGGGTTTGTAATTTAAATGATGTTGGACTAAGTTAGTACCAATAGGACCAACAAAATAGTTGGTCCTATTGGTACTATTTGGTGATAATAGTCCCAATAGGGCCAACAACTTGGCTATAATTTGACATTTTTATGTTGGTGGCTATAATTTGACATTCCTTAACTTGGATGACTATATATATGTATTTCCACTAGGGGGGTTTAAATTGGGCTTGGGAAAATTCGTTATGTACACTATTTTTTGTTAAATTCCCTATCATATCATACATGCATCAAGTTTATATTAAAATTAGTTTAGTTAAATTCATGCATATCAAATTGTTCTTATAATTCATCAAAATAAATTTATTGGTTTTTTAGGATATAATTAATTTCTTGATAATAGGCGCAATATGACTTCACAAGTTTGATTTCATCATCCTTCGTTGTTGAAGGAGAAAAGTATTACTTCTTCCGTCCCCCAATTTTTTTTATAGTTTTTCTTTTTGCGACGTCCCTCAATTTTCTTCCTATCTATTTATGATAATTATATTCACAACTTATTACCATCAATAATATCATTTATTTACATATTTTATCACCTATGGTCCATCGCTATTTCTTTTTTTACCCTCAACAACTCATTTATTTACATCTTTTATCACCTATGGTCCACCACTAACTAATTTAATATTACACTATTGTGAGATCCTTACTCCACTCATAATACATTCAACAACTTTTATTAAAATTTGTTGCGAAGATTCCCATGAATAGATTTGGGAGATGGAGGGAGTATATGGCGATTATCTTTGATTTATTGAAGTGTTAATGGGAGAATGCCCCAAATGTTAACATTGCTACTCTTTTAACCCATATGTTAAGTTCTACTTTTTACCGATTTTAATTAAAATTACAAAACTATATCTCTAACCCGGCCAATTCATTTTTGCCAACCACCCTCCTCCTCCCAACGGCCAACCCTCCTCTCCCTTTCTCGTGCCAACCTCCCTCCTCTCCTTTTCCCTGACAACCAACTCCTCCGGCCAACTCTCCCTTTTCCGTGCCAACCCTCCTCCCCTTCCCATCTGCTTTCCGACAGCCTTTTTCGACGGCCAACCCATTTTCCGCCGCCCAACCTCCTCCTTCCCATCTATTTCCTCGGTCAACCATCCTCCTCCCTTCTGACGACCAACCCCTCTCTCCCTTTTCCCGGTGGCCAACCCTCCCTCCCCATTCCCATCTGTTTTCCGGCGGTCAACCCGCGGCCAACCCATTTTCCGGCGATTAACCCATTTTCTTTGCAATTTTTCAACGGCTAACCCATTTTCCGGGAGGGGGGTTGGTCGTCGAGAGGGAGGAGGATGGTTGGCTGTGGATGGTTGGTCATTGTGCATGTGAATCCGTGTGAAAGTTTAAGGATAAAATTGTACTAATAGTTAAAAATGATAGCAACTTAACATGTGGGGTAAAAAGGATAGCAAACTTAACATATATATGTTATATAAGATTTTCGCCCTTTATTGAAAAGTATACATTGTTTTCATTTCATTTTATTGCTTTAAGAGGTTATCTTATTTTGATTCCTCATAATTTTAGAAATTAAATACACCAATTAATCCACATAATATGTTGCTAAATTATTCTGTTGAATATTTGATTTGAGTTGATTCTATATACGTTTGTATGGTGGTCAATGCAAATAAGCTAAAATTGGTAGCACACGAAGTAATTACTAATGACCACAAATCAGCCAACACTATAAATAGTAACTGGGTGAAACCCTAAATCCCCTTTAGCATTCTACACGTCACTCTTACTCAGAGCTCACGGCTTTCGTTAGTCTCCAGGTGAACCATTTGCAATTTTGCATTTCGTTTCTTTCTTTCAATCTACGTGTTCGCTGTTTCAGTGCGCATCTAGCATTTTCAGCATTTCCTTTCGCTAAGTTTTTGTTGTTTTAAGCATTTCTTACTTGCTGGTGATTTTGCAGGTTTTTTTTTTAATCTCGTGGCGCCATGGCTCTGGTGAGTTCTGTATCTTCTTGCTTCTTATCTCAGATTTTTTTTTTTTTGTGGTGTATTGCGGCAGATCTATGAAGCATTAGACTGTTGATCTGAAACTAGAGCGGTTCTTACTCTTAGTATAGAATTCTAAGTTTGTATTTGTGATATTTTAGTCATTGGAGTTCTTTTCGGTTTTATGTTTGGTGATTGACAAAATTGAATTGGTATGATTGGTTACTGGTATTTCTTCAAGAATTTTGAATACCTTTCCGTTTTGCACGATTAATGGAGAATGCATCAATGCAGCTGCGACTCAATACAGTCACATGCATTGCCATTTCACATTTGCCATCCTGTTGAAGTACAGCATTTTTGAAGACGTTTATTTTTCCTCCTGGATTGCTGCCAGTTTATTTTATGTACTTTATTTTTTAAAGTTTGTTCTGCTTCTGTATGTGTCTGGATGAGTTGAGTGAGAGAGTAGCGTTAGCATTCCGTGGAAAATTAATTAGTCGGTCAAATCCTTAATTAGAAAAGTTCCAGAGTACATCAAGCTAAGAATCTCTGTTGTCACTCTAAAGTGTTGCAATCTACGTTTGTATGCACTATTTATGGTTGATCCAGCTTGGTGACCTTATATCTTCTTCCATACAGGTTTTGCATGCCTCCAGTACGAACAAAAACGCCCTCAAGGCATTGGTTGCTGCAGAATACAACGGTGTGAAGATTGAACTGGCAAAGAATTTTGAGATGGGTGTGTCAAACAAGGCACCGGAATTTCTCAAAATGAATCCTATTGGAAAGGTATGAGTGGTTTAATACTGTTCAAGCGAAACTATTCGAAACTATTCTGCTCACTAAATTGAACTTATTCTGCTCACTGAAATTTCATTTTGTTGGTTAAGGTTCCTGTGCTTGAAACACCTGATGGTCCGATATTTGAAAGCAATGCTATTGCACGCTACGGTACTTGCAGTGTGGTTCATTATATTTGTGTTATTTGTGGATTTCTGGTCTCTGCTGACATGTTTCTTGCATCTTATAGTGGCTCGACTGAAGACTGATACCACCTTATATGGCTCTTCGTTGATTGACTATGTAGGTGAAAAGTATATTTTATAGGTTTGCATAAATGTTTTCATTTTCAAACACCAGTTGATCTGATTTCATTCTTATTGTTTTCATTATCTGTTTAGGGGCACATCGAGCAATGGATTGATTTTTCTGCTACTGAAATCGATGCTAATCTAGGGCGTTGGTTGTACCCCGACTTGGTTACAATATCTATCTTCCTCCAGTATGTGAATTGAATGACTATCTTTCTGGACCTATATGCATTTTCCACTCCACAGGGAAGTTTTCATTTGGACTACTGATATCATTGTTTCCCCTGTTGCACACAGGCTGAGGAGGTTGCAGTTACCACGTTAAAGAGAGGTCTTGAAGCACTGAACATTCATCTTGCCTCCCACACGTACTTGGTTGGACATGAAGTGACACTTGCTGATATTGTTATGACATGCAATCTCAGTATTGGATTTAAGGCAATCATGACTAAGAACTTTACTTCACAATTCCCACATGTGGAAAGATACTTCTGGACCTTGGTTAATCTACCAATTTTCAAGAAGATTCTGGGCGATATTAAACAAGCAGAATCTATTCCGCCAGTTGCATCAAAAAAACCCACTCAGCCAAAAGAGTCTGCAAAGCCCAAGCCAAAGGAGGTTAAGAAAGAGGAAGTGAAGCCGAAAGAAGTAGCAGAGGAAGAAGAAGCACCAAAGCCGAAGGCAAAGAATCCATTGGATCTTTTACCCCCTAGTAAGATGATACTAGATGACTGGAAGAGGCTCTACTCCAACACAAAGACCAATTTCCGAGAGGTTGCCATTAAAGGTAATCACTCCAACAAACCAAACATGTGTGTCCTTTGCTTGCTGTGCCTTAACTAGTCTTTGGAGATTTTAATTGTAAAGTTTCTTTGCTGCATAATCTATGTACCCTAGAATTTCTTCTGTTAATTAACATTTTATTACTGATTTTTAGATCCTGCATCTTTAGTGATTTTAATTGTAAAGGATTTTGTTTATTTTAATTTGAGGGAAAAGTTTACATGCATGTGCTAAATTTGGTTCCACAAAAATTTGTGTCAATTAAGTGATGCGTCTCAGCTTCTCTCAGATTGGTCGATAGAACCTGTAATATGATATGCATAGTCTAAGTTTGACAATCACATGAAGGGATCGGTTTCTTGTTTAGTCATGAAGCTTGTTTCTTGTGCAGGATTCTGGGACATGTATGATCCAGAAGGATACTCACTTTGGTTCTGCGACTACAAATACAACAATGAGAACACTGTCTCTTTTGTTACTATGAACAAGGTCGGTGGTTTTCTGCAGAGAATGGATTTGGCACGCAAGTATGCCTTTGGGAAGATGCTGATTATTGGTAATGAGGCGCCATTTAAGGTGAAGGGGCTGTGGCTTTTCCGAGGGACAGAAATCCCTCAATTTGTTCTTGATGAGTGTTACGATATGGAGCTGTACGACTGGATCAAGGTAGATATCAACGACCCAGCCCAGAAAGAACGCGTCAATCAGATGATTGAAGATGCTGAGCCTTTTGAAGGCGAAGCACTCTTGGATGCCAAGTGCTTCAAGTGAAGATACTGCTTGCACTCCTATGGTTCCCTACAATTTTGAGGTTTAGCCTAACGTGATTTTGTCTACCCAATTTCTGGATTATTGGCCACTTAATTCGGCGAAAATGTTTAATTGAAACAGGATTTTTTGTGATCTAGCGTTACTAAATTAATCTTCTTGATCCAGAGATTTCAATCAATATACAGTTATGTTTTATGAAAATGGCATTTTGATGTGAGTTCATAAACATTAGCGGGTCACGTTTTAAGATTGAATTTTAGCCTGCTTGTTTGTCTTCCTGGGTATGCTTCCACTTGCATTGCATACAGTTAGAAGAGAAGGAAGAAAGCAAACCTATTAACTGATAGATGTCTCCACTGTTGTTTAAACTAACGGAACGAGTCACAGAAAATGATGTGTTCACTTTGGTGGATAAAGGTAATTAATAAAAGGGTTATTGATATATAAATACACAAATTTTGATGTGATTTTGGTTTTTGTATACGAATTTTAAAAGAAGTATATAAATACATGAATTTTGATTGATTTTAGTTTTGCACACGAACTTTAGAAGGAGTATATAAATATACGAACTTATTGATTGTAGTAATTTTAGCACAATTTATTTTTTCGATCAAATTGAAACTGACATGATATTAGATATGATGAATTGACAACGATGTGAAAATCTTAAAGTTTGTGTGTGATGAAGAAGAAGACATTTATAGTAACATTTATAGTAGTCTATTTGTTCGTTATTTACTCCATTTACAAATCACCATTGTAAGATTTGAAATGCTTTCTTCGTTTTGTGTGTTTGCATTATATTCTTTTATTTTTTTCCTTTCTCGTGAAGTGTATATGTGTAATTTTGTGTGTATTAATAAATCAATATGAGTATTTTGTCAAGTGTAAATATTTTTTAATTTTATTTATTAATTTATTTTCACGTCGTTATCAACTCATCATATTTAATGTCATGTCAGTTTCAATTTGGTTGAAAAAATAAATTGTGGTAAAATTACTAAAATTAATAAGTTCGTGTATTTATATACTCCTTTTAAAAGTTGTGTACAAAACCAAAATTAAATCAAAGTTGTGTAAATATATAGATAGTGGATTGGGGTTTATAATGTCGTGGCAGACTGGCAGTGATTGGAATCTAAGCTTGAGGAAAGTGAACCGAGATACTAATTATACATTCTAGCCTTTGTTGCCACTTATGCAACTAAGAGATACTTTTCTAAATTATTTTCGAGAGTTTATAAGTTTCAAGAACTTATAAGATGTAATATTCTAAAGTTGTAAATTGTTAAAGTGTTTAAATTATTGAACTTATAAGTTATAGAGAGAATTATGAGTTAGAGAGAGATAAGACAATCATAATAAGAGAGAATATTGAAGAGAGATAGAATTGAAAGAATATGCTAGAAATAGCAAATCATAGTAGGGTTATTTTATAAATTTATTATTTATAAGTTTATGAAATAATTTGAGATTGAGAAATTTATTTTTTAGAGAAATTATAAGTTATTGAAGTTTATTTTCATAATTTATAAATCGTTTGAGAGCTTATTTTATCAAATATTTCTTAAGAATTTATAATCTAAGCCAAAAAACTTCCAAATTTGTCAAATCTTTTTTATGTTATCGATTTCTTGGTTCTTTGGTTTTCTCTTTTACTTAAATGTATCAAACTCGTTTCTTCAATGTGTAGCCATCGTTGTATTTATTTGTATACCAGATTTGGGCAAAGTCAAACTCCCTGTAATTAATGTTTATATAAATGCTGGACACCATCTTCTCAACTGTCCCAGACAAGGTTTGAGGGTTTATAATCACAAATAGAGAGAGTTGAAGGATGTTTGGTTAAATTTATTTTAGAGAAATTATAAATTCTAATAGTTATATATGTTTCAAGAGTTTATAAGATATAATATATCAAAAACTTATAAGTTATTAAAGTATTTGGATAATTGAACTTATAAACTAAAGAAAGAATCATGAGTTAGGCGAAAAAATCGGCGATGGATGAAGTTGATATAGTATATGTTGAAAATAATGAATCATAGTAAAATTATTTTGGTAAATTCATTATTGTTTATAAGTTTATAAAAAAATAAATTAAGACTTAATTTTATTTTATTTTAACTTTTTTTTTTATAGTTCATAAGTTATTTAGGGAGCTAAAGCTCAGCCAAACGCCTTCTTAATTTCCTAGGGAAGTGTAAGACTGTAGTTAGTGTTGGCATGAGATATTTGATGTTGGAATAAATGATGCCGCCATAGCCACCCTATCACTCTCTACCTTTCCTCTCGCCTGCACCTCCCAACTAATTAACAGTGGCGTTTATGCATGCATATATTATTTGTCACTCTGTCTATATATATTATATTTCTATTATATTCATTATTAATTTATTTTATAGTATCCTAAATAATCTCTTCATATTATTCTTATTTGCAACCTAATATTTTGATGTATATATTTGAAATTGGAAGTGTTGAGGAAAATGAAATATTTATCGAATTCTTTGTTCACCCGGGAATCAATTATTAGGTTCATGGTGATAAGTTTATCAATAGACATTATACATCTAGTTTATTTAAGTTACTCCCAGCTTATATATGGATATTTTGGATAGCTCGATTTTATAAGACATCCATGAGATTCCAACTAATGACTTTTCAGTTACAATTACATCTTCGCTCTCTCTCTCTCTCGTGGTGTGGATATCCACTCCCACTCTTAATCTCTATTTTCTCTCTTGCATTTGCCACCACTAGTATGTGCCAATTGTTGGTAAGATAAACACGAACAAAAAAATTGACATTTACATTGTAGAATCAAATAAAGAGTGCCAAAATATCAAGAACATACGTATAATCTGAGTGAAACCATGCTGAGCTATTATGATTTATGAAGATCATTAAGAGTTAAAAACCAAATAAAAGGGTGAAAAAGGCCAAGCATGCATCCTGAAATTATTGCATGCAATTTACTGCACTGAGACACCAAACAGTTGAACTCATTTACTCCTCCCTAACCACCGCCACCCTCAATTAACTTAAACCCCCCCACACACACACACACACACACATTCATGAGCAGCAGAAAGACATGATCATGGCTTTTAAGGATTCAAGGTTTTGTAGGCTTTGTCTGATTATCTTGGTTTTCACTGCAAACATTGGTTTTGCAATGGGGCAAGATGATGATGATGATTCTGCATCTGCACCTGCACCACAAGACGGTGAATCGAGGAGAGAATTAGTGCCTGCAATGTTCATCTTTGGTGACTCCTTGATCGACAATGGCAACAACAATGATTTGCCATCTTTTGCAAAAGCAAACTATTTTCCTTACGGCATTGATTTCAATGGCGGCCCCACCGGTAGATTCTCCAATGGCTACACCATGGTTGATATAATCGGTACTAGTTCATTTTTTTCAAATGCTAATTTTTATGATTTTGTGACAACTAGATGCATGCATTGTTTAAATATTGATATTGTTGGAATAGAAGATGAAACATCTTTTTCAAGTATTTTATCTTTTTTTTATTGTTCTTTGAGGAAATTAAATCTGATGTATTTGAGATGGGTATATCATATGCATGCAGCTGAGTTGCTGGGGTTGCCCTTGATTCCTCCTTATTCTCAGGCTTCTGGTGATCAAATTAGATATGGTGTCAATTATGCATCTGCTGCTGCTGGCATTCTTGATGATACAGGCAGGAATTTTGTAAGTGTATATATTTATAAGGGCTGATTCTTGAACCTGAAGAATTTGAGTAAATATATACATGCAGGAATTCTTGAAGTCTTTAATTCCTAGAATTTGAGGGATGATTCAAGAATTGCAAAATTGCAAGTTCAAAAAGAGGCTTAAAAAGCGCATGTTTGACTAGTAGTTACCAATACTATTTTAGTAAATAGAAACTGACTTAGTTTACAGTTGGTTTCTCTGTTACATTGAGGCGACTATACTGTTGTGGTGCAGGTGAGTCGAATTCCTTTCAACCAGCAAATCAAGAACTTTGAGAACACTCTTGAACAGATCAAAACAAATTTTGGTACACAAGATGTGAATCAGGCTCTGGCTAAATCCATCTTCTTCGTGGGAATGGGCAGCAACGACTACCTCAACAACTACCTAATGCCCAATTACGACACCAAGGATCACTACAATCCTCAGCAGTTTGCAGATCTCTTGGTGCAGCAGTACACTCAGCAGCTCACTGTAATTAAGCCCTGAAACATGCACATTATATATAGTATTCTTCTTCTTGTTCGTCTTTGTATTATTTATTGTTTTGATGATGATGATGATGATGGATTGGTGCGGGCAGAATCTGTACAATCTTGGAGCTAGGAAATTTGTGATAGGAGGGATTGGACTAATGGGCTGCATTCCAAGCATTTTAGCACAGAGCAGCAATGGAGTGTGCTCAGAGGAAGTCAACCGGCTTGTTCAGCCCTTTAACTTCAAGACAAAGGCTATGATAAACAATCTCATTACTACAAAGCCAGGAGCTGTTTTTTCTTATATTGACATTGGGAATATGTTTCAAGATCTTCTCTCTAACGCCGGATCATATGGTTTCTCATATCTCTCATCTCATGTTGTCTGATTTCTCATCAAATTAGTTAAAAATGTTACTCATTTTAAATTCTAAAATGTTATGTTGCAGGATTTAGTGTTCTAAACCAAGGCTGCTGTGGCATTGGGAAGAACAGTGGGGAGATCACTTGTCTCCCTTTCCAGACACCATGTCCAGACAGGAGTAAGTACATATTCTGGGATGCATTCCACCCGACAGAAGCCGTTAACATCTTGTTTGGACATAAAGCTTTCAATGGGAGCAGGGACTTTGCTTATCCCTTCAACATAGAGCAACTTGCTAATTTTTGATCTTGTTCTAGTCTCTAGTGTGGCAGGTTCCCAATCTTGATGTGATAATGTACTTTCTTCTTGTATCAGCTGTTATGTTTGGTTTAGCTGTCTGAAATCAAGTTTGTAAGAGCAGGAAACTGTGGAATTCATGAATTCATGAATGAACACCAGTTTGGATGTCTAAATGTTCAAGGATCATATATCTCAATTTGATTTTGGTTAAATCCCAACTGACTCAACACTGTTCATAACATCGCACATCAACAGCAAAATTACAGAAACTGAAAGATTGAAGTTCAGAGGAGTATATTCCCTCAAGAACAAACAAGCAATACAAAGACAGAAATGCATAAAATTACAGAAATTTCAGAAACAAACAAAATAGTTGTGGATCATTGTCATGCCCTAGAGTGCAGCCAGTTGCTGTATATTAATGGGATAAGAAAATGATTTAGACTTTGAACTATAGGCCTTCTTTGCAAGCAAAATGTTAGCAGCTTCAGTAGGATGAAATGCGTCCCAAAATACATATTTCTGTCTGTTATCACATGGAGTTTGAAGAGGAAGACAAGTTATCTGGCCATTGTTTTTTCCTACTCCACAGCATCCTTTGTCCACCACTTCAAATCCTACATCCCAACTTTAAATCTTATCAATTTTGTTTTCTATGGTAAAAATAGCCTAAAAAATGTGTCCCATACATACCATATGTTCTCGCCTTCTGGACAAGGTCTTGGCTGCTGAAATATGAATCAAGGTAGACGAATCTCGCCCCTGGCAGCTGACCTTTGTTGGCTCGATCCACCAGCTGTTTGATGCCGGTGTTGAAGAGGATGATTGCATTGTTGATCTCTTCATTACACCTGCTTCCACTCCCATTGTAACGCGCCAGCTGATATGGTATGCACCCTATCTGTCCAACTGCAGTCACAATCACTTTCCGGGCTCCCAAGTTGTAGAGCGCCTGACACAAACACGAATACAAGTATGATCAAACGAACAACAAAGACTAATGATTTGTAACAAGTTTTCAAGAATGTGCTTGATGTAAGTACTGTTAATTGTCTGGAATAATCCTGGATGAGGGAATCAGCATAAGCCTTTGGAGTGTACTGAGAGCTGGTTGAATAGTAATCGCGCATAAAGTAGTTGTTGAGATAGTCGTTGCTTCCCAATCCGCAGTAGAAGATAGCCTTGCTGAGATAGGTGCCAAGCGCGTTCAAATTTCCTCTGAAGAATCGCCTTAGCTGCTGCACTGTTCTGGCAAAGTTATCAACCTGCTGGTTCATAGAAATGTGGTCTCCCTGGAAGAAAAAAAAGGATTCTTGAATTCATGTTATTTACTCCAGTCACGCAGCTATCAAACATAATTAATGTACAACTATGAACAACAATTGTACATACCAGATTCTTAAATATTTGAAATTAGGCATAAAACATAATAATGCAATACTTTGAAACAACATTGTAAATATCAGATCCTTGAATATTTGAAATTAGGCAAAAGTCATAATGCAATACTTTGAACAACACTGCACATACCAGATTCTTGAATTTCTGCAATTAGGTATATAACATAATGTAGTACTATGAAACAACAAATGTGCATACCAGATTATTTCCAGTTTCATCTCTGATCCCAGAAGCTCCAGATGCATAATTAGTTCCCTGAAGTAATGCTCGGCCACGAGTTCCAGCAAAGGGTGGGATGTAGTTGGGGAAGCCTAGCAGTCGAGCTGGAAAGAGAGCAGCAGCACCATCAGTTCAAAGAAGTTGATGTTTAACAAGAATAAGGATTAGTTGTGTTTCAGAAAACATAATGGAGCACCTAAAACATCGACGAAAGTGAGGCCGTTGGTGAAACGTCCGGTGGTGCCTTGAGGAAAATCGAGGCCGTAAGGCATGTAATTAGCCCTGGCAAGAGTGAGAATTCCATTGTTGTTGCCATTGTCAACTAAAGAATCTCCAAATATGAAGAAAGCCGGAACTTGAGGCATTTGAGTAGTAGGCTGTGAATGTGCTGATAAACACCAGAAAGCTAAAACAACCCACAACACTAAAACAAACCCTCCGGAAATCGACATTTTCAACCCTAAAACAACACTTACTTTTCACTACAATGTATGTATGTGGTGTGGGGGGTTTTATAGTGAAGAAATTATATGTTATCAAGAAACAACCCGTGAGAGAAAAAGTGCCGTGTAACATTTATGGTAAGACAGCGGTGAGAAGAGCTGATATCTCGTGATGTTATGCCATAACTGGATAATTGCAAGAAAATGCATTTAACTGGACTTTGTTCTAAGCAGATTCATGTCTGGAGGCAAGATTCTCGCAATCACAACCTTAGCTCCATCATCATTGAATGAATCAGTTGAATTTCCTGTAGGACTAGTTGGCAGCTTCTTGTGTGTAAAAGAAAAGAAGGCTGTTCAATAAAGCTACTTGATGCAATAGCCATACAAGAAAAGCAAACCAACACTTGATTCTTGTTGTCCACATCAACGGTAAAAGACTCTAAAACCATTAGTTATGGCGAAAGATAAATAAAACTATGAAATTCCAAAAGCATATACAGTAAACTATAATTAAATGATTGCTAGTATATTATACATCATGTTTCCTCTACAAAACAAATTCAAGATCCAAAAGAAGCAATTACAAACCAGATAAGCTCGCGATATCTTTATTAGATAAACTTAACCAAAAAACAAAAGCAGAAGCCATTCTTGAACTAGCAATAATCAAGAAAACAACGTCTCATTTGTAATATAGATGACAATCTAGGGACAAAATGGTGTTCCTAAACGAGCTTTATGACTTGGGACATTAAAATGCCTGATCCTCCCTTCTTGCTCTACCAAATACCCCTCACACAAAAAAGACTTGGAAAATTTATCCTCCACCACCCTATCCACATCATGCACAAACACATCAGTGTCACCATTTTGTCTGTTCCTGGCCATCAATCCGGCCGTGTAAATGGCGCTCATCCTCCCCGGTGCCCCATCATGGTATCCGGTGGGTGCGTCCACCATGATCATATCCCACTCGGTCTCATAGATCATACTAGGCAAGCCCTTTAGAGCAAGCTGGCAATTGGACAATCTTGGGTCACTCACAGCTTTGCAGTGCTGTTGCATGCCAGTATCATGGAGTTCATCAGCTTGAGTCCTCTTGGTGTCATAGACAACATGGTAAGATTCAAGAGATGGATTCTGTAGCTGGATCTGTTCAATCCAGGTCTTGTCCTCTTCGAGGAAAACCGTGCGGCCGCCATGGTTGAGAGATGTCCACATTAAGCTGTCATGGCCTAATCCGAACACTAAGAAGTTGCAGGGTGATTTTTTTTCGAGGACTTTGAGGGAGACTGAGATTTCTGGGATTGTTTGTTGTGGGGTGATGTTTGAGGTTGCATAGTGGACTAATGCATGTGCTAGAGAAGGGGCGATTTTGGTGCATGTTGGGACTAAATTTCGGCAGTCTGTTTCTTGATTGGCGATGGAGGAGTTTGAAGGGTGGATTGGTGAGTTGAGTGAATTATTTTTCTTGGAATATGGGAATGTTGATCTGATTATCATCAAGAAGAGGAAAAGGAAGGAACTGCAGATCAAGATTACCTTGACATTGATGTAGGAGCTCTGTTGCTTGCCCTTCATTGTGCTTGTGTTGCAGATCTTGAGGTTCTCTCTGCTGAAATATCTCTGCTGAAATAACACAGAGAAGAGAGAGAAAAGGGGAAAGAAGTGAAATTTTCTGGTAAAATTGATCTTGAGTTTCTCTGTGTGTCGTAATTTAACTTATAATTGAAGCAAAAAGAGTTGATGGGACAAGAAATCTAATTATGTTTCTAGTCGTGCAAGACAGATAATCTCATCACTGTCAGTTTGGTAATTATTATTTATAATAAAGTTGGTTGGAATTAGGTGGTGTTTGGGTTAGTCTATCATATTAATGGTGATTTAATTAGATTATTACTTACTTTAATAGTTCACTCTATAGCATATAATCAGAGAGGGTGGAGCAGGTTCGATTGACAATTTCTTTTTTCCTTTTTAAAGAAGATAATTAACCTTGAGTTGCTAAGAAATGATCTCACTCAACTCTTTTAGTTTGTTTGTCACTTTCTTTCTATTTCGTTATTTTTGTAAAAGAAAATTAGCATCTTTTATAATTGATTTTCTTTCATTCTAATTCCGTCTAGCTATATTTCTGCGTTGATGCTTCAAGCCAATGAAGTCACTAGCTAGGAGTTGAGTTGATGCTTCCAGCCAATGATGTCAAAGCTCATAAACCAAACTCTTCTTATACAGAACACTCATCCAACAACTATTTGATATCCATTTAGACATGATTTGATAAAATCTTCTGTTAGGCTAGAACTTGTTTTTTTTTTTTTTTTATTTCATTCCTTTTGGGCATGTCTAGGGACTATAAGTTATTTTGTTTTTATTTTATTATCATACATTTGGTGATAAGTCAGCATTGTCATATTTATTTCCCATAAAGATTTAATACAGAATAGCATGATATGTAATATATTAAGTAATGAAAGAAGGAAGTCAATGAAGCCATGTAGTCGCCCTCACGTCTTTAACAACAGAAAAATACTAAGGAGTGGTGATGAGTATATTGTCTTATAATGGAGTAATAATGCGGTCAAAAAAAGAAGTGCCTCGGGATGTGGGACAATAATTGCAGTTTTTACATGCACGAAATGCACACATGTAATGCACGTGTATTGACGTAATGATAGAGTAGTTAATGTCCAAAATTAAAGGTCTCGGGTTCGAATCCACCGTGACGTAATCTTTAAATTTATGTATTTAATTGATACAAAAAAGAAAGAAATGCACACATGTAATAATATGAAATTTGATCACAGATTCACAATAACTAGACAAAGGCATTATTACACAAAATAAAAATTGCTATTATTAATATACAAGCAATTAGGCGATCGACAATTAAAAATCCAAGACAAAGGCATAAATCAAGGTAACAAAATGTAATGCAGAACTGAAATAGGTAAGAATGGTGGTTTCATTTCTTGAAAGTTGGTTCGGTATAAAAAGAGAAAATATTAATATTCTCTCGAAGAGAACACACATTACATCCGGTAATAGGAGACTAGAAACTTCAATATAAGGCCAATAGCCGATACACAAAAATGCAGCAAACTGCAATATAAATGACACATCAATCGTAATATTTATCTACAGAACTATACCGATTCTAGATTTGAGATCAATGAGAGTGGCTCGATATACTTGAAAATAAAGCTACCACCCAATAAGAATGCAATTATAGATTTCGTCAAAACCATCCCCTACTATTCTAAAATCTATAACCAGAGATAGATGATGGAGGAGCAGGTGGCAATCGGGTAGGGGTGCGACGGCTACCAGTGTTCGCCCCCGAGCTTACCTCACCATTTTGTGGAGGATCACTGTACCGTCGACTGTGACCATTGGACCTAGAATCCCCATATGAATCACTTGGACTGTTGGCAGCAGCATCAAATGCAGATCTCCAGTCATCACCCGAGGATGGACCCATGGTATTTGGACTACTCTCTGCTCAATTTAGTATGGGAAGCATAATAAGTTCACATGAGAAACACTGCAAGATTTTTAAGCGATGTTTGCAAGATTTGAATTCAGCAATTACATGTCCGTATCCATGAAATGTCTCACTAGAAAGAGTTTACGGTAACTTTATGCATGGAAAAGAGATTGATTATACACTTGATGGTTATTTCTAGGATAGTTTGTGTATGAGTGTGCATGTGTGTTGCACAGAGAGGCACTCGTGTATTTATGCCCTAGTGTCCCATAATTAATTGTTCTCATTTGGCTTGAACCCTAACAAAGGGCACAAGGGTATCTGTGCCCTTTCATTTCATATTCTTGTCTTGAAATCATTATTATGCATTCACAAATCACACCCAGTAACTTTTCTAGTACTATGGACCTTACAACTGCATATTTTAAGAATAAGATACGAGACGGGACTAGACAAATCTTGACTGCAAGTTAAAGATAGTCAAAGATGCACCATATGAAGAGATAAAAATACCTGCTCCACCATTGGAGAAGCTGGAGGAGGCTGCTGCCCTATTGTCGTGAATGCTTAAGTTCCTTGTAAGCTTGGAGAGAAGAGAGGATTGTTTCTGGTACCGTTCTCTCCTGCGCTTTACATTCTGGTCCTCAAGGAGCAGCTCTTCTATTCTAGCTGTGCTTTGGGAACTATGATTCCAAATTAAATCAAGCCATGTCATGAATATGAGAACTAAGATTAAAATTCAACACATAATATTTTACTTACAACTTACAAGCAGCCGACTATTCAGAACAGCTCATACAGTTTATTAAGCATGGAAATGACACTAACCTGACCGAACTGTACAGTTTATTAAGCATGTCTTCTTTTGCCTTCTCTACTTGGCAAAGCACAACTGCCTGCAATCAAAAAAACATTATACACGAGAAGGTGGAGCCAGATGACTCCAAGCCAAAAAGACCGTTTCAAAATTAAACCCGACCTTTGGGATATTAGCAGCAAGACTGTTGAGAACAGCTTCAACATAACCACGCACTTCCTGAGCCATCCATCGAAGTTCTTCCTCAGGATCTGCAGGTCTTCGGGCCATTGTATCCTAGTCAAAGCAACCACAGTTAGACCAAGTAAGCAGGGTCTTGTCATGCAAACGTAGAAAAGCAACCAATGGTTGAAGAAAAGTCTGATATGCCAGTGACAATGCAAAGAAAAAGATAGAAAATTGAAAAATCACGATACTACCATGCGGACTTCATTAAATGAGTGTAAGGACAATACATTAAACTCGTATCAATCAGAAAACTATGAATCAATGAAGGAATGTATATGCATCAGAAATTTGGAATGCACAGAATTTAGCAGATTATTTACAAGAGAACCGTCGGAAAGACTTTGCCTCAGTGGAGAACCAGTTTCACCCTTCACTTGACCTCCTTTAGAACTGATTACATTTCTTAACTTATTCAACCACTCTGTCTTTTCTTGCACACTCTCAGCCTTCAAAACAACAGTACTATGAGCTGCAGAAATGAGAAAAGTTCTAGTCAGTTTTCCTGTACTTCTAAATGAAAAGTGTACCTCAAGAGAGCAAGAATAAAAAATACCTTTAAGAACAGTTTTATACTGAACCCTGCTCGTTAGCTTGAATACAAGACTGGGTCCTTTGCCTGCATCAGGACCATTTGCCTTTTTGTCTTTAGAACTCTTTGTAGGAGGAGCTTCTTCTTCCTCTGAAACTTCTTCCAGGTTACATTCCTAATAATACCAACCATAAGTTACAAAGTTGGTACTCTAAATATGCGTTTTGAGGGTGTCATAGATATGCATTATCTGGCCAGTAAGTACCTCCAAAGTGATGACACCATGAAAATGTCGTTCTTCCTGTTTCTTGGTGTATCCAAGCTGCAAGACAGGTCCAATAAAATAATGAATCAGCAAGGTACAATAAGGTGACTAGAGATATGGAGCGTAATAATAAACAAAAGCACACTTCTTTTCTTTTTCATCAGATAAGAACATCTTTTACTTGCTGCTAGAAGTTTTTCATTGAACTACTGAAAATAATTCGAAAGTTCAACTTCAGAACATAGAATTAGCAAAACCAAACAAGAATTATGCATATACCTAATTCAGCTATTAGCAATATCAACTGGCCACAAGTTTAAGAAAATTTGCGATCCAGGAAAGTTCATGCATAACAAGCTAAAAGGACTTGGACCAGGAAAATTATTTCTAATATTGAGCATTTAAAAGATGGAAAAAGCAAACATCATCTCCAATTATCTAATCACAACATGGCATAATTGATCTTATTCCAATAATTTCCAACCACAAAGGGACTCACTTTTCCAGTCTTTTCGTTCAGAACAAACCATCTTTTGCTCCACCCACTGTTTTTGGTACTTTTCTTCGATAAAAAGCCTGCAAAAGAGGTGGAAATTAAAAGGCAAAACTTTAGTAAAAACCTAAAACGAGATAGAATATGCTAGTTTCCTTATAAATCCATTCGACAACACTGAGAAAAACACCATATAAGTAGTTACCTAAAATGACAATAGACTCCAAATAACATAAAAACCAATTCTGAGCAGTAGTGCTTAATTAGTCAGAGCAAGGACAAGCCAACATAACAAACTTTGATAATGCACTCTCAAATTTTTATGAAACATCAAAGTTGCAGTAAACCATAACCTGAATGTTGAAAGAATAACAAGAACAGAAACCTCAGGAACCACCAAAATCATGTAAATACCAAATAAAAACGACATATCAGGTGACATCAAGCCTTTTTTCTATGAAAAGTATCAAACTGCAAATATAAAGCCAGCAAGAACCTGCAGTTATTTCCCCTTCTGGTCCAGCAACTTTCAAGGCTGGTCCATCTTGCACATCTTTTTCTCTATCTTGTTGACTAAATTTATTATCCTTCATTGACTTTAAGCCCCCACCACTATGCTGGCCTCCAGTTTGAGGGCTCGTTGCCTGAATGAGGAACCAAGACAGTCAGACGAGAACATAAAGTTTAACAAAAAGAAACAAGCACTAAATATTTAAGAGAACAATTTTGTTATGTACAAAAAGTAACTAGCGGAAAATATTTAAGAAACTTTCTGCAACCGATATTAAAGGACCATGTAATTTGAGTAACCCTTAAAAAGAGAAAGAAAAGAAAGTATAGCAAGTCTTTGGAAACATTATATACCCTGTTTAATATGGACTGCTCGGCTTCATGTGCCTTTTTGGAAGTTCGACCTTTCAGCTCCTCTTCACGCCGTTGTCTATCCATCCTGAAGGAATCATCAAAAGAAACTGATATAAGAATATTCAACGAGAAAAGGCAGAATCAAGTGAATTTTGTAAACCAAAAAGCCATAAACTAAACACAATATAATAAATTTGACAACCAACACATTTTCTTCCACTACTTCTCAAAAATCTAAAGAAAGCCAGATAAAAACTGCATGTGGTCCAAACTCAACAAAATTGCTAAACATACCGCCTCTGCACCAAACGGATAAAATGTTGGGGAGGAACAAATGCCCGTTCCATGTCAACAAGTGCAACTACCATATTTTTTGCGTTAGTTTTGTAGCTTTCAAGAGCAGTTGAGGCAATTGCTATGACCTACACATAAAGCAGAAAAATATTCTATGACTAAGAAGAAACAATTAGCACAATATCAATTGATGGAATCTAGAGCTCCATCATGTTACCTCTCGCTTAAACGGAGGATATCTCCCAAGGCCTGGTGTGGCATTTGCAGCAGCTGTGACAATATCAACAAGTACTCTATGCACCTAATCAAAGAATTATAATATTAGCCTTGTATGTAGAAGAGAAAGTACAAAACTCAAACAACAGACAATGCATTTTAGAGCACGAAAAAGAGATAGAAAAACGGGATAGAAACAAAAACATGTGGTGCAAACACCAAGATACAAGTTACAAAATTCGTATATAAGCTCCATCAAATTCAAGATCCAAGCAGGGTCTGAGAAAGAAGGCACTTTAATCTTGAATCATAATTAGGACATCGTCCAATAGACAAAGAAATTATTGAGGGTTTACCTCATCAACACAAAGACGTGAAGGTTCTTTAGCAAGCTCCAAAACACCCTTTATTAAAGATCTCAGCCCTTTCTCAGGAGATATAAGATAAGGTTGATAACCATCAGCTTCAAGCACAATCTGGACAGATTTACTAGTGTCAATGCTAACATAAGAAAAAGCATTAAGACTTTAGATGATATCATTGTTACGATAATGTAGACAGCATACCCTCTTTATATTATTGATGTCGAAATGTCTATCTAAAGGCAATTGTTTGATTCTATTGGGGAAATTGCCTTCAAAACTAGCAACAACTTTCCATCCAGAACCCTGCAAAGAGTTGTAATTCAAAATCTGGACAGAATACCAATTTTTTAAAAGTGGGTGCCCATGGATGAACCATTGAATCTCCAGATCTTGATTTTAGCTGACCCGGGTAATGGTACAACATATATATTTTATACAGTACGAAAACATATGAGAAACAAGTTAGATGTATGTATATCTCACAAAGCTTAAAAAATGTGAATATCAGATACAGTAACTACAGAAATTTTGAATATGAAAGAGATGCTAAATTGACAACCAGCTATTAAACCCAACAACAATGCTTTATTCTTGAATCTTAGCATGAATCTCCAGTCAAGATCTCAGAAAAGTTCAAATTTCTAATAATTTCATTTCACCTTTTATTGCAGCTGGCTCACTGACAAATCATAGGCATACTCAACCCAGCTACCTATCTCCCTTGCCCAAAACAAAAACTTAAGACACTTCAAGATTGTTAAAAGAAGTACAGACCCCTAGCCTCTCGAATTTCATATGAGAACCCAGTCAACAAGACCAGATTCGTTTCCAAATGACACACCAAGAGGCTCAGCAATAGAGGACCATAACAATCTTACTCATTTCACTTCTCTCTCTCTCTCTCTCTCTCTCATTTCCCTTTCAATTCATCTTTTTGTTGCTTCTCTTTGATGTCCTTCAAATTATGAAATAAGGGGAGGAAGGAAAACAATAAAATAAAACTTGACCAACTTCCAGAACCAGGACAGTCCAGTTGCAGTGTCACTTTTGTTCTACTAGTGTTGCACTGTTTCCCCCAGGCCAGTTTAAAAGAGAAACTAGCAAGCATCGTTCTTCATGGTTTACTAACAGTTCACTACAATTTTCAGTTAACACTGCTACTACTAAAATAATAACATCATACCAGCCATAGAGCTTTAATACGACGCCGAAAATACATCTCATGAAATTAGTTAATCCATGCAAGGGGCAATAACAATTTTGAAATGTGTCCATTCTCTATTTTTTGCTTAAATAAGCTGATTGATGATAATTCACATGAATTAATCAACACTATCTGACCACATAAGCGCTGCACTATGTTATTGTGACAAAGGTCGGAAACACCAATAATACCCAAATCTAAACAATATGCGAGAGTTCATAATATTTCAAGGACCTGAATTGATTGAAGATCTTACTGGACTAGCTTTTAGAGACTTGTGGCAAACATACTAGCTATAAACAATACTTCAATTGCAAGCCTAATCAGAATAAAGCTACCATCATATCTCACCTCCCCAGTTGTGATATGCTGGAGGAACCTGTCCTCAAATTCACGGCAAAGCTCCAAAGCTAAAGCCTTCGTACCCTCAGAGCTATGAACCATCTGTTCACCAAGTTTGACTAGTTCATCCTGTACTATTTGGGACTTACCCTGGAGCCTGCAGGAAATGTAAAATCGGTATACTGTCAACATATGTTCTTAATACTCAAATAAACTGATGGAGCAAGACTAGGAACAAAAATTAAATTACAGAATGAGAAAATCATGCATCAGAGACAAAACTTAAATTTTCATGAAAGGGGAAAATTGTCACGAAATTATTTCCTTCGTATGCAGTGGATTTTTTTTTGCAGAAAGTGGCCTATTCTAGCAGCGTTTCGGAAATTTCAGACAATGTTTGAGCAAGTGGCAAAATGTCCCATGCTTTAAGAAAAATAAAAGTAATCTAAAACATAGAATTATGATATTGACTCCAAACAAATGTTTAAAGGATAAAAACTGTCTATGACATCTAATCTTCAAGTTACTCAAATCAGTAAAGTAATAAAGGCCATCAAAGGGATGGATAAATCATTTTCCAGATAGAGCACATTGCTAATTATGTTCATCTTAGGAAAAAACATGAAAGTACTTACTAAGTGGCTTATATGAACAGAACATGTGTTCAAGACAGATTAGTACAAGTGGAAAACCAAGGGCAAGAAGTTTGAAGCAATAGCATACCCAGATAGGAGATTAGGAAGTCTAACTTTCATGCGACTTCGGATCTGTTGAGCCAGGGTCTCTACCAAGGCTAATCGCCCAAGCTTGCTTTGAGGTGCGCCAGTCAGTATAGATTTCAAACTTTCACTCTCTGCTCGCCATGCAGTTTCTAAGGAATTATCAGCACCAACGCTCCCCGATTGTGTGGATGCTATAGAGACAGATTGACCAATCAAAGCAACCCAAGGAATATCAGATGTACTTCGGGGTCCTTGGTTCAATAAAAGAGCCTGCACAGCGGCTAGGACTTTTGGTTCTGAAGATGCTTGATCTATCTTGCTAATAACTCCAACAGTTCTTGTAACTAAGAAATAGAAAACAAAGGTTGATCACATATTGGTATAAAATTTGACACAATATCGGACATAAATTTTTCTATTTCTCCCATTTTTTTCCTTTTCTGGAATATTATAAATCATGAGAAGAACACAAAGCAAACCCACATTCCCCATCAAGCTCTTTTGCAATTCTGATTGCTTTAGCTGAGGCCACTTCTGGGGCCTGGGAAGCAGGTATGACAAGCAATAATATAGCATCACTGCGTTCAGCATATTGACTCTGTAAGGGAGAAAAATGGGCTATCAGACTGCTGAGGATTTTATTTTTTATTTTTTTGTTTTAGAGGGAGCCTGCTGAGGATAATTAATTAATCTAATGAAGAATGTCCTTGATTAATCCTTACCAGTGGATCATCAAGACTCCCCTTATCCACTCCAGGCAAATCTATCAATTTCAATGGGGGAGCTGGAAGACAAGAAGATAAAGAAGTTAGATGACTAATATATCATTCATAAACCAAAATTCAAGCATGAATGCATGACAACTGAACAGTTACATTTCAATATACAGTGAGAAACACCACTGACCGAGTTGAAATACATTGTATCTTGTCTGTAAGCTTAAAAATACAACAAATTTCCATATTAAACCAACATAACACACCATTAGTTTTGATAAAGAATAGAATAATTCAGGTAAAAATGCATTTTTTTACTAAGAAAGATGATTTTATCCTAAAAACTGAAATCACTCAAATTCAAGTTTCTACTTCACTGAACAAAAAGTATATTTTCAGTTTCAACATTTCAAGTACTCTAAGCTCAATATGTAGAATCAAAAGCATGGAAAACAACCCAGAAACAAACATGTATATAAATAATTTCAATAAACATACCTGTACTTGTTCGAAGCTTTAAATATATCTCATCTCGACTCTTGCCTGAACTTTTGCTCAATCTGTCCTGTAATGAATGCCGGAGAGCACCTATGATAGTCCAAAAGATGGACTCCAAGTGATCAGACAACCAAGATTATATAAAATTCTTTTTGTTCATGGTCTGTGAATATAATGTCTACTGGCATCTACAGAACTCTGCATTACACTTAAAGTTCAGTAAAAGGTCTCACTTGCAGAAACTTGCTGAGATTTACTATCAATCTGCAATATGATTGATTTGCTGCTCATGGAGGCATCCCTTGTTAAATCAACAACTATGGGAGCACGAGTAGCACCACCTTCACCAGTTGGCTGTAAAATTAAGGGTAATCCGAAGGAAAGAGTTTAATCCTATGTTAGGATATAACAAAAATATAAAATAAATAAATAAAATTGATTATGAGTAAGAGCTCAAGACACTCACCAATGCAGGGTGCCCGATTAGACTATTTAATACAGCAGATTTACCTGCACCCTGATAAAATGTCCCAGTCAGAAGTTATGCCCGAGAGAAAGGCAACATAAAGACAGGTAAACCAGCTAACTCCTAAAGTTCAAAGGTAAGAGATTTATATCAACTCCTTCATGTTCACCCTAGTAAGAATGTTCTATGCTAGCCTACTTGAAATTTGTATTTAAACTCCCATTGAGTCATACCAAAAACGCCAGAAATAATACAGTTTAGAGAACCTCGAGTAGATATGCAATCTGCTAAAGCACGAGACAATAGATAATCTGCTTTGATGGCACGATTTCAATCACAAAGAGGCCCACTAGAGGTTCCTACTTCTCCACTCCCCAAAATCTAGTCATACACAAGTGAAGGGCGCATACATGGTCTCTCAGGAAAAATCAGGGACATACCAATCTGATTACCAACTTTTGGTCTTCATTAGCATATTTTGACCTCATATTGAAGTCCTTGGCATACATTAACAATGTTATCAGTTTAGTTATGGGCTTGCTAAGCAGAGACAGAGAAACATATATCCTATTCATGCTTTTCACATTTAAGTTTCACAGAACATGGTCATGCTCATATCCAAGTATCCAAATTTGGACAGCTGCATGTCAGTACCAGTGTGGAGTTACAGAAGGAAGGTTCGGAAGTAAATAGAAAATGTAACATGGAATATCTTGATAATTCAAAAATTCCATCATAAAAGATTATGATCATGCAATTCAAGGTACTAAATATCTCAGAGCATTTTTAAGTCTATCAGGAGGTTTGCATGCTGCAGACTGATTAGAAATGGATGCTCCTCAAATTATAAGAATATGGATTGTAAAAAAAAAAGAGACAAGAAGAATGATACCAGAAGTCACATAATGAGAGGAATTACTTATTTGCTACGAGAGAATGATTCCATGAACCCCTAAATATTTTTGAAACTACAGACATTAAGCTTGACATGAGATCATAACCTTATAGAGTAGGTCTAATGGGGTATACATACAATGGGAAATTATGTAAATCATTTCAAATTGTAGATCTAGAATTTCAGTAGGTTATGATTGCATACACAAGTTAAAGGAAAATGGTAGAGATAGGTCAAACATTTCAGGGCATTTCAAACTGATTATGCTAATGAGAATAGGGAAAAAATCAATGTGAGACCTCATCATGACCAGAAATCAAACGCAGTTATTACTAACTTGGAGTGCATATAGCAAGCATCAAACATCTTGCATGGCAGTCTTTACAAGATTCACAATCTTATAGAACACTGGAAGTATTCAGACATGTCAAAATACTTCTTTATGATTGTAAACGAGGCAAAAGTTCTATAACTCTCTTCTGGTCATCAGAATTCGCAACTGAAGCTACCTCACCCTAACCTATTTCATTTGACAAATAAAGGTTAATTCTAAATAATCACACAACGCATCAAGCTCTACCAGCATAGGGTCTGCTTGTGTTGCTACACCTAAATCTCATTCTTCGATATACGTAATTGGCAAAAGTTGTGATGTACACAGTCCAGCTTCGGTATAAGGAAAAAAAACAATTTAGCAGTTAATTGAAACACCAAAACAAAATAGAGAATATAACCCCAATTATGCGATCACAGGATCACAATCCCAATTCCGAATACAAATAGCAGATCAAATGTCCAGATCGGATATTACATGACTACGAAGATCTAAGTCATTTTCGAGTACTCCATAAAATTCCAACAAAGAAATAAGCTCAACAAAGCTGTGATTAACCGTACTCACAGTGTTGCCGAGAGCAACAACATTGAGGAAAGTGGAGGCGCGTTTGGAAGAAGAAGCAGACGGCGTCTCATCCACCTCTTCGTCGGCAAGCACCGACGCCGCCTGCCGCATGGAATCGGATAGCTGCGACAATTCCTCGATCGCGTCCATGGATGCCAACAAATCTCCTCCTCAGATATCAACGTCTGAGATGCAATTGAATCAAGGAGTCACTGAACCAGCCGGATCGAAGCAGCAATGGAGGCAGATCCAACGGAATGGAGGAGATCGAGTCAAACCGAGTCTGGTATCGAAGACTGTATCTATATGTGCATGTATAGATTGAGCAAAATTATTAGGGTCTGAGCGATATTTGAATGTTTCTTTGGAGTTGTGTAGATTGATGAAAGACGAATCAAAATGGCTAGAGAGAAATAGTTGGAATTTTAGAAAAATCGAAATGGACTCTGGCTGTAGTAATAGATTTAAAAATTATTGCTAATTGTGCAATAATTATTCAGATTTAACGGTTAATTACTCGCCGGAGGCTGTGATTTCCGACCGTAATTTTCTCTACCATGTATTTCTCATACTTATAATGCGACGCTGCACCTGACTGCTTATGTCAGATAACCTTTCATTGGCTTGTCTCAAATCTACTGATTATTCCTTTCTTCCTTTAATTTTTTTTCTTAGAAATTTCTGCAAGGAATTTTAATAAAAAGTGGAGTAAAGATATCATAATATTCTTTTGTTAAATTAGTTAATACTAGACTATATATAATAAAATATATGAATAAATATATAAAAAAATGAATAATGGTGGATCATAAATGATAAAAAAATGTAAATAAAGGATATTGTTGAGAATAATAAGTATGAAATATTTTATGGATTAATTTTTATAAATAGAATAAAAAAAATTGAAAGATGTATAAAAAAATAAAATTATGAAGAAAATTGAAGGAATAATGAAGTATTACTCAATTGAGCTAAATAATACAATTCATTGGCTTTAACAAAGGGTCGTGAAATTAAGTTCATTTCACTTTTTATGGACAAATAATATAATCCCATTTGATGGATCATTAATTAGATCGAACGGAACCATGATTTGATTTTTATGACTGTCATTCTATCAGTTCTAATTTGCAACTTCGTATATCAACTATTCATAAATTAAAAAAAATGAACTTAGACGAACTTCAATTTTAGTTTAATTAATTGGGTTTCAGCTAAATTGTCGAGAGTCAATTTATGCGCTCCTTTTATTGGATTCGATCCGATCAATTAAAAGTAGAGAAATCGATAAAGGCCCAAAATTTATTTGTCTCCTTATTTTTCTAAATCTTTACTATTATTGCACATATCTTCACAGGCGTGACATGATTAGGACAAAAATCTCTAACAAAACTCAAAGGTCATATCTATATGATCGATCTTAATTTCGTAAGGGAAATAAATCTGTGAACACCCAGGATTTACGTGGTTCGATCTATGAATAAGATCTACGTCCACGGGCAGAGAGAGAGTATTCGTGTATTGAATGTGTAAGAAGCGATTACAAAGAGTGTGAATGAATCGATTTCGTCTAATCTAGCCTCTATTTATACACAATTATTTAGACCTAGATCTTAAATCCGAGGTCTTCTCTAAATAGGATTCGAGATCTTTGATAGGATCTTAATCCTATCCTTCTCGAATTAGGATTCCTTTAGATATGGCCGGGCCCTGCGTTCCCACCTGGTTTCGGGGTCTTCTTGGGCGAACTTGTCCGGGCCGAGCTTGATGTCATTTTACTTGTATTGGGCACGATCTTGGGGAATGTTTATATCCTATCACTATCCCCCCAAAAGACGCAGGTGAGCGGTCGTATTGGTTTTGGGTTGTTTATGTCGGTAGGCGTGATCGATCGACTTGGTATGTGTCGATGTTTACGAAGTCGTATGCCGCGTTTGCGAGGCATCTGCCGAGGTTGTGCTGTTGGCGCTATCTCTTGCCGGGCGTTAAGTCGAGGTTTTCGTTCGCTTCACCGACGAGGCGTTAAGCCGAGGTCTCTGGCCGACTTCACTGGCGAGGCATTAAGCCGAGGTCTCTGGTGACTTCACTGTCGAGGCGTTATGCCGAGGTCTCTGGTGACTTCACTGTCGAGCGCTATGCCGAGGTCTCTGGCCGACTTCACTGTCAAGCGCTATCTGGGGTTTTGGTGGCCTCTCCGACGGGCGTTAAGCGAGTTCTTCGTCTGGCGTCACCGACGAGGCGTTAAGCGAGGCGAACACAGATTTTTCTACCGTCGTTGAGTACAGGGATACGGGATACGCATTTAATGCGGCGGTTGGATTCGATAAAGCGTATAATGGGGAATATCTTCCTTGATCGCCATTTCTCATATCACTTTTGCTATTTCAAAATTTGAGACTTTCAAAACTTCGAAAACGCATAACGTCGCCATTGTTGTCTGGAGTTCATCACCATCATCTTCAAAACCAAAAGTAAGTTATGGCCTCTTCTTCTAAATCTTCCGAGCTTCAGTATCGTGTATGCGTCTTTGCCGTCGGATTAGCGGCGGTTTTCGTCTTCACTTCGGGATTTTGGTAAAGTGTCTTCTTTTCTTCCATTTTAACAACCTCCGATATAAAGGAGATTGTCTCCAATACCGTATTTACGATATAATTTATGTTGCCCCGTCCGGAGCATAGGGCTTGTGCCATTCAGGAAGGGTTTGTCATGTATCTGAAGGCGACCTCGGGCTGGTCTTCGTATTCCTATCCTCGTGTATATGTCGAACTTCAACGGATGTTGGCATATCACTCGCCTAACTTACGCCAAATTCTTTCCCCGGCATTTGGTGGGCTGGGTGTCTATGCTATCGGCATAATTTTCCTTTACTTTGGGGCTTGTTCTCCGTTTTTGCAAGCGAAGGGTGGTTCGGGTGGTATTATTTATCACCCGTCGTAAATCAAAGCGAAGATAAAGTCGAAGATCTCGCTGGCTGAAGAAGTTTTCTTTTGTCGGTTTGATGGATCTCTTGAGTTTGCATGGCGATCGGAGAAGATCGCCGATGTGGTGGTTGATGAGATTGATGGTGGCCGGAGGAGCCTTTGGATAAAGTAGGTCTCGTGGATGAGGCCTTTACGAGGCCGAGCTTGCGGTGCGCGGGCTTAGCCACTTATGATCCCGCCAGGGGTGGAGTCGGTGAAGGTGAGGCCCTCCTTCTCTCTGTCCTTTGTTGCATGATTATTTGTGTGTACATGCTTGACTTCTTGTATTTATTTGCAGTGAACTTGATCAGGGATAAGAGGAAGAAGAGGAAGGAGTCGAGCGCCGGTGTCGAGCTCCCCTCCTCTGTTTTGAAGGAGGTCGAGCTCTCCTCCTCGATTTTGAAGGATGTCGAGGCCATCCCTGAAGCGAGCGAGGAGGCTTCGAAGTCTCTGAGCATGACCTCTTAGGCGCTTTAAGAGGTTAAGCGTGCTATCCCGAGGCCGCGGTTCTTGTTGACGGAATCGTCGTCGTTGGCTCTCATCGAGCTCCCATACCTTTCAGGGTAGCGCACTTATCATTCTTCCTTGTGAGTAATATAAATAATGTATTCTTCCGACTTGATGGGATTACAGATAGGGGTTGAGGTCGTGTCGGCCGAGGTGGCAAGATGTCCATGGGATGGCCCGGATGTCGGTTTCATAGCGGACTTCTTGAAAGGGCCGTTAGCCGGTTGTGAGGTGGCCCAAGTATGCTCGAGGAATGGAGGAGAAGACTCTCCTCGTCCAAGAGATTAGCGAGGCCGAGGCAAAGATCCGGACCTCGTCAGCGGCGGCGGATCGACGGTTGTCGGCGGTCGGTCAAGGCGGCGGCGAGGCGATGGGCGGCAGGGCTAGGCGGTCAAGCCGCAGCGGAGGCCGAGGTCGCCTTTATGAAGCGAGTTGGAGGAGGCTCGGCGTGGGAGGCCGAGGTAGCGAGCTCGCAGGGGATGCTTGGGCATTTGCGGAGGCTATTCCTCTCGGGGCTTCTCCGGATGGTTGGTGATGCGGCCGAGGTCCTCAATAAGCGCCGTCTCGGATCAATCGAAGAAGTCGCCGAGGACTACCCGGTGGATAAATCAAGTATGGGTATGAGGAGATAGAGGATGATGTCCGAGGCGGGCCTATTTCGATGTCCTTGTCCGCGGCTGAAGGAGCTTCCCGTCTGCGGACCCTAACTTCATCTTGATTCTGGATCATGAGTCATTGGCGCTTTGCCCGTGGACCGAGATCCCGACCGACGCTCTAATGGCCGATCTTACAAAGGGGTGGGGATGCTGTGGGGATTTTAAGGCGGCGAGCTCGGCGGTTCTGAGGAGGCCGGCCGGACTAGGCGAGGTTAGGCGAAGAGGCCGAGGCTTTCCGAACTCGAGGCGGTGAGGTGGACAGCCAGAAGCTTCCGGAGGGTCAGTTGATCCTTTTTTTTTTTTTTTTTTTTTGAATGTAAATGTACTTGGTTTTACTGAGGGCATATTAATAGAATCACAAGTTTATATGAAAACACTTATCTTTTATTCATTGTACTTTGAAATGCTTGATGCTTCTCCTTGGTTGAATCGAATTGAAGACTTGTCGCGGGCTCTGGAATTAAAAGAGGTCGAACTCCTCCATATAAAGGGACAATTGGGCCATGTGCAGGCGGAGTCTGTTATCAAGCATAGAGCTGCCCAGGAGAGCTGTGACGAGCTCCATGCTCGTCTTTTGCATTGGAGGAGTCGTTCGAGGTCGCCATGAGGAAGACTAAATTAATAGGCGAGGAGCATGCCGAGTACGAGGAGGCCATCCATCGAAATGGTGGGATGACTATCTCGGAAGTTGAAGCGAGGTTGTCGAGGCGGCTGCCCGTTGTGAGGTGCGGCGTGAATATGGTCGGACCTCCAGCGATTCACGAGCAAGTCACGGTGAATTAAAAAGGCTCGGAGGTATATCAAGACCGTCATCGCCGACAACCACAGCTCGATGAAGCGCTTGACGGGACGCAGAGGCCTCTTAACCTGGAGCTTCTCGCCTACAATAAATGAGCGAATTTTGACGATCCGTGGATAGCTCAAGGCGTGCTATGGCCCTCGAGCGGCGTGGATCCTCAAGGGGCGGCCGGGCATCATCGAGTGGCCGAGGTCGAGCTAGCGAGCTCATGGTGTAGATCGAGGACGAGGTAGGTAGGATTAGTATAGATGATTTGTTGAATCGCGATTTTCCGAGATTGGCTCGCTTTTTCCGGCCTCCGCCTCGTAATATGTAATCTGCATAACTTGTCTTTGAAATAAGAAAGATGTATTTGCTATGTATTGACTTTATATTGAACTAAAGTAATATATGAAGTCTTCGAATGAATCCGTTCTCGTAGAAGGGTAGTTCGTCCTTGTAGAGAGTTCCGTCTTCGGAATTAATGATTTTTTGCCGAGGTCGTCGGGAGGGGTGGTCCCCTTATTTCGTCTACATAGAAAGAACCGTCTTCGAAATAAACAAAGGTAATCTGATCTCGTATGTAGGAATGGTTCCTGTTTTTTGCCGAGGTCATCGGGAGGGGTGGTCCCCTTATTTCGTCTACATAGAAAGAACCGTCTTCGAAATAAACGAAGTGTCGATCTCGTATGTAGGAATGGTTCCTGTTTTTGCCGAGGTTATCGGGAGGGTGGTCCCTTATCGCGTTTAAATTCATCCTCGTATGAAACGAAGGTGTCGACCTCCGTCGAGGAATTTGTCCTCCGTAGAGGGTATAGAATAATATTGAAGATTAATTATGCATTAGTGACAAATAAAACATGCACAAAATTAGAATTTTATTGATAAAAGACGACATAGCAAAGAAAGACTCGGACTCGATTAAACGGGACTCGAAAACACGATCGAACAAGACTCGACCTTTGACACTTATGCATAATATCTCTTCGGATGAATGATGTGCCATCGTTGGGTAATTGCTCACCGGACAATTGGGAGAGCTTATAAGCCCTTTGCCGAGGACTTCGTCGACCCGTAAGGTCCTTCCCATGTGGCTTCCACTTGCCGAGCTGCACGGCTTTCTTGACTTCATTATTTGAGTCGAGGTCGCCCACTGGAATTGTCGGGTTTTAACACTGGTTGTAATACCGAGCTACTTGTTGCTTGTCATCGAGCTTCCTTGATGTGGCGAGGTCTCTTTTTCTTCGAGTAGATCCGGATCGGCTCGTAGATTATCCTCATTGCTTCGGAGAGAAGTGATGGTGCGAGGACTCGGTACTCCAATTCTACGGGGATCGCTTGATTCCATACACCAAACCGTAGGGCGTTTCTCCGTTCGAGGTCTGGGTGTTGTTCGGTATGACCATAAGACTGTGGTAAATTTTCCACCCAAGGCCCTTAGCTCGGTCGAGGCGAGTCTTGATCCCTTCACGATGGTCTGTTGGTGACTTGGTGCGACCATTTGCTTGAGGATGGGCCACCGAGGTGAATTTTGTTGGATCCAAGCTCTTGACACCACTCTCGAATGTCTTATCGGTGGTGTGTTCCGTTGTCAGAAAGGAGGATATGAGGCTGCAAAGCGACACACTATGTTCTTCCGCACGAAGTTGAGGCGTTCTTGCTTGTGATTTTGCCAAAGGCTCCGCTCCACCCACTTCGTGAAGTAGTCAATCGCAACAATTAGGAATTGGGTTGTCTGGTGCTTTACAAAGGGCCTCGATGTCGATCCCCATTGCATAAGCGGCAAGGGCTGCAGATTGAGGTGAGGTCGGTCTGCGGTAGCCTCGATGCGTTCGTGGAGTTGACACCGGACACCTTTTCACAAGGTCGATTGAGTCTGGAACATTATTGCCGATAATATCCCCATCTCACGACTTTTTCGACAAGGTTCGGGGTCCGATGTTACTTCCGCATGATCCTTCGTGCACTTCTCGCAACGTAATCGGATCGGTTCGGACCCAAGCACCTTAAGAAGGTGGAGATATGACTTTCAGTATAGACCCCCGCTCAATTGTATATCGCATAGATTTGTTCGGGATCCTCCTAGCTTCCAACTTGTCTTGGGCGATTCGCCATTCTCCGGTACTCGAATGGGAGTCATCCAATTGGGTTCTTCATCCGAGACTACGTTGACCTCGGCTCCGTCATCGGCATCGTCTATGCTTCTGCTTTGGACTTCTTCTACTGGCGGGCTCGTTGACGACGAGGCCAATTTACTTAAGATGTCAGCTCGGACTGTTTTGCTCCATTGGGATGCGAACTATCGAAAGTATGAGAAAATCCGTTGTAGGCTTTTGCTTTTCAAGGTATTTCTTCATCTGTTGCTTTTGCTCAGTATTTCCCCAACATTTGGCTTACTACGACACGAGAATCGCTGTGAACTTGCACGACTCGTATTTGGAGATTTTGAGCTAGGCGAAGTCCTGCGATCAAGCTTCATACTCTACCGTTGTTCGTATTTTGAATGTGAACCGGTGAGTAGGTGATCTCTTGGCCGTCAGGGCCTGGGAGTAAGATTCCGCCCATTACCGTTTTCCCGAAGCCCGTCAACGTGAGTTGCCAAGACTCCTTTGGTATTTCATCCATTGGTTCGGCGGCGTCGTCGACACGGACTCGGTGGGCTTCGGTTTTCGGCGAAGTTAGCCTCGGCAGAAATCCGCTGGGCTTGACCTTTGATGGCTGGCGGGGCGAAGGATATATCGTGCTCGCTAGTTCGATTGCCCATTTCGCGATTCTCCTTGAGGCTTGGGCTCGTCAATACTTGTCGAAGTGGGTGGCGGTGAGGACTTGTATGGGATGTGCATGGAAGTATGGGCGTAGTCTCCCATGGCGTTACCAATGCTAAGGCAAGCTTTCCAGGCGATACCTCGTTTAGGGCCTTTTAGTGCTCGATCGATGAAATACACCGGAGGCGACGTCCTTCCTCTCGTGCAAGCGCACTTATGGATTCGTCCGAGGCGAGGTAGAGAAAAGGACCTATCCTCTTCGGGACGGATAGAGTGGGGAGTTTGGCGAGATAGCTCTTGAGATCTTCAAAGCGGACTTGTGTGCATCATCCCATGAGAATTTGGGCCTTTTGAGTATCTTGAAGAAGGGTAGTCATTTATCCATGACTTTTGAAAGAAAGCGGCTCGATCTTGACTATGCACCGTCGACTTGTGTACGTCATGGATGGTCTTTCGCATGTTCATTTCAAAATGGTTTGGACCTTGGGCGGGTTGGCCTTTAGCCATTCTTGTGAAACCCAAAGACCCTAAGAACTTTCGCATCGGATGCAAATGTGCACTCGGGGTTGATTTGAGTTGATTTTTCGGAGAAGGCCGAGGACGATCCGGAGGTCGGCAACACATGCGGCTTCCTCCTTGCTTTTGACGACGATGTCGTCTACGTATACCTCCACATTCTGACCTATGTAGGGCTTAAATATTTTGTCCACCATCCTTTGATAGGTGGCCCCTGCATTCTTGAGGCCGAATGACATCTTTTTATACGCAAAGACTCCGAAGTCGGTAATGAAGGCTGTCTTGGCCGCGTCTTCGTCGTCCATCAGGACTTGGTGATACCGCTGTATAAGTCAGCGAAGACTTCGTGATCAGGCCAGCGTCGACCTTCTTGTCAATGTTGGGAAGGGATAGCAATCCTTTGGGCAATGTTTGTTGAGGTCGGTGTAGTCGATACATTCGCCATCCCTCCTCCTTTCTTCACCATCACCGGGTTGGCTATCCGGTCGGATATTTGACCTCGAGCGGTATGCGAGCTTTTAACATTTGGTTCACCTCGTCGTGAATGACTTGGTTCCGTTAATTTGCAAAATTCTTTATACATCGAACCGGTTTATGTTGGTCTATGTTGAGCGGTGAGTGATGATACTTGGTGAGACTCGGTCATGTCGAGGGAGACCAAGCAAACACATCTCGAATTCCGTAGGAGTTGGATGATCAGTTCTTTATTTCGGGTGCCTTGGTGAGACCAACTTTGGCGACCTTTAAGGGCTCATCCTCGTATAATCGACCTCTTCCGCTTGGTTATCGGGAGTGTACTTGACTCCAACTCCTCGGGTTCCTTTAATTGCTATGCCTATGGGTCTTTGGACCGAGGTCCCCGCACCTCGTAAAGCAACTGTATACATTCCTCGCTTGCTTTTGATCACCTCGGATAACGGTGTTCGCCGCGGTGGGTATCTTCATTGTCGGTGGTACGTTGAGCATACCGCTTACGCGTTCACCAATCTCGCCTAGTATGATGTTATATGGCGAGTGGGCCTTCACTACGAAGAATTGCACCACCTTGGTGGAGCTTGTTGGTGACTTCCCACCGTGACGGGTAGCTCTATTATCCCTTCCGGGCGTCTCTTCTTGGGCGAAGCTTGAATTGGCGGCGGCGCTTGTGCGGGCGCGCTTTATCTCTAGCTTGTCAAAACATTCCTGAAAAGATGCTTACGACGACGCCATTGTCGATGTACACGCGTTTCACCAACTTATTTGCGACCCTGCGTGGATCACCATGCATCTGGTGGGGTACTATTATGGGTCACGGGTCGCCCTCGGAGAAGGTGATCGCCTCGTCCTTCTCGAACCTCTTGTTGTTAGGCTCATGGGTTCTAGGACTTGAGCTTCGGCCTTGGGGAAGACTCGTGACTCACGAGGAGCCCGTAATAGTGGAGATCACCCGTCATATTGGGACTCGTCATCTCCTTCCTCATCGATGTCGCTATGGCTTTTTTGGGGGACGCAATTCCTCTTCCTTTGCTTTCTCTTCTTCTCTGCGGTCGGCTTGGCGACCACGTGTCTGTACTTCTTGTGGGTCCATCACAACCAACATCTCTATCTCTCCCATGAGTTCTTTGCATTCTTCGATGTCGTGCCCATAGTCTTTATGGAATGAGCAATACTTATCCACGGTTGGCGCCTCTTTCCTCCCGCCATCGGTCGAGGCTTCTCGAGCAGGTTCATATGGAGTCGTAGATTTACGCCTTGGCCGTCGGCAACGGTGTATTGAGGTCGCCCGGCGCCACGCGGACCGAGCCCGGACCTTATAGGCGATGTAATCTTTCAGGCGCCGTCGGCCTTGGTTCGATCTTCCTTCCTTCATCTCTTCTTCCTTTTTCCGGGGCCCGCATGCCGCTGTTCGCTTTCTCTTGTCGCCTCGTCCGCCATGCGAACCGGTTGGCTATGCGCCATGACTCTGTCCGCAGACGGGTTCGTGCCAGACGATCTCTCGGTATAAGGCCCCGCAAGATGCCGTTTTGGAAGGCCGAGATGACTAACAGTCGTTCACGTCTTCAACCTTCAAACACTCCTTGTTAAACCTCGTCATGAAATCACCGATGGACTCGTTACGGCTTTGCCTTATGGTGAGGAGGTGTCTGACGACGTTTTGACTCGCCTTACGGAAGAACCTTCGATGGAAGGCCGCCATCAGTCGCGATAGAGCCGATGCTTCCGTGGAGGTAGATCGTCGAACCACCGCGGGCGTTGTCGACGAGTAACTCGGGAAGAGTTTACACATATGAACCGAATCGAGACGTTGGTTGATCATGTTGTATTGGGCTGCGAGAGGAAGTTACGTGGATCCTCACCCCATCATAGGTGGCGATGCTTGGTACCCGGTATTTATCCGGAGCGAAGTGTTGAGTATCCTGTTTGAGAACGGGTGACTATTTTCCGTACCCATCGAAACCGTCCCTCGGAGATTGGGACGGAGTTCGACGATCGAACTCGTTTAGGTGACTCGGACCGACCTCACGGCGGCCATGATGCATTTTCTGCTGCTGCCGTCCTCGAGAATGGGCGGAGTTCACGATCGGACTCGTTCGCGATCGGGGCGGGCGTGGTGGTCACGACGTCCTCCCCGCCGCCGTTCGCTGCGGTCGGTTTGGGCCCCGACCTCCGTTGTGGTGCCTCGTACTAGATGAGGCTTGGCGTTTCGCTTCGTGACGAGGCCGACCACGTGCTTCACCGAGGTACCGGAGAAAGCTCTTATTTTTTCGAGAAACCCTCGACGGCGTCGTCGAGGTTTACTATGAGCCGATGTTCCCTCGATTGTTGCCGCGATTTCCTTCGCTATGGTCACCGCCTCGCAGGCGGGGTGTCCGTGCTGTCGAGACTTTGGACATATCCTTCGGGGTTTTTCTACGATTGGGCTTTTCCAGCCGAGCTCGGCGTTCCCTTCGCCGTCGGCGTTGTTGTTGCGGCGATGGTCCCTGGATGCGTGGCTTCGGTGTACCTGGTCATGATTACTTCCACGTAAACGATGGTTGATCGAAAACACAAAATTCGTTTCCACGACGGCGCCGGTGATCGATCTTAATTTCGTAAGGAAATAAACGCGCAAGAACACAGGATTTACGTGGTTCGATCTATGAATAAGATCTAAGTCCACGGAGAGAGAGTATTCGTGTATTGAATGTGTAAAGGCGATTACAAAGAGTGTGAATGAATCTATTTCGTCTAATCTAGCCTCTATTTATACACAATTATTTGACCTAGATCTTAAATCCGAGGTCTTCTAAATAGGATTCGAGATCTTGGATGGGATCTTAATCCTATCCCTTCTCGAATTAGATTCCTTTAGAATCTTGGTTTGGGGTCTTGGGCGAACTTGTCGGTGAGCTTGATGTCATTTTACTTGTACGGGCACGATCTTGGGCACGACGGTTGGCCATATCCTATCACTATAGATAAAGTCATATAGAGAAAATGTCATACTTGAATATAAGATCATATCTAAAGAAAAATCAAAGTCCGAAACCACAGTCAGAGTCGGTAGTCATAGTCAAGCCTAGAACCATAGTCAATCTCAAGTCATAGTAATATTTGAGAATAAGATCAAGCCATGAGTTAAAATTAGAACTATGAGTCATAGTCAAAGTGAGGAGCCAAAATCATAATCAGGAGCCATAGTCAAAGTCTCACTCAGAAGCCCTTATATAATCCAAAGTCAAACTCAGATTCGGATAGATATGGTAAAGTTAACAAGTATGACCCAATGATTTAGCAAAAAAGTTAATACCAACAAAACTCCTTATACTATATGGAAACAACTTTCCAATCCGATAAGAACTCATAAGATATATTCGAAGATACAACCAAATCCCTACAAATAAGAAGATATTCACAAGAAACCTAAAATTATCATATTCATCTTATCCTTTATATTCCCTATAAATAGTCATGCACACCTCAGTATAAGTAACACATCATATTACACATCAACATACACAATCATAGACATGCTCCCATGACCATATGCACGTTCATCGTCCTCACCACTCTCTCAAACACTATATTTCATCAATAATATTTATCTCTTTCATGAACATAGGTATATTGCCAAACCACGTAAATCTCGTATTATTGTCTTTTTATTCAGTTTATTTATTATTATTTTTATTATCTATTATTGTTCAGGAAAAACTCGACTCAATATATAAACATAATTTATAAATCTACTATGATATTATTTCGACATAAACTGGAGTATCTTTAAGTTCAACCTAACAAATTTCAACTACTATTATTAAGCTCGATAACTATTTGAATAAATAATTTTGAAATTTAAAGTCACGTTTAAATTAATTTGTGATATAAAATGTAAGTCGTGAGCTAGCTTAGCTCGAGTTAGTGGCACCAACCAAACATCAAGTTAATGCCCCTCCCTCCCCTCCCTTTGCCTTGTGGTATCATTCATTCCCTTAAAATTCTATTATTCAGCATATTCTTCCTCCCTTACTCTCCTTTTCTTTTCCCTTCTTTTTCTTCATTCTGATTGCACAGGAGAAAATTTGGTAGCTTCTATCGCGTCTAGATTGCTTGGATTATGGATCTCTTGTGCTTGCATGTCAAACACAACGTCTTTCCGCTTAGGAATTCGTTAATCGAGAAACCTATTTGCTGGAATTCCAGAAACTATTTAATGGCTGTTAAAATTAGGGTTTCCAGGAAGGAATCTTTGTCGAATTGCTGTGGGTATCGATCGATTACAGTCAGATCCATGGGCAAGAAGAATTCCGGAAGTTCTAATAGCTCCAATTCTAATTCATCGTCTTCCAGTTCTGGTAAAAAAGATCAATTCTTTAATTGCTGTTGCGTTAGTTTTTCCTGAAAGAGGATATATGTGTATGTGTTTATGTATTATTGTTTGATTGTGATGAAAGATGAGCTGTCGTTTCTAATAATCTCGATTGATTTTAGGCTTGTAAAATGTATGCTTCGTAGCTTTGCTTGGTGTGGGTTTCTGGTTGTCTTTAGAATTGGTCAACTTATCTGAATGCTGTTTAACTTTGTTCTTCCTGTTGGCGTCATTTGTGTATGCTGTGATTGAGTATTTACGAAGAATGATCAGAGGTTCTCAGTTTGAGTATTGCATTTGTTAATCACTATATTTGATATATAACTCAGTTTCATAACAATGATCTTGTGCATATGAACCAGATTAAATTTTTATGCTAGCCTTTGGCTGACTAAGCAATATAAATTAAACCTCCAAACCAAATTGAATTGTTAGACTTAATTGGAGCTGGAACGTAGTTTAAAAGTAGAAGATTGATTTCTACTTGGGAAACTGCTTATCATTCAAGTACTTCTGTGGTATTGATTTATTCCTACTCTGTGGTGTCGATTTTTCCAACTATGTGGTGTCGGATTCTAATGTCCTTTTCAATCAGTGGATGAAATCATCCTTGAGGCCAATGATTCCTGAAGATTGTAAAAATAGAATCTTTCTCCTGGAAAGAGAAACATTTGATCTGGATGGATCCATGTAAGTTCATGTATGCAGTTGTAAAATTTGAACTTGATAGAGTAGTGGAATTTTTCCTGAGGTAGTCTTTATCTTTATTATATCACTGAATTATTTTTGGTTGTTTAGTTCATAATTTTATATTGGAACCAACATCTACTATTATCTATCCTGAGACCGCTGCTAGATTTTCATATATTTATTTGTTATTGGGAACCATTATTCTGTCCCTGTGGTAGTAAGGCTTGCTAAGATGACTTCTGGTGTAGCTTCTCTAGTAGCAAGTAGGATAGAAAAGTCCGTTAGGGAAGCTTGATGATTCTCCAACTGTAACATGATATGTCAATCGTAAAAAAAAATGTTCATTATCACGGATAGCTTTTGTCACATGAATCGCCACTTTATAAGTGCTAGTGTGCTACCGATATATTCCAGCTCAGAATTCTTCATTTGGCTTTTTTCTGCTGCAGTTATTCTTGTAGCATACAAATACAGACTGCATAAGTAGAATAATAAGTTCTTGTTCTTGTCATCTGATTTTAATTTCTGACCTGTGGAATGTCATTCTTAGTGGCATCAATTGTTGGAATGGGAATTTCTGCTGCAGATGTTCATGAATTTGCTATTGGTTATGGCTGAAAATTTGTATTCGTTTGATGTGGAGAGTTGTCTCTACAGGGAATAGCGATCAATCAAAAGCTGGAGATGGCCTAAAAGGAAATAATCCTCTTGGTGGCCACAAGTCTGGTGACACCAGCTCACCGAAGTCAAAGGATAAACCCTTGGATTGGAGGGAATTTAGATCAATGCTCTACATCCATGAGCAGGTATGGTTGTACTTCCACGAAACACTGTTTATTTAGAATGGTCCTCATGGGACCATTCGCAGTGGCAATCCTTGAATGTAAATTACATGTCTCGATTAATGCATATGAGATAATTCTCTTAAGTTGTAATTTGTCACTTAAGTAGAATTTTGTGCTGTAATGTTCTGCCAGGCTGAAAATGCAGGGTCTGTTCATGACCAAGATAAAATTGCACCTGCGTCGGAATCTCTCCCCCTCAAGTGGGCACACCCTATTTCAGCACCTGAGAATGGTTCTATCCTTGTTGCTACAGGAAAGCTAGATGGAGTTCGCACCTTTGAGAGAACCGTGATTCTTCTCCTCAGATCTGGAACGAGGAACCCACAGGAAGGGCCATTTGGGATCGTCTTAAACCGACCACTTAACAAGAAAATGAAACATATGAATTCCACCAATGCTGAGTTGGCAACTACATTTGCTGATTGTTCTTTGTACTTTGGTGGGCCCCTCGATGCAAGCATGTTCCTGTTAAGAAGTACAGAAACCCGTGGACTCGCTGCTTTTGAAGAGGTCATTCCTGGGGTGTACTTTGGTTCCCGAAACAGTTTGAATGAAGCCGCATCATTGGTGAAGAACGGGACAATCAAGCCACAAGAATTGAGATTCTTCATGGGATATGCAGGGTGGCAAATGGACCAATTGATAGAAGAGATTGAATCTGACTACTGGTATGTTGCTGCATGTAGTACGAACTTGATCTTTGGGGATTCACAGAATGCGACGTCATACAGTTTGTGGGAAGAGATTCTGCAGCTAATGGGAGGCCACTACTCTGAATTGAGCCGCAAGCCTAAGCAAGATATATAGTTCATCCTCAACCTCGTGTAACATGAAATCAACTCCGCCTTGTACGACAAGCTCGACCTAAATGTACAGGTTTTTAACATATAAGTAGATATTCTTCCTTCTTTTATTCCTTGCTCTTTTTATGTCCGCAATGAGGTTCGCTGTCCTAAATCACAATAAGTCCAATAACCTTTATATTGATTGATGACATTTATGCAAGCTGCATCTTATTTTTTGCTTATATGATATTTATATATACTTTGCTTTTCATATTGCTCTATGCGGAATATAAAACCGTGATTCTTGTTAGAAACCTCTTTAAATTGCTGAGTAGCTATAAGGGATTGAGATTTGCTGGTTATTGGTACCACACACTAAAGTTGTTAGCATAGAAACATTTATCGATTTTATATATCGAGAAACACAATTAAGACTTCACATTCTATTAAAGAATAATATAAAAAGATAGAAGACATTATAATTCAAAGAAATAAATTTACAAACCTTTGAACTATGTCGCAACTACACCCCAAGGGGTAGTTTCTCCATTTTTAAAACTGTAGGCTTGGTATTAGTTGCAGACAAACACAAACTACTAGCTTCTATCTAGATATAAGCATTTTGTTTTTGTATTCGTCTATAGCTATTATGTTTGAATATGACCTCTTCTACCCGCATTTGCCTATATACGGGAGCGTGCCTCCAAAGATAGTATCAGAAAGCCCTAAAACCGAGTTCTTGGCAAATCCCCTCATTCATGAAGCACAAATCCACCAAATATGTGTAGCAAATTTCTGATTAAAATACTTGATTTCAGACATGTTCTTCACTTCACATTTGAAGGTTTGTTCATATTCAGACATGTTCATTCCTCCCTGTCCCAGCTTTGTCCCTCCTTTTGCCTAGACGCGATTTGCGCACCGCCTCTTGAATCTGTCTTTCGTGCTCTTTTAGCAAGTCGTCCATGTTTCCTCCTTGAGGTATCAATGGCCCAGACCGAAAGATCCTGTTCTTTTTAGCTACATAACCCTGTTAACATAAATAAGTCAAACTCTTGAACACAGAACTATTACTGCAGATACCTCCATTAAATGTCAAGGGAAAACTCATCAAACTTACTATCGAGTCATTATTAGACGCACTATCCTCGCCCTTTGAACACAGTTGAGAACCTTGTCGGGAACAGCTCAATATCTGTACCGGAATGGAACGATCACCATCATCTTTTTCATTCTGAGAGGACTCATATCTTACTTCATTCGGGCGAGTCGGAACATCAGAGTGAGAGCATCCCTTCTCCAAAGCTGCTCTTTGCTTCTGCTCAAACTCACACCTCTTATTTGATTGACTCTGCTTTGTTCAGATTGATTTAGTTCTGTGAGAGAGAGAGAGAGAAGAAAAGATAATGAGAGATAATTGGAAAAAGATCACTTACATGTTCAGCTCCATCTCTTTTTACTATCTCTGCATTTTGCCTGAGATATAGTTGTCAGTTGTCAAACAAAGTTGTCTAAACTAGCAGTTTTTGTTCAGATATATATGAAAAATGATCCTTGGTTTTACATATCTAATATTAGTATGGACTAATTAAGCAATGGAATCTTCTATGCATACTATCTAAAGTTATCAGCAGCTGAGACTGAGATTATATTACAGTATGCTAAAGGATGAGTGCAGCAGGCAGTGAAGACAGCTTACCTTATTCTTGCTTTCTCTTCTCGAAGCTTGGCATCAAGCTCCTTACATGGCGGATACTTGGGCAAGCTAGACGGATCACAGGGAAGAGGGCGTGACGTGAAAAACTGAACCATGAAAATCCAAATTTGCAGTATCAAGAATAAGGAGAAGTTGAAATCAGTACACAAACTATCCAATAATGGCTTAACAGAAAGTTAAGGTAGACAATTAATGATACCCCGCTTTTGAGTGCGGAAGAAGCTGTGCCTCTGAGCTCCGGATCAATAGAGAGGAGCACTTCCATGAGGGCCAAAGCCGAATAAGGGAAGTGTTTGAAAGCTTCAGCAACACGACGTCTGTACGGCCTCTGTGGCCTAAAGCTAGTAGCTTGAGGTAAATTTGATTTTCCCCAGTACTCCTCTGAAGGTGAACCACATAATTTGAATATCTTATGTAATTGTTCCACCTAGAATATGCATGATGATCACGTTACTAGGTCTAAACCATGATTTGCAAGAAAGAAAAAAACGAAGAGGATTCTGAGAATTAATACCTCAGTTCTTCCTGGCATGATAGGCTTCCCTGCAAAGAGTTCAGCAAGAATGCAACCAGCACTCCACATATCAATCTCTACTCCATACTCCGTTGCACCTAGCAGCAGCTCGGGGGCTCTGTACCAGAGAGTAACGACATGGCTAGTCAATGGCTGCTTCCGATCAGCGCCAAACGATGTAGCCAGACCAAAATCTCCGATTTTAAGAACTCCATCATCGCCAACTAGAAGATTTGAGCCCTTGATATCGCGATGGAGAACACCGCGACTATGGCAATGTTGTAGTCCCAACAACATTTGCCTAACAAAACATTTGATCTGCAGCCATATATCATAGTGTCTGTCACAGAAGGAAAAAAATGGTCCTCTGTTGAATGATCTGAATCCTAGTAGACTGTCATACAGACCTGAGCTTCAGTGAATTTGACCTCGACTGATGCTAGAAGTCCAGCAAGATCGTGTTCCATGTACTCGAAAACGAGGTACACACTCCCTGAGATCCTCGATGTCACAAGAGCTTCGAGCTTCATGACATTTGTGTGGTCTAACCTCCGAAGCATGCAAATCTCCCTTGCCATGAAACGGACACTGTCTGGATCCATGTTAGAAAATCTTACTAGTTTCATCGCCACAACCTTATGTGTTGTTAGGTCACGCGCCCTGTAAACACTACTGTAAGTTCCTTGCCCAATCTGCATCAAGAAAGGACATGACTTTGTTGAAATAATGCCATAATTGAAATGCCACATTCACTTGCTCTGTTTCAGCTCAATACATTTCTTTGTTTTTGATCACACAATAATCCACATTCAAGCCTAAGTAAACATCCTAAAAGCAGATGCATAGATAACAAGAACAAAAGTTGCAGAGTAAAATGAAGTTAGAAACACATACTTTGTTCAATTTCTGGTATGAATCTGGACTCCTGGGAGTCCAGCCATGAACGGCCTCCCCGGCAACGGAAGCAAGCCACGAAGGCCATCCTGCAGCAACCTGCTCAGCTTTGGCACTGTGTGCTACTCTTGCAGCTAAACTACTACTTGTTGAATACCTCTGAGGGCCACTTTTAGGCCTTTCTACGACCCTCGTCTTCCCATTTTCCTTGACGCTTGTCTTCCTAGATTTTGGATCAAGACTTAATCCCTCTCTAACCTCCTTGACATAATTTTCGTTTTCAGGAAAATAATCGTGTACATTTGACTGCTTTGCACAAATGCAGCCCATCCTTAATTTCTCAATAATCTCCTTCGGTATTATGCAGAATCCTCAAGTTTTGATACAAAATCCATGGAAATACAACTACCCTTCTGATGTCAACAGGAAATACAGCTTTTCTCAGATAAACTCAAAACTAGAACAGCATATATAAAAAGGGCTCAAATTTTGCTTGCCTTTCACCAGAAAGATATCGATAAAAGAAATAAAAATAGAATCACCAACAAGATTTGAGAAGGTTTACATAAACACAAACACAAACATAAACACAAACAGACTGATGTCTTAATGCTGGAGTTGTGGCCAGACGTTCTAGAGAGAGAGAGAGAGAGTTACAGGTGAGGCGGGCAGCAGAAGATGACCGTCTGCTCCAAGAAATTGATGGTTCTTGCATACTACTGAAATTGGAATTCCAGAGAGAATTGGCGGAGAAACATGGTTGTTGTTGGTGCACGAGCATCTTCTTCTCCATTTCCAGACAAATACAGATAGATTATTTGGTATGATTCTGAATTGAAGCACTTTGGTCGTTTCAACTGCCAGACGTGCGCTGCAATAACACTTTCATATCACACATTTTATAATCTACTTTTTTATTCCCCTAACGCCCCCCAAAAATAGAAATTTCAAACGTCCTTAACTAATGATACACGATCACGTTTGTCTAGCCAAAAAAAAAAGAATCAACGATTGTTTTCATTAAATTTCACGATTATATACCCAGCAGTATTGGTTTATACATCTATAAAGTAAAGTTGACAAAATTAACAATTTTAAATTGCTAGAATCTTTACCAATTTTTTTGTTTATAATTTTTTAATTAGCACATACCTCTTTTATTTTAAGTTGTATTCCCTCTCTTACTTGCATAATATTAGGAGCGACATGGTGCAACTTCTCTAACCAAATACTTGCACCAATTCTGGCGTGGTATAAAATCACATTAGTGCAATTCAATTATATATATATATATATATATATATATATATATAGGGGTTGGTTATGGTGAAAATGGTTCTCACTCTATATATATGTATAGGAGATGGATTAGGTAGGAAAGAATAATTTGGTAGGAAATAGGAATGAATCTGAGCCTTTGATTTGCTATATCAATGGTTGAGATTTAATTTTAGGTGTGCTACATTTTTTTGTTTTGTGTGCTATACGGATTATGCAAAGACTATAACTCTTCGAAAGATGCGAATAGTAGCATATCTTTCATATTGTGTAGCACAATCGAATTAATGTATTGCATGAAAGTTTAGCACATATTTCATCCATTCTAGCAAATATCTAAATATATTAGTTTAGCACATCTTTCATTGCGCAGTAGCACAAGAAGAGTTATAGTGTTGCACAATAATCCGTGTAGACACAAAACACAAAATTCATTCCTAGCACATATAAAATTAAATCTCAACCATTGATATAGCAAATCAAAGGAATCCGTTGATTCATTCCTATTTTATTCAAATTATCTATTCCTACCGATCCATCTCTATATATATATATATATATATATATATATATATATATATGAAGTGGTTATCATGTGGATACTTTTATAGTGTAAAACAAATACCAATCCTTGATAAATCAATATGAAGCGTTTCAGATTCAATGCAAAAATTAAGATGCATATGTACAAATACAAAATTATATGCAGAAATATATATATATAACTAATTAAGATGCACACTTAAAAATAACCATTAGATTTGAAAATCTAATGGATATGATTTTGTTTTTATTTATGTATGTTAGGGATTGTATGTAGATGAACAAATTCAAATATATATATATATATATATATATAATGTTTACTTAATAAAGTTTCAATTACTTCATCAATTAATTACATTCTAATCCGATTAATTAGTTATGAATTTCCACAAATTCAAAATAAATTTCATTTAAGTCGTAATTTGCCTTTAATTTCCTTCTACTTCCATACTTACTAGTGATTTGAACTTGGTGATTTCCGTTGCATTTTAGACTATTTTCATAGTGCACAACTCTACTCCATTGATTGGGAAAATAATGTCCAGTATATATTGGGGAGAGAGAGACGGGGAGGATATATATCCAATCCAATAGTGGAAGTGCAGTGATGAAATTAATGTGTGGAAATTGCATGCAGAAGCTTCCAAGAACAGGTCCAGTTAGCGGCGTACAGCGTTGGAACCTGCGAAGCAACACGTGTTGTATTTTGTGCATGCGGAGTTAATTGACCCTCTTTAGTTATCTTCTTCTTCTTATTGTTCTTCTTCTCTCTCCTCCATTCTCATCGATCGTCAGTAGCATTAATTAACTAATGATGGATCTGGTAAACAGCGTGCTGAATTTGTTTGTGCCTCCGGCGAGCCTGGTGATGCTGGCCTTCGCATGGCCGGCTCTCACCTTTATCAACACCTGCGAATGGTTCTACAACACTTACTTCGACTCTCAAGATATGCACAATAAGGTCATCGTCATCACCGGAGCTTCTTCCGGCATCGGAGAGGTATATATGTACCCAGCTACAAGGCGTTGCTACATACATACAAATTTATTATCAATATTAATTAATTTCTCCATTTGGAAATCCTCTATTCTTAATCAACACTCTTACGGATTTTACCTAATCTACACTCTTCCATATTTTTAGGAAGGTAAATTTTAATTTAATTTTTATTTTTATTTTTTGGACTTAGGATTTGAACTTTGAACCTCGAATTAGCTAGCTAGGCCTCGCATTTAAGCAAACATAATGTGAAAATCTTTGATGAGTACATGATTAATAAGCAGCATATAAATGAGAATTAAGCCTCTAGTTTGTAATTTCTAAATTTAACGTTCTGATCATGATTTATGAGATATAAAGAAAAAATGAAATGAAATGAAATGAAATGAAATGAAAAATGGAAAAGAAAAGGACTAATATTGATTACATGTGGTAGTGCTCATATATATCAACTCTTGTCAAGTGATGACAAGATAATTAAACTACGTACGGAGTGGAAGAACATCATCCTATGAATACTTAGGAGTGCATGGGGTGTTGCCGAGATAGCTATACCTACACGAAAGAAGGTGAATTGGTTGATTGCGTATTTCTTGAACATGCGATTAATGAGGGTTTTGTGGTAACAATTGTAGCAAATTGCATATGAATATGCCAAGAGGGGGGCCATTCTTGTATTGGTCGCGCGCAGAGAACAAAGGCTGCGAGCAATAAGTGAGAATGCTAGAAGGCTTGGGGCGCCCAATGTGATGATAGTGGCTGCAGATGTTGTCAAGGAGGAGGACTGTAGGAGATTCATCAACGAAACCATCAACCAATATGGCCGCGGTGAGATGCATGACAGAAGACTTCATGCATGATCCCAGCTTGCTATGTGTATATAAACTTACAACTATTGCATATTGTATGTCTCGCATTAATTTCACATTTTCCTTGATTAATTTGTGCAGTGGATCATCTGGTAAATTCTGCAAGTTTAGGCCATACTTTCTACTTCGAGGAGGCCACGGACACAAACGTGTTCCCTATTTTAATGGTATGGATTTCGATTTGTTGGCTGGAGTTAGAGGGTGTTTGGCTGAGCTTATAAGCTCCCCAAAAACAGCTTATAAGCTGTTTTGGGAGCTTATAAGCTCAGCCAAACACCCTCTTAATTATGTGCAAGAATCATTGATGGGTCTAGAATTTCAGGACATAAACTTCTGGGGTAATGTTTATCCGACACACGTAGCGCTTCCATATCTACGTGAATCCAACGGCCGTGTGATTGTGAATGCATCGGTTGAGAATTGGCTACCTTTGCCTAGGATGAGCTTGTATGCTGTGAGTTTTTTTTTTTTTCTTGTTTTGGTTCAAATATTGAACATTATAATAATCACAACAACACATTCTCATTGCTTCGATTGGTTATCCCTTATTGTCACATAACAATGTGCATGCTTTATGTATGCACCAATATAATAGGCGGCAAAATCAGCGCTGATAAACTTTTACGAGACACTACGATTTGAAGTGAAGGATGAGGTTGGAATTACAGTTGCAACGCATGGTTGGATTGGAAATGAAATGTCAAGAGGCAAATTCATGGTGGAGGATGGCGCAGAGATGCAGTGGAAGGAAGAAAGAGAGGTAAGTTCCTCCTCATGAATCAAACCATCTAACTAGTCATGCAATATTATTATTTTCCGATTATAAATCAGGTACACGTTTCGGGTGGTCCGGTGGAGGAGTTTGCTAGGCTGATAGTGGCGGGTGCTTGCAGAGGCGATCCATACGTGAAATACCCGAGCTGGTACGACATATTCTTCCTGTATAGGGTGTTTGCACCTAAGGTCCTCTACCGGACATTCCAATTTCTCCTAACGAGTGGCGGTGCACGACGCACCTCTCTCATCGGAACTGGGAGGCCCCTTATAGAGGGGTCCCCGACAAGGCGACCCATGGCTAGCCCTACGACGTCGCAGGCTTTTCAGCAGCACAAAGTTGAGTAAATGGAAGGTGATGGTCAAATTTGGCAACGCCCATCCTTTAGTTCCCTGTTCTCTATTCTATCTTTTATATGTTTATGGTTTGATTTCCGGCTAGTGCTTGTACATAAATTACAATGAAAATGTGTCTAGAGATTTTTTTGGTTACCAAGTTGAAAATAATGACATGGTTTTAGTTTAAACATTTTATGATGGCTGGTTTGCGTTAACTGGTAATTGATGTAAGTTATCTTGGAAGTTATGTATAATTTAAGTATGCAAACTTTAATTTAATTATCAGTTTGCATAATAGTGGAAGTAAATTTTGGTAGAGTATGTTGGCAACGGAGTATGTGATATATATAGGAGCGAGATATACTATGATCAATGAAAAGCGGAATGGATTCTGGCATAGAGTGGAGATAGAAATAAAATAGAATAAACATAAAATTCTTATGGCTACTTGGTTAGTATGTATAAGAAATAAGTTAAATAAAGAGAATAATCATAAGTGGAAATATATGAGAATGCCTTTTTTTTTAAAGTTGAAGCAGTATATATCCATTTCAAAAAAAGAGTGCAGCTTATACCCAATTCATTTTTTAAATATATTTTTGAAGGATTTGCATAGAAATTAATACAGTCATTTCAAATATCAATCAAATCAAAAGTAAAAAACCGTTAAGTAATTTAATTTAATTTACAAATTAAATTAAATTAAAGTTATAATTGTACAAATTAAATTATCCGTAGGGTGGGGTTGGCATGAGGTGGGTTGGCCGTGGGGTGGGGTTAGCCATGGGGGTGGGGTTAGCCGGCGGTGGGGTGGGTTGGCCGTGGGGGTGGGGTTGGCTAGAGGTGAGAATTTGGGACCGGGACTCGGGAAATTCCGTCCCGACCCGAGTCCCGACGGATTCGGGACCGAGTCCCGAAATTTCTGGGTTCGGGACCGGGACCGGAAATTTTGATTTTGGTGTCGGGAAGTCCGAGTCCGTTCGTGAAATCCGGCCCGATTTTAAATATATCTAATTTTAATTTCGGGACTTTCGGGATATTTTCGGGTAATTTCGGGACTTCGGGACTTTCGGGACTTCGGGACTTCGGGACATTTCGGGTAATTTCGGGATATTTTCGGGTAATTTTGGGACTTCGGGTAATTTGGGATATTTTCGGGTAATTTCGTGACTTGGGACTTCGGGACATTTTGGAAATTTCAATTCGGACCGGACTAAAATTGTAAATTTTGGACCGGAGTCCCAAAGTCCCGATCGGACCGGACCTAAAATTGCAAAATTCGGGACTTGGGACTCGGGGATCGGGTACCGGTCCCGACCGATTCTCACCCCAGGGTTGGTAGGTGGGGTGGGTTGGTAGTGGGGTGGGGTTGGCGGTGGGGTGGGGTTGGCAGGGGTGGATTGGCCGGGGGTGGGTGGGTTGGCCTTGGGGTGGGCGTGGGTTGGCCTTGGGGGTTGGTAGGGGTGGGTTGGTCGCTAATTTTATTAATTAATTATAAATTGAAATCTGATTATTAATTATTAATTATTAATTATATCGACTTTATTAATTAATTGTAAATTAATTATAAATTGAATTTGATTATTAATTATACTGACTTTATTAATTAATTATAAATTGAATTTGAATAGAGATGAAAATTAAATAAACGAACAATTTCGTACTAATGAAAATTAAATAAACCAACCACTTTTTGCAAATTAAATACACCAACAACTTTCGTACTAATGAAAATTAAATAAACCAACAACTTTTTGCAGTGAATTTACTTCACCAACAACTATTTTTGCAGTGAATTTACTTCACCATTAATGACATGAATAAAATTTTGATCGGACTTCTACCTATATAATTCATTTTTTCCTTTCGTTCACTGAATCACTCACTTTCATCTTACGCATATCTATATTTGCAATCGTTTTTCTTTATCAAATATCTCGCCTCACTCGATTGGATCATAAAGGTAATTTCAATATTTTGGTGTATTTGTTATATATATGATTCCTTAATTATTGTTAGATGAATTTAGGTGAATTTTAATTAATTTCAATTAATAATTATTTAGGGCATCGTATAACCATTGTGCATTTGTATGAATAATTAATTAACCATTGTGTGTATGATTTATTGTGTATTATGAATTTTTAGATGAATTAAATAGTTTAGTTTAATTTAGTTTAGTTTAGTTTAGTGTAGTTGAATTTTTAGTTTAGCCGTAGGAATTGGCGTTGGCGGGGGTGGCGTTGGCATGAGGGTGGGGTTGGCCTTGGGGTGCAAGTTGAATTAAATTTTTATTTTGCAGTTGAATTAAATTATAGTTTTGCAGTTTAATTTAGTTTAATTTAGTTTAGTTTAGTTTAATTATTATAAATACGTACCAATGCACTTGAATTTTTCATTTATTATTTGGGGTAGGGGTTGGTCGCGGGGGTGAATTTTTCATTTAGTTTAGTTTAGTTTAGTTTAGTTTATTTTAGTTTATAATATTTAGTTTAATTTTGAATTTTTCATTTATTTGGGGTAGGTGGTTGGTCGCGTAGTTTAGTTTAGTTTAGTTTAATTTATAACATTTAGTTCAATTTAGGTGAATTATTATTTAATTTAGTTTAGGTGAATTATGGTTTATATCCGTCCCCGATGAATTATAATATTTAATTATTATTTAGTTTAGAGATTTGTTTTATACTTAATGTTAGATGATTTTGTATTATTTATTTAGTTTATGTGAATTATTATTTGATTTGTATTATTTATTTAGTTTATGTGAATTATTATTTGATTTAGTTTAGGTGAATCACGATTTATATACGTTCATTTTTGAATTTTCATTTAGTTTAGTTTAGTTTATAATTTATTGTTCTTATTATTAAACATTCGTGATCAATGTTCTTGTTTTTATATTTAATTTGTATTATTTAGTTTGGATGTTTGTTTTATAATTAATGAATTTTAATTAATTATTGTGCATTTGTATTATTTAATTAGATGTCGGGGTGGAAGAATATTATCATTAGATATGGAGGATGTTGGGATGATTGTTTGAACTCTGCGGTGCATCATCATATACCCATGTTGGATGATAATGCACTTATTTGGGAGTTAAGGAGAAAGCATTAATTCCTTCTAGGAGCAAATTCTTTTGACTACCAACTACATTATATATCGAGATCTCGAAATGGTAGACTTATCAAATCACTTTTGACTACCGATGATCGACTAGCTCGATTGTGCGAGGTTTATGCCCAACCAGAGGTGTATGTGACATACGGAGGCATCGACCCCAACGAACACGAAGCATATATGCCATGATTGAGCAACCACGTGATACAATGATGACTACACTTCACAATACTCATCTCTGGATGAGTCATTCCACAATAATTTGGAGCATATGATTGGTTTGAGCAAGATACACCTCGAAGTGCCGCAACATGTACGCGAAGTGGGTGGCGCGATCGTTGACGACGGTGATGATGGCGAATCGTCGTCGATAGTGAAGAACAAACATCGTCGATGAAGAAGAGGAGGAGGAGGCGTGCGGTGCAAATGTGATCTCAGCACGTTTGTAGAATTTGATGCGTGGAGTGCGTCGAGAGGGTGGAATAGAAAAATTGCTTGGGATGATTATGCGAGCAACACGCGCGGTAACAGGGGACTCGAGGTAGAACAAATGGAAGAGATGAGCAATTGGCTAGCTCATGTTATTCCTCATGAGGCTTGAACAATCTTTTGCTAGTCCTCTTGACTCTATTCCGACCCCGATGGTGGCGAAGGTTCCATCTTCGTCGACAAGGTGGACCTTAAGATATCGATCGGGTTGTGGCACATGGAACAAAGAGCGTAATTTGTTATTCGCGATCGGACCGGACCCGGATTACGTTCAAATGCAGATATCGTGATCAGTGTCCGTTTCTATCGCACGCATCGCAACAGGGTGGTTTTTGGTTTGTGCGCAAGTTTGATGTCGTACACACCTGTGTAGATGATCTCGTGAATACCGAAACGCGCAAGGTCAAAGCTCGTGTGATTGCAACATACATAGCGAAAAATCGCGAGGACGGTGAAGTCATTAAGCCGAGATCGATTATGGCGAGTTACAACGAGTATGGCGTGCGGCGTCATATCTTGTCGCGGTGAGAGCTCGTAATAGAGGCGATCGAGATGATATATGGTGGGTATGAACAATCCTATCGATCTACCGAGTTATCTTCACATGTTGCGGACAACTAATCACGGTTCGTTGATTGACACGGATATTGGACGAGATGGTCGTTTTGCCACCTTTTGTAGCGCTCGGTTCGGCCGACTCGGTTACACGTTGTGCATGAGGCCTGCTATTGTTGTGGATGACACGCACTTGAAGGGCATAATAAGGGTATATTGTTTGTTCTTTTTACGAAGGACGACAACGAGCAAGTTTTCCATTGGCTTATGGAATTGATCCGATCGAGAATGATTTATCATGGACTTGGTTTACGGAAGCGTGAAGGCCTTACGGTCGAATTCGAGGCGTTGATTGTGTCGATGCGCGTCGGTATATCGATCTTTGTGAAAAATGTCTTTCGGAGGCGCCCACGGCTTATGCTACTACCATCTGGCGAAAAAATCACGCCTTTGGGAAACCGTCGTGGCATTGTACGGAAGGCGGCTTATCATGTCGGGAGATGGAGTTTGACAAAGCAATGAACATGTTAAAGTCTCTCGTGCTAAAGATAGACCTACTTTGGTGGTGCATATGGCGAGTTGATAGAGGTCGGAGTTGAGAAGTGGGCGGATCAAAGTGCCGTGTGAGGCACTATACCTGACTTCCAACATTGCGAGTCCTTCAATGCTCGGTTGTTGTGGGCAAGACGATTGCCCATTTGCTCTATGGTTGAAGCGATTCGTCATATAATAGAAAATGGTTCGATCAAAGACTTGAAGCAGCAAGAACATACCCTCTTGACCTAACCCCGAAGTCGTTCGCAAGATACGGGCGGGATGGAGAGATCAAGCCGATATACTATAGTGCCCAAAAGTAACGACACATTCAAAGTCGAGGACGAACCAAACCTTCAATGTCATTCTCGGGACGACATTGTGCTCGTGCTTGGAGTGGGACATGGATCGATCCGTGTTCTCATGCGATTCTTGACTATACGGTATGGAGCTACATACTAAATATAATTTTTTAGTACGGTATGCCAATTTATAACTAACAACTTTATCATTGTTTTGATACTAAATTTTAATTTGTGCGGTATAAAGATGACCAAATTTTCAGCTATGTGGAGAATACTACCACGAGAAGCTAATACAGGCATACTCATACAGAGTAAATCATGTTCCACCCCAATCCAGTTGGATGCTTCCTACCGATGTCGCAGGCGTTGAAGTACTGCCACCTGCTGTGGTCCGACAGGCGGGTCGTCCGAAAGTTGGGCGCCATCGCCATCCAACCGAACATCCCCATCGAAGATCTGGTGGAGGAGAAATGGGGTCAAGCAATACAAGTCGTGCACGTAGGAGGTGTGGCTTGTGTGGTTCCGCAGATCACACGCGACAATCATGTCCTTATTTACCATCCCATTAATTGAATGAGATATTGATTTTATTTTCTTCACTTAACTTGATATATGAGTTAATATGATAATTTAAGCATTCTATGAATTTACTAGAATTTTCTAAATTCATATGTTGAAATTGAAAAATTTTAGTTTAGGTGCTTAATTGTTATATATATATATATATATATATGTTAAAGTTAATATATGATGTTAATATTGATGACTAAGCTCACATATGATACTAAAGTAAGAAGTTGGGAAGAAATTAAAGAAAATTATAATTTATGTATATGTTAGTGAAATTTTCGAAATTTATAGAAAAATGGGAAGTTGAATTTTTAATGTTGTTCTTCATATATCTTATGAATTGTGAACATATTATGTAAGTAATGAGTAATGAAGCTTAATTGAGGAGTTTAGAACTAAGAATACGAAAAGTTGAATTTTATAAACATATCTTAATTGAGGAGTTTAGAACTAAGAATGAAAAGTTTAGAACTAAGTAAGGAGTAATGAATTTTATAAACATATTATGACAAAGATATTAGATTAGTAACATGTTTTGAATTTTATAAACATCTTGATTGGGTTGTGATTATGATTTTCGAGAAAATATACTCAAATACAAATATTACAATATTCAAGAAAATACACTCAAATACAAATAAGGTTATTACATAATAATTAGTAACATGTTTGACCACTTTCTATCTATGACTCTCGTTCACATAATTCAAAGATAGAAACACTATTTTCTTCGGTGAGCATATACATTCTCATTACCCCACGGGATGCTCGGGAACACGAAATAATCGTTGGCGTACATGCACATGTACGTTAAGACCGACGTTATCTTCTTTGTATAACCGTACATCGGGAGCAACTAGGGTGTGCAAGAACCGAACCGGACGAAAAACCGATCGAACCGATCGGTTTGGTCGATTCGGTTCGGATTTGTATTTTCAGCTAAGTCGGTTTCGGTTCGATTACCGATTCGAGTTTAGGTTCGGATCGAGAATCGAACCGAACCGAAACTATTAGTGTATATATATATATATATCTATAAATTTATTTATTTAACATTGTTATATAATATAAATATAAACTGGAACCCTAGCTAATTTCTCCCTCTCTCGGACCCATTTAGGATTTAGCCTCTCTCTTCTCATTCCTCGGCCGACCTCACCGCCGCCTTCACCGCCGCCGCCTTCACACCGCCTCATCGGCGCTGGCTCCTCACCATCTCCTCCGTCGTTCACCCGCAATAGTCGCCGCTGCAGGTTCGCGTAGTGTCTCCATTTAGGATTCAGCAGACAACAACCATTTTCTCTCTTCCTCAAGACCGGCTTCCCACCGCCTTCCTCGGAGCAGCCTCCCCCGCCTCCCTACTGGTTCATCCGCAACACTCGCCGCAGTTCACGTAGTGTCACCATTTAGGATTTGAGACAACAACCATTCTATCTCTCTCATTTCACTTCCTCAACGCCGTCTTCCCACTGTCTCTCCGTCGTTCACTGCAATACTCGCTGCAGGTTCTCTTAGTGTCTCCGTTTTGCTAAACATAAACACAATCAATCGTTGTACTTGGATTTTGGAGCGACCTTGTTATTATTTCCATTCATGTGTATTCATTATGTGTTCGATTTTACGATCTTAGAAATCTATTTTGCATTATTTTATCCTATAATTAGTCGATATAAAACTCCACCTTTCTCCATCCTCGATTCTTGATTGCATTTCGGCTTTGGGGCTTGGTTTCTAGCCTTGGCAATTTCCTTTCTTTGGATACTTTGATTTTAATTGTCTTTGAATTCCTAATTTTATCTCTATGCTTGTTGCATTCACTCGATTTTACGTTTAGGAACCAACGCAAGAAATAAAATAAATGACTCGTGCACCAATATACATTTTGTCTTTCTAGAATATTGGACAAAATTGATAGACATCAATATAAGATAAATGTGAGAATACACACTTGTATTATGCAAGAATAAGCGAGGAATCAATATGCATGTTATGCGGAATATGTATTCATCGATATATTAAAATTAAGATAAAAGCAGATTTATTCAATATATATATATATATATATATATATATATATATAAATGTATTGTTCGGTCGGTTTTGGTCCGACCGAAACCAACCAATTTTCGGTTCGGTTTTGGTCGGTTCGAAATTATAAATCGGTTCGGTTCGGTTCAAAAATATGTTCGGTTCGGTTTTCGGTTTGGAGAATTTCGATCGGTCGGTCGAACCGACCGACCGATGCACAGCCCTAGGAGCAACAAATGTAAACGTCAGATCACGCGGAAAGGCAGGAACACCGAGTCTGTTATCTTCAAACCAACGAGTTACGATTAAGCGTGTGTAAATAACATCCTCAAGCCGATCCAATGCATCAACCGCTCATCTTGTCGCCCGGGGTCTAATGAATAATGTACCGGATCGAACATTTCACACACCCCGGCCGTCATGTGCATTCGAGCCAAAATGATGCGACCTTTGCTAAAACAAGGGATGATGACCTATAAAAAGAGATTCAATTTTGTAAAGGCACAAACAAAATATATTTTATAATTAGTCATCAGATAAAGAAGTTACCTATTCAGAAGAAGCCGTGCTCTATGACTTTGGCCACCCTGCTACTACCACGGTTGCCCGATACCAATTAGTAGATGGAGCCACGTAGATATACAATGATCTAGATCCCGCGTTTGACTATTCTCAAAATATGCAGCCACTCTCGACTAATGTACAACTATTCAACAAGAAATAGAAATTCAATATATATAAAAAATATATACATATATATTCACATCTATAAGAAATACGAAATATATACTTACAAAGAAATCGGTGTCCAAAATAATAGTGCTCGACTCATTGACCCATTCAACAAGTCATGTCCGTTTATTAATCGATCCTCGGATGCATCATGTACAAATCAAGAGCACGCAATAAATAATTTATTTTTAAATAACGATTTCATATATGAAAATAGAAATAGAAATAAGTGATACTTACCCCACGTCAAGATCGTTAGTAGGGTCTTCGATGCGAACAAAATCAATGTAGGTCGTCGTCATCCACCGCCTCTAATAATCACCGAACCCGTCCTCGCCTCGAAAAGTTTCATAAGAAGCGTATACACTATCGGGGACGGGGACGAGGCTGAGGGCTATTCACGTCTGGTGACCTCGGTCTGCAGCAATGAACCTTACTCGTTCGCTTCTCACGAGTTGGCTAATTTTTGTTTAAGCAACGAGTTAGAAAAAGTAAACATATAAAATATGATGCAATAATATAAAATAAGATAATTTACCAATGGTCTCGGCATCTCGGCATGGAATGACGTGGATCCTCGGCGTGTGATGGGCTAATGAATCAGGTAGATCCATACTCTGTGAGGCGGCGATGAGGTGTATACTCGGTGGTGTACAGGAGATGCCGGATCTGCTAGAGGAGTCTGGGGTACATCGATGTAGAGTGCGAGTAGAAGGCCCCGGTCCCCGATCGTCACTCCGCATCGCGGTGGGGGTAGTTCCACGACGGACGACGTATATGCCTCGATCTATGCGAACATCTACATCGACACCCTTCTATCATAGACTCAAACCACGTCTTGAGTCCTTGAATATTCTCTAACCACATCATTGATCGTGTATGCGTGATCCAACGACGATCCTCCGACTCGGACGTCTCGTGGTGCTCACCGCCGCTGCTAGATGAAGAGGAACATAGCTATCTTGTACGCTTCCCCGTATCCTGTCTGTGTCCCCGTATATCAGATCGGCGTCCCTCGTCCGATGCACGCTCTATCCCCACAGACTGATGTCGTGGCTCCTCATGCTCCTCAGGATCCTCCTCAGGCTCCTCAGGGTCCTCATCAATCTCTTCAACAACAGCAGTACGTGCCCTTGTACTGCGTACCGATCGCCGACTAACTCCCACATCAGTAGAAGGCCCTGCTCTAGAACGAGGCTATCTAGTGCGGGGCGGGGGTTATTCCCCGGGCGCACAGATGGGAACGGGTCTCCTGTAGTTCACTCCCAGTGCACTCGGATATAGAGATGACGTATAGTATGGCATGCTCATCTCATAGTCGTCCGGGATTAACCCCCAAAATGGTTCCCCCTCACGATCGAACAGGGGTTGTGTATCCACGTCAATCATCTTCGTGAACTTCCACCTCATGCATCTAGGATACGCATCCCCCCGGACATACTTTGCAACCGTCATGCCAAGATCCGGAATGATCTCTAATGACCAAATATATAATGCCCACGACGGCCCGTAGAAGTGATATTTGGCCTTGGTTTTCATATTTCACATGTAGTATTGTAGAATTTTATATGCATATGCAGCCTGTTTCAATCAAAAGTGTACACTTAATTGACTCACAATTGAATGAGGTGTTATGGTAGGGAAAGTTAACCCTAGTCGTCTCTCAAGGAAAACTTAACGAGGTATGTTACAAAGTTGCCCGAAAGCAATTAAATCCTAAACATTCTAATAACAACGGGGTTGAACATGCGAGGTGAAATACGAGAAAATAAACAATGATCCTAAGTCGGGGTTGTCAATCCCAAGCTAAACTAGTAAAGCAATAAAACTAAACTAGGGTTGTCAATCCCGGTTGAACTAAGAACACAAAATAGATTTAATGAACCCTAGGCATAAATCAAAGAGCATGAATTAAATCAAGGCATATAAATCAAAGCATGTAAATCAGCATATAAATAAAAGCATATAAATGGAAGCATTTAAATAAGAACAACAATGGAATTGAAATGGATGAGAAATCAAACCATAGAAATCCTTACAATTGGAATGGAAGAAATTGAGCTTCTTGAATCTAAGTTCTAGGATCCAAAACAACAAAGAATAGCAAGAAATAGATGAAAGAGGAAAAACTCGGGAGAGGCTCCCAAGAGTGAAGAAAAGCGAAGAAAAATTAAAGGGAGGCCGGGGTTTCATGCGTTAAATCAGTATTTATAGCGATTTTTACTTTTCAGCGGACGCGCCGAGCTCTGGAATGAACGATCGCAAAGCTCCAGCGTACCGGACGCAGGAGCTCTCGAATAACGCTTGGCCGGTTTGGAGTCGTGGCGCCGAGTGGCGGCGAGAGAACGCACGCGGGCGGGTGCAGCGGGCGCTTGGGGAGAAGGGAGCACTGGAGGGCTTGAGGAGGCGCTGGCTTGAGGAGGACGCTGGGGCAGCGCCGGTTGCATGCGAAACGCGCTGGGGGCGAGCCAGCGCCGGACGCGCTCGCGCGTTCAGCGTCTTGCGACTTCGGTGTTTCGCTCAGTTCTCTCTCGTACGAACTCCGAATTACAATCCGTTTGCACCTATGGACTTCTATCGAGATGATATTCAATTCTTATGAAGGTCAAAATTCTTAATTCCTTCTCCACTTTTCATGAGAATCATTGAAAGTGTTCAGCGCCGGTGCGCGAGCGGGGCGCGTGGAGTGCATGTGCGCGACTTTGAAGAAATGATCCGTTCTCCCTCGTCCGAATTCTGAATTACGATCCGTTTTCGCCTATGAACTCCTATCACAATGCTCTTCAATAAAATTGATTCTTGGAAGATCCAATTCATCCTATTTTAATTCCGTTTTTCTACAAAACATCGAGACAAACGAAGTAAGTCCGAATCGATAAATATTAATCAAACCAACGGCATAAATAGGACAAACCACTAAAAATGATATGTAAAACAGTACCAAGAATCATCAAAAAATCATACCAAACAACTTCCCCACACTTATCCATTTGCTTGTCCTCAAACAAATTCTATACCAATAAGAATAGGGAAGATAACTCATGCAACTTCACTCTTAGTCTAATCAATCAAACTTTATTGCTTTTCCCCCACACTTGGTGTTTACGAATTCAAAGATAATGTGAAACAAATCTAGGATGACAATTGATTTCCAATAAATAAAAGGGTAACCTCTGCTCAGACCCAACTCTCCTTAGGGGTGAACTAACTAATGTGGTCATCTTTAGCAACAAGTTCCTTTTAAAGCACAAAGAATGTTTTATGATTTTGGAACAATATTCGAAAGGTGAACTCGATGAACTCGAGTCTCTTATCGTGGTTTCCCATGTCCATTTCTCGATTTACGAGAAAGAGGGACTGAATCCCATCCTCCATTTCAACAATCTCAACAAAACAAATTCATACTTTTTCTTTTTCCTTTTCTCTTTCTTTTTTTATTTTTATTTTTTTCATACAAGGAGACAAGTATATAGACGACCACAATGTTAATACTACCCCTAACATTAGTCGGACAAATCACATCAATTTTCCCGTATTCATTTTCTATCAATCACAATCTCGTCAATTCACATTACACTCAAATCATATATCACCAAAAGTGCGGAAATTAAAATGAATTTGACCAATACCACGAGTTCGGTTGCACAAATCAAAATCCTAACTTACTCGCATAGGCAAAGCTTAAGTCCAAACAATCAAAATAAGCACAAGAGCACATCATTAAGCATACAAATAGATAAGATAAGCACACAAACTGATTAATCATCCCCACAATTAATTCGAAAGCACCGTCCTCGCTCAAAACATTATAACACAAAATGGGACATAGATGATGATACTTCCACGATAATAACGAGTGTGCGTTGTAGAGTTGGAGCATCAACTGCTTCACTACACGACTACGACGTCCAAAATCTCTAGAATAATTCACACGAAACCACGCCCAAACAAAACAAAAGCGAAACACAAACAAAAGCAAAACAAAACCAAAAGAAAACAAGGACCAAAGCGGGCAAGAAAACAAGCGGAAGCGACGAAACACACAAGAGAGAAAGAACGAAAAAGAAAAGAAAAAACAAAACCGTGGATTAACTACCGCGTAGTACTCAATTTAACGTCTTGAGCACGACGTATCCGGTTGACAATGGACTATCCATAGTCCTTCACCGCAGAATACCATCTCGACCAAAGCATCGGTATGAACCATATAAGCATATAGGACGATAAAGAGGCGGATAGTAAATCAATTAAGCTCAAATCAAACATCCTATTCTCCAAAGAGAAATAGATAATTTCGACTCCCAAAGCACAATACTTTGGTGAATTAGGATGTTGATATATTATAGATGTTACCTCAACCTTTGTCCTTACTTTGTCCTCCTCTGGAAACATATACTTCAATGGTTGAGGTAGTTCTTCCACTTCCAGAGTGGGCTTTGACATGCTTGTAACCTCACATGCCCACTCTTTCTTCGTCCTCTCTTCATCCCCCTCCAAGCGTTGGGATTGTTCTTTCACCTCCAGAGTGGGCGTTGGCATGCTATTAACTTCATTTGCCCACTCTTCCTCGTTTTCCACCTCATCTAGTTGCAGCATCCCATCAGAAGTCTCTCCCACCCCATTCTCAACAATCGGGTCACTTTCAAGAAAAGTGACCGCCCGAAATCGATCGGTTGGTGTGGGAAAGATATGACGTCATTTCCTTCCTCAGTTTCCACCTCCTGTGATTGCAGCGACTCGTCTGGTGCCTCGCCAACCCCATTCTCAACAATTGGGTCATTTTCAAGAGAAATGACCATCTGAGGTTGATCGGGTTGGTGTGGAAAAGTATGACTTGATCACTTTCTCGTTTTCCACCTCGTGTGGTTGCAACGGCTCGTCGGTGCCTCTCAACCCATTCTCAAGAATTTGGAGCTCACTCTGCGTTCTTGCAACAACTCCTTAAACATGATATTCAATGCACCATTTTCATCTCTACACGTTGAAGTGTGGAGTTATGAGCTCCATTTTTGAATGGACAACTTCTCTTTTGAGTGAACTCATCCTCCCAGTGACCTCGGAGGTGGTGTTGTTGTGAATCTTGTTGCGGTGGGCGGTCTTTGTTGATATGGATATTGAGGCGGAGGCGGCTGCTGCGGGTATGAATAGTGAGGTGGAGGTGGTTGTTGTGGTACGAATATTGAGGTGGAGGTGATTGCTCCCAGTAGGGAGTGTAGGCTCGATCCTCATACTGTGGTGGAGGTGGATGCTCCCAATAGGGATTGTAGGCTTGATGCTCTTGGTATGGATCATAGGCTTGATGCCCATAACCGGATGGATATCCTCATAAGAGTTGAATTGGGCTTCTTCTTCATAAGAAGAAGTTGCCCAATATGACGACCTTTCTTCCCCGACTTGGTTGCCCAAATTGCATTGTTGGTAACCCCGCATTAATGAGACACCAACTACAAAAACAGGATCACACGCAGCGGTGGGAGAAAAACAACAACGGAACAAAAGAAAGGCAAGGAGAAGAATAAACACGAAAAACAGGTAACATTAAGCGCTAAAGTTTTCCCGACATGGCGCCAAAATTTGTTTCAATCAAAGTGTACACTTAATTGACTCACAATCGAATGAGGTGTTATAGTAGGAAAGTTAACCTAGTCGTCTCTCGAGGAAAACTTAACGTAGGCGTTACTAAGTTGCCGCGAAAGCAATTAAATCCTAAACATTCTAATAACAACGGTGTTGAACATGCAAGAATTGAAATCGAGAAAATAAATAACGATCCTAAGTTTGGGGTTGTCGATCCCAAGCTAAACTAATAAATCAATAAAACTAAACTAGGGTTGTCATTCCCAGTTGAACTAAGAACACAAAATAGATTTAATGAACCCTAGGCATAAATCAAAGAGCATGAATTAAATCAAGGCATATAAATCAAAGCATGTAAATTAAGCATATAAATAAAAGCATATAAATGGAAACATTTAAATAAGAACAACAATGGAATTGAAATGGATGAGAAATCAAACCATAGAAATCCTTACAATTGGAATGGGAGAAATTGAGCTTCTTGAATCTAAGTTCTAGGATCCAAAACAACAAAGAATAGCAAGAAATAGATGAAAGAGGAAAAACTCGAGGGAGAGTCGCTCCCAAGAGTGAAGAAAAACTGAAGAAAAATGAAAGAGGCCAGGGTTTCATGCGTTAAATCTGTATTTATAGCAGCAGATTTTCGTACCCATTACGGACGGAGCCAGCCGGACGCCCGAGCTCTGGAATGAACAGTCGCAAAGCTCCAGTGCGGATCGACGAAGCGCGGACGCAGGAGCTCTCGGAATAACGCACGCAACGCCGGTTTGGAGTGCAACGGGCGCTGAGTGGGCGCACGGCGAGAACGCACGCAGGGGCGGGTGCGGGCGCTTGGGGAGAAGGGGGCTGGAGGGCTTGAGGAGGGCGCTGGGCTTGAGGAGGATGCTGGGGCAGCGCCGGTTGCATGCGAAACAAGCGCTGGGGCGAGCCAAGCGCCGGACGCGCTCGCGCGTTCGCATGCGCGACTTCGGTGTTTCGTTCAGTTCTCTCTCGTACGAACTCCGAATTACAATCCGTTTGCGCCTATGGACTCCTATCGAGATGCTATTAAATTCTTATGAAGGACAAAATTCTTAATTCCTTCTCCACTTTTCATGAGAATCATTGAAAGTATTCAGCGCCGGTGCGCGAGCGGGGCGCGTGGAGTGCATGTGCGCGACTTTGAAGAAATGATCCGTTCTCCCTCGTCTGAATTCCGAATTACGATCCGTTTTCGCCTATGAACTCCTATTGCAATGCTCTTCAATAAACTTGATTCTTGGAAGATCCCATTCATCCTATTTTAATGCCGTTTTTCTACAAAACATCGAGACAAACGAAGTAAGTCCGAATCGATAAATATTAATCAAACCAACGGCATAAATAGGACAAACCACTAAAAATGATATGTAAAACAGTACCAAGAATCATCACAAAATCATACCAAACACAGCCCATGGAAATCTGGCAAATACGTCCAGATCGTCGACTAAGACCCAAATCCACGGATCCACAGGTCGTGGTAAGTCGATACCTAAGACGAATGCGTAAAGAACTAAGATGTGGGCCACACGGAGATATAGATGACCGTCAGCATCATCAATCGGATTGTCCGTATCAAAGAATCTCACACTAGATTCTCTATACTAGTCCTCCGCCACCAACAAACCTTTGATAAACCTCAGCGGATTGCGGATCGTCTTCATTGTAGGATCGAAAGATGATGTTCCAAAACTCAAACCCGTCACGGCGCAAAATCCAGAAGGAAAAACAAATTGTCCTCCCATTAATAAAAACCATATCGTCGATCTTGACCTTTAGGAGGGCTTAATCGTCGGGATACCATATGGTGCAAACTCATGTTTGACTTGGATCCGGGTTCCCAACCAACAAAGTGACGAAACATCCTTTTTTAAACCTATCCACGGTCTTCACCGCCTATATCTCTCAATCTCTGTGACCCTTCTTAAATAATTGGGCTTGAAGTAAGTCTTGATTGTGGATGGACGATTGATGGTCTCGGGCCTTAAGAACTCGATTTCTATTTATTAAAAAAGTTAAACTATGCTTAATTAAGAAATATGTCGATTAGTGTGTTCACACATATTGTGAAATTAATTCCAAAATTATATAAATTGGTGGTGAACTTTTTGTATCTTGATTAACATAAAATTGGAAAATTTTGTTCCCTATGACTAATTTTTTATGGATGGACTTAAGAACTTTACCCATGGAGCACATTATCCACTATAGATCTGAGGATTGGAAATTTCTACCTAAAATTACTTGGTGGATATTTCTACCTAAAAGAAATATATTTGTTGATCCTTATAACATAAGATTATCATTGAATTTAGTAACTTTACTTATCATTTAACTACTTATCAACAGTTTACGCTTATAATTTCAAAGCGTCTTATTAATAAACAATTCTACCAAAATTTCGGTGATAACGTTTATAATATGATTTGCCAAATCAATCAAAACTCATCCAAATTCATCCCAAACTCTCCAAATCATCATCATATACTTAAATATACATTTAGGAATTTAAAACAAGCTTAAACTTATTCATTTATACTTTAATCGACTAATGCCCTTCAACTACATATATAAAAAATTTCTAGCATTTTACTATCTAAAATTTCTACCTAAAAGAAATATATTTGTCAATATATCATGCAAAATTCATAATCCTAAATTTAAATAAATGTCTGCATGAATGTACATAAATTTTTGTCAATATAATTATGTATTGTCAATTAACATCAATTAATAATATATTCTAATTATAATTCACATATATTAATTCACGACATAGACAATAATACATAATAATTCACAAAGCATAGATTGAATTAATGTCCGAATTCACAAAGCATAGATTCACAAAGCATAATAATTCATGTAAATTCATAATTAATATCCTATCACATATATTCGAATTATTTGGAAAACATAGACAACAATACATAATTAACAATATATAGTTAACAAAGTATAGACAATACATAATTAACAATATATAGTTAACAAAGCATATAAATACATAATTAACAATATATAATTAACAAAGCATATAATTGGAATTATAATTAAGAAATCATAATAATTAACAAAAATATACAACATAAAAATATAAATAAACAAAAATAAAAAAAATAACCTGTGAAGAAGAAGCCATAGGTTGACCGCGTGGAGTTAGCATAGGGGTTGGCATGGGGTGGGTGGGTTGGCCGGTGGGAGGGTTGGCCATGGGGTGGGTGGGTTGGCGGTGGGAGGGTTGGCAGCGGGTGGGGTTGGCCAGGGGTGGGTGGGTTGGCCGGTGGGGAGGGTTGGCTGCGGATGGGGTTGGCCGGGTTCGCCGAGGGGGTTGGCCGGGGGAGGTTTTACCCAGGGTGGGTTCGCCGAGGGGTTGGCAGCCGGGTGGGTTCGTCGAGGGGTTGGGCGGTGAGGGGCTTGGCCGCCCAGTGGGGTTGGCCGCAGGGGAGGGTTGGCCGTTTGGCGCCGGTGATATAGAGAGAGAGAGAGAGAGAGAGAGAGAGTGAGAGAGATTCTTCTTTTATAATCAAATTTCAATAAAATTGCATGTGATTCGCCAGACAAAAGCTGAAGATTCTCTTTCTCTCTGAACATTTTGACTCAATAATTCTGAATATTTTGACTCAATATTTTGTCTCCACAAATTTCCGTGTAATTGATTTGATGAAAATATATTAAAATAATGAAATGGGTATACATTGCACTTATTTTTACAAATGGCTATTGACAACACACATTTTTTCAAAAATAGGTAAATAAGCTCCGAACCCATAATCATAATTATTATTATTAAACTTGTTAGTTTTGGTATTGTATTGGTTTATTTTGTTATTGTTATTTTCATATCGATCGTTACTATTCGTAATTAATAATTGTTTTTTTGTATCTTAAAATTTAACAACAATGATAATTATTGTATTCTAATAATTATAATTATTTAATATTATTAATAATTATTATAATAAATATTATTAGTATAATACTATTTGTTATCATTATTCTTATTTATTATTATTATTATTGTAAGTTTTTAAGATAAAAAAATAAGAATAATTTTATTCGAATAAATAAATTTGGTTAATCTCATGTTCATGGGAATAGGCAATACATGAGAGAATGAAGAAATGACTAATCTCATATTCATGGAAATGACTTCTTCAAAAAATGTAATTTATGTTTTAAAAATCTTACTATAGGATTGAGAATGGATATATGAATCATCATTCAAATCTCATTTTATTTTGTGATATATACATAAATATATATATAGGAGATGGTTCATGTAGAAAATGATAATCTGATAGGAAATAAGAATGAATCTGAGCCTTTGATTTACTAGATCAATGATTGAGATTTAATTCGATTGTCTACTGATTTTGTGTATTACAGCGGATTACTATGCAATACTAGAACCCTTCTGTTCGCTACAATGAAAGATGTCTAAACTAACATGTGCAACATAGTAATCACGATTGTCTTCACAAATATAAAAATATACTACTATTCCTATTTCTTACACAAGGAACTTTCTCACCATAATCCATATATATATATATATATATATATATATATATATATATAGGGGTTGGATCAGGTGAGAACTCATTTTTGAGAACTTGAGAACCATGCATAAGGCGTTGAATATAATGCAAAAACAATTATAAAGTTGTACATGGCGAAAACTTTCTAAAATTATTGCACAACAAAATAATTTTAGAAAGTTTTCGTTATCATAACTTTATACCGTTTATGCATCATCTTCAACGAGCATGCATGATTCATAAGTCGCAAAAAGATGATTCTCATTTGATCCACTCATATATATATATATATATATATATATATATATATATATATATATATATATATATATATATATATATATATATATATATAGGATTGATCAGGTGAGAACTTATCTTTTGAGAACTTGAGAACCATGCATAAGGCGTTGAAGATGATACACAAAATTGTATAAAATTGTGCATAACGAAAACTTTCTAAAATTATTGCACAACAAAATAATTTTAGAAAGTTTTCGATTATCATAACTTTCTTAGTTTTGTCATCATCTTCAACGGCTTATGCATGGTTCATAGAGTTCGCAAAAGATGATTCTCGTTGATCCTCTCATATATATATATATATAGGGGTTGATCCATGTGAACTTATCTTTTTGAGAACTTGAGAGCCATGATAAGGCGTTGAAGATGACACAAAATTGTATAAAATTGTGTATGCGAAAACTTTCTAAAATTGTTGCATAACAAAATAATTTTAGAAAGTTTTCGCTATCACAACTTTATCCGTTTTATCATCATATTCAACGTCTTATCATGGTTCATGAGTTGCAAAAGATGTGTGATTCATTTGATCCATTCACTATATATATATATATATATATATATATGAGCGAGATTTAAATAGAACGATTAATTAGTGATTTAACAACATCGTGAATATTAAGCGATTGAGTAGTAATTTAATTAACAGCGTCTTGAATATTAGGGTACCGACACGGTTTGTTCTTAGAGGGTGTTTGGTGAACTATATAAATTTGTTTTTAAGTTTAAAAAGCAGAATTTATAATCTATTTTGAGCTTTATAAGCTCAGCCAAACACCCTCTTATACATTTGAACCTTTGGTTTTTGGTTGGATTGTAATTAGCTAGTCAATAATGGATCTCCAAACAGTAGTTTTGTTGGAGTGTAATTAGTCAATACTTGGAGCTGCGATCCAATAAAAAAGTTTTGTTAGGAGTTGTATTTAGTCAATATCGGAGCTTCAATAAAAGGTATTAACTATTCTCAAAGACTGTGTCCGGATGTTCGCTACCATGTGGGCATCCGCAATATTAATAATTAATAAATTAGAGGCTCATTAAAATTTATTAATATTTAAATAGAATTAGTTAATTTTATCAATATATATTAATTCTCCATTAGAGTTATTAATTTTTATTATATATTATTAATCAATATTAAATTTTATTAATCTATAATTAAGATTTTAAATTAATCAATAAATTAATTATTAAAGTAATTAGAAAAGAAAATGGGTGGATCCAGACGCATGGTGCGGCTGTCGGCACTCAAGTCCACCTCCTAATCATTTATCAAGTTGGTAAAATATACTATATGCTATTAAAATCCGAAATGAGTCAATGGGTTGTAATTCGTCAATGATGGAGCTCCCATTAAAGAATGGCTGGTAAATATTCGTTCATCCGGCGCGAAACGTTTTTCTCTTCCTTATAATCAGGCAATTTCTCTTGGACGGTTACAATTTCACACAAAGAGAAACCAAAAACAAAACTTCAAATCCTATTATTCCTCCGTAATCAATTCTTGAGCTAGTTGCTTCTCCTGAATCATCTCCTTCCTCTGAAGCCCTTTAACAAGAAGCTCACAAATCTCTTTCTTAATCCAAACTTCGAAAGTTCATCCAATAGTTTTTCGTCTTCAATCAGAATGAACATGTAAGGTATGCTTCAAGTTTTTGTTCATTATTTTATTGAAGTTTAATTTCACCCAATTCAATTCTATTCGTGGTTTGAATTGCTTTTCTTTTTCAAAAGTTCATCATCAAAGCAAAGTTAAATCTGAAGAAAACCGTGAGGTAAAGCTATGCCTTTGTTTTCCAATATCAGTTTTTGAATTTTGATTTCGCCTAATTTTGTTCATTTTTTTTTAAAATTGTTCATTTTTCTTTTCTTTTCTGAAATTCAATTTCATTGGACAAGGCCTTCTGGTTAATTGTTATGTATTCCTATGTAAGTATGATCCCATTGTATTATAGGAAACCACCTTGTTGCAACTTTCCAAGGCTTATAAATGAGTCCAATTATACATACAACCTGTATATGACTCATGATTTTGGTCATCTCAAGCCACAGTACATGGACCTTGTTAAAGGGATTGAAGGTGTGACAGGGATCCTTATGATAATTGCTTTTACATTGGCAACTCGACACATCTTGCTCATCATCCATGGCACATTCCTTTATCTTGTTCACCACTAGTACAAAAAGACGGTATCCATATGTTAGCTAGAATTTACACTTAAAAGCGTCATGAAACTCGAGCTCAAGATTAATGTCATTAATTTTCTTAACATTGCAGAGATGTATGTATCTTGGTGTCCCTGTACTCCTCTACGCTGGAGAAAGGACCCTTAGATACTTACGATCAGGCTTCTTTAGTGTCTGACTTTTGAAGGTGAGCTGCATTTATTTTAGACAATTACGTATAAATTTCAACTCAAGACATGACATTTGTGGATGGTTTAGATAGCAGACTTAAAGTTGATTCAATAGGCTAATTACTTTATTTTTCCCAACCTATCCAGGTATCAATTTATCTAGGAAATGTACTGACATTACAAATGTCGAAGTCTCCATGTTCAGATACAAGTGCGGCCAGTACATGTTCGTCCAGTGTCCAGTTGTTTCTCCATTTGAATGGTAAACTTTAATAACTTAGTATCAAATTAGGTTTGTGTAATTAGTTGCTGAAGTTGTAAGAGAGTGATGTACTTAATTGTATCTTGGTCTGAATGTTTGAACCTACACAAGATATCTCTATCTCTCTAATGCTTGCATGTTCAAAGCTATAGTTGGTCATCTAAGAATGAACATTGCATGTATTCAGACATCCATTTTCGTTTACCTCTGCACCCTGATGACAATTACCTTATCATTCACATAAGGCAGTTGGGTGATTGGACACAAGAACTTAAGAAGGTGTTCGCTAAGGCATGTCAACCTCCTCTTTCTAGAAAGAGTTGGCTACTTAGAGCAGGCAAAAATACAAAGAAAAAGTGTTTTCTTTTCCAATCATTGTGTGTGCATGCTTCATGAACTTGTATAGATGCATTCCTCCCAGTAAAATCTAAAGTTTTCTCTGAATTCAGTTTGCCAAAACTACTAATAGATGGACCTTAGGAGCTCTGGCGCAAGATTACAGAAAGTACGATGTGCTCTTGCTTGTTGGTCTTGGTATTGGAGCGACACCTTTCATCAGCATCCTTAAAATTTACTCAGCAATATTGTCAAAATGGAGGAGCTAGCTGTGAACATCGCTTTTCTTTTCACTAGTCTCTTGTCATACTTGGCCATTTTCATTGAACTTAAGAAGATCTTTTTTTTTTGATATTTCAGGATTCAATATCAGATTTCAGCAGCTATCCATGACCAAAGTGTAAGCTCCTTTGAATCTGAAGAGTGATTGATTCGACCTTATGGTTATTGTCAAACATTTGGAGACACAATTGAAGAAATGGTTGCTTGGTCATGCGATTTGGTAAGTAATTTAGTGTTGTTCCATAAGTTTTTTCCATTATAAAAAAACTTTTCAATTTGGAATAATATGTACTTTTTTGCATATAGGTGACACCTATTGGATGACACTGAAGCATCAAGTTCCATTGAGGATGTTTCCACTAGAAAAGCCAAAGATTTCATGGAAATTTGTATTTTAGTTATAAATTGTAATTACTAGGTTTTCATTTAGGATTGTGTTCTTATGAGACAATAAAGTGGTTTCAACACTTTCTTGGTTATCAGATATATTATTGACCACTTCAATTTTTAATTTTGAAATATTTCATATATAAAGAGTAACACGTTTATTCAATTGTTCTATATGTTTAAGTTATTTTTATTTTTCTGAATTTGTAGCACTCAATTCTTTTGAAGCTAATAAATCAATAATGCAAATTTATGGAAATGAGAATGTCTAAATTATTACTTTTAAAATATCAACGTTGAGGAGTGTTGTAACAAAGTATCTTTCCAAACAATAAAAGATGTTGTATTAGTTGTCTTTTATGACATTAGTGAATGTCGTATTACATTTATTAAACCTGATAAATAATTAAGCTATTTCGACATTCTCATGTGTTGTGATAGCTAATTAACCCTTTCGTTACACTTGCATTAGGAACACCAAAAATCAATGTGGAGAAAAGTAAGATGTTGCAATAAATTGCTTATTGGGGCATATTTACATGCCTCTTAAGCCCCTTTTTGTTGTAGTGCGTCGTGTTCGACTGCAGCCGCCTCTGGGGTGGCGTAGGAGCCGAGCCACAAGCGGTGGGCGACTCTGGGACCCTGATCTCCGACACCCATTTGCGGCGGCGGACGCCCTTGTATGTGATATAGTATTACCAACACACGACACTATTCAAAACTACTCTATATATTGCACTGTTTTCTATGTTTTCGTAATAATCTAAGACACTCAAATTCCAACAGCAGTGAGGGGTCTTGCTAGCATTTCAGCTTCAGCTTCTTTGTAATAATGCGCAGAAGCCAGAAAACAATAAGCATCTGGGCTGGGCTGCTTATCTAAGACCCCAAAAGTGTTAATCACCCAATTCTATAAATACTCATATAATTTAATATTGGACTGGATAAGTGTTTCACAAAAATTATATAATAATGTTTTAATATTGTCAGTTTTCAAGTCCTGAGAATTGAATTGGGCCCTCCAGTTATTTATCAATTCACACAAATAAATTGCTATATATAATTTATTTATTTTTTCGGTGATCCTCGTGGGAATTCAAAATTATGAATAATCACAAGCCTCTAACAAATATCCGCCTAGCTATACCTTTCTAATTACGTAACTAGCCATTTTTTTAGCATTTGATGACCTGTTTCAAAAATAAATTGAGGGTTAAAATTTAAACCCTTACTCGGTATATATAAACACACACACACATATAAAGAAATAAAAAATGTTTATTGGCACATAAATACAACAACTTTGAGTCCATTTAGTTTTTGTCACAAAATTATAAATTTAATCACTTTAGTGATTTTACGAAGATTTCAAATTCCAACCAAATTAAATATGACTTGAATCTCGGGAATTTGCCGTAGAAAAAACAGCCGTTGATATAAACAATATCGTGGAGAGATCGAGGACATAAAACATCGTTGTTCAATCATAATAAATTAGATTTCTTGATTTCTAGTGTCATCACGTCAACCTTCATCAAAAAGATCGTGTCTTCTTGTTTGGTTCATCGTCTGGTTGTTGTTGGAATCAAAATAATCGATGTCTTCTGCAATAATTTTTGCAAATTCTCATGGAGGAATTGAGGTTGGGATATGGTCTGGGATCACTTTCATAAGTGATCAAGAAAATGTATATTGCATAAACTAAATTAACACGAAGTTCAATTTTATACACAACTAAATCTTTTGATTCCAACGAGAACCATATGAGAACCAAGCGATAATAGACGATAAGACTGAATTCTTTTTATTATGGTTGATGCGATAAACCCTAGAAATCAAGAAATCTAATTTATTTTGATGGAACAATTAGGTTTTATGTCCCTCCTCTACGATATCGTTTATATCACCGATTGTTTTGTCTATAGTAAATTTCGAATATGTCAAGTCAAATTTAATTTGGTCAAAATTTAAAATCGTGATAAAAAATACTATAATGATTAAGTTTGTGTATTTTATAAAAATTTTTAAAATGAGCTCAAAATTAATATATTTATGCACCAACAATCCATAAACAATTTTTTTTTATCTAGTTTACCAATTACAAAGGCAGGGAGTGTGCTCCATTAAAAATCAGGATATTCTTTCGCATATCCTTTAAAGCGCGGTGGAGAATTGGTTGGGGCCGACCAACAAATAATATGAATTATGCTTATATTTTTGTATCATACTTGATATTTTATTATTACTATACAAAACACATATTATATGTCTTACTATAATTTTAAAATATTATAAATCACATATAGCGTATTTTGAAGAAAGGAGATATTATATAAAATATCCAATATAATAAAAAAGATAAGTTAAAATATTGTACTTTCTAAGTCCGCGAATAATTATTTTATTTGAAATGAATTTGTCCCATAATAAGTGTCAAATTTTAGAATTTCAAGACAAAATTTTGAATTGAACCCTTTCGTTAAATGCAATTATTTATTTTTTTATTTCTTTGCAATATTTAGGGATAACAAGAATATAATTACTCATTTTCTTAATATATAATTCAGATTTTGAGGACAGTGGAGTATATTACATGCATCAATGCATGCATGGGTAAGAATGTGGGAAATGTGCTGAAAAGATATTAAAAATGAGTGATCCTTTTTGTGGACTGAAATGAAATCACTATGTGAAGGAAAAGAACAAAAGATGTCATTCTCATATATCGCGATTTCCACGGATATTAAATAACGATGCTAATCAACCAACCACTCGTTATAAATTACTACGTACATAAAGGAGGATATAATATGTAGAATTCAATTTGGACAAATTGATTATTTATATGATTTATGGTTATTCATAAAATGTATTTTTTATACTATATATAATGCATTATGTTGTGTTTGTAAACTAATTATATATACATGAAGGTTCTATTAAAAATATTTTTTTAATGAGAATGTAGGAACCATTTTTAACACTTTGATTGTGAAAATATACGATGAATTCATCATTTCGTCATATGAATAGATGATCCGGGTTTGAACCCTATGAGAGACCAAAATTTCATTTTTTGTGTATGAAGTAATTTTTCCAACGGATGTATCATTTTTCACAACGAATCTTTTAATTTTTTCGCTTCTCGCGTTTGCACGATAATAAAAGCTTTACAGTAACCAACACCATTATATATATAAAGGATGGATCATATAAGAATACAAATATTGATAAGAAATAAGAATACAACATTGAACGTATAAAGTTGTTGCACTTAATGTATAAATTTATTGCACCAAATTCGCAACAAACAAATTTATGCAACATTTAGTCAATACAATTCTTATCTCGTCCAATATTTCATTCTTATGAACAACCAATATGTTCATTATATGTATATGTATATGTATATGTATATGTATATGTGTATGATGTAAGAATATAAATACTGGTAAGAAATAGAAAAGTTGCACTAAACATATAAAGTTGTTGAACTGAATATGTAAAGTGTTGCATTTAACGTAAAGTTGTTGCAATTAATTTAGTGCAACAACTTTATACGTTCAGTGCAATTTTTCTATTTCTTACCAATATTTGTATTCCTACGTGATCCACACCTTACACATATATAGAGGATGGATCATGTAAGAATGAAATTATTTATAATAAATAAGAATAAATCTAAGCCATCGATTTTAGTAAATCAATGGACAATATTAATTTACGATGTGCCACATTTCATAACTATATATGCTATAATTTTAATTCGCTGGATTAATTTAAATGTTGTATTAGTAATTGTCAAATATGTGATAAAGAACGATTGGTTTGTGCAACAATAAATTGAGCAGAGTATATATTACAGATTGTTTAATGCGTGCAATAATCAATATTCCACCTCTAATATAGAAAAGAAAAAAAAGTACAATATTTAATTCCATAATTAATGCAATATTTAGACAATGCAATAAAAATTAATGTGATATTTGGAAAATCTCTATAATTAAGGAATGTGGCTAGATTTTGAGGACGATTTTTATACTTTTTTTTACCTATGTTCGATCAGATACAATAAATGAAAGCTGACATCATCAAATAATTTTAAATCTACCAGAACCGTTTAATTTGATTAAATATGTGGTTATGATTATTTCTTATTCTTACACATATATTATTCTCACATTAACCAATCACTATAAATGTATATATAGGGTGTGGACCCACATATAAACTTGATTACTATAAAACATGAGAACCATACGTTTTATATATATATATATATATATATATATATATAGTGGATCAAATGAAAATTATATTTTTTCAAACCTATCAACTATGCACAACACGTATAAAATTGATAAACATAATGTATAGAGTATGCACAATGATTTCGCTCTAAAATTTATATCTTGTGTATCCACTTTAGCGCAAAATTATTATGCACAACTTAATACGTACATCAATTTTATATGTGTTCGTAGATTTGCAAAACAGATGTAGCTATTACAATAACCAACCCCCACATTTATATATATAAATGTACGGTTTCCTTGTTACTACTTCAAAAAAAAAATCTTTGCGATCTCATCCCTCACGATTCAACAGATGGAGATATTTAGAGAACTACTACGCGATTAAGTAATTATTGTGAGGACGCTGAGGAGTGTATATATTCCGATATTCCTCTGTTCGGCTCACAAAACGTTTTACGTCACACTCAAATATTTTGACACTTTTTATTTATTCTCGGATGGTACTTCAACTAGATGATGGACGGCCGTGATCTTATGAAATTTAATGAACATTCGAGCCGTTGTAAAATTAAAGAAAACGAAGGCAAATTATAGTTATTTACAAAAACTTGGGAACTCCGTCTCATTGTCAGCTCATTTTGTTTTTGTTAAAATAATTATATATTAATTATGATAAATAAGGATAATTAGATTTTATTAATTTATAATTATATTTATTAATTTTAATTATAATTTATTAAGTCAAAATTAGAATTTATTAATTCATAATTATGGTTTATTAATTCACAATTAGATTTTACTAATACAAAATTAGGGTTTATTATTCACATTTATGGTTTATTAATTCATAATTAGGGTTTATTATTCAAAATTAGGGTTTCTTAATTCATAATTAGGATTCATTAATTCCAATTAGAGTTTATTAATTTATGATTATGATTTATTAATTCTAATTAGGCTTTATTAATTCATAATTATTATTTATTAATTTACAACTAAAGTTTATTAAATTAATTAATTTTAGTTAATTAATTAATTAATCAAAAAGTTAATTAGATGGTAGGTCTCACTGAGTGTGCGTGCAGACCACCCCACAGTTATATTATTATGGAGGAGAATACAGTAGAACTCTGACCTCAAAATTCTTTGATATTTTTCAATGAGATATATGAAAATCACGAAAGCTTTAGTCTATTTGTGGCTTCGCATCTTACGTTCGAATAGCTAGTAAAAGGATGAGCTATCTACGAATGTGATGATGTGGTGTCCACATAAACTGTTATCTTACGATTTAAGTATTTATTGATTTACTAAAATTTTATCATTTTTATATATGAATATTGTACTTAATATAAACCGCAAAAAAAGATCGTTAAATGATATACATTTGACGAAAGTGTTTTTAATTTGTTATCTTAGTGAGCAGGAGGCCCTACACGGACAACTCAAGATAAGAATAAAATCAAATCAAAAGCTATCGATACTTTTAATTAAAAAATAAAAAATCATGTCTTTTCATCAAATCAATTGCTCTCTCTCCTCTCTCTCTCATACACATAGACACACGGACACACATATGAAAGTAGTAATACGTGTAGGGGCGAGAGAGTGTGAGAGAAACAAAATGAAATAAGTTTATATACATAGTCTGTTGCGCTATCTGCTACAACCTTCCAATTATATATATACATAGAAATATGGGTGCGGAGATTTTAGTGAGAAGGAAATCTGAGCGTCGATTTCTGGGCTGCAGGGTTGACCGGAACACTGCCGTCGACGACGATGATGATTTTTGTTTGGAAGGATTTCACGAAGACTTGGATCAGCAACATGATTCAACTTCCGACGACGACGGCGATGAGGCGGACATGACGACGGAGAAGCGCAGAATATACTGGGAATCACAACACTTCTTGCTTCAGGTACCTACCGACCAACTTAATTAATCAATACTTCTAATTAATTAATTCTCTTTATTAATTTGTTTACGGTATTTTATCATGTCTGGAGTATATAAAATGAGTTAGCTTGTTTGTTACCTAAAGTGATGGTCCTGGGTTCAAAACTTATGTTGAACAATTATTTTAGTGTTCGTGTTTTATAAAATGATCGGGTTAGCTTGTTTGTGACCAAAAAAGTATTCCTAGAGAAGACCTTTAAAAGTATTAAATGAAAAAAAGAAGAATTTGGTGGCTACTGATCAAACGTAGTTATAACTAGCTATTTCACGAATATTTACTTTCTCAATTTCTAGTATGATATATGGGTAAATAATTCTAGTGGACTTAGCTAGGTTGGTAATTGCTGTTGTGTTGTCAATTGTAGCTGGTAAAAGCTTAGTTCATTTAAACTAATTTATTCAAAATTAGAACAACTTGCTTTCGTTAAAATCTAATTAATTATTTTCGAATGTACGAAAGTAAGAAGTTTTACCTATTTATTAGTACGTCATCAATTTTGTCCACATACATTCTCCAATATCGGAAGAGTCCAAAATCAGAAGTAGTACATAAAATACGATTTGTTTAAATTTAAGTAAAACTATCCCATATCTGTTTTTATCAAAAATTACACAAAATACGATTGTTTATTCCTGAATATAGGGCATTTTATACAAATATATATATATATATATATATATATATATATATATATATATATATATATATAATTTTAAATTAACATTGTATATATCTTGATTTTATTATTTCTATTATTGTTCGATCATTATCTCACCATTGTTTATTTATTTATTTGGAACCTCGGAAAAGGGAGATATTGACATATTTATTTATATAGAATATATAGGTCATCGCACCATTTGATTGGTTGCCTATACACCACCAGATTTTCAATGCCAAAACCAAATCGACCTTGATATTACTTCTTTTTCTGTGTTGTTAGCTTATGGTTGGTTTTTCTTAAGTTGGTCCATATTTCGATAGTGAAGTTCACATTAATTACTTCTATCAATATGTTTTTTAAAAGAAATAAAAGAAAAGAAATAAATAAGTAGTATTTACAAATGTTATAATTCATTTATCTCAACTAAATTTATGATTATTATTTTTTTCCAGGAAATATTGGAGCAATATGATTCAATTGGTTCCAAGTTGAGAGAAGAAATTAAGAGACAGATAGAGATAGCAAGAGAGAGAGGTATTTGCAATTGCGAGAGACAGTGCACCACATTATGCCTACGCCGAGCAGCGGTGAATCAGCTTTGCAGCAGGGGCCTCAGTGCAGCCCTCTGTGTATCCCACTGGAAGCCCACTCACAACACTCCTGCAGGTACGACCATCTTGTCTAAATACTTAATTATTTGTCGTAACAAACAATCATGATTTGATGTTTAACCTAATCAATAATTTAGAGGTGTCGAAATAGGCTCGGGTCAGCCCGGGTCCAGGGAAAATATGCATTAGGCTGAAAAAGCCCACTTTAGTTTTGGCGTCGGTGGGATGGTCTGTGCGCGCACCAAGTGAGACCATCAAATTAATTAATCTTAATTAATCTTAATTAATAATTAATTAATTAATTAATTACTTAATTCTAATTAAAATTAATTAGTTAAATAAAATTTATTGTAAATTAATAAATAATAATTTTGAATTAATAAACCCTAATTTTGAATTAATAAATCCTATTTGAAAATAATAAACCTTAATTTTGAATTAATAAACCCTAATTGAAATAATAAACCCTAATTTTGAATAATAAACCCTAATTGTGAATTAATAAACCCTAACTTTGAATTAATAAATCCTAATTATGAATTAATAAACTTCAATTATGAATTAATAAACTATAATTATGAATTAATAAATTCTAATTTTAAATTAAAAATTATAATTAAAATTAATAAATTTACTTGTACTTTTAACAATTAATTTAACCTTGATCACATAATTAATATATATCCAACCATCAAGATTTCAAAAAAAAATCTTCACAATTAACTTATGTATCTAAACCTTCTTCAGATTAATATTGATTATATATGTTATGGTGCAGGGTGGCACGAATACATCGAGGTGGTTGTGAACACACAAGGAAGAAGAAGCAGATCCCATTTGTAGTAGAAGTAGGGTTTAGGGATGAGTTTAGAATGGCAAAAGCTAGTGAAGAATACAGGAAGTTGATAAACCAACTGCCTGAGATGTATATAGGGAAGTGGGAGCATATGAAGGCGATCATTCGCCTTGTCTGCGAAGCGGCCAAGAAATCGGCGGAGGAGCAGAAGATCCACATGGGTCCATGGAGGAAGAAGAATTTCATGCAGATGAAGTGGTCGCAGCCATCTACTAGTAACGTCGATCCCAGCAGATTGATTATTTCTCGTTGTTTGTCGAGTCGAGCTGGAGCTGGAGCTGGAGCTGGAGCTGGAGCTGGAACGGGTTCATCTTCGAACCAGCAGGAACGTTTGCCAACAGCTTTGAAGGTTGCTTAGTTAGTTTATTTGAATGCATGCGTAGCTAAAATGGTCATTTTGATAACAAAGAGTGAGGTTTTGTACGAGTGTTTTAGAGAGAAATTAAAGAGACAGTGCATGTGTTGCTCTATATATACAAGCATACAAGGATAGAGTTTATTATTTTTGTATGTTAGTGTGAAGATAGATGATGATTGAGTGAGTATGTTTCGTGAAATTTTGTACGAGATCGTCCATATTACGTTCAGAAAACCATGCAACCGCAAGCCCATTTATAAATTTAATTTTTTGCACATATCCCAATTATTAAATTTACTAAGTGTATATGAAAATACATAATTACTTGGAATGTTATTGGACCAATCCATTCGATTTCGGTTTCCAAATAGGCTGTGGCGGACCTAGAGAGGGACGGCAGTACTGGAACCCTGAGATTTAAAAAACAATTATATATATATATATATATATATATATATATATATATATAATTATATTTTTGATTTAATTATAAAAAAAATAATGTTTTTTGTTGTGGTGTAGTTTTGTTTTTTATCTAATAGAGATTAAATTGATTTTTTTTATCAATATTAATTGGTGTTAAATTCCTTGATAAAATATCTTGTATGTCAATAAAATATATTTACATTTAATTTTCGATGATGTTCCAAGTATGAATAATACTATTTTCATTTGTATACAAGTGTTGCAATGTTTATTCTCAATGAGAAACTTGATATTCTACCATTTGAGTTTTTTGTATTATTATGTTATTCTATCATAATGGTGTGTCATTTTGAATTTTGTTATTATTATTTAGGTAGATAAAATCTTTTATATGATTCATATTCTATTGTAGATGTTTCATTTTTATAGTTAATGGACTTACACATTTAAAAGAGAAATGTTATGATATGGTTATGTTTAATTTTAATTTTTTATTATTGTGGTATAATTTAAATAGTGTTATACTTGTATTCAAATTATTATTTATTTTTATTTTAAAATTTAAAATTCTTCTTGTAAATTTATAAAATCATAATTAGTTGTACCCCTGAGTAAAAAGTCTAGGTCCGCCATTAGATATAGGTCAATTCGTCTTTTATTTGGGTGAAAATATTTTGACCCTAATACTGACCTGCTCTATTTCAAGCTAGCGCATCGAGTCGTCGAAATATTTACAATTTTTTTTAACATGTATAAATTTGTTGATAACTATGTTCTTCAACAACTTACACAATAATTAATAAATCACTTCGTGAGAGGTAATGATTTGAAACACATTTAACATAAATTATTATAGTTCTTTAATTTCCAAGTCGAATTTTTTTTATTAAGCATTAGAGAAAACCAAAACACATCTACAAACAACAAAACCTTATAATCAAATTAAAAAATAATGTAATCATGAAGTTTGAAGACCAAATAATAAGAAAATTTTATGTTGATCGAGCCGGTCCTATCGGGCTTAGACTAATTTCGATTCGGGCTAGTCGGGCTATAAATTTTTGATCATAAATCTTATTTTTCTCGGTCTAATTGTATCGATCTATTAGTTTCAAGCTAAAAGAATATATGCTTCGATTGTGATGCTAGTTTTTGTGTGAAGAAAGGTAGGGAAACCTATTAATGTAAAAAATCCTAGGCATTCCCTATCTTGCAAAATATATTTACAGAATAATTAACTTATATGAAATTTTGAAAGAAAAATTATAACAAAATAATTAAAATTGGGCTATTTTTGGCCTTATACAAAATATATTATATGAGTATTAATAAAAATTGCAAACATAACTTATTATAACTAAATTTTTATTGTTATTGTACAGTTTATAATTAAAATATAGATTGAGTTGAATAAAATTTAGTTTCTTAGTTTCAATATTATGAGTATTTATTTACCTATAAAAGTAAATTGTATTAAATTTTAGAAGTGATATTAAAGTTAATTTTATAAGATTAAAATCACCATATTGCTACATAATTATGTATTATTTAAAATGAAACGTGCTTATTGTGCGATAGTAAATATATATTAATTTAAATTTATTGATAGAGGTAGTACTATTTTTTGGTTTATGACACCATTAATTAAAAGATACAAATGTCAATGCTCTACGCATTGTGTTCTTATCACTATTTTTCCATGAAACTTCAGTAATTAGCTGATATTCTCGATTTTGTAACTTTGTAAATAAGATGTGTGTTTTTGTAATTTCATATTCTCAGAAATTGAATAAAACTATATATATTTTTATTTACATGATAGCTCTGGTTTGTAAAACAAGCTTAGTATTGTGAAAGCTGGATTTTTCTGATATCAAATAAAACTATATTCTCGATTTGTTATAACCATTATACTTGTATTGTGTATGATAATTTTGAAAAAAAATCTACCATGCAACACAAGGGTGAAATACGTGTGTGTATAAAAGCTGAATAGTTGGTAAATAAATTCAAGTAGAATGTTAAAATTGTCATTTAATTTTATGGTATAAAAATCTTAATCATAGGACATATAAAAGTGGGTCAAACCCATAGACTTAATCTATATAAAATGGGCAATTAATTGTTAAAACAAGGGTATTATTGTAATTCAATAATAATTAAATTATGATTAATTTTAGATTGTTAAACCATTTTACATCTCAAATTCCTTTTTTCCCATTCTTTGCATAAAACAGATTTGTTCTATTTTCGTGCAATTTTATTCGGGATAAAATATACAATATGAATATTAAACGAAAGGTCATAAAAACCTTTAATTTGATGGATGATATATAACAATTGAATTTAAATCAATAAGTTAGAATTATTTTGAATATTACAGTACTAAAACATAATATTTTCTTACTTTCTTTTAACTGCTAAGTGCTAGCTAGCGTGTAATTCCCTAAAATAATTGCTAAAGTGTTTGTTTTTTTATTTCTTTTTTCTTTTTAAAAAAGTCTCTTTTTTCTCACTTTCTCTTTATAAAACAGAGCCAATTTTTTATTTTTATCTTTTTCAACAACTTTTAATCTTAATTATTTAAACTTTATTTTAGTTTTAAGTGACATATTATTGAATTAAATAAAAATGTAAGCTTATAAATGAATATAATTTATATATACACATAATGATGTGTGTATATAGTGGGATCAATTAGTTTTAACTATTTTCGCTGTACCGATGTAATATTGTTGAAGTTGCCTTTTACGTTCAGGATAAGAACGTCCCTAATATTTTTCACATATCAACTTTAATTTCTTATTTTGTGCGTCTCCATGATTAAATTAATGCATAATACATATAATTGTTATAGTTTAAACACCGATTTAATAAAAAAATCGTTTCATTTTAATTTTCTTCTTCTTGCAACTATATATAGTTTTAGTTTATTATTTTTAAGTTTCATACCATAAATAGAGCTTTTAGAGTTCGCAATAAAATAGTATATCTTAAACTCAATATATTAGTTGTTATTTTAGTTATTATATATACCTAGAGAACAAAGGTAGATAAATGAATTGTGATCATATTTTTTACATTTGTAAGTATTTTATACAGCATAAAAGACTTGGAAATGAAAAATAATGAAATATAGAAGATAGTAAAGTAAAGTAATTAAAATTGTTCATTTTAATCCAATTATAACATGTCTTACAAAATTATCACATATATAATTTATAGGAGTTCACACTATATAGGTGAATCAGGTTAGAAACAATTCAAAACTAATAACTTATAATTTTTGAATCTACATAGGATTTGTTATTTGTTGTTTGTGTGATCAGTATTTAAACTTTTGTAGTTATAATCAATGATGTATGATTTTAAAGTTTTTCAGAATAGGTGTAACTAAACAAATGATATAAATTTATTCGGCTTAACTATTTTTAATAAATACTTTAATTAAGTAATCCTAATTAATTAATTAGTTTAAATTAATTCTAATTAAAATTAATTAATTTAATAAACTTTAATTGTAAATTAATAAATACTAATTTTGAATTAATAATTAATAAACTCTAATTGTGAATAATAAACCCTAATTTTGAATTAATAAACCCTATTTTGAATTAATAAACCTAATTTTAGAATTAATAAACCCTAATTTTGAATAATAAACCTAATTTTGAATTAATAAATCCTAATTGAAAATAATAAACCCTAATTGTGAATTAATAAACAATAACTTTGAATTAATAAACCCTAATTATAAATTAATAAACTCTAATTATGAATTAATAAACCTTAACTAAAATTAGTAAACCCTAATTTGAATTAATAAACCCTAATTGAAATTAATAAATCCTAATTAGAATTAATAAACTTTAATTGTGAATTAATAAATATCAATTTTGAATTAATAAAACCTAATTGAAAATAATAGATTTTAACTAAAATCTATATTAAAAATACATAAAAATGTGTGCATATGCGTGTGTTAGATGTATTTCAGATTCTTATACATTTCTAAAAATTAATGTATAAAATGTCCAAAGCACGTCGCTTACTTGTTGGTGCAAACAACCCTATATCAAATAATGATTTGTGACCTATCTTGAATGGCGCCACACATCTACGAAACATTCTTTATTGAAGATAGAAGATTCTCAAACAAATGAGAAATGGAGCAGCGAGATATAAGGGTAGTATCGTCTTTCCATCCTCATATCTATATTCTTGTTCAAATTGGTTTACCCAACTCATGAAGTACACAGTTATATATACATAAGAGGAGCGATGAAATAAAAACGGGCTTTCAATTAAGGCGGGCCAAGAAGATACATATCTAGTGTATCAAACAAAGCATTATAGGTCAGATACCATCCCTATCTATAGCTTATCCCATGTACCAAACAATGCCTTGATGTTGATGTAGCGGTAGGGTGTGATGAATGTTTTGGTGTGGGTGTTGTGATAAGGGATTCTTCTCGTCATTTAGCGGCGGCGCTTTTGAAACTTATTGGTCGTCCCCCGACTTACTTGTTGTAACAGATTATGATTATTGAGCAATTAAGAAAGCGAAGCGTAGATAAAACACGGATGGCGAGAAAAGGAGAACATATTTTATTAGGTCTTATACTATATACTATATATGGGAGAAAACTCCTATTTGATTTTCTATCTATATAAATATATGCATCTTATATTAATTATTTGGTACCAACATGTTTGACGATGTCTCTAACGGAAACAAAAGTCCCCGTGACGGCAACAAAAATTCCAAACACAAGAATGACCCTAACCCTCGAGATGCTTTGTTAATCTTCAGATAGCAAAGGCACGGAAACAATATCGACGCGCTCACGCCTAGAAACGCCCCTATAAACGCCATCACATATCCAAAAAAGGGCACGATTAGCGCAATAACAATGCTCCCCACCACTAAAATCGTTCTGATTAAGAAGCATAATCCCAGTCTGCTATTATTTGATGCAAACTTTTCTTCGAGAGCTATCGCTATTGGAGATATAATAATGGCGTATTTGGTAATGGGACTGATAAGCGTCGTGTAGATCGCGATTTTGGAGCTTATGCTTTGTAAGGGGAGATTTAGAGTCACTTGTGACATCAATTTTTTTCCATACATTAGGTATCCCAAAACCGCCATCAAACCATAGCTTACACTGCTCAAAACAAAGCACACCAACAATACCTGAAAAAACAAAAACAATATCAAGCGAAAAACATTATCCTGAATTTATTTATTATTATTATTTTTTTAAATTGATCATAACCCTGAATTTGTGATTTTTGGGCTGGCCCGTTGAACCAGTAAAGTGGTGGGTACAGATGTTAATTTAGGCTATTCTATTTGGACCAGTTTAGCTGGATTTATTTTTTGAAAACTTAAGTCCTAATTGGGAACTTTTTCAGAAAACCTTCGATTCGAACCAAAAAATTATGACAAAAATGTTTATCTATATTTATTTTCTTGAAGACCCTTTTTTTTTTTTTTAATTAATATAGAAATTTTAAAGGTTGGTCAATTAATATAGAAATTTTAAAGGCTATGTCACGGTGAACTTGAACCCAAGACATTTGGCCTCAGACATTAACCACTCTAACACTAGGCCAACACTACACCCTTTTCTTGAAACAATACAAAACGAAAAAAAGGATACCTTAGGAAATTGGCTTTTGTCTTGCATGGAAGTGCAGAGAGTAGGGAAAACTGCGTGACCACAATAACAGAATGTGAACAAGCTCACAGAAGTTGGCATTCCACTATACCTCCAAAGAACCCCTTTTTCATCAAACCCTACATTCTCAACCGCTCCGATCCAAAACACCGAAGCAACAAGAATCACAGAGGCCACGATCCCACCTGCAGAGACATAAGCCAGAAGAGAGAGATCTCTCAGCCACGTCGTGGGCAGCATCACAAGCGCAGTGAGGATGATGAACACCGGCTTCCCTTCTATACTTTTCCCCAAATCCGGACGTTCGTGTAGGGGAAAAGCTTGTGCAGGTTGTCGCCTTCCAAGATGAGGAACTCGACAGCGAGCAGAAAGAGCTCGAGGTTCAAGAAGATGGATATTAGGGCTCTTCCTTTCTTCCCGAATGCATGCTCGCCTATGTCAGGGTAGGTTTTGATGAGAGGATTTGAATCCATGCATTTTTTGAGAAGTAAACCTGTGTAAAAGCAAATGATGGCTATCCCAAAAAGTGTTGTGAGAGAAAGCCACCCTCCTTGTGATAGTGCATATGGGACAGATAATAATCCAATCCCTAAAAATTGTGGGGAGGGAGGAATTAGCTAGAGAACAAAAAATTTATATGCTACGAAATGATTTGAATGAATCTTGAAATATATTTATGTACCTGTTAGAGTATTGAGGCCATTGAAGCAAGTTGTGATGAAAGTAGCACGGTTGTTTTGTGGTGTTGGGTGGGCATGGTTTTGGGATTCCAATTGCTCAATATTGGCCAACTCCATGTTTGTGTTGGGAGTTAATTTTGGAGGAGGATAATATTATATATATATAAGGGCTGGTTATAGAAGAAATTATCTTTTAGATAAGAACTAAGAACCAATATTTACTGTTAAATTAAATAAGATCAGACGATTTATAATTATTTAATGATAACAATAGTCAAATCCCTAAATTTTCGCAATTTGGATCTTTCACATTCTATTATTCGTTGTTCGTGTAATTCATGTTGTTGTTCATGTAATCGTAGTGATTGTGCATATTTGAAATGTTATCGCATATGAATATATAAAATCCCTTGATTATAGGGCCAACGGTTACCATTAAAAGCCGAAGATAATAAACGATCTATAATTAATCTTGACCATTAGATTATAAAAAATGGATGGACCACATTAGTTCTTAATTCTAAAAAAAAGTTAGAGTTCTAATTTGATCCACTCTATATATATATGGTTAATTAATACTTGTTCCCGTCACCGTGGATTCGAAACTGAAACCCTTTACTTCAGGTATTATCGCATGGAATGTTGGTGTTTGTCAATTCATGCATTCCTAACTTTTTGTTTTGTTTCCAGCATTCTTGAAATTCGATTAGGTCGCTATAGTGTAATGTTTCAGTAATTTGTGGTAAAGATATGTGCGGTAAAGGTTTGTGGTGGGGAACTAATTGGGTGTTTTGGCAATGTTTTTTAAAAAAACAGTAATGTTTCAGTAATTTGTTGATAGTTTTAGAAAAAAAATAGTTTGGGAAGGAAAAAATAAGAATACATAGATATGGAGATATATATGGTTTCCAAATTGGAAATTTTCGTGGAACTAATTAAACCAACCATTAAATAAAAGAAATAATTTATATGCGTGTATTGGTCTAGTGATAGGTAGAGTGGTTAATGCATGAGACTAAGATTCGGGTTCAAAATGTATTAATTAGCACAAACCTCCCTTTTTCCTTTACTATTTCAATTTCTAGATTATTATATGATCATTTTTGAACTTTCTGTTTATAAAAAAGAAATAGAAAATACTGTTTGGGACTTATATATCTATCTAATAATTTATTTACTTTTTTGCATTCATCTCTTATAGATGGTGAGCTTTTATTATCATCTTTCTATTTCCAGGTTTTATTTCATTTTCTACATTTTTATAGCCAATAGTAGATTGGGTATAAATATAGTTAAATTAAATTACGAGACATGTATTTACCACTAAAAATTGTATAAATATAGTTAAATTAAATTACGAGACATGTATTTACCACTAAAAATTAAGTTAAACTTATGATCGAATTCATTCTTGTTGGTTTCTCTGAACTAGCCAATGCAAAAAGCAACTTGCTATGTGCATGCAACTGTTTTTTGTGATGGTTTAACCAACCATTAACTCTTCATTTCTCAAACCCAAACTGGACAATATCCGTTCAATTTTCACACAAATTAACTCAACAGATATATAAAGCACAAGCCTGAGTGTCTTTCTGTCTGTAAATTCCAGTTGGTAACTAGCAACAATATGCATGTACTATATCATCATATCTCTTCTCAAGCAGCAAGCAGCTAGCAGCTATGTATATATAGAAGTGGTTGGAGTGAGTTATGATGGTGCACCAAGATATGATGCAAGGCGCAGTATGTCGCTGAACACCCCACCCGCAGTCACTTCTGCCCCAGCACCTGGACCACGAACAATCAGGGGTTGTTTTGCATATCGCTGAGTTGAGAACGCGATGATGTTATCAGATCCACAAAGTTGCGCAAACGGGTGCTCCTTTTTGTATCTTCTCAGCTCCACTCTTCCTGTCTGCTTCACAACATCCACTACCCCAACGTATCTCAACACCTGCACATCACATATACATCAGAAAAGGAAATAATAACTAATATGACTGAAATACATTTCCAACAATACACTAGGATGCCAGATGAGTTTCTCAATTTTTGTTTACGAAGGTAGAGCGACAGATGCTTACTTCACCATTAGCTTCAGCGTCCTGTCTTTGCTTTGCCAAATCTTGATCATATTGAGGAAGTCGCTGAAGAAACTCCTCAGCTGAGGGAATTTCCTGAAATAAAGAACCAGAGAATCCACATCAGAGATCAACTCTGAGGCACATTACTCTTATTAAGTTGTTCTTACCTTTAATGGTTCTGGAACTAGACTCTCAACAGGAATATCTGACAATTCCAGCTTCAGACCTGACTCTCGAGCAAGGATAATGACCTAAAATATGCAAACTTATCTTAGGATTTGAAGGAGATCGAGAAATGGAATTGAGTATTTAAAGGACAACTGAAACACGGGTGGATTTCAAATCCATAATAACTCAACAAACACAAAATACTTAATAGCACCATTGATATCTATACTACTGCAAATAAGAGGTAGGATAGGAATGTTATACCTTCCTAGCCACATCTGTTCCAGATAAATCATCTCTTGGATCTGGTTCAGTGTAACCTGCCTCCTTCGCCTCCTTTACCACTTCACTAAAAGCTCGTGTTCCCACAAAATTGTTAAATATATAACTTAAGGTCCCACTGCATTAGTATTTCCATCAAGTCAGACAGTTTATACAAGACGATATTATATATGATGATTTGTAATGTGCAAAGAGAAGAACCATTCGTGCCCAAATGAATGCTTAATTTATCAGATACTAACCTAAAAATGCCTTCAATTCGCAATATTTTATCCCCAGTTTCTAGTAGACCTTGCAGAGTGGTAATAATGGGTAAACCAGCTCCAACAGTTGCTTCATAAAAGTAATGAGTATAGGATTGCCGCTGAAGACTTCTCAACTTCAAGTACTGAATTCAAGTCCGCAATATGCATTGAAACATTAAAAGCATGACCAAGAATCAGCTATTAAGAAAGAAGGGATAAAACAACTTTACTATTGGCAAAATATAGGGACTTAACAATAATATATCACATACACATGCACATGCACATGCACACGCACATGCACATGCACAGGAAGACAAAGGAATAAACTACATTCAGAAATACAAATGTGCATAAGAGAACTGACGGAAAAGGTGAAACAATATATATGACCAAGGATGTCAACTAGTTTTAGTGTAACGTTACCTGCTCAAGTGGCCCTGAATTGGCTTTCTTATTAGGGGTAATCACATGTATCCCTCGACGAAGCCAATCATGATAATAGCTTGCAACATAAGAATCTGCAGTACAATCTACTATTACAGTATTTGGGATGAAATGATTCCCATGCACATTTTGGACAAATTTCTGTAGGTCAGCCTTTTCTCCTTTCCCATTTAACAGATCCCTCCACATTGACAAGTCAATTCCTCTAGAACAATAGTTGAAAAAAGGCATAGTTATATCTCAAAGTTATGCGTGTAAGTGAATGGTTGTAGGTAAAGCTAAATAAGTAATGCGTGAGAGCCAAAATCTCATCAGCAAAAGATACAAATTAATATGGAGATTAGCTTAAAGAATGATTAGGTAGGGAGAAGCATAACATTGACAGAACTAACCAATGAGAGCGGCAGGATTTCAGTTTTTTATCACCAAAATGAACAAACAATAATGGAAAGCAATTATTTTCTTCACAAAGACGTCTGCCACAATAATGACTTTTCGGCCACTCAATTTGGAGTCCCAAACCTTAATTCTTAAATGTAAGTTCTTATTCCTAAATATGAGACACAGAAACTACATCCGTAAGGTATCATATGCTACAACTTACAAGAGAGATTTTTTTTTCTGAAAAAAGAACAATGTAGAAAGAAATGTTAAGATCTGTGCACCCTCCTAGCTGTTCAAGCTTCAAGTCAATGCAGTATTTCATAGCCAGGTTTAGGCAACAAACATGAGACTAAGCATGCATAATGAAATTGTTCATACTAAAAGAAAAGGATTGTAATCAAATTATTTTAGCACACACCAAAGATTGCATTAAATCCAAATCCAGATAATCTACAAAAGGTAATGTTATTCAACAAAATAATCTACAGAATATCAAAGTAAATTGCCAACTTACATATCACTCAAGAGCATATTCCTTGATCCAGTGATACCCATCACACGCAGATCAATGTTAAACTTTTCCTTAAGGACAGCTGCCTGCAAATAGAACCAAATAAGCATCCAGAAGCACATGGTCTAAATATAGGGTATGTAGGAGGTGTTTTGTTTCATATTACCATAAAATTAAAAGACTCAAATGAATTCACATGAAAATCTAGCTGCGATACAATTGAACTAGCCAATCAGGAGCAGGAGTAATCCCACTCAAAGAATGTGCTCAATTACACCCGAAATACAAGGCAATTTTATGCCGTGAAGTATCGAATCTATACATGGATTTTCAAAGGAGAATAAAACTCTCAGGTAAAGTAAGAAACCAATCGATTGCATAAAGTAGCATTAGCCTATCAGTATGATAAACTGACTGTTTCGTCACCTGGGTTTAACATTTACTACAGGAATTATACATGCAGAAAAGGTCCCATTAGATGTTCAATGTAAAGATAGAGATAAATGCACAAGCAAATAAAAGGATAAAGAAATTCATGATATACCTGGTCTTTGAGTTGATCAAGCAAAGTCCCACCTATCAATCCAGGCCCAACAATGCCCATCGCTATCGTTGTTCTTGACAGATAAAATCTTGAGTGCACTGCTCGTAAAGCTCTTATGCAGTCTTCTCTCTTAACAACTACTGTGATGTTATATTCAGAACAACCTTGAGCTATAGCACGTACGTTGATGCTAGCCTGTAAAGAGACAAATAGTTTAATTAAACAAGTGCTTACTGAGCAGCAAAGGGGCAAATTCTTTTCTTTTTTTTGTGGGTTGGAAGTCTTTACTAGTAGAAGAAAGAAGATACATAAGCCACTTTATAGACTACAATCAGTAGAGTGGACATGTTGATAAGCACTGACTCTTCAGGATCATATTTGAAACACACATGATATACATATATGTAAATAAATAAGCATTTGAGGAGATTCTAAGTTTCCTAACCTTAGCAAGTGCATTGAAAAGTGTAGCACTAACTCCAGGGGTACTTGCCATTTTCTGGCCAACTGCTGCCAAAATGCTACAATTGGGAACTATTGCAATCTGCAAAAGTTTCATTAAATCTGAGACAGTAGAAAATTAATTGAAGGGATATACATGTGAATTTTCCCACGGAGAAGTTTAGAACTACATGATTGATAATGCAGTCAACTTGTATAAAAGAGAAGTACTATCTGTGACATTGCAATTTTGACAAGTAATTAGTCATCACATTATTTTCACCTGAGATAAACGGCCAGCATCCAAGGCCTGGCAAAATCTAGACTCCAAAGCAGCAGCCACAGCTTTTACTTCTGTTTCAGGTACAGCAAAACACACAGAATGCTCACTACTAGCCTGCAGAGTAAATCAGATTACGCCATGAATGAATATGGCACATTCTGCATCAAAGAGAGAGAGAGAAGAGCAAGTACCTGGGATATCATGATGACATTAGCTCCAACATCCTTCACAGCACCAAAGATCTCACTAGCTGTACCGGGAACACCTGCCATCCCAGTTCTTTAAAAGAAGAAATGGTAAGTATCAGAGTAAGAGGACAAATTGACACTCTTAACTTTCATTTATGCATGGACGAATGCTCACCCTTCAACATTTACTAAGGCCAAGTTATCAATTGTAGCAAATCCTTTAACTGGAGACTCCACTCGCTCATTATCTTCATCTTCAAGATCAGCGCCTCGGCAGATTGTTGTCCCAGGCGCATCAAGGTTGAAAATATTTCTTATAACAATAGGAATGTCATATGTCATGACTGGAATGATTGTTCGTGGGTGTAAAACATTTGCCCCAAAGTATGACTGCAAAATTAGAAAGGAATAGCTGATTGGCTCTTTATTAAAGCATAAGCTCATTGAATAACAATGCATCAGAAAAAAGACTACCATTTCCCATGCCTCCTGGTAAGACAATTTCTTCAATATCACAGCCTCGCTAACTGCCAAACAATTAAAACCAACAGGATACTACTATTAAAATGGTATACCTGTTCTTGTCCAAATGCTACTGGACTGAACTACTTCTAAAGCAGTGATAGAAGTAATGTTTTATAACTGAACACCCATAAGAGTAAAACAAACCTTTTCTAGGGTCTGCACTGTACACACCATCAACATCAGTCCAAATAGTGACCTGACGAGCCCTGAACAAAGCACCCATAATTGCAGCAGAAAAGTCACTTCCATCTCGCTTCAGAGTGGTGGGAATGTTCTCCGGTGTACTGGCAATAAACCCAGTTGCAATTATTGTGCCGCATGGATTTTGGGAATACCACTTCTCAAGTCTTTGGCCTGATTCCAGAAAATCTGGATCTACTTGATTGGAACTAGTAGGATTCACAATAAGGACATCTCTGGTATCCATCCATTTACAATCTAACCCACTCTATAAGAACAATGGAAAGAAACATTAAGATATGCATTCACGGGATTCATATGGTTGATAAAATTCACATATCAAAAGCATAAATCATAAGCCTCACCTCCCTAACAACAGCTGAGAGCAATTGAGCAGACCACAATTCGCCATGTCCAACAACAAAATCTGAAAAGGATTCTGTTGCATGACCAGCTGCAGTACATGAATAATTTTAGTCATTATAGAAAGAAGAAAGATAAATAAATGAAGGCATTCTAATTCATTAAACAGATTCTTAAGACTGTAATTTGTAACATCTAAACATGGGTAGCTGCAAAACAATGTTTCAATGGGCAGGTTTATATGTAGAAGAGACCAAATAGTGAGAAACTACCAATATAATATCGAGAAAGAAAAAAAACTGAGATAATGTATTGTAAACAAGAAAGCTTTCATTTTGCACACGGGTAGAAGTATAGCACTCCAGAGGATGTACTGCAATGTCTAGTGTGAGATTATTTACATCTGACAAAATATCCTGGTCTACTAAACACTAAATTACTGTGTAATCTGTGTGACAGCAATGATGCAGGTAGAATACCTAAGATGCTTTGAGGGGAATAGCAGAAAGATAGACAATTGCAAACTTTATATAAACATGTGACTACCAAAACACACACAAACTCACACAAACGCCTATGGTGTAGACATACCAATGAATATTGCACGTAGCATGGCCTTGAGGTTATTGATGTCCAGATACAAGCGATCAAGGAAATTAGCAAGCTCATCACCGTGAAGTAGATCGGCTGCTGTTGACTTGTGCTTTTCTAGAACAGCATCAGCAGCACTTATATAAGAATCATCTCGGGACTGTGCCTTGTCAATGAGATCATACATCATGTCTGTGACCTTTGACATAGCAGACACAACAGCCAACTTTCTATTCGAATCATCCTTAACAATAACGTGGGCAACATTACGTATCCTATCAGAACTCCCAACGCAGGTGCCACCAAATTTATGAATGGACCAAGTATCGCCCTTGGGAAGATGGACAGCTTCATCCAGCAAAGTATCTAAATATTGTATGTAATCAATCAGCAAGGTTATAGCTACCGTTTTCTAATTATTCAATGTTTGAAGCGAGAAAAGGATACAAACTAACCTGCGCCAGTTGCAACTGAAGCAGACGAGTTAGAATTGAGCGAATCCGCTCCTTGGAACTTGGAAGCACAGACTATTCTGGGATTAACAACAAAAATCCATATAAAGAAACAGAATACAGAATGCAGTAGTCGCTTGGCTATATATATTTAACATCATAAGCAATTCCAGGCTAATCCAATCCAATCCAAGCTAGCGGTGTCGAGCAATCAAGAGCGAGAGAGAGTGAGTTACCTGGAGGTGGCGAGAGCGGGATGGGGGCGGTGGAGGAGAGATAAAGGGCGGATCAGGATCTTGTTTGATATATGATTGGGTCTGGAAGAAGAAAGATTGGTTAGAGAATAAGAAGATGATGAGAACGCCGCCATGGCTGCTGTCGCACCACCTTCCTTTACCACTGGCTGCCGGCTTGTAGTTTCATTTCATTTCATTTGGCGGCTCATCAGCACCCTAGTAATACTATTCTTATCAATAGTTAATATTAATATATCATTATATCTACTTGTAAGAGAGTGAGAGAGAGAGAGGAGGCTAACTAGCTCAAACCTCAAACTAGATTATTTTATTTATTTATTTATTTTACTATTTTGCGTGGAATCTGTATGACTGTATGTATGACTTTCGAATCTTCATTACTCCCTTGACCTTGGGGGCCCCAAAAGAAAATAATGAATTTTTGAATTTATATTTTTTCTGTCCAAAAACTGAAAAAGAAAAGCATAAATAAATTACCAACAGTAGTGTGATTAAAATCGAAAAAATGTCCATTGGATTTAGGGCTACTTATTGGATCGGTTTCGGTTATCCGAACCGAAATTCGCTAATCAAACCGATATATCTAATCCAATAATCAAACCAAACCGATTGGATAATCGGTTATCCGATTAAGATTGGATAATCGGTTTGGTTATTGGATCACCAAAATTATCCAATTCGAAAAAAAATTAAATTTGTATTTAATTATGATTTATTATTATATTTTATTATTATGATTTATTATTTATTATGATTTTGGATACCCAAAATTATCTCACCTCTTATTAGTTATGATTTATTATTATTAATATGACTTAACTAATTAACGTGTATTTAATTAATAATAATAAAATAATAAATCAATAATTATTTAATTTCGGTTATTAAGATATCTCATTCGGTTATCGGTATACCCGATAACCGAAATTATCATCAATCGTTATCCGTCCGATCCAAATATCCAAATTTTCGGTTATTGGATACCAAAACCAAATGGATATCGGTTCGGTTGATTATATCCAAGATCCAATATCCAAATAAGCAGCCCTAATTGGATTTGTAGGAGACTATCATCACATGATCGCATCAACCAACTTTTGGATCTTTCTTTGGTCCTGCTGCACTGCTGTATGTATCTCTCCCATGGCATCATCTATTTGATTATATTACCCCAAACAGGAATAGGCGAATAACCCCTCTCTCTTCTCTCTCTCTCCTTCCAAGTTCCATCCGAATTAATCCTCCTACTCCATAGTTAACTATGGATGATGGGCTTCAAGACTGGGAAGTCCTCCCCCACCAAAATTCCAATTCTGATTCCGAATCGGTTCCCTTGGATGAGATTGATTCCGCAGGCTTCATTCACGCAGATTATTTCTCCTTAGACCATCTCAAACGACACGGCCTCCAGGATTTGGATGACAACAAGTCCGCCGTCTCGGATAATCCTAGCTGGATTGATCCAGGCTTGGAGGAGAATCCAGCTCGCTATCTTAACAAGGAATCCACTGACTTCTGGTCTGATTCCAGCAGCGACAGGTCTGAAGACCGCAACAAGTTTACTGATTTCTTAGTTAGAAATGAAATCGATTTTTACAAAAAACAACTGGCCTTGCAAGGAATTAGGGATGGAAAGGGGGTGGAATTGGATTCTACTGGAATTGGAGCAAAATCTAGTCGAATCGTTGGAAACTCCGAAGAAGATGTCGTGACTGAGTTAGGCAAAGTGCAGGAGGCTGGAAATGACAAGATGCATACGAGAGAGGATGAGATTGATAAGAAAAGTAGTCATGTGGAGTGGTGGAAGATGCCAATGGAGTTTGTGAAATACTTTGTGTTTCGGATGAGTCCAGTATGGACAGTCTCTGTGGCGGCTGCTTTCATGGGGTTTGTGATTTTGGGGCGCAGGTTCTATAAGATGAAGAAGAAGAAAAACAAGACTAGGGGACTGCAGATTAAGGTTGCTGTTGATGATAAGGTCGATCTTTTTCTTCTTTCCTTATTTGTTGACTACTCATTATATAATTTTGTGGAATGTCAGCTTAATTATGCAATAACTACTTTCTTTTGTATAGAATTGAACATCTCTCTGTGGAACCTTGAAAACAGAACAGTACATATCTGATTACAAGCGTATTTGGCTAGTTGAAGGTAGTTACGCAAATGCTAGCCACGCTTGCTTTAGGATAGTTAGCTAGTAAGCTCTAGGATGCATCTACAACATTATACATGTACTCATCCACTAAGACGGTGTTTGGCTAAGCTTATTTAAAGACACGAGCTTATAAGATATTTGAAGAGTTTATAAGCATATGTTTGAAGAGCTTATAAGTTGTCAAAGTGTTTGGATGATTGAGCTTATAAGCTAGAGAAAGAATCGCGAGTTAGAGAGAGAAATCATAGTTAGAGAGAAAAAATTGACGAGAGGTGAAATCGATAGTGTATATGTAGAAAATAACGAACCATAAAAATGTTATTTTGGTAAATTCACTATTACTTAAAAGTTTATGGAAAAATAAGTTAGGGTTGAGCTACTTATTTTTAGGGGAACTTATAAGCTGTTGGAGCTTATTTTCATAGCTTATATAAACTGTTTAGGAGCTTATTTTGCCAAACACTTTGTGTGTGCTTATAAGCTCCTAAACAACTTATAAGTTGTTTTGAAGAGCTTATAAGCTTAGCCAAACGCCCTCTAAGTCTAGAAGATTGATAGCAAAGCTTGCTTTGGATGTTGTTTTTAGTTATTCTGAGTGTGATTGTTGATTTGGGATGGATTCCGGTGCATCATTCCCTCCTCTTCTCTTTTCTGCTCATCACAACAATATCAAACAGTCTTGTCAAGACTGGCAGTTGAGTGGTGTAACTTTTTGTGTTTAGTGTAATGGTTAGATTGAGTTGTAATTATTTGATGAATTTGTTTTACAAGTTGGTTAGGTGCATTTCTTTTTTTTTGTCATTAAATACGTAAATTTTAAAAGCCGTGTTACGGTGGATTTGAACCCGAGACCTTTGACCTCAGGCATTAACCACTCTACCACTAGGTCAACACACGCACACCGGTTAGGTGTATTTCTTTTTTTTTTTTTTTGGGTAATTTAATACAGAAATTTTAAAGGCTGCGTCACGGTGGACTCGAACCCGAGACCTTTGACCTCGGGCATTAACCACTCTACCACTAGGCCAACACACGCACACAAAAAATATGGGTTCAAGTTGGAAAATGGCATATCGTATTTTTTTTTTGTCAATTTAATATAGATATTTTTAAAGACCGCGTCACGGTGGACTTGAACCCGAGACCTTTGATCTCGGATATTAACCACTCTACCACTAGACCAACACATGCACACGGTTAGGTGTATTTCGATGGGTATCAGTGTCATCTAGGAACTAAACATGTGTTTTAATCTGCTACTTAAGAAGCACATCTCATTTATAAAGATGCCTGATCTGGATGGTTTTACTAAACCAAGTGATTGATTGGCTTTATTTTCACACTTTCATGAACCGACTAAGATATTTCTGTTCCATTGGCTATAGCAACCATGTATGCTTTTTAAGAATTCGAATGTTACCCAGTTAAGTTTTATCTTGCTAATTTGGTTATCATAGATAGAATATTCCTGTTGGTATTGTATTAGTGTTGTGCGCAACAGATGTTTTGCTGATTTCATGAATGATACCCAATTATCATATTCCAATTGATTCTACTATGTTCGAAAAGCCTGTGCTCATGAATGAATCCACTGTCCATTTTTACACAAAGACAAAGAAAGAGGCGAGCTGTATTTTGTTTCTTGTTCACAGTGGTACATTAATTTCATGTGTTTGCTTTATATGATTTGTATTGTGCAGAAGGTATCCCAGGTGATGAGCCGTGCAGCTCGTCTGAATGAAGCATTCTCAGTTGTGAAACGTGTACCTGTAATTCGGCCTTCACTGCCTGCTATTGGCGTCACAACCTGGCCTGCGATGACTACAAGATAAGCGGCCTTCACTGCCTGCTATTGGCGTCACAACCTGGCCTGCGATGACTACAAGATAAGCGGAGCTTGTTGCCGGTAAAACAGCTGATGGGAGTGGTATATATTATCAAGTTGAAGACTATGTTTAGTGACCAGTTACAGTGTACAAAGCAAGTACTGTATGTACAATACTAGGTTTCATTGGCAAAGTATGTAATTGGGACTAATCCTATATGTTTTGTTTCTAATTCTATCCCAGGATGTGCTCTTCTGGCCCCATTCTCCAGATTTATACATGTCATTCTAGCTACTTGTGAGCTGTACAAGAGTAATTGTAATTATTATTGTGTCATCATAAGCAGATTTACAGAGATTTATACTTAAAACAAGTGTCGCACCAGTGCAATGCGCAACGAATATTTATACCATTTTTTGGAATTTATGAGAATTTGAATTACATTTTTAATAACACACACAAATTTATATATAGGGAGAAGACTCAAAAGAGAATAAATTAAAATTTGTCATCTTGTATAACTAAAAATCAATCTGGACGGTTCATCTTTATATGATCTACGATTGTAACAAAATGAGGTTAATAAATCATGTGAGGATTTATATGAGGATATCCTCACATGAGGATGCTTGGGATCACATTCAATTGAGAATTAATAGTTTAATAAGTTTAACTAATCATATAAATTTCTAAACATTGTATGATTTAACTTAAGTATGAAATAAAGAGACATCACATGCATTAATAAAAAATTCATATACGAAATAATGTTAACATGAAACATTATCTACAAGCTCAATCAACCAATATACAAATCAAACAATTTATTCTATAACTCATAATTATATTCCTTAACTTATAAAATTAATTATTCAAATACTTCTATAACTTATAAGTTTTTCAAACAAGAAGCTTGACTAAACATCCTCACGATTGATTGTAGATTAAGGGGAAAACATGATTTATAGTTTTGAGAAAATAAGAAATAATTTATTAAAAAAGATAAATTATTTTATTGAAACTTTAAAATGATCATAACGTGCTCTTTTTTTTTACCCATCAAATATCAAATGAACTGTCTTTTCATAATCTTTCAATAAAGATCATGTTACAAATTTTTATCCACAACAAAAATGGGAAAAATTTGCTTTGTGTACATAATGAGAAAAGAAGAAGAAATTGAAAAATTAAACAATTTTCGACAAATAATTGCAATTATTTAGTATTTTTTTGTGAATGAAACAATAATTTGATATTATTAATATTGAGATTTATTCGGCGGTTATATAGGATTCACAGTTTTCTAGCAGTCTGATATTATTATTTTTTTGCGTAATTTCCAATTTTAACTCTTGATTTCAATATATTTACAAACTGTTCTGTTTTTATATTAAAAAATTATTTATTTATATTTATACGGAACATTTCGGAATGAAGCAAGCTTAAATTATCTGGAGCTTTGTTACCATAGTTGGAGAGAGGTTTTCCGTTGGATCCGAATAGTATACCCCAAATTCGCGAAATCGAATTTGTGCTGCCAGAGTTGGACTGAGTCTCTGCTGCATTTGAATTTCACTTGGATGATTCTCTGCTGCATTTGAATTTGATGCTTTGCATCACTGTCATTCCTCACGCGATCTGATCTGAGATTTCCTCAGTTCGTATCGTAGAAGCAACAGGATGACTGAGTCTCAGCTGGATTCAAATCAACCGGTAAAGCCTTCCTCTTTTTCGTTCTTCCCTTGCACGACTTTTTCATCCGCTTAAATGATTAGAGATATCTGCCTAGGTTGAGGTTAATGATGGGCCGAGAAATGTGCTGGATTTGGGAGCATTCGTCGGTGAATTGACTGATGAAGACGATGCGGCCAGGTTTCCTATTCTTCACCTCTTCCTTGTCACTTTCACACTGTAATTTCTTATCTAACATGTTGTATTGCCCTATGTTTACTGTCACAGTGATGAATTCTCACTCGAAGGACTAGAGCAGGAGCTTCAAGACTGTAAAACTGATGATGTATGCCTTCACCCACTCTGCTACTTGATGATCTTTGTGACTCGCCTCTAATTTTTATCCTCTCATTTTCCTTGAAGGTGGTTGCTATGATACTGTCGAAAGGTTCATCATTGCGGGACTACACCAGGGATGTTGAGAACAACCTAAGGGAGATCGAACTCGAGTCTATTGAGGTGCGGGTTCAATACTTCTTCCTCTATTTATCTCAGTCATAGATGGTGATGCTTATTAGTTTCTTGAAGTACTAATTAATCCATCCTAGAAAGTCCTGCCCTTATGAGAGTCTGCTATGCCTTTAACCATTATAGCATCTAAGGAGAAATTATCCACAATGCACTAGGATAGTTCTATATGTATATATTTGGGATTCACATTTGAGCTTTGCTAACTCGTGGCACTTTTTTTCTGGGTCAATGCCAGGACTATATTAAAGAAAGTGACAATCTAGTCTCACTTCATGACCAAATTCATGATTGTGACACTATCCTTTCCCAAATGGAAAAGCTTCTCAGTGGATTTCAGGTACGGCATATTATATCGAAGTATTGAACGGCATATTGTATCGAGCATTTGGTGAATCATTTACTCAGTATTCATATTTTCCTCCTAAGATTTGCAACTGAAAGGTCTTACACTTGTAATGTTATTTACTAGACAGAGATAGGTTCAATTAGTTCCGACATAAAGATTCTTCAAGAGAAGTCTATGGATATGGGGCTCAAGCTGAAGAATCGAAAGGTAATATTATTCATACTGCCATTTTAGAATTTGTGTAATTATTGCGTTGCATGTAATAGTATATCAATAGATCTATTACCCTGTAGTTTCTCTGCATGCTTAAGCGAAAATTTTGGGATCCATTCTTGTTAACCTGTTGGTTTTCCAAGTCTAATTCGTCGAACCATCTTCTCAAATATTCAAATGTCTGAAACTGTTCCAACCATCTTATCTATCTGTCTGGGTTTGAGAAGAATGCAAGGTAATTTACAGTTGATTTTATTTCTCATGTGAAGATCGTTTCTTTACAGGTTTGTTCAGAATGTGTTTACAAGGTTTTGGTAATCCATTTTTCCCTTGTGCTCATATATGATGCCCTGACAAGTGTTTGTTTTACTTGTCAGGCTGCTGAATCGAGATTGGCTAAATTTGTTGAGGAAATAATTGTGCCACCAAGGATGATAGACATAATAGTTGATGGGGAGGTACTTGAGGCTTTTGATGTTTGTTAGTGCCCCCACTATCCTGTTCTCTTACTTTTATTTTTCATCTTCGAAAAATCAAAACAATCTGATTTTGCTGGCTGCATAATGATATATCTTTCCTATTATTTTCTGTCTTGAATGATATATCTTTTCCGTAATGGAAAAGAATTAATATATATACCATGCAGAAAAAAGGAGGAAAGTCTCATAAAATATGGAACCAAAATCTAGCCTCTTCTGTCTTATGCTATAAGGATTTAATCTCAATACTTTGCCTACAAGTTTACTGGTTGATTCTTTTGTATTTAACTTGTTTTAGTTCTATATCTCATGGGAATATGATTTATTGCTCATTTTTAATGAAGTCTTGCTTTGTGGCCATAATTGTTTGGTATACAACTTTGTTTTAACATGTCATGGTTAGTGAACAGTGTTTTGATAACCCCACAGGTGAATGAGGAGTACATGAGTACCCTTGAGACTCTTAGTAAAAAGCTAAAGTTTGTTGAAATTGATACCATGGTGAAAACATCCAAAGCTTTAAATGATGTTCAACCTGAACTAGAAAAGCTTCGTCAAAAAGCAGTTTCAAAGGTATGTTCAAAGTGAATAACCATCAAGTCTTAGAGCAAAGAGGTTAGAGCTTTTCACTTGTACCGTGACATAGTTATCATGGGCTTTGCTTTTCAACCTTTGGTTTCTTTTTTCTTCTTTATGGGATTGGGCTTGTGTGTGTTTGGGGGGGGGGGGGGGGTCTGGTTTTGCTGAATGCCAAGAGAAATCAAGTATTGAATATGTACAAATACACCAACATAATTGAAACTTTCTAGCCCTCCTTGTCGATAACAGTTTTGGTGCTTGATGTTTATGAAAATTGCTGGTCTCTCGAGATATAATAGCGAGCTCTGATGTTCTTTTTTCCCCCTTCTTTACATGGAGTTCTCGATTTTGTAGGTGTTCACGTTGGCGAACAATTGTATCATGCTCTGGCTTTGCTTTACGCTTCTTTCCCCTTTGAGCTGTTATTTCTATCATTAACAAACACGGAAACGTAGTTTCCCTGGCTTTTTAGGTGCATTTATTAGATCATTTTTTCTATTTACTAGAATTCAAATTCATGACATTTGGCAGAGGTTGCTGGTGACAAACAAAGTCTTTGTATGTGTGTCAACCATTTATTTGGACATATTCTCCAGAATATGTGATCAAAATCTAAGCTAATGCCTTGGTCTCATCTCAACAATGACTCCTCAAATGCTGTTCTTCTTAGTATTTTGGATTATCAGTTACACTTAATTCATTTAATTTCCTCTTGAGGTTTCCCAAGTTGGTCTCTAAATACAATAATACATCCTGTGGATCAGATTAGACATTATCTTGTTAATTGTTTTAAATTATAACTGCTGTATTTATGTAATATACAACTGACTAATTTTCCTTTTCCCCTGTCCCTTCTGAAAGGTCTTTGACTTCATGGTTCAGAAACTAAATGCTTTAAGGAAACCCAAGACAAACGTTCAGATTCTTCAGCAAAGTGTTCTTTTGAAATACAAGTAAGATATTCTCTCTTCTTGTTTGTTGAAACTACAATTTAGAATGAGATAACTTGGAGTTGTGCAGCACTAGAAATTGAATTTCATTAAACATGAGTATACTGGCTTTTGTTTTAAGCTTTAACCTTGAATTTAATTTCTCTCAACAGATAGGAAATAATCATCACCGATGTTATTAGCTTGTGAAAGAAATATTTTGTGACAAAAAGGATACTTATGTGGCATTTGCTTCAGTACTATGGACATCTTGGTATCTTGTGTTGGTCATTGACCTTTAATAATTTGACACACTGATGTGATTATGGAAGAATGAATCTCTGCCATATCTGATGACTTTTCAATATGCTGGAATTTAATCTTTGGAATCTTTGTTTATTTTTCTGACTTTTCCGTCATCTATGCAACTTAATAATACTTAAGTCATCACCAGGAGTTATTATGAAAAAAATTCTTTATCTCAGAGATAAACACAGATGAATATGTTTATCATATTTTTTGGAAAACCTGAAAAAGATCAGATTTGCTTTTGGTAATTAAAAAGTACTAGGAAATGCTGCTCACATGGTTGGGTGTAGTAGTAATTTTGTCTTCTTTTGGTAGAATACTAGGCCACGTACTCGTACTTTCATATTGTTAACTTGTGCTGTGTGATCATCCTATTTTCTAACACGAAAACATGCTAGTAGATAGGTAAGTCAATTATCGTATCCACATGGATTAACTAAATGATTCTTTAATATTATCCAAGCAAATAATTTGGTTGATAAGAGTTTTGGGACTTAAAATTTATAATTCAAAGTCAAGTGAATCAGGGTGAATAAAAATATAAATAAAAATCAAATAGACAAATAGACTAACCTTAGGGATGTAATAATTCTACCCAAAGTGTGTGTTTATCATGTTCTCTATTAACCAATTTTTAATCCAGTCAAAGATGAAAGATCACATAAGTAACTATCAATTTCAATTACGACAATTATGGTTGTGGATTACTAATTTACCTATTACTGTTAGTCTCGATGTGGAAATTAGTAACTCCAAATAGATCACAAAGAATATGCTTCCTACGGATGTTCCTATCTCAGCTACGACTCAAGGCTTACCCGTATTGTGCATTCAAGATCGATTGACAATTAAAACTGTTAAGTATTCAATTGGCAACTAGATATGCATTAAAGTTGATCAGAAATTAACACATAAAATTAAGCTCCATGAATCACAAATCGATGACTGGAAGGTAAATAGCAATTAACAGGAATTTCCACACTTGGGATAAAATCATGCAAACCCTAGGATTAGAACAGGAAATTAGCTACATATAGAAATTGAAATAAAAGACGAAATTAAAATAAAAATAGGAATTGTATTGATAAAACCCGTAATGGAGTCTCTGAAGAACAATTGTGGGGTTTGAATCCAAACCCGAGTAAAAAGTTGAAAATCTGAAATCCTTCGGATGAATTGCTCCAATGTCGATTACAATGCGTTGAACGGAAAATAGAGTTGCAAGAATCTAAAGTCTCGAAGTATAATGGCTCAACAGGAGAAGGTGACCATGAAAGCCAGAAGTGGATGCTGATTCTCTCTGAGTGCTAGTGGAGATTGCTGACTTCGGGAGTCCGTGACGTCAATTTAGAAAACAAAGGTTTATTTAGCCTTCCCTTCCTCGACAGTGGGGGGTGGTCTTACCAGAGATAGGAATTGATCCATTTTTTCGATGATCCAACGCGCTAAGGGAGAGAACGAAATTGAGTCCAAAGATACTGCTTTGGACCAAAATTTAGGGTGAGACAAAATGGGCCGGCCCGGGCGGTCTGAAATCTAAAGCTAGAACAAAAACTAAAGAATATGAGTGAAAAATCAGCTAAAAACGAGAATGATGTGCCAATGGATGGTCCTAGTATTTATAGTTGATGGGCCGAAGCCCTAATTCTCGTTAGGCCGTGGCGCCTAGCGGCCGGACTAGCGATCGCTAGGTCGGTCGCTAGCTGTGATACAGAGACATTTTGGGAGATCTTCGCGGCCAGGCTAGCGACCGCTAGGGTGGTCGTTAGCCTCGGTACATAAACTTATGGAGCGAGCTCACGACCTGGCTAGTGACCGTGCTCTTGTTCCTTTTCATCTTTGGTTACTTCTTTGCCTTGTGCATCGATTATCACCTGAAAAGCCTACAAAACACCAAAAATGAATCCCAAGAACAGTATCTTCTCAAAATAGCTAAAAACATAATATCAACTATATAAACGCACTTAAATTGATCTAAATTCATCCTAATATATCATTCTTAAACTAGTAAAAAGTGCGTTTATCACTGTGACAGGTTTTGATATTGTAAATTCATGGTTTTTCTAAGCAATAGTCAACATACAATACAATATTTCAATTTTTTGTCACACATGCAGATATGTGATTTTGTTTCTGAAGGAGCATGGGAAGGAGGTGTATCTTGATGTTCGTGCTGCATATATTGACACCATGAATAAGGTATCATTCACAACGTTTTTTTCATTGATGATTGATTAGTGTAATTGCATCCCAAATACAAGTCACTTGAAGTGATTGAAAGTATCTGATCAATCAATTTTAGCAAGGGGCTCCCCGACTTTTCCTTTACACCCTTTTGTGAACTTGATTGTTATCTTTACTTCTGCTTGGTTAAATATTTAACAATGGACACTTATTGAAAAGCCAACATCATTGAATTGACCATTATGACTTTTTATATGTTTTACTGGTTCTGCAACTTTCAATTATCATGGGCTGGAAAAAATTGGTACGGTAGCTTGTCTGAATACTTTCTTTCATGGCTGCACCATCAGAACATATATATAGATTCTGAGGAATAGAAACTCTTCCTTTAGATTATTTAACTGGCTTCTAGCGGAATTTGCAGTTTGCCTTTTGAGGACCTTACTTCACTGGAAGTTAGCTGCCATGTAAATACTTGCGTATTTTAGCCTTTCTTGGGTTGTTTAGTGTTAGATGTGATCTCTTGCTAAGGCATGAAAATCCCATGACCTCTTTTTTTTTTCCTTTTGTACTAGTTACACATGCTATTGAAGCCATTATTCTTACATATACACGTGATTCTGTTTTGCAGGTCTTAAGTACAAACATCCGAGCTTATATTCAAGCCTTAGAGAAGTTGCAATTAGATATAGCAACATCCAATGATTTGATTGGTATTGACACAAGAAGCACAGGTCTTTTTTTGAGAGGAAGGGAACCATTGAAAAATCGGTCTGCTGTTTTCGCTTTGGGAGAAAGGATAAAGATTCTCAAGGTGTGAATCCGTTATAAATGCTTCAAAACCTGTTATTTCAATGCTCAGTGGTCCTGCCTTGTTAAATTTCATTCTTTTATACATCAATTATATATAAGGTTGACATCCCACAAAATCAAGAATCCATCCTAGTAGAAGGTTGGTGGGCTAGGTATTGGTTATATCTGTTTGAAAAATAAAGTTTTGTTTGAAGAGTAGGGGATAATAATAAGTTATTAATTGGCAAAAAGAGGCAGCTGACAAATTTAATTCTGGAGCCTTTCTTCCTCCAATCCTTCTATTTCCACATCTGAAGATAACAGTATGTATAAGGATGCATTTCGAAAGGCGTTTAAGCCTCGAGCGTTTTCCAATGGCTCACGATCTGTAGCCCCGAGGCATGAATCATAAAACACATCAAAATCATAACTTCAGCTGACGTTGTCAATTCGAGAGAGAGAGAGACTTTTTTTCTTTTAATTTCCTAATTAAAGCCCCCTAAATAGAAAAAATGACTTGAAACCCTAAAACGCAAGGCGTGAACCTCAGATGCGTTTTCCCGGTGCCTAACGCTGAGACTTGCCTCAAGAACGCCTTTTAAAACCAGATCACAGCTCCTAGAGGGAGGCATCTCTATTGGTGTCTCAAATATATCTTTGAATTCTGACAAAAACGCTGCAAAAATCAGTTCTTGAGCTGATGCCGAGCATAGACACCCAAACATAGCTCTTCTTAATTCCCTTTTCATTAGTTTCCGCAGTGAAAATTTGTGATGGATAACTCAGCTTCTAAACCTTGCAATGTGATAACTCTCTTAGAACTGAATTCTCTGCCCTAAAAATTAGCGAGACTTGTCCCAATTATCTCAATTAAACAGAAAACCACCATGTTGTTTCTACTTTGTATAAGGTTCCACATGTAGTTCTAGCTATGCTGTGGTCTAGTGCTGTCACAGCAACCCTCTGCATTCATCAAAGAAGCTGATGTCATACTTTCTTGATGTGCATTTTGCTTCTTGTCTCGTTTCTTTACAGGAAATTGATGAATCTGCTTTGATTCCACATATAGCTGAAGCCAGTTCTAAAAAGTATCCTTATGAAGTCCTTTTTAGGAGCTTGCAAAAGTTGCTAATGGATACTGCTACTTCTGAGTACGAGCAGTATTTTCTTGGATCTCATTTGAATTTCACATGTACTCTTCTACCATATGCTGAATTTGTCTGGTGTCATATTTCAGATATCTATTCTGCGATGAATTCTTTGAAGAAGAATCAATGTTTTATGACATATTTGCAGGTATATGAAATTTGGTATCGATGTCAAGTTTACCTCCTAACCATTATCCCATACGTTCTTGACACACCTCATTTGCTAAACTTTTAGGTCCTTTCTTAGTAATTGACGAACACCTGAATACAATTCTTCCTAACTGTTTCGATGCAATTGGTCTGATGCTCATGATTCGAATTATATACCAGCACCAGGTAAGAGATGAAGTGATTGGACCTTCTTATTTAAGTTCTTTCTTCAAGTTCTGCAGTATCGCCTTGATGGTGTCATCTTCTCCATCCTCACTATAATCCCTTTAATTTCATGATTCAGGTTTCAGCTAAAATAAAATTTTATTTACTCGTTGCTTTTGCCTTTGTGGCAGTTTATAAGTATTCTACTGGATGTGATTTATTTTCCTTCCTATGGTGATTAATTGCTTTTAATGAAGAATCAAGGTCATATTTTTAATGATCAAGTGCTTGGCAGCGATCCAGATTTTTTTTTGCTGATTGAGTTGCCATCACTTGGTTCTTATAATCTTATATTCAGAGGGTTAGTATAACCATAACTCCTCTAAATAACCATGTTTTCAGTTTCAGACACACAACTTATTATTGCAACAGTAAAATAAGCCTTTTATTTGGCCTTCTGCTTGTTTGCTAGTCTCTTTCTTGTAATAATTATCCCTGGAGCATGTATCTTGTAATAAATGTATGGTCTTACACTTACTGCAGTGGGTCTATTTGCATCTGTGTTTTCCACCCTCATTCACCTCCCCCACTCTTTCCCGATTCGTGTAATAAATGGGGCTATGAGTTACAACTGCTTCCATGAAGCATGTCATCTGCTTTATTCTCGAGGTCTATCTGGAAAAGATCGAGTATCCATATCTATGCTTCCGTAAAGTCCATCTTTTTATTCTGCATTCTTGAGGTCATATAATGTGAATTGCTTATATTGTTTTTTCTCAGCTTATAATGTCTCGGAGGCGAATACCATGTCTCGATTCATACTTGGATAAGGTACGTGTCATCAGTTCTGCTAAGTGAACATATGGCATGACCACTGCATGATGGATCTAATTGTTTTATCATCCTGCATCTGCCCGGTTTTGTGCTTATACCTTGCTAGCAGATGGGTTTCTGATGTGTCTGTGTGAGTGTGTATTTCCTTCCAGTTGTCATAAACTATTCAACCTAGCCCTCGGTTAGTTGCTCACGGAGCAGGTACGGGTTTTGTGTTGAGTGAATACCTTGAACCTTTTGAAGAAAATTGTAACTCTTTTCTGGACGGTGAGCTCTGTTGAGTTAGAGTGGAATGATGATTGAAGTGGGAGCATTAGTAACTTCTCCAACCACACTTGAGTATGATATGACCTTATGTTTGTCGTATGTCTTAAATATGCAACTAGAGGCCCCAATGTGTGACAATATAAAGTGATGGAGACATTAATTACTTATAAGCTTATTGTTTGACTATATGTATGTGTTTCTCTATTCCTAAAGTGCTGTAGGCTCTAAACTGATCTTATTTTGGTCCAAACCTTGAATAATCATTTGGCGTAAGTCACCAACGGCAATTTCTTAAAATATTTGGTAGTTACTCTGAGTGAATCTACCAGAAACTGTTTTGGTGCATATAAACTTAGATAATTATGTTGCACGAAATATTAAACTCATTCTGGAATGAATGCAAGCAGGTCAATATTTCTCTATGGCCACGGTTTAAGATGGTGTTTGACATGCACGTCAACAGCCTACGAAATGCCAATGTCCGGAGTTTATGGGAAGATGATGTGCATCCACATTATGTCATGAGACGCTATGCAGAATTTACGGCTTCACTAATTCAACTTAATGTGGATTATGGAGATGGTCAGGTTAGAAATACAAGATTTCTCTTCCAGTCATTGCTAATGGACAATTGACTATTAGACCTGCAATGTCATTCTTTATGTATGTAGAACTGGCTAAATTATTGCAGCTAGAGCTCAACTTGGAAAGACTGCGAATGTCGGTGGATGATTTGCTTGTCAAGCTTGCCAAATTGTTCAATAAACCAAAGTCACAGACTGTGTTTTTGATAAACAACTACGACATGACAATTGCTGTACTGAAGGTACATTCTAATTGGGGAATCCAGGAACTTTTAGCAGATTAATTTGAGCTGCATGTTTGCCAAATTAAATGCACAAGTCAACCCCTTCCCCAGCCCCAAAAAGAAAAAGAGTCATGGCTGTATGATAACCATATACATCCTAACCTTATAGGACATGCACATGTGCCCATAAAAGAGAACTCCATATTTTATTTTAGTAATCAGCCACCTGCTTTTTCTAATGCCTACCATGATATTTCAGGAAGCTGGTCCTGATGGTGGAAAAATTCAAATGCACTTTGAAGAGTTGCTGAAGAGCAATACAGCCATTTATGTGGTAGTCTTGACAGTTTCAGCTCATTTAATCTGCTGTTCACTAATGTTTCAAGAAAATTGCTTTTGCCTTCTCCAATTGAACCTGCCATGTCATTAAGTAGCAACTTATTGGGGAAATAAATAGATGCCAATTGAGGCGACAAGGATTGCAAAATCACGTGTAGTAGTAGACTTTATATGGTTAATTGAGGTCATGGAAAACTTTATATGCTTAGACTGTTAGAACCCAGATAAGATATGTCTGGTTGAATGCTGCTTTGCCTAACCTGAGTATTGTAATGAACTTTTATTGCAGGAGGAACTACTTGCAGAACACTTCCATGACCTAATCAAGTTTGTAAAGATGAGAGCTTGTATGTCTGGCTACATATTTTCATAGTATAGTTTGTCTTTCTGGGATATTCGTCTGATTTATCCATGTATTGTCAGCTGAGGACCCAAGTTCTGGATCAGAGCGGCCAATTACTGTGAGTGAAGTTGAAAGTATCGTGAAGGACTTCGGGAGCAGATGGAAAGCTGCAATAGAGCTGATGCACAATGATGTCATTACTTCCTTTAGCAACTTTTTATGTGGTATGGAAATTCTGAGAGCTGCTTTGACTCAGTTACTGCTTTACTACACCAGGCTTTCAGATTGCATGAAGAAAATTGCTGGTGGATCCGCGTTGAACAAGGATTTGGTTTCCATATCTTCAATAATGTATGAGATTAGGAAATACTCGAGAACATTTTAAGGTTTCACATCCTTTTTCTTGAGATGCTCGTTTCTGTAATCTTTTCACACTTTCTAAAAGCTGCTGTTTGTTTGTGCAATATACTTGTAAAGAGTTTAATACACAACCATATTAAAGAAGCAAGTGCTGCATTACTATTTGCTATTAGCTCGGTTGCATCATAGTGTTGTATCAACACGAACAAAATCATGTTATCTTCATGGTTGTTTTGCTTTTGTGTTGTATCCTTGTTTGCAAATAGTGCATATTTTAATGGATTGTTTTTGTGTTTGGTTTTATCTGTAGATCAAACTATTGAGATTTTTATTCAATAGCAAACTATTTTTCCCCCATTCATATATTAATGAGACGAGATTTACACAGATAGAGAATTAAGATGATAATTCTTGAAGGAGGAGAAAGAGGTAAAGCACAACATATCATACTGAAATCGATGAGTCGACTCGAATAGATTGAAAAATAAGGAACTCAAATTTTTTTAGCCCAAATGGCTTGAATAGAAAATTGTCTAAGCCTCGAATATTAAGTCGGTTGGCCCAGTTAAAATCAAAATTTTCTTATTACTTGTGGTCAAATTTCATTATTTTGCTTTTGAATTTGATAACAAAGTTTTATGCTTGTGGAATGTATTTTGGTTTCCTCCAATGCTTAATAAAAACTGTGACATGAAAATTAAAGAAATATAATCACTTAGGTCAAATGCATGCGTCCAAATCTTACCTCTTATTAGTTATAAGTGATAATATAAGTTATTGTTGAAATGACATTTATTTTTGTATTTAATATGGAGTTTAATATCTTGATTGAGAAAATATGATCTATTTTTTGTTGCAAAAATATGATAATTAAGAAAATTCAAACAAATTAAATTTTTATAGTTTGAAAAATTTAGGGTTGAGATTGAAAATTTATAGTCCTAAAAAAATTCAACATAAAAAAATAGCCCGAAGACATCAAATGATAGGGAATAAGGTGTCAGCCTAAGTAATTGGGCTCTGATATTTGTAATGTGGGTCTAATTTGAATATTGCAAGCCCAGCCCATTAATAAGAGAAGAGAAGAGGCTCTCTCGGCTCAACTCCTCCCCAAATGATATCACCTCCCTCCGACGTAGTCAGCGTGCTACCTTAGCTCTGCCAGTTGTTGGTCGGAACACAGTTATTAGATGTAAATGGGTTTCTTAGGGATTCCACCTCCTCCTCAACTCTGTTGATTAATCGAGATTAGTCAAAAGAAATTGTTTATAGGGCTGAATTTTCAGGCGGAGCAAAATGTCATCTAGGTTGATGAAAAAGGTGCTTAATGAACAATCAGTGGCACAGCAACAGCAGCAGCAGCTCGACAGCGATGATGATTCTGAGTCGCCTCAATCTTCCGCCCCTGCTCGAAATCTGTTTAGCCTTCTTGAAGATGACGACGACCATGATATTGGAACCAACAGCCACGACGACCAGGACCAGGTCTGCTCTCTATCCACACTAATCCCTAAATATGCAAAAATTTACCTTTTTAGCCTCTTCTTCGTAATTATATAGATAGGATAAGTTTCTTCCAGCATATAGTTACTGATATTGGACGATCATGCACTTTCTGAGCCTTGTAGCAATTTTCTTTTTGTGCTTATCTTGACAACTACTGCTTTAACTGATAAAAGTTTATCTACAAAATCAGCTTTTCAATAAAGTATCGGTGTTCATCTGAAACTTGCTATCATGTTGTGATGGGTTGTTGGCAGCAGGAAAAAGGCAAAGATGCTGATGAGACTTCAGATGGTGATATTGCTGGCGACCATCCGTCATCAGAAAGGACTGCCTTTAACGCAGTTCATACTCGAAATGTCAAATCAAAGAAAAAGAAAAAGAAGAAAAAGAACTCAAACTCAAATAGGGAAGATTTATCTCTAGTTAATGATAAGTTAGACTACTTAAGTTTGATAGCTAGCTCTCCCGCTCATCAAGAGACTTCTTATCCTGCTAAGAAGTTGCTAAACGCAGATGGTGATGCCAAGTTGCCTCGGAAACAGTTAAAGACTTCTGTACTAGAAGTTGATCCCAAGTTTCTCAGTGCAGAAAATGAACTGCGAAGAATATTTGGTTCTAGAGTGGTGAAGTCGCATGAACGAAATTCATCTTTTGCAAATCCTAGGCTGATGCGTGGTGGTCGACGAGGGAGTCATAATCTCAAAAAGACTATCATAATATCTCCATCTCAACATTGGCCGCGCTGGGATGGCTCTCTAACAATGGAACTACTGAAAACTCTAGAGGGTGTCCACTATTTCCGGTAAGTTAAGCTCCATGCTTTTAAGGTCAGCAATTTCTTTTCTCTAAAGCTATGGAGGATATGATAATTTTGTAGTCTCACAGATGTTTGTGAACTGTGGATCAAATTGTATACTTATTTGAATGCATACAAATGACTAACACAAAATGTACTTATATAAGTCGCCAATCCCTGGACTATGTAATGTACTTTATCCGTTGGGTGACGGGCGAGCATTTTATCAGAGGTTTCTAATCTACCCTTGTGTGATTCCTGTTGAAGCATAGAGTAATATTTGCTAGGGAAAAAACAAAATAAATAAAATAAAGCTCTCATTTGATAAATAAGCCCCATTTAACAATTAGTATAGTGTGTACAAATTAATCAAAGAAAGAAAATTTTGTTTTGCACTTAACCAATAGGTTTTGACTTCTGAGGTGTTTTATTTATTTTAATATCATTTTCACATACCTTCCAACCACTTTCAAGGTTCAAATTCTTCAAGACTCCTGCAACATTTACATTTTAGTTGCATGCTATACTTAATTAATGCTTCTATTTCTTAAGAGGGGAAGGGGGAAAGGGATATGACGATGTAGGATGATTAAGAGTTCTTGGAGTGTGAGGTACATAAAAAGGAATGTATGTGATTGACATATATTTGCAAGTGCTGGTTTCATGTTCATGTTATGAAACTTAAAATTAAATTTTATAACAAGCTTTGGTTCTTATGGATTGTGCTATCCTTAATCAGTTTGCATTGTTATATGTATTTTAGATACACACATTCATCATCATATGCCCAAGCTCAGAGAGCTTTTGAATCTGCCAAGGAAAATCACGATCTTAATGGTATTGCAAGCATTCTGTTGAATCATCCTTATCATATAGACTCATTAACAACATTAGCGGACTACTTCAAATTCACGGGTGAACACCAGATGTCAGCTGATGCTACTGCGAAGTGTCTGTACGCTATGGAATGTGCATGGCATCCACTATTCACTCCATCGCGGAACTGCCAATTAAAGTACATTCATGATACAAACAAGCCACTCTTCTCAGCACTTTTTACTCATATGAAAAACATGGATAGGCGTGGTTGCCACAGATCTGCCCTCGAAATATGTAAGCTCTTGCTTTCTCTAGATTCAAGCGATCCAGTGGGTGCTATGTTCTGCATTGATTACTATGCTTTGAGAGCTGAGGAATATGGTTGGTTGGAACAGTTTGCAGAAGAATATAAATCTGACAATTCCATTTGGCTATTTCCTAATCTTTCATATTCCCTTGCAATTTGCCGGTTTTACCTTGAGGGCAATGAAGTTTTGGATGGTACTGTTGAAAAAGCTACTTCATTTGAACTGATGAGGCAGGCTTTGATGCTCCATCCATCAGTATTGAAGAAGTTGGTAGTGAAGGTACCTTTAAACGACCGGAAGTGGGCCAGTGTAGTGAAGCATAATTTCTTTGGATCTGAAGAAACAGGAAGCCCATCTCTGGATCACTTGATTTCCATATATATTGAGAAGAGCTACATAATATGGAGACTACCTGATCTGCAGAAGCTTTTATATGACTCGGCAATATCATTGCTGGACCAGAAAGAAAGTGATGTCCATGACTGGGCTTGTGTGAGGAAAGAGGCTTTCTCATTGGAGAAGAATGAGTGAGCACCGAGCCATTCATTTCTTTCTTTCATTCATTTTGCTGCAGCTTTACTAATTAAAATATTTACTCGGCCTTTGCTTTGCTAGGTATTCTCATTTGTTGGTTTCGGAATTCTCTGATTCGGTGCCAACAATGCCACCTGAAAACTTGCAGGACTTTATAGTCGACCAAAGGGGTGGGAATGGGATTGAGCTCCCTCAACAGATTCCTGAAAACCATGCGCTTCGTGATGTTGCTAACAGAAGTCCACTTGCTGCACTATTTGAGTCGATCCTACCATGGATAAATTATGGAACTGGAGACGGAGAGGATGAGAATCATCTCCCTGAGCCAGCCGACGAGGATTAGTTTTGATTTTCTGCAATGTAAAAGTAGGAATAAGGAAGGTCAGTTTTTGCATTTGAAAACCGATGTTTGTATGAAGCTGGGTGTCAATATGGTTTGAAAGCTTTAGAGGTTTTTTTTGGTCACTCTCTCTCAATTTGAAGGAGTTTATGTTCTCTTTTTCATGAGAGATTTAAGTTCAAAATCTTATACACCTTGAATTTCATGAAAATATTTTATTGGTGAAGTCGGATTGAGGAATTTCTTCGGCTGCAATGGAGGGGATTAGTATCTTGGTGCAAACGGAAAATGATGAATTATGATGTTAGATAATTGTGAGGCCATTAAGCAAGATTTTTATATTAGTAACTATAATACGCAAATGACAATAAAATGTTGTAATCCAATTCAAGTATCTCTTTTTGACAAAAACTTTTGAGTCGTAAAATCATTTCACAAAAATTTCGTATAAAAAATGAATTGATACAGGCTCCCTCAGAAAGAAACTAACAAGAGGAAAAAGTAACTTGAGAAATATAAAATAAAATAATATTTCACGAAATTTGTTTATAGATTTCAGTGGCATGTGTTTTAATAAATTATAATTGACGTAGAGAAGTGGAAAAGGGGGTCCATAATTATAAAGACTATTTGATAAAAAATAAGTATATTAATGTTAATTGAAATTAGAAAAGTGAGTCATAACAGATTTTTTTGTAAATAAATAGATAGTATAGAAGGTAAAAGTTATGATAGTTATATGAGAGTTCATAAGAGAAAAGTCAACGTCTTTATGGATGATCTAAAGAAAAAATAACTAAATGAATTTTGTAGACATACAAATAGGATCTATAGTACTAAATTAATCATTTTTCCCTCTCAAAACAAAACTTAGAAAAGAAACCCCACGTCGGAAAAGCGAAAAATAACTTCTTTTTTTAGTTGACCATTTGGGTTAGCGTTGAATAGATACTAAACAGTAAATCGATGTGGTGAAGGCCAGGTAAATATTGCGAAGATATAGGTGAAGCCAAAATCATTTCAGTTGATGTTAGAAAATACAAAATAAAAGCAGGCGGCGAGGCGTAGTTGACGGATGAACAACGCTCTTTTCCGGATTCCTTCATTTACCAATAGCTGTTCCGCTTTGCCCATCCGCCATTTCTTGCTATGAGGTATGTATCGCTTCTTAATTTGTCTTTTTTTATAATAGTAATGATGATTCATCGTGAAACCGGATAAATTTTAAACCAGGTAATTCCGAAAGAAACAGGGGTAAATGCATCCATTTAGTGCTCAACAATGAAAATTATTGCAGAACGGGATTTTGATTTGCTATGTGTGATGAAATGTAGCTGGTGGGACATTCTCATGTACATATTAGTTTTTTCTTGTATGTAGATGGAAGATGATAGGAAAACCTACACTGTTGACGATGCCCTTGCTGCATTGGGTTTTGGAAAATTCCAATCCTTCATTCTCATCTACGCTGGCATGGGCTGGGTTTCTGAAGCCATGGAAATGATGCTGCTCTCTTTTGTTGGACCAGCTGTTCAATCTCTTTGGGATCTTTCTTCTCAACAAGAGAGCTTGATAACTAGCGTTGTCTTTGCTGGCATGCTGCTTGGCGCCTACTCCTGGGGTGTTGTTTCAGATATCTATGGAAGGAGGTAATAGCCAACACATACCTATAACTCGAATTCTATCAATTTCTGCTCATTATTCGTAAAACTACCAATTTTATCAACATTCTGGTAAAATATTTATGTTTCAATAGATGATCCATATAACTGAACCTACACAGTGAGATAAAGGCTTAGTTGTTTTTACCATTGTTGTTTTCTATTTGTAAAAATGGTCTATTATGTAATCTATGCTGCATATGATTCCCCCTCAAAAAGAAAAAGGATCTGGACTGGTTCTGAATAGATACGAACTGAAATTCCAATAAACATATTGCATCAAATAATTTACTTAATAGTGAGAGAAATGAAAAATTCCCCTTGCACTTGCGAAGGACATATTATATGCCTCTATTTGCGGTATTTTTGGCCCATAACGTAGATATAGCTTAAGGGCCCAATCAAGAAGCGAATCAAATAGAGCAGAAGAGAGTTCAGAAATTTATTTCCAATAGCCAAATTAAGTTACAAAACCAGTAAGAAACCCTTCAGGGAAATGCACCCTGCCCAGCAAATATGCCAGTAACAAATCAAAAATGGTGACTCATTGCGGGTCCAATGCTTAAATATTAGCACTTCACAACAGATTAGTCTAACCTTCCATGGACTTAAGCATGCTCATGGATGTCCTCATCAGCTTCCCCTCCTTGCAAAGATTCGTCCATGAATCAGCATTCTCACCTACATCAAAATGAGACAAATAAGTAACATTAAAAGTGGCACTCACATTTCCATACTCACTGGACAAGTAATCTTATTGGCATTATTATCTATTCATTCCAAAACTTGGAAAGAACCATCTCCTCTAGGCATGAGTTTAGACTTCTGTTGAGATGGGTATCTTTCTTTGCTCATATGGATCCAAACCCAATCCCCCAGTACGAAGACTATCCTCTTGTGCCCTTGTTGATTCGGTTAGCCACTTGTTCATTCCATTTGGCTATCGATTGGCCAACTCTTTCATGCATTCTCTTTACCAACAGATCATCGCCATTCAGCTTCCCAATTAGTTTCATATTTTGGGGACTATCAAACCCCAACGAAGTCACTCGTGACAATTGCGTAACTCATCTTGAGGTTCATCATATTCCCAGGTTCCGCTTTCTGCATTTCTTCTAATACATTGTCTGGAGACGAGTCTTCATCCGGCTTAGCCTCAATAACTCACACAGACATGTTTGCACGCCAATGCCCAGGAGCAATTTTTCATCACAAGGGAAGCAGTCCCCCTTAGTTTTCTTTTCCAGATACTTCTTATGAGAACTCTCATGAGTAGGCGGCGCTTGGGTTGATTAACGTACGAACGCTGAGAGCTATTGGAGCGAGATACAGACTTCAGCCGATTCCCATTCAATGCCACAGTAGGCAGCGGACTCCTTGAGATTCCAGATACTTCTTGCTATCACTGACCTAACCTCTGTCTATATACATTTAATGTTGGTCGGGGCTACAACTATTTTCATACCCCCTGATTGCTCATAACTCCCTTTCTATCTCGCCATTCCAAAAAATCTTTCGCCTCCCGAGATTGTCATTTACAACCTTAGGTCATCTTAAAATCTATGAACGAATGTTCCTAGACAATGATGTTCTGCAAGGACAGAAACTTGAACCAATGAGAAAGAAACAAATCAACTTAATCACTTACATCTCCTGTCTGGTGACTACACATCAAAGCTTCAAAGTGTTCACCTTGTCCATATCTCTGCAGGAGCTCAAGTTTCAAGTGAGGCCATGAAAAGTTGGGAAGCCTTGTTTGAGTCCACTCAAGACAATGTAAGACACCTTTCTTCATAGCCACCAGGGTCATGTCGGTTATGCCAGATTCGGGCATAGTCTCTTCTCTCGAAATCCATGCCTCTGGGCTGCTCCCATCAAAGGCCGGTAGGATGAGGTGGCTCACTTCCATGAGCACCTCATGGGCAACGGTAGTTGCTGCCCTAACCGCTGTTGGGATATTGAGCGCAACTGCTGCATCAATTTTTACACGCTGTAGAGGCTTCATCAACTGCATCCTGGCCATCAGGAACTTGCGGCGCTGAACGTGATGCCTAGGCAGCGTCAAGCACCTCCTCAGTAGAACTCCCTTGTTGCAAGCAATAGCAGACAACGGTGAAGCCATGCTATCAAGTTTAGCCTCCCTGTCATGCGACCAATAATCACCTCATGCCATTTCTCTAACTTCTCAACTCCATACTCCGTCTCCATTCAAATGCATGAAGGGATTTGCACATGTATTAATCTGGCAGGTCATACCAAATTGTTAGATTAAAAGGAACAATGACAATGGGAACAAGAAGTTTATGAATGAGGAAAACATGAATGTATTGATTGGAATGAATAAAGAAAATCTCTTTCCTGCCCAAGCGCAAGCGCCTTTCTTAATTCCCCTGTTATCGGGCAAGAACTGCTTAATTCTCCCTAGAGAGCCATGCAAGAGCTGGCAGCTCTAAAATAACTAAACAGTGAAAAATAGCTTAAAGTGAAACGGAAAACAATAACTATATCCCAAAGGGGCAATGCTAAGCCTTGCATACACTAGACTGTAGACATGGTCCTTAACATGATCCTGCATTTGAGTACGAGCCAGCTTGTCTTAGAACATGTAGTTTGGTGCTTCTTCTTTCTTGGATTGAACTTAATTTGTTTTGCTTCTTTTAATAAGATTTTGTCCATCCAATTGTTCATGTAGGAAAGGCTTTCTCATCACAGCAATTATTACGTCTGGAGCTGGTTTTCTAAGTGCATTTTCCCCAAATCTCACTGTGCTGATCATTTTCCGTGGTTTAGTTGGTATTGGCTTGGGCGGCGGTCCTGTGCTTTCATCCTGGTTTCTGGAGTTTATTCCTGCTCCACAGAGAGGTGCTTGGATGGTGATATTTTCATCCTTCTGGACGCTTGGAACAGTTCTTGAAGCTTCTATAGCCTGGGTATGCCACGATAGCTCCATACATTTCACGTTAAATTCTTGAAATCTGCTGGGTGTGCATGTATTGGCCTAGTGGTAGAGTGGTTAATGACTAAGGCTGAGGCCAACGGACTCAGGTTTGAGTCGACTATCATGCGGTCTTTCAATTTTATTTATCTTGAAATCTGCTGGTAGTTTGCTTTACAATCTTATGTTATGTATTATTCCGAAGATTTCTTAAATATTCTATTTTGAGTCATAAATTTGGAATGTGAAGCGTTATAGGTTTCTTGAGAATGACAATCTTTGTTATTGTAGTCCTATACCAATGGATCTGTTCTTCATTGTTCATTGTCTACAGAGGCCACTCTAATGTCCTTCCTGTAACTATAAAGGGTTGTTTATATTAATATTATTATATTTATATGTTTATAGTTTGTCATGCCAAGATTGGGTTGGAGGTGGCTGCTTGCACTGTCTGCTCTTCCTTCCTCACTGTTGCTTATATTATATAGAGTGACACCTGAGTCACCCAGATATCTGTGCATGGTGGGAAGAAAAAGTGATGCACTGGCTGTTTTGGAGAAAATCGCAGCAGTAAACAGGAGAAAACTTCCTTCAGGTATCCTTGTTACGGACAACCACATTGAGCTAGAAGAAAAGTCTCCAGAAGACACAAAATTGATACCATCAAGCAAAAATGACCTCAATCCTGAGCATGTAGGTTCTCATAAGAGTGGCATCTCATTGCTGATGATGCTTCTTTCACCGGAACTGGTTAGATCAACTGTACTTTTATGGATGGTATTTTTCGGGAATGCATTCGCTTATTATGGGCTCGTTCTGCTGACAACAGAGTTGAATAACAATCATAACAGATGCGAACAGAAAGAGTTACGGTCTGGTAGTCACCAGGAAGTTAATTATAGAGATGTTTTTATTACCAGTTTTGCAGGTAAAATATATATCTTTTCTTGTTTAGTTACCTTAGGACATTATGACTATGATTTGTATCTCTGAGATTGATGATGAATCATTATTTCCTGGAAGAATGCTAACTTTCATTCATATTATTTGCTTCAAGAGTTTCCTGGACTTCTCTTATCAGCCGCAACAGTTGACAAACTTGGCCGTAAGATCTCCATGGCAGCAATGTTCTTCCTCTGCTTCATTTTTCTGATTCCTTTGGTAGTGGAACAGCCTCAGAGCTTAACAACAGCTCTTCTCTTTGGGGCTCGAGTTTGCATTACAGGAACCTTCACAATTGTGTATATATATGCCCCTGAGGTGAGCCGTTGCCTTTTCTCTTTGCAATTAATTATGCGTTAAGTCTTGATCCCATAGTCCATCTTCACATTTTCAATTTATTTTGCATAAACTGCAGTTATATCCAACATCAGTGAGGACTACTGGGGTTGGAGTGGCAAGCTCTGTGGGCAGAATTGGTGGGATGGTATGCCCTCTGGTTGCAGTTGGTCTGATTCATGGATGTAAACAGAGTATAGCGGTGTTTCTATTTGAGAGCATTATTTTTGTATCAGGTATATGTGTTTGCCTTTTACCATTTGAAACAAAGGGTCTTGAATTGAGCAATAATTTATCATCTTCCAAGCATAATCACCTTGATGTAAGCTTATAGTTACCCTTTCCTGCCAATATTGTTTTGATGAGTACAACATCTTCATTCCAACTGAAATCTTCGGGAGAAAGGGGATTAATTACATCCCATTCATAGGGATTTTCATATACTGTATTTATTCAGGCAGTTTCAAAATATGAGAGAATGTGCAAGGAGTTAGTTGTTAACTGGATTCTAGTTTGTGTGTATAATAGTGATATTTGCAGTTACAAGGCACACACACACACATATATATATATATATATATGATGTGTAAAAGGCCTACTTGTATTCTACAGGCAGCTTTAGGATGAAATAATATGTAGCTACGCATAATAATCTTTTCCTATTTGTGTCGAATTTGTATGTGATAGTGGTAAGCAGGTTTAGCATTTTCCATGGCTTTTTGCACAACACAATCTCTTAACTCTTACATATTACAAGCCTAAAACTACACATGAAAAGATGAGGAAGAAATGAATAGGACGAGTTGCAAATCTTGGTTAGAGAAGAAACTAATGCTCTCGAATGACTACCGTTTTTGGATACAAGTCACTCTATATATATGTACCGTAAATTCGATCTTATCTAAATGAAGAATACTAGTGCTACACCTAATGAATATCTTTTTCTTGATCTTATCAAAAGGGAGAATATTAATGCTACACTATTGTAGTGAATATCTTTTTCTTGATCTTAAACGACAAATTTCCAATCTACATTTGAATGAGTATCATCATTGTCTTTCATCCTTAAAAAGGCGATTACAATCTATGCAGAATGCTAATATAAAATGGTTGCTAATTCTCTCTCTCTGTAGTCGCATGAGCAAACCCAAAAGAAAAGGATAGAGTGGAAGAGGGAATAAGGAAAAAAAATGAGAAAAAGATAAATTAGAAAGCGAGGTGGAAGAAGCAAATTCCAGTCTTTGTGAAAATCAAGGAGCACGCAAATATTATATTATTATTAATTATTATCTACAAATTATAATATGGTAGGATTGAATTGCTCCTCAAAGAGATCCAGCAGTAAACTAGAGGGGCTGAGGGAGAGGCCCATCTCTATCACCATGAGCCATCCACAAATAATCGTTTAGCAAAGAAACAAAGGGTGATTATTGTACTTATTTTTGTTGTCATTGATCTCAGATATAGCGTCCACAACAAATGGCAGACATGGGTTGATTGCGATTGGAATTCCATAAACATATATGAATTTGATGATGTGGGAAGAAGAATTCAAATTCAGTGCGAAAATGGATGGGTACGGTCCCTATGGTTGGACATGGACCCTCTCCGTCATACTCTTCATCTCCGTTTGTCGTTTCCTCTCCATCCGCCGCTGTCCCCGACCACCAAAATCTTCTTCATCTTTTCCCGCCGCCGCCGCCGCACCCCTCCGGTAACTGCTCTGTCCATTGCCGTGTGTGAATGAATTCCTTTCTCCCGGAAAATGGAAAATTCACATCTTTATTTGTTGTTGTTGTGTTCATCTCAGCACTCCGCCAATCATCCTTGATTCGGATTTGAAGAATCTCATGGACGAGCTCGATGAGAAGAAAAGTAACATCTGGGAAAACATCATCGACAAAAGTTGTAATTCTGTTTCCTACAGGGCCAAGTGCTGTAAACCCAAGGTTTATTTTTATGTGCATTTTTTCCCCTTTCTTTTAGTTTATTTCGATTATTGAATTTAATTTGGGGGTTGCAATGCAGGATGGAGTTGGAGGGTTGAAGTATCTGAGTGTAACGACATTTGAGGATTGCTGTGTGGATGTGGTGCTTGATTTTTACATGGACTGTGATTATAGGATGCAGTGGGACAAGACGGTGGCTCAGCATCAACAGTTGCAGCTGGATCAAGCCTCTGCCACTGAATTTGGTCGCACCATCAAGAAATTTTCCTCCTTGTTGACTCCCAGAGAGTATATTCTCGCTTGGAAACTATGGCGAGGATCCGATGGCTCTTTCTACTGCTTTAGTAAGGTGAGGTGTATGGCATTTCTCTTTTGTTTTCTGATTTCTCCTATCTGTGTGTGATGTACATGTTCTTCAATTCGACTGCCCTCTTGCGTTTGTCAATCAGATAAGGAATTTGTTTCCACTTGACATACTCTTTTGTTTGTTAGATTGCATTTAGTTCAGAATTGGATACAATTCTTATATGCCTGCTACTGTGGCTCTTTGAAAGGTGGTTGTCTTAATAGTATCATTCGTTGCCTTTTCTTCTTCATAGAGAAGCACTGATGCTGAAACGTTCGTTAATTTAACCATGTATATATTATTTGGGTGTGCACCTCTCTGTGTCTTATCATCCAACTACATGGATTTCTCTACGCACTATAGAAGTATCCTAATGGCTTAAGTGAAGTGAGTATTTGATTGATATTTAGTTGCGGTGTCCAGATCTTTTTTATACTTTGATTTCTTGACAGATAGGAATTGTACTTAGTTACCAATTATATACTTGCTTGAGTTAGTTTCCAACTTTTTGGTTCAAACTTGTCACTGATCTGCTGCCCTATTTGGTTGATGACCACAATAAGGAATGTGAGCATCCTCTGGCCCCAAAAGATAGAAGATATGTAAGAGTTGCAGTTTTCAGATCTGGCTGGAGAATCAGGAAAGGTAAGAGAGATGTATTATTGTGTTATACTCCCTCTGTCCCATTTAAAATGTCTCACTTTCCTTTTTGGGTTGTCCCATTACAAATGTCTCATTCCATTTTAGGAAATAATTATCCCTTCAAAAAGTGTGGGCCCTACCCAATTTTTAACACTTTAACTACTTTATACTTTTTTCCTAAATACCCGTGCTCAAAAGAAATGGGACACTTTAAGTGGGACGGAGGGAGTATTATGTTTGTGTATATAAGCTAATCCATGAATGAATTTGACTATGAATATTAAAATTGTGCTGCCTTCATTCACCTCTAACAAGCCACTAAGCCTTCTTCAATACTTTGTCTTCTTGCATTGTTTATGTAGCATCTGAGTTCCAGTCTTACTCTGCTTTATCTAGTATCATAGATTTCATTTTTGGAAATACCCAAGAAAAAGTGGAAAGGTTATAGTGCTGGAAATAGTTCTAGCAAATCGCTATAGTTTCTCAATATGCTTGCATACTTTGTTATTGGCACTGCCATGCTCACTTTATAGTACATCTTTATTTTAGTCATAATTATATTACTACAATCTTATTTTAAAAATGGTTTATACTGACCCTTAAGCTGCTAAATGGATCTAACCTCATTGAGTTTTGAAGTTGTTGAAGTGTACTTGTGATATAACATCAAATTACTCAGTATTGTTGTGAAGACTTAATTTTACCTTGCAGTTCCAGGTAGAAATGCGTGTGAGATTAGAATGGTGCACCAAGAAGACGCTGGATTGAATGTGGAAATGGCAAAACTTGCCTTTGCAAAGAGGATATGGAGTTACGTGTGCAAGATGGATGATGCACTTCGCAAGTACTCTGTTAAAAAGAGTTCAGTTGGTGGTGCCAGATTGTCTATTCAAAAGGTAATTAAGGACTTTTCCTTAATAGGCGTTGACGGACCATCTAATTAAATGATATAATATATATATATATATATATATAGATAGATTTACCAACAATATATCGACGGATATCATATGTAGAGTTCATACAATACAATACAATCTCTTGAGTTGTGTGTGCTGCTCCTATTACATTACTATAGCTAGTGAGAGTGAGTAGATAAGTTGAAGGTATAGACTGGTGGCTGTTTCTTGTTTTCTTTTTTCCATTTTGATCCCTTTCTCAGCGCTTAAAATTTAAAGCTGCTTCTGTTTCCCCCCACATATATAGGTCCCAGCTGAATTTGAAGTCACAGACAAAAGTATCAGCACCACAGTAGATGAAGAAAACCCAGTCGTAAGTGCCAATCAGCACGTGGGGACTTGCAGGCCCAACAAGACGAGAACCGAGAGAAGAATGCCTTCAAGTAAATTGATTGCTAATGGTTTAGTTCTCCTTGGCGGTGCCATCTGCCTCTCGAGAGGTCATTCAAGCTTGGGTTCGAAGGTTGCCATGGCGTATTTGTTAAGCAAGCTTACAAAGCGAGGCGCTTGTTTTGAGAAAGAAGGGAAGTCCCAATAAGTGAGGCTGGGAAATGATGACTGCAAATTGCCAATAGGCTGTAAATATATATGGAAATATCTATCTGATAGTGAACATCATCTACTAATTATACCTACAAGTTGGAAAAAATAGTTGTCAAGAAAGAGATGTGATGGTTTTTCTAATGAAGTACTACACAAACTATACAAAGGTTCTTTATTTCCTTTGTCCGTCTGTTCAACATGGATTCAATGTCTGATTGCTCAATACTGACATCTAACAGTATTATTATTATTATTATTATTATTATTAGTTTGGAATCCAAGTGTAGAAGATTTGATTGACAGAAAGTTATGCATAAGTACAGTAGAGGAACGATATTGCTAGTCAGAAAGGCAGAAACCTCAAAGATGCTACTATATATGTGCCATTGCTAAGAAAGTAATACTAATAACATAATAATATTAAGAAGTATATGTTTATGTTGTAACATATGATTCCCAAGATACATAACATTAACGTTGCAGCGTACGATTCTCAAATTACAAAAGAAAGTCATACCAGTTTGTAATGCTAATGTAATCTTAATTAGATGAACTAATGATCTAGCTATAATTAGTGTAAGCCCATTGTATGTATATTTAAAAATATGAAATATAGGAATGATTTTGGTTGAGAAAGAGTCAAGAGGGAGATCAGTTATGTTAGGTAGATTAGTTTTGGTGTCGTATATATAAAGGACGATGAGGTAAAAGGGTGGTGGGTGTAAGAAAATGGTCTCCTGAAATGGCGCTGTAGCATCGGTTCATTTCTCACTATTATTCTCGATCGAAACAAATTAATTAATCATCGTCACCCACTAGCCTTCCATGCCTTGTTCCTTGCCCGAATCTCAAGCTCCCCAACCCAAAATGAACACAACCTAAGAAACAACAAAAGAAAATATTCGGAAAAAAGGGAAAAAATATACACAAAAAAACAATAACGATACGTCGCATTGATAATCATAGGCGAGGATTGGTGTTGGTTAATCTTGAGGGATTAACAATGCCGACGGGCGCGCAAGCCGCTGTGCGCCCAAGATATTCACATCATCATCATCAATATCATTCCACATTTCCTACATTATTTTCTTATTTTGTTGTTATCCTCCTTCATTTTCTGGTTTGTTCCTGCTCCGCCCAGTTCCCAGGCGACTCCGACATGGAGGCCCAGGCGCTCCTGAAATTCAAGTCGTCGCTCATCAACGCGGAGGCCCCCCTCTCCAACTGGGACGCCACGACGCCCCCCTGCAGCGGGGAGCGGGGGAACTGGCTGGGCGTGCTCTGCTACAACGGCTATGTGTGGGGCCTGCAGCTGGAGCGGATGAACCTCCAGGGCAAAATCGACGTGGACGCTCTCTCCCCGCTCCGCTTCATGCGGGCTGTCAGCTTCATGGGGAACACCTTCGAGGGGCCCATGCCCGACTGGAAGAAGGTCGGCGCCATCAAGGCCTTGTACCTCTCCGACAACCAGTTCTCTGGTCAGATCACCGCCGACGCCTTCAAGGGCATGTACTCGCTCAAGAAAGTCCACCTTGCCAACAACAACTTTACCGGTCCCCTCCCCACCTCCCTCGAGTCGCCTAAGCTCATCGAGCTCAAGCTCCAGAACAACCGTTTCACCGGCCCCATCCCCAGGATCAGTTCCGACAATCTCAAGGAGCTCGACCTCTCCAACAACCAGTTGGAAGGCCCCATCCCCGCCGACCTCAGCAGGATAGATCCGGCCTCCTTCGCGGCTAACAAAGCTCTCTGTGGCCCCCCTCTATCCAACGCCTGCGACCCCAGACTGTACTCGCCGCCGCCATCATCAGCATCGTCAAAAAAAACTCCCATCGCATTGACGATAATACTGGTCGTGGTGGGGATAATTCTTCTACTCCTCATCCTCTTCCTCCTTGCCAGATGCCGCAAGCGCGGCAACGAGACTCCTCAGCTCGGGAAGCCCATGCCGGCCGACGCCGACCTCGAAAAGAACAGCTCGGTACCAGCAGCAGCACCGGCAGCAGCAGTATCAGCAGCATCAGAAATCGTGGCGGGGAAGAAGTCGGATCATCACCAGCCGGGGAAGCTGTCGTTCGTGGACGAGAAGAGGCACAAGTTTGACCTGCAGGACCTGATGAAGGCGTCGGCGGAGGTGCTGGGGAGCGGCAATTTCGGGGCGTCGTACAAGGCGGTGCTGGTGGACGGGGAGGCGTTGGTGGTCAAGAGGTTCAAGCAGATGAATGGCATCGCCAGGGAGGACTTCCACGAGCACATGAGGAGGCTGGGGAGGCTCAGCCACCCCAACCTGCTCCCCCTCGTCGCCTACTTGTTCCGCAAGGAGGAGAAGCTCCTGGTCTTCGACTTCCTCAACAATGGCAGCTTGGCGGCCCTCCTGCATGGTTCAATTCTCAATTAATATCTATCTCTCTTTATATGTATATATATTGATTTTATGCATACATATATATAAATAGGAAAACACTCGGCGGTGCTGAGCTGGGGTACGCGGCTGAAGATCATAAAGGGGGTGGCGAAGGGGCTACTCTATCTCCAAAACGAGGTTCCAACCCTAACAGTGGCGCACGGCCACTTGAAATCCTCGAACGTGCTCTTGGACAATGAATACAACCCACTGCTGATGGACTACGCACTCCACCCCATCGTCAACTCCGCCCACGTCCACAACGTCCTCCTCGCCTACAAGTCGCCCGAGTACGCCCAGCACGGTCGCATTTCCAAGAAAACCGACGTCTGGTGCCTGGGCACGCTCATACTGGAGATCCTCACAGGCAGGTACCTCTCCCAAGGCAGCAGCACCGACCTAGCGGCGTGGATCAACGGCATTGCCGGTGAGGAATACTCTAGAGTCTTCGACAAGGACATGGAGGCCGGGGCCGGCGGAAGCAGGGACCAAATGGAGAAGATGTTGCAGATAGGGATATCGTGCTGCAAAGAGGATGCGGAGAAGAGGTGGGATTTGGAGGTGGCCGCTCGACAGATTGACCAGATTCAGCATGACGACTGAGACACCACCTCCCTCTTTCTATCTCTAATTTGATCATTTATTCATATATAAAACAAGATCGATAGTCGCAACTCACAACCATATATCCATTTTAATCAAATAAGTTGTTCATTGAATTTGTATAAAATCGAGTTTCACTGCTCATCATTTGCTTCCCTTCTCTTTTCGTTTTTGGTCAGTACGTAGAATTGATTAATTTACATGTATGTATAAACACTAACAGCGATCTGTTGAGATAGTCCACGTCAATGTGGATGTCCCACAAACATACAACTTTTGACTATGCTTGTAAACAAAATATGGATGCATTTATTGAGTTGAAAGCTGTGAAGAAATTGGCAGCAACATTGCTGCGGGCTATTTTGTTTCTTGGAATGTAGCTGAAAATTGGAGATTTTGCCAGCCTCCCCCTATAAAATTTCCTTCAGCAGTTGCAGCTGTAGGATGGATATAGGAGAAGAAAATTGCAGCTCCAATCCCTCTATAAATTGAGCCAATCCCTGCACAATGAATGTGTGCAAGGTTGCAAGAGTAGTGCAATAGTGCATCAATTAACACACTATAATCTTGTGATTGATTCTAGTTAAAATTTATTTCTTATATTCTCTAGTTGTTGAGTCTTGATAGAAGGATGAGAGTTTATCAAAAATTTATAATCGTGTGTGGTGTCGAGAGAGAAACGAATATTATATGATTGTAAAAATTTATCATATATTGATTTATTTTTAATGGGTCGTGATTTTTCTCTGATTTTAGGGTTTTTCATATTAAATTCTTGTATTAGTAATTGTTATTTATTTCTAATTTTATTTCTTATTTATTTTTCGTTTCCCTTAAGAATAAATGGGTGATCGCTCACTTTTATAACACTAAAAAGTGTAAGTATATAGGTAAGTCGAGTATCGTATCCACAGGGATTGTATCACGAAAACATAGAAGCTAGCTCAACGATAATTCATCATTATTCAAGCACAGAAATTGGGTGAGAGGTTTAAGGGCTTCAGAATTTAATCCAAAGCAAAGGTAACCATGCAGAAATATAAAATAAAGCAATAAAATCACGGATGATAAAACAGATAAGAAAGACTAACCCTAGGGATACATTAATCCTATCCACAACGTATGTTTATCCTGTTTCCTATTAGCCAATTTTAATCCAGACAAGATGGAAGATCACATATATAACCAACAACTTCAGTTACGACAATTGCGGCTGTAGATTACTAGTTTTCCCTATTACTGTTACGTCTCTAGGTGAAAACAAGCAACTCCAAACAGATCACAAAGAATAAGCTTCTACGGATGTTCCTATCTCAGTTACGACTCAAGGTTTATCCGTATCATGCATTCAAGATCGATTGACAATTAATACAGTTACGTAATTAACTGGCAACTAGATATGCATCAAGATTGATCAGAAATTAACACATATAAATAAGCACCAAGAATCATGAATCGATGCACGGAAGGTAAATAGCGATAACAAGAATCACAACATATAGGATCGAATCATGCAAACCCAGGATTAGAGCGGAAAATTACCTAGACATAATAAGCGGAAAAAAATGAATAAATCATAAAAGCGGAAAGTAAATGCATAAAACCCGGATAATAGCGTTGGATGAACAATGGTTGGTCTTGAATCCAATCAGCGAAAACGGAAAACAACGGAAAAGCGATCGGACAAAACGTTCCGATCGATAACAAAGCGATAAATTAAACTAGAACAACGATAAACTAAAGCTAGAACGGAATTAAATCGAACTAAAGTGCAAAAATATGAAAACTAGAGAAAACCGAACAAATTGCGTGCTTAATAGGTGCGGGGTGCGTTGGGGGCGGTGAAGCCTACTTATAGATTAGGTGAAAACCCCAATTTTGGGTCTGCCGCCTCGCCTCGCGGCCGGGCTCGCGACCATGAGCTCGGTCGCGAGGTTCGGGCGTTTTGGCGTTCGGGCGATTTCTCGCGCCGCGCGCGCCTCGCGCGAGCTCGATCGCCGGCTCTGCTGCGACTTCTTTGTTTCGCTCCGTTCTCGCGTCCGAACTCCGGTGCGATCCGTTTACGCCTATGGACTCCTATCGAGATGCTCTTTAAAATTATAAACTTTTCACATCCATACTTGTCATATCCATTTCATCATCTTTGGTTACATCTTTGCCTTATGCATCGATTATCACCTGAAAAGCCTATAAAACACCAAAGAGAAACCCCAAGAGCAGTATCTTCTAGAAATAGATAAAACATTAAGAATCGATACATAAAATCACATTAAATGATCTAAACTCATCTTTAAATATCAACAATAAACGTGTAAAATGCGCGTTTATCAATGGGGAATTATTTTTCCAACATTATCCGTCTCATTCTCTCTACATGATGCTTTAGGAGTGATAAATCTGTCTACGTCGGTATGAAAGATTTATAGAAAGCAGTAAAGAACACATGAGTTTTAACGTGGTTCGATCAAGAGAAAGATCTACGTCCACGGAGGTGATGGTCCTCAAAATGTTCACTATAATCGTATTACAATGAGTATCTCAAAGAGCTCTAGTATTCAGTAATTTGCTAACCCTTTTACCTTCAATCTAACTCCTATTTATACATAAACGTAAACCTTGTCACGAATCCCTTGATTGGCGGGCTCACGATCCTCCTATAATGACCATGATCTCCACCATAATTGCCCATGATTTCCACCGTTACCCCATTATCGTGTCCTTGACTCGCCTTTAATTGGGTTTGGGGCGTGATTCGGGCGTAAGTAGTAGGCAACATTAGGTTAGGCCCGGCTCGTTTGGGCGCTAGTGGGCCCGAGAGGTTGGGCCATATCCTATCATAGCCTCACGAAAAGTCGAGAATAGCCTTGCCGAGGTGAAGCGGAGAATGTGTTTTGCCGAGGCGGGATGTTGCTTGGTGAAGTTTTCGTTGAAGGTTCTTGTCTCTTCTTTGCACAAGGAAGCCGAATTATGACTGGATTTTGTATAGGTTACACCGAGGTCAGTGTGCGCGGCTTCGCTCTTATGGAGGACGTCGAGGTCCGAATCGAAGGAGAATTTCTTGTAAGGCGTTGTTCGTTGTGGGGAACCGAGGTCGATTTGGGTGGCTATTTCTTGAAGGAAAGGCGAGGTGCGACTGTATGGCTCCCGCCTTTTGTAGGGACGTCGAGGTCCGACACGAAAGACTTCGTCGGTGCGAGGAGGACATGGGCGTAGTCCGATGTCCGAGCTCAATGTAATCATTACGTGATCAGACCGGCGGTCTGTCTTCCATAGAGTACGTCATACGCGCCAGGCGGTAGTTGGGTGCTTGAGCAGCGCGTGGCGTCGATCACACATCCAATCGTAGATAGGCACGTGTGATAAACGAAACGGCAGATTTTAGGCGCCATTTGTCCTATAAATAGGTCCAAATGAGGCAACTGTTCACTTTCTTCTTCGACGCTTTATTCCAGAGAGCATACTTGTAGAAATTCTCAATTCCTCTTTCAAATTTTTTTTTTGAAGAAGTCGGATATCTCGCTCCAGAAAAAAGTAAGTATGTACTCGTCATCTTCTCATTCCTCTTCTCGCTCTGATAATTTTGGTTCGGTTTCGGGTTCTGGCCGCCCAGATTCCGATGTGAGGGATTATATATGCCACAACCGCCTAGGTAAATCTATAGGACTTAGTTCTAGGGTTTCACCGGTGTCATCGGTATGGGATGGCATCAGAATTGGTGCGGTGAGATCAACTTTAACGACAGAGGAGCTCTTGGAGGTTGTGGAGAAATACCACATTCCAGAGGATGCATGGTGGTGCCTGCCGAAACCCAATGATAGGCGATGGCCCTCCGGAGGGTTTATTACCATTTTGTAGATAGTTTAATAGTGGGCTTAGGTTTCCTTTGCCCTATTTTCCTTAGCCTTCAAGAGTATTTTCGGATCCCCATATGCCAATGACCTCGAATTCTATTAGGTCGGTTGTTGGGCTAAGGTTGGCTGTTATGGCATAGGCGAGGAGTTTTCTTTTGAAGTTTTGATGCGTTTTTAGCATCAAGTCTATGGGGTGTATTATCTATCACCCGCTTTGAAGTTTAAGATAGCGTCCCCTCGAAGGTATCCCACCGCAAAATAGATATTTCTTCTGCGGGTTGAGGGTATCCGAGGTATGAGTGGGGCCTCGGTGCGATGAAGGACGTGAAAATCAATCCCCAGGCCCTATGGAGAAGGCTGTTGAGCGATATGGGTGAGATCCTATCGATCAATTATACCGAGGATGACTTGAACAATCTTTGGGTGAGTGTTTATAGGTCGAAGCTCGATGTCGAGTGCGATTTGGGTGAGGCAACCTTCTTATCCTTATCCTTCCCCCGTCTGATTTCGTTGTGCTAACGAAATTCTCATTCTGTATGCAGTGAAGATTGACCCTAGCAGAGAAGTCAATATAGCGAGCTCGCCGCGCCCTACACCATCTGAGCGAAGGGCCGGCGAGGCGAGTCCACCCAGCAGCCCGTGGTGGTGGTGGGCGCCTGAGGACTTCTCGGTGGCCTCGAGCGACCTCGAGCCCGACGCTGGAGATCGAGGTTCATGGCCAGTCCTTGCGAGGTGCCGGCTTCCAGCACTCCTTTATCCTTCCCAAAGGTATAAGTCGCTACTCTTCTCCTTTGTAACTTTGTCGTTACGTGTTGCTAATTGTTTTATATTCAGGATGCGGCCTCGGTGGCAGGTGAGATGCACCGCATGGCCGGTTTTGTTGCTGAGAGCGCCTCGCAATACGAGGCCATGGAGAAAAGCGGCGCTGCGGAAGCTCGAGGGCATTCTTGAATCCATGTGACGCCGCAGGCGGACGCCGAACTTGCAAAGGCGAATGCCGAAGTTGCAAAGACGGCCGCTGAGAGCGCCCTTAAGAAGAAGGATCGGGCCTTACGAGTGGCCCGTGCGCAAATCTGAGCGCTCGGGAGGAGGTGTCGAGGCGAGAGAAAGGCGGCGCAGCAGACAAGCGCCTTCTTGGCCGGCAAGGACCTATCTTGAGGGCCTTCGCCAGCGAGCTTATCAGTCGGAGAGTTTTCCTCCTTCATCTCCGACTGGCGGTGTGATGAGGCAGAGGTGATATCACCACCGAGAAACTGGCGGCCGAGAGACCTGATTTTGATAAGGCCCAGCACGGTTGGGTTGAGGTCGCACCTCGGGAGGTATACATGAATTATGCCCGCATAATCGCCGGGCGACCTCCTTCCTGTGGTGGATGCCTTGGCATCTTCGCCTCGCTCGACGGAGGGCGTAACTCGGTCAAGGAAGATGAAGACATGGAGCTTGAGCATTCCTTCTTGAGATGAGAGCCGAATCGAGGAGGCGGGACCGAGCTCGGACGTCGTCCTTCCGGAGATCGGCGGCCTTGGAGGAAGCGGCGGTGGCGCAGCGGCGGTCGATGAGGCGGCAATGAGCCGAGGTCGTGGACCCAATGTAATAGGTGATTTGCGGGATCGATAGGATCTGTGTTGTACAAACTTGTTTTGAGTAATAGACACATCTTCTTAAAATGCCTTTTGTGTTGTTTATTTCTAGCACTCCACGTCTCAATACTTGGACTTGATCATGAGTTACTAACAAAGTCGAAAGAAGTCCGAGGTGCTTTGGTCGAGAAGGATGAAGAGGTGGCCTTTGGAGGAGTCGATCCGCCGAGCTAACTCGTGTTCGCCGGCATGGATGTCGGCTCGGCATCGTCACCGAACCGAAAGAAGTTGCATGAGGTCGATCATGAAGTGGTCCGCCTCCTTCGAGAATGAGGCGTTAAAGTTAAGGATTACACAACTCGAAGTCGGGTGATTTATCCGCAGATGTGATCGAGGACGATCGATGCAATGCGAGGCGGCTCGGTGACGCAGAGGGCTGGCTCGGATCTCGAAAGAGCATGCAGTATGAGAAGGTAATCCGTCGGATGGTGGAACTACCATATCTCAAGCCGACGATCGAGTTCGAGCTTGTTGGCGGAGGGCATGGTCTTGAGGATGAGGAGGGCGAATAGCGAAGTTTAAAGGCGCCCGACTCATCACGAAATACATGCGAGATGTCGAGATCGTTCAGAAGCGACGCATGCCCGATCCGCGGCGAGTCTACGTGGCGCCCGGTCCAATAATTGAAGAGCACGAAGAGGTGGGCGGCTACGCCGATCACACCAAGTGCTTCGTCTAATGGGTCCACACGAAGAGGCGCTTAGAGGACAACGCTCGGTCGGAGGCGGCGGCGCGGGCGGCGGTCGGCGTGGAAGGCGGCAGTTCGGGGCGAGGCACGGTCCGCCCGACGTCGAGCTCACGGGTCGAGGTGTGGCCTCAGTGCAGATCGCATCCCGGGCCGAGTCGCCGCGTCGGTCGATCGCACCCGGGCAGCCGAGGTGGTGCCGTCCTCATAGATTGGGTGGAGGCACCGAGTTCATTCGGGTATTCATCGTCGACACGGGATTTTGTTCGAACTATCTCGACGGTGAGTCTCGGTGGGGTGGGAAGCCGAATGAGTTTGTATATAGCGTAGGACTTTGTATGTAGGTATAAATGTATTTAGACTCGTTTCGAAGTGTACGTTCTTCCTCTTGAGAGGTACAAACATAGCTTAGGACTTCGTTTGGTCGTAAATGTATTTATACTGTATACAGGCATAATTTGGTGAGATCCAATCTGGATGTCTTTTACATGTAGATTTTTCAATTTAATGAGTAATCTGTATGCGTGCATGTAGACTTCCAAATTAATGAGTTAGTCTGTATGCGTTGCACTGAGACGTTCAATTTAATGAGTAATCTACGAGTGCGGCGCGCGCTTAGTGAGTACCCTTCTTAGTGGGTTATTCATCTTCGTGAGGGCGTCCCCTCGTGAAGGTTTAAATGCGGTATATCCAAATAGATGTTCGCATATAAATAAATGGAATACTCATTAGAAAAATAAATATTTTATTCAACAAGTATATAACATCGCACTTCGGCAAAGCAAGTAAGGAGACTAACATAAGGCTGATCTGAAATCGAAGCTATGTAAAGTACCTCCTTAAATGAGAAATATGCCAGGTTCGGGGGATGAGCGCACCGGATAGGTGAGATAGTTTGTAGGCCCCCTTGCCGAGGTCCTCGTGAACGCGGTATGAGCCTTCCCATGTCGGATCCAACTTGTTAAGACGTTCGGCTCTGCTGGCTTCATTATTTCTTAGGACGAGGTCGCCTACTTGCAGTGCGGTGGCTTTGACCCTTTTGTTGTAATACCGTACGACCTGGCCCTTATACTTAGCTTCGTTTATGAAGGCGAGTTCGCGTTTTTCTTCGAGAGCATCAAGGTTGGTCCGCAGGTCGTCCTCGTTCCCATCTGGGTCAAAGTGAAGAGTGCGTGGGCTCGGTGCGCCGATTTCACCCCGATGACGGCCCGGTTCCATAGACCAAGCTAAAGGTGTTTCTCGTGCGAAGTTCGAGGTGTCGATTACAGTAGGGCGAGAGGACTTGGGAAGGTTTTCACCCAATCGCCTTTAGCTCGGTCAGCCTCTTCTTTAATCCTTGTATAATCGTGTGGTTCGTCACCCCGGTCCGACCATTGGCTTGCGGGTGTGCGGCCGAGGTGAAGCGTTGATCGATCCGGAGCTCTTTGCACCACTCCTTGAAATTTTTGTCGACGAATTGGGTGCCGTTGTCCGAGACCAGAATGTGCGGTATGCCGAGGCGGCAGACTATATACTTCCACACGAAGGTTTGAATCCTTTTGCTCGTGAGGTTCGAAAGTGGCTCGGCTTGACCCATTTGTGAAGTAGTCTATGGCTACGACTAAATATCGGTCGACACGGTGCTCGATCGAACGGACCTACGATGTCGATCCCCACCGCATGAAAGGCCATGGGCTCTGCGGTCGCCCGATTGGTGCGGGTAGCTTTTTGGCCGTGGAGTGAAGCGACACCGGACACTTTTGACGAGTTCGGCCGAATCTTGAATAAGGGTGGGCGATAATATCCCGACCTCAACGTCTTCTTTGAAAGAGCCGTGAGCCGATATGGCTGCCGCAAGATCTCTCGTGAATCTCATTAAGCACGTAGTCGGAACCTTACGGCCCAAGGTACCTCGGGAGGGTTGAAGGTAAGACTTAGGTAGAGAGCCCTCATACATAAGATACTTCAGGATTTCACCATCATCTTTTGGCCTCAAGCCGATCCCGAGGTAGTGTGCCAACTTCTAGGTATGCTTTTGGGCGTCGTCTAGTTTGGTTCGACCTACGAGATAACAACGGCGTGGGCGCCTCAATGCTTCTAGAATGAACTTCCTCTCTTGGCGGTTGCCGATGACGAAGCCAATTTACTAAGGATGTCAACTCATTGTTTTCCTCGTGGGATTTGATTATCTTGAAGTATCTCGAATGAGGCCAGATCTCTTTTCGCTTCTCAAGTCTCGCTTCATTCGATCCTCCTTAGCCTCGTATGTGCCTAAGACACAGTTTACCACGACACAGGAATCTCCAAATATCTGGACTTTGTCCACTTTCAATTCCTTCGCTAGGCGGAGTCACGAGATCGATGCCCGTACTCCACCTCGTTGTTGGTGGTGGGAAGGTAAACCGGAGAGCGTATGTCACTTCTTGCTTATCTGGACCGAGGAGGAGGATGCCCGCTCCGCTGCCCGTCTTGCATGAAGCTCCGTCCACATACATCTGCCAACAACCAACGGGTGATGCAAGGATAGGTTCCTCCGCCGTGAGGGAGGGAGTGACCTCGCTGGTAGAGGCGACCTCGGTGAATTTGACCTCCACCAGGAAATGCAAGGGCTTGCCCTTTATGGCCGGCACAGGAGAGTATGAGATGTCGTGCTCACGAGCTCCGGTGCCACTTAGTTATACGTCCAGATGACTCCGATTTTGATAAAACTTGTCTTAGAGGTAAGTCCGTTAGTACACAGACGGAATGAGCTTGAAAGTAAGGCCGGAGGCGTCGCTTGGCGTTCACGGGGCAGAGCTACCTTCTCGAGGTTGGTGTACCTCGTCTCCGGTCCTTTGAGAGCCCGGCTGATGAAGTAGATGGGGAGTTACCGTCCCATCTCATCTCGCACCAGATCCGCACTGATTGCCTCGTCCGAGGTGGCGGATATAACGATAGAGTTTCACCTTGCTTTGGGCGGATGGTGTATGTAGATCGTGAGATATTCCTTCAGTGCGTGAAGCGCGACAGTGTTCTTCCCGCCGGTGAAACTGGAGCTCTCCTTGGGATCTTGAAGAAAGGAAGTGCTTCTCGGCAGCTCGAGATAGGAATCTGTTGAGGCGGCCGGGCATCCGGTGAGTTTGTGTATTTCACGGATGGTTCTTGGGACCCGCATGTCGAGCACCGTTTTCACCTTGGTAGGATTGGCTTCGAGCCTTCTTGAAACCCAGCATCCGTAAATCTACCCATCTTCACCACGAATGTGCACTTACGGGATTAAGCTTGAGGTTGGCCGACTGAGGAGTCGAAGAATAGTTTCGAGGTCAAGGCATGAGTTCTCGACTTTTTGCTTTTGACTACTATAAATCGACATAGACCTCAACAATTTCCCTATGTGATCTTTGAAGATCTCGTCCACCATCCTTTGGTAGGTAGCTCCAGCGTTTTGGACCGAAGACATCTTCCGTGGCGAGACAGAAGTCGATAATGAACGTTGTTTTTGGGCGTCCTCCGGGCTCATCGGGACTTGGTGGTATCCCTTGTATAAATCCAGAAATCGAAGATCTCATGCCCCACCAATGCCTCCACTTTCTTATCAATGTCGGGGAGGGGATAACAGTCCTTTGGGCAGTGTTTATTGAGGTCGGTATAGTCGACACACATGCGCCATCCCTCTCCGGCTTTCGAACTACAACGGATTAGCCATCCGGGTTGGGTATTTAACCTCGTCTGATTTTAGCCTCACGGGTTGGGTTACCTCGTCTTTTATGACTGGTGCGCTCCGGCAAAACTTCTCTTCTTACGCGAACCGGTTTAGTAGCCGGATCGATGTTGAGACGATGAGTTATGAGCTCGGGCGAGACCCCAGTCATATCCAATGGAGACCATGCAAATACATCTCTATATTCCCTTAGAAGCTGCATGACCTGTTGGCGAATATTGACTGAACCTTGGGTGCCAACCTTGACAACTTTGGAAGGGTCGTCGTCGTATAGCTGAAGATTTTCAGTCAGATCATCCCGAGGTGGCAACTTCGGAGGGCTCTGTAATTGCTAGGCCTGAGGTAAGGCCGCATCTTGGGTTGAGACTCGTAGGCATTCTTTAGCTGCCGTTTGGTCACCCTGAATGCTTAACACTCCCACCGGGGTGGGTATCTTAATGGTGAGGTGGTACACGGAACAGACGGCCCTGTTGCATCTGACCAATCTCTTCCGGGATAATGTTGTATGGAGAGGAGCTCGGACCGGGAAAAATTGAATGGCCTTGGTAACAGAGCACCGGGAGCACGTCCTACAGATGCAGGAAGGTAATGACACCTTCGGGTTGAACCACCTCTTGAGTAAAGCTCCGCGGTGGGAAGGTGTGGGGTGTACCGAATTCCTCCAACATCAAGTTTATCCAGCGACTACGGAATATGATGCTAACGGAGGCTCGATATCAATGTAGACCGATGTACATTCTTGTTGCCCACCACGGCTTGTATAGTAATGGCGTCTGGTGAGGCATGATCTTGGAGTCTTGGGTCGTCTTTGGAGAACACGATGTTCTCTCCATCCCGAAGTCGCTTGTTTTCGATTCCTCGGGGTCGGCCTCCGAGCTTCATTTCTAAGTGACGACCTTGTCGTACCTAACGGCGATCCGGTTATAGCATAGACTGCTCCATTGCATTGGGACCTTCGTCCTCGTCATCTTCGGTCGGTGCCGTTGAGGTCGGTCATGATTGTTACCACCTCCATTTTCCTCTGCGCTTTTATTACCACCCAGTCGGCGGTGTATCTTCTTGCTCCTTCCTGACGAGCTCGTCAATCTGTGAGCTCAAGGACTTGCAATCTTACGTATCGTGACCGCACGGTGGTAGTCACAATACTTTCCGTTGACTTTTTGGATCCTCCTTTCATAGGAGGAGGTTTGGAAAGAGCTCGATGTGAAGCTCAAATATTTCATACTGGATTTGAATAGAGGCGCTCGCTATTACTGGGGTTTGGCGAGGTCCCAGCCTTGATTCTCTGGGCCTTTTGATTCTTTCGAACGCACTTCGGCGTTCAGCACCTCGGCCCCGATCCTCTGGCTTCCTTCTTTCGATCCATTGCTCATCCCGGATCTCTCTCTTCCGGTCCGACTCGTCCCCTTTAACAAAGTTGTCAACCAAGGTCCAAAGGCGACTAGTCGTCTTCTACTGTTCGCGGGTGATCTCTTTATTGAGCACCGGTCGGATCCCGTTCTTGAATCGTTGATGATGTAGAGATCGTTACTCTCATTTATTTTAAGGGATTCCATAATGAATCTTGAGAAGAAATTTGACATCGTCTCATCCCGCCCTCGACGGATTGTAAGCGGATCGGATGAAGGTTGTTGAGGCGGCATCTTTGGTAAGCGTCATTTGAAGCGATCCATGAGGTCTTTGAAGCAATGGATCTTTGATACGGCGGCGAGGAGAACCAACGTCGGCGTTGGAGATCGAGCACCTCGGGAAAGACCTTACACATGGAAATCTTCCATCCTTTGGTTTGCCGTGTTGGTGGTATAGCAATAGGAAGTCGAAGGATCTCCAATGCCATCGTATGCAGCGATATTCGAGCCCGGTATCGGCGTGGCGTGGTGTATCCGAATCTCCCTTGAAAAGGAGATAATTCTTCCGTGTCGGTCGAATCCGGGAGCTCGTTACCATCCTCTCCGGAGGAGTGGGAGATCGATAGCGGCGTCGTCGTCTCTTCGAGGGAGTTCGACTTCGTCTTTCCTCCTTCTTTCCCGCCCGTTCACATGGGTATCACGTCGAGGTGGAGAACGGCTCGCGGAGGTGCGAGGCGAATGAACCGGGTATTGGGCGGTCGTTGTGCCGCGGTGAGCGTTGATTATTCGGAGAGGTGAGCGACCTCGATTGCTGTAATCACCACCGGGCACTCTTGAGGGCCGTTCCGTTTGTCCTCGGTTGAGGAAACTCGGAATTGATTGAGGTTGGCGTTGAGGAACTCGGACCGCCGACCGAGAACCTCCTGCTCACCGCATCGAGGTCGGCATCTTCTTCTTCGTTGGGCGGCGATCCCGAGGTGTATGGAAGCATTCTCCATGTAGCCCTCGGTGTGTGATCGTTGGTGGCGTCCGTAATCCCTTTCCCGGCGTTGTGTGACCACCGATCGTCCTCTGCACGGTTGTTACCGACATCGCCGGCGATACTAACGTTGCACGTGTCCCGCCATTAGATTGTAGAAAACACGACTTTTGTTCAAGAGTGTTCCCACAGACGGCGCTAATGATAAATCATCTCGTCGGTATGAAAGATTTATAAGCGATAAAGAACACGGGAGTTTTAACGTGGTTCGATCAAGAGAAAGATCTACGTCCACGGAGGTGATGGTCCTCAAAATGTTCACTATAATCGTATTCTAATGAGTATCTCAAAGAGCTCTAGTATTGATGAATTTGCTAACCCTTTACCTTCAATCTAACTCCTATTTATACATAAACGTAAACCTTGTCACGAATCCTTTGATTGGCGGGCTCACGATCCTCCTATAACCGACCATGATCTCCACCATAATTGTCCATGATTTCCACCGTTACCCCATTATCGTGTCCTTGACTCCGCCTTTAATTAGGGTTTGGGGCGTGATTGAACGTAACCGAAGAGTAGGCGGCGTTAGGTTAGGCAATTTCGTTTGGCTCTTAGTGGGCGCGAGAGGTTGGTAGTATCCTATCGAGGAGCCATGGAGAATTCAATATAGACAATTTGACAATTAAGAGCAACGCTAATTGTGGTCCATCCTCATTCAATATATATATATATATATATATATATATATATATAACAGCAGCATCTACTACTGATCTCTGTTTTTGTTTTGTTAATAGTATAACGAATTAGTTGCAGGAGGCCTAATTGAAAAATAAATGGATTTCATATTATGATGATTAATAAATTAGATATTGTGTGGAGTCACATGGTGGATCCATGTGGACTGGTGAAACGTACGTGTCCTTTAATTCACTTCTTTTCGTGGGACGTGTCTATTAATTTCCTTTTTTTGCTCTAGATTGTCTGTTCAGTCTAGTTAGTTCGCTTAATAGTTAAGTTTATATTGAAGAAGAAGAAGAAGCAATCGCAATATGGAAGAAGGCGAGGAGGAGGCCAAGACCAGAGTTGAAATTCTGGTCCGAGCAGCATAATAATCTCTCTACCTTACTATGTATGTGTTGAATATGGACAGTAATAATTGTATGTTGTGATGATGTGCAGGAAAGAGGAGAGATCTTCTTCTTTTTCAGGCCCAAAGTTGAGAAAGAAGAGGCGCACGGCCCGGAAGATGTCCAGCGCTTCTACCTCATTCTCCGCCCTCAAGGAGACGGTGGCGGTGGGGTTGAGAAACAACCCGTGCTCCGCTTCATCGTGATGGGGCGCAAGTCCCTGCCTGATCCTTCCAAGAAGAGCACCCCCTACTGGGGCTTCGTGGAGCTCGCCACCTCCGACGTCCAACACATCAAGGGCGCTCTCAAGGGACGCGAATACGACACGGCAACAAGAGGCCACCGCCACCTACCCGATTCCCGGGCTGCCGGAGAAGGAGTGTACAGGATCCTCAACCACAGTAGTCGGGGGCACACCCATCTGGTTTACAAGCTGGTTTACCCTCCGGAAGGGGTGGAGGGGGAGCCCCAGGAAGCACTCAACATAGCACGCCAAGCCTCCTTTCTCATCCAGATCAAGAACCCCGACCAGCACGCCATGCAAAACAAGAAGAAGGCGGCGTTTCCAGCGCGTCTGCAGGGGCTGTTTGGCCACCGCCGATACCACCCGGCTGATCCTCCTGATTTCCTCAACCACGAGGGCTGCGAGTTCTTGCTCATATCAGCCTCTGACGATGTTGAAGAGGAGTTGGGGTTGGAGCTCAAGACGGAGCACGCTCAATGCCCTGATCTCATCCAAACATTTGGGGAGGACGTAGCTTCACTCCACCCTTTGTTCCAGGGAACGTGGGACTGAATCTCAATCATGTTGTGTATAAATGGTAGCAGAGCTAGAAACTTTTGAGTCTCATGTAAAAATTATGTTTGCTGCCCTAACAACTTTTGGAATCCACCTAATCAGATATGTAAGCTTTCATATGGAATCGTTTCGATCCTTAACCCTACACAACTACACAATGTTCTAATCTATGAAAACAAAGTTGGACTGGTGAGAACAAATCAAAATGGTTCCATAATACAGATTGATTCAGAATATCGAAAGAGGAATGTCCTCACAGAACATGCTCAATCAGTCAATATGGTAATCTTGTGCATACAAATGATTAAACTGCAACTACAGCAAAATAAGTAGACATCTCGACAAGAATAAAACACAGAGCTAAAACACAAAGACTGGAATCACAAGACGAGAAAGATCGTTTCAATTTGGGCCGGACGAGGTGGAGCGACGAACGGTGTTCCAGAGCTCAAGGGCGCCATTCCAAAGGGAGGCGGAGGCGACGCCCAGAGCCAGGGCCTGGGGGTAACTAGGCTTGGAATCGAGCTTCGTTTCGAGCTGGACGAGGCGGGAGTGGACGGCGTCCAGCTTCGCCGAAATCACTTGCGGAGAAGCATTTGAATTGGAATCGTCGCCGCCGCGTTTGGAATTGGCGGCAATCATTCTGAAGAGGGCTCCCTGCAAATCCCCAATCACTTTGAGCGAAGCGTCCTGAGTCGCCATCCCCTGCTTCTCGTAGTGCGCCACCAGCTCCTGAGGGCTCGGCATTTTTTTCATCTTCTTCTTCTTCGCCGTCGCACTGCCTTCCCCCGGTGGTTGCATTTGCTGCTTCTCCATGGCTGATGCAATTGGATTGGGGATACGTACGTTAAACCCTATCCCAACACCAAGAGGGTTTTAGGCTTTCAGACTGAAGTGGGTTGGGATAAGGTTGAAAATTAATGTGTCGGGTACATATAGCAATTTTCTTTAATAAAAAACAAAAACAAAAACAAAAATAAAAACAAAAATAAAAATAAAAATAAAAATAAAAATAAAAATAAAAATAAAAATAAAAATAAAAATAAAAATCAAAATCAAAAACAAAAAACAAAAACAAAAACAAAAACAAAAACAAAGGAAACCCTGCCTGGCCTGCCACTTCGATAATTCGATTTCCACTGCCACAATTAGCATCTTAATCTGTAAACAGCTAACACAGCAAAAATGGTTACAGCTGCAGCTGCGGCTTCGGCTGCTATGCCCCGTTGCCATCCGTATCTCCCCTCTGTCGGATTCAGTTCATCTCTCACCAGATCAAGGTTTTTCCATCCAATGCTCCGATTCTAGTCGGGATTTGGCCCCAAATCGAGAAACCCCGAAATCAAGTAACTCACATCTCATTGCCAATTTCCTTCCTTTTTTCTCTTTTTTTCGAAATCATTCATGGTTGCAATATACTTTCTTGCAGAATAATGAAGTCTTCCCGAAGCAGCAATCTTCCACCCCTCCCAACCGTAATAACTCCATGCCTACATTACATAGCATTATCTTTACGTTCTTCATTAAAGAGATCACTCTTTGTCTAATATCTTGGTAGAGGTCCCTGGTTTGAGCTCTCCAAGTAGCGGTGGTGGAAAAACCAACTACACTTCTTCTGATGATCTTGAGTTCGAGCAGCGTCTCCAGGCTATTAGAAAGTAAGTTGCCTTCCTTCCACTTTTCTTCTGACTAGGTTTGCATAAAAAATGTTTCTTATCAGCAGCTTTAGGATTACGTTTTGAATTTTCAACATTTTTGGGGCATTTTTCTTCTCTGTACATGCATACTCTGTGGATCCGTGATCGTCTTCTTTCAGTATAGATTGCCTAAGCTTCATCTCTTAACTAGTTTGACACGCATTATCCATTCACTCTTCCCCAATTTGCTCAGTTTCACGTGGAATACCATACTCTGTTTTTCTCACTACCTTGCCAATTTCACCCCCTTTATCTTTCTTCCATTCATATTCTGTCCCAACTTTATTTGTAGTTCTGTTGAGTCAAAACTTCCTCCAACTGTGAAGGTCCGCCCTTGAGCAGAAAAAAGCAGAAGAGAAGAAAGTAAGTGGGGCAATTGATTACGATGCTCCAACTGAGAACAACAGTAGCACAATTGGACTAGGAACTTAGGTAATATCACTTTTACCTGTTCTAAATATTTACTACTTTTCAGAATGATCCCAGTTTTCCTGTGATTGCTGATTCCACATTTTAGAACGAATACAGTAGATTGGTGTTGGAGTTGCAGTTGTTACATTTGGCTTGGTGTTTTCCCTTGGAGACTTTCTTCCTTCTGGAAGGTATATCTTTTTTCAGTAATGCCAAAACATTCACCTGCATTACATGTTCCTATGTTCTTTACACTGAAGAATGTGACATATTTTCTACTTAGATAGCAATAACAGTTTATGGTACTATTAATATAACAGATTTTTCCTGATTGGATTTTATCTTTTTAGTCATTGCAATCTGATTTCTGCTCGTCTTTTCAAATCAAATGTTTGTGCCAGTGCCTGGTTTAAGGGTCCAATTTTGAGATGTTTGATGGTTCTGTCTGAAACAAAATGCACCACACCTCAATAAATTGGGGAAATTGGATCCAAAAGATCTGGCCAAAATCACACTCCTAAACTGTGTACATATGGTTTTAATGTCCTAATGCAAAACTCTACTATTAGCAACATACTTAGTCTTTTTTGTTTTCTTTGGTTGGAGGGCTACGGTTAGATTTTGTTTTTGTTTTTGTTTTTTTTTTTGGGGGGTCGGGCTTCGAGTTTTTTGGGGGAAAAGTATAATTTTGCGATCTACTATTAAGTATTAAGTTATTAACAACACAAACATGGTCTTTGGAATGATAGTGTTAGCCCTACAGAGGAGGTTGCCACAGTTAATAAAATTTCTGAAGAAGAGAGACCATTCCTTGAGGTTAGAATGATAACCTTCACTCTAAGCATTATTTCATATCCGTTCCTGGTTCATGTTTCGCTTAGTGCTTATTACTTATTTATTTTAATTCCTGACGTAAAACTCTAATTTACTGAAAGTCGTTTTAAATTTTTCTGTGGATTATGCAGTCATCCTCGCACAATGGTCTTTTAGTGTTATATTCTGCATGTAGCTGCTGTTCAGGACTGACTTTATTCTTCTGTAGTTTATTATAGTCTAGTTGACCCTTCAGCTGCTTCTGCTTTTAACCTCTTTCTTTGCATCTTTCTGTCTTATATAGGCTCTTTAAAAATGCAATATCTCAGCATGTTCATACTTTTACAGAAGAGGCTGAAGGAGTTCGAAGACACACTTGCCACTTCACCTGAAGATTTGATTGCTCTTGAAGTGAGTTCTGATAGATTAATATGAAGTTATAACATCACAGATATTCTCATGATGCTCTGTGGCTGAATCCATAATATGATACCATTAAACACCTGGTGTCAATGTGTAATTTCATAACTATGTTAAATCTAATAAATGTTTCACCCACTGATCAAATGTGGTTGCTTGGTAATGATATAACTGGAAATAAGAGGGAAGCATTTGATACTGCCCATGCCCTACAATAATATATTGATTGACATGTTGTGACTACCCTTATTGATAGCAACATAGACCAAGCTAGAGTGCATGCATATAAACAGTGAATGAAGAACAAATCTGTCACTGCCAGCTGTAGGAAGCAAATGATTTTCATGGTGTGCACCAGAAGAAAGATACAACTCTATAAGGTGATTCAACAAAAAGCCAACTCTTTCACACAAAAAAAAAAAATTAGGGAGCTGCAGTGACCTTAGCAGAAATGCGAGATATAAAAGAGCTGCAACATTGCTTGAAAAATTGACAGAGGTTAGCGATTAATTCCTCGTATTCCCTTATTATTATGAACCGCATACGATGCTGAGCCAGGATTTTTGCTTCTGCTTTGGCATCCTTTTATCTGCAGCAGAAACCAAAAGATCCTGATGCTTTCCGTTTGCTTGGTGAAGTCAAATATGAGCTAAAAGATTATGAAGTGTTCTTGCTTATAGGAGTGCTGAAAGGGTTAGCCTATGATAGACTCTGGAGATATTAGGTTTACTGAATGATTTTGTAATATGATCTTCACTTGGAACCATGTTCCATATAGAATGTGGAGTTACAATTCTGTCTATTATGTAGAGAATCATATCATCTCTTTTGCCATTTTTCATGGTCCATACTATCCATGTGATTTATTGACATGCTTGCAAAACCACATGTATCACTAGTTTAGCCTCCCAAATGTGACATTTCATTTGAAAATTGTAATGCAACTTAAATGTACCAGAAAATGTGTCGCAAGGGATTTTAGAGGTTATTGGAGGCCCTAGAATGTTTGAGAATCTGATCAGACTAGTTATAAGCTTCCAAAATCGGATACTTGGATTTTATAAGTTTCTTTAGGAAAATAAAGAGTTCTCAACTTGTTTTTAATATCAAAGAACCTCCTTTTGCTTTGATCATATTAAATACAAATAGTGTTAGTGAAATGAAATCTTATAAGCTCCATTTTATTTAGTCTAAAAACTTCAAGAGATCATTTCAAGATTAGGATATAACACATTATAAGCTCCCTGAATGTCTTGTATGAGTGTGAGCTAAATATTTTGTGTAAGCTTACGCAAACATAGTCGTACTCAGCTCATGACTCTTAAATCTGTATCATTGCCACCAGTTCATCATGAACTGCCTCTATGCCTCTGGATTATTTTGTTGAATACAGGATTCATTCTATAAGTATATGCTGTCCCGTGGTTCAAGAAAGTTAGGAGTTGAGGCAACTCATGCATTTTTAATTTGACTGGTGCATCATGCATTTTTAATTTGACTGGTGCAACTCAAGCCAGCAGAGTTACATAACCTTAACATAGTGATATTGATTATTTGCCTTGATTTCATGTGTTTCCCGGGATTGTGTTTCATAAATGAACACTGAACATATATTTGCTTCTTGTGTAGGCTGTTGAAATGCTCCTGGCAGCTCGTGACCGCTTGAATAGAGAAAAACCTAGTGGTAATAGTGCTGGAACTGTCACGGCAGAACTGAGATCTAACGTAGATCCCATTCAAGTGAGTTCTTATCTTAATGAATTGGATTGATAGTTACAAGCATCCCCAAAAACTTGAGTTGTTAAATATGTTAGTAGCTACTTGAGGCTTGTGCCAATATTGAGCAGCTTTCACATTTAGAAGTATTCATTTGATTTATATGGAGTGATTTTCAGGTTGAGTTGCTTCTAGGAAAAGCATATTCAGATTGGGGCCACATCAGCGACGCTGTAGCTGTTTATGACCAACTTATATCTAGCCACCCTGATGATTTCAGGGGCTACTTAGCCAAGGTCAGTATTAATGTATCCTTTTGTTCTTAACATTATTTTATGGTTATCACTGCAGGTACTAGTGAAACATGATAGTATCTCCAGTATTATCCTGTCTGAACGTACCTAGGGCTATAGCTTTCTTGCACCAGAGATTTATCGATATTCTATCAGAGGAGTGTCAAGTGCTGTTGATATTGTTTAATAGGTTGAGTACAACGGTATATGATAAGGTGTGTTATCAGAGGAGTGTCAAGTGCTGTTGATATTGTTTAATAGGTTGAGTACAACGGTATATGATAAGGTGTGTTTCTTGGCACTTGAACCATTCATCACCTGCTGCAGGGCATTATCCTGAAAGAGAATGGAAGCATTGGTGATGCAGAGAGAATGTTTATACAGGTACTAAGATATTAAGAGCATTAATTAATGAATTGTGAAAATGGTGGTGGTTGTGCTGTGGGCGGCACGTTACTTTGCACCTGATAAAGCAAAGGCGCTGGTAGACACATATATTAACGCTAGGTGATTCATGTTTGTAATCCATGCTCAAGCGGAGAGAGCTGCTGATTCTTGGCATGCAATGCAATGATGAAAACCCCAATCATCCTTTATATATATCACCATTGTTACTTTGGTTGGTTAGATGCTTTGCTGGCTATAAGATGTTTAATTGGATTTAGTTGGTAACAAACTAGTTAGGAATGAATCAATTGAGATTCTATCTATCTAGGGGTTAGATCGGTGAGAATTTATCTTTTTTGAGAACTTGAGAACTATACACAGATGTATAAAGTTGATGAACAAAGTCTACAAAGTTATGCACAACGAAAGCATTCTAAAATCATTGCACAACAAAACAATTTTAGAAAATTTTCGTTATGCACAACTTTATATTGTTTTATCCATTATCTTTACACGTCTTATCCATAGTTCGCAGAGTTCTTAAAAAAGATGTAGTTCTCATTTGATCCACTCCCTATATATATAGGATTTGATTCTCGTAGTACTCGGTCCTCAGATAATATGTAGTGCCAAATTTAGACCACATATTTTAAACATGTAGTCGCACCACAAGTTGTTACGTGACAGATTCTTTTTTGCAAAAGGTAAAATGAGAAGGAAGCAAACCAACATTCTTCTACTTGGTGGCAATGGCGACGGCGACAACGGCAGCGAACGATGGTGGTGACGATGACAGCACCGGCGGACAACAACATACACGAACAAAAACAAACAACAGATTTTGAAAGAAAGGGAAAAAAAATTGAGAACAAAATTGATGGATTTTTGAGAAAAAATAGAAGATGAATTTAATAGATGATTGAAGAATGAGAGATGGTGGCTATAGCGGTGGTTCACAGCGAAGTTCGTCGGTAATCTTTGAAAGAGACGGTGGAATTTACGGAGAATGGTAGATGAGAGATTTATTGATGAAAACTATTAAACTGCATGTTGACATAAAACACAAATATGCATTTAATAAAAAATGTTCATGCATTTAACAAAACTTAAAAATGCGTTGTTGGCCAACGGATGCTAAGGGCGCACTAGCGCGCGTCGGGGCGACGACACGAGCACGAACACACGCTGGGTTCGTGCTTCCAACCTACATGCAAGGCGGATCTAGGTAGTAGCTGCACAGGGCTCCAGCCCAGTGCAAGTCCCAAACTTTTTCTTCAATTTATGTATTATATTAAGTTCAATTCAAAATTAGTCCAGTCCAAAATAATTAAAAAATTAAAACAAAGTTGTTATTGTTGGATTTTCTTATATTTTTTATCCATAAGAAAAGATTGAAGCAGTCAAAACAGAAAAAATCGTAGCCTTTTTTTTCTCCTCTCGGATTTTTAGTGCGCAGCTTCAGAAAAATTTCGTTTTCCGGGGATTAAACCATTAGATCACCGTGATTTTTGGATAGAAGCTTCACAGCATCTAGGCCAACGTTTTGGAAGGTGGAGATCGGATTTTGAGTTTCGAAGTTCGGGTTTTGTCGATCTGAATAAAGGAGAATTTCTGGTGATATTTTTCTTGATCTTTGTTTGATTTTGATTCCATACATCTTGATTTGTTTATTTTCGAGTGTATGATATTTTGTATGCCTCTAATATAATCTAGAGAAGATTGTGTACTCCTCCATTGTTGATTATAATGGATTTAAACGGCTCTAGTAGTCCCGTGGTTTTTTTTCTCTCTTTCGTTTTAAGAGGTTTTTCACGCTAAAATTTTGTGTCTCCTTATTGTTGTGTGCCTATTGTTTTGAACGACGTATATTGATGCTTTTGGAATACCCTATTTATCTGCATCCTCAAAGGTTCATACGAGTCGGGAAAATTAGCCAAACAAAGGTATGATATTCTTCCTCATCGTTGTATCTGCTCAAGTGTTTGCTGATATTGCTCTCTGCCCATTCAAAGCTGTCAAAGTTCAAGTTCAATCGCAGCCAAGTTTTGTCAGTGGTTTGGTTGATGGATTCCCTAAAGTTTACGCTAAAGAATGGTTTATATTGAAAGAAATTTTATTAAAAAATATAAATATAAATTCAATTATTGATGAATTTTGTGTATTGAAATCTCGCAAGACAACTCATGAAAATATATAAACAGTTTAGCATTTATGATATTTAATACTCCGAAGTATTTATTTTCAGCTCACCCCATCATCAACTTCTGGATCCGTCCCTACCTACATGCATTATTATGTTCAACTGTATGTATTTTTGTATTCATTTAAAAGCATAAGTCAATTCAACTAAATGCATGTTTGTTTTTCGTAATCATATAACAAATCAAATTACTTATCTACCTTTATTGTAGTAAAATCAGTGAAACTAAGCTTAAAAATTCAAAAAAATCTTCATCGTATGATTTATGAGATGAGTGGATGAGATTGAGTACTACATATTACTTCAGGCTTATGTACTATTTGATCTCTTCTCTATAGATATATATATTATTTATATATATATGTCTCTCTCACTTAAAAATGACTCGTCATCGGTTCATGAAATCATATTTCATGATGATTTGTGTGTGTGTTGATTGCATTACTTACCATGTACTTATTTACGTACGAATTAAGTCAACCCACACACAAAACACATTTGTATGGAGAAATATGTATGTAATACACCGAAGTTGGAGGCGTGGGTGGGGCTTGTTGTCTGTTACTAATGTGAGAGCACCACAAATTGTGCGCGCCGATTCCGAATTCCTCTTTTTTATGCTAAACATATACTACTAAACTTTAATAGAAAAAAGAAAAAAATCTCCTATTTTCTTTCATTTTTCTTTCAGTGTAAAAGGAATTTTGTAAGTCACATTACACCTTTAGCTACCCATCAGATCAACCACTGATTAACATTATAAAGTGTGTGTGTGTGTGTCTATACGTGTATTATACAAGCTAAGATATTAATTCAGATGATGAATCCAAGAAAGATAATTGGCCTCTAAATCTCTAAGGGGGCGGTTGACATGTGGGATGTTACCGGGAATGGAATGCACATTCCTACATTCATTACAAATCCCATGGTTGGTATAATTTTATAATCAGCAATGGTAATTCCCATAGGAATCGGTAATCCCATAAATATAGGATTAATGATTCCTGCCACCCCCCTTGGTATTAACTAATCCTGAAAATGAGGATTATAATTTATCACGTTGTTTGTCAAAACTATCATCATCTATTTTTTATTTTGACAATTAAACCTCATCAAAACCTACTAAACACCGTGCCCTATAAAAATCATTCTCATTCATCATCAACTCTCATCGTCAACTCTGGTTTTCTCAAAAGTGTCAGTGCATCTTCAAAAGCTATCAGGTTCTTCAATTGCTCTGTTTTTATTCATACTCTTTGCATTTGTTTTCTCGTTTATTGTTTTTCTATTTTTTAGAGGGTTTTATTTTCAAGCCATTGAATTGAATCTGCTGTTTTTGTACTGGGAATTGAATCTGTTGTTTTCATTGAATTGGATTGATTATGCGTACAAGTTATTAACAATTCAAATGTGTGGGTTTTAGTTACTCTTTAACTTTTCTCACCCCCAAATTCCTTCTTCTCTATATTCTAATCGTCGGCCCTCTCCTTTTTCTCACTCGAATCATCTTTTTCTCTGCTGCTTGCTTTGATCTACTGTTAGATTGCCCCAATTTGTCAAGAGTCTTGAGTTTATTGAGGTAATTTTGTTTTAACTTTTTAGCCATGTTCATTTGGACGGTTATATTTTTTATTTATCGCCCTTTCTTGGACTGATTTTTCTTGTATTCAGTTTTCAATTCACTTTTGCAACATTAAAGGTCGTCTCTTTTTGTGGGTTTCTGCTTAATTTCTTGTTGTTACAAGACTTTAGTTGGATGATAGAATTGGGCTTCTTGAAATCTTTTTTGAATGATTCAGATTTTTTAGTCCAACTAATTCGCAGTGTTTTCAGATTATTGTAGGAGAAGTCCTTTCTTTTTTTTTTGTGGATTTTTGTCTATTTTGTTGATATCACGAGAATTTGAGTTGGATACACGAAATCGAGGTTCTTAGTGGGATTGATTATGCGTACGTCATAGGGACTTTTTGATTTGGGGGTGGGGCTGGGGGAGACTTTTATCATAATAAGATGGAAGCAAAAAAGTAATTTTCTATACAGAGGCTTGTTGGTTTCATTTTGGGTAACAGCCCAGAATCCATAAATACAAATTGTGGGTGCCTTAAGAATATACCAACGTCCTTCAATTGTTTGCTATTATTCCTTAAGTTTTACGAATATAGTGTAGATATTCTTCAAAATTTTGAATCAAAATCGATATAGATTTTCTTTCTCCATTCTTCAATAAGTTAACACAAATAATTGGAACCAATATTTTTTTTCTAACTTCCACCAACAGTTACATCCAAATTACGTGTGTTATATATTTGAGACAACCTTTGACAGTACATTGAGCTCCCTATAAAGGATCATGATCTGATACATAATTCTTTTTGTTATTTTCACTTTATAACCATTGGCCCATTTCAACGATTTTATTTACTGTTCTTGTATGCCTTTTTGGTTTTTATGCATGCGATTTAGTTGTGTTATTTATATGCTTTCTACATTATATGTGATATATATATATATATATATATATATATATATATGGCAAGATTAAGTTTAGCAACAAGAAAATTGGCGAGAAGAAGAAGTACATTGCAATATTTTCTTTACGGTTAAGCATAATGCAACTAGTGAATTGGTTTTCGCTTTTGTAGCTACATGTGGAACACCATGTTAGATCGATAAGTCTTAGACCGATCTATGAGTGCGATTTTTTGAAAGGAGAAATATATATATAGATCAATTTATTTGAGTGATAGTGTCTGCATAAACACCACTAGGATGGATAGGCAAACTTTTATTCATTTATGCTCTAGACTTGAGGCTAACGGTGTTGTGTCATCAAATAAAAATATGTTAGTGGATGAACAAGTGGCTATAACGTTACATATTTTAACTCATCACCAGAAGCAAAAAACAATAAAAACAAATTTTGGATGGTCTAGAGAACCAATTAGCAGACATTTTAGACAAGTAATTGATGGAGTTATTACTAGGGGTGAGTATTCGGGTATTCGGTCGGGTATGGTCAAAAAAATATCCGAATTAAAATAATCAAAATTTTAGAAATGATATCCAAACCAAACCGAAATAATTTCGGTTACCAAACCAAAATAACCGAAAATTATTTCTGATATTTCGGATAAAACCGAATTTTTGCCATGATTCTAAATTTTAAACAAAAACATACAAAAAATATTCTAATACTCAACAAATAACTAGTTTGCAATATTCAAAAATAACATTATCAAATACTAAACAACTCATTACCAACAATCTTCATAAGTTCAAAGTTCAAAGTTCAAAAAATATTACCAAATACGAACAATTCATAAAAATGATACAATCTTCTCAAAACACCAAATTTAAAGTTCAAGGTTCATAAATTCCAAGTTCATATTCTCCTAATCCAAAGCTTCTTGTATTTTAATTATAATATTACTATATTATATATAAATATAAATTTCGGATATCGGATATTCGGGTAAAAAAACTCATACCCGACCGAAAACCATACTACCAAAATATATTTCGGTTATAATCAATTATCCAAAATAACCAATTTACGAACCAAATTAGATATTTCGGTTTGGTTCGGTTCGGATTGATTATTCGGTTATTGGGCATTTTGCTCACCCCTAGTTATTACACTTGAACATAGGATTAGTAATTTCTCCCCTCCCCCATGGTATTAGCTATTCCCATGAATATGAGATTAGTCAGATTTATTTATTTTTTTCTGAAAAAATATTTTTATTTATTTTTATATAATAAAATTAATAATAATAAGATTTATGATAATAAACAATAGTAGTTATTAATAATAAATAATTATAATATAATAATAGTGATAAAAAGTATAGTTATTAATATATTAACATAATAAATAACAATAAATACAATAAATAATTATATTAAAATAATATTATTATTATTAATATAAAATAATAATAATAATAAAAATAATAATAGTAATAATATTAATAATAATAATAATAAATACTATTAGAAATTAATAATATTATTAACATAAAAATAATAATTAATACCAATAAACATTATATTAAAATATTATTAATTAATTAATTAATTATGATAATAAATAAATAAATAGCAGTTATTAATAATAAATAACTATAATATAATAATAGTGATAAAAATTATAGTTAATAATAATAATAATAATAATAATAATAATAATAATAATAATAATAATAATAATAATAATAATAATAAATAACAACTAATAAAATAAATAATTATATTAAAATTATTATTAATAATAATAATAATAATAATAATAATAATAATAATAATAATAAATAACAACTAATACAATAAATAATTATATTAAAAAAATTATTATTATTATTATTATTATTATTATTATTATAAATACTAGTAATAATAATATTATTAATATTCCTCACTAATAATATTAAAATAATATTCCTAAGTAATTATATTAATTTCCTAAATACTAATAATAATAATATTCCTAAGTAATTATATTAAAATAATAATAATAATAATAATATTATTAATTAATTAATAATAATAGTAATAATATTCCTAACTAATTATTATTATTATTATTATTATTATTATTATTATTATTATTATTATTATTATTATTATTATTATTATTATTATTAAATTAATAACATAAATTATGAAATAATTATTATTTTATTTGTTTTATTACATTCCTATTCGTTCATTCCTTGTACATACTAGTCATATGAATAACGTATTTCATTCCATTCCATTCCATTCCTATGATCATTATTCCATTCCAAAGTCCATTCTATTCCTATCCAATTTCATTCCTGCATATCAGCCGTCACCTAATATTATAGTTACACTACTACTATCGAGAAAACATATTTTCAGACCTCAGTATCAACTAATCTCCAACAGTACTAGTTGTTCATCATCAAATGTTAGTATTCCGAAGAAAGGGTTCGTGGTTGTGTACGTGGGCCCAAGCAACCGAAGATTTGTGATTCCGACGTGGCTGGTTTCGTCGCCGGATTTTAGAGAGGTGATGGACATGACTAGGGATGGCAGTGGATCTCGGACCCAATCCAGATCCATAGATCCAGATCCACTTTTCAGGATCTGGATCTCCAGAAAATAGGATCCAACGGATCTGGACCGGATCCGGACCATTTTTTTTAAATCCGGATCTGGATCTTGATCTCGATTTCTGAGATCCAGATCCGGTCCATGGATCCATATAATATATATGTCATATAATTTTTATTTATATTTATAAGTATATTATATTGATTTTATTTCGAGTCGAAGTTGTATAAACTAAGTTACAAAATTGGATATTATGTCAATAATATTATAAACTTGTACCTTGTATTTGATGAAATTTTGTATATGAGTGATCTATTTGTTAAGATATGTGTGCTACTTCTTCTATTACAATTGCAATATTATTTGTTGTCATGAAAGCAAAAGTAAATTTATAACTAACATCTTCTTGTATAGTGATGATTGTAGAATTTTTAAATAATTATTATAGTGTTATATGTATTTAGATTATTATTATTATAATGTTACTGTGAATTATATTTGATTTAGGATTTATTTTAGAAGAGAAAATATGTGGATCCGGGTCTAGACCCTGGACCTTGCGGATCTTATGGATCTGAGTCTGGATCTAATTTTTTTGAACCCAATGGATCTGGACCGGATCCGGACCCAAACAAAAAATTTCGGATCTGGATCTGGACCTAGTAAGATCCGGTCCATTGCCATCCCTAGACATGACGGCCCAAGAATGCGAAAACTCCCAACAAGAAGGATGAGCAACATTTTCAGGAATTAGTAGTGCTTTGCAATTTAAATTCAAGCTCCTCCCAAATGCAATCCTTTTCTATACCCAATAATTTGTCTTCATCTACACCGCATTAGCTTAGCTTATATATATATCATTCTGCAATTCTACTTTGTTGAATTTTTTTCTTTATTTTTTCTTCATTGTAAGATCAATTAGTGTTACGAGCTAGCCACGTTGAAATTATTCTATAATCTTGACCTTAGAGACTGCATGCAATATCCACATATAGAAGGGTTTCTATTATTCATTTTCTATATATAAAGTAATTAAGAAGAAAATGATTGATTTTTGCAATGACATCTTAGTTGTTGGAAAAACATAACATGGCATGCGTGTGCAACGCACATGCTTTTTACAATAGCCGTAGTATATACTACGTGGTCGACGATAGTATTATTAATTAAAGCTATAATTATATTCTCTTTCTAGCTGCTAAATCAAAACGACCATATATCAATCTCTCCAAAATATTACATTGGATTCAAGAATATATATATATATAGCACATACAAAACTGGAAAATCGCTCACACGTGTGAAATCTCATCACCAACATGTGATGTGAATGTGTGCATTGCATGCATGTGCATGTCATCTGCACATCTGCGGGTGGTGATGAAGCTCAGTAGTATCAGGAGAGTATTTATTATTGGAGCAGTTGATGATGACGTCATAATCTCCCACCGTTAATCCGGATTTCTCATCATCATCATCCAGAGCCACCAACGATGGCGATGATAGTGATCTCTTGTCTTCCATAATTTTCAATACCTTCTCGAACAGCTCCACCTCGCATGGAAACTTAAGCACCCCTTCTTGCTGGAATCCGAACTCTTCTTCAGCTTCTCTCAGTAGAATCCCAAACATCTGGTGCCTCAGATGCTCGGTTGGGATCACGAACCTCTTCAGCTCTCTTCCCACGCACACTGCCACGTACCCTTTCGGCACGGCGTTTGTCGCCGCCGACGAGCTCTCCGAGAAGGACAGCGTCTTCTTCAAGAACTTGATGCTTTTGTTGGCGGTGGTGGCGGTGGCGGAAGCTGTAGCATTGTTGCTTTTGTTGGTGTTGGCAGCCTTCTTCCACTTCTTGAGGATTTGTTGTAGCCTTACTATGTCCCTAATCTTGTTAGATTTTCTTGATGATGAATCCATCTCTCTCTCTCTCTCTAGATGAATGTGTATGTGTGAAATATATGTGTGAGAGATGGAGCTAGCAAATGGATGCATGAGGCACTATATAGAGGAGGAGAGATTCCTTATTTCTGTGAGTCAGAGTCTAAGACCATAAACTATCTTCAACTTGGATTATTATCTTAATTAGCAATACTTAAACACCAAGTTAATCATTTTTCTTTTGCTGTTAAGTACAACGTACAATATCGATGTATGCTTGTGAATCATTAATTACGGTCAACAATACATGATGGTGATCATGGTGGGTTGTGCCTCAAAACTCGAAACTATTACTCCTCTCCATGCATTTAATTTCATTTTGATCCGTCCATTAAAAATGCTCACTTTTCTTTTTAGAAATATCAATTTTACATTTTTACCCTAAACTTATCCATTTATTTACAAAAAAACACTCATGGCTCACCTTTTTACACTCACAATCCATTAATATATTCATTTATTATCCCAATGTCACACCTTTTTATACACATTTACTTTACACTCATTACAGTTTTTTTAAAACTCGTGCCACCAGTGGACGGAGGGAGTATTAATTAGTTATAATACGTACAGTTTTTTGTTTGAATGTGTAGATCTGCCATTAATCGATGGTAATCAAGGGTTTACGGATTTTAGTTGTTCGAAAAAGTCTGGCAGCGCCGATCCATTATTTTTGTTGTAATTTGTAAAGTATAGTATTCAAATTTTTTGGTGACTAATAATCTATATAATGATTGAATATTAATGTCACGTACAGATCTATGATATTATTAGTAAATTGGTTCGAAGAGGAAAAAGACGTACAATACCCCCATCGGGAAACGCCCTTAAGGGAACGTGACGCCCATTATTATAATCATATTCATCCCAGCTTGTTTCTGGGTATTGGCACTTGATTTAATGATTCACACCATTATTTAATTATTATTCCCAATGTACTTTGCGCCATTGTTTATTTGATTCAAGTGCTTAGGAGATCGTGGAAGATGGTATATAATGGAATTGCCATGTGATTTGCCCTTCTCCTCACGCACACCATACACACACACACAGAGCAAGTAGGCTGATCGATCTTAATTTCGTAAGGAAAATAAATGCTAAGAACACCAAAGATTTCGTGGTTCGATCGTGAATAAGATCTCGTCCACAGGCGAGAGAGAGGCGTATGTGTATTGAGGTGTAAGAAGCGATTACAAAGAGAGTGAATGATCTATGTCGTCTAATCTAGCCTCTATTTATACACAATGTATTGACCTAGATCTCGAATCAAGTCTTCTCTAACTAGGATTCGAGATCCTATCCTCTTGAATTAGGATTCTTTTAGATATGGTGAGCTTTCTGCGTTCCCGACTTTAGGAGTCTTCATGGGCGAACTTGTCGGGCCGAGCTTGATGTCGGGGTTACTTGTATTGGGCACGATGCTTGGGCACAGTAGTTGGGCGTATCCTATCACAACCCACAAAAGGCCTTGACGAGGTCATCTTTGGATTGGGGTTGTTGTGACAGCGGGGTTTGGACGATCTTTGACATTCTTTTCATTGTCGACTTTGTGTGTGATGCTTCTAACGTCGTATATCGTATCTTGTGCTCGCATGAGGCGTCTGCCGATGTCTTGTTTGTTGTTTGTATCTCGGCGAGGTGTCACGGCTTACGCGAGGCGTTATGCCGAGGTCTTATGGTAACCGCTAACGAGGCGTTAAGCGAGGTCTCTGGCCAACCGCTTCACCCGGCAGGCGTTTAGCGAAGTCTTATTGATTTCACTTGGCGGCGTTAAGCGAGGTCTCTGGCGGCTTCACTCGGCGAGGCGTTAAGCCGAGGTGTTCGCCAGCTCGCTGTCGGCGTTAAGTTGATGTCTTTGGTGGCTTGACTGTCGGCGTTAAGCGAAGTCTTGGCGATCTCGCTGTCGAGGCGTTATGTCGGGGTCTTCGAATGACTTTGCACGGCGGGTGTTATGCGAGTCTTGGTAACCGCTGACAGTCGTTAAGCGAGGCGAAGGCGGGATTTTACGCCGTTCTTTGAGTCTTGGGCGCGGGATCGCATTTAATGCGCATTAAATTGGCGCGGTTGGATTCCGATAAAGTGCATATTAGGGAATGTCTTCCTTGATCGCAATATCTCTTATCACTTTGCCTTCTACATTTCTCGATTTTCAAAACTCATTGCCTTCGAGAAGCTTGTTATTCTCGCCGTTGGCGACTTGAAGCTTCTTGTCTTCTTCATCGATAAACAAAAGTAAGTAATGGCTACTTAACTTCTTATAACGAGTCGCTTTGGCGTCAAATCTTGTCATTCCCCGTGTGATTCGTTAGTGTCTACACTGTTTTACCGTATTCATATGCCTCTTTACGAGTGTGAGTCTGCGATTCCCTCGGTGGGGATTGCGGCAAAGTGTCTTCTTTTCTTCAATCTTAGGTATTTCGATATTAGGGATATCTGTTTTCAATATAGTATTCCTTCTAGTATTGAGTTCGTTGCCCCGTCCAGGAGGACAGGGCTTGTGCCCTCCGGATGGTTTTATTACCGTGTATGAGGGCGGCCTCAAGGCTGGTCTTCGTCTTCCTTATCCTTATGTATCGTTGAGTTCAAGAGATGTTTGGCATATCTCTTGACTCTCACCGAACTCATTCCGGCATATAGCGCCCTAGGTGTCTATGCTATAGGCATAATTTTCCTTTGACCTTGGGGCTTGTCCTTCGCTTTTGCAAGCGAAGGGCGGCTCGGGGTGGTATTATCTATCACCCGTAGGAAATTCAAGCAAAGATTAAATCGAAGATCTCCAGTGGCGAAGAAGTTCTTCTTACATCGGTTTCGAGGACATATGGAGTTTCCATGGCGATCGATAAGATCGCCGATGTGTTGTCGACAAGGGCGGTGACTGGAGGCGTCGGACAAAATTGACCTTGTTGACGAGGTCTTCTCGAGGCCGAGCTTGCGGCGAGGGCTTAGCCCTTATGATCCTACCTCCGGGGTGGAGTCGGTGAAGGGTGAGGCCCCTTTTTTTCTCTTTATTCCATGATTATCGTGTTGATCTTGACCTATGTATTTCACGGTAGTGAACCTTCTAAGGGAAAAAAGAAGAAAGGAAGGAGCCGATCTACGTGGCCGAGCCGATCTCTGTAGTTGAGCCGCCGTCTCGACCTTGAAGGATGTCGAGGACATGCCGAAATGGGTGTGGAGCCTTGAGATCCCTTCACGCATGACCACTCAGCGCTTGAAGGCGGAAGCATGTAATCCACAGTCTCGGTTCTTTGCCGGTGAGTCTGAATCATTGGTTCCAGTCGGCGCCTCGTCTCTTTCAGGGTTTTGTACTGTCCTTATACTTTGTGTAGTAGTATAAAATTGTGTTCTTGACTGATGTATATATTGTATAGGGGGTCGAGGGCGTGGCGGCGAGGTGTCAAAGTATCCGATCTTATATCGGATTACTTGAAGCGTCGTTCTGTGATTTGTGAGGTGGCCGGTATGCTCGGGAGGTGGAGGCGGAGAATACCCTCCTCGCTCGAAATATCCGAGTCGAGGCTAAGATCGGGACCTCGTCAAGCGAAGCGGCGGATCGGCGGCCATTGAAGCGGCGGTGAGGCAGTCGTCGGGGGCGGTATGTGGCGGAGGCGGCGGCGAGGCGGCGAGGCGAGTTGCCTTGATGAAGGCGAGGTGGAGCAGGTTCGCCGTCGGGAGGCGGACATGGCGAGCTTCGCGAGGAGAAAGCGCCGTGCCCTGCGAGAGGCTGTTCGTGTCGGCGAGCTTCTCGGGATGGTTTCGGACGGTGAGGTGCTTAATAAGCGCGCCGTCTCGGATCTGTCGAAGAGGTCGCCGAGGACTACCGGACACTGGACAAAGCCAAGTATGGAGTGCGAGGAGACCGAGGATGATGTCTGAGATGGGCTATTTTGATGTGCTCGTCCGCGGCACTGAAGGAGCTTCCGTCTTTGCGAACCTTGCCTCTCCGCCGGTTCTTTTATCCACGGAGTATGTTCGCTTTGTCCGTGGATCGGGATCCCCGACCGGCGCTTTATTATGCGATCATGCAAGGGGTGGGAGGCGGTGATGCTTGAGGCGTCGAGACTCGGTGGTTCCGAAGAGGCGGTGAGCGGGCGAAAATAGGGCGGAAGAGGTGAGGCTATCCGAGCTTGCGGCGGATGTGGACATGGCGAAGCTTACGGAGGGTCGATTGATCCCGTCTTTTCACTCCTTTTTTTTTTTTGAATGTAAATGTATATTGATTTTTGCTAAGGGCATGTTAATAAAATCACAAGTTTATGTTAAGAAACTTATCTTTTTATTCGATTGTCTCACGAAATGCTTGATGCTTCTCCTTGGTTGAACCAGATCGAAGACCTATCGCGGGCTCTTGAGTTGAAAGAGATCGAACTCCTCCATATAAAGGGACAACTTGGTCGTATACGGTGGAGTCGATGTCGAGCATAGAGCCGCTCGGGAGGCTGTGGCGAGCTCAGGCTCGCCTTTTGGAATTGGAGGAGGCGTTGAGGTCGCCAGGACAAGGCAGGTGATAGGCGAGGAGCATGCGAGTCGAGGAGGTTATCCACGAAATGGTGGGATGGCGATCCGGAAGTTGAAGCGAGGTTGTCGAGGTGCCGCCGTTGTCTGCGAGGTGCCGCGGCTGAATATGGTGGGACCTCACGGCAATTCACGGGCGATCTGCTGAATTAAAAAGCTCGGGAGCATATACAAAGCTGTCATCGCTCGACAACCACAGCTCGACGAAATGCTTGACGGGATCTTGAGGCCTCTTCCTGCGGGAGCTTCTCGATCTAGAATAAATGAACCAAATTATGGCGATCCGAGTGGCGCGCAAGAGGCGTGCTATTGTCCTTGAGCGTCGTGGACCCTCAGGCGTCGAGACCGGGCGTCATCAAGTGGCGAGGCCGAGCTCATGAGCTGCATCGTCAGTGACCGGGTGTGGCCGGGCCCGTAATATAGACCGAGGACGAGGTGAGGTAGGATTAGTATAGATGAGGTTCTTTGAATTCCGATTTTCTAGGGATTGGCTCGACTTTTCCCGATCCGCTCCGTCCTCGTAAAATGTAACTGTCATCTTTTATTTAATAAGAATGATTTCTTATTGACTTTGTATTGAACAAGAGTAATATCTGAAAGTAGTTAGTCCTCGTGAAATTCCGCGAAATGAGCGAAGAAATCGTTCTCGTCTGAAGGTAGGGGTTCTGTTTTTTGCGGAGGTCGTCGGGAGGAGGTCCCTTCATCTACATAGAGAACGGCTTGAAATAGGCGAAGGTAATCGATCTCGTATGTAGGAATGGTTCTGTTTTTTGCGAGGTTATCGGGAGGGTGGTCGCCGTCTACATAGAAGGCGCTTGAAATAAGCGAAGGTGTCGATCTCGTATGTAGGAATGGTTCTGTTTTTTGCGAGGTTATCGGGAGGGTGGTCCCTTCATCTACATAGAAGGCGCTTGAAATAAGCGAAGGTGTCGATCTCGTATGTAGGCATGCGGCGTTTAAATCTACATTCGTATGAAGCAGATGTGTCGACCTCCGTCGAGGGAATTTGTCCTCCGTAGAGGGTAAATAATAATGTGAAGATTAATTATGCATTAGTGGCGAGTAGAACTTGCAAAAATAATATTTTATTGATAAAGATGCGCGACCACCAAATAAGACTCGGACTCTAAGCAGGACTTTAAAGACACGACCGAACAAGACCCGACCCTCGACACTTATGCATAATATCTCTTGAGATGAATGATGTGCCATGCGTTGGGTAATTGCTCACGGACAATTGAGCGAGCTTATAGGCCCTTTCTTGAGGACTTCGTCGACCGGTAAGGTCCTTCCGTGTGGCTTCCGACTTGCCGAGCTGCGGCTTTCTTGACTTCATTATTTCGGGTCGAGGTCGCCACTTGGGTTGTCGGGTTTAACACAGCTGGTTGTAATACCGAGCTACTTGTTGCTTGTCTGAAGCTTCTTGATGTGGCGAGGTCTCTTTTCTTCGAGTAGGTCTAGATCGGCTCGTAGATTTTCCCCATTGCTTGGCGGAGAAGTCGATTGTCGGGGACTCGGTACTCCGATCTCTGCGGGGATCACTTTGGTTCCATACACCAAGCGTAGGGTGTTTCTCCGTTCGGTCAGGGTGTTGTTGATGCGACCATAAGACACGTGGTAAATTTTCCACCCGAGGCCTTTAGTTCGGTCGAGACGCAGTTTTAGACCCTTCACGATGGTCTGTTGGTAACCGGTGCGACCATTTGCTTGAGGATGGGCCACGGGTGAACTTTGTTGGATCGAAGCTCTGACACCAATCCTTGAATGTCTTATCCGTGAATTGTGTTCAGATTATCAGAAAGGAGGATATGAGGGATGCGAGCGACACACTATGTTCTTCGAGAGCGAAGTTGAGGCGTTCTTGCTTGTGATTTTCGCGAGGGCTCGGCTTCCACCCACTTCGTGAAGTAGTCGATCGCAACAATTAAAATTGGGCTGTCACAGTGCTTTACAAAGGGCCCACAATGTCGATCCCCATTGCATAAGCGGCGAGGGCTCTGTATGGAGGTGAGGTCGGTGCGAGGCGACCTTGAGTGCGTTCCATGGATTTGACACCGGACACTTTTTACGAGGTCCATTGAGTCTTGGAACATTGTTGGCCGATAGTATCCCCATCGCATGACTTTCTTTGACAAGGCTCGGGGTCGATGTGGCTTCCATACGATCGCCGTGTATTTCTCGTGAAACGTAATTTGCTCGGTTCGGACCCAAGCACTTTAGGAGAGGTTGGAGATATGACTTTCGTATAGGACCCCTGCTCAATTGTATATCGCGAGACTTGTTCGGGATCCTCCTAGCCTCCAAACTTGTCATGGGGCGATTCGCCTTCTCTAGGTACTCTCGAATGGGAGTCGTCAATTGGGTTCTTCATCCGAGACTACGTTGACCTCGGCTCCATCTTGGCGTCGTCTATCTTACGCTTTGGACTTATCTCTTGGCGGGCTCGTTGATGGCGAGGCCAATTTATAAGATGTCATTTCGGCTATTTTGCTCCCTTGGGATGCGAACTATCTGGAAGTGTGAGAAAGTCCGTTCTGCAAGCTTTTGCTTTTCAAGATACTTCTTCGTTACATCGCTTTTGCCTCGTATTTTCCCAACATTTGGCTTCTGACGACTTGAGAATCATTGTGAACTTGCGGCTCGTGTCACGGAGACTTTGAGCGGCGAAGTCCTGCGATCGATGCCTCGTACTCCACCGTTGTTCGTATTTTGAATGTGAACCGAAGTGAGTAAGCGATCTCTTGGTTGTCCGGGCCTGGGAGTAAGATACTGCTCCATTGCTGCTTTTCCCGAAGCCCGTCAGCGTAGAGTTGCCGGCCTCCTCGGTGTTTCAACCATGGGTTCGGCTTTGGCATCGTCGTCTGGACTCGGTGGGCTTTGGTTTTTCGGCAGTTAGCCTCGGCGAGAAATCCGCTAGGGCTTGACCTTTGATGGCTGGCGGGGCGAAGGATATATCGTGCTCGCCCGATTCGATTGCCCATTTCGCGATTCTCCACGATGCTTGGGCTTCGTCAATACTTGCGAAGTGGGTAGTCGATGAGGACTTGTATGCGATGTGCATGGAAGTATGGGCGTAGTCTGCTGCGGCATTACCAGCGCTAAGGCAAGCTTCTCCGGTGATACCTCGTTTCCGGGCCTTTTAGTGCTCGGTGATAAAATATACCGGGAGTTGGCGTCCTTCTTCCCGTGCAAGGCGCACTTATAGACTCGTCCGGCGGCAAGGTAGAAAAAGGACCTCTCACTCTTTCGGGACGGATAGAGTGGGGAGTTTGGCGAGGTAGCTCTTGAGATCTTCAAAGGCGGACTTATGTACATCATCCATGAGAATTTGGGGCTTTTGAGTATCTTGAAGAAGGGTAGGCGCTTATCATGACTTTTGAAAGAAAGCGGCTCGGTCTTGACTATCTGACTGTTAGCTTGTGTCGTCATGGATGGTCTTTGGCATCTTCATTTCCAAAATGGTTTGGACCTTGGGCGGGTTTGCTTTTAGCCCTTCTTGTGAAACCCAACACCTAAGAACTTTCGGACGGATATAGCGTGCATTTACGGGGATTGACTTTAGGTTGATTTTCGAAGAAGACCAGGGGCGATCAGGAGGTCGACCACATCGACTTCTTCCTTGCTCTTGCGACGATGTCGTCTCGTATCCTCACATTCCGACCTATGTAGGGCTGAAATATTTTGTCCACCATCCTTTGATAGGTAGCCCTGCATTTTAAGGCCGAATGGCATCTTTTTATATCTGAAGACTCGAAGTCGGTAATGAAATTTGTCTTGGCGCGTCTTCGTCGTCCATCGGGACTTGGTGATACCGCTGTATAAGTCAGCGAAGACTTCGTATCCGACCAGCGTCGACCTTCTTGTCAATGTTGGGAAGGGATAGCAATCCTTTGGGCGATGTTTATTGAGGTCGGTGTAGTCGATACACATTCGCCATCCCTCCTCCTTTCTTCACCATCACGGGTTGGCTATCCGGTCGGATATTTGACCTCGAGCGATGTCGTGCTTTTAATAGTTGGTTCACCTCGTCATGAATGACTTGGTTCCGTTAATTTGCGAAGATTCTTTGCTTACATCGGGCGGCTTTATGTTGGTCGATGTTGAGCGGTGGTGATGATACTCGGCGAGACTCGGTCATGTCGGGGAGACCAAGCAAACACGTCCGGAATTCCCTTAGGAGTTGGATGATCGATCCTTCACTTGGTGCCGTGGTGAAACCAACACTGGGCGACCTTCAATGGCTCGTCTTTGTCAATCGACCTCTTCCACGGTGTCGGGGAGTGGCGATGTCTTCGACTCAACTCCTCGGGTTTCCTTAATTGCTATGCTGTGGGTCTTGGACCGAGGTCCGGCACCTCGTAAAACAACTTGCATACATTCGCTTGCTTCCGATCACCTCGGATCACGGTTTGTTCCCCGTGGTGGGTATTTTTATCGTCGGTGGTGCGTTGAGCATACCGCCCTTACGCGTTCGGCCAATCTCGCCTAGTATGATGTTATCGGCGAGTGGGCCTTCTTCTGACGCACCACCTTGGTCGAGGTCGTTGGTGCTTTCCCACCGTGACGGGTAGCTCGATTATTCCTTCGGCGCGTCTCTTCACGGGCGAAGCTTGGGTGGCGGCGAGGGCTTGCGGCGGTAGCGCTTCTTCTACTCTAGCTTGTCAAGGCATTCCTTGAAAAGGATGCTCACCGGCAGCCTTGACAATGTAGCGCTTCACCAACTTATTTGCGACCCCTTTTGGATCGCTAGCGCATCTGGTGGGGTCTTGCATCACGAGTGTGCGGTGCGTCTTGGAGAAGGTGATCGCCTCGTCCTTCTCGAACCTCTTATTGGTAGGTTCGCGGTTCTAGGACTTGAGCATCGGCCTTGAGGAGGACTTCGTGACTCCACGGGGAGCCCGTAATAGTGGAGATCACCCGTCATATTGGGGCTCATCATCTCCTTCCTCGTCGGTCTTTGTGCTTACGTTTTTGTAGGGGCACAATTTCCCTCTTCCTGCTTTTCTTCTTTTGACTTTGGTCGGCTTGGCGACTCTGTCCTCGGTATTTCTTGAGGATCCGTCTGAACTAGCATCTCTATTTCACCCATGAGCTCTTTGCACTCTTGATGTCGTGCCGTAGTCCTCATGGAATGGCGATGTTATCCATAGGTCGGCACCTCTTCCTCCTGTCATCGGTCGAGGCTTCTCGAGCAGGTTCATATGGAGTCGTAGATTTACGCCCTCGGCCGTCGGTGAGGGTGTATTGAGGTCGCTCAGGCGTCGCGGACCGAGCTGGACCTTGTCGGGCGATGTAATCTTTCAGGCGCCGCCGGCCTTGGTTCGATCTTCCTTTCCTTCGTCTCTTCTTCCTTTTTCCGGGGTCTGCGCATGCGCTTGGCGCTTTCTCTTGTCGGCCTCGTCCGCTTTGGCGAACCGGTTGGCTATCGCCCGCTGCACTCTGTTGCGATCGGGGTTCGTGCCAGCGATCTCTCGGTATAAGGCCCGGCAAGATGCCGTTTTGGAAGGCGAGATAACAAGAGGTCGTTCACGTCTTGACCTTCAAACACTCCTTGTTAAACCTTGTCATGAAGTCAGCGATGGACTCATTCGGCTTTGCCTTATGGTGAGGAGGTGTGCGATGGCGTTTTGACTCGGCCTTTTGGAAGAACCTTCGATGGAAGGCGACATCAGTCGCGATAGGGCCGATACTTCACTGTAGGTAGGTAGCCGAACCACTGCGGGCGTTGTCGACGAGTAACTCGGGAAGAGTTTACACATATGAGCGGTGAGGCGTTGGTTGATCATGTTGTATTGGGCTGCGAGAGGAAGTTACGTGGATCCCTCGGCCCGTCATAGGGGCGATGCTTGGTACCGGTATTTATCCGGAGAAAGTGTTAGTATTCTATTTGAGAGCGGGGTGACTATCTTCCGTATCCATCGAAGCCGTCCTCTGGAGGCGGGGCGGAGTTCGACGATCGAACTTCGTTTAGGTGACTCGGACCGACTTGGCGGCCACGATGCCTTTTCTGCTGCTCGTCCCACGGAGATCGGGCGGAGTTCGTTGGATGGTTTATTACAGCGATCGAGGTCGGCCCGCGGCGATCACGGCGTCCTCTCCGCGTTGCTCGTTCCTTGCGCGGTCGGTTTGGGCCCGACTCTCCGTTGTGATGCCTCGTATCTAGATGAGGCTTGGTGTTCCGTTCTTCGGGGCGTGGCCGACCACATAGCCGGCGAGGTCTTGGAGAAAGCTCTCCTTATTTTCTCGAAATCCCTGGCGGCGTCGTCGAGGTTTACTTGCGAGCCGGATGTTCCACGGATTATTGCTCGATTTCGCCGCTATGGTAACTTTGCCTCCTGCGGGCGGGGTGTTCGTGCTCGTCGAGACTTTGGATATGTCCTTGGGGTTTCTTCTACGATTGGGCTCTTCCAGTGAGCTCGGCGTTCCTTTCGCCGTCGGCGTTGTTGTTGCCGCGACGGTCCTGGATGCATGGCTACGGTGTACTGGTCATGATTATTTCCACATAAGCGGTGGTTGATCGAAAACACAAAATTTCGTTTCCACGAGACGGCGCGCGATGATCGATCTTAATTTCGTAAAGGAAATAAATGTAAGAACACCAAAGATTTCGTGGTTCGATCGTGAATAAGATCTCGTCCGCAGGCGAGAGAGAGGCGTATGTGTATTGAGTGTAGGCGATTACAAAGAGTGAATGATCTATGTCGTCTAATCTAGCCTCTGTTTATACACAATGTATTGACCTAGATCTCGAATCGAAGTCTTCTCTAACTAGGATTCGAGATCCTATCCCTCTTGAATTAGGATTCTTTTAGATATGGTGAGCTTTCTGCGTTCCCCGACTTTAGGAGTCTTCATGGGCGAACTTGTCGGGCCGAGCTTGATGTCGAGTTACTTGTATTGGGCACGATGCTTGGGCACGGTAGTTGGGCCGTATCCTATCATAGGCTTTGTGCTGCTCATGCAAATCAATCACCCAAACTGGAGACGCTTGCATGTGTATGTTAATTTAGTCTCATTTTCTTTTCCTTATTACTCGAGCGTAATCATATTCTTGTTTAATAGTGTTTGAGTATGGAGTCTGAATGGACTGTATCCAAAAATCCGATCTCGAGGGTTCGGAGATGGCAGCCTCCTAGCCAAATATTTGGGCCCATTTCCAAGCGGAATCCTAATGGGTTTAGGGGTAGGTTTGTTTATTGTTCTATTTAATGGCAATTTCTCTTTGTAAACTACATCCGAAATATCATAGTAAAATCTCTGGCTTGACATCGCCTCCAGATATAATCGCAAGACGAATTAGGTAAACAATTCTCGTGTTTTTTATTTTCTGTCGTGATTGTGGTGTATGTTTTTCTCAACAAATAGTGTGTAATCCACACACGAGCGAGGAAACATATCAAGATTTGCATAGATCACACACGATATTATATGAACTCAACCCAAAAAAATTAATAGCAACCGGAATCATAGTCTTTAGTTACAAGCTTACTAACTTCTCATAATGTACTAAGGTTAGGTTTATTACGTTCAATGTTTGCATGTTTGTGCTCAGGGCCGTAACTAAGGCCAAGCTCACTATGCCATTGCTTAGGGCTCCAAAATTATGGGGGCCCATTTTTTTTTTATATATATATATATATATATTATATTAGCGATCGATGTGGATTTTAATTCTCCATGGTTGTCGACCCCATGTCCCCGAATTTCCTTCTCTCACGATCTCAACATTGGACTTCGTCCCATTTGCATTTGAATCAGTCTACTTCGGCCAAAACCACCAAATCTCCTCCGCCGATGAGCTCTTCGCCAACGGCAAAATCCTCCTTGTCCAGATAAAAAATACCACGCCTACATTTGCTGCTATTGTTGAACAGTGAAAGATAGAGAGAGTGAGAGAGAGAGTTTTGTGTATGTTATTTTTCATATTATTTTTCTTGCATTAAAGGGGCCTATTTTCAAATTCTTGCTTAGGGCCCCGTAAGGTATAGGTACGGCCCTGTTTGTGCTTGTGTTAAATAAAGTACCTAACGCAAGAATAAAATTATGGGATTTTAACTGTTTCAACCGATGGTGGAAGTCAGCGAACTAGCCACGTTATCCGTTCCCACTAAACTGGGGGCTTTTGAGTTAATCAAACTGTTTGTAATACTAAAACTAAATTATACAACACTACTTGTCTAAAAAAGGTTAATTATACAACACTGCTTTTGATTCGAGAACGCCACTGATTGACCACCTGGATGGAAGAACTGAAGAGAAACAAGAATAATGCGAGAGCATTGAAGAAGACAAGAGGGAGAGACGTACATAACATACACAAAACTTTTAAAAAAACATAATTTATTTGTCCAGGACCAAAATGCATGAACCAGAGATGGACGGTGTCAGCACCCTCCCTCGTAGCAATCAAACACATTTACTCATTGACAGAGAGAGAGAGGAAATGGACGACGAGCAATTTGTTAAGTGAATTTGAGCCCCCTGCTGTGCAACTGTTCCATACAATGCAAATACTAAATTATGACACCACTTGGATTGATTGTGATGGAAATAATGTCACTTCTTTGGCATGTACTCCTTAGTCCCAATATTCATGATAAGTTTTCCTTTTTAGGCTGTCCCATTAAGTTGGCTCGTTTCCAAAAAAGGAAACACTTTTTACACTAAAAAGTATTTCGAATTTCGTGTCACCCACTACTTAACACACAAAACACAACTCTATTTAATCTACGTAAAAAAGGGAAACGTACCATTAATATTGGACAATATTGGAATGGAGGGAGTATTTGTTTCTGTTTTAGTGAGAAGTTGAGCAACTACAGCTCTGTGCAAATCGTTCTCACCAATATCAGATCTTCCGTGGGGCCTGAACTGCCACAGCCACTGCCTCTCAATAATATATTATCTCCTACTTCCATCATGCAACATATAATCATGACACTTAATTAAACAACGCACAATTCAACTGTATTAATATATCTGCCCATTATGCATCATTGTCAGCACCAAAAAATGTTTTTCTGTGCCAGGAAACAAACAATACCTACCTTTAATAGAAACAAGCTATACACTAAGTCAAGAAATTTTATGTACCTTCCTCTTCAATATACTTACATGGTAAAATACCATTCCATACCATCCTCTTCTTCATAACTCCAAGTCTCCTTGCAGACTAAACAAAAATCCCATTTATGAATCTGATCATTGCACGAAAAGAAATCAATTATCAACAATAATAACTCTGAGGAAGCACTCTTAGTTGAATAACTGTACAACTTTCCGACTCAGTCTAAAGTATACTAGTCCTTCTCAGAATAATCATGTATCTTAAGATACTTTGCAAGAAAAGCCTGTTTGCAGAAACAGTCATTGGCTATGGGAAGTGTTAGAGTTATTTTCTAACTCTATTTTCTTCCTCTATTTTTCTATAGTTATTTACTTATTTTGATCTTTCTTCACGGTTTGTGTAGGTTATAATGGAGTATGCAAGCTCCTATATTATTTGGGTTAAAGACGTGGAAATAAAGGTTGAAGTGAAGCTCCTAAATTCGTGGAAATAGTTGAAGTGGAGCTGAACAAGAAATAGTGAAAATAACTGCTGAAGAGGATGTTACAACAGCAGTTGCGTTAGTTCCTATTTTCAAGGAACCACTTTTACCACGTCCTCATGAACGTTGCAGCCCACTCCAAGTCATGGGCCACGTCCAAGATGAGCTTGGAGTTCAAGAAATGCTAGAGCTATAAATACTTGAAGGGCTGACACAAAGAGGTGTGGAGAAATAGCTATCTGTAAGCGAGTATTAGTTTATGTGTTGCGATAACATTGTCTGTAACACTTGCTGTTTTCGTACAGTTCTTGAGTCTGTTCTTGAGCGCTGTTTTTAGTGAGAGATAGTTTTTAGTGTGAGAGGTTCTTTTATTATCATCTTGGTCTTGTCAAGGTGATATTGTGTTTTTGTAGAATACTCTCATTTAGTGATTTTCGACATACGGCATCTATAGGTTGATTTAACAACCTGTAGAAAAATTACATTGTCTTCCATTTCTATATTCCGCTGCATATTTTAGTCTTGTGCTTGTGTGTGTTACGGTAACACTGAGTACAACATAGAGATCCAGACGAGCCAACACTTTCAGAAAGTGCGACGAGAACGTGAAGTCAACCACAAGTCGAACCTATCTTATTACAGACAGTTAACTTTCATAAAGGGAACTTAGAGAAAGCAATACTTAACCATTTCTTCGTTTAAGAGGTTTATTGGTACTTGTTGGAAAAATCCTCTTCATATATGATTTCATCACTGGTTCCGACTTCTTCGAAGATATAAGAGATGAAGACAGGAGGACATCAACAGCTTCGTGCTGTTGTTTCCTTTTCTTTATTGTATCATCGACTATTTAAGAATGATTAGAAGCTTGCCGTTCACCCTTTTCCTTGACTGTTCTCTCAGAAGATGATGTACCAACTTTCACCTCTGGTAGCTTATCATGCTTGATAGTTTTTTAATGCACTTCATCAGCAACAGGTCTCATATGTTTTTTACTCCTTATTATAAGCAAAGAGGTCATTTAAGAGCAGTCACAATTTGCTATGCTGAGTCACAAAGCTACAATATGAACACTATCTTATCAGCAGAAGAGACTAAAAGTCTAAAATAAAATAATAGACTACTAAAGAAACTGAGCTTCGGCAGAGTGAAATCCATTCTCAAATTGTCAAACTCATCAGTTTGATAAAATGGAAAATCAGGGAGAGAATTCTCATTAACAATATACTCCAGATATTTGGACTACCTGTTGGGTGAGCCTGATTACAGGATGACTTGCCCGATGCAGTGAAACATGCTGCATTGGAACATGAATTTGCTAGCAACATTCGATAAAACTGTGGCAGGAAGCTGCTTTGGATCGCCAACCTAAGAAGGAAGATAAATTTCAATGATGCTTAGTGTTATCGAAAAGAAAAATTAATAGATGCTCTATCAAATACTTACCATGATAAATTTGGTTCCCTTCGATTTTAGGAGCTGAAGTGGAATCAAAGTGGCAGGTTCCAGGGCCTTCAGGAAAACAAAAGAAAAAAAGACAGTTGGAACTCAGAAAAGGAAAGACATACGAGGATAATGGAGATAGAGCAAATTACAGAGATGAGACAAAAAGTTCAGGCAGCGGTCACTGCGCCTGACTCAGTGTCGAGGACGGTGATACGGCAACGATATGTCGTCGGAAAATTGTAAGGAGATCAGGCCATTTTCAGGCCTTTGCTCGACATCTTCGGTCAGTTCGCGCCAAAGAGAGAGAGAGACGGTGACTGAGCTAGCCATGGAGAGAGGGTTGGCATGAAGTGGCTGCGCGGCGGCACCACTGCTATGCGAATCGGTTGGGGCTCACTGCCAGCGAAGCTACTATCGGAAAATATGCGTACAGAACAGTACACCTAATCGGACGTGTTACAAAGTAAAAAATAAAAGTGGAAGGAGGTAAAACAACAAAATGAACTAAAACATAAATAGACAAAATCGTATGCTAATTGTCGAGTCGGGGAGCCCTCTATCCGTAAGACGAGATACGCCTTGGTAGTACTTCGATTATGGCGTATCGTCCCCAAAGGTAAAACAACGAAGGTAGCAGCATCGCAGACCAACGAGCTCCAACGAACTGGAATGAGGCGATGACAAAGCTTAGACAAGAACTATGTATGTAGAGAGTACTTTAAAATGCTGGAATGCAGTTTTTACAGTAGGTGGTGTTGAGAATCCGGACAGCCTCGTCGTCGTCAATACGCTCCCGTAGACCTCGACAGCAATTCAACGTCGTTCCTAGCAACTTTCTCGACACCTGCACACAACAAGAAAAGAAAGCAACAAAAAGAGCAGCAGTGACAACCAAACAGAGAAAAAAGAGTAAAAGAAGTAAAATAATGGAATGGATTAAACTCGGCTCAGGTGTGGTTTCTCCGTCGTTGCAACACGCCTTCACGGTATCCAAAAGGAGAAGATCACAATCTCGTTGACACAGCAACAACCCACACCCAAACCCCTAACCTCCAAGAGCTCTCCACAAATAAGATACTTTTCACCTTATCAAGAATTCCACAAAGGAATTAATACCAAGAGACAAAGTATTGGAGTCTGACACTAGAGAGGGGAAAAAACGGCGCCTCAGTTTAATACTTCATAGGTCCAAACCTATTAACTCACATTTATACTAATTAAAGGCAATGAAAAGGAGGCGACAGCAAATGTAGGTTTGAGGGGGTGATGGGCTTTATGCATTAATATATGTGGGCCAACAAAGAATCATTACAATCTTCACCTTTGGCTCAACCGTGTTTCTGTGTGCATTGGAGAACAAACCGCACAATCATCCTCGTCGAGCATTCCCTACAAAATCACACAGACAGAGCAAGGAACAAGACGTATAGACACACAGTCTATACATGATCACAAAGATCAACCAAAGGTAAATTAACCGTGTTCATACCTGCAAAAAAGACACACAGGAAAAATACCCACAAAGCACAAAGATATCTAACACACAATTATAAGTTCACAAAGAAACATCACAAAGCATAAATGCAACTAATACACAATTAGAAGCTCACGAACAAACATCACAAAGCTAACTAGCACAAAGCTAGTTGACCACAAAGCATATCACAGAATCACAAAGCCATCACGAAGCCACGAAGTTGGCACAAAGCCACCAAACCAAAAAGCCACATAGAATGAACCACAAAGGTATGTTCACAAAGAACAACAACAAAAAAAACGAGCATAAAGTAAGGGACGAAGCTCCACCTCAAAGAGAGCAACAACAGAGACACATAAGGAAACAAACTCCTAAACTCATGCACCATAAACCTAAAGCTCAACCACATACTCCACCTTAGAACAAATCACTCGTGGTTTCTTCATTAGTAACCACATTAGCCTGATCAACATATTGATTTTTCTTAGGACAATCCTTTATATAGTGACCCGTTTCACCACAACCATAGCACTTTCTAGGTTTAAATCTAAGTTTCGACTTCCCTTTATCATGAAACATTTTCCACCCTAGCATGCATGACTTTATCCGGTTCTTGTGCAGTTATCAAGTTTTAAATCTAATTCCTTTTTTTCAAAGCACTCTAGCGATGTCAAGCGTCACATTATCTCTACCATACTTAATAGCAGATTTAACATCACTGTAAGAATCAGGAATAGCATTTAAAAGCGCAAACAAAGCATAATCATCAATATGTTTATCGTCAGTCAATTTTATGTCTTGAACTAGCTTAGTGAATTCATCCACATTTTCATTAATACCTTTAGACATGTCAAGTTTAAAACGGAAGAATCTTTCAATCAGAAACATTTTAGAAGGCAAAGACGTTTCAATTATACAACTCTTCAAGTTTTGACCACAAATCTTTAGCGAAGTCATCCTTCCTACTTTTCTAAGAACACACTCAGATAAATTCAGGATAATAGCAAACAAAGCAAGACGATTCATTTGAAATTTCTTTTTCTCATCAACTTCATTATCATAAGAATCATCAATAACTTGATAAACACCTTGTTGAATTAAAATACATTCCATTTTACATTGCCAAAATCAAAGTCCGTTTACCATCAAAGGAGCGGACCATAATTAGCGAAAAAAGACATAATGTCACACAATAAATCGAAAAAATTTATCGACCTTAATGCGTGAATACAAATCGGAGAGCAAAAAATATTCTCAAGGCAAATAAGATTTTGATTTAATCACCTGACTAACACACGAGAGACACGTTGGTAGCGAAACAAAACCCGATCTACTGCTGCATGATCGGCGGTTTTCTAGAATTTTAAAGCGAGAGGTTTTAGCGCTTTACAGGCGAGATCCTAAGATCGAGTTCAACTTACCAACTACGACGAGGAAGAACCGTGGCTCGATACCACTGTTGAGAATCCGGACAGCCTCGTCGTCGTCAATACGCTCTCGTAGACCTCGGCAGCAACTCAACGTCGTTCCTGGCAACTTTCTCGACACCTACACACAACAAGAAAAGAAAGCAACAAAAAGAGCAGCAGTGCAACCAAGCGGAGAAAAAGAGTAAAAGAAGTAAAATAATGAAATTGATTAAACTCGGCTCAGGTACGGTTTCTCCGTCATTGCAACACGCATTCACGGTGTCCAAAAGGAGAAGATCACAATCTCGTTGACACAACAACAACCCACACCCAAACCCCTAACCTCCAAGAGCTCTCCTCCACAAAGAAGATACTTTTCACCTTATCAAGAATTCCACAAAAGAATTAATACCAAGAGACAAAGTATTGGAGTCTGACACTAGAGAGGGGAAAAAACGGCGCCTCAGTTTAATACTTCATAGGTCCAAACCTATTAACTCACATTTATACTAATTAAAGGGAATGAAAAGGAGGTGGCAGCAAATGTAAGTTTGAGGGGGTGATGGGCTTTATGCATTAATATATGTGGGCCAACAAAGAATAATTACAGGTGGCTAATAAAAGGGAGACATGTCATATTTATAGACGTCATCTCCTCATGGGGAGCCTGCTTGAGACAACAACCGCATTAATTTCGGGTGTTACGAAGTTATGTCCCTCATTGAGTGCAGATTGGGTTACGTGGCGGTTTATTGATGTTCAACATAAATGTTTTTGATCCACTCAAATCAATGGATGAAATTAGTTCTCATTTCTCAAATTTATGAAGATTAGTTGCGGGGCACATGAGAACCATTTTTATCCTAAAAATTAAAAACCAAATGAATTCATTATGAATCTATTCTTACGCGACCGGACTCAAAGCCTCCATGAGGGCTCAGAACCACCATGATTTTGGCCCACTGGTGGTTTTGACTAATTCTCTTCTTAATGTGCATGTCTTACACGAGTCCCACAAGCACAAGGATATAGATTCCCTCTATGATGATGTTTACGCAGCGATTATGCATGTCAAGAAACACAAGGGTTAGGACTTCCGTCATGATCGGAGAAAAGCGAATTCGATGAGATAGTTTTGAAAAGCGAGTAGGGATGACAATGGACCGGATCGGCTGGGTCGGATCGGATCCGATTTTTTGCTTTGGTGCGGATCCGGTCCGGATCTATTGGGTCCAAAAAATTAGATCCGGATCCATAAGATCCACGGGGTCGAGGTCAGATCCAGGATCCATATGTTTCGACTTCTAAAATAAATTCTAATCAACTATAATTCACGATAACACCATAATAATCTAAATGCATAATAATACTATAATAATTATTTAGAATTTCTACAATTATCACTATATTGGAATCGTTAGTTACAAATTTACTATAAAGTAGGAAGCAACAAACAACTCGATCGTCGGTGGTTTAAGTGGCGTAACCCGTCATGAATGCCGATAGATATATAATTGGGAGTATTTGAAATGGAATTTGGAACATATTTGTTTTGAAATAATTTGAAAAAGAAAATTGAAGAGTTTTAAGTTGGGGTTATGTATTTAATTATAATAAAATATATATATATATATATATATATATATATATATATATATATATACACAAAAAAACTAAATGAATTTTGGAATGGGAAATTGGGAATAATGAGGCCTTACGAATAGAAATTATTTAGGTTAACTAATTTAATTATAATATATATATATATATATATATATATATATATATATATATATAGGATGGATCAAATGGGAACCATATATATTTTAGGAACTAAGAACCAATCCCACCCTTGATTTGCTATAATCTTATGGTTGATAATACATATATATAATTACGGTTATAGTTATAGAATAATCCAAAAGGACAATTATGTAATTTAATAAATTGTTAATAACGTCGAAATTCCTTTAATCGAGGATTGCATATCTAGGAATATTGTTTCCTTATATTATTGATTCCATATCATTGTATAGTTATTATTACAGTTTTTCTTCATCAAATTTCTGCGTTTCGAACAAGAATGGGCATAGCAGTTCATCTACTTCATCGTGATTATTTATGTTTATAAAGTCAATATTTTTTATTTGTTCAAACCGTGTGCAATTTCGAAAAATGCTTAGATTTTACATGAACACAAGGTTAATATGCATAATACACGCTTATTTATGCATATACTTCACGATTTTATATTTGTACATCGCAATTTCCTTCATGGTCTTAATCGTACAAATATTATAATTCTAAGGCGTTATCACGCTAGAAATATATTATATTGTTTTAATATTTTACATTTAAATGAATTAAACAGAGTTTGTAATCGATTATATTTCGTTTTAGAATATATAGTTCTTTTTTAGGTGTATGAATTGCAATATGCATAACAAAATTCATAGTATGCTTAGTATTATATACCAGTTTATATATAGTTTATATTGTTAAAGGTTGTGTAAAATTATTATTCAATAATATATTTACTGGATGTTATATATAAAGTGCATAATACACTGTAACCTTATTCATACGTGAGTATTAGCTAACATGTATTATGCATAATGCAAGTTGGAGTATGAATAAAACACCATGTATTATGAAGTAGAATATGTATATATATTACTGTGTGTGCATAAATCAATGTCCGGATATGCTATAGTGTGCATATATTGGAAATCTTTTTATTGTTCACATATGTTATGTGGATTCATATTGAATAAATATATTTATTATGCATAACCATTAAACAGATGGAAATGAATTCAACACATCTTCTGACTATGTTGAGCATCAAGAGTTGGTTTTCCCTTTTTGTGATGAAGTACTCAAGCCCAAAACAAACATGTCGTTCTCTGGATTGGAAGATGGAGTAAAATTTTATGATGCATATGCTGCAGCATGTGGTTTTGAGACTCGAAAAAGCTCAATCAAGCGTTCGAGACAACAAGGTCATCTTGTTTAGATCGGTTTATGTAGCGAGAAGGTTGAAGGAAAATTTGGCGATCCACGAGGATGGTGTTCTGTAAAAGCGAGCGTATAAGACTTAGTAGTAGAGTTCGATGTATGGCAAGAATTGTTTTTCGCTTTGAGGCGGGGTTGGTTATAAAATCCACAAGTTTATCGAGGTCACACACACCGATGGTTCGAGATGCCTTTAGACACCTCATGAAGAGCAATAGGAAGGTTGATTATATGCATCAAATGTTTATCGAAAAGGGTGTTAAAGCTAACATTGGCCCAAGCAGAGTTTTCGCATTTTCGAGGAGATTGTTGGCAATTATGAAGATGTTGGTTGTACTATTGTAGATTTCAAGAATTATAAGCGTGACTTACGGATGTCTATTGTTGGTGTTGATGCTCAAATGCTCTTGGACAACTTCAAATGGAAGCGTGATAAGCGTAATGGTTTTATGTTTTTATGGCGTTGATGGCGTAAGCAGACTCACACGTTTGCTATGGGTGGTGACTACGTCCATCCAAAATTACAAGCTTTATGGGGACGCTGTTTCGTTCGACGCAACCTATCACATGAACAGGTTCGATTTGTTTTTAAATGTGTGATTCGTATATGCTACAGTGTGCATATTTTTAAAGTATTGTTATTGTAACGTATGTTATGTATACAAATTGATTATCCTGCAGTTCATTTAAAAAATAGAATGATCATGAAATTATTGATATTACAATTATTTATACATATAGTGTTCTATTATGTGCATACAAATTGAATAATTATGCATAACTATATGCATTGCTATTCATATTAAAAATAGTATGTTCCTGAAATAATTGTTATTACCATTATTTATATATGAGTAACAATTTATGACATATTCGCGAAGGTTCATAGAATATGGTAGTTTTGAATTGTATGTAAACCTTAATTTAATATAAAAAGAGAATAGCTTACACCAGCAAATTTTTTAAAATAAGTTTATTTTTTTATTCAATTTTTTGATATGTAAATACCATTATTTGTGGGACATGTATAAAAAGATATTTACACCCTTTACGGGAAGGGATAACTTTGGTAGGTGTGTTACTTTTGCGGCTGCAATAATTTCAAATGAGGATACTCAATCGTATTCATGGGTGTTGTCCAAATTTATAGAGTGTATGGGTTCACAGCCTAATGTTATCACAACCGATCAAGATCCAGCACTGAAGATTGCTATTGCGAATGTATGGCCTGATTCTGCGCATAGATTATGTATGTGGCATATTATGATGAAGGTTGTAGAGAAGTTGCCACCATCATTGAGAGATAGTACTGAATTCAAACAAGATTTTGATGAGGTTGTTTGGTCAGACATGGATGAACCTACAGTTTTCGAGGCGAATTGGCAACATGTAATGGAGAAATATCAATTAATTACTCATATGTGGTTCGGTGATATGTTCAATATCAGATCTTATTGGATACCGGCATATTTCCGTGACATTAGTATGAGCGGACTGTTCAGAACCACATCTTCATCCGAGAGTCAGAATAGTTTCTTCGGGATGTTCTTGAATAGTGATTCCAACCTCGTAGACTTGTATCTTCATTTCAATAATTCCATGGATGCTAGCGTAGTGGTTACAATCAAATGACATATGCGGATCAAACCCATTTTCCTGACATGAAGACTGACCTTAATATTGAGCGTCATGCTGCTACCGTTTTTACAAATAAGATATTTGTTGAGTTGCAAAAGGACATTGTCGAAGCTGATAGACGGTGTGTTATGAATGACATGTCTACAATTGGGAACGAGAGGCATTTTAAGGTTGACGACAGATCGGATGGTGTGTCTAATGTTTTGCTTAATCTTACATCCGATGAACTAGCTTGTTCATGCAAGTTGTTTGTGAGGAAAGGTTTAATTTGCAAGCACATGTTCTTCGTAATGAAATCCTTGAAGATGAATGTTATTCCTGAGAAGTATATGTTGAGGCGTTGGATGAAGGCAGATAGGTCATGGTATTCCACATGAAGTCGAGAAAATTTCAAATGGCAATAATTTGTTGTTTATTGAATTTTGTAAAATCATTGGCGGTGAAGGTAATTACGCTCTCAAGGTTCGGTGTTAAATGATTTGAAAGCTTTAGGAGACAAATATTCGGGGATGGGGATGCCGATCCACACTACCACCGCCAATGATAGATCGAGAGAAGATTTTATGGTATGCCTATTCCAAAAGAAGTTGATATATTATCACCAATGATATCCAAGACTAAAGGTAGCGGCCGTGGTGGGCATCGCTGAAGTCTAACAGAGAACAAGTTGTGGAGATGTCGAGAAAACAAAGCGGAGATGTCAATTGCAATGAGCTTGGTTACCATGATTCAAGGAATTGTCCAAAATGGATGCGGATGACGAATGATTTTACATTTTAATGTTATTTTTGGTAAAAGATCATATTTTTGAGTGCGTTTTAAGCGATTTTGAACAACTTCTCTATAGTCTCTGAATTAAATGTTTTTACTTCATTTTAGTTGAATAATCATCTGTTTCGTGCTTGATATTTATATGCACAACGCATAATTTCTTATGCATATAGTATACATACGAATAAGTAGTTTGTTTATGCGAATATTAAGTAAGTCTTTTTTCTCGAAAGACTTTCATTGACTATTCGATAAATGAAATATCATTTGATAAATCATTGCAATTATGTAACCTAGCTTACGGATATCAAATGAAACACTTGGTTGTGACTACTATTATTTGTGGGACGGTATAAAAGATACTTACACCCTTTATGCATATCGGTTATATCACGTGAATATGTTAGCATCGGTGTTTGAATATCCACAATAAAATTCATGTTCAATGGCGAAGTGGTGTGTAAATTCACAATAGCTTATGGTTATGCATACGGACATATTACATATCTGATTTTTGTGATTTCTTTGGGATAATGATTTATATCGAGACTCTCATTGACAATACAATAAATGAAAGTTATCGGTATAAAATATTACTCTTATGTAAATAAGCTTACATATCTTGAAAAATACTGATTGGTTTAATTGATAAACTAGTATGAATATACAAATGAGATCGTATGAGCGATCTATCGATCATGTACATATAATCTTGGATATTTATGTGAATATCGGTATAATATTTATGTGAATTATTATTGGTTAATATTTATAGTATTATTAAATACGCGGTATTTTCTATGAACAATACCATATTTCTTATATATATGGACATATTATATACATATATTTTTACGTAATTATCTTGTAAAATGATTTGGATATCGAGGCGTGCATTGATCATTCAATGAATGAAATATCATGTGTAAATCATTGCAATTATGTAACGAAGCATACATTTCCCGAATGATACATAATTCACTAGTAGTGGATAAAGACTTATGTAATCGATAAAATATTATGCATATACAATTGAAAAAGTCTTTACAACTGTAAAATCAATCAATACTAGCTCAAACTTTATATAAAGTACGCAATAATTTAGTTGCTATCATTTTTTGACTGCAATTTAAAAAGATTAATGCTCAATCTGTCTATAATGTCACATACAAAAAGTGTACTTATTGAATAAAATAAATAAACCAACTGACTATAGCATTTCCAATCTATTTGTTATATCAACCAATCAATAATAGTTACGCATTGAGTTACGATCCATGGACATTTCACGAAAGTAGCGGGAGCCTTAATGATGTATTCCGAACAATATTGATTTGGCTTTTGATTATTGACGATAATACTTCGCCCTCATACGCATCAATGATCTTGCGGTGATGTGGACAATCCACACTTCAAGTTGAAGACACATCCCCATAAATGTCTCCAAATGTCTCATAAGATACACTCCATTATCTACAATGTTACGTTTGTTAGTCCATTTCAATTTCACCAAATGCATTTTTGCTCTTGAGACAGCAATGGCTTTGTTTACTTCATCACTATACACAAGGAAATCTGACAGCATATGTCTCTGCACATTATTTTTTGTTTCAACACATAACATTAATGATAGCACACAAAAACTTAAGAGCAACATCAATACAAAACAAATATCTTACTATGTTATTGCACACTTCTTCATACTTAACCATGTCGATTATCTTCTACACAATCGACCTCGCTATCCAACACAAAGAACTTTTCTCTTTGTATCTCACGCACAATCGTAATACTTATTGTTATCATAAAGCTGGATAGAAGAAGCGCATTATATAATTACATTAGATATTCAATTCATATAAGGAAATAAATATAAATATAATGGAATAACATTACCATGTCTATCGACCCGATGTGTTTTTTGGTAGTCGATAAGCTCGGATGTCATTAAACCAAAAACGAATCTCTCGACTATCGTATGATTCGTTTATTGATGCAATGCACTCAATGTAAAATTACAACAACTATGTTAGTATATCTATTGCTTAACAATGTTCATATGATAACAACTAATATTGATCTATAAACTTACATATGTATTGGTTGTAAAAAAAAACGAACAGGCGATGCATCGAAGCGGTATTGCTCCATCTCATTAAGTATGTTGCCCATACATTGATAACGAATATTTTTACTGTTATACCTTTCTTCAACGAGTACATGTCACTCCTCCTCAGTTCTATGGATTCATAAGAAAACATCACCTCCTCACTATGCACAACAAAATATTAAATGAATCACATACAAAGACATTTTATGCACATGAATTTATTGCATGTATATTAAAAATCATACTCTTTGTCATCATTTTTGTACATTGCATACAAACCAATTTCCTTATCCGCTTTCGTTAGCTGTTTTGCCACACAAACCTTTCTTTGTATGTAAGGTGAACGAAATTTGATTGTTTTCGCCAATGTCACCTTCTTTTGAGCTCTTATATTACTCGATCTTTCATCAACATGCTTCAAATAGAAAACAATAATCATAAAATACTATAGAATATAGTCAAGTATAAACTAATTTTTAAATACAGTAAATAATTTGAACATGACGCATAAGTATTATATAAAAAACATTAATTCAAGCATTATGACATACATTTGGTGCCATACTCCTCAACACAATTCGATTGTTACCATCCCCCATGGATTTGTGTTTAACAACTGATAAAAATACTTAATTAGAAATTAGTTACAACCATATCGAACTACTTTTTCTACCCTCCTAACATATGTTTTTTACCACCTTCAAATCAAACTGTTTTCCTTTCCATGATGCATCACACTGTATTAAATACGCATTAAGATAACATTTTCATCATGTAAAGATTATAATGCAACATCAAAATTTATTATGTAAATAAGAACGAAACCATTACTTATCAACATTTATTATGTAAATTACCGTATACGAATAACACCACATTGGTGAATGCATAAGAGTTTATATACTTTAATAACCACAATTGATCTACTTAATATTATACAACTAACCTCATCCTCCGGGTTCCTTGTGTGGATCCCATCATTGTTGTTCCTTGGAACACTTTCATTCTTCTTTGTCAAATCCTATATTTTATAGCGAAATGTAATTAATATATTGTGCAATAACTATTAGTTAGAATCAAAATTCAAACATACCCATGAGTGACGAAAAAAAAGGAAAAACTCAATAGGTATAGTCATAAATGGACATATTGTTATTCATACCTGAAACCGTATGCATAATGAATAAGGTTCATTGTGCATAACATTGTTATGCATATTACAATATATTACGTGTATAACAGTATATTATGTGAATATTGCCCATGCATCGTGTGAATATAACACCCGATATGTTGAATGCATAAGAGTTTATATACTTTACTAAACATAATTTATTTACTTAATATTATATAACAAACCTCATCCTCTGGGTTTACTGTCCGGTTCCCATCATTGTTGTTCCTTGGAACACTTTCATTTACTGCTGTCAAATCCTATATTTTTATAACCAAAATGTAATTAATATATTGTGCAATAACTATTAATGGTATGTTAGATCGAATCAAAATTCAAACATACACATGACTGGCGAAAAAAAAGGAAAAACTCAATAGGTATAGTCATAACTGATCATACTGTTATTCATACTTGAGCCCGTATGCATAATGACAAAGGTTCGTTATGCATAAGAATATTATGTGTATATTCAGTATATATGTGAATATTAGTGTAGCATCGTGTGAATATAACTGTATATTAAGTGAATATAACTTGTTACATCATGAGAATACAACAGTGATTACTATTGTGTGAACACGTTACTGCACTTATTTAGTCACGATTTAGTGATTACTAGCGAAACATTTTTTTATGGGCAATACATAATCACTTACTCATACGGACAAAATGTAATGTATAAATAATTGATAACAGTATTATACATAATCATTACACTAAATATACCTATATATATATACATTACTAATTGGTAACAGTACTTATTGGTAACAAAAAACATTACTGAATCGTCACTAAAGACGGATTTCGTATGCATATACACTAAATATAATGATGATTATATACGTTTTACATAGTTGATAAAATGAGTACGAACAATATCCTATATGTGAATGTATAACAATTGATATAATGTATTAATCATATGTTACTCGTTGTAAAATATATCCTCAACATATCAAAATTGATCATGTCATAATAATTATGAAAATAACATATTCAAACTTACTGACCGTAATTGGACAAGCTTCTATCTCGGCAACATTCTGGCATCCTTTAGATTTACTCATTGATCTTCCAAGTTCACACTGTCTTTCATCAACCTAACAGTTTTTTGATTTAAGAAAAAGCATCAGGAAGTACCAATAATACATAATCATATTATATTACCATGATTTTAAGTAAAAAGTTTCATATCTTACATTGTTGATTTCTTTTTCTGTAGTATCTTCTCCAAGTTGGCTCATACCTAGGTCAAAACTTGGCACATCGGATGCACTCTTTTGTGTTCTATGGCTTGACGCTGATGCTCGATCAACGGATTCAAGAACATCATCCCTATAAAAGAATGCATCTTCCTCTAATGGCACATCCACTTCTCTAACCTTTGTCCGTGGTGTGTGGATATCAATTTTTATGCCAAGTATATTCCGTGTAGCAACTACACTATCATTAAAATCCTTGTTTCTTAGCTCGTATATAGGTGCATCTTCAATCATTTTCTGTAATTGTTTCAAGCGATCAGCAATGCTTATGGTCTCCTTCATGATTTTTTTACCTAAGGTACTATGCGAATCATCTCCAGATGCATTCACATTCGATCCACCAATATTCACCTCATTTTCCACGGCAAACACACGTTCACATTGTTCATCTGGAAGCTGTATTGCGTCACATAAGGAACCTCCTCCAAAATAACCATCCTCTAACTCCCGTCTTTGTCGTTCCCTCAACGTCTTGGAATTCCAGTTGCAAAATAAAGGATAAACTCTCGACTCTGGATGTCGATTAATCTCAAATCTGTCAACATAAAAAAGCTAGAAAATAACAAAATTTCAATTAGAAAAAGTATAATTTATACAATATTAAAAAAATATATATTGATATCAGTAATAGTCTAACCACTAGAAAAAGTGTTGGTCCAGCGTACATCCCAGATTTTTTGATAGACCAAGACCTTTTATGGTCAACCAAGGATTGCATTACGTATAGTGCCCAGTTCCATTCTTGTATACGCTTTACATCCAGAAGACAGTTCATGATATAGGGATGTACTGCCCCACTGCACGTGCTCTCCATCAACGAGAATGCCAGTACTATCATGAAGTTTCTCTTGAACCAGGAACCACCATCTATACCTCCAACCATCAAGTCTATAACCTTTCCAATCTTCACCTCCTCTCTTCCACAACCTTCGAAAAAGGCATGCCACTGCTCAAACAATTATGTTGATTTTGTCCTTCCTAGTATCTCAATTTTGTTTTTCCCTCTAGGGAAGCCGAAAATGCGGATAACATCCTCTTCAGTAATTTTAACTCTGCACCCATTGGGCATTTCTAATTCAGAGTTTCTAGGATTAAATTTATCAAGCACCCAATAAGCCATGTGACAAGGTAACTCTCTAATGTTTAAATCCAGAATGCGGCCAAAACCTATTTGATGTACAGCTTCCATCTGTAAATCATTCAGTCTCTTAAAGCTTTCACAAAATGCTTGGGGTGTTGTTCGTGTTTTAAGCCTTGGTAGAACCTTGTCATCCTTATCGTCTTCACCAACTTTTTCCAAAGTTAATTTTCGACGTCTACACCTTATGTTCTTAGGACCTCTATATGAGAGGACGATTTGCTATTCTGCAGGTACCATACTAATACCTACTGCGTGTTCTTCCACATCATCATTCATCACTGTACAATTAATTGAGAATATACACTTTATTTCAAAACAAAAACACACAAATTACTATAAAAATTAGTAAGTAATGATTTTTAATACCTTCAACATCATCTTTATTCCAACGACTTTAGCGATGACCTAGTTTTCTTTTTTATCGGAGAAACACTTGACCCCCTACACGAATTTTCTTGGCTAAAAAACAAATAGAAAAAAATGGTTAATTATTTTTTTTAATTTTGTTTAAACATATCCATATAAATCTTATAAAGCATTTTTATTTAAACAATACAGATAAATTGTAACATTTTTATATATATAGGTCTGTATCTTCATTATGCATAGTCTGATTTTGGATATGCACATAATTCTGAATATTACTCTGATAGTTGTGAAATTTCATTTACAACTATCTTATGCGCATACACACACACAAAATTAGGTATATGAACAAAACAGTTTGAGTTATACACACACATATTTAAGTATATGCATCAAAGCAGTTTAGTTATGCATATTCAACACATACTATATTATATGCACAACAAACTTTAAAGTAATGAAGTACTGCATAATAGTCTGATAGTTGTGAACATTCATTTACAACACATACTCATACACACCCACATAATAAGTTATATGTACAAAATAGTTTGAGTTATTCATATGCGTAACATACATATATGCACAACAAACTTTATTATATTTATAAAATAGTTTGAGCTACAACACATACTATATTATATGTATATAGTTCAACATAAATAGACAAATTATGCATAACATACGTATATCCACAACAAACTTTATAGTAATGAAGTACTGTATAATACTCTGATAGTTGTGAACATTCATTTACAACACATACTCATACACACCCACATAATAAGTTATATGTACAAAATAATTTGAGTTATTCATATGCATAATAAGTTATATGTACAAAATAATTTGAGTTATTCATATGCATAATATTTAGTATGCTATGTCCTGTGATAACTTTATATGAAAACATTAATAAAAATATAAACATTTTATATATATATATATATATATAATTAGACAAATTATGCATAACATATGTATATGCACAACAAACTTAGTTATTAAATAATGCTTAATACTATGATATTTGTATAAAATATAAAAAAAATTTACCTTGTATAATACCAAGATTGTTGTGAACATTCATTTAGGTTAATATGCATAAAAACATACATGAATAAAAAGCTTTAAAATACCACAAGAAAACATAAGGAACAATGATCATATATAATCATCAAATATGACAGAAACTTTTTACTTGTCAATGTTTTTATTGTAGAGGACGTTGATCTTGATCTTTTGCAAGGAATATCACGTTCAAGTATTGCCAACGACACAGCTCTTGTGTCCAATCTATTTGATTTTTCTGCTATTAAAAAGAATATTAATGTTAATACAAAAAAAAATATTCGGTAATTCAACAACGTTTAAATTATTACCTATATCATTTCCTTCGCCCTGTTTGTTTACAGAATCGTTTTTAGCTGAAGGTGAATAATAAAAAGCACTATTAATTATGACAGATTTATATAAAATAAGAAATTATATACTGACAAATTTATCAAGAACTTACACTTCATTCTAAGTTTAGAAGTTTGTCCTGATGTAGGAACTTTTTCAATGGGCATTTTTGATTGTTTTTGATAGACACCTGATCATTAATTTTATTTAAATAACCAACTACAAGTTAATATTACATTCATAAAACATTTCATTAAATAATATTTAATTTTTTTTTAAACGACTTACGTAGAAGCCCGTGTTGCTTTTGTCCAGCTGTTCCAGATTCCATACCTATATGCAATTCATATTAAAGATAAGGAACATTAATATAAAATATAATATCATTCATTCACAATTATATAATAATCTGAGTCAATAAATAGATACATAATTTATGATATCATTCTCCATTTTTCATGATATATTCAAATAAATAAACACTAGTATTTTTCAGGTTATTCGTGACTATCTTTACATTATTAACATTGCATAAAACATTTTAAGATAAACATAATATTGTATTTAGATGTGAATAATTTGTGTTAAAGTTTCAACAATATATAAAATGTTCGCAAACCAGTATACTACAATATACTACAATATTCACATCTATGATGAATACTATGCATATCGTTAACAAATATACTACAATATTCACATCTATGATGAATACTATGCATATCGGTAACAATAATGAAAAAAATGTGCATAAATACGGTTTGCGTATGAATAAGTGAACACTGTATTATGAATATGCAAATAAAACTGTATCATAAAATAGTTAGTCATCAACAAATTGTTACTTATTCGTACATATGACATTCATTTTACATAATGTATGCCGATTTTACAAAAATAATTTTGAGAACTAGATTGTAAACAAAAGGCTTGTGATGGGGGGGACCACACGAGCTATTCTAAAAGGGATGGTGGTTCGCATGTTCCGTCAAAGAATTAGTGCACAATAAAAAGAATTCATATTCAGAAACACACAACACGATTTCCACACATACTGTGCACATGATTGGAGAAGGGGGGGACCACGATGAAATAGATTCTTAAATTCTACAACCCCCCCAAAAAAAAAAAAATGAATCGAAGATATAAAATTAACTTTGTTCCAGATGTAACAATCATAAAAACATAAAACATATATGCATATACACAAAAATCGTATGAACAACTGACCTTGAAAAATTCAGAATTTTTTTTGCAAACTCGTCCGATGAATCACCTTAAACGCTGTAGAATGAAATCAATTCAGAGAACATATGAATCGATGTCTGCAGAAATTTTAAGGAGGCGGTAAATTAGGGTTGGATTGGGGTAGCAGTAATTGAAGCGGTGGATCTACCCATTTGCAATAATTGAAGCGGTAAATGCGGTGATTCCAAATGACTGAGTTGGAAATTTACTATTTTGTCCCTTAACGTGTTTACAGATTATATTTTGAGTGTTTTCACTGATTTCACAATTATCTCTCAAATCTTTTATTAACTTATGTTAACCGTTAGATTAGTGAATATGGATGGCATAGATTAGTTCTTATTTATGTACAAAGGGGTGGTTCCCTCTATAACCATCCCCTATATATATATATATATATATATATATATATATAGAGTGGATCAATGAACCACATCTTTTTGCGAACTCTGCGAACCGTGCATAAGAAGTTGAAGATGATGCACAAAATGGTATAAAGTTGTGCATAACGAAAACTTTCTAAAATTATTTTGTTGTGCAACAATTTTAGAAAGTTTTCGTTATGCATAACTTTTATCTTTATTTTGCATCATCTTCAACGTCTTATCATGGTTCTCAATTCTCAAAAAGATGAGTTCTCTTGGATCCAACCCCATATATATATATAATATAATATAATTAGGCGGGTCCACGGGCGGATGCGGGCCGGATCCGGTCTTAAAACCTAAACTCCGGATCCGGATCCGAAATATTGATATATGTTCCGGATCCGGTCCGGTCCGTCAGTCTAGATTTTTTAGGATCCGGATCTTAAAATGATCTGGATCCATGGATCTGGACCGGGTCCTGGATCCGTTGCCATCCCTAAAACTGAGTATCCATCCTGACTGTTTAATATTGTACATCGGGATTTGCATAACGTTATTGTCTTTTTTCCTTGAAAAAAAGATGTACTGAAAATGCCAAATGTGTCCAACAATATGGGGTTTTAAATTGGAAAGGGGTTTTATGGGAAGGGCCTTACATTCATTCATTAATGAGTGTTTTCACTTGTATTATATTTAACTTAATTTCGTGAATATTTTTAAATTAATTTTGGGAATAACATACACAGGAATTGGGGATGAACAAAATATTTGAAAACCGAATAACCAAATCGAAAAATCAAATTTGGTTCGGTTAATTCGATTATTTTGGTTAATTCGGTTAAAACCAAATTAAAATTCGATAATTCGGTTTTCGATCGATTTGAAAAAAAATTAACCGAAAACCAAATTTTATATATATAATATTATTATTTATTTATTTAGAATTATAATTTTAATAAATCAATATCTTTAATCCTATTTATTTCTCTCTTCTCCCTATTATATCAATATATAATATTTATAAAATATAATATTATTTATTCATTATATAGTACTATTAATTATTATTTGCAGAATATTTTATATATATAACATATAAAAATATATTTTTGTATATATTATATCAATATATAATATTATTTATTTTGGTTAAAAAATCGATTTAACCTAAATAATCAAAATATATTTCGGTTATTTCGGTTCGATTACCGAATAAAATTCGGTTCTTTTATTTTTTGATAAATTCGGTTAATTCGGTTCGGTTATTTTTTCGTCCGAAACCGATCGAATAACCGAATACTCACCCCTAATAGGAATCTTCAAAATTTCATGTTTTATTTGAATTTAAATAGTAAAGGTATAATCGGGTCAAATTACATCATCATATACTATTTAGTTCAATTGATCCTCATATTTCACTATTTCAATTTACTATAACTTTGCTCCAATTACAACTATGTGTAGGGACTCCTTATTAAACATAACAATAACATAATGTGAATTATATGAGCTGAGGATGAAAATCAATACTTACATAACCATATACATAATTAAAACGATTAAATTACTAAAATTCAGCCGTATTTTAAAAGAAGAAGAAAAATCATTATATTTTAGTTGTGTCAGTGAATATATATTGAAAAGTGGGCTTATTCCATTTCCATATCAGCCCACCTCTTGAGCCATCATGAATTTAAAGCTACGATTGTGGTTTGGGCTGTAAACGGTGTGACCGTTGTTAATATTCATGGTGATTATTCAGATTCAGTTCAGATTTTTGTTTGATCTAAATCGATTTAAAATTTTGAATTTTTAAAAAAAAATGAACTAAAGTGAATTATTTGAATTTAAAAATCCAAAATTTTATAACGAAATTTGAATTGAATCGAAAATTTTCCAAAATATGAAATCGAACTATTTATTATTAGGAAAAATACACAAATTTAACTTCATAAATTGATTTGTGATAATTTTAACTTATTAGATTAATAATACCTCAATCAAGCAAAGTTAATTGATTTTGTGACAATATTAGCCCATAATTTATTTTTACACAAAAACACAATCAACACGTATAAATTACATATAAAAAACACAAGTCAGTCACGTCGTAGGAATGAGCTTATGGACTACATGTTATTTCTGATGTCAATTATGCTTCTTCGATGCCGAAAAATCATTTATGAACTAAAATTATCACATAATCAATTCATTAGACTTGATAAAGTTATTATTATTATTATTATTATTATTATTATTATTATTATTATTATTTATTATTATTAATATTATTATTATTATTATTATTGTTGTTGTTGTTGTTGTTGTTGTTGTTGTTATTATTATTATTATCCAATTAAAAATCTAACATATATATTAATATCATAAATATGTAATGTTTATTGTGATGGGATTAGAATTAAGGTTGATAATATTTAAATAAATTATTATTATGTATATTATAATTTGGATTTTTGAATTTATTCGATTAAAAAAAAAATATGAACATCGAAAATTCAAATTTTGAAGAAAAAATCTGATTCGATCCGAAAATCTTAACCAAATTCAATATTTCGATTTGGTTCGATTCAATTATTCGGATTCTGGATATTTTGTTCACCCTTATTAATCATACCAAGTATGTTTGAACATTATATTGTGTTTGGTAACATTTTAAATCAAGATCCAAACTCAAATTTAATAAGCGAAGAATGAGTCTTACGAATACGAAAACACATAACAACTCGATCATGACTCATGTTCTATATTTTTCAGTTCGTTTGAGTTTATAGATTAATAATTTACACGTTTAAAAATAATTTTTGGAATTGGATATCATTGCAAACAAGTTTGAATGATATATGCTCGGCTACACTCGACGGATGTATGGTGTATGGGCATTGCTTTTATCTAATGGATATATCAAATTAATGGTAGGATAAGCTCAAGGTTGCATGGTCACTCCTTTTATCTTAGAAAAATATATATTATAATCACTCAAACATTTATAAATGATTTTAATAATGAACAAATAAAAGTGACAGCTACAAGAAAAGGAAAAGACCCCAAGTCTGAATAAGTTTTATGCAGAAAAAGGAAAAGGTGACTGGATTTTGAGTATTTAAAGGGGACAGGAAGAAAAGAAACCCTAGATAAAGAGAGAGCGCCTCTATTTCAATATGCATTAGATTACTACTTTTTGTGAATTCATTCATTCTCCGCAAAATTTTATTGTTTCGCTCACCTCTCCCAACTTTGAAACAAAAAGAGTATCTATAATCTATCCCACTTTTTGGTTGGGGCAAAACAACAAACACTATCCGGCATAAATATCTCAGGCTAGGAAGGCGGGAGAGGTGGCAGATGATCCAAAAGACTCCGGCCCAGATCCAGGTACGTCTCTTTCTCTTTACTTTTCTGCCTTTTATTTCTCATCGTAATCTCATACTTCCTCTTCCATCTTTTTCATACTCGTTTTATCATAAAATCACGTGCGCCGCTTTCGTTTCACACCCGTATACGCGTTCACTTTCTAGTATGATTGCAAGTAAGAGACTTGTGTTAAAATTAGCCATGCCCATATTACAAAATCCGTCATCTGCTTGCTTGTTGTTGAGTCCGTAACAATGGCGCTTGAATCTGATTCGCAGAGGAAGAACTACTGCGTCATGGGAGATATTTATGGAGTGGTGATGGCGCCCAAGGAGGAGCTTCAACAATTCCAGCTGAAACTTCATAAGAAGCCCGCTCCTCCACACCTCATGCTTCCTGATATTGGACGAGCATTCGAGGTCTCTTTTCTCTTTTTATTTTATTTGGTTTTATTTTGAATGTTCCCTGTGCCCTTTTGCTTTTTGTTTAACAGTCCACCAAGATTCCACCTTCCCACTTGCTTGCTCTGGTATTCATTGTTTAAGTTGCTTTTCCCTACATGGAAGAGGGTATATTCTGGAATTTTATGCCATTCCGTTTGGAGGACTTCTTTTACTTAAGTTGTTTTAATTCAGTTGCTACTCTTGTATTATTTTCTTGTTTCTTTCTTGAAACTCTCTTTGTGAAGAATGATGCTTGGAATTGTAATATTTAAAGACCTGTATACAGAAAAAATGTCTATTTAAAATTATGGGCTTCGGCAGTGCTGAGACGGAGAAGGTTTTGAGTCATCTTAAAAGATTGAACGCTTTTTATTTGCCTCAGGATTTATTGAAGACCAGAGAAGTGGGCGAGTTCCTTAGTGGGGCTTTTGCTGGGGCCATGACCAAAGCTATTCTTGCCCCCCTTGAGACCATCCGGTTGGTTTCCACTATTCTGTTTTGCAAGTCTCTTCTACAATGTCATCCAATCTCTTGTATACCTCCAGTAGTTCAGCTTAGCACTGCTTGGGTACTCAATTTTGGAATTCTGAAGATAGTTATGTTTTATCTTCTCTTGCTTGTATTATAATAAAACCTAAGAAAATGTAAAATCCACAACTTACGACTATCCAACAAAATACTAATGATTGTAGGCACTGATTTCCTACTTTAACGCTGTTGTTGATGTACTACTTTTCACTGGAAGTCCAGTTTAAGGACTTCATATGAAATTCTATTGCAACGAGAGAATTGGGTTAGTATGATTTTTTATTGCAAAATTTTAGGACAATGTCATCAACATCTGAAAGCATGAAAAAACTTTACACTATCTCCATGCTTGACTATTTTACTTTTTTGGACAATTATCTTTGGCCAGCACCTGATATCTATTGATGTAATCGAACTTATTAATTTTGTAGATATCTTATCTGTTTGTCTCAGCTTTGTTTCTACTTGTACAGTGGTTTGTTATAGAATCCAGATTTTGATCTTACCTATCAATGCTTGCGGGTTTAAGCTTTATAAGTATAAGGAAAAGGTTCTGGAGAATGGTTTGTTGGGTTAGTTCGCTGCAACTGCTAGGAATTGGATCACTTTAAGTGTTAACCATGTAAATTCCTGAAAATTGTGCATTGGTTTGGCTATTCTGGATTTTTAATTTTACTTGCAGATCATATGGGAATGCAGCATTTCTTTTCTTGTCTAATGTGATAATTGAAACATGCAGGACAAGAATGGTTGTCGGTATTGGGTCCAAACACATTTACGGCAGTTTCGTCCAAATTATTGAAAAACAGGGCTGGCAAGGGCTCTGGGCTGGGAATGCAATAAATATGCTGCGCATAGTTCCCACACAGGCAATTGAGCTTGGTACATTTGAATATGTGAAGCGAGCGATGACTACAGCACAAGAGAAATGGGAGCAGAATGGAAGCCCATGTTTGCAAATAGGCCATTTGAATTTCAATTTTTCTCTGTCCTGGTTGTCTCCCGTGGCAATTGCTGGTGCCGCTGCAGGTGTTGTTAGCACCCTTGCCTGTCATCCACTTGAAGTCTTGAAGGTATGCATAAAAATCTACCTCTTCTGATGACTAATTGATTGAAGAGGGTAAATATGAATCTGTACCGTATTAGTTTTCTTTATCTGTTTGTTTCCTTCGTCTTATACAGGACAGATTGACAGTGAGTCCTGATATCTATCCCAACCTAAGTATTGCAGTACAAAAGATATACAAGGAAGGTGGGATTGGTGGTCTATATTCGGGGTTGTCACCCACATTGGTGGGCATGCTCCCTTACAGCACATGTTACTATTTCATGTACGAGACGATGAAGAAATCATATTGCATAACAAAGAAAAAGGATTCTTTAACCCGTGCTGAGATGCTCTTGATTGGGGCGCTTTCTGGTAATTCAGCATTTCGTTTCTCCATGCTACCTCAAAATATCTTAGTTTTGATTGCTAATAAAGTAGAGGAATTATGTCGAGTATGTAACACTGTATCAGCTAATTATCAATAAATATTTTGAATTGGAGAAAGGAGCAGAAGAGGTGTACCATCTCTGAGATGCTAGTTTAAAACATTGCAGGCTTGACGGCTAGCACAATCAGTTATCCTTTGGAGGTGGCGAGAAAGCGGCTAATGGTTGGAGCTCTGCAAGGGAAATGCCCACCAAACATGGCGGCTGCACTCTCAGAAGTTATCAGGGACGAGGGTGTTAAAGGGCTCTATCGAGGCTGGGGGGCTAGCTGCTTGAAGGTGATGCCTTCCTCTGGCATCACATGGATGTTCTACGAAGCTTGGAAAGATATATTGCTCGTTGAAAGGCGCCCCTCTTGAAAAACGAAGGTGTAAACCCCCCTTGGTGGAATGTTAATTTAGCCTGAACCATCTTCCATAGGCTTCTTCTGCGGATGGGTAGGTAAGGCCCGTGCAAGTTAAAGGCGAAGAAGATGGAAGTTTTGAGTTCACCCTCCTTGGAAGTTTTGGTTTGATACCCCCGACCCCCCGATGCAAAACATTAGCAAATTACTCTTGAAAAAGGACAGCAGCGCCCATACTAATGCTAACTAGCACGATGACGTTTTGAATTATGGGGCACAATTTTGTTTCTGGTTTTATGTATTGCTCAGTTAAACTGAAGCGATCAAATGCAGCTGTGCTGTAAGGGAAGCCACATTTAACTATGATTACTCATCCAATCAACTCACACTTACAGTTTCTACAACACAAATATATACTGCAAACAAATATGTCAAGCATATACTTAATTATTAGCATTCAGATCATCTGATCCCAGCTTCGTTCCACAGAGAATGGAGTTTCTTGGTGAACAATGCTGCAACGTCAAAGAATGTCTACGGCTCTGAAGATTCATCATCTTTACCTTCACCAGTCAATTGTTCAAACCGAGCAACTATGTGTTTCCCATATGTATATTTCTTCAAAGCAACGATATGAAGCTGGATACAGTCGAGCAGTCTCTCTCGCTGATTCTCGCTGCTAATATCAATAATCTTCTGTACCACGTAATTTGCGTACTGATCCTTCATCATTGTCTGAAGACCAAAATCGTCACGAGCATTAATAGCACATAACAATAGCAGAGATATTCAACGCTCTTTTCCTCAAAAGTTAAAAGTGATTCTTTCTTACCAATAAATTGTCGCCATCGTCAGGCTGTGCAAGGATCTCCTCAATCAAGCGTCCACACTCAGCAGAGTCAGCATACTCGAGGCATTTCTCCACCACATTTGATGCATACTTATGCTGGCTCATTGCTACGATTCTTCCAGACAATTTGTTGATAATTTGGCTCCGCTCAAATGGTTTTCCCCTCTCCAACACATGCTGTGACAGTACAAGTGTTCGAGTTGGAACTCAACTAAATATGAAGGGTTATAAGAAATTGGGATGAACAATGGTCGAACTATTTTTCTCGAACTCAAATGTTGGATTACATCCAAAGCTTTATACCACTCAACCAAGTTTGCAAGGTAGCATGAATATGAAATGGTAACCACTCAAGAAACTACCTAATAATACTAAATTTTCACAAAACAGTACTCCAGTATGTTATTTTGCAAAGAATGGTTTTCGCTGTTTTATGTAGTTGGTCCGGATCAGAAGATATACCTGCGTAACATAGTTACCATACTGATCATGGGCAAGATCATATGCAGATTCCATTATCTCATCCACTATTGGTCGACATCGCAAATCATCCGAACAATGCTCCAAAACTCTCTGCAAGCAGAGCTGGGGAGATTCAATTAATCTAGTCTTGCACAAGAGTAAGGACATCCCCAAAACACTAAAATATGAATCAATCATTACAGACAATATCTAGAGAGATGAAGTATATTCTTTTAAACGTGAGGGGGATATGAAATAATCTTTAGAGAGATCAATGATGGTTAAAACTTATAAGTCCACTTATAGGTGAAAATATATCAGGAGCACATGAACCCAAGAAAATAGTAGTACCTGAATGACACGGCAACCATATGGATGAGTTGATAGTGCAGCTACTTGGCCCCGGAAGGCCGAGATGATAAAATCAATTTTTTCTGGAGGCACACATTCAATACATTTCTGTATGACATGATTTCCATTTTGATCTCGTACACATCTCATCACATGTCCATCAAGTTCGAGCACAAGTTCAGTCTTTTGATCAACTTCAATAACCTCTAGTGCCTACACAAATAAAATATGAACCAAGCAAGTTTACATTCATATTAGATGCACCTCATTTATATCATTTGCCAAAGGTATTAAAAATTGCAGCATATCAACAAGGCATAGTTAGTCACCATTTCCCAAACAAAACCTATCAGGAGAGTTGGTCTTAATGGGAGTTTTGACACTAACCAATGAGTATGAGAACATATAAAAGGAAGAAAACAAACAACAATTCATTGCAAACCCTAGCATATAGGTTACAGGAGTATCAGCATAGCAACCAAACAAGCTCAAAAGGTAACTGCCCAGCTCGAGCACTTTTTATTAGTTTAGTAAAGTCAAGCTTTGGCTCCCTAAAGAGTAAAGAAATGGATAAAAAGGGGGGGAGTTATGCAACGGGCTATGCCACCCAAACCAACTGAGGGAAGTCTCATCCGTCCCAATAAGTAGTCATTACGTCTAAGCATAGCATGCTAATTTATTTTTTAAAGGAATTCGGCAGGCTGAACACAGTTCAAATAGACAGGATACTTCAATTAAGGGGGTGATCCATGGGTAAGAGACAGGAAAGGTTCAAATTTCTAGAGAAATTATTCCTAGAAAACTATGGAGACCACTAAGAACTATTGGAAATGAATATCTAGAATTTTCAAGATCATAATTGATTAGTAACAGAATGTCAATGTTGAGAAAAAAGACAAAAAATTGAGGAACCTAAACATATGTCCAAATGTGAAGAAAGCAAGCCATTTAGTATAAGAGATTGCACGGACCTTTTGGATTACACGGCAACCATACATTTGTAAACTTAAAGGCAGCATCTGCCTTGATAGTTGACTTGCAAGTTCCTTCCTCTGCTCATAAGTTCCATGTTCAAAGAACTGCAAACACCATATTGCAGTACAGCTACACGTGAGTTGTCAAGAATTAAAACATGCAACAACTTCATATGTGCCATACAATATTTAATTCAGAGAAGTGAGAAGCCCACCTTCTGAATAACATAGTTCCCAAAGACATCAGTCATCAATTTCGAAGCATGAGGAAGAACTTCCCTGAAAACCAACTCCTTCTCTTCAACACTACAATTTTCCAACTTCTGTTGTATAAATCGACTCCCATGCTGATCAACACTGAAGTTACAATGCAGATGAAATGATTTTATCCATTGAGGATATTAGTTGAGCTTCATTATAACGATAATCAATAACAAAAAGAAATCAAAACAAAATCTACCTGAATTCAACAATACGGCCCACAATGTCTGAGAGATCAATTCTTCGAGCACTGCTAGTTTTCAGTTCTTCAAGAAATGAATGCTTCCTATGGTCATTAAAACCATCAGGTCCCCTTTGTCCTTGCCATCTAGGATAACTACCAACATTTTTGGCTGAGTTTTGAGAAAATCCAACATCATATCGTTTTCCCAGTGAATTAGGACCTCCAACTGGGGAATCTGGCAGAACAGGACTAGCAAGAGGCGACGACCGAAACTGGGGCACAAATCCCGGACTTGTAGGACTGCTGAGGTAACTACTACTCGGTATCCCCATTTTCCTCGGACTTGGAATGCCGACACTTCCACAAGGGGGTAACTGGAATTTCTGGTCACCTGCATGAGTAGAAGAATTTGGATCATTTAGTAAAGTAAAAGAATCAACTAGTTTGCTAATCATACCAGGTGAAGGCAACTGGTTATAGTGCAGAGAGGCACCGTATGGATCTTGCACAACCCCTTGGAAATATTGCATCGAAAGAGGATCCGGAAAGGGAGGCTGAATTGTAAGTCCAGGTTGGCCATAGAACCTGTTCAAATTCTGTAGAACAGACCCTTTGGAGATGTTTTCGCCACCACTTTGGCCAGCAAAACTTTGCCCCGAATTGGCGTTAAAATGAAAAGGAAAACCTGTATGAGGTGGATATCCGGGCAAATAAGGGGGCAGATATGAGGAACCCATAGCGTATCCACTGTATTGTGGAGTATATAGACCAGAAGTGTTGAAATTAGTATAAAATGAATTTGCTGGAGCCATGTAAGCTGCAGTAGTTGCATATAGAGGAGGGTGGCCACCGGGAGAATGAAGATGGGGCTGCATCTCGATGGAGGTAACCTCGACACGGCCTTGTGGAGCTGAGTAATTGTTAAATGATTGTGGATCAGTTCCTTGTAGTTGAGATCTAGGGACATGGTAACCTCCAGCATGCTGAGAATGAGTACTCCGCACATGTAATTCATGCTGCTCATCAAATTCTACTCCATGTTTATCCTGATCGCTCTCCACTCTATCGACGCTTTTGAAAGCATCTGATCCTGTATTGCCACCACTCACACAATCACTAGTAAAATATGCATCCTTACGAGTTAGTTCATCCTCCTGCTGGGCAGTAGACCGTCCTGAGGTGTCAAGAGAAGAATTTATAGGTACTGAAGCTGCTGGAGGTTCCTTTGTTGATATTGACCCAGGAGGGAAATCACTCTTACTAGTAGAACCCATACCTGACTTTGGTTCAGGTGGTTTTGAAGCTTCTATGGATAACGAATCCAATGTCAGGTTCTGAATATCATGATTAAATGCTTCTTCAACATGGCCTGAGGCAAGATTCTGGCTAAATACTGGTGAAGGTGTTCGGGGGAAATCTGCCTGAAAATTTAAACAAACCACATATAAAAAGGTCTTGTATCTAGAATGATAAATATGTTCTTTAAATCATCAGAACCAGTTTCTATTCTAGTAAAAAAGCAAAATCAGGATAATGGAGTGATTTTTATTGAGAACATAGAAAAGTGTTCATCTGTGGAAGTTGAGAGAAAATTCCAAATCTTACAGCATTCTCTTTCTCTAACTCTCAATATGTCTCAGAGAATCCACACAACAAACATTCTAATTTCCAAAGAGAAGATTCATTTGCTGGAAAGAATAGGAGAATACACCCCCCAAAAAAAAGGCTTATGATGACAAAGACTAGGAAGTAACTTCAAGAAAAATTAACTTTAAAGTTGCTTAATTTTCAAAATGGATAAAATAAGATGATATTTTCTTCTTAAGATATCTTCATTTACTTGAACCAATACAGCACTGCCTGTTAAGAGCAGTAAAATTTCTTCAGAAAATAGATATACTTGTGAATAAATTTAAGAACAAGCTTCTCAGCACCTGAAAGGCAAGGTTGCAACCTCTTAGTTCCTTATGAAATTTTACAGGCAGCATCATATATCATAAATTCAATGGAAAGCGGATAATTAGTCCGACACATTTAATACCTGTATAAGATCAACTAAGCTTTTATGATGACCAATGGACGACAGCGCATTCTGCTCAAGCAAGATATCTGCTCCATCATCTGAAGCTCCCCTGGGTGATCTATCACCTTCAGGCTCCTCCTCATGAGTGGAAAGAGTACTTCCTGGATTGTACACAGATCCACTGCCATGAGCATCTCCAGATGATAGTCTCCAGTTACTGCCACCCGAAACCCCACTCCAGCGTGCAAGGTGCATGTTGCTCCTCGTAATTGTATGAGGATGAACCCTTGCATTCAAGTCACTATTTAAATAAGTTGAATACAAAGGATCGCCTTGCTGGAGAACCTCAGAGTGAGAAATCTCTAAACCACTACTTAAAGCTGTCAAATTGGAGTTGGGTACGGGCTGCTTATTTATAAGATCACCAAAAGCTGTAAAGAGCCCTCAATGCTTGGAGGTGCACTACCACTACGGTTGGGAGCGATGGTACTTCGATTTCTATCAATAGTATGTCCTCTAAGCAGCAATCCCAATTCATCAGTCACTGCACTAGCTGAAGCAAAGGAAGCAGTGCCCCTGGATGGTGACCACTTTCCAGCTCCACCACTATCCACAATCCTCATAGGGTTTTCAGTCGCCATAGTAGCTTTTTAATGCTGATCGCCTCTTCTTAAGCACCGCTGGTTTTCACATTTCTTTTAATTAGGCAGCAAAAAATATTACAGTAAGTCTATGGATTGTAATAAGAAGAGAAACACATGAAATTGAACTAAGCCAGAACAAAGCAAAGACTAGCTAATCTACGCAGTCCAATCGTTTCAAAAACGTTCAATAAAAATCAAATATGACAAAAATTGTCATAACCACAACCATAATTGTACATAAAAGGATATAACAAAATTCCATGCTGCTTAAACATGTTTATCTATTAATGAAAACATAGGGAGATCTTTCTAATTCTTCACCCGACAGAGGAGAACCTATTTTCACGGTGAACGACTGCTTATCAAAGCATAATTGAGCTGCGATGTTTAAAGATAGTATCTTGACTACTCTGGGGCTGAAAACACACACACACACACCAACAAAGAATTTATCGTAGAAAAAACAAGAGCTTGAGACCTTGAGGCAGGGTCGGAGCAAGAATTCAAGCAAAACAGAACTCAGACCACTGTGAGCTACACCTTTTTCCCCCTTCTCGACCAACAACCAAACAATATTACAAAAAAATGGCAAATGAATTCGGTGGGAAACAATACTAAACAAGCATAGAGTAAAGATGAAGGCTTTTCAATTTCAAGCATATATGATGAAGCGAGGTCAAACATGAAACAACTCACCCTGTTGAATTAGAGACCCAACTCCGATCAACAGTAGGATGAAAAAAGCCAAAATTTCAAAACCCCGGAAGACGATGAAGAAATAAGGAGGAGACGATGTTTAGAAAGAAAATGAGAAAACCCAAACCCAGAAAGAAAGAGCAGTTTAAAATACATATGTCGCTTCCTGAACCCACCACCGTGTCTACAGACTACACTCCTTTTATTTTATATTTCCTTTTCTTTATTGTTTTTCTTGTTTGTTCTTTTGATTTGTATTAATTTCGATTTAAGGTAAACCAGGAATAGTAGAAGAAGAGGTGTAATAATACTGTTGACTCTGGAGAGAAGAGACTAGATGATGATACACATACACATACACTCCTTCCAATTTCTTGAAATTACGCAGACACCCCTTTTTCTTTCACACATTCTTTCATGATCATCAATCAACAAATTTGAATATTCAACTGTAGAATCTCATAACTCACAATATAGATTGTGTGCTGTTGGTTTATTTCATCTAAGACTGATTGTTGATAACACTACTTTTTCTTTGTTTAATTTTCAATATTCCAGGAAAGAAAAATCATCACAAAAGAAAAGATTCAATTTTTTTAAAGTACTTATATTAGCCTCATTTATTGTTTGAACTAGGTTTTTCATTTTTATCTTGAGAAGCTGTGAATATCAACTTGAAATAATTACATAAAACATCTAAGCCAAGACCCAAGGGTCCATCCATAGATGCAATAAAAAACTAAATCTTGTTCTAAGAAAAAGTAATTAATTTTTTTTCTAAAAAGCATTATCTTAATTTTCTAAACTCAAATGTGTAAATTTGGATGAAACGACGCAGCTTCACTGTTAGAAATAGGACTAACTGTAAGTTGTAATAGAATATTTGTATTTGAGGGGATAGTGGATTACATTTGCGTGTTGTGTTTACCTAATACCTACCTATGTGGAAACAAAAACTATTATCTAATATTAGTATTATATAATGTATATTGATTAGTGTTTGGATTTGGATAGCATTGACTTCCACATAAGCAATCCATCATCTCATTCCCGTCTTTCTATTTTAATGTCTGTTTGCCCGCCTGAAACTCAAACCTACGACAGCTAATCATCAAACTTTATAGCAACAAAATTGCATTCATTCCCTCATGACTAGAAAGCTACTGATTTGAATCCCACCAAAATGACAGTAATAAAAAGGTATTACCATTTAACACAAGCCATGAAAAGAGAAATGCTTCTCATATGTAGAAGAAAACAAGTATCTTTTTCCGACATCAATACAATAAGGCAAAACATTTCTTCTCTGAGTTGTAATAATCTAGGAAGAAGCTAGCTAACAAGGGAAAAGGATGGGCGATGGATCTCTCTGCAACTTGCCATCAGGTAAACCCAGTTTCTTCATCTTTTCTTCACACCAAAACAGCTGCTGTTTGCTAATTCTGATCATTCGCAGCGCCCTCGACAGCACTTTGACGTCAATAAGTCCTAGCAGCATCTCCACATCTTCTGCTGTACTTGGCCATGATTTCTTCTTATAGCTCTTGCTCCTCTTCCACAGCTCCTTCAGTTTCATTGCTTTCTGCAGTTTCAAGAAACGCAACTCAGTTAGCAGAAAGATGTTTTACAGTAGTAAACAAGCGTGGTCAAGAGCAACAGTAGTTAGTTAGTTTTTACCTTCTCAAGAGAAGATTGAACCTGTTGAACAGGTGTAGCCATCTGGTTCTGACTTGCAAATATATTACGCACACCACCGGACTTTTTCTTGTCCATCTTAACAAAATGGCGGAAATTCAAGATAGAGGTTTCGATTACTCTGAGGACATCTGTCGTGTGAACCTTAAGATCTGAGGCCTCTTCTTCTGTGGATCTCTCATCTGATGCTAACACAAACAATGGAGAAGCACTTTAGAAGATTCAAGTAGTTAACTTAGATAAGAGTTGCATTATTCTTCAAGCAGTTAACTTCGAAGCAAAAGAGACCCTTTATCAACTTCATCCATGGCCACAATGAAATTTTCTTGATTAAAAACTCAAAACTTGGATTTTTGTCATACATCATAAAAAATTGAAGATATTTATTCTGGAACAGGCAAGCATGGCATTTGGATTCAGGGGAGGGGGAACCTAAACGTTGTTGCATTAGACATCTTAGAGGTTGAGTTTGAAGAGAACAAATTTCAAACAGAAAGAACTAATCCTGTGATTAAGTGGCTACCTTGGATCTTTGGAACCTGGAGCAGTTTGGGCATGCACTTTCTTGTTCGAGCAAAGATTTCAGGCCTTGAGCCATGTTCAAATGGTTCGTTTTCAATGAATCTCTGCAATAAGACCTGGAACTGTTGAAACTGTTGTGCGCTCTGGCTGTAAGAGGTGGGGCTATCAGGTTGGGAAGATATTTTCTGACTCAGCTGTGTGTATTGGCAGTGAAGCGCCTCCCAAGTCAAGCATACTTGAGCTACATACGCAGTTTCTAGATCCTGATAGGGGTTGTTAACTGGCTGTTGCAAGTGCTCGGTTTCCTCTTCGGGTGGCTCGAATTTTCTCAAGGAAAGGCATGCAAGGGGAGAAGCAAGCTTTTTAGAAGCTGATTTTGGGGATGGAGTTGAAGGAGCATGAGAACCTGCATGATTGTGAGCTTCAGAGACACGAGTTGCAGCATCTAATTACTCAACATATACATCAAGAACTAAACACGAATCAGCAATAACTTCTATTGTTCTTTCTTTTAGCTCAAGAATTGAATTACCAATGCAAGAAGCATGGACTACAAGACGGCATTTTTACAGCAAACATAACGAAACAAACTTTTATCAACTGTCCTTCCATGTCAGTTCAATCAGAGACATATGCTCATATAAAATTTGGATTCCTTGTAACACCAGCCTAAACTTCTCATTCGCAATCACAAATAATTAATCAGCCCACTCCGACAAAGAAATGAGACTGCCTTTGCTATGAAATTGGTTAATCTTAAACTAAAACACTCATGTTTGTACTCCCAAACTCCTTCATACATTGTAGCAGAAGAGTATAGAAAGCTCATATCATCGAGTTTGATAAAAGCAGACCTAACAAAAAGATGCAACATTGATCTTCCTTGAGTCACACTTCAAATTTAGCAGGGATGGAATCATCTTGTTCCATCAAAGATCAAACTACAATTTTTTCCAGATATGAACAAGAATACCACCCAATGAATCTATAAGGCTAATGATCTTTTTCTACACTTGGCCACAATATCTCCATGCACTTGGCAGCCCAAATTATGTTTTATTCCCTTACTAGGAGTGGAACCAGGGTTCTAAAATTCCAATTTCATTTTGCATACCACAGTAACCTTAGATTGAGCATCAGTTGTCACAAGTATATGTGATTAGGTCATACAATATTCTATAAGACTAGTCAATTCAGTAGTTGTGGCCAGAAAAGCTTAAACATTTTATCGGCTGGGCCATGATATTCCACGTGATTCTAACTTGTCCTGTTGTGCCCAGATTTAGATTAAACTTCCATTTCAGCCCCGTTGATGCATCAAGAGGTACATTCAGAATTTCACAAAGAAGCATATATTTATATTTGGTTCTAGCAAACAAAAATAAATAATCATGTCTTATAAAATCTTAGATTTGTTAAGCTGGCAAAGGATCTCAAAATCGCTACTCAGGGAAGTTGTGACTCATCAATTATAGGTCAAAAAACTGGATCGTGAAATACATGTGTGAACTCACCCCTCAAAATGAACAAAAAAACTCTTGTACATCCGTCCGCACGATACAGATAAATAAAAGTATCATTTGTTCTTAAGAAAATTATCATTTACATTGAAGAAAAATATTATTTATTTTTTACCCTATAATTAGAAAATATTATTTACATTGAAAAAAAGTACCATTTGCACTTAAGAAAAGTATTAAAGTCAGCACATGCGGACGTTTGCATGGGATACCACCTCCAAAATTAATTACACCGACAAAAGTTACCCGCCCCGTTTCTTTCCCTCCTTATAGCAAGTGGATAAATTAGTTATCCTCAACACAATCAATGACAAAAACCAAAATATTCAATTTAAAAGGAAACACCTTTAGACTTATATCGAGACTTACCAACTTCTTGCAGGTGCTGAGAGCTCGAGCGATCAAGAAACAGCATGCGCTCACAGTATATGTCATACACAGCATCAAAACCAGACCAGAACTGCCGCCCTTCTGCTTCAACATCCCTCCATTCACTGGAGCTGGTTTCCCCCTCATCCTCTTCTTCTTCCTCGTCTGCTGGAGAAGTTTCCTCAGGTATTAACACCATGAAGCTGTTCCTCCTCAGCTCTTTCAGCCTCCTTTTCACCTCATTTGTGATGAAATCATCATCGTCATCCTCCACTTCAGGACTGTTTGAATCAACACTAACTGATTTACCCAATGCATCGACTCCACATTCATTCTTGGGCTCCTCTGGATGAGGCACTGGCCAATCTTGCGCGGCATTCTTGGGATTAGGCTTGTGAGCATTCCTAAACTTCTTCAGTTTGAAGAAATCCATCACCGGTGAAATGTTTTGGCGCGTTCACTTACTATCTCCTGCCTGTTATTTTCCACCGGGTAGATCACTTCATTGGTAAAAAAGAGTTCAATAACCCATACAAGAACGAAAGCTACCCTGCATTTCATGAAAAGTTACATGACAGTCAAGAATGAACTCCATTCCGGTAAAATGTTAAACAGAACAGTGCAAGAAGCGTCCATAAATCAGAGGTTAAATATAATGCATTAATCACTAGATCCAATTTGTAATCACATAGTTTAATTTTTTATTAAGAGCTTCTTTTATAATAAAAATGCAATCTTTGTAAACTAGGGTAGGAGCTTAGGATTAGAAGTCACCATCACATAAGAAGAAAAATTTGTCGAATTGGGACTTGTTTACCATATAAAAAATGCAAGAAACTAAATGACAAAAATGATCCATTAGCCGGAAATAATGCTAGATACATATAAACAACATTTCATTTTCAACTCATCAAACATCTTGATCCTGCAAATCCTCACCACCCACCCACCCAAAATCACCCAAAAGAAGACAAACAAATGAAAGAAAAGTAAAAGGAGAAAACAAAAAAAGCATTAAAAATCAATCTTTGCACTAGGGGGAAGAAAGAAGAAGCTCAAGATCACTTACAGAAATGGTGCGCTGCAACATTTGAAGGCTCCATTCCACAGGAGCACTCCCAATGAAACCCTCGTATAGGGAGAGAGGAGAGAGATTGGTGAGTAGAGAGAGTAGAAACTAGAAAGGACGGAGCTTGTATTTGAGAGAAGGGTAGCAAGAAAATGAGCTAAAAACGGAGATTGGGGAGTGCAATAAATGCAAGATGTCCAACATCACCATAAATTAATGAAAATCCCCATCGACAAAGCTTGGATTTAGTACAATTATTACGAATCCAGATTTAAGAGCTCAAATGGGCAATAGTAAAACAAGAATGTGTACTAGTACTAGTCAGTGTAGTGTATTAATTATGTAAAATAGGCTCAAATGAGAAGATTAATACACACCCAACACCACACTGTTACTACTCCCACCACAATAATTATTACAGACAAAAAAAAAATGGTTGAATTATTACAGACATTAGACAAACATTAATGTTGTCGTCGGAAGTAGTAGTAGTAGTAGTAGACTATGCTCTATGAATTTGAGTAGTAGGGATCCCATCCAATCTGTATCAGCAGAGAATATTGTCAGTAAACAAAACAAATACACACAGGCACATCCCCCCGAAGCTACATCACACCGTGATGTTTCCCATTTTTGTCTTCTTTTGCTCTGATATTACGCCCTTGTCCCTTTCTTCCTCTGCGCGCAAAAACCTTTTCCTCTTCCTTCAACACATTTTAACCAGCTGCCGTAGTTTTTTAATGCCAAGTCCCCGCCCCCAAATACATTTCAAAAGATTAGATTACGAAGGTCAAAGCGTGAGAGAAATATTTGCAGGGCGGCCCTTCTTTATTAAGTGGGGGGTAATGCCGTAGGACCCTAAATTTGAGGTTTCCAAATTTTTTGAAAGAAGTTCAATGGTTATACTTAGAGCCGGCAAAATTGATCCGGCTCGATGGGCCGGCCCGAGGTATCCGAAATTAGGGTCGGATTGGGCACGAAAATAGTACTGAAACAATCGGTACAAAAGCCCGCCCACATAGCCCATCCGGTTGACCAGAACTTTAGGCTAAAAAGCGCAGGGTTAACAGGCCTAAAAGCCGCACACATTTAAATTTTTATATTTTATATTAGTAGTAAATACGAAATAGTAAATATAGAAAATAAAATTGATGTTAGTAGACGTAATTTATCTTATTTATTTTGAAATTGATCTAGTAGACTTAATTTATTATTGTTATCATATTTTTGAAATTAAATATTAGGCGGGTTTGGTAGGGTGGTCCGATGGCCCAGATGGGGGGTGAGGCTACCATATTTTAGCCGATAGCATTTGGTTCGGTCGGGTCGGTAGGTGGCCCAAGAGCCAAGAAAACAACAAGCTTCGATGGTAGGGCCAACCACCCTTTTTTGCACTCTAGTTATACTACCACCTATAACACTATCCATTCAAAAAAAATCTCAAAGTTATTTATTGGTGATGTTATTAAATTTGTTAAAATTTCATATTCATATTCTAATATTTTTATTGTGTATAAAATATTATTGAATATATCTATTAATATAGCTTCAATATGGAAGATTATCACAGAATATTTCTAGCTTTCACGAAACATCATTTCTTAAGGAGCCCTTTTTCGCTTAGGGCCCTCGAAAAATTAGGATCGACCCTTAATATTTGTTTTTTTTATATTGAATTCCTGTGTATCTACTTTTCAATGAATGCTCGCCCTACTCAAAATAATAGAGGTAGAAAATCCATATATTGGATATTTTAGTGTAATTGGATTGACTTGTTTGATCGATGTCGTCATAATAATACTTTATATAAGTTGGGTGGTCAAGCACGCTTATATAAATTTATTATGTCGGTGGGGGTTCGGGGCAACGCCCCAAAGCGGTCAGGCGTGCCGCTTTGCAGAATCGAGGCGGCGCTACCGGCCGGGAAATTTTTATTTCGGTCAGATTACTTTACTGAAATTTCATCGAAATTTAATTTACGAAATTTCGAGGACTATTTTGCAATTATAAAATTGCAAAGCGCTTATTCAAAACAGATTTTCGTCGGTTTGGGATGGGAGTGCTTTCGATCAAAATTGAAACTCAAAGAACATACAAAACGTTCAAACTCGAATTGTATCCGATCGAATAATTCGATAGTACCTTCGAATTGATTTGATGCGAAAGTGTTTACGACTTTCGAGTATCCAGATTTGTTCGATTTTCTATTTCGTATATTTTCTACACCATATGTGAGTAAATATAAGAAAATATTAAAGAGAGAGAGTTTGTTTAGTCTCGTTTTGTGCTATTTTTCGTGCTTGTTTTCAGTGTTCGTTTATATATATGTAAGAAATGTATATGTAAGAAATGAGCTAATGTGTCGTGCTTTATTTGTAACAGTGTGGCTTAATGATTCATTAAGGACTATTGAGCACACCCGAAAACATAGGAGCAACCAACGAACCTCCAACGCGAGCCCATCCGTTTGCCCAATTGGATGCTCAGCCAATGCAGACCTGTAGCGCTCGCACATGCACACCCATACCTCTCTGTTAGGATCTGGTCCAAAAACGCAGCGGAAATTAAAATTTTTAGAACGAATAAATGAAACAACGATTATTTCATTACAACGATTTTGACGACTTCACGTTAACATTATGTAAGGTATTGAACGATCGAATCATAGGATACCTTTTTCGCACTCCGATTGATGAAGGGATGAGAAGCAATCGATTGCTCGTTATCCAAACTCGCATGGATCCAAATGTCTCCCCTCTATCAAGTCCACACTTTTAGAACGTGTCGAGTGAATAGTTTTTCGCTAGCAAAACCAAACACTCCTTTTTCCTTATGAAAAATAGAAAACACCGTGAAGAAGAAATAATGAATCACGTTTTTTTCATCACCTGAAGAAATGAATCCTTCTCTTCACTTAAGAGAAAAAAAAAACGTTACAATCATTAATCATGATTAATATCCATAACTAAGGAATTAATTCCTTATTGAATTTACATGATAAATCTTTTCGTATTCCTTCTCTTCTATCCGTGTGTATATATATATATATATATATATATATATATATAGAGTTTGGTTCAAATAAGAACCAATTTTAACGTGAGAACTAAGAACTACCATAACAAAATGAATATGCTATGAAAGTTAATGAATACTCTGCGAAAGATAATGAATCCAAAATTGAATTTTCACGGGGTTCGAATCCCATGAGAGCGAAAATTCTATTTTTTTATTCATTAACTTCGCGGTATTCATTTACTTCATAGCATATTCATTCTCACGTCGCACAATAAGAATGGTTTTCGTTAACCTCCCTATATATATATATATATATATATATATATATCCAATTTTTCTAGATACAAAATTAATCAAATTAATTTTATGTCTATTTAAATTAATCTAATTAATTTAATATAGAATCAAACTTGTTAATCCAATTATCTTCAACTAAATAAATTTAATTGAATATCTAATTTAATATATCAAATTAGAACAAGTCTCAATTAATTAATCACAATTAATTAATCGGATTCAACTATTGAATCAATTCATTTACACGTTCTAGTTATTTGTGTGTGACCTCTTGGGTTCACGACTAGCACTAGTAATAGGCTTGTAATAAATTACAACTTAAACAAATAACATTTATTCAATTAATTCATCCAATAAATTAATTTACTTGAAATTAACTCTTTAATTTCAAGAACCTATAAACCATGGAACATCTAGCAAGTAGCATGGCCACCTAGTACTAGGTGAAATAGCGAGTAAACCTATTTTAAATATGAAATCATACATGTACGGTCCTTCTATTATCTAATCTCCAAATTGGATATTGAGTATGGAATTAAATCGAAAACTCCAAACAATCCAATAGTTACATTTTCATTCAAATTCAATAACTCTTTAATGAATCATTATTCATCGTGCCTTGGCCAATGTAATACCCCGCATTCCTGTAGCAGAGATTAGCTCTTAATTAAGAGCTTATGAGAAGGGCATTGCATCCTTAAGAAAGATTTGTTAAGCTAGAAGCTTTTATATTAAGCTTCGCGTCGACAAAAATAGAATTTGAGATTTATTCGAAATCGATTCGAGATAGAACCTATGATAAGATTCTTAGGTCTTGTTTAGAATAAGAAGACCTAGTTTCCAAGGGTCTTGAGATGATAGATACATGCTCAACAAAGTTTTGATTTCATAAAATGGAGAATTTCAAATCTTTGTTTTTGTGATATCGGATTTGCCGATTAAACCCTAATCGTCATTTGAATGTCTAAAATGGTTTTGAAGACAAAAATGTTTTAGAATCAAAGTTTGATGTTTATAATATGTTATTTGAGTTTTAAAAGAGAATTTCAAGTAGAGCATTTTATTAGAAATTGAGTTTTGAAATCGAACGTTATGGATTAATAGTATGTATTTATAACGTTGGTATTATTTATAGAGAAGTGTACATTTTGTAATTTTCTATAACATGATTATTCATCATGTTTTAAAGAAAAGAAAATGGAGAATTTTGTAGAATTCTCTAGAAAGTGATGAATAATCACTTAATAAAGAAAATGAAAATGAAATAAAATTTGTGGACAATTATAAATATGCTACTATTCACCTTCTTCATTAATTTTTATCCTAATTTTCGAAATTACACACTACACACACTAAGTTTTGAAAATTTCATACTCCAATTTTAGAAGATCCAACCGTTGGATTTTCAATCCGTCTTCAATTCGGTATATCTCAATCTCTAGAATACATTTATGGTTTGAAAATTTGAAAACATGAACTTATGATCATGTTATATTTTCGGTCATATGCTGAAAATTTCGAATGATTATGTGTTGTTTGATTAATTGTTAATATTATGATAGATTCGACGTCTACGTATTGTTTAACGTTGAATTTGTAAAGCATATGTTTATTATTTTGAAAATCATGGAAATTTCGAAAAAGAGCATGCTTAGATATTGAATTTATGATGTTGTTATGATTGAATTGTCATTATATACATATATTTGGATTGATATAAACGTGTTTGGAACAAGAAAAACGTTTAAAATCGAAACTATGCGAATGATCCCAAAATGGCCGAAACCCTAAGCCATTATATTGTTGGATTTTTGATTTTATTTGATCATTCTGACTTCATATTTGGACTCTATGATATAAATAAAGCCTAAAATGATTTATTCGGATTTTTTCGCCGACGTATTCAAAAACGGTAAAATTTTAGTTTGTCGGCGAAAATTTGTTTTCAATGCCAAAGCTTTGATCCTTATATTTTGTTGATAAAATGATGATATTTAAAGATAGTTGAGCATGTATATAGGTTCGTTGGTGTTAGATGACGTCTCACGTGAATTTTCGACGTTAAACCTAAAGTGACGTCTTAAGGGGCCGTTGAAATTATGGCTAAGATGAGATGATTGAAGCTTGTTGTTGAGTCTTATATACTCATTTAGACATACGGTGATGATTTGATGAAGTATGGGATATGTAACACCCCAGATTTTAGAAGGACAAATCAATAATAATAATAATAATAATAATAATCTTAAGGATAATTATGATATATATAGTGATATGTATTCTATTTCAAATCAAACTCTATGTACTTATCAAATCTTTATACATATTAATAAGAGTTCTACTAGATTAGGACTTAATTAGGATTTTATTTATATATATATATATATAGCACACAACACATTCATTCACACACACACACTCATACGCACACACAACATACACAACACACACACACCATCACACACATTCACGCACACACGGATCACATTCACGCACACACCGCACCCAAACACACACAAGACACACCCAAACACGCACATCACATACACAATATATTTCCAAAGTCTCAATTGAAGGAAGCATATTTTTATCTATTGTGCTCGACAAAACAAGGTGGGGAAATTTATGCTTGTGGTTATGTTATCCCTATTGTTTTATATGTTTTTATATTCATATTGATTATATGACTCAATTTAAAGTCTACATGGTGTTTATGTTAATATATATATTCTCATGTTATATTATATGTTCTATGTATATTTACGACCTCACAGTATATTAAGGTCTCATGTTATTATTATATTTAAGACCTCACAGTATATTAAGGTCTCATGTTATTATTATATTTAAGACCTCACAGTATATTAAGGTCTCATGTTATTATTATATTTAAGGCATCACAGTATATTAAGGCCTCATGTTATTATTATATTTAAGACCTCACAGTATATTAAGGTCTCATGTTATTATTATATTTAAGGCATCATAGTATATTAAGGCCTCATGTTATTATTATATTTAAGACCTCACAGTATATTAAGGTCTCACAGTTATATATAGATATATATTTTCATGATATTAATTAATTTCTATTTATGTGATAATATGAAAGATTAACATATATTACATATGTGGATAATTGCATTGTTCCTCACTGAGTATATTTATGATATGCTCACCCCTCTCTACTTTCAGTTTTGCAGTTGAGGAGTCGAAGCAGCCATGGAAGTCGAGAATGACTAGTATAATAAGAAGTTGTTTATTTATTTTAGTTTAAGTTATGAGATTTTCGATATTGACTAAAATCATAAGTTTAGTTTTCTTTATTAAGTCGTTTTCAAATTAAATTTATATTTATTTGTTGAGTTTACAAGTTTTTCTTTTGTTGTTCACGTTTAAATTAAATAGCAATATTTTTATTCTTTTAAAATTTTGGGGCGTTACAGGATAAGTTGGTTGTTTTGGTATTGAAATGGCAATGCGTTTTATAAACGTTATTCTACGAAATTTCATTAGAATTTGTTTATATAAGATGTTAGAGGATGCAATGACCCAAGTTTTGATAGACCATAGTGTCTTAGATTTGATATCGAGAAGATATGATCGTGTCGACGACTAATATGAGTAATGTTCTTGTTTGGCTCTTGATAGCTTATATGCCGCTTTATATGGATAAAGAAAGAAATGGAATTGAGAATTTGTTCCTTAGCTCTAAGGAACATCCAGTGGGTATAAATATTTTCTAATATGATATGCTTATGCTTTTATGTTTCAAATGATATGAAATGCATTTATGAGCAAAGTTTCAAAGTTAAATGACTTACTTGTTTTGAGCATGAGCATGATGCATTACCTATCCATGGAATGAAAGAAATGATAAAGAGTATGGTCGTGGCATGGTACCTTCGGGTCCATCAACACGGTATGTTATGATGTGAGATTTACCGACGTCGGATAGCGACCCTTGGTCATAGCGTGTTTGAGAAGGAGGCCTACTTCTCAACACATAGACATAATCCGTGGATATGGGAAGAAAAGTTGTCTGCAGACATAGACCATGCATATGCATATTTTTATGATGATCCTACGAAATGAAAGCAAGTAAGTGTTTATTTATGAAAAGCATGCACGAGTTATTTCACTAAAACCCGTGCATTGCAAATGTTATGGCAAGTCAATCATATAGCCCTAAGGGCAATGTTTCAAATGTTTTGGCGATACCCACCGAGTGCATTTTGTACTCACGCCCGCATGTATTTCTAAACGTGCGGGTTGAGCTTCGAGAGGATCTTTGGAATCGAATGTTGTAAAAGGAGCTTCTCTAGATAAATCGACTCATGATGAAAATGTTCAATTATTAAGGTTGATTAATTGATGTTAATATGTTTGTTGCCCAGAGTTTTATGTCTTCATACATAATTCTCAGCCACCCTTTCCGTTACCAAACTTTGGCATTCATTTGCCTTGGGATGTTACTACATTGAGTTGATTATAATCTTGATGATAGTCTTTGTTTTGTTGATATGGTTTCAGCATCGTAGTTACGTTCTTTGCCTTGCTTATGAAAATATTTATTCGATTATTATGAACTCGACATTCTTATTTTTGATGTCGACTTGCTTCTGTGAACAAGGATTTACTCGAAAGTTCAGAGTTGTTTTCGTTGAATCCAATAAAGTTTATATCAAGTCTTTGAGATACTTTGACGTCGATAAATTCTCAATGTTGTCAAAACATGCTTGAAAATGTACATTCTTGATAGTGGTCATTCTTTTGTGATCATTTGTCCTCAGACGTTATTCTTCTTTATTTGATCCATTATTACGGTTCGAGAACTTAGAACCAACCTTTGGCAAACTCCATTGTACTTTTGAACCATAAATGTTTGAGTCTTTCAAAGGAAAGTTGTGGTCACATTCCTCAGATTTAAGTTCTTAACCCAAGTCATGGCCTAACTACTTGGCTAAGTACTTGGTTAAGTAGTCGGGCTGTGACAGCCAAGGTCTTCGAGTTATGAACAATGAAAACTGTATGAGATTCTCTCGTCTTAAACAAGTAATAGATTCTTTATCGACCACGCATTAATCTCCATATTTATTCATATCGCATCCAACATAAAATCTTTAACGATTGTCTAGCAATCAGATAATATATCAAAATGAAATAGAACTCATACAAGATTACTATGGTGTCTCAAGTCAAAGGACTAATCATATACTATCATATATTAGAAATTCTTATTTCGATAAAAATAAATCCCATATAAGAATTTCTAGCGGGTCTATTCAGTGTACTTGTTCTCTAACAAGCACCCACGTATATACACTTACGTCAACTACGTTAATATTGATGAAACGCAATATTCTCATCTTATGAGTGTGTATCATACGTGCGAGTTATTTCCAACAATTCAATGTCCTGTCTTGAATAGTCATATCACTCGGAACTAATTTTAAAACCAAAGCTTCAAAGATATATTTCATAATCACCATCATATGCGTGATCATATCTTATAACTTTTCATGGTTCAAGGACTTTATCTAAAGTACATAATTTATTAAATAACAAATACTTTAGATAAATAAATGCCTTTATTAATATAATTTCCAATAAGATTAAATTTACAATTTAAATAAAAGAGTAAAACGACCAATCTAATTGGTGCGCCGGTGTCACTCTTTCAATCTCCCACTCGCCTCTAGCACCAATCACGTGTATCTTAGACCCATCTTATCAAGATGTCCTCGAATACCTTTTGTGACAAGGGTTTAGTTAGCGGATCTGCTACATTTTCTCTTGAAGCAACTCGCTTCCACCACGACTTCGCCTCACCAATGATTTCTCGAATCAAGTGATATCTTCTCATAATGTGTTTGGATCTTTGATGAGATCTTGGTTCTTTAGCTTCATGAATAGCTCCATTGTTATCACAAAGATATAGGTATCTTGGATCAACAATGATGGAATTACGCCCAACTCTTGAATGAAATTCCTTATCCAAACAAACTTCTTTTAAAGATCGATGCAAAGAATATATTCAACTTGATGGTTGAATCAGCAATTGTTTCTTGCTTGGAACTTTTCCAACAAATTGCTCCACCATTCAAAGTGAATATAAATCGACATAGATTTGGAGTCATCTTTATCACATCGAAAACTAGAGTCGGTGAAACCTCTAGTTTTAGTTCTCCATTTCGTAGATCAAAAATAAATCCTTAGTTCTTCTCAAGTACTTAAGAATTGATTTTACGACCTTCCAATGCTCTTCGCTTTGGATTAGGCGATATCTCGCCGTGACACTCGTCGGCATGTGCGACATCGTGTCGTGTACATAACATGGCGTACATTATACTTCCTATCGCGGAAGCATAAGGTACCAGTCATTTTCTCTCCCTTCGGTGTTTGAGGAGACATAGATTTAGAGAGAAATACCATGACTCATTGGCAAGAACCCACGCTGGATTCTTCCATGCTAAACCTTTTAACACTTTGTCAATGTACATGGTGAGATAATCCAATCATCCTTCTCGATCTATCTCTATAGATTTTAATTCCAAGGATGAAGGATGCATCTCCCAAGTCCTTCATGGAGAATTGTTTGACAACCAAACTCTTGTTGATTGCATCATTCCAACATCATTCCCAATGATTAGGATGTCATCAACATAAAGCACAACAAACACCATCTTTGCCCCACTAACTTTCTTATACACACATGGCTCTTCCGGATTCTTTTGAAAACCAAACGCTTTGATTGTTTCATCGAATCGGATGTTCCAACTCCTTGAAGCTTGTCTAAGTCCATATATTGATCTTTGGAGTTTACAAACCTTTTGTTCATTCCCCTTAGATACAAAGCCTTCAGGCTGCACCATATAAATATCCTCCTTAATGTTTCCATTAAGGAATGCAGTCTTTACATCCATTTGCCATATCTCATAGTCATAATATGCAGCTATGGCAAGCAGAGTTCGAATGGACTTAAGCATCGCAACTGGTGAGAAAGTTTCCTCATAGTCAATTCCTTCCTTTTGAGTATAACCTTTCGCAAACCAGCGTGCTTTATATGTAGCCACATTTCCATCTACTCCAAGCTTTCGCTTGAAAATCCACTGCATCCAATAGGAACAATTCCAATTGGTAGATCCACTAAGATCCATACTTTGTTAAAGTACATAGAATCCATTTCGGATTGCATAGCTTCTAGCCACTTATCTCGGTCGATGTCATAAATTGCCTCGAATAAGTTCTTGGATCATTATCCATGGAGGTTTTTCCTTATTGTTTTCCATCAATAAGTTCAACCTATCGGTGGCTTAGAAACTCGGTGGACTTTTGACGGGTTTGTGCATAAGAAGTTTCACCTTTTGTTGATTGAGTATTTTCACCACTGGTTGGGACACTTTGTGGTTCTTGAGTTTCGTCAAGTTCTACAATCTTGTTACTCATTGAGCGAAACTCTTCCTCAAGAAAAGTAGCATTCCTCTAAACAAACACCTTTGTTCGGGGATCATAGAAATAATATCCAATAGACTCTTTGGATATCCCACAAAATTACATAAGATGGATCTCATGTCCAACTTATCTCCATTAACCGCTTCACATAAGCAAGACACCCCATATCCTTAGATATTTGTAAGAAGGTGTTTTGCCAAACCATAATTCATATGGTGTTTTAGGTACGACTTTAGATGGCACTCTATTTAACAAATGTGTTGCGGTTTCTAAAGCATATCCCCAAAACGAAAGAGGTAATGAAGTGAAGCCCATCATAGATCGCACCATGTCTAACAAGGTACGATTCTGCGCTCGAAACTCCATTGAGTTGAGGAGTGCGGAGGCGCCCACCGTGATAATCCCATTCTCTTTAGATAATCAAGAAACACATCACTTAAGTATTCACCTCCCGATCGGATCGAAGAATTTTAATCGTGAGCCGCTTTGTTTTTCCACTTCTTGTCTCGAATTCTTTGAACTTTTCAAATACTTCGATTTGTGTCTTATCAAGTACACATAACCATACCTAGACTAATCGTGGTAAAGGTTACAAAATAGTGATAGTTCATGCACTAACACTTAGTGGTCCACAAACATCTGTATGGATCAAATCCAATAAATGTTGAGCTCGCTCCACTTGTCCAACAAATGGTGATTTGGTCATCTTTCCTTTGAGAAAAGATCCACAAGTTGCCAACTTTGCTCGCTCGAAAGACCAAGCAATTGAGACAATTGATTCATTCTTTTCTCGAAATATGACCTGAGTCCGAGTGCCAAAGCTCTATGGAACTATGATTATCTAATTTTCTTTACTTTGTTGAATATGCAAAATAGGGTTTTGTGGTATAATAGTATAAAGACCATTAACCAATACACTAGAATAAATTAAAGAAGCATCTTTCAAGATGGAACATATTCCACCCTTTATTGAAAATTCATAATTTTCTATCCAAAACGGAATAGAGATGATGTTCTTAATCAAACTAGGTACGTAAAACAATTGTTCAAAACAAGTTTAAAACCACTATCAAGAGCTAGGTAAACGATTCCACTACTAAAGCAAAGAACTCTTGCTCCATTGCCCATACGTAGAACCTGCTCTCCTTTGCTCAACTTCTTAGTTCCCACCATCACCGTAATTCATTACAAAGATGTGAGGAACAACCGTATCCAATACCCACGAAGCATCGTTAACGATAAGTTAACTTCAACATAGTAAATACCGAACCTTCAGCTTGCAAGATATGCCTTGCAATTCCTCTTCCAATGTCCCGGTTTGTTGCAAAATGGCAAATGTCATTGGATTGAGCATTCTTCTTTTCTTCCCTACCGTGCCTTCGACTTGTTGGGTTTAGATGAACCCTTCATCTTTCTTTTCCTTCCACTGTTAGTCTTAGCCTTTGGAGCTTTCGGCGAGGAGGAGGAACCAACAAGAAAAACAGTCATTCTTTTCATAGTGGACTCGGTAGTCACTAGCATATCGACAAGTTCGGAAGACTAGTTGTCATGCTATGCATAGTGAAGTTGACGACAAAAGTGTCAAATGATGGTGGCAAAGATTGCAACATGAGGTCGGTTGCAATTGACTTCAATCTCGACTCCAGAGATCCCAACCTTTCCATAAGAGCTATCATCTTGACCCATGAGTTTGGACCGAAGAGCCCTCGATCATCACGACATGGAAAAGCTCCTTAGATATCGTATATCTTTGTTGTCTAATACTTTCTCCGCATACAACCTTTGTAAACGGATAAGGATCTCATGTCAAGCCACACCTTCATTTTGTCTTTGAAGTTCATTTGACATCGATCTTAGCATATAGCAACGAACACGCAAATCGTCATCAACATGACTTTGGTACCGTAAGTACATCATTTGCAGCGTCATCGGTGTTTTTCGGGCATTGGGGCATCCAAGACATAAGCCTCTTTTCGAATTTAGAACAATTCTTAAATTCGAACCCAATCAACATAGTTTGTACCAAAGAAGTTTGTTTTGGTCAAGAATTGATGATAATGGATTTTCGACATTTTTGACAATCTACAAATAAGATGCGAAAATTAGCGACTATGGAAAATATATTCAATTAATATAAGGTCTTTAATAATTAATTGTCTCCACTATTTTATTCAAATTCCATAACCCCAAATGGAATTGGAAATCGAATTTCCTAGTAGGAATTAAGGTCCAATAAAATATTCCATAACTCAATATTATGAAGACATGAAATATTTTTATCGGTAGTCAACTCTTTGACGATTATATCTCTATATAACCCTTAATTTTATTTTGTCTCACTCTTCCTACATACCTCAATTTTATGAGCCCATATAGTACTAAGTGTCGAGTTATACCCATCAAACATTCATGTAAATATAGCACCAATATATTCCACGACTCATGGACAACACATTGATAAATCTATTCCATGAGTATCTCTATACTTAGTGAAGATCACGACTTTCCATCACTAAATCACTCCCGACTCGTGATAAGTGATATAGTGTGGTAGATCTCATGTCTTTACTTTGATGGTAGACTTGGAACGATGAATCCAATTCAACTTGTCCAATTTAACTTGAAATCGAATTTAAAAATTCTTTATAAAAGTTTCAAAACATAGGGTTTTATTTTCAAGACCACATCGAAAACTATTATCTAGGTGAGTTTAATTAATGCAAACATCATCACATGATTTATGCAAATAAGCATTAAATAAATACTAACATGCATCCTATACATAAAGCGATGGGATGATCATGGTCGTTTTATCGCGACCGCTTTGAGCCAAAACGGTCAAGGTCAATCTAAGGATTTTAAAATGAAAGACATATCTATTACATCATATGTAACCCCATACATATATGGGTCTTTAAGCGTACTCTTATTTTCTTCGCGATTTAACGTCCTCCAATAAAAATTACAATGAAAATAGAAAACCTCACTTTCTATTCTACACTCATTGCATAAATGAAAACGATTACATTGAATGGAATAAGAGGCTCATTCCCCATTTTAAAACCCAAAGCATAGAAAATAATAAACCATCACATCGGTATTGGCCCATGATCATCCCTAAATAAATCATGCTAACATTCATCACATGAATAAAAACATAATAAATTTACCAAGTGGAATTAATAATTTATTTCATTATTAAAGCATAAAATTTAATTTTGGATAAAACAATTTTATCACACATTTAGAATTAACAATTAATTCCAAAATGCCAAAATCAAATTTAAATCGAAGATATCGATTTATATGACGACATTCGTCATAAAAGCGATATCACATCCGCCTAACACTCATTTAGACAAAACTTGAGATAAATCTCAATCCCACGTGGCGACTCGAGTGAATGGAACACATTGAGGCAGTCCTAAACACCCATGGTGGCCTCGGCACACACACCTCGATCACCATGGCTGTCTCCTACCACAACACGTCCATTTACTTGACGCTCACAAAATGTTTGATGAAATACGGCAAGGCAATATTCATAAACACTCATGCGAATTTCGGTTTCTCATGCTATCAATAACAAAATAAATTCTAGCATAATTAACAATTTATCCATGCCAACACATAACGATAAACATCATGTTAACGTGAACCCGGCTCGATACCCTTCGTTAGGATCCGGTCGAAAACGCGGAAATTAAAATTTTTCGAACGAATAAATGAAACAACGATTATTTCATTCCAACGATTTTGACGACTTCACGTTAACATGATGTAAGGTATTGAACGATCGAATCATAGGATACCTTTTTCGCACTCCGATTGATGAAGGGATGAGAAGCAATCGATTGCTCGTTATCCAAACTCGCAGGGATCCAAATGTCTCCCCTCTATCAAGTCCACACTTTTAGAACGTGTCGAGTGAATAGTTTTTCGCTAGCAAAACCAAACACTCCTTTTTCCTTATGAAAAATAGAAAACAGCGTGAAGAAGAAATAATGAATCACGTTTTTCATCACCGAAGAAATGAATCCTTCTCTTCACTTAAGAGAAAAAAAACGTTACAATCATTAATCATGATTAATATCCATAACTAAGGAATTAATTCCTTATTGAATTTACATGATAAATCTTTTCGTATTCCTTCTCTTCTATCCGTGTGTATATATATATATATATATATATATATATATATATATATATATATATATATCATATCCAATTTTTCTAGATACAAAATTAATCAAATTAATTTTATGTCTATTTAAATTAATCTAATTAATTTAATATAGAATCAAACTTGTTAATCCAATTATCTTCAACTAAATAAATTTAATTGAATATCTAATTTAATATATCAAATTAGAACAAGTCTCAATTAATTAATCACCATTAATTAATCGGATTCAACTATTGAATCAATTCAATTTACACGTTCTAGTTATTTGTGTGTGACCCTCTTAGGTTCACGACTAGCACTAGTAATAGGCTTGTAACAAATTACAACTTAAACAAATAACATTTATTCAATTAATTCATCCAATAAATTAATTTACTTGAAATTAACTCTTTAATTTCAAGAACCTATAAACCATGGGAACATCTAGCAAGTAGCATGGCCACCTAGTACTAGGTGAAATAACGAGTAAACCTATTTTAAATATGAATCGTCATACATGTACGGTCCTTCTATTATCTAATCTCCAAATTGGATATTGAGTATGGAATTAAATCGAAAACTCAAAACAATCCAATAGTTACATTTTCATTCAAATTCAATAACTCTTTAATGAATCATTATTCATCGTGCCTTGGCCAAGGTCTTCGAGTTATGAACAATGAAAACTGTAGGAGATTCTCTCGTCTTAAACAAGTAATAGATTCTTTATCGACCACGCATTAATCTCCATATTTATTCATATCGCATCCAACATAAAATCTTTAACGATTGTCTAGCAATCAGATAATATATCAAATGAAATAGAACTCATACAAGATTACTATGGTGTCTCAAGTCAAAGGACTAATCATATACTATCATATATTAGAAATTTTATTTCGATAAAATAAATCCCATATAAGAATTTCTAATGGTCTCGTTTCAACAGACTTGTTCTCTAACAAGCACCCACTATGTACACTTACGTCAACTACGTTAATATTGATGAAACGCAATATTCTCATCTTATGAGTGTGTATCATACGTGCGAGTTATTTCCAACAATTCAATGTCCCGCCTTGAATAGTCATATCACTCGAACTAATTTTAAAACCAAAGCTTCAAAGATATATTTCATAATCACCATCATATGCGTGATCATATCTTATAACTTTCATGGTCTAAGGACTTTATCTAAAGTACATAATTTATTAAATAACAAATACTTTAGATAAATAAATGCCTTTATTAATATAATTTCAATAAGATTAAATTTACAATTTAAATAAAGAGTAAAAACGACCAATCTAATTGGTGCGCCGGGTGTAACTCTTTCACTCTCATCCACCAGCATTGTTGCCTAGCTCTGCGCTTTCCACGCGTGCTGGCGCCCAACATCGCGCCTCTTTTGTTGTTCCTCGCGCGCGCTGGATACCCTTTCTGTCTCTTGTGCACTCGGGTGCATTGGAACCTAGCCGAAATTAGGTGCTAATATCTGCCTCGCTCGCGTAGCTCATGCTGGCACCGCGGGCACTGGACAGACACTCTAGACTTATTTTTGGAAAATTTTATGCGCATCTGATGAGGAGGATTTTATAAAAACACAGCCGCTTCAGTTTTCAAAACCCAGTTTTTAGATTTCTCTTTTGATTTTCTTTCAATTCTTGTACTTAGATTGCAATTGGACCAACTATTCCAGATTGTGGAAGACATAGCATACATTCTCGGATTGTAAGATTTTACCTGGCTTTTTTTTGGATTAATTGGTGAGTGTTATATCCGGGAACATGATTGAATTGGTTGTGACATGACTTATATGTTGATCTAGGGTTTGCAGTTCTTGAATCATGATTGGATTATTAACGATGTTTATATGTTTCTCCCAATTGATTTATCGTTTCGTGATTATAGTAGATGGACTAGAGAGAATAATTTGTTATGGTTGCTTATTTATGATTGGTTATTAATGAATGTAAGAGCTAATTATAAGCTGTTGATTATGAGTATGATGATGAATGAATGCGAGAGTTAATTTTTCTTTGGGTGATTAATTAATCGGGATGAGGCTTGATCGGAAACGCGTAGTGTGATCATTAATTAAGTCTAGTAATTTGATTCACTAGGTGTAAAGTAATGAAGATGAGAGTGAGTGTATGCATGTCTAGATGTTGAGGATACAAGAGTGAGCTATAGCTGACTGTATATACTTGTTGTTGGCTAGCTACCACACGGTAGAACCCTGAACCCTAGACCCATCTTCATGTTCGTGAATTTGTTATTTTCTTTGGATGTTTTAAGTATATTTTATTTTTCTATTTTACGTACATACCGTTCTCAATCTCCTGACTATAGTGTCTAGGTTTGTGTGTGACACATAATACATAACTCTCTGTTAAGCTTTCCTTGAAAATATGACTTGAGTCAGCATTACCATTCTTGTTTTGTCCTCATTATCTTGTGTTATATACATAAAGTTTAATATTTTTGCTGTAACGTTATAAAATCCAAACTTTGTAAGTCAACATTTTGGTGTTAGTTGCGGAAAATATTATTTATATGTGATCCACATTGTGTCGGCCCAAGAAACAACATAAAACAAGCATGCATATTGTGGGCTTTATCCTGCTTATGGGTTTATTTGCTATGCTCTATGGATTTATTTTGGGCGCTCTTTTTGGTGTGTTTATACTCATGGGTTTTCTAATACACAACTTGCTGAGGTACACCCAGAGCTGTCGTACTTTATTTGATTATATCTAAAAGCGCCTAATGGGATGCAATGTGGAAGGGGATAGCTCTTTTGTTATCTACTTATGATATGTACATTTTTTCTCTTAGGCCGCATGTTTGGCCTGTCTTCGATTTGACCACTCCTAAAGTATGGTCCCTCCTCCCCCCACAGCTTTGCTGTTGTTATCACTCAGGTATGCATGTGTATCGTTTGTACTATTTTTTACTTATTTATGGAAATTATTTATTCATTTAAAAAAACCATAAAATAACATTTTAACTTTCGTTATTAGTTTTGATTGACCTTGTACATGATATTATTATACGATTTCAAACTAGTAGACATTTCTATGCGAATCGACATATTTAAAGAATCAAAAAGTCAATCAATATTTACAAGGAATAATATCTATTACTTACTCCATCAATCAAAAAGTGGTAGTGAAATTATAAGGTGGAACATGAAAATAATAAATAAATATATTAATGGATAGTGAGAGTAAAAAAATGGATCATGTGCGATTTTTTTAAATAAGTAGGTAGATTGGGAGTAAAAATTATGGAGTTGATATCTTCAAAAATAAAAAATACAAGTTTTTGGTGAACGAAACTAAAAGAAATTTAATGTAAACTTTTAGTGGAGGAAGAAGTACAACACAGTAATAAATAGTAAGGAAAATGCACTGAAAACTTGACAACTTTTTTTTAGAGGAATAATTGGTTACAAACTCATGGAAGTTTAAAACCAAGTACTGGATAGCCTAGTGTGACATAAGACTAGCGAAGTTGGTCACTAAATCAAGTTTATCCCCACATGCTTAGCTCAGTTGGTTAAAAGTTAGTTGATTTAGGACAAGAACCAATGATCGAACTTTAAAGTCCTAATATGTGAGTTTTATCCGTTTTAAGGTAGTTCCTTGTGGACATTATGCAATGTATTCTTAGTTTCTTAACCGTTGAGTCACCGTGATTTATTTCTTCATATTCTTATAGAATTAAGGTGTGAGAAGTCATTTCATCCTTTTTAAATATGACTCTTTATGGATATTATATAATATCTTACTAATTTCTTAACCACTGAAATAGCATAATTTAGCATCTCATATTTTCATAGAGTTGGAGTTTGTGACGTACGAGGGGAATACTTTCTTTTTTGGGACAAAGAAAAACAATTGTTTTAAGCAAGAAAATCAACTTTTTTTAGGGATGCAGATGTCATCTCGTGTAACGAGCAAGCTTACTTTTATTTTTTGTTTTAAAAATTATTCCTTTCGTTCTATTTAAGATAATCTATTTTCCTTTTTGGGCCTTCAACCCAAGATGACCTATTTTATTTTTAAGAAATAATTATCTCTTCAAAAATTATAAAATCTATTTATTTTTTATCAATTTAATCACTTTATACTTTTTTCTTAAATCGAAAAGAAATAGATCTATGTTCGGTGAAACGAAGAGAATGTGGGAGAAGAAAGGATGGTCTACATAAAACCACATCTAGTACATCTCTCCAGTCACTCTTACCAGTTACCAATATACAACAGCTGTCTCTACCATTTTGGCATTTAACAAAGCGTATATATAAGTATCTTCTTGATCCATACCCCACCACCACGTGCTCCACTTTATTACTATTTCTCACGTGTATTATATTCAAAGACCTGCATTCCGTTCAATTTATCTTCCGGACTCCAACCATGTACACTGGGTTGGTTCATGCATCTATTTTGATTGTTTTGATTACTGCTTACCCGTAGTCTTCTGGGAGGTCATAACTTCTTATGCACGGCAACTCAGATATTTAGTTTAGGGGAAGTGGAGGTCGATTGAACCAACTCTTGCTAGAATCCACTGCAACCATCTCGAGCTTGCAAGACAAGTATTAATATTCAGAATCCTATACATTCACATTTCATAGTGTAAAAATAAGGTCTTGCTATTTACATTTGAGCCGACATCAAGGCAAGGACATGATACAAGTCATCAAGATCATCAAACCATATATGGTTTACTTGGGCATAATTGGGATCTGAGGACTGAGTTGCCATACATAGAAGATGAGAGAGGTGTTAATATCCCAGCCAGGTTGCTGGTATTGGTTGAAACTTCTGTTTCGCACAAGCCAATTCATAGTAATCTGCATCTGCCAAGCAGTCGCGAAAATCTGTGAAAAGTCTTTCGAATATCTTCCACTCAACTTTGAAGGATCTTGAGTATGGGTATGGCAGAAACACCTGCAAGATATTCGTTCTTCTTGCTAATTCTACAGAAGCAAATTCTCAAGACAGGGGATCACAAGACAAAAATATTCAGCTGGATATAAAGTGAGATCTAATTTCTTGAAAAGAAAATGGAGGAAAAAGTTCCTATTGTGGGTGGAATCTTTTCACTCACTGGCCTAACAAGCCGACTCGAGACTTTTCAGCCAACACTCACACCAGATATGTTCAAATTAACAATCAGAAAATCAAAAACCTCCCAATCAGTTCATGATGCCAAGGCTGGATCTTAAGTTCTTATTCATTTTTGTTTTCAAGGGAGACCGGCGAATTATTTCCTCTGCTTGAGTAATAGGCCAATCAGGAGCAGACTTTTATCTTCACATGCTTACACTCAATAACTAGGAGTCATGTCAAATTGATAAGATCTTATTTCATTTAAAGGGTGAACCGTGTTGTACAGCATGTGAAAACTGTGATAATACTTGGAAATTTTACTTACATCCCCCTCGAGTGCAAGACGTTTAAGCAAGAGATATGTCTGATAATTTTTCTCCAAGTTGTCAATCACAGCCAACCAAATCACTGAAGCGAGCTCATGCGATCTGTCCCTTGATTTATCACAGGCAATAAACTGATCTGCCAATCAAAAGATTACCAGGTAAACAATCATCAGCTTAGTTTCAAATCAATGTAGAGATTGATTTCTTGTCAGAATATGATAATGCTGAAAGGAGCAGTACTACAATTCTGCCCATGATTCAATCCATATACTGCTAAACTCATAACAATTTTCATCCTCACAGCAACACAAATAGAAAATGAAATGAATAATCACAATTATAGATGTTGCAGACATCACATGATGCATTCATCATTAATTACACTATCTAGACGAAGAATAGTCTCTACACTGATTGCCCATACCGTCTGTGAAGCAAGTTTTCCGGACATGGTCAAATAAAACAATGCATGAATATGGTGGAAAAAGTTGAAGCAACCTCCGTAAAATGTTGGTGCTTTTCTAGCAAATTTTTCATTCAATCTCAGTCCAAAACTTTAGATCAACGACTTGTAATCATCAATAATTTAACATTAGCATAACAGGAAATTTATTTAAATTATAACAATCTCTCCCTGCCGTCCAACAACTTTCTGATGGTATAATGTTTTGCTAAGTCATATCATCCTTTTGATCTAGTCTTAGGACCGAAAATTATGCAACATAACTGCACTGGTTTAGCTAAGTTGTTGCCTAATACTGAATCTTGTGATAAAACCAAAAGTTTGTTTAATTAAAGTGTTAATTAAAATACTAAAAACCACATAGTTAACTATATTTGAGCTCATGTAAACAACAATTAGACTGAAATATCACATATTAAAGTGATCTTAAGTATTTTGCATCCAAGAAGTTGATTAAAAGGGCTCAAAGGCTCATTGACATTTAGCAATAAAGTCATGCTCTAAAAACATGTTAGCATTTCACTTTGCCAGTTGAGTGTAAAAAGAAAACAATTCTGCAACCATAAGCTGAATGCTGAAACAAAAGGATCGTTGCAAGAGATATTTTGATGGTATGAGATTACACCTATTATAGTTCCATGAAGTATCCCTGCTGAAGGAGGCAAAGTTGAAATTTCGAGCTGCTCTTTCAGAAACAAGTATGAATGACCTACAATCTCGCTTAGCTCATCATCAAGTGGAAAGATATATTTACTCATATGCAGTGCAATAAACCTCCTGAAAAACAGTAAAGATATTAGAAGGGGAATGATTCAACCAACGAGTTCTAGGTGCAAAAATAATGTGCATATTCCTATTCACATTAAGTAGAACTTTAAGCTAAAGCATGCAAGATATGTAATGGCTACGCCTCGCTCACAAGGCTCGTATAATCACAGGACCTAGCATGCTCCAACTCTCAAAACAGATACTTCCATAGTTAATTCCAGTTAATCTTTATCGGCACTACCACATAGAACCATAAAAATGGGCATTTGGTGAAGGGGTCAACCAACCTCTTGCTCATCCCACGAGGAATAGGGCCGGGCCACCTTTCACCTTGACCGGCCAAAGGGAAACACCTGATGAGAGCAGCGTGCCACAAGCAGTCCTGCCTAAACAAATCAGCCCAGTATTTATTAACACATGAGAGCTGTCCCCACTCCACTATGGGCACACGAATAAAGATTTCGATCAACAGATGATCGGGAAGCCTTGCAATAGGACAATCAACTGAAAGTAACAAAGCCTTATTTCTCTCTTCTGCCATTCACCACAGCATGCAATGCTAGCTGAGCTTGCTGGGAGAAAAGAGAAAGATAAAATAGACAGTCAAGAAGAATCACAAATTAGTTTCATTTATGAGAGGCAAATTTAACAAGATATCGCATAGAGAAATTTCTTTGAAACTTAAAAGGCGTAAAACTGATCAGAATAAAATTACTTAAGGACCTAGTAAATGAATTTATATGATCCTGTGAAACATGCATTGTACATGAAAATGGAAAAACAAAGCATAGTGAAGCAATACAGAGATTCCAAGAGAGAGAAAGAGAGTACAAATTGCGGCATAGTTGTTCCTAATTCCTAAATAAATGAGCTCAGAAAGAGCTATCACGGATGATACCGAAACAAGGGGTACATAACCCAATTTGGAAATTGCCAACAAATAAAAGAGGGAAGAATTACAATCGAAAACCTAACTACTCAAATGAACCAAAGATTGAGCTGAAATAACAAAGAAAAAGAAACAATAATCCACGAACTGAAATGAAGGTTTGTGCAAAATACAATTGAGACGACCAGTTAGCAGGGAATAACAGTAAGGAGAAAACACACGAGACCCAAAAAAGAGAGAGATAACAGATTAAAGGATAAACACCGGCAAGAAATCACCTGCACACATATAACAGTTGGGCGCAGAGAGGGATGAAGGAGAAGAGAGAAAAGGGTGCAGTAACCGGTGAAGCAGTGACAACACCAGCTCACTGGATGAACACTAGAGAAACCCCACGCTCCATTTATTTCATTTTTCCCTTTTTACTCCAATTTTGTTTTCATTTTTTTTCTTAGGTGCCCAACTTATATACTCAACTTTTAAAAATTAAGACACCCCATATCCAACCTAAAATTAACTACACCCCATACCCAAACCTATTAAAAACTATATTTTGTTCAAAACAATCAAAATTTACGTAACAAAACAATAAAATTTGATAATTTGCAGACGTCTTCGACGCCTTCTCACATGGAATCGATTCCTTTTTTTCTCGTCTAACATTAACGCCTCTTGACAACCGACAACCACATTCACGCATTCACAACCATTTCACATTTTCTTCTTCAAAAATTTGAAATACTCTTGTGAATTTCGATTTCCAGATTTCTGATTTGAATTTCGATTTCAGATTTCTTCTCGCAATTTTCTTCATTTCCATTCTCATTCCCATTCCCGTGAATTTCGATTTCTATTTCCATTCCCATTCACATTCCCGTGAATTTCGAAAGATAAGACACCGTGAAGAACAAGAGGTCATTCTCTCATTTTAGGCCAAAAGCATACATGTTTATTATTGTTTTGCAAAATTGAAGTTTCGGTCGAAGAATTGTTGTTTCGATCGACCGGAGACAACGATTTCGACCAAAACTTCAATTTTCGATCGGAACAACAAATTAATTCAAGAAATGAATTAATTTGTTGTTCCGATCGACCAATCAAGTTTCCGTCGAGGAAGGCTTCTTTCGGTCGATCGAAACAACGATGTCTTCTCGACCGGAAACTTGATTGTCGAAAACAACAAATTAATTCAATTTCTTGAATTAATTTATTGTTCCTATCGAAAATCGAAGTTCCTCGAGGAAGGCATCGTTGTTCCGGTCGATCGAAGAAGCCTTCTCGATCGAACTTCATTTTCGACGAAACAACAAATTAATTCAAGAAATGAATTAATTTGTTGTTCCGATTGAAAATCGAAGTTCCGATCGAGGAAGGCATCGTTGTTTCCGGCCGATCGGAAAGAAGCCTTCTTCGATTGGAAACTTGATTGGTCGACCAAAACAACGAATTAATTTAATTTCTTGAATTAATTTGTTGTTTTCGGTCAAAATTGAAGTTTCAGGTCAAAATTTATGTTTCCCATCAATGATTTATGTTTAGGTCAAAATGATTAATATCAACATAAATTCAATGATTAAATTCAATGCTCCCAATTTTCGGTACGATATTATCCCAATGATTAAATGAATGAATATCAACATAAATTCAATGCTCCCAATTTTCCTACGTCGCATATTAAATTCAATGTTCCCAATTTTCCGTCGCGATATTAAATTCAATGCTCCCAATGATTAAATCTCCTAAACATATTAAATTAGAGAAACATATTAAATTCGGTCGTATTATTAGTATTAAATTCAATTATTAATATCAACATAAATGAATGAATTGATGTTTCCTATCGACATATTAGTATTAAATTCAATGATTAATATCAACATAAATTTAATATGTCTCAGGAAACATATTAAATTCTATCGATGATTAGTATTAAATTCAATGATTAATATCAACATAGATGAATGAATGGATGTCTCCGGAGATGATTAATATTAAATTCAATGATTAGTAATTAATATCAACATAATGAATCAATGGATGTTTCAAATGACCGAAACATCAATTAATAATTAGTATTAAATTCATTGGATATATCCTTCATTTCGATCGATAGTTTGTCGATTCCGATCGACCAATTTCATGTTTCCTACGACCGAATCAAGGAAAATTAACATTAATTAAAATTAATTAACACATAACAAATCGTAATTCCGTCGATAATTCCTTGATTCCGATCGATCGAATCAAGGAATTATCGACCGTAATTTTCGATTTTTATGTGTTAATTATTTTTTATTCATTTATGTTTTAAAAAACATGATTCAATGATTTAATTATTATTTTTTCATGATTTTCTCACACTTTTCTCTATAACTATAAATAATTTAATGTAAAAGACTTATTATAATTTCGCAATCATTTATTGATTTACAAGTTGTTAACAAACAAAAATATTCTTTGCTTTGTCATCGATGTCACAATTCACATCGAAACTAACGGAGACTCAGAGATATATATTAAAAAAGCAAATGGGTATACAATGTATCAATTTTCCAAAATGGTTATGTTCTGTACACACTTTTACAAAAGTGTGTACTTTTATATATTTCCCCTTTTTTCTTTTGGTATGGAGATAGAATCATTTTTTTTATATCATGGTAACCCGCAGCCGCTACCTTAAGTGCGCATTGGGTAAACCCCACGGTTGAGCTTATACCTCTATCCACACATATGTAACGTTAATGTGTGTTTTCTACCAACTTTGCTCTCGTGACATTTAAATGTATTTATGAATAGTAATTTTGAATGGTTAACCTAAGTTATCCTATAATTAATTGAAACATTCCAACTAAATGCAAAAATTACAACCCAATCGAAGAAAATTACATAAATCGGGCGATTATGAATGAAGATTTTATTTTCATGAAAATTCAAATTTGCATGCACTCGTGTATTTTAACAGTTTTTGATAAATCTAGTATACGAGATTTATGAAAACAGTAAAGAACACCAGAGATTTTTACGTGGTTCGATCAAGAATGAGATCTACGTCCACGGAGGAGATGATCCTCAAGATGTTTACTATAATTTGATTACAGCAAGTATCTCTCTCAAAACTCTAGTATTCAGTAATTTGCTAACCTTTTACCTTCAATCTAACTCCTATTTATACACAAGCGTAAATCATGCCTCACGAACCCTCGATTGGCGAACCATAACTCTCCCATAACCGACCATGATCTCCACCATTATTATCCATGATTATCGCTGTTACCCCACTACCGCTACCCATAATTGTGGTTTAGGATCGCCATTTAGGTGTAACCGTAGTAGGCAACAGAGGTTAGCCCACTGCTGGGCCCGAGAGGTGGGCTCGAGAGGTTGGGCCATATCCTATCATAGCCCTCGAAAAGTCGAGGAATAGCTTTGCCGAGTGCGGCGGAGAACGGGCTTTGCCGAGGCGGAATATTGCTTGGTGAAGTTTCGTTTAAGGTTTGTCATTCACCGTATGACCTAAAATGCTTCGTTGTTCCGAGGTGGTCATATCCGACCGGAATATTTCTCACGATCCGAGGTGGTCATATCCGACCGGAATATTTCGCCGATCCGAGGTATACATGGGAGTAGTCCAGATGTCCGAACTCAAATTATTAGTCAAGTCGAACCGACGCTTAGGAAGGTCAAGATCCGACCAATTACCTCGTATTAGGACATGGCCGTAGTCCGATGTCCGAACTCGTAGTAATCATCACGCGATCGATCGGCGGTCTGTTTTCCGAGGTACGCCATATGCGCCAGCGGTAGTGGGCACTCGAAAAGTCGCGCGTCTTTCACACAACCAATCGAAATAGCACGTGTAATAAACGAAACGGCAGATTTTTAGCGCCATTTATCCTATAAATAGGTCTAAAAGAGGCAATCTGCTCATTTTCCTTCGACGCTTGAATCCAGAGAATACAACCTTAGAAATCCCCATTCCTCTTTCACACTTTGTTGAAGAAATCGAAATCCCGCTCGAGAAAAAGTAAGTATGAATTCTTCACCTTCTCACCCTCTTCTCACTCGATAACTCGTTCACTTCGGTTTCGGGTCGTCAAGACCTCAATATAGTGGATTATATATGCCATAACCGCCAGGTAAATCCATAGGACTTAGTTCTGTGGTTTCACCGATGTCTTGGTATGGGATGGCCTCAGATTGGTGGGCGAAATCAACCTTGACGATGGAGGAGCTTCGGTGGTTGTTGATAAATACCACATCCCGGAGGATGCATGGTGGTGCTTGCAAAACCAACGATAGGCGATGGCCTCCTGAGGATTCATCACCATTTTTGTAGATAGCTTAATAGCCGGGCTTAGATTTTCTTTTGCCCCATTTTCCTTAGCTTTGGGAGTATTTTCGATCCCTATATGCCAACCGACCTCCAATTCTATTAGGTCGACGGTGGGGCTAGGGTTGGCTGTTATGGCATAGGCGAGGGTTTTTTCAAGTCTTGATGCGTTTTTAGCATCAAGTATATAAGTGGAGTATATTACCGTCACCCGCCTAAAGTTTAAAATTGCTTCCCGTCGAAGGTATCCCATGGCAAAATAGATACTTTTTTGCGGGTGAGGGTATCCGAGGTATGAGTGGGGCTGGGGTCGATAAAGGACGTGAAAATTAATCCCCGGGCCCTATGGAGAAGTCGTTGAACGATATGGGTGAGATCCTATCGATCAACTATATCGAGGACGACCGAACGATGTCATGAGTGTCTATAGGTCGAAGCTCCAGTGTCGTGGTCTCAATGGGTGCGAGGGCAACCTTCTTATCTTTATTTCCCTCGTTTGATTTTGTTGTGCTAATGAAATTCTCATGTTGAATGCGGTGAAGGTCGACCCAACCGAGAAGTCAATGTGCCGATCTCGCCGCCCGCCTCCTCCGATCGAAGGGAGCCCATGGAGGAAGAAAGCGAGCAGAGCGAGTCCACCCCCACCGTAGTGGTGGACGCCTGAAGACCGGTGACCGGACCTCGACGACCTCGGGCCCGACGTTGGAGATCAAGGTCCATGGTCGAAACACCGAGGTGCCGGCTTCCGTAGTTTCCTTGTCCTTCCCAAAGGTATAAGTCACTACCATTCTCCTTGTAAGCTTGTTGTTACTTGTTGCTTATTGTTCCGTATTCGTGACGCGGCCTCGATGGTCGGGCTTATCGTTGAGGGCGCCTCGCAATATGAGGCCATGGAGAAAAGGCTAGCCACTGCGGACAGACTGAGGGTCGCGGCTGAATCCGCTAGATGCTGCCAGGGCGGACGCCGAACTTGCCAAGGCGAAAGTCGGTGTTGAAGTGGCAAAGATAGCACCGAGCGCCCTCAAGAAGAAGGACCGGATCTTGCGAGTGGCCCGTGCAGAGGCGGAGAGCGCCCAAGAGGAGGCTGCCGAGGCTGAGAGGCTGGTGATCAGTGCCTTCTTGGCGGGCAAGGACCTATGCTAAGGGCCTCGCCAACAGCCGATCGAGTCGGAGAGTTTTTCTTCGCTCATCTCCGACCGGGTCGGTGATGAGGCCACAGTGATCCGTGCCCACCCAGAGAAGTTGGCGCCGAGACCAGATTGACAAGGCCCAACACGGTTGGGTTGAGGTCGATCACCGGAGGTATGCAAGAATTACGCCGCACGCTGGGCGACCTCCTTTCCGTGGTGGATGCCTTGGCGTCTTCGTCACTCCCGACGGCGGAGGTCAGAACTCGGTCAAGGAAGATGAAGACGTGGAGCTTCAAGCCTTCCTTGCTGAGTTGAGGACCAAACCGGGTGGCGAGTCAAGCTCGGCGCCCTTCCGCAGATCGGCAACCCGCGGAAGAAGAAGCAGCAATCCGTCGAGAGGTCGGAGGGTCGGCAATCGCCCTAATGAGCACGAGGTCGTGGACCCAATGTAATAGGATGATTTGCGGGATCGATAGGATCCGTGTTGTACAAACTTCCATTTTGAATAATAATAGACATATCTTTTTTTTTTTTAAAACGCCTGTCTGTTGTCTTATTTTTAGCGTCCTTCACCTCAATACTTGGACTAGATCATGAACCGCTAACAAAACCGAAAGAAGTCCGAGGTGCCTAGTCGAGAAGGACGAAGAGTGACACACTGGAGAGTCGGTCCGTCGGTGACTCTGTATTGGCCAAGATGGACGGCACCGCATCATCACCGAACTGAAAAAGTTGCATGAAGTCGACCGCGAGGTGGCCCGCCTCCTGCTGAAAATGAGGTGCTAAAGTCAAGGATTACACATCTCAAGTCCGGGAGCGATGTATCCGCAGATGTGATCCACGGACGATCGATGCATCGTGAGGAACGGCTGAGGCGACAATGCAGAAGTCGGCTCTGATCTCGGAAGAGCATGAAGAGTACGAAAAGGTCATCCACGGACGGGGGACGACGATATCTGAAGCCGACGATCGAGTTCGAGCTTGTTGGCGGAGGCATGGTATCGAGGGATGAGAGAGGTCCTAATAGCAAAATTTTAAAGATCGCCCGACTCCATCACAAAATACATGCAGATGTATGAGATCGCTCGAGCGACGCATGCCTCCGCCCGCCACAAGATCTACCATGGGCAACGCCGATCCCATAATCAAGAGCTCAAGAGGAGGCGGCTACGCTGATCACGCCAAGTGCTCGTCAAATGGGTCCATCCGACAATGGAGCGTATAGAAGACGGCGCTCGGCGGCTCAGTGGGGACGCGCGAACTACAAATCGACGTGGAAGGGCTAGAGCTCGGGACAAGGGCATATTCACGGTCCGACGTCAGTTCACGGGTCAAGATGTGGCCTCGGATGTAGGATTGAATTCTCCAAGCGAATCCGCCGCGCCGAGTCAAACTACTTCCTAACAAAGCCGAGGTGGGGCACCTCGTAGATTGGGTGGAGGGCACGAGTTTATTCGGGTATCCATCGCCGACTGGGACTCGCTCAAAATTATCTCGGCTTGAGTGAGTCTCGGAGGGAGCTCGGGAACCCGATGAGCAGACATAGTGTAGACTTTGTATGTAGGTATAAATGTATTTAGACTGTTTCAAGTGTACGTTTTTCCTCTCGAGAGGTATAAACATAGCTTAGGACTTCGTTTGGTCGTAAATGTATTTATACTGTATACTTTGCCATAATTTGGTGAGATCCAATTTTGGATGTCTTATACATGTAGATTTTTTCAACTTAATGAGTAATCTGTATGTATGCATGTAGACTTTCAAACTAGTGAGTAGTCTGTATGCGTTGCACTGAGACGTTCAATTCAATGAGTAATCTACGAGTGCGGCGCGCGCTTAGTGAGTACCCTACTTAGTGGGATTTTTTATCTTCGTGAGGGCGTCCCCTCGTGAAGGTTAAATGCGGTATATCCAAATAGATGTTCGCATATGAATAAAACGAAGTGAAATGAAACATTCATTGGAAAAATAAATATTTTATTCAACAAACGCACTTCGGCAAGGCAAGTAAGGAGACTAACATAAAGCTGGTCTGAAATCAAAACTATGTAAAGTACCTCCTTAAATGAGAAATATGCCAGGTTCGGGGGATAAGCGCACCGGATAAGTGAGATAGCTTGTAAGCCCCCTTACCAAGGTTCTCGTGAACACGGTATGGGCCTTCCCATGTTGGATCCAACTTGTGAAGACCCTCAGCTCTACTGGCTTCATTATTGCGTAGGACGAGGTCGCCTACTTGGAATGCGGAAGTTTTGACCCTTTTGTTGTAGTGCAGAGTGCGACACGGGCTTTATACTTGGCTTCGCTTATGAAGGCTAGCTCGCGCTTTCTTCGAGGCGCCGAGGTTTGCTCGCAAGTCTTCCTCGCTTCCGGCCGATCGAAGTGAAGAGTGCGTGGACTGCGCGCCGATCTCGGCCAGATGACGGCCTCGGTACCATAGACCCGGTGAAAGGGTTTCCGCGCGACGTCCGAGGTGTGGTCCCGTAGACCAGAGGACTTGAGGAGATTTTCAGCCCACGCTTTAGCTCGGTCCAGCCTCTTCTTCAATCCTTGTACGATCGTGCGGTTCGTCACCCGGCCCGGCCATTCGCATGTGGTGTGCGATCGAGGTGAAGCGCTGATCGATCCAAGCTCTTCGCACCACCTCAAGTTTTGTCAACGAATGGGCGCCGTTGTCCGAGACTAGAATGTGCGGTATGCGGCGGCGCACTATATTTTTCCACACGAAAGTCGAATCCTCCCGCCGTGAGGCTCGACAGCTGGCTCGGCCCGACCCATTTTGTGAAGTAGTCTATGGCTACGACTAAGCATCGGTCGACCGGTGCTCGGTCGAACGGACCAACAATATCGATCCCCACCGCATGAAAGGCCATGGACTCGCAGTCGCTTAGATCGCCCGAGGCAACTTTTGACCGTGGAGTGAACCGCACCGGGCACTTTTGACGAGCTCGGCCGAATCTTGCACGAGGTGGCCAAGAATATCCCGACCTCGCGTCTTCTTCGAGAGAGCTCGCGACCGATGTGGCTTCCGCAGACCCGGTGAATTTCATTGAGCACGTAGTCGGCTTCTTCCGCCCGAGGCACCTCGGGAGGGTCAAGGTAAGATTTCAGAGAGAGCGCCTCATGTATGAGGTATTTCGGATTTCGCCATCATCTTTTCGCTTCGAGCCGATCTTGAGGTAACGCCGCCTTCCGCCAGCCTTCGTGGAGACATCCATTCGGCTCTATTTCGGTGATGATGCCGACGGGATTCCGCTATGCTCGAACGGATCTCCTCCACCGGTGGATTTGTCGACGACGCAGCCTAGCTTGCCGAGGACGCCACCACTGTTTTCCCCGGGAATTCGGTGGATGTTGAAGTACCGAACGAGGTCAACATCTCCTTTCGCCTTTTCGAGGTATTGTTTCATTCGGTCCTCCTCGCCTCGATTCGCTTAACACCGGTTCACGACGACCTGGAATCGCCAAGATTTGGATCTCATCCACCCTCGCCTCCCTAGCAAGCGCGAGTCCGGAGATTAGGGCTTCATACTCCACCTCGTTGTTGGTGATCGGAAGGTAAACCGAGTGCGAGGTGACTTCCCACAGACGGCGCCAATGATAAATCTAGTATACGAGATTTATGAAAACAGTAAAGAACACCAGAGATTTTTACGTGGTTCGATCAAGAATGAGATCTACGTCCACGGAGGAGATGATCCTCAAGATGTTTACTATAATTTGATTACAGCAAGTATCTCTCAAAACTCTAGTATTCAGTAATTTGCTAACCCTTTACCTTCAATCTAACTCCTATTTATACACAAGCGTAAATCATGCCCCACTAACCCTCGATTGGCGAACCATAACTCTCTCATAACCCACCATGATCTCCACCATTATTATCCATGATTCTGCCGTTACCCCACTACCGCTACCCATAATTGGGGTTTAGGATCGCCATTTAGGTGTAACCGAGTAGGCACAGAGAGGTTAGGCCCAGCTCTGTTGGGCCCGAGAGTACTGGGCCCGAGAGGTTGGGCCATATCCTATCGCTTTATATACTATTATAATTGTGTTATTGCTTTCCTTTGATGAATAATATCATATATATATATATATATAAATGAAATCAAATTAAAATCAATCTTAAAATTATAAAATATGAACCATTTTTTAATCATTGATTCGTTAAGATTTACGGTGAATTCATCACCTTACTTTATGGATTCAAACGCATGGGTACGTTCGAATCCCATGAAGGACAAATTTTTATTTTTCTTAATTCAAACACTTACATGGCAAATTCAGACGATTTTTATCGTGAGAACAAAAAAATTATGAATTTACTGTAAAAGTCGATGAATCTATCGAGAAAGTTACTGAATCTAAAAAAAATAAAATTTTTGCCTCTTATGAGATTCGAACCTTGGTAAAAAATTTCGAATTTTTAGATTCGATTATTTTTTCAACGAATTCATCAACTTTCATACCGAATTCATTTGATTCTTAATTTTTAGGATAAAAATATTTCTCATTTGAACTTAGAAAATAAGAATGCAACATTGAACGATAAAGTTGTACTAAATATATAAATTTGTTGCACCAAAATAAACATATAAAGTGTAGCACTGAATATAAAGATGTTGCATTAAATATGGTTCAATAAATTTATACATTTAGTACAATAACTTGATACGTTCAGTGCATATTTCTTATTTCTGACCAATATTTATATTCCTACGTATATGATATGGTTGACGTAAGAACCATTTTTAACGTGAAAACAAAAAAATATGAATTGAGAAAGTTATTGAATTAAAAAAAAATAGAATTTTCGTCTCTCATATGATTCGAATCCTGATGAAAATTCAGATCCGAATTTTTTGATTCAATAACTTTTCATCGGATGTATCAACTTTCATATCGAATATATTTTATTTATAATGAATTTCCATGGTTCTTAATTATCACGTTAAAATGGTTCTTATTTGAACATCAATATATATAGGGGATATATATATTCTTTTCAAAAAGTTGTTTTTATGAATATTCTTTCAAATGTCCAAAGATCTCTTCGTTGTGAATATACCACCTTGAACTAGTAATAAGGCCATCTCCAATACTTAACACTTATTTAACTTTATTTTGCAGTAATTATCACATCAAATAGTAATTCATCTCCAACACACAAAACTCAAATTATAACCCAAAAGAATATTCCCTATATGTTTCTTTTCATACCATTTTTTATACTTTTATAAAATAAACCTTTATATTTTTCAATATTACACATTAAATTCATTAAAACTTTTAAATCAATAATTTAATACGAAATAAGGAATATTTTGAACTCCAACATTATTTTGAATCAATTTCGTTAACAAGAATTAAAATACAATAACCAAACTTAATGTATATAATTTTGAATCATATATATTTAGTGAACTTTCTACACTAAAAAAATTCTCAAGCCCAAGCAATATTTTCGAGCCCATGGCCCAAAATTATGTAAAACATCAAAAGTGATATCCAATACTCTTAAAATTTTGTGCGTCTCTCTTCTTCTTGTACATCTCTCTTCTTCCTGTACGTCTCTTCTCTTTCTTCTTTGCATTTTTGTTATTCTACATATCCAATACTCTTGAAATATAAAAAAACAACAATTGGAAGAACTGATATGCAATATTCAAAACATCAAAAGTGATTTGCGTTTCATCTACAGTGCAAATCCATATATTTGGGTTTGAAGGAGAGAGAAAGAGCACATAAACATATTTTGCAATTGGGTTTGCAATAAGATTGGAGTAAAATATGTACAGCAAAATGCGTTTGCAGTATCGGATCGGTTGGAGATGGCTACGTAAACTAATGCGGTAGTATTCTTTTTCCCCGGAGTAACAGTTGATAGAAGTATTATGTAAATTCATTAATTTAATTTCAAGTCCTTCATTTATTCCACACATAACCTTCGATTATATTACCGATAAATTAAAAAAGACAAACTTGGGTGAGCTTTGTCTCACGGTGAGCTCACCTTTGCTTTTTTGTTAAAATGATTATATATTAATTATGGTGAGTAAGGATAATTAGATTTTATTAATATATAATTAAATTTATTAACTTTTAATTATAATTTTTAATTTAAAATTAGAATTTATTAATTCATAATTATGGTTTATTAATTCATAATTGAGGTTTATTAATTCATAATTAGGGTTTATTAATTAACAAGTAGGGTTTATTAATTCATATTAATTCAAAGTTAGGGTTTATTAATTCACAATTAGGGTTTATTATTCAAAATTAGGGTTTATTATTTTCAATTAGGGTTTATTAATTCCAAATAGGGTTTATTAATTCAAAATTAAGGTTTATTATTTTCAAGTAGGGTTTATTAATTCAAAATTAGGGTTTATTATTTTCAAGTAGAGTTTATTAATTCAAAGTTAGAGTTTATTAATTTACAATTGGGGTTTATTATTTTACAATTAGAATTTATTAATTTCAAAATTAAGATATATTAATTCAAAATTATTATTTATTAATTTACAATTAAATTTTATTAAACTAATTAATTTTAATTAGAAATAAATAAATAATTAATTAAGATTAATTAATTAACAAATAATTAGTTAAGATTAATTAATTAATTAATAGGGTGGTTTCACCGTGCCATGAGACCATCCCATTAAAAAATACATCATCATTCTAAATATATCATAATATTATTTTAGACTTCAACATCTAAATTTGACGAATCAAAAGAGAAAAAGAAATCTTAATTACAATTTTTCTCGATTAATATCCTTCTTCAACAGAGATTCCCGCCCAGGAAACGGACTCCCCGTCGCAGCTCCTCCGTCCACCGGAGATGAACTTTCTCTCTCTTCCCCCATTGTCCTCGCACTAGTTGTCTTCTCCCTCAGCCGCTTCACTCTCTCTCTCCTCTTCTCCTCCTCCTGCTTAAAACTCCCAACTCCGGTGACACACGCCGCCGCGCGGGGAATCCTGCCGCCCTTGGACGTACCCAGCAGCCCGAAATCAACCTTACTCCACCCGCTCTTATCCTCGTTGTCCCAGCCGAATTTCTCGCTGATTTCGAGCAGCTCCGCCACTGCGCTACCGCCGGAGGAAGTGGCGGCGTCGCCGCTTAGGATCTTCTCGGCCGCCTCCCACTCGAGGCGGTCGCGGTAGATCGGGTCGGTCAGCACCCGGTCGGTCAGCCTGGACCACTCCTCCGTATCGCCCGCCCGCAGATTCATCGACACCCACCTCAGGTACGCCGATGGCAGGATCCCCAGCATTCTCCCTTTGTATTTGCCGAAGTCGATCACTCTGTCGCGCGCTGGAGTCGTCGAGGCTCGCAAACTGCCGGTGGTCGCGGCGGTTCGATGCGAAATTCTTGAAGATATCGAAGGAACGAGGTTGAATCTGAGATTGAGATGCGGCGGCGGAGGCCGAGGCCGTGGAGTGAAAGGTTTTAAGGGGGGAAATGGCTAATGTTGCGAGTTTCATTGCAGTACAAATGCAACTGCGGAAAGCGGATTTAGATTAGGATCACGTAGTCGACCTCATCCTCCATTATTCATATTTCTCCCTATTTTTTAATTACTTCCAAGTATTTTCCACGTGTGATGCTATCGTATTCTCCTGAGTTATAATGAAAAAAATAAAAATCTCTTTGTAAATAAATAAGTTAAATGTTTAAGAAATTTACTTGTTTGTAAGGAAAAATTTAGATGGCAGTTAAATGGATATGAGAAATACAATGATAATTGAAATGGAATTGATATTTTTATGATTGATATCTATAAGAATTGTATGGAGTACGAATGAAATGAAATAAAATTAATAATAATAATAATAATAATAATAATAATAATAATAATAATAATAATAATAATATTATTATTATTATTATTATTGTTATTTGACGTGGACAATTTTTGTGTGTATCCTTATTGGGCATAGTTCAATGCATCAAGGCTTAAAAGTCAAAGGCTCAACCCATTTATTCTTTAGAGGTATTTTAATTCCTTTTATTTTATATATTTACACTGATATAGTATGATCGGAGTACATGCTATATATGATTGTTTTTTATAACCACAACTTGTGGTTATCAAAAACAATCATAAGGTTTATCTCCGATAATGAAAGGTTTCACTCAACGCATGATTCAGACCTGAAGTCATAAGATGTGTTTTTAGGCTAGAATTTTGAATGATGTTTTAGATCTGAAGGCTATCTTTATGTGAGTCGACCATGTCTGGACACATTCATAGTAGAGATAAAATAAAGGAATCAACGTCAAATATGGAAGATGGCTTAAGAACTAAAAGATTTCAATTGTTAGATAACAAAACGACGTTGGTTCATTCACATATGACATAACATCTCGAGAAGATTCTTATCATATAATTATGAGAGGATTCTCAAAGATACGAAAAGATCCTCCAAAAATACGCCATCAATTAACATATCTTATCCACTTATATTTGCATATATCTATATGTATCCATTTAAGGTTTGAAAGGACGGATATATCCTTTGAAGAAATGAAGAACAAGTCTGAAATTATGAAATTACTTTTACAATTGTATTCTTTATACATAGATCAGGGTGTCCTTGTAATAAGCATGCATAAAATACCTGCACATAAACATTATTGAAATTCATATTGTAAGCAATACAAGCACAAGTTCACCATATTTGTTACTTTCTTCGTCCCGCTCTAAGTGACTAGCTTATACCTAAAAATGAATCATTTGTACACATAAAAGTGTATTGAATTTCGTGAATCATACTATTTTACATACAAAACATAATCTTTTTAATCTACGTGCATAAAAATGAGTCGCTTAGAGCGGGACGGAGGTAGTATTAGCTATTCCTCCATCAATTATGGCTTGTTCATCATGTTCGTGTCTCTCTTTGGAAGCTCACACGTTGAGAAGTTTTATTAGGTCTTTCTTATTCTCCAATAATTTGTCATCTTCGATACATGTTTTTCCCTTTTTGAAGTTCAAGATGAATTATTGGCATAAAAATACACTAATTTTGATCAATTTTGGGTTTGCATATCAACTTTAAAATGAATATAAAAATAACATGAACTTAACATTTGTAATTTTATCACGATTAAATTTTTTGCCCGATATATAATTATAATGGAATCATGATTTTATGCATTTATTTCCATTACTATAGATGGTATGAATTTTTGTAGCAAGGATCCTCATTTTCAAAAATGCTCATTTCCATGAAGATGTGATTAGATATTTTTCTCTTTCTTATGGTATTGCTCAATCTCATGAACATGGGATTAGTCAATTTATAAAAATAAAACTTTTTTAACAAATTTAGTATCCTCTAATAATAATAAGGGTTATTGACGTTAAAATACATCAATTTTGGTTTTTTCTGTTTTGCACACCAACTTTAAAGGAGTATAAAAATACATGAACTTAACGATGTTGTAATTTTATCACGATTAAATTTTTTGTTCAAATTAAAGCTGACATGGTAGTCTGATGGCATAAATTGGGTGAGCAGACTTTGACGTGACACTCATCTAATCAAAACGATGTTGTTTTTTTGTTAGTGAAAGTGATGAATGTGTGTGTGAGGGCGATAAGTTCGATTAAAAGAATTAATTTTGTTTTTTAATAAACAAATCGTGATCAAAATGACATCGTTTCTATTGGAGCAGTGTCACTGAACTTCATACCAATTTTAATACGATAAAACTTTTAATTGTGATATTATAACAACTGATAAGTTTGTTTATTTTTATACTCATTTTAAAATATTTGTGCGAAACCAAAAATCGATCAAAGCTGGTGTATTTTAACGCTTATTATTATTATTATTATTATTATTATTATTATTATTATTATTATTATTATTATTATTATTATTATTATACTAGATTAAATGTGCTAAAATATAAATTAATAAGAATGATTTCAGTTTGAAAAATGACTAACCCCATGTTCGTGACAATGAGATTGAGCAATACCATAAAAGATGTATAATCGCATATTGATGGAAATATGTGTTCATTTGTAAATGAGGATCCTTGCTACAAAAAGTCATACCAACCATAATATTAAAAATAAATGCATGAATCATAATTTCATTTCTCATTATATTCTTGTGTATCATACCTTAAATCCTAAGATGATGACTGATACGTAGGGATGAAATTAGATGAAAAATAGAACGAATTTTAGAATTGAATGAGATGGAATATACATGAGATTCATATAGCTGATATGTACAGGAAGTGAATGAGTAGGAATGAAATGAAATGCACGGAATAACTATTATTTTTATAATTGATGTTATTGTTTACTGTAATTATAGTAACAATAACATAAATTATAAAAATAATAAAAATTTATTATTATTATTATTATTATTATTATTATTTGTGTTGTTGTTGATGTTAGTATTATTTATATTGTAATTGTTCTTATTATTAATATTATTAATCTCTATTACTATCATCTTATTAATATTATTTATTATTACTATTGTAAAATTTCAAGATAAAAGATTAATAAGAATAGTATTATACGAAAAAAGAAGTAAAAATTAAGTACGACTAATCTCAAATTAATGAGAATTAACAATATCATAGGGGAGAGAATAATCCCATATTATTGGAAATGAACATTCCTTCTTAAATTTCTATGAACATTCCTTCAAACATGGTGATCATGCTATAAAAATTTTACCAACCGTATAGTTGGAAATAAATACGTAAATCATAATTTCATTTCATTTAATTACTTCATACAAGTCATTTCCTAAGTACTATTAAATTTATGATTATAACTAAATCTCGGAATACAAGATTAGAGTCTCATGTGTAAATAAACTAACTGGATTAAATGACACCCATTGATTACTCAATCCGTCTTTGATATTTGTTCATTTAGTTTCATTTCGGTACGTCTACAAAATTCGTTCATTTTTCTTTTATAGACACGGATCGCACTAAAAAAAATCAACACTTTTACCCACACTCAATCCACTTATTTACAAAAAATAGATGGCTCATCTTTTCCACTCACGTAACATATTTAACTATGTGAATCTCATTCTCTACCCACTTTATATTCATTATATTTATTAAAATTTGTGTCGATAAAAACTAAGACCATATATAATGGATGAATGGATGAAGATGGTGTCTGGCTAAGCTTATTTTAAAGAGCTTATATATTCCATGAGCTTATAAGATGTTTCAAGAACTTATAAGACATAATGTTTAAGAGCTTATAAGTTGTCAAAGTTTTTGGATAATTGAGCTTATATGCTAGAGAAAGAAACGTGAGGTAGAGAAATAAAATCATAATTAGAGAGAGAACATTGACGATAAGTGAAGTCGATAGTATATATGTAGAAAATAACGAACCATAATAAGGTTATTTTGTAGAGAAAGAAACGTGAGTTAGAGAAATAAATCATAATTATAGAGAGAAAATTGACAAGAAGTGAAGTCGATAGTATATATGTAGAAAATAACGAACCATAATAAGGTTACTTTGGTAAATCCACTATTACTTACAAGTTTATGAAAAAATAAGTTGGGGTTGAACTACTTATTTTTATGAGAGTTTATAAGCTGCTGGAGCTTATTTTCACAGTTATAAGCTGTTTATGAGCTTATTTTGTTAAATATTTTGTATAAACTTATAAGCTCCTAAACAACTTATAAGATGTTTTTAAAAACTTATAAACTTAGCCAAACACCATCTAAGTATTATATTTGGATAATTAATGATCATCTTTGGATTCGTTTTGTTGACATCATGATTGTTGATGATCCCCTTAATTGATCACAACACATCAACACAGTAATCCCACAATTATTCATCATGATACAAAAAAAAAATAAAAAAATACAGTAATCCCACAATTATTCGTCAGCTTTTAAGTACATTCCGATGGAATATATATAGCTCATTACTTTTTGCGTACGGTATCACTAATTATGATTGATTTATATAGTACTTCGTAAATAACACATGTATTAATAAATATTTGATAAATGTTTTTAAGTGAAGAAATCATCATATAATAATATTATATTATAAATTATAATATTCCCTCTCTTAAGTGAAGTGTGACTCAAGGGATGATTTTTGGTAAATTATGATTGTTTGTGAGATTTAATTGTAAGAATCGAGCGTGTGGTATTGTCTCAAAAAGAAGAACGTTATACTCTTCTTGAACATTGAAAAAGATGACTGTGTTACACTTTTCGTAAACCAAATGAGTTAGTTATAATTTTCTACCTGAATCATCTTCTATATAGGGATATATTATGGTGAGAAAGCTCCTTAATGTAGGAAATAAGAATAAATATGTAAGTCTAGCACATCTTTCATATTTGTGTAGCATAATCAAAATTATTATGTTGCACATGTTAGTTTAGTACATATTTCATCCTTTTGTAGCATATATGCTAAATATATTAGTTTAACACATCTTTCATCATAACAGTAGCATATGAAGAGTTATAATCGCATGATGATCCGTGTAGCACATAAAACACAAAACTGTAGCACAACCTTAAATTAAATCTCAACCATTAATCCAACAAATCAAATGTCCAGATTCATTCTTATTTCCTACCAAATTATCACTACTACCTGAACCATCTCATATATATATATATAGGAGAGATCAAATAGTACCCGAGCCCCAGATAGTATGTAGTACTCAATCTCATCCACTCCACTCATCTCATAGATCCTATGGTTGAGATTTTTTCGGACTTTTTAAGCTTAATTTCGCTGATTTTCGCAAAAGTAAGAGTAGATTAGTAATTTGATTTGTTATGTGATTACGAAAACAAACTATGCATTTAGTTGAACTGAATAATGCATTCAAATGAACAAAAAATGCATGCATTTGAACACAATAATGCATGGGGTTGGAAGCTCTCGCCCAGTGCGCGAGCGCGCCCAGCGTGCACTCGTGCTCGCGCGTCGCTCCGGCGTTGGCTCGCACGCCCGTTGGCCTGCATTTTTACGTTTTGTTAAATGCATGGACGTGCTTTGTTCAATGCATGTTTGTGTTTTGTGGTAAATGCAGTTTTATGTTTTGTTCAATGCATTGTCATGTTTTGTTCAATGCAGTTTCATATTTTGTTCAATGCATTTTTATGATTTCGACAGAAAATCTCTCATTCATCCTTCTATGTCAATTCCGTCGTCTCTTTCGTTGATTACCGGTAAATTCGCCGTGAACCACCGCCATAGCGATTATATTTCTCGATTCTTCAATCATTTATCAAATTTATCTTCTATTTTTTTCTCAAAATCCATCAATTTTGTTCTCAATTTTTTTCTTTTTTTCTTTCTTTCAAAATCTATTGTTTGTTGTTGTTTATTTATATTGTTGATGTTCGCCGGTGCTGTCGGCGTCGTCGCCGGCGTCGTCCGCTGTCGTTGCCACCGCCATCGTCTCCGGCGCCGCCCGTTGCCACCAAGGAGGAGAAGAAGAAGGTTGATTTGATTTCTTCCCATTTTGTCCCTTGCGAAAATTAAAAAGAAAAAGAAAAGGAGTTTACACGTGTCAGCTTGTGGTGTGACCACGTGTTCAAAATGTGTGGTCTAAATTGAGTACTACATACTATCTGGGGATCGGGTACTACGGGAACCCAACTATATATATATATATATATATATATATATATATTAATTCAAACTATTTAAGTGTCAAATCATGAAATACGCACCGGATCGGATGCTATGCTCTAAGGTGGTGTTTACTTTGCATGATTAACATTTTGAAGGATTGACTATTTGATGGATTAAATGTGTGATAAGATAATTTTTATCTATCAATCCTTTATTTACTACAAATGATTAGTGAATGATTAAGATTGAGATAAGTAATTCTCCCTTTATTTGAAGGATTATTTCAATCCTACCTATATTGGTTGGATTAATATTAATGAAGAATAATTCAAATAATTAAAATAATCTCGGGCTTCGGGATATCCTCAAATATTAATCCTTAAAAGTAAATACTTGATTAGGTTGGATTAATTTTATCTATCCAACCTAATCATGCAAAGTAAACATCTCCTAAATGAATTAGACTACCTAATAAAAGCTTGTAACTAAATGAGCTAAATTTGATGTTGACACTGCTCAATTTGTTAGCGAATCGAACGATATTGTTAAATGAACTAGTCCGAAAATAGAAAATTATTGTCTAGGTATAATTTATTTTTTCACACTTTAATCAGTAATAAACATATTTAATGTATAATTAATTTATTATAATAAAATGATTAATTTAATCTAGTATATTATTCAAATAATTAACATTTAAATTTCAATTCAATAATAAACAAAGTCAAATTTAAACTCAATCTATTTGTCTTGACTTGGGTGGATTGCACCCATCTGATACATTAGCTTCTAAAAAAGGAAAACTTAGGAACAAAAGCGAAATAATTTATAGGGATTATATATATATATATATATATATATATATATATATATATATATGAGAATGTTCTAATAAAACATTATTTAAAGTAAAAACATGATAACTATTTTCAATCATTAGATCACGAAGATCTATGTTGATATATCATTTTATTGGATGAATGCATTGTACACATTTGAATTCGAATCCCTTCAAAAACAAAAATTTAATTGTTATTTTTTTATACAATATTTTTATAGAGAATGTATTATTTTTCAAGTTTATAGAGTAATAAAGATTTTAATAATAACTCTACCCTATATATATATATATCAATTATTCTATTAGTCAAAAGTTGAATGGTAACATAATAGTTGGGCCATCTTTAGGGATGTTTGTATTGAACTTATAAAATTTCACTAAAACAGTTTATAATTTATTTTTTAAATTTGAAAAATAATTTATAAACTGTTTTGAGAGCTAATAAACTCAATCAATGAGCCAAACACCCTCTTGACAGATCCGTTTCCTTCTGTAACTCTTTAAGACTTTAACACATATTTATGCTAACGCAATCTAGCGCGTCATACTCTATTAAGCTGGAGTTTAGACCAGCATCATCAACATCGTTCTATCCAGATCCTAGCTACGTGGAGTAATCCCATTGGTTGATCCCGTTGGCTGAAAAAGGTGGGAAAGTAGAGCATCTCTCCCCCCCCTTATGACAAATTACTGACATACCCTCGAGGCATGATTAATATCCAATAAGTGAGTGACTAGCTCCAGCAGCAACTACCCACATCAATCTCTTCACGTTCTCCTCTCTCCCCCTCCCGCTCTCGATCTCCACACACTGGCAAAAATCCAAATCGGTGCAAGATTTGATTTATAGGACACTTCTCGTCGATCATTCCGACCGTGATTCGATCAATAAACATGCCGTCCGTCTACGGAGGTCCGCTGACAACGTTCGAGGATGCTGAGAAGGAGAGCGAGTACGGATACGTTCGCAAAGTAAGCTTTAGCGGTTATGACAGACGTTCAATTTCGTTACTTAATTTGGTCTATTGTCATTGTATGCCGTCGATATTTTTGTCTTATGCGTAATCCTGCCACTGCTTCCGCTCCAATTTGGATGCAACCGTTTGTTTCTGCTTTGGATCTGATCTTTAAGTTTATTTTTTCTCTCCTTTTTTTAGTAGTTTAGTAGTTTGGATCGGATGCTTATTTTTTCTGATTGGGACTATACATTCGCTCGATTATAATTGACCCTGTTTGTTTATATTGCTTTCACCATGTTGTTTAATTGCATAAAAAGCTTGAATCTTTGGCATCTGATCCACCTTCCTGTGAAAGATATGGGGTACAATTTTTAGTTAAGCTGAAAAGCTGGAACTTCTATTGCTGCTAGAGATTTATCTTTGCCGAGATGTTTGACATCATTATCATTATTTTGTAATTACATATGTTTATGTCTTACTTATATATGTGTATAATTTTTTATAGGTATCCGGACCAGTGGTTGTTGCTGATGGAATGGCTGGAGCTGCTATGTATGAGCTAGTTCGTGTTGGACACGATAATCTTATTGGGGAAATTATTCGGTTGGAAGGAGATTCTGCCACGATTCAGGGTTAGTTCTATTGATAATTATTATGTCCATTACGGATAGTCTCAAAGCTGCTATACTGTTTTATATACGACTTACCTATTGGATTCATGGACTTGGGTGCTCTACTGTGTGATTGACTTCACAGAGATGAGAAAGAGATCTGTTTTCTTATTTGTGCTCATTCTAATAAAAAATTACATGTCACTTACCATTGTCATTGCGTGTGTTTATTGCAGTGTATGAGGAAACAGCTGGACTGATGGTGAATGATCCTGTTCTTCGAACACACAAGGTTCTCATGTCATCATAAATTTAAATTTTGAATTACGTATTGCCTTTATTATTAACTTGACAACTGAACCCTTTACTCATTGACCAACTTTTACAGCCTCTGTCAGTTGAATTGGGTCCTGGAATTTTGGGAAATATATTTGATGGTATTCAGGTCGGTCAAGATCTGTTTCTTGAAATTATCGTAATTTAACAGTATAGCTGTAGCATGTAGGGTTGCAGTTTTAGCCTGTTGTATGAGTATATTCTAATTGTTGTTCTTGCTTTGCTTTTGGGTTAATACTGAATGCAGAGGCCTCTCAGAACCATTGCAATAAAATCTGGTGATGTGTACATTCCTCGTGGTGTATCTGTTCCAGCACTCGACAAAGATACACTTTGGGAATTTCAACCAAAGAAAATAGGTCTGGAAACCACTTAATTTATGTTGTTTAAATGTTGACTACATGTCTTTGTTGAGGTAGAAATGCACAACGAAGCGGTTGCTCCTAATTGATTTTTTATAATTTTTGATTGCAGGAGAGGGAGATCTTTTGACAGGAGGTGACTTATATGCGGTGAGTTTATCAGCCATCCGGCCTCTAGTAACTTATAGTTGCTTGAATAAGTGCTACTGGAATTTTCAAGGTCTTCTTACTTATACATGAAATCTCTTTGCAGACTGTACATGAGAACAGTTTAATGCAACATCATGTTGCTCTTCCTCCTGACGCTATGGGGAAGATAACCTACGTAGCCCCTGCTGGTCAATACTCATTGAAGGTTTGTATCTATCCTGGTGGAGCGCATGCTTTGTCCTACCATCTATATATTCATGAGGAAATATCATATTATTTCACATTGGATTTCTGACTGTTTGAAGGACACTGTTCTTGAGCTTGAGTTCCAAGGAGTGAAAAAACAATTTACCATGCTTCAGGTTAGCCTTTAAATCGTGGATAGTTTTGATTGTTGTTGACTAATGAATATTTGTTATGGAATGAACAAGAAGCTCAATTTGATATGCCTACTCATTGCAGACCTGGCCTGTGCGTACACCTAGGCCTGTAGCTTCAAAGCTTGCTGCTGATACTCCTCTCTTGACCGGACAGGTGAATACTTATAAATAGGATATCTTTCAAACTAATATGTTATCAGATTTTCCCGACCCTTAATAGATTCATGTAATCTAAAGTCCTGCATAATCTGAGTATCTGCTTCCATTCAGCGTGTTCTTGATGCTCTATTCCCCTCTGTGCTTGGTGGTACTTGTGCCATTCCTGGGGCATTTGGTTGTGGAAAAACTGTAATTAGTCAGGCACTCTCCAAGGTGAACTTCATCCACTAGCATTGGCTTCTTCTCATAAATTTTGTTGCAAATGTTTTTAATCAAGTTTTAGACTTCTAATCGGGTTTTCTTTTGCACAAAATGCAGTACTCGAATTCTGATACTGTTGTTTATGTTGGATGTGGAGAAAGAGGAAATGAAATGGCTGAGGTATGGAATTTGGTTGCTTGTTTAATCAGCCTAGGGTAATCGAAGCGTCTGACCTAGGATTATCTGCAGGTGCTTATGGATTTCCCTCAATTGACAATGACCCTGCCTGATGGTAGGGAGGAATCTGTCATGAAACGTACCACGCTTGTGGCTAACACCTCAAACATGCCTGTGGCTGCTCGTGAGGCTTCCATTTACACAGGTAATGATTATAACTGGGTTCATATTTATGAGAGTTGATACTCATAAAAGAAGAAGTGGTTCACACTTCAGAAATGGAAATTATCCCATTTCGTATATCCTAACAAGTAATGAGTGATGAGTAAACATAGTTTTCTAGTGGCAAATGCAATATCATTTTCTTCAGGTGGAAACAGTTACACCCTTTGATGATCACAGTAAGGGACAGTTCATTTACAATAATATACCATAAAGTTAAAGCAAGTATTTTGGTTAAATTGATTTAAGCCACAATTAGAGTAACCTTGCATTAGTAATTTACTAAGAGTGATTTAGCCAGGAAAAAGAAAATAAATCAAGCTATACTCTTCAACATGCTTTTCAATTGATTCATGGTCTGCATCGTGCAATGATAGATGTAACCTCGGCTTGTTTCAGGAATTACTATTGCTGAATATTTTAGAGATATGGGCTACAATGTCAGTATGATGGCAGATTCAACATCTCGTTGGGCAGAGGCATTGCGTGAAATTTCTGGTCGATTGGTATGTATCACAAAATTGCTTTGCCATTCAAATCAGTGGTTATATATTTTCATTCATGTTCCTTGTTTTTATATATTTTGTTGGCTGTTTTAATACCTTCAATGATTTTACTTGCCTGTGTATTGGTTTCTTATTGCAACTGTGAACAAGTTATATATTCATATTTGCTATGTTGTTGTGCATTATTCCGTGTGCAGGCTGAGATGCCTGCTGACAGTGGATATCCTGCTTATTTGGCAGCACGTTTGGCATCCTTCTATGAGCGTGCTGGAAAAGTTAAATGTCTCGGTGGACCTGAAAGAACAGGAAGTGTTACTATTGTGGGTGCTGTTTCTCCCCCTGGAGGAGATTTCTCTGATCCTGTTACATCTGCAACTCTCAGTATTGTTCAGGTAAAGCTGTTTTTAGATAATGAATTACTACCAACTGACCACCAAGACAACTCCACCTCTAATGTGAAATTTCTGTACTTTGTTTTCACGTTTCAGGTTTTCTGGGGTCTAGACAAAAAACTCGCTCAGAGAAAACATTTTCCTTCTGTGAACTGGCTCATTTCTTACTCAAAGTATTCAGGGGTATGCTTTATCTCGTGGACATAATAAAGCTTTTCTTGCTTTTTCCTGATTAAATGGATCTCTTCGTCGGCATGCTGAAATTTGATCTTTTTTCAGGCACTGGAATCCTTCTATGAGAAGTTTGATCCAGATTTCATTGACATAAGGACAAAAGCTCGTGAAGTGCTTCAGAGAGAGGATGATTTGAATGAAATTGTGCAGGTACACATATATGATTGTGCCTATAATGATGGCAGGATCTTGCCTTTGTTAACTATACCTTAAACTCAACCCTAGCAGTCAGGTTTCTTTTTTGAAATTAATTTGGATGTTTGTCTCCTTGTAGCTTGTCGGAAAAGATGCTCTAGCTGAAACAGATAAAATTATTCTGGAAACCGCAAAACTCTTGAGGGAGGACTATCTTGCCCAGAATGCATTTACACCGTGAGTGTTTGCCAACTATTTTAAATTCTGTGTCCATACCGATTGTTGAAATTTTAAGAGTTACATTCTTGTTTTCTGGCTACAGGTATGATAAGTTCTGCCCATTCTACAAGTCTGTTTGGATGATGCGCAACATTATTCATTTCTACAATTTGGCTAATCAGGTAAAGAACAATGCACATTTCCCCCCATATCTTTTCTCATCTACTGTTATCAGAGCAAAGTAACGTAATTCCTGAAAACGTACTTCAAATAAAACTAGTTTAGTTTTTTTGCTCCCTAAAAAGGGGGGAAAAGATGCTGTTTATTTCTATTGTTTTATTTCTTATACTTCCAAGCCAAGTATCAGAAATATTATGATTTATGATGTTCACGTTCACAGTAGTTTACTTTGCACATACCTGTTCTTTACCACTTGCTAGTGATCTTATGATGGGTGGTTCGAGATTGGTGTTTGACTTCATGGTGGCCGCAAAGAAGTTCTTTAACTGATTAGATCTCAATTCTTAAATGTGATTTCATGCGTAGGCGGTGGAGCGAGGAGCTGGTATGGACGGACAGAAGATATCATACACCCTTATCAAGCACCGTCTAGGAGATTTGTTCTACCGTTTGGTGTAAGTTAAATCAAACTCAAGGACCTGAACTTTGCGCACTATTTCCTATCAGTATTTTGTTTCGAGCTTGATATTTATCCGTCGTCGTTTCTTCGAATGATGCAGTTCCCAGAAGTTTGAGGACCCAGCAGAAGGAGAGGAAGCCCTGATTGCAAAATTCCAGAAACTCCACGATGATTTGACTGCTGGTTTCCGCAATCTTGAGGACGAAACTCGGTGATGAATGCAGGGTAGTAGATGCTGCTGTTGTTGAGTATCCTCCATTGGAGCGGAGTTGAGTTGGTGGTGAAGAAAGCAATGAGGCATGGTAGTGGTGAAGTTTTTAATTGAGATGATGGTTTGGTTCAATGTTCGGATATTGTCTGTGTAGCTTTATTTATTAATATTTGAAGAAGATGCCCCATGATTTTTGGTCACTAATAAGAGGGCGTCAATCGGGCAATATCCACACGTTTTTTTGTCGTATGAATAATTTGTAGCACTACGATTTTACATGCCCATTATTTATTATACAACGACAGCGTGTGTCAGTATTCCATTTGTTTTATACTAGTATTCTACTCGAATGCCAAATCATCTTTCTTCTTGAATATGATTGGAGGTAAAGCAATTCTCACGATTTTTTGCAAATCCTGGTCTGTCCAAATGCACGTTATCATTTATCATATCAGCAATACTCCCTTCCCCCGTTTCCAAACAAGTGATCTTTTATTTATTTCTCTTTTTTTCAGATAAATAAATAAAATAAAACAAAACAAACAAAAACAAAATATTAGGGCATGCCTTAGGGAGTACAGCTCAATAAACAGGAGAGAGAAAATCTAGGAGATTCTAATGAACGAAGTTTTCTACAGTTTCGTTAAAAATTAAAATTTATGAGTAATGCTCCAGCTAAACTTCACGTTAAAATAAAAGTATCATAGAGAACTCCATAATCCCATGGATAGGACATAAAAATCATAAGATCCCAAGAACAAAAGGATAGCACAGTACCAGCCCGACCACAAAGAAAAAATCATTCCAAGTATGTATGGCAAGAAGTTTAATACATCCCGATAAGAATGGATACTAAATAAAATTTGGTAAACAGTAGTCTTAATCATCTGGACGAGAGAATCAACCTAAAAAAACCTCCCCTTCAAAGACTTTACCATTCCTGGCTAGCCAAACAAAGTAGACCGTAATAGTGAGTAGAGATGTCAATTGTCAAAACAGTCGGGCCTGCTCGAAATTCATTCAAATCACTAGAAAAAATTGAATACCTAGGTCCTGACAAATAATGAATCCTGGACGAAACAATAAAAATGGATCATTTTTTCGTTATGGATATACAATTGAATATATCTAAAAAAATACACAATATATCATTTATAAAAGAATTATTTTTTTACAAAATTTGGGCCCCCAAAAGTTTGTAACAAAATTTGGGACAATATAATACATATATTGGGTATTCGAGTATAATCAATACCCGAAAACTGCTCATTTTTGCTACCCGATACCGACATGATCGGTTATCGAGTCATATCGGTAATACCTGCTACCCAATAACCCGAAAAACAACCTACAAGAAGTGGCTTTATGGGATACCTTTTATATATATATATATATATATATTTATATACAATATTATGAAAATATGTAGTTCTTGTCCCACCAAAAAAAAATAAAAAAATAGGGGAAAGATAAAACTATATACAAATTGATTAATTGGTGAAAACAAAAGAGATGTCATGTACTTATTGATGTATAAGCTTATTAAACTTGCACTTATTTTACCTATGGTAACTATAGAAAAAGTTTTTTTATGCTACGAAGATTGTCATATAATTTAATAAGTAAACAGTGAAGAATTTATAAAATATTAGATAAAAATCGTATATATCAAACACTTGAATTTCTTTACGTGGAATGTCTTAGTCCAAATAACACATTTTTTGCTTTTAATAAGAAGAAATTGCAGTTTTTTGTAATTTTTTATCCAATTTATATTTCTTCAGTTGACATAATGGCTCTAGATAACCGAATTCAAAATTATTTTACAAATGTACAAATACCAATTTGAAAATGATAGAAAGTCTTGTGAGATAATTAGTAAAGACAAAAGGAAATATTGTGTATTCATGGGTGTATAAGCTCTTGTTTACCTGTGTCAATTACAACTATGGAAATAATATTTCATATCATGAAGATCATGAAAATTTGGTTTTAAAGTCGAAAAGAGATCGTTGGTTGAATGATTTTTGGGTTGTTTATATTGATAATGAATTTTTGATACAATTGATAATGACGTGATATCACGTCGGTTTTAGAATATAAGTAATCATAAGAAATTATTATAACCATACCTTTAAAATATAATTTTATTTTAAACTATTCGAATTATTCTAACTTTTTTACTCCACCAACCTTGGGGGACTGGCTCTGCCCCTGCCCCTGCCTACAAGTCATTATTTTTTCATTCCAACTGGGCCCAGACAATAACTTTATGCACCAAAGAGTCAGGTCGGGCCGGACCAAGCCTTTTTTGATGACTATCAGTGAGTGGAAGCATCTTGGCCTTTTTTGATGACTATCAGTGAGAGGAAGCATCTTGGCTATTTGAAGAACTTTCGACCATTTTCTTTCCTCACGCATCTACTTAATAGAACGTTTGATCGACGTCATAACTCTTGAAATCTTCAACTAGTTCTTGATATGTTGATTATTTTAATCCTTTATGGATCTAATTGAATTGATCCTTCAAATAAATGGTGAATTATTTATCCCAATTTTAATCCTTCACTAACACTTAGCTTATCGATTCTCGAACCCTAATGCTAATCATGAAAAGTAAACACTCCCTATGGTTAGGGTTAGGGTTATTATCTATTTAGTAGTCGTTTTCAATGTAATCAGATCCAAACATATATTGAAATCCATGGCTTGACATCGCCCCAGACGTAGTCGCAAGACGAACCTGTAAACAATTATTGTATTCTTTATTTTCTGTCGTGATTGTGGTATGTGTCTTTCGTAATATGATCTTCATCCACACTTCCATTGAAATAATAAATGGTGTAGACTCGAAATCGGTCATACAAAGAGTACAAATATGATCAAGTAAAAGGTAAGATACATGTCCTCAGTCGATCTTTGCATGCTAGCCATGTGATAAATGGAAATTTTGGAGGCACATGCAACTTCCAAGTAAAACTTGTCCTTTAATTCATATTTTATTTTAGAATTCTATAGAAAAATTATGGCGTACATTTAATTTCACCTTTATTTTCATACAAACTCTTTTAGTTCGTTTTTTGATGCAACAATTAAGGATGATTCTTTGGTATATGATTTTTTGTGACTTATATATAATACTTGTGAATTGTCGTTGCCTTGTGCTGTTTGGTACAAGATATGACTTTTTAAAGTTCGTAGGAATTCGATGCTACCATTACAAGACCTTTTCAATATTTGACAAAAACGGAACAAAAAAAAAAGTTTCATAACATCATCAACATATATATACTTTAGTTTGGCATCCCTAGCATCATTACATACTTGGATCGAAGAACTTAGAACTCTCAAAAACCTCAAAACCTCACAAGCTGATTACAGTAAATCCTGAATCTCACAAGGTGAAATCATGACATAAACGTCAACATCCATGAATGAGAAGATTACACATTAAACAAGTTCACTGAGAGAAAAAAATAAAGAGAAACTTAATTGGTAAAACTGGTTTAAAGCAAGAAAACACATATGAACACAACATTGATCGTCAGTAGATATCTAAGACACCGTCACAGGGCCGAGGGAGAAGCAGTTCGCTTTATCAACACAAACCATTCAACCGGCTTGATTCACACTTAGCCTGGGCCAACTTTAGGTATATCATAATGCTCACTCATGTTAGCAAGATACTGATTGAAATCCTCAATACGATCACGGTGTGACTTATCAGACGTCTTTGCCAGCTTATGATAGTCGATTCTCTCCCTTTGTTCCATGTACCGCCTCTCTGCTGGGGTGAGATTGCCATCCCAACTAGCGGATCTCTCATCTCCAGTCGATTTGTTAGCATCACCACTCTCTTGCTTGTCCAAATCAGTTGCCACCTCTGCATTCTCACCTATTTAAGAGTAAGGAACGTACCAAAAGCACCAAGTAAATGAGACAATTCGATATATGACATACAATTACACACAAGTAAATATAATCACTACAAAGGTTTAACACCAGTTGTCAGCCTAAATAAGTTACTCTCCAACTAGTTAAATACTGCATAAGGACTAGAACAATATGCATACATAAATCATGTAACAAATACCGGTGACTGACAGGAGCCTCCACTGTTACAACAAAAGAGCACAGCTATAATGCACAAACAAGTATAAGTTATTGGCTGTAAAAGTTAAAAACCTGCAGAAAACTCACTTTCCACAGCTTCAGAAATTTGGTCATGCTGCTTTTCTGCTTCTTCTTCTTCTTCACTCCACCGGCCTTCACATCCAGAGCCTTACCCTTAAGCTTCAGCTTTCCTCCAATCACATTTTCATACCCAGACATTCTTCTATCTCCTGCCAAAAAAATAAAACATTTTAACTTCAAATATAGCAACAAATACTCAAATCCATAAATCTGCCATACTTATATTTCATGATTCAATACTACGGCACGGCACAGCTGGTAATCGAAATACAAAGGTAGAAGAAGGAACCAACTAGGTTGAAATCAATCGCCTTGTGAAAAGTCCGTGGATTATTACCTTTGATTTCACTGATTAAAGATGCACTCTTTTGCTCTTTGTGGTTTGCTAATTGTTAGTTTATATATATATATATAGAGAGAGAGTTTGGTTCAAATGAGAACAATTCTTATCGTAAAAACTAAGAACCAAATGAATTCGTTATGAAAGTTGATGAATCCGTTGAGAAAGTTAATGAATTCAAAAATTTAGAATTTTTCACCAGGGTTCGAATCCCATGAGAGGCGAAAATTCTATTTTTTTGGATTCAGTAATTTTCCCAGCGGATTCATCAACTTTAACTGTGAATTCATCAATTTTTGGTTCTCACGTTCTCACAATAAAAATGGTTCTCACGTTAACCCTCCCCTATATAGAGTTATATATATATATATAAGAAAGGAGAGGAACCCTAAATTTAAGGCCTCGATGAGATTAAATTCAAGATGACAGCTTTTGAATCCAAGAATTATAGGAGGTATCGATTTCCGCCAAATATCAAAGTTCCAAAACAAGTATTACAAAAAGCACATATGTAATGATGAAAACCTATAATTTTGAACAAGATAGAAGCGGCAGAGCATACCTGAGCAAGAATTAGGAACCTGAGAACAATGGAGGTGATTCTACGTTGTAGCAGTTCAATATTGCGACGAGATTGAAAAGGGGATTTTATCCAAGTCCCTCGTTTATGAGATCCTTGTCGGCTGCCCCCAACTTATAGTTCTACTGATACACGATCTGGGATTAACAATTTAATATATTGATGTTTATTAGATTTTAGGGATAAAGTATTATTGAAATAGAATTTTGTGATAAAATATTAATGAAGATGATTAGAGATTAGTGAAGAAGTAGATTGGATAAGAAAAATATGGGTGTTCATTAACGTCGTCAAAGAATCAAAGGAAATAATTTATTTTTGGAGCAAGGAAATAATTTATATAAAAGTTATAAACGTAGGCTTCGGCGTTGACATAGCCCGCCGTGCACGACCGCCTCCACCCCCGATTTTCCCGTCAAAAAAATGAATAAATATAGACTTTTCTCAATACGACGTCGTACCTTCGATTTTGGGAGGGTCCCATTCTCCTCCCATCATTCACATACCCCCAAATTTTGCCGGTCAACCGAAACTAAACCCTAGTTCCCATTTCTCTCTCTAAAGATCCGAATTCAATCTCCCTGGCCAGATCTCGTCCATCTATGGAAGACGACGACGAAATCCAGTCCCAGCCTTCCCCCGCCCCCAACGGGCGGATCGCCGTCACCGTCGCCGCCGCCCCACCGCCCTCTTCCAACTCCCTAACCCTCGCTCTCCCCATCCAGAACCAGAAAACCCCAGGCTCCGGCGGCGGCCGGGAGGATTGCTGGAGCGAAGGCGCCACCGCCGTCCTAATCGAGGCCTGGGGCGAGAGGTATTTGGAGCTCAGCCGTGGGAATCTCAAGCAGAAGCACTGGAAAGACGTCGCCGACATTGTTAGCAGCCGCGAGGATTACTCTAAAACCCCCAAAACCGACATCCAGTGCAAGAACCGGATCGACACCGTCAAGAAGAAGTACAAGGTCGAGAAGGCCAAGATCGCCGCCGGCGCCGGCCCCAGCAAGTGGCGATTTTACGACAAGCTCGATGAATTGATCGGTCCCACCGCGAAGATGAGCTCCGCCACTCCTCCGCCGCCGGAAGCCAGTAATCCCTATCAAAGAGTTCCGATGGGAATTCCCGTAGGGATTCGGTCGAATTCCGCGCAGCCGGAGAGGTTCCACCCCCAGCAGCCGCTGCAGCAGAAGCCCAACCGCAAAAGGTCAGCTATCGACTCCGACGATGAGTCCGAACCGGAGAATTCAGCCGATTCATCTGATGGTTTGCCTCCCGGGAGCTACAAGAGGCCGATGATGCAGAGAGAGCCTAGAATTGTGAATAATGTGGGTGCAATAAGGTCTGGATTGATGACTAAGAAGAATGATGGGAGTGGGAATTCGATGAAGGAGCTCACTCGGGCGATCTTGAAATTCGGAGAGGCGTATGAGCAAGCTGAGACTGCAAAACTGCAGCAGTTGGTGGAGATGGAGAAGCAGAGGATGAAGTTTGCCAAGGAGTTGGAGTTGCAGAGAATGCAGTGCTTCATGAAGACGCAGGTGGAGCTCTCCCAGCTGAAGAATAGGCGGGCGGGGAATAACCATAACCTCCACCATGGCCATGGGATCATCGGCAATAACAACGATGAAGCCAACAACAATAACAACAGTGATAGCAGTAACTGAGAGTGTGAGTAGAACGAGTAGGCTATGTATTTGTACAAGTATAATTGTTTGGCATCTGAATCTCTTTAGGGTTGAGTTATTACTTATTTCCTTTGTCTGTAATACTACCATTGCCATTGCCATTGCCATTGCCGTTGCTGCTGCACTGGGAAAAAAAGGCTAAATCTTGTTCATAAGTTATAGTTAAGACTTATATTACTTGTCATATTTCATGCTCTCAGTTCTTGTTGTTTATCAGGCAGAATCATGAATCTATCTATCTGTGTATATCAGAGGTTGTAGCTTAAATGACTCTGTTTTCTGCAGATTGTGTTGTTGAACAGCAAGACTGAAACTTATGGATAAGCTTTAGTTGAGTTGATTAAAATTGTGAGAGTTTATGCTTTAATTTGTTAGGATTATGTGTGGTAGAAACCTTGCGAGACTATCTTTTGAAAGATGGTGCTTTTGCAGATTCTTCTTCAGAGGAACTTCTTCTGTGCTGTGCAAATGTTATAACTAATGCATAAGCAATTCAGTTTCTTGAACTTCCTTTTGATATAAACAATGCTTTTTTAAGGGCGATTGTGTAATTCTGTAATGCTTTTCCCACCCAAGAATTATTGAAATGTATTTACAAAGAGTTCATACAATTTATCTTGATCATAGAGACGTAGATTTGCTAAGCTGCCCAGAAATATTGATATAAAATTGAAAAGGTACATTTACTAAATGAGAAACCATAACAAATTTACAACAAAAAACTAGAAGCATCGTTATTTGATAGATCAATTGCAAGTGAGTCCTCAACAATGCCAAAATATCGGAGAGATACAAATTATTAGTAAATTCCAGGAATAATCCTGCTAGGGACCTTGTCGCAATACAGCTTCCAGTACTTGCCATACCTGCGACATACAATAAAATTTTCCAATCAAAACGTTAAGATTAATCAACACATAATCTGTATCCTCACCACACATTGATAAATCAAATGCATTTTGTCATTTTTTATACAACCAAAACCAACTTAGTCTAATGCATTGTGGGAGTTGTGCAACGACGGGATTCACAGAGATATGATTCTAGCAATGGCTCAAACTTGACATCTATGAATCTCCTACTAGATCTGTGACGATGATGCGTGCTTACTTTGATTTGCATCTGTCATCGTCCCTCTTAGCCCGATCAAAAAGAAGAATCGTAAGGAACACCACATAAAAGTACGGGAGAAACTGCAAGATAGATGAGAAGGGGGTTAGGGAGGTTTAAAGGACAAACTTAAAAAATGCCATTGTAAAAGCTTACATGGTTGAACAGAGCTGGTACAGTCCAGAAGAAGGCTCCCAGGATTTCCGGCACATAATGGAAGTGACGAGCTAAGCCCCACCTGTGTTAAACATGAAACTATAATTTACTTTTTTTTGTTGCTCAACTAAGTTTTGACCAAAGACTGTTCCAATCATCATGTAGTGAAACATCTGGAGCTGATGATGGTGTAGCATGAAGCTAATGCTGAAAGACGATATGAAGCAATACTTGTGGACCATAGATAAATGTAGAAGGATAGGTATGTATATGGAACCTACTTTCACATGTAATGTATATGGAGCATGACTTACCATCCTGACGTCAGTAAAAGGCTGGTCTTTGTCTGACCCGTAGTCGTTGTGTATGAGGCAACAATCTATAGAAAAATTGAAAAAGACAAACTAACAATTCAATCTCTTTCACCAATGTGCAAATAAAACAACGAGATCACATATCATTATCACTACCTTGGATGGTGCTTTTCCCCAGACCAAGCATTTTCCATTTGTCCTCCGAAATTCTTGCCTTTGCCTGTCGCAATCATAGTTTATGTATATGCAGAGAATGCCTGCTACAAGATTAAAGATCGCAAGCTGCAAAATGAAGTTAATTAAGGGTATGTTAGAGAAGAAACTGATCTTGCGGTTGAAGTAAGACAACTAAATTGCGGTATACTGGCCTTGGCATAAGTCTACCAAAATTCACAATTACAGATAGTGATTATGTTGATTCGTTTGGATAAATATTAAAAAAATCACAAACTAGAATCTCAAGAATCACGCTTAACTGATACAAAATGAGGCAAAGGATAGATTCATTTAGCATACTCAAGTCTTATTTGGCATAGAAAGGAAAAAGTTATGGGCTGTTCAGATACCTGAACTCCAAGATTCACCGGGTGATTGACAAGGTACATGCCAGGAGATGTATATATAGATGGGACCCATACCAAGCATCCCCAACAGATATAAAAGCCAGCTGAAAATGCATTAAGAAATTTTCAGTTATGGAAATGACAATCACCAATCACAAAGAAACTTGGGATACGGTCGATATAGTTGAAATGCAAAAAAACAGACCTCTATCATGAGCTATATCCATTGTGTTCCAATATCCAGCTTCCCACCAGAAGAATTTTGTTACATATACCAACATTAGTATAGTGTTAATCAGCATAGAGTCGGAAAGCTTGCCATATGTTTCATACTGCAGGAGGCAAACATACATCATGAATAAATTGTGGCATTTTTAGATAATTAAAGACTACTAAAATAATCACAAGTAAAGACCGAGTTTCCATGAACAATGAGTTTAGGTGGCATTACCTGCTTTATGCAATAGGTTACAGCAAGAACAGCCCAAGACATCATCCCAAATCTGCAGTTTGTAAATACTTTGATATCGAAGTTCTCACCAATACGAGGATAAAGCTCCATTCCCTGAAAAAAGATAGAGCTAAGTGTTCTACGTATTCAGCATCTACTTTCCACATTTTATTATTTACAAAAGATTACATCTGTTCCCTCATTAAGTTACTGGTTCTGTCTATGTTACACATCTGCAAGGCAGAGAAGTTCTTCTGCAGAGGCGGAAACGAAAACTACAATGAGAATAGAAGCCCAAATTCTCACCCAATAGAAATCAATGATAAAATTTCCACAAGATCCAGAATCAGTTGAAGATGGCGCAACATGACCCTTGAGGAAAATGGAGACAGTATCAGAGAATAACATATTCAACCAAGAACAAACAGAATATTAAAGGCACCTCCATATTGCCATGGACACTTACTTTGATGTACAAGAAAATACAAAAGACAAAGCTTCCAAAAATCAATGCAGAAAATATCTCTCCCAAATGGTCATAAACTATTGTAGGGTTGAAAATTCCAAACCTGCAGAAAAGTACAAAGATATGTCAATAAACACCACACATGATGGTAAAGGAAACATACAGAAAAACCACCTTGGCAGATTATAAACTCTAGCACTGAACTTAGCTAATAAATAGCTTGTAACAAGCTACTACATCAGTCACTCATCGGAATTTTTTTCTTTTATCAAGAAATAGTGCTTGAGACATTCCAAGCAAGATGTACACCTTCATGTCAACAATAATTAAGCAACTAACTGCACAATGCTCTGTTTCTTTCAGATATAAAGCATGCCATTTGTGAGAAAACTCTTTAAAAATCCTTACCACCAGAGGCCAAGATACACAACCAGTGTCACCACATATGCTAAAACGCCATTAGCCTGCAAAAAGCATACAAGGAAAAATTCATGAGAGAAAGACTGAAGCATCCAAGCTTGCACGATAAAAGAAACGAAAAGCAAAGCTCTATACTTCTTTTCACAATTATAACACTGCAGTCCAGTGCACAACACACACACAAAAAGCAGAAAGCTGAATACTTCTGTCATCGTAATGTCACAGACAGACATATTACCTTATACACGGGCCTATTCCCAGCAGGCGAAATCGGGCCCTCAACCCTTTTACCGGGCAGCAGAAGCTGCAGTGCAGCCTCAAATGCCCCATAACAAGCAATGATCTTCCATGCAGTGGCAGTGGGTTTTGGCCAGATATCGATCAATCCCTGTTGGCCATGCTGCCTTAAGTAATCCCATGTTTGCAACACGGACCCATCGGCATGTACCATAGTATACCATCTGCATCATCATCATCATCATCATCATCATCATCATCATCATCATCATATATGCATCCATCAACAAACACAGGAAAAACACACCAAACAAACAAACTACTAAGAATTATTCTATCTAATTAAGTCAGTCAACACTTTGGGTCAAGTTGCAGCAAATCGAATTACATAAATCTATCACTAGAAAATAAAGAATAAATAACCAAAAGCAGTTTTATACCCCAGATTGAGAACCGATTTAGCCACTAAAAAGGTTTCCATAGAAAGCCACCACTACAACCTTTGATGGGAATTCAGGAATCGCAAAAGATAAGCAGATCGATCGAGCAAAAACGAAACAAAAAAACACATAAAAGGAAAACAGAGAGCGAGAACTTACAGAAGAATGACAAAAGGCGGACAGAGAGAGAGGAGAGAGAGCATAGATGCGTAAGTGACCAAGGGCGCGTGTACCATATCGGCTTGTGCCCCCATTTTTCTTCTTCTTGGTGAAAGCTGAGAATGAAGTGAGAAACTCTCGACTGCAAATCAGAACCAGACGCCACCAAAATTGCAATATAATTATGAATTTGTGGAAAAGGACAGAGATGCAATGCAAGTTTTTGCGAATAAGATATTTCGTTGGTCACGTGACTCCACCCACTATCAAATTTTCTATTTTGCAAATATACCAACTATTAAATTGCGGTTTTTCATATTCTAAAATTCCTCGTAATCACTTATATATTACTGCCTCCTCCTTCCAAAATCCTTCCTAAAAATTTTGGGCACAATTTTTAATTAATATTATTGAGTATATTGTGAGTAGAGTAAGAATCTCATATTAATTAGGGGTGGATCATATGTGATAAAATGTGTAAATATGTGGATTATTGAGGGTAAAAAAGAAATAGTGGTGGTGGATGTAAAAGATATAAATAAAGCATATTATTGAGGTAATAAGTATGAAGGATAGTTACCATAAATGAAATAGAAATGAAATTGAGGGACGTCCCAAAAAGAAAAACTATAAATGAAATTGAGAGATGGAGGAAGTATTAGTTTGAAAATATTGTTATTGTTGTAGATTTAAGGAAAGAATGAGAAAATCTATTAAAATGAGTAGTTGAATGTTCAATAAGAAGTAAGTATTTACATAGTAAACAATCTGTATATATTTAATATAAGTCATTAATATAACTTATAACAAGCATATATAACTTGTCGAGTTTCGACGAATGTTATTTTATGTTGTATTTATGATTATAAAAGCATCTGCATTTAATATATATAAGTTTTATTTTATGAACTTTCGACTCACGAATACGAACCAAAATGTCATAGGATTCAGTCGTCCGCACCCGTCAGGAATGTATATCCCTTTGGCGTCCCAAATCCAATTAAAAAATGATTTCACTACTCATTCTCATCTATAATCCATAAACTAATATTCGCGTATTATCTAAACCCATCTAAATTTATAAATATAAATTGTCACGGTAATTGGTTATTGGCGTGAGCGGCGTTTCTTCTTCGATTAAACCTTCTTGGATAGCGATTCTCAACGATGGAATTTGTTGTTCAAGGGAATAACGACTTCACGCCATACACTAGAGAGTGAGGAGTTGCTTGTGTAGAGGTTACGTGAGTGGTTCGGTATGCCCATAGTGCTTCTCCAATCCGCTCGTGCCGATCACGTTTTGATTTGGACACTACCTTCTTGAAAGTGCACAAGGTTTTGTTGAAAGCTTGACTAAACCATTGGCGGGTGCATTGTACATTGATGATTTCCTTTGTTTGAATCGAACTTCTCGAAAGTTTGTTTATCAATGTATTCTTGAAAGGCGTTCGTTATCGGTGATGATATAGCGAGGATCCCATGGCGATAGATGATGTGAGCTTTGATGAAATCGACAAGCTTCTTTCTTTACTTCTCTTAGGGGCAAAGCTTCACCCGTTTAGAGAAGTAATCCATTTGACAAGATATATAGATGCCACGATGATTTCGTCAAAGGTCGATGACATCCATTCCCAAGCATCGAGCGGCCATGAAGCGATCGTGGGTGAAGTGGTTCGAGAGGTTGATGAATGATGTTTGCATGGAATTGACAAGCTTGGCATCTCTGCGCATAATCCATACAATCTTTCACCATCGTTGGCCAATAATAACCCATCCTTTTGATTCGAAAGTGTAGCTTCGGTCCTGATTGATGGGCGTCACACACACCAGAGTGTGCCTCTTCCATGGACTTAGCAGCTTCTTCATTTCCCAAACATCTTAAGAAGACTCCTTCAAAAGATCGTCTATAAAGTACATCTTTGAAGAGTATGAAGCAGTAGCAGCCGACGGATGTCGATTCTTCGACAGCGGTCGTTTGGCAACTTATCATGTTTCGGATAGTCAACCATCAATTGGCGCCAATCTTCTTCTTCGATTTGAAGACTTGACGACATTGCTTTCATTACCTCCGCCATCTTCATTTTCAAAAATCGACCGGCCTACCCAACTTTGGCATATCGGTATATGTATTTCTCCTTCGGACATGGCTATTGTAGATGCAAGTTTAGCGGTGCATCCGCTTGCTTGTTTTCACTTCTTGGGACATGTTCAAGCTCGGCGTCCCCGCCATCCGATGATCCTTTGGGCATACTTGGCGTATGGAAGCAATTGAGTTTCTTGACCTCATATGATCCAAGTATTTGGTTTACCACCGACTTGGAATCTCCGTAAACTTTTAGGTGTAGCCTTTTGTATCCATCGCCATCTCTAAACCGAGGATAAGCGCTGATATTACGCTACATTGTTTGAGCAATTCTCGGTTAAGGTAAAGAGTATGGCAACACTTTCTTTCGAGCGATCGAACACAATGCCGGCGCTTTCCTCTCTCGTGAGATGCCCCATCAAAGAACATTACCCGAGGCGATATCTCTATTTGAAGTGTGTCTTCGTGCGGAAGATCATCACTCAATTCCCACTCGGCGAGGATCGGATGGTGCGCTAGAAAATCGCAGTGCACGCCGCTTTGGCTTTGACTTCGAGGAACATAAGTAATCTCGGCTGTTGTAATTGGAGATACCAGCGCGAGTCTATCGGCAGACAGCCTTGACATCACAATTTCAAAGGGTTTGCTTTTGAGATCACCCGATGTATGAGCTTGAAAGTAATGCTTAAGCTTTGGATGGAAAATATTAAAGCAAGCATAACTTCTCAATTGGGAATACTTTAACTCATTTAGGCGTCATCGTTACGCTCAAATAGTATAACGCATTCTCTTTCCATTTTCATTCTCTGCGCAAGTAATGCCCCATGGAACGTTCTTGAGCAACAATATCAAGAATCAAGGCGTCCCTACGGGTCTTTGCTAAGGCGGAGATCTCGTCAAATAAGACTTGATGCTTTCGAAAGCATTGATGCACGATTCGTCCCATTCAAATGGTACACCTTTCTTCATGATCCTGTTGAATGGTTGACATCTTCGACTAGGTTTGAAATGAACCTTCGCGGTGAGCTAACTTTCCTTGCAAACTCTTGAAGTCATGGATGTTCGAGGCTCGAGGCATCTTCAATATGGCGTTGATCTTTGCTTGCTCGATTTCTATTCCTTGATGGCGGACAATGAACCCGAAATTTTCGGACTTGACTCGAATGAGCATTTTAGTGGATTCATTTTAATTGGTGCTCTATCAACCGTTCGAAGATCATCCTCAAATCTTGCGGATGATCTTTTCGCCTTTGGTTTTCACCACGGGTCATCCACATAACACTCAATATTTCTATGAAGCATGTCATCAAATATCTTTTGCATTGATCTTTGGTAAGTAGCACGGCATTTTTCAATCAAATGGCATCACCTTGTAGCAATATATACCTTTAGGCGTGCGGACGCGTTAGTTCTTCATCACTTGGTGACATGCGGATTTGGTTATAGCCCGATGATCCATCCATGAAGGATAATGCTTCATGCCCTGTTGTAGCATCAATCATTAGTTCAGCGATAGGGAGTGGGAAGTCATCCTTGGGGCATGTTTATTCGAGTCTCGAAGTCGACACATACACGAATTTGTCCATTTTTCTTTCTCACTGGGACAATGCTTGAAATCCATGTTGGGTATGTGACTTCTCGAATGAATCCAACGTTAATGAGCTTGTTCACTTGAGCTTCAATCAAAGGGACCAACTCTGGTCGAAATCGACGTTGAGCACAGCTTGACGGTCGCGCCTCTTTTGTGACTAGGCGATGCACGACTATTTGTGGGCTCAATCTGGCATTTCCTTGTACGACCACGCGAATATATCTTTGAACTCTTTGAGTAGTTCAATGTATAAGCATTCCTCATTACGAAAGCAATGCTTGCGATATAAGTTGGTCGTGGATCGTCAATGAGCCTAAGTTAATTTCTTTCAATTCATCAACGATGAGACTTGACTCCTTGCCGAATTGTTGAGGAGCTATTTCGGCGTCTTCTTCTTCAATGGCCACTTCCTCTCATGAAGTGGCGTGATTTGATGTGACGACTTGCTCATTTCTATGTTCATCGTCGGTGACATAGTAAGATGAACCTACACTTTCTATCTTCTTCGTCTTGACTACATGTGTGAAGGCAGCAGTTTTCTCTTGGCCTTTAGTTCTTCCCACATGTCACAAGTAATGTGGTGCACCTCTTCATGCGAGAAGGAATCAAACTTCTTAGTTTTTGAGTCATCAGTGGGGTATTACTGCCTTTCTTTATGTCTTGCCTCGATCTCGGACGTTTGCCAAGTCTTTTGAAAGCAGATACTCGTTGGACTTCCTTCTTACCTATTCTTTTGAAGACGGATACCCTTTGAGTCTTCTCTCTGATGGAGGATTCTTGATTCCTCTTCACATGCATAATTGGTGGTAGCCTCTTGATGGCGATGCGAATGGGGTTTTGAGTGGTGAATCCCATCCGCTTTAGGGTTTTGGACCGTGTGGTCATTCTTTTTCAAGGAGGCTTTGACATGGTGTTTTCATGAGGATTGTATCCAGCCGACGAGAAGCTTTTGAGCTTGGGCTTATGGGCCACCAAACCATGGGCTTGAGCTTGGGCTTGGGCTTATGGGCCACTAAACCACTAAAATTAAATATTAATCACATATCTATTTAATTTTGGAATAAATTCCATTAATAAAATAGAAATATAATTAATTATTTAATTAAGTGATTTACACATGGCGTAATATAATTTGCTAACAATTTTTAATTGTCTACAATAACTTATAACAAGCATATATAACTTGTCGAGTTTTGACGAATGTTATTTTATGTTGTATTTATGATTATAAAAGCATCTGCATTTAATATATATAAGTTTTATTTTATGAACTTTTGACTCACGAATACGAACCAAAATGTCATAGGATTGATCGTCACACCCGTCAGAATGTATATCCCTGTGGCGTCCCAAATCCAATTAAAAAATGATTTCACTACTCATTCTCATCTATAATCCATAAACTAATTTTCGCGTATTATCTAAACCCATCTAAATTTATAAATATAAATTGTCACGGTAATTGGTTATTCGTCGCTATAAAAACTCGAACATTACAAAGTAAACATAAATAATAAATATAATAAATAACAAAAGATGAAAAAAATGAAGAAAATTACACATAGGCTTATCGATTAATGTTTAGACCCATTTAGAATTTATAGAGTCATACATGTTCCAAACCTGATTAAAAATGTGATTTAACTATTCGTTCTCATCTCAAACTCATATAGTAATATCTGCTAATTACTAAAATTCTTTTAAATCTATAAACTAGTTGAATAAGTAAGTGTAAGTTGTTACAATAATTGATCATCCATCTCAGTAAAACCAAAACAATACAAAGTAAATATTAACAAAAAATAGTATTGATATCCGATAACTATCCATTTTTTTGTCTCAAACTGGTATAGCATTACAAGTTAATTACATAAAATTATTTGAATTTATAAATATAAGTTATTCTGAATGGCCAATCAATCAGATTTTAAAACGTAATTTACGTTTTCATTTATAAGTAGAAATTTTAAACCAACTTAATACATGGTTAGAGTTTGGTCCTCCTCAATTGTTAACGGTAGCGAAGCACGACGAATAAGCAAAACAATGAGATTAGGGTTCAACCACCTGAATTTGTTGCTCGTGGCGAAGCACAAAGATGAATAGAAATGATGAGGTTGTGTTTCAACTACTTGAACCTGTCTAGAAAGTATATATTCATATTGTCCCAAATTCGTTTAGTTACATAAACTCGTATGAATTTATAAATATAAGTTGTTACAATAATTGATTATCCATCTCAATAAAGACTGAACATTACAAAGTATATATTAATAATAAATAGTATGAATAACAAAAATTAAAAAATGCAGAAAATTTTATGTATGCATGTAGATTAATTGTTAGACTCGTTTAGAAGTTATACACTCGTCTCTATAACAAACCCGATTAAAAAGAAATTTAACTATTTGTTCTCATCCAAAACCTGTATAGTAATATCTACTAATTACTCAAACTTATAAATGAGTTTTTACAATAATTGATTACTTGTGAAGTCTCATGAAAATTCAATTTGGAATTCAAATTTTGTTTTAAAAAACTACACAAAATATATCCTTTTATTTAGATTTTAAATTAGTGAAATCTCATGAAAAATTAAAATGAGATACAAATTGCCCTTAATTTAGATTTTCAAATTGTGAAATCTCTTGAATAAGAATTGTATCTGAGATAGACTTATTTTTAAAAGCATATCCCAAACCAAATAGACTTGTTACAGATTACCAAAAAGATTGAAATAATATTGAAAAAATATACATGACCCAAAAAATTATCTTACATAAACTTTTGTGTTATGATACCCGTGTTGTGGTATTGACAAAACTAGTTTGAAAATTAGGTTGAATAACTATCATTTTAGGTATTTTAATTTTACTTCGATTGATTCTTGTTAAAAAAATTAAGAAAATATTAAAATCACAATTGGTTATATACTTTTATTTTATCCAGTAAAAAGGAATAGTAGTACCAGATAAATATCAAATGTAAATATCTAATTATAGAATCTGAAAAACGATTATGTACTATAAAAAATTAGACATATTCAAATGAAAAATTGAAAATAAAAAATAACCAATCTAATCATAATATATTTAATTAAATAATAAAAATCTAAAATATTTTTTGTTCGTCATTAATTTAACCAAAACCTCTAATTAACTGAATTAAAATTGGTAGCTTTTGTAGTGTGACACAATATGAATGGCGATCTCACCACCATGTTTCAAAATAGTTTTTGCTTCATATATATACCAACATGTGACATTAATAATTTGGATTTTGTAGGTAAATACATATACTTTATTATGCATACACGCAAATACATTTCGTGCAGCTTGAAAAATGTCAGACATACATACTCTACTCCAATACAAAATACTCATTATTAAATTCCAGTACTATACCAACACAAACATACGAGATTTCAATAAATGAATCCAAATATTTAAGTTTTAAAGTGGGCATGTGTCCCTTACCAAGAAAAGTGGGCATAATGGACTAAAATGGGTTGGACTAAAACATTCATCTCTTAGACATATTTTTCGGTGATTCCGATGCTAATCAAACCTCCGCCGCCTCCAGCCACAGAAGTCGCTTTTCTCCGCCTGCAAATCATCGCATTACTGCTTTCCGGCAACTCTAGAGTCTAGACAAAATAAGTATGTGCAATCATGTGAACATGCGTTAGATCAACAACCTATCAGAATGTTCCCATTATATTCCTAAAATATTAAAGCATAAGCAGTAGTAGCCTGTCAAGTTCAACTAGCAGCACTATGTCACTGCTAAGATTTTTGCAGTATGAAGGCAACAGAGATGGATTCAAACTCATTTCCTAGCAATACAATTATCTCTATAGACTCGTCTGGAGGCAGGTCAGAAATGTTTCACTGTTGGTTTTGAGGTCTCTGCTGCTGAAAGTTGGGATGATTCTGTTGGGTGTTTTGCATGGTCACCATGCCCGGTTGCAGATTCTGAGCATTTTGTTGCATGTTGCCGAATGCTCCCTGCGCTCCGTGTTGCTGCTGTTGCTGAATCGGCATCATGCCACCAGCGCTGGCTGCCCCCATGTTGAACACTGAAAGTAGTCCGAACTTGGAAAGATTAGTATCAGTCAGTGAAAGCATCTATTCTAAATGATGCTTTGTCTCCTATTCGAATTGAGCCAATATATAAAATGACATTATCATGATTTGTTATAACGATTAAATGAAATGAAATGCAATGAGATAGAAGAAAGTAATCCGTACTCTGGTCGCTCAGATTTTGGGGAGGCAGAGTCCGATTGGTACCAGACATTGCAAACTGAACACATAAAGTGTAAAGACTGATCAGCGATGGGGTTGTAGAACATCATATCAAAAATTTCCCTTACAGTAATCTACCGTGTGCCCATGCAGAAGAAGGGGAATCCTATGCTACCCCCATTATGCACAATCCTAAACCGTTATCAAATCAAGTGCAAGCATATACATTTCACACCAAGTGAAGGCTCTTCAGTTGAAAATGATGGCTGTCACCAGTGCCTTTATTTGTTGAATTTGGTGTGAACTTGTACAACCAACAAATCTAAGTCTTGAAGAAATCAGGAAGCTAACCTGCTGCATTCTTGGAAGAACTGATTGTGACGGCATCATAGCAGACATGTTAGGGATCTGAAATTATGAAGGTGTTTACAAGGGTAAGACAAGTATAGCAAAAATTCTTGATCATAGATAAATTAAGGCGCAGCAGCTAGTATAACATAGTTTTGAGATACAAGGTACATGAAAAGAAAATGAAAAAAAAAAAATGAAAAAAAGAAACAAAAAAGAAATAGCCATGTTTGGACTACTTGGGGCTGAGATCGAAGTATTGAGTCTCTCCCAGCAGTAGGTGGAGGCTTTACTTGGGGCTCAGACCAAAATAATAAACAAAATCAAACATTTTATGTATCAAACACAACAGTCGAGAAAAAAATTAGTACAGAAAGTAACTCATTTGGAAAAGGAAAAAGTAAAAAGGTACAAAAAAAAGGGCGAAGATATCTGACCATTTGAGATGTAGGTGTTGTCTGGGCCGCATTAAAGAGGGCACTATTTGCTGGGCTAGAGAACTGATTTAATTGACGATTCAGCTGGTTCCCTTGGTTTAGTTGGTTTGGGTGCATCGCAGCTGATGTAAGCTGTCTACTCTGCAGTTGCTGCGCTCCCAATGGCTGAGAGAACTGCACATGATGCTGGCCATGCATCTGCTATGCAGCAAATCCAAGCCGAGTTAAGAGGTGAATAGTGGAAAAAAAACAATCAGAAGCATGGACATGAATTATGTTACAAAAACATGTTCTCTCTCAAGAAAGCAGATGTGCCAGATAATCTTGTTACTCACCAGGTAATGAGGAAATTATTACATAGGTTGATTACAAGAATTTTATGCCCTTTTCTGAGCTAACTTGCTCTCAGATCACTGATCTGAGAACATGAACAATTTTACTAAATGGTGATAATAATGTCAAGAATTACATGCTAAGATCATCATTTCTGTACCCAATCATAGGAAAGTTTGCCATCAAAATTAAATGCTTGATTACCGACTGAAACTTTTGTTGTGACTGGCTTGGCATGTCATGCAGCTGCGTTAGTTGGTTCTGCAGACATGATTTACAATAATTGAAGTGTTAAAAGAGGATAAAGATTAATTATTTGATGGCATGTATCACCTAAAGCCAAAAATGGAGCTTAGAATAAAGGGAAAGAAAATGCACAAAGACCTATTAATTTTGAAAGTTGTATACACAAGTCATGAAATGAGAACCCATTAATAGATGAATGTAAGAAATATCAAGCAAGTTAATCCAAGGAACATTATGCAAGTCAATAATCCATTCACTGATTAATCATTTTGGCTTGATGGTGGTAAATAAAGGAACAGCCATGGAACAAAGAAACAGAACTTGAACCATAATAACTTGGTCTTATGAAACATATGCCAGGTCTTTATGTCCTATATGCAGATTGCAGTGAATAGAATAAAGTTTCTTGCATCAATATAATGCAAGGAAAATAAAAAACCAATATTTTTATGTTGCAAGATCCTCGTAGTTAGATACCCTTCAATTCTTATAGAGGAGTAAAGGCACATACCTGTCCAAGGACAGGCATTGACGATGGTCTCAGCTGCTGTTGACTCAGAAGTTGTTGCTGGAACATTTTCTGCCTCTGTTGGTGCTGGTGTTGCTGAAGTTGTTGTTGTTGTTGTTGTTGTTGTTGTGAGTGTTGATGTTGAGGAGATGGCGTGTTCATAATATTTGCACCAGATCTGGGTGAATTGGCATATTGCATAGGAGATGCTGTTGTATTATCAAAGGAAGCACTTCCTGTAGGACCAGAAGGGGAAGCTGCTGGTCTTCCAATAAGTTGTGCACCGGAAGCCTATTGGGAACAGAATGTAACAAGGCACAGAAAAGGATCCACCAAGAGAAAATCAGACGCAATTTTACATGGAAAAGTTGTACAAATATAATTCAGGTTATCTTTTAATCCTCGTCTTCTTAGTTATCCGAACACTCACCAAGTCTACCTTACATGACATGCATTACAGAGTTAAATAGATGACACAATCAGCTTGAAAAGGGGGCAGCGGTTCAACTTCTTAGGAAATGGAAAGGTATTTGATTGAGAGGGGCATGGTGATCTTAAGCATTTGATTAATGGCGGGGAGTGGTCGAGGAAACGGGGTGACTACTAGATTATTTTGATCCCAGACCCCATCCCAACCACCATCAATGGGAAGGATTCCCTTCTCATTCTTATTGCCCTATTCTATTTACCCCTACCAATCACCTAAGAAAAGTAGAAAGCCGGACTTAGGAAGACATTTCAGTAGTAATAACAGGGTCTTTATGATAATACCACAATGATGATGGGACCAGAAGTAGGAGAGACTTTACACAGCAAAATGAAAGCTATAACAATTAACTAATCATCGACAAGAATTGCAAGATGTTCCTCTCATTTTCAGGGAAGAAAACAAAGTATTCAAAACACTAGCTGCATAGCTTATGCAAATAAGAACTATAAACCATGGATAACTAACACATTTATGCGTGCAAAGCAGATGTTCTTCTATAAGAAAACAGATCCACATGTGCGTCTGATTTTAGCCTTTTAGGGAATGTTGACTGTAACGCATAAGGGTTAAGGCCACCCAAGACTACAGCCTACCAATGCCTTTGCACAAAATATAATGATGGCTACAGATTCTTAAAAAGAGAAATACCCAAAAAAAGAACCTTAGTAAGAAAGCTTATGGGGTTGACCTGTAACAAAGAGCCCTGACTGTTATTGGTGGCAGTTGACATAAGTGGAGGCATACTCTTCTGGTACAACCCTAAGTGTAAAAACATAATATTGTCAGCAGATGCATAGAACCCTATACTAACAATCCAGAAGACAAGGGTAAGAAACTAAGAATGATCCTGAAGCAAAGAGAGCTCGGAAATTACACACCAGATGAATCCTGGAAAGTCTGTGGACTGTCATTAGTAGCGAGTACATCTACCAAGTGCATTGGAAGTGACGATGTCAGTTGTCTTTGGTCTCCAGGTACTCTTAACCCTGCATATAAAATGTCAAAGAGGAGATCCAACCCAAGAGATATGTATGCTGTAGAGCTTAAGGATTATTATACTTGTGGATATGCAATCACATAATGGTGAAATAAATGAAAACCGCATTGATGCTTGAAAAAAAAACTTTGATTAGAGGATGGTTTTCACATCAGCAAAACAATTCAACACTGATGGCAACAACTAAGTTATTCCATCTTTAAGACTGAGAAATAGCAGATGACTAAATCGAAATTGATAGTCTAGTGGAAAGAATAATGAGGAAACTTCCGGGCAAGTTAGATTCATGTGCTTTGTCCATAGCAATGAAAAGAAAGGCTAAGGAAACAATTTGTGTGTGCTTCCGTGAAAAGTGAAAACACACAGAAGCATAAGCATATGTAGAGAGGAGAAGCTTCTATCCAGCATCAATACTATTGAAATAATATAGTAAGTTATCGCGCAGCACCAACTAGTAACCTTTTTTTTGTCCAGCAATTCATAATTTAGTCAAGGACAACTCCGCAACCATAATGGGGCTCATTTCTCATTAATATGCATATTCTCCCTCTATCACATTAACAAATTGTGATACGTGTTTTTCAACTTGAATATAAGTTCATAGACTAGAAGCTGGCATGTTCGGTGCAATACAAAATTTGGTGTAAATAAGATAATCAAAAATCAAGTGGAGTCGAAACACTAGAAAAAAAACACCTCACTCAACTTCAAGAAGTTATTATAGGAGGAGGTCTACCTATTCCATTACACCTCAGATCCCTCAGGTCTATTGCGAGAACTTATTTCAAATGAACACAATAATAAAGCCTCAATTGAATCACCAATCAAACTAGAAGTAAATATTTCATAATCTAAAACAGGACCGCCGCGTGCACACACACACACACAAAAACACGTAGTCTCATAGTACGACTCTTGAAGCACATCAAAAACAACTGAAATTGGTCAAGGCACAAACGCATTTTAACATATCAAGAGCTGCTGAGTAAAGAATTTCCACCTTCACCTTGATTGACAGCACTACGAAGCAAATTTTCTTGTTCTTGTATTTTTGCAGCTTGAACCTTGTCAATAGTTGGGAGAAGATTTGTCCCCTGCCGAGTGCCAAAGTTGGCTTTACGTGCATCAGCTATGATCTTCTCAGCACTTTCACAGGCTGCTCCAATCATATCAATTCTATTCTGAGATCAATTACACATATATCATTATAGAGGGACACCAAGTGATGTACAGATATTTCAGACAGTATGACTACCCACCTTGAGCTTGTCAATTTGTGCGGCCACTGGCAGGCCCTGCATACCTTGCAACAGCTGCTCTCTCTTAGTGTTGTCTTCCATCTCCATTTCCGGCAAAAGTTTAGATGACAGCATAACAGGCAGAACTGCAGCCAAAGAACAGAAAAACTTAATACACGCAACTGGATCCCCAGAGTGCACCTCTCTTACTCATCAACCTAAAATTCTTATCGCAGGCATAGAGACACCAGCTTTGCCTTTCTCATTCATCTTTTCTCTCTACTTGTGATAGCCTTTTTATGTTCGTTAATATGACGCAATCTTATAAGCCAACATTTCCTATAAAATTTTAGCGACGTTATTAGCAATCCCATGATAAATAATGTTATGCAAACCAGAATGTCAAGTCACAAAGAAAAATAACCCAAATAGAAGACTGAAATCAAAAGGACGATCCACACCAGAGAAATCAAAACATACTAGTAGCATTCTCAGCATTAACATTCTTAGGATGCACAACGAAAGCCTTGGACACATTCTTAATATCTTCAACAATATTGTAGAGCTCCAAATTCACCATCGAGAACTGCCCCAAAACATCTTGCCTACACAAACAAAACCCTAAAATGATCGATTGCAAAAAAATAAAAATAAAAAAAATGCTCGATTGCTACGGAAACGAGCTGAATTGAATTGGCATGTTCATACCATTTGGGGGTGGCATTCGCGCGCGCTATAGCGTCCAATTCTTCGAGGATGCGAGAGATTGCTTTAAAGAGGCTGATAGCGCGAGTCTTCACGGAGTCGAGGTTGAGCTGCTGCTGAAGCGCCGGGTTCAGCCGCTCCACAACCTTCGCCGGCGGCGGCTGTTGTTGGTCTTGGCCTGCCGCCATCGCCGCTGCTTCCACAGCTGCCATTAGTAATTGATGGGAGCTGGGTGTGGGTTGAGAATTTCGGTTAATATATCCTTAGCATCAATATTTCAATACTGTTTGTCTCAAAAAATTCAACACTGTTAAAATGAATTTTAAGCCAGCTTTTTACTTTAAACGAAAAAGTTAATAAATTGAGTAACTCGATGTTTATTCACTTTAAAATATAACCTCGGGTTCATTATTAAAATAAATTATCATATTTAGCACCAGCACATAATTTTCAGTAACACATTTGAACTTTTTTATAAGAAGAATTTAAAAAAAAACTGTTGAAAAGTGAAAACTCTTGATGGGACTTTGTGACAGCAACATTGTAAGAGATTGAGTAATTTGTAATGTTTATTTTTCATGATTAATATTTTAAAGGATTCAGTATTTGATATATTAAATATGTGATAAGATAATTTTATCTATCGATTCTTTATTTACTATAAAGTATTAGTGGATGATTCAAATTGGAATAAATAACTCTCCTTTTATTTGGAAGATTATTTCAATCTTACTTATATTGGTTGGATTAAAATTGATGGAAAACAATTCAAAAATTAAAATAATCACCAATTTTGGAATATCCTCAAATACTAGTCCTTAAAAGTAAACACTTGATTATATTGAATTAATTTTATTTATCCAACCTAATCATATAGAGTAAACACTTCTTTAAAGTTCAACATGATAAATCATACCAACTAATATTGTTACAAAGAAAACGTAAAATAATTAAAAAGTTCTGAGCTTGTGAAAGGCATTTCATTTCAGATTATTTCAGCATTCCAACTTATAACAACATTATTCAATTATTATAAACTGTCCCACATGCACTAAGATTACAATTCATAAGAGACCAACGAAATGCGATTAAAATAAAACGAATAATAGGGAGTTGGTCGGTTTCAGGAACAATCTGGTAATCGGGAAATTATACATAGAGTTTAATGCGAGCTTGTATCATCATATCTATATGCGATTTATGATGAAACGTAGTCATACATAAATTTTGGGGCCTACGTAGCATATAATTTTTAAATCGAATTTTGAATTCCAAATTGAATTTTCATAAAACCTCACAAATAGCCAATTACTGTAACACCTAGAGCTGTCAAAATAAGTCCGATTCGAAAAGCTCGTCCGAGTATCCGGAGTTTGGGCTTTACATTTAAAGGTCTGAAAAGAATCGGGCCTAAAAAGCTCGTCCAAAAAAAATCTCGGGCTTGCCGAGCTTTGGACAAAAAAAGTCAGGGATTTCGAGCTAAAAAGCTAGCTCGATATTTTATAGAATATACATATTTATAATATTATTTAATATACTTATCTATAATTTTTAATAATATTAATTATATTTTTATATAATTATTTATTTACAATTAATAATATTAATTTTATATATTAAATTTTTTAAAAATGATCTTAAAAAAGCCCCCCGCCCGAGGCTGGTTTTGGCTTAATATTTTTAGGGCTGAAAAATTTCGAGCAGGCCCGGTCCGAGCCGAAAAATGTAAAAGCCCGATGGGCCCGTGGTCGGGCGGGCAGCTATAGTAACACCTCATATTTGTAAATTTCAATATATTTGAATAATTAATGAGTATTACTATACAAACTTTTGATAAGAATGAATAATAAAATCAATTTTTAATTGATTTTAATATAAATACAGGCGGCGTGACTTCTAAAAGGGTCTGACAATCAATATAAATGCCTACATAAAGTCTTTCCAATTTTAAATTTATACTATATATACTGTTTATTATTAGTGTATACTTTGAAATATTCAATTTTAATTGAGATATATAATCAATTATTATAATAACTTGTATGTGTAAATTTAAAGAAGTTTAGGTAATTAACCGAGTTTCAGTCCGGTATGGATATATACTTTATAACGGATTCAGGTGACTGAAATACAATCTCATCATTTTTATTTATCTTTGTACTCCATCGCGAGCAACGACCTCGGGTTACTGCCCCTTCACTTTATCAATGACTGAGGGTGACTAAACTCTAAACAAGTATTTAATTGTTTTATATTTTTGCTTATAAATTACAAGGTATACAAATTTTTTGTTGAAACTCGATATACTAATCAATTATTGTAACAACTTATATTTATAAATTCAGCTGAGTTTGGGTAACTAGTGGGTATTAGTATACAAGTTTGAATTATATTGTTTATTGTTAATATTTATTCTAATAATTTTTCATTTTAGATAGATAACCAATTATTGTACAACTTACAATTACTCATTCATTTGTTTTATAAATTTAAACAAAATTTGGTAATTATAAAGTATTACTATGCGAGTTTGTGACGAGAAAAAGTAGTTAAATCACTTTCTAAATCAGTTGTAGGACATGTACGAATATATAAATTATAAATGAGTTTAAATATCAATCGACATGCCTACGTGTAGGGGTGACTATTAGGGTATCGGGTAGTCGGGTACCCGATACCCGACCCGATATTTATTTGGTATTGGGTACCCGATTACCCGAAAATCGGGTATACGGGTCGGGTCGGGTATTGTACAATTATATTATCGGGTATCGGGTATACCCGTCGGGTAATCGGGTATACCCGAATACACGAATTATTTAATATAAATTCATTCTTTATATATATAATATTTGTTTACAGGAATTCAAAGAAAAAAACTTTAGAATGAGCAGCGCCGTTGAGAATCGAAAAAAACTTTAGAATGAGCAGCGCCCGCTGAGAATCGAACCCACGACTTGCCAGTAATGGGCGAGTCCAACGTTGAAACCAGTAGGCCAAGCTGCCATTTTAAATATTGAAACGTTAATTTTATAAATAACGGCAATCAGGGTATCCGAATACCCGACTTAAAATATCGTGTCGGGGTCGGGTGTCGTATTTACTGTAAAATCGGGTCTGGTGCCGATTTTTCGGATAAGTGCAGGCCGCATCGAATAGTCACCCCTGGCTACGTGAAAGTTTTTCCATTGTTTTAATCGTTTGTTATTTATTTTATTTATTATTAATTATTACTTTATCATGTTTGAATTTTTATTACGACAGATAACCAATTACTACAATACTTTATATTTATAAATTCAGTCGAGTTCAAATAATTTACTAGGCATTATTATATGGGTTAGTGATGAGAATGAGTTAGGTTTGAGACGGTGATGGGTATATAATTCATGACAAGTGGATGATTCTTATGTCATTTTGGTTCATCTATGTGTTTCGCTACGATCAACGATTTTGGGTGTACGAATCCTAAATCATGCTCCGTGATAATCAGCAACTCAGGTTGATTGAACGTAGCTAGTATGAAATTGTTTTGAAAAATTTCTACTAAATTTTTTATAAAACTGACTCAGTCCATTGGAGTCTCGGACGGATTTTAGAAGCAATGATTGATGAAAATCGAGATGATAATAATCTATCACGACTTCACCCGTGACTCCAATTTTCCTTCCTCCTGTACTTGCTCTCGACGCCTAGCTTCCATAGCAATCACCTTGTTACCTACAGAAAGTCTCTCTTTGTGCTCGGTGCATGTGTGTTTAGTGTGGCCATGCGAAAGATACAAAGATACAGAAAAGAATTGTATTTAGTTGTATTCATGAGTGTTTGTGATCAGAAAAGAATAATCCCGTACATCACACTCTTCTTCTATTTATATCTTCTCTTAGCTCACTTCAGAATCGCTCATTACATTCTAAGCGATTCTTAGCTAACAAACTAATTTGTAACAACTCTTTGGCATGCCAACTTGCCACGTACACTCCATTCACGCCACGTCGCGTCGACCTTCTCATTCATAACATTGCCCTTCCTCGACCTCGAGCCATAAGCTCGAAACATGCTCGTATTTCACCGAGATCCTCCCATGTAGATTGTAGGGAAATCTGATTTTAACCCTCTCCCGAGGATCTATCTTCGATGTTTAATTTACCATACATTGATTATATTCCTAGCATGCACCTATATAATTAATTGCAACACGTAGGGTTTTCTCGTGTTTACCTTTGAATCTATCGGGGAAGAACGGATCGAGACTCGTGCTTTGATCTTCTGGACTGTATCCCGGTTGCCCAATCTCCAACGTCGAGTGAGGACGATCTATGGAGAATGCTACAGAAAATCACCCTATTTCTCTCTAAGACTTTCGAAAATCTCTACCAATTTTCTCTTGGAATTCTCGAAAATATAGATAGGATAATTAAGGATTAGCTTTGATCTTATCTCTTACCTTATATTTATAATGCATTACCATAATCCCATTAGGAAAGGATCCATGCATATCCCATAAATATAATAATATCCTTATGGATAAAGAGGATCAAATCCTTACCATAGAGAGAGGATAGGGGCGCGATTTTCCTCCTAGCTACGGCCCGATGGGCGATCCGGTGATCAAATGCAAGGAATAAAGATGGGCCTCAAATAAATTAATTATCTTATGTTCATTTTGTAACATAAATTAATTTATAAACATTTATTCATGCCACTAGAGAATAAATGCCGACTTACCCTTTATTACCGAAGGTGAGTCGGCTTGCAATTAGATATTACGAATCCTCGATTTAAGATATCGCACGTCCATTAATTATTTAGAGCATTCGATCGCTTAAAATAATTAATATCTTTAATTCCTTAAGTAGTACCACTCAACCTTATTATTGTACTTGAGCTAACTCAACTGCGGGGTTTAGTACAATAAACCTTTGAGCTCCTTAAGGGACGCCATCATCCTAAACGGATACGGTGACTCGTCTACGATAACTAGCATGACATACAAGCACCGCCACCACCCAAGATGCGGAGAATATTGGGTTAGAACATATAACCCTCACCCATAACAAGTCAAAGTGATGGTCAGCAACTCATACTCACCTAATACCTTATCGAGGTTTAGATCATCGTAAGTCACCGAGATCTTGGTTCTTCACGACGGTCGATAGAAGAACTCATCTCACCGTGATCCATCAATACGTCGTAGACGCATCAAGATAGACAAACAACCAAGTCAAGTCACTTATCTATACCGCAGCCTATACCGACAACTCGTCCTCAAGTTGTCTCGGTGTGATTCTTTTATATCTCATTAAGCTTCGACCAATCATACGCACTTCGTGATCTTCTACACACTGTATGATCTAACTTATATATGAGATAAGGGACACAGATATATGCAATCAAGTAATCAATTCAGATAGGAGATTGTAATAGTGGTAACAGGAAACATTGTATACAAGCTCAACCAAAATTGCTTTCAAGATACAAACCAACAATCTCCACTTATACTAAAGCAAACTTTTAGTATACAATGTGTCTCTACTAGCTATTACAAACAAAACCATCACTTTGCTTCTCCCACTTATACAAAAGTTTCCTTTCTAAGTGGGTGCCATCGAACGTAATCCAAGTCCTCGAACGCACTTCGTAGACTTTTGCGGCGAGCACTTTGTGAATGGATCCGCTAGGTTATCCGTCAGATCAATCTTTTCAATCAGACGTCCCCTCGTCTCACGATTTCTCGTATGACATGGTACTTTCTCTCTATGTGTTTGGTCGCCTTGTGGGTCCGTGGTTCCTTCGAGTTTGCATCGCACCGAAAGTTATCGCAATAAACTATGATACTCTTGGGCAAACCAGTACCACACCTAGATCCATGAGGTAGTTCTTGAACCATACACCTCCTTAGCGGCTACATATTCGATTCAGCTTCCATGGTAGAGTCCGCAATGCATCGCTGCTTTGCACTCCGACGGGATACGGCTCCACCTCCCAAGGTAAACACATAGATCGAGGTAGACTTTTCTCATCACGGTCGGCTTGGAAATCGAGTCTCAGATAACCCAAAGGCATTAGACTATCTGCATGGTAAACCAACCTATAATCTCGAGTCCTTTTCGTGTACTTGAGTATATGCTTCTTGCAATCCAATGAGCTTGTCCAGGTTAGGGCGATATCTAGCTACTATGCCTACCGCATAGCGTATATCGGCCTCGTACATAGATTGCGTACATGAGACTTCCTACGGGAAGCGTAAGGAACTTGTCTCATTTTCTCTATCTCCTTTGTAGTCATAGGTGACTGCTCCTTAGATAAAGGAACGCCATGTCTGAAAGGTAGCAATCCTTTCTTGGCGGTCTGCATACTAAAACGAGTATTCACAGTATCAATGTAAGACGCCTGAGATAAGCCCAATATTTTCCTCTTGCGATCTCGGTAAACCTTGATCCCAAGAATGTATGTCGCATCTCCTAAGTCTTTCATTTGAAACCGATCGGATAACCAACTCTTTACGTCGATAACAACTTCACATTGTTGCCAACTAGAAGAATGTCATCTACATAAAGTGCAAGAAATACCACATCACCGCTGACATCTAAACGATACACACAACTCTCGCTAGGCAACTGGGTAAATCCATAGGACTTTACCACCTCGTCAAAGCGTAAGTTCCGTGATCGTGAGGCTTGCTTAAGCCCATAAATGGACTTCTTAAGCTTCCATACTTGATGCTCTTCACCCTTCACCACATAACCTTCGGGTCTTGCATATAGATGTCTCTACCTTCCTCAAGGTAACCGCTTAGAAAAGCGGTTTTCACATCCATTTGCCAAACCTCAAGGTTCAAGTGGGTGCTATGGCCGTAAGAATTATGATGGACTTGAGCATTGCTACAGCAAAATGTCTCATCGAAATCGATGCCCTCAACTGAGTGTACCCTTTCGCCACAAGCACGGCTTTAAAAGCGAAACCTCTCCATCCGAATCTCTTCTCTCAGATACCCACTTACTACCTACGGCTTCCTTGCCATCCGGTAGAGGTGTCTTTCAGATACATCCATAGTGTTATGGACTCAATTTCTAAGTCCATAGCGGTGTGCCATGATCTTGCATCAATGTCTTTATCGCCTCACCGCACGTCCATGGGTCGATTATTGCCTGCTCGCTTCCGGGACTAAACCAAGATTCACCCACGAACATAAATCGCTCGGGTCGACGAACAACCTCCCACTACGACGAGGCGCCATCGCACAATGGCAACGGTGGGTGCGTAAACTTGTGGTTCTCATCTTGCACAACTTCTCGGGTAGGTACCACAGACGGTCGGTATCTCTAGTGGAACTCGACCCACTTCAATTTCTTGAAGTATCCGTGTCGATCCTCCCACTAGACTCGATATCTCGCACTTTGGCCTAATCGGTGGTGGAATACGATCATCTTCTAATTCTCAAGAATGATTTCAACTTTGGATTTATGGTTTGTCATATAATCCTCTTCTAAGAATCGGGCATTAGTGCTAATAATGACCTTCCGATCCTTAGACTATAGAATAAACCACCTTCGTTCCTCTAGGATAGCCAATAAACACCTTGCGTCGGATCTAGCCTCCAACTTGTCACCTTCTTGTTCAAAGACATGTGTTGGATCGCCCCATATCCTTATGTGGCTTAAACTAGCTTGCATACCAAACCACAACTCGAAAGGGGTCTTTTCGACCGACTTGGATGGTACTAGATTTAGCAAGTATGCCGCCGCTTCTAAGGCATACCCCGAACGAAATATGCAATGTCGCATAACTCATCATTGATCTAACCATTTCCAAAAGAGTCCTATTTCTTCGCTCGACACACCATTTTGTTGTGGTGCTTGTGTAGTCTACGAGAGGTAATCCCACACTTCACTAGATAGTCCATAAACTCACATCGAGGTATTCGCCACCGCGATCGGACCGCGATGACTTGATACTTTACCAAGCTTCGCCTCCACTTCCGCCTTAAACTCTTTGAATTTCTCAAAGCATTCGGACTTGCGGTGAAGCGGTATATGTATCCGCACTCTTGAGTAATCATCAATGAAAGTGACAAAATACCCGTACCTCCACGAGCTTGTGTGGACATCGGTCCACACAGTCGAATGGACTAGCTCCAACACTTCTTTGGCTCTATAACCCTTCGATTTGAAGGGTCCGGTCGACATCTTACCTTCTATATGTGATTCGCAGATCGGGACGAGTAACTGTGAGATCACCCAACGCCCATTCCTAGCCGCTTTGGATCCTATTTAGATTGATGTGACCTAATCTAAGATGCCGAGAGAAAAGTGGTGTCGTCTTGCGAAGAAAACTTTCTCTTTTTAAGGTTTGTAGATGATGCAACATAGTTATAGGTATTATGTTTTGCAGAAATAGTATAAAGTGAATTATATAATGTGCCAACACAGATAACTTCGTCATTTCTTATGATAGAAACACCACTATCAAAAATAACAGAATATCCATGAATAAATAATTTCGAAACAGAAACAAGGTTCCGCCGAAACTCCGGCACATACAAAACGTCTTTTAAAACTAAAACTGTTGTCTCAAAACATAAAGTAACATCTCCGACTGCAACGGCCTCGACTTTCGCCGCGTTGCCCATGGAGATCGTTATCTCGCCATCATGCAGCCCCTTGTCGCAGGAACCCCGCAGGTGTAACAAACATGATCATCACACCCGTGTCTACTACCTAAGAATGGGTAGAACAAGTCGCTAAACATGTTTCACATTAAAGCAAATGGCATACATTGAGCCTCGAGCTTGGGGCACTTAGCCTTCCAATGCCCAGCCTCACCGCACTCAAGCACTTGCCTTCTCCTTCGCTTTTTCAAACCGCTGGTAGAGCCCTTTGTATTACTCCCACTCTTTTCTTTAGCCTTAGCATCTCTTGAATTCCACTTTTCCTTTTCATCTTCGATAAAGCGGTGGTTTTTTTGATGTGCGTATTAAAGATCTGTGCACCTTGCCCATTTTATGCTCTTCCGTTACAAGATCCTCTTGCAATGAATCTAGAGTATAACTCTTATCATAAAGGGCGCTTTATAACGAAGTCATCAAAAGACTTGGGCAAAGTGTTGAGGATCATATCGATTCGACTACGCCATCAATATATCCTCCAACCAACTCGAGCTCTCCAAGAGATTGATCATTTGCTCTACATGGTCATGCACCGAATCGCTTTCCTTCATTGAACTTGACATTATTGATTTTGTCAAATTATGACAAGCGATTCTGTCCGACTCCTCATACGATTTCATAAGACTTAGCCATATTATGGCTGCATCTTCCATCTCTTGATGCTGGAGTTGCAAGGACTCGCACATGGTGACTTAAAGAAGGCACTTTGCCATTCTATTTGATTTGTCCCATTTCTCGTGCTCTCGCGCTCCTCATCGCAGATGAATCGCCTAGAGGCTTGGGACGGGTGTAGTGAGTACAAATAGATTTTCTACCACAAAGAAGAACATTCTCAATGTTTCGCTTCCACTCGATAAAATTCGGACCGGATAATGGATTTTGTGCGAGCATATTGATAATCGTGTAAGAGACATATCCGAAAAGATAATGTAAACACATAAGCATACGATCGCACATAATTCGTAATAATAATATTGTAACCTTTTGATAAAACAATATTTATTGAAACCTCCAATCGCCCAAGGAATTCCACATGCAAGCCACGCATGTGGACATTTACATGAACCCCCACCGCACTAAAATATACCTTTTAGTCGCTTAATTTCAATCCATGTCAACTTATCCTTATGACAAATGAAATTAATGATTGGACCTTACTAGACCACATCACTATCGCAAGAAGGGACTTCGTGGGAAGTTGTACTCGAGGTGATGTCTAAGCAATGACCACAATTTTAACAAACAGAAATGAATTCTTAGAATTCGATACCACTAGACCATACCGCCCAATCCAAATTCTTTGTTATCTCATTTTATATCCATCTCTAGAGAACTTATGAAAATCGCACACGATGCAAGCCACGCTGTGGACGCTACACATGAAACTCCCACTTTCAATAGATTAAAATGTTTTATTTAGAAATATCATCTAACAAACTTATTATAAATAGTGCAAGCAAGCCACGCGTGTGGATGTTTACTCACAGTGCGTCTCACTTTGTTTAGAGATCAAAAAGTGGAGGTCTTGACATTGTAATTTGAAAATTAATATGTCGGGTTACTTGCTTAGTCTTTTGTTTCAAAAGGTTTGTCCATGCAGATCATGTAATCCTAGCATGCTTTTCTATAGAACTCAACATGTAAAACATGCTCGCAGTAATTCTAAAATATGCTTTGAAAACGCGATAAACCTAGCATGCTTACTATGCGCATCCAATCACGAAACATATAATATGTTTGTTCACGTAATTTAAACATACATAGCATGCTTCCGATAATTTAAACATCCACGACATGCAATGAACGATTAAAATAAAATAAAACGCTCATCGTGGCCCACTCGAGGAACCTCGCACTTATCCCGCCAAATCTATTACATAGAATTGCAAAGCATGATCTTCATAAACTTTGAAAATGGGCCTCGCGCACGGGCACGGACCGGATTCGCCAAACTTGATTCAAGCCAAAAATCGGGTTCGGCCGGAAAACGGGTCTGGTCGAATGGGCCGGGTCGGCTGGCCATGGGCATGCAGCCCATGCGACGCGCAAAGACACCGCCGCCGCTTTTCTCGTGGCGCCTATCCTCGTTCCTCACGGGCTGCCTTTGCGATCGCGAAACGATCACGACCCGCCGAGCACGCGCCGCTGCCAGAAAACCGCACGCACGCACGCGCACCACGCCGGGCGTGCTCGCTCGCGATCGACTCGCGATCGCGAGCCCGCCAAGCGCTGTGGGATCTCGTGGGACAAACGTGCACGCCTGCCGCCGCGCGCACGGCTCCGGGATCCGTGACGACAAACACGCGCCGCGCCGCCCGCGACGCGACGCTGCAGCGCGTGCCGCCTAACAAACACGAAGACGGCCACGACCGCGACGAGCACCGCCGAAGCGCCACCACTCGCCAGTGGTGCCGAGGCGCTCGCTGCCAAGCGTGAGCCCCACACCGACCGCCGAGCCATGCCATCCGCCGCCGCCCACACCTGCCACCGCTATCGCGGCGTGTCCATTTAGCACCGTGCGCGCAGCGCCGCCGCGCCGCAGCTACGCGACCTCTTGCCGATCGAACTCCCATCGCCTCGTTTCTTCGCTCTCTTTATCTTCTTCTTCTTTTACGATAAGATTTACGTAAAATAAATCTAATCTAACCACGGATTTTCTCGTGGTGAAAAAAAAAACCGACAAAAAATTAAAACGAGTCACGATGAACGACAGATCCAACAATTAATATATATTGCGCACGTAATAATCAAACGTGAATTAATCCAACAGAGCCAAGATACTGATCCCAAGCTCTGATACCAATTGTAGGGAAAACTTATTTCGACCCTTTCCCGAGGATCTATCTTAGATGTTTAATTCACCATACATTGATTATATACCTAGCATGCACCTATATAATGAATTGCAACACGTAGGGTTTTCTCGTGTTTACCTTTGAATCTATCTGGGTGGATCGGATGAACGGATCGAGACTCGTGCTTTGATCTTCGGACTATATCCCGGCCGCCCAATCTCCAATATCGAGCGAGGATAAGCTATGGAGAATGCTACGAAAATCACCCTATTTCTCTCTAAGATTTTGAAAATCTCTCCTAATGAGCACTAGGAATTCTCGAAATATGATGGTGTTAATTGATGATTAACTTTGATCTTATTTCTTACCTTATATTTATAATGCATTACCATAATCCCATTAGGAAAGGATCCATGCATATCCCATAAATATAATAATATCCTTATGGATAAAGAGAATCAAATCATTACCATAAGAGAGGGGGAGGTGCCGATTTTCACTAGCTACGGTCCGACGGGTCACCTGTGGATCGAATGCAAGGAATAAAGATGAGCCTCAAATAAATTAATTATCTTATGTTCAGCCTGTAACATAAATTAATTTACAAACATTCATTCATGCCACTAGAGAATAAATGCCGACGCACCCTTTATTATCAAGGTGAGTCTGGCTTGCACTTAGACATTACGAATCCCCTCAGATTTAAGATATCGCACGTCCATTAATTATTTATAGCATTCTCGACCGATTAAAATAATTAATATCTTTAATTCCTTAAGTAGTACCACTCAACCTTATTATTGTACTTGAGCTAACTCAACCGCAGGGTTTAGTACAATAAACCTTTGAGCTCCTTAAGGGACGCCATCATCCTAAACGGATACGTGACTCGATACGTATAACTAGCATGACATACAAGCACCGCCACCACCCAAGATGCGAGAATATTAGGTTAGAACATATAACCTCACCCATAACAAGTCAAAGTGATGGTCAAGAACTCATACTCACCTAGTACCTTATCGAGGTTGAGATCATCATAAGTCACCGAGATCAGGTTCTTCACGACGGTCGATAGAAGAACTCATCTCATCGTGATCCTTCAATACGCCGAGACGCATCAAAGATAGACAAGCAAACAAGTTAGGTCACTTTATCTATACCGCAGACTTATACCGACAACTCGTCCTCAAGTTGTCTCGGCCAGAAACTTTTATATCTCATTGCTTCGACCAATCATATGCACTTATGTGATCTTCTCCACACCGTATGATCTAACTTATATATGAGATAAGGGGACATAGATATATGCAATCAAGTAATCAATTCAGATAGAGATTGTAATAGTGGTAACCGGAAACATTGTATTAAAGCTCAACCAAAACCGCCAAGATACAAACCAACAATCTCCCACTTATACTAAAGCAAACTTTAGTATACAATGTGTCTCTACTAGCTATTACAAAAACCATCACTTTGCTTCTCCCACTTATACAAAAGTTTTCTAAGTGGGTGCCATCAAGCGCAATCCATGTCCCCGAACGCACTTCAGACTTTTTATGCAGTGCTCTTTGTGAATGGATCCGCTAGGTTATCCGTCAGATCAATCTTTTCAATCAGACGCCCTCGCTCAACGATTCTCGTGATGACATGGTACTTTCTCTATGTGTTTGGTCGCCTTGTGGGTCCGTGGTTCCTTTGAGTTTCACATCGCACCGAAAGTTATCACAAGAACTATGATACTCTTGGGCAAACCAGTACGACACCCAGATCCATGAGGTAGTTCTGAACCATACAGCCTCCTTAGCAGCCTCCGGCTGCTAAGTATTCGGCTTCCATGGTAGAGTCCGCACGCATCGTTGCTTTGCACTCCGCCAGATACGGCCCACCTCCCAAGGTAAACACATAGCCTAAGGTGTACTTTTTCTCATCACGGTCACTTGAAACCGAGTCTCGTAACCCAAAGGAATTAGACTATCTCGCATGGTAAACCAGCCTATAATCTCGAGTCCTTTTCGTGTACTTGAGTATATGCTTTACCGCAATCCAATGAGCTTGTCTGTGGTTAGATCGATATCTAGCTACTATGCCCACCGTGACAGCGTATATCGGCCTCAGACGTAGCATTACGCATATGAGACTTCCCACGGCGGAAGCGTAAGGAACTTGTCTCATTTCCTCTATCTCCTTTGCAATTATAGGAGATCGCCTCAGATAAAGGAACGCCATGCCCGAAAGGTAGCAATCCTTTCTCGCGCTCGCATACTAAAACGAGTAATCACAAGATCAATGTAAGACGCCCGAGATAAGCTCAATATTTTTCTCTGCGATCTCGGTAAACCTCGATCCCAAGAATGTACGCTACATCTCCTAAGTCTTTCATTTAAAACTCGATCGGATAACCAACTCTTTACGCCCGATAACAACTTTACATTGTTGCCAACTAGAAGAATGTCATCTACATAAAGTGCAAAATACCACATCACCGCTGACATCTAAACGATACACACAACTCTCGCTAGCAACCTGGTAAATCCATAGTACTTACCACCTCCAAAGCGTAAGTTCCAAGATCGTGAGGTTTGCTTAGCCCATAAATGGACTTCTTAAGCTTCCATACTAGATGCTTTTCACCCTTCACCACATAACCTTCGGGTTACCGTGACATAGATGTCTCTACCTTCATCAAGGTAACCGCTTAGAAAAGCGGTTTTCACATCCATTTGCCAAACCTCATGTTCTGCGGGCTGCTATGGCCGTAAGAATTCGATGGACTTGAGCATTGCTACAGCGAAAAGGTCACATCGAAATCGATGCCCTCAACTGAAAGTGTACTTTCGCCACAAGCCCCGGCTTTAAAAGTCAAACCTCCATCCAATCTCTTCCTCTGATACCCACTTACTACCTATGGCTTCCTCGCCATCCGGTAGATGTGTCTTTCGTATACATCCATAGTCGTTATGGACTCAATTTCTAAGTCCATAGCGTGTGCCATGATCTTGCATCAATGTCTCAGATCGCCTCACAGACGTCCATGGGTCGATTATTGCTCGCTCGCTTCCTGACTAAACCAAGATTCACCCACGAACATAAATCGCCGGGTCGACGAACAACCCTCCCACTCACGACGAGGCGCCACCGGCACAATGGCAACGGGGTGCAGAACTTGTGGTTCTCATCTTGCACAACTTGTCGGATAGAGCCACTTATACGGCCGGTATCTCCAAAGGAACTCGACCCACTTCAATTTCTTGAATAACTGTGTCGATCCTCCCACTAGACACCACATCTCGCACTTTCGCTTAATCGGTGGTGGAATACGATCATCTTCTAATTCTCAAGAATGATTTCAACTTTGGATTTATGGTTTGTCATATAATCCTCTTCTAAGAATCGGCATTAGTGCCGATAATGACCTTCCGATCCTTAGACTATAGAATAAACCACCTTCGCCTCTAGATAGCCAATAAATGCCTTTGGCCGGATCTAGCCTCCAACTTGTCGCCTTCTTGTTCAAGACATGCCGGATCGCCCATATCCTTATGTGGCTTAAACCAGCTTGCGCCCAAACCACAACTCGAAAGGGTCTTTTCGATCGACTGATGGTACTAGATTTAGCAAGTATGCCGCTTCTAAGGCATACCCCGTAACTAAATAGGCAATGCCGCATAACTCATAATTGATCTAACCATTTCAAAAGAGTCATATTTCTTCGCCCGACACACCATTTTGTCTGTGGTGTGTCTTGCAGTGCGCCGAGGTAATCCCACACCGCACCAAATAGTCCATAAACTCACATCGAGGTATTCGCCATCGCGATCAGACCGCAGTGACTTGATACTTTTACCAAGCTTCGCTCCACTTCCGCCTTAAACTCTTTGAATTTCTCAAAGCATTCGTGACTTGCGCGAAGAAGGTATACGATCCGCACCTTGAGTAATCGCCAATGAAAGTGACAAAATACTGCATTCTCCACGAGCTTGTGGACAACGCCCACACAAGTCGAATGGACTAGCTCGACACTCTTTGGCTCTATAACCTTCGCTGAAGCGGTCCGGTCGACATCTTACCTTCTATGTGATTCGCAGATCGGGAACGAGTAACCGCTAGATTACCCAACGCCCATTCTTAGCCGCCTTGATCCTATTTAGATTGATGTGACCTAATCTAAGATGTCGAGAAATGTGGTGTCGCCTTTAAGAAAACTTTCTCGTGAGGGTTTGTAGATGATGCAACATAGTTATAGGTATTATGTTTGGCGTAGTTAATATAAAGCAAATTATATAATGTGCCAACACGTATAACTTCGTCATTTCTTATGATAGAAACACCACTATCAAAAATAATGTAATATCCATGAAAAATAATTTCAAACAGAACAAGGTTCCACCAAACTCCGCACATATAAACGCCTTTTAAAACTAAAACTGTTGTCTCAAAACATAAAGTAACATCTCCGACCGCAACGGCCTCGACTTTCGCCTGCTGCCCATGGAGATCGTTATCTCGCCATCACGCAGCCCTTTATCCGCAGGAACCTGAAGGTGTAACAAACATGATCAACGCACTCGTGTCTACTACCCAAGAATGGGTAGAACAAGTCGCTAAACATGTTTTCACATTAAAGCAAATGGCGACTGAGCCTCGAGCTGGGGCACATAGCCTCCAATGCCCGCCTCACCGCACTCAAGCACTATTGAAGGATCACGATGAGATGTGTTCTTCTTTCCGACCGTCGTGAAGAACCAAGATCTCGGTGACTTACGATGATCCGAACCTCGATAAGGTATTAGATGAGTATGAGTTCTTGACCATCACTTTGACTTGTTATGAGTGAGGTTATATGTTCTAACCCAAGATTCTCCGCATCTTGGGTGGTGGCGTCTTGTATGTCACGCTAGTTATCTCATGTCAGTCACCGTATCCGTTTAGGATGATGGCGCCCCTTAAGGAGCTCAAAGGTTTATTGTACTAAACCCTGCGAGGTTGAGTTAGCTCAAGCACGATAATAAGGTTGAGTGGTACTACTTAAGGATATGAAGTTATTAATCGTTTTAAGCAAATGATTGCTATAAATGATTAATGGACGTTCGATATCTTAAATACGGGATTCGTAATGTCTAAGTGCAAGCCCGACTCAACTTCGGTAATAAAGGGTAAGTCGACATTTATTCTCTAGTGGCATGAATAAATGTTTATAAATTAATTTATGTTCTGGGTGAACATAAGATAATTAATTTATTTGAGGCCCATCTTTATTCCTTGCATTTGATCCTGGTCGGCCCATCCGGCCCTGTAGAATCGAGGAAATCGGGCGCCCTATAGCTCTCAAAGGCAAGATTTTATTCTCTTTATCCCACAAGGATATTATTATATTTATGGTATATGCATAGATCCTTTCCATATAAGATTATGGTAATAATCCTGAGAGTATGGAAATAATCCTAATAGTATGGAAATAATCCTAAGATTATGGTAATATTCCATATAGGATTATGGTAATTTCCATATAGGATTATGGTAATTTCCATATGGGATTAAGGTAGTGCATTATAAATATAAGGTATGAGATAAAGTCTAGGTTAATGCTCACATATTGAGAACAAGATTTTCGGCCATCTCATATAGCTTGAGAGAGAAAATTTTCGAGAGTATTATTGAAGAGAGCTCGGGTGATTTTCCGGTGTATCTCCATAAATCGTCCTCACTCGACGTTGGAGATTGGGCAACCGGGATACAGTCCAGAAGGTCAAAGCACGAGTCCGATCCATTCGATCCATTCATCTCGTTCCATCGACCTCTTCAAATCCAAAGGTAAACACGTGAAAACCCCTACGTGTTGCGATTTAATTATATAGACGCATGCTAGGTTTATAATCAATGTATGGTGAATTAAACACCCAAGATAGATCCTCGGGGCGAGGGTTAACATACGTTTTCCCTACAATTGGTATCAGAGCCTGGGATCAGAATCTTGGCTCTGTTGGATTAATTCACGTTTGATTATTACGTGCGTTTTAATAATTGTGGATCCGCTGCTCATCGTGGCTCGTTTATTGTTTTGTTGGTTTTGTTTTACACCACGAGAAAATCCGTGGTTAGATTAGATTTTATTATGTAAATCTTATACGTAAAGAAGAACGAGACGAAAGAACGAAGAAACGAAACAACGGGAAAAACAGGTCTCTCGGTATCATCAGGTGGTTTCGCGGCGAGCCTCGCGGTCGCGAGGGCGATCGCGAGGGCTGCGGCGGCGACGCGCAGCGTTGCTCGCTCGAGATCCTCGGCGCCTAGCGAGCGAGCTTCGCGGTCGCGAGATTACCCGCGAGGCTGCGGCCGTCGCGAAGCTAGGCGGCGACGGCACGCGTTCGCGAAACCCGGCGCCATGAGCGCATCATGTCCCGAGTTTCGTCACCGGGCGGCGATGTCTCGGCAGACGTTCGGCGCTCGGCGGTGGCCGCACGTGCGCTCGTCGGGTCACGGTCGCTTTAGCGATCATGCGGTAGCCCGCGAGGGACACGCGAGCACGCTACCGACGGCAGACGGCGCGCTGGCCGGGCCTCGCCTAGCGCACGCCCGGCCAGATTGGGCCGACCCGCCCGCACCGTTTCAGATTTTCGGTCCGTGCCCGTGCACGCGAGGCCCATTTGTTGAATCCGGTCCGTGCCCATACACGCGAGGTCTTTCAAGTTTAATTTGCACTTTGTAAATCTATGTAATAGATTAGATTTAAATGTGCAGGTTTCACGATTGGGCGCGATGAGCGTTTTATTTTATTTTTATCGTTCATATGCATGTCGTGGATGTTTAAATTGTACGATGGCATGCTATGTATGTTTATATTACGTTGACAAACCTTTAAGTGTTTTACGTAATTGGACGCGCATAGTAAGCATGCTAGGTTTATCGCGTTTATCAAGCATATTTTAGAATTTGCGAGCATGTTTTACATGTTGAGTTCTATAGAAAAGCATGCTAGGATTACGAGACCGCATGGACAAACCTTTGAATAAAAAGACTAAGCAAGCAACCCGGACTAATTAATTTTTCAAATTAAAATGTCGAGACCTCCACTTTTGATCTCTAAACAAAGTGACGACCGTGAGTAAACGCCCACACGCGTGGCTTGCTTGCTTATTTATCATAAGTTTGTTAGATGAGATTTCTAAATAAAACATTTTAAATCTATTGAGAAGTGGGAGTTTCATGTGTAAACGTCCACACGCGTGGCTTGCATGTGCGATTTTCATAAGTTCTCTAGAGATAGATATAAAATGAGATAACAAAGAATTTGAATTGGGCGGTATGGTCCGGTGAGTATACCAATTCTAAGAATTCATCTTCTCTTGTTAAAATTGTGGTCATTGCTTAGACATCACCTCAAGTACAACTTCCATGAAGTCCCTTCGCGATAGTGATGTGGTCTAGTAAGGTCCAATCATTAATTTCATTTGTCATAAGGATAAGTTGACATGGATTGAAATTAAACGACTAAAAGGTATATTTTAGTCAGTCGGGGTTCATGTGTAAACGTCCACACGCGTGGCTTGCATGTGGGATTCCTTGGGCGATTGGAGGTTTCAATTAATATTGTTTTATCAAAATGTTACAATATTATTATTACGAATTATTTGCGATCGTATGCTTATGTGTTTTACATTATCGTTTCGGATATGTCTCTTACGCCGATTATCAATATGCTCGCACAAAATCATTATCCGGTCCAAATTTTGTCGAGTGGAAGCGAAACATGGAATATGTTCTTATCATTGAAGAACACATGTTTGTTCTCACTACTCCTAAACCCGATGCCTCATCGACGCGTCGACTAATGAGCAATGAGTCAGCGAGACTTTGGAATAAGTCAAACAATATGGCTAAATGCTATATGATGACTACGATGTCCAAAGGCTTGCACTGACATCGATCGATGGTAGAGCGACGATATTTGGTCAAGTCTCGAGAGTAAGTTTGGACAATCGGATCGGACGATCCGCTTCCACACAATGAGAGATCTTGGCGTGTAAGATGGAAGAAGGAAGTTCGGTCCATGAACATGTCTCCCATGACTCATCTCATGGATAGTCTTGATCGGTTGGGAGGAGGTATTGACGGCGGCCAAGGTTGATATCATCCTCAATACACCGCCCAAGTCTTTTGAGAACTTTCGCGTGAATGCGATCATGAGCAAGACCGAGTTTACACTTAGTCGGTTGCTTAATGATCTCGTTGACGCGGAAGGAGTTATGGGAAAGGGCACATGCTCTGCTAGCACATCTAAGGGCCCAAAATTTTCATCGCAAAATGGAAATAGAAAAGGGTACCAAAGGTGGTAGAGGCGAGGAAATAGTGGGAGTAATGGAGCAAGAACATGGTTGCCACCGGAGGCTTGAAGAAGCGAAAGGAGAGGCGGCAAGTGCTTGAGTGCGGTGGGCTCGGGCATTGGAAGCCAAGTGCCCTATGCTCGAGGCTCAGTCGCCGTTTGCTTTAGTGGCGGAAACATGTTTAGCGACTTGTTCTACCCATTCTTGGGTAGTAGATCTGGCAATCGATCATGTTTGTTACACCTGCGGGGTTCCTGCGGACAAGGAGCTGTTTGATGGCGAGATAACGATCTCCATGGGCAACGCGCGAAAGTCGGTTGCGATTGGAGATGTTCTTTATGTTTTGGGACAACAGTTTTAGTTTTGAAAGACGTTTTATATGTGCGGATTTTCGGTGGAACCTTGTTTCTGCTTCAAATTATTTACTCATGGATATTACATTATTTTTGATAGTGGTGTTTCTATCATAAGAAATGACGGAGTTATACGTGTTGGCACCTTATATAATTCGCTTTATACTATTTACGCAAAACATAATACCTATAACTATGTTGCATCTTCATCAAACCCTAAAAAGAAAGTTTTCTTCGCAAGATGACTCTACTTTCTCTCGGCATCTTAGATTAGGTCACATCAATCTAAATAGGATCCAAAGGCGGCTAAGAATGGGCGTTGGGGAATCTCACGGTTACTCCGTTCCCGATCTGCGAATCCGTATAGAAGGAAGATGTCGACCGCACCCTTCAAAGCGAAGGTTATAGAGCCAAAGAAATGTTGGAGTTAGTCCATTCGACCTATGTGGACCGATGTCCACACAAGCTCGTGGAGGTGCAGTATTTTGTCACTTTCATTGGCGATTACTCAAGTGCGGATACATATACCCTTCGCGCAAGTCCGAATGCTTTGAGAAATTCAAAGAGTTTAAGGCGGAAGTGGAGCGAAGCTAGGTAAAGTATCAAGTCGCTGCGTTCGATCGCGGTGGCGAATACCTCGAGAACGAGTTTATGGACTATCTAGTGAAGTGTGGGATTACATCCCAACAAGACTTCACCGGAACACCACAAAAAATGGTGTGTCGGAGCGAAGAAACAGGACTCTTTTGGAAATGGTTAGATCTATGATGAGTTATGCTACATTGCCTATTTCGTTCGGGATATGCATTGAGGCGGCGCATACTTGCTAAATCTAGTACCGCCCAAGTCGATCGAAAAGACCCCTTCGAGTTGTGGTTTGGGCGCAAGCCCGGTTTAAGCCACATAAAGATATGGGGCGATCCGACACGTCGTTTGAACAAGAAAGTCGACAAGTTGGAGGCTAGATCCGACGCAAGGTCATTTATTGGCTATCCTAGAGGAGCGAAGGTGGTTTATTCTATAGTCTAGGATCGGAAGGTCATTATTAGCACTAATGCCCGATTCTTAGAAGAGGATTATATGAAAATCATAAGTCCAAAGTTGAAATCATTCTTCAAGAATTAGAAGATGATCGTATTCCACCACCGATTAGGCCAAAGTGCGAGATGTCGAGTCTAGTGGGAGGATCGACACGAGATACTTCAAGAAATTGAAGTGGGTCGAGTTCATTGGAGATACCGACCGCAAGTGGTACCTACACGACAAGTTGTGCAAGTTAGAGAACCACAAGTATCTCGCACCCACCGTTGCCATTGTGCTGTAGAACCTCGTCGTAGTGGGAGGTTGTTCGTCAACCCGAGCGATTTATGTTCGTGGGTGAATCTTGATTTAGTCAGCAGAGACTAACATGCAATAATCGACCCATGGACATCTGAGGAGGCAATCAAGATATTGATGCAAAATCATGGCACACCGCTATGAACTTAGAAATGGAGTCCATAACGGCTATGGATGATATGAAAGACACCTCTACCGGATGGCGAGGAAGCCATAGGTAGTAAGTGGATATCAAGAGGAAGAGATTCGATGGAGAGGTTTCGCTTTTAAAGCCGAGGCTTGTGGCGAAAGGTACACTTCAGTTGAGGGCATCGATTTCGATGAGACCTTTCAGCTGAGCAATGCTCAAGTCCATCGTAATTCTTCCGCCATAGCGACCACTGAACCTAGAGGTTTGGCAATGGATGTTAAAACCGCTTTTCTAAACGGTTACCTTGAGGAAGGTAGAGACATCTATATGCAGCAACCCGAAGGTTATGTGGTAAAGGGTGAAGAGCATCTAGTATGGAAGCTTAAGAAGTCCATTTATGGACTTAAGCAGGCCTCCCGATCATGGAACTTACGCTTTGACGAGGTAGTAAAGTCCCATGGATTTACCCAGTTGCTAGCGAGAGTTGTGTGTATCGGTTAGATGTCAACGGTGATGTGGTATTTCTTGCACTTTATGTAGATGACATTCTTCTAGTTGGCAACAACGTGAAGCTGTTATCAGACGTAAAGAGTTGGCTATCCGATCAGTTTCAAATGAAAGACTTAGGAGATGCAGCGTACATTCTTGGGATCAAGGTTTACCGAGATCGCAAGAAGAAAATGTTGAGCTTATCTCAGCGTCTTACATTGATACTGTGATTACTCGTTTTAGTATGCAGACCGCCAAGAAAGGATTGCTACCTTTCAGACATGGCGTTCCTTTATCTAAAACGCAGTCACCTATGACTGCAAAGGAGATAGAGGAAATGAGACAAGTTCCTTACGCTTCGCCGTAGGAAGTCTCATGTACGCAATGTTATGCACGAGGCCCGATATCCGCTGTGCGGTAGCATAGTAGCTAGATATCGTGCTAACCTCGACAAGCTCATTGATGCGATAAAGCATATACTCAAGTACCGAAAAGAACTCGAGATTATAGGCTAGTTTACCATGCAGATAGTCTAATGCCTTTGGGTTATCTGACTGGATTTCCAAGTCGACCGTGATGAGAAAAAAGTCAACCTCGGGCTATGTGTTTACCTTGGGAGGTGGGCCGTATCTGGCGTGAGTGCAAAGCGGCGATGCATTGCGGACTCTACCATGGAAGTTCGAATATGTAGCCGCTTGAGGCTTCTAAGGAGGCTGTATGGTTCAAGAACTACCTCATGGATCTAGATGTGGTACTGGTTTGCCCAAGAGTATCATAGTTTCTTCGTGATAACTCGGTGCGATGGTAAACTCGAAGGAACCACGGACCCTGGCGACCAAACACATAGAGAGAAAGTACCATGTCATACGAGAAATCGTTAGGCGGTGACGTCTTGATTGAAAAGATTGATACAACGGAAAATCTAGCGGATCCATTCACGAAGAGCTCACGCAAAAGTCTACGATGGACACGTTAGAGGACTTGGATTGCGCTTGATGGCACCCACTTAGAAAGGAAACTTTTGTATAAGTGGGAGAAACAAAGTGATGGTTGTTTGTAATAGCTAGTAGAAAGACACATTGCATACTAAAAGTTTGCTTTAGTATAAGTGGGAGATTGTTGATTTGTATCGAAAGCGGTTTGGTTGAGCTTGTATACAATGTTTCTGTTACCACTATTACAATCTCCTATCCGATTGAATACTTGATTGCATATATATGTGTCCCTTATCTCATATATAAGTTAGATCATACGGTGTGTAGAAGATCACGAAGTCAGTATGATTGGTCAAGCTTAATGAGATATAAAAGTTTCACAAATTGAGACGACTTAAGGACGAGTTGTCGGTTTAGGCCGCAGTATAGATAAGAAGTGACTTGACTTAGTTGCTTGTCTATCTTGATGCGTCTCGACGTATTGAAGGATCACGATGAGATGTGTTCTTCTTCGACCGTCGTGAAGAACCAAGATCTCGGTGACTTACGATGATCTAAACCTCGATAAGGTATTAGATGAGTATGAGTTGCGACCATCACTGACTTGTTATGAGTGAGGGTTATATGTTCTAACCCAAGATTCTCCGCATCTTGGGTGGTGGCGATCTTGTATGTCACGCTAGTTATCTCAGTCGAGTCACCGTATCCGTTTAGGATGATGGCGTCCCTTAAGGAGCTCAAAGGTTTATTGTACTAAACCCCGCAGTTGAGTTAGCTCAAGTACAATAATAAGGTTGAGTGGTACTACTTAAGGATATGAAGTTATTAATCGTTTAAGCGATGATTGCTATAAATGATTAATGGACGTTCGATATCTTAAATACGGGATTCGTAATGTCTAAGTGCAAGCCCGACTCAACTTCGGTAATAAAGGGTAAGTCGGCATTTATTCTCTAGTGGCATGAATAAATGTTTATAAATTAATTTATGTTAAAATTTGAACATAAGATAATTAATTTATTTGAGGCCCATCTTTATTCCTGCATTTGATCCCTCCTGCCGCCCATCCAGCCCGTATAATCGAGGAAATCGGCGCCCTATAGCTCTCAAAGACAAGATTTTATTCTCTTTATCCCACAAGGATATTATTATATTTATGGTATATGCATAGATCCTTTCCATATAAGATTATGGTAATAATCGAGAGTATGGAAATAATCCTAATAGTATGGAAATAATCTAAGATTATGGTAATATTCCATATAGGATTATGGCAATTTCCATATAGGATTATGGTAATTTCCATATGGGATTAAGGTAGTGCATTATAAATATAAGGTATGAGATAAAGTCAGGTTAATGCTCACATATTGAGAACAAGATTTTCGGCCATCTCATATAGCTTGAGAGAAAATTTTCGAGAGTATTATCAAGAGAGCTCGGGTGATTTTCGGTGTATTCTCCATAGATCGTCCTCACTCGGCGTTGGAGATTGGGCAACCGGATACAGATCAGGAAGGTCAAAGCACGAGTCCGATCCATTCGATCCATTCATCTCGTTCCATCGACCTCTTGGATCCAAAGGTAAACACATGAAACCCCTACGTGTTGCGATTTAATTATATAGACGCATGCTAGGTTTATAATCAATGTATTGTGAATTAAACACCCAAGATAGATCCTCGGGGCGAGGGTTAACATACGTTTTCCCTACAATATTGCTGCAGTTACTACCTTCTCTTGTTCATTCATCGGATTAAACATGAAATATTTTTTACACTTCCTCACCCATTGCCTTGGATTTTCACCATTGAATTTGGGGAACTCAAGCTTCGGTATTTTACAACGAGAAGAATTTGAATTACCTTGAATAGATTCGTTCCTTGATTTAGCTGAGGATTCTCCTTCTTCATTCCTTTTTCCTTCGGTTCTCAATTCCCTCTTGAGTTCTTCGAACTGTTGTCGAAACTCGTCGATCATTGATTGCTTAAACTGGCCCAGTTATGTTTCCAGATTCTCTATCCTTTGCTCCATTTTTGTTTTCCTCTCGTGTTATTTCTCGGCATACGCAGTCTCGGATCGCTCTTTCTAATACCAAATGTCACGACTCCACTCGTGACTCCGATTTTCCTTCCTCATGTACCTGCTCTCGACGCCTAGCTTCCACAGCAATCACCTTGTTTCCTGCAGAAAGTCTCTCTTTGTGCTCGGTGCATGTGTGTTTAGTGTGGCTATGCGAAAGATACAAAGATACAGAAAAGAATTGTATTCAGTTGTATTCATGAGTGTTTGTGATCAGAAAAGAATAATCCCGTACATCACACTCTTCTTCTATTTATATCTTCTCTTAGCTCACTTCGTAACTGCTTCTGTTACATTCTAATTGATTATTAACTAACAAACTAATTTGTAACAACCTGCACCGGCATGCCAACTTGCCACGTACACTCCATGCATGCCACGTCCGCGTTGACCTTCTCATTCATAACATAATCATGGCATTCTTACTCAAAATGAGAGTAAAATCAAATGCAACCGAGTAGATAATCCCGTGTTTCTAGGAATGGTCGCGACTCGTGGCTTTGTTAACGGTTGTTTCCCTTGCTCGAATGGAGTAGGCTTTGCTTTTGAACTCGAAATAATAGCGGCTTTTAATTTTAGATTATAACACTCGTATTTGTATTTAGATGGACTGTTTTTTTTTTTCATTGAGTTTTCATTAAAAGGATTTCATCGATGCCTTAAATGTACAATTAGTGTGTCTAAGGTTCCCTTCAGTTTTTGTTCTTTATTCATTATATCAATCACGTTATTTGCCAAGTAGCGTAATTTTTGGAATATCCAAAAAAAAATGTATTGAAATTGAAAAATATTAATTGATTAGTTAAGCCTTTTATCATCTATAGAATTATGCCCAAAGAGGTTTTGTCCTCGCAATTTTAGCGATCGATATATAGAAAGAATCTATTGTCTTCCCAAATTGAACACATGAATATAAAAGATATTAAAATTCTCATATAGATTACTATTTACATGTAATCAAGAATTAATTTCAGATTAAGTTATAATCTTTGATTGAATTTGTAAATGTTAATAAATAATAATGATGTCAACGTCGGCATAATTGTAATTTCCCCCGCCGTCCCTGTCTGGTGACGAACGACTTTTCTTTCGCAATCACACACACACACACACACCTCGACGCTATCGTTTCGCTCATAGCTGCGTCTTCTTCTCTACATTCCACAACCCTAATCTTGTTTTCGTTTCTCCTTCTTCCTGTTGAAATTACTCGTCTGATTTTGTTGCGGAGCGATGCTCGTGTGAAATTGTGCCGGCTGCTCAAAAATCAGGTCACTCGACCAATCATTTTGCTGTATATCTCGCATTATAGTTTTTGATTCATTTTTCATCTTGATCGTACCAAATTTCCGACAATTTACAACGAATTTTATGCCACGTACTTGTTTATTTGCTCGTGATTGCTAGATTGACGTTTACTCGACGGGCTGTTACGTGCTGCATTTCTGTGTGCTGATAGTGTTTCGTGATTCTCGTGTTTTATTACTGGTTAGATTTCAAAATTAGGGGATCATGGTCTCTGCTCTTATTTTGTAGTATTACAGAGTGTCGTCTAAAGTCAATGCCTTGAAACAGGTGACCTCACTTGATCTTATCCTGAAAACAGAGGAGACATAATGAAGTAGGTCGTTGACTGCCCTTTTGGTTGCTTCTAGCGATTGAAATTGTGGTGTTAATTGTTAAAATGTGATGTGGCCTATGGCGAAGCTACTTTTGGCCCTTTGGATGTAGCTCGTTCAACAAGAAATGGAATTCCATTCATCTCTCACTCCCATTCAAGCATTATGTGCTATTATTGTATGCGGATGCCAGAAAATCCATATTATTTGGGGATGTTTGTTGTTGCTTAATCATATCTTCATACAGAGCCTGTACTATAACTGCTATGACCAGATTCAACAACACTTTTACAACTGAAAGATGTCAGGGACAGAGGATAATATAACACTGACATAACTTATTCAACTGAAAATGTTTCCAGAAATGCATAACATCGCTTTTTTTTTTCACAAAACTGAAAATTCATATTTATTTTCAATATATCCTCTAGTCCTACTACAAAATGGTTATTGCAGGATAATAACCTAAAAATGGTTTTAGGTAACCTTGTTATCTAGGGGGGTTGCAGCATAACAAAAACCTGTATGTTTGTTTGTAGGTCGTAATTGTATGCATTTCTTTTTCATCATCTTAAGCCAATCCTTGGAGTTCTTGTTATCTAGCTGTCAATCTGCACTTTCTTTAATTGATGTACTGTAAGCTTTACTACTCTTTTGGTCCCACCGTGCAGGAAGGAGGAAGCTCTGCATTGATATGCTCAATAGTAACATCTATATCCGTCATGATCTTGTCTATTTAATTTTCTGTCAAAGGTCCAGCAATGCAATTAGTAAAACATGATATTCGAGCAGAGGATTCATCAGAAACAGAGCCCATTTTATCCCAGCCTAGTATCACAGAAAGATCAGAAGAATCTTCTTCCTCAATTGAAATCACTGTGGGTGTGGAATCTTCTGTAGCTGCTGATCATCCATCAGTTCCTGAAATTGATGAGAGCATTTCTCTAGTTTGCACAGACCAGCCACAGTGCCGCATCTGCCTCGATGCTGAAGGTCTTTATTGGTTGTTTTGCGCTCATACTATATCGATATTGATCACCCGGACGCCTATTATTTGAAAGACTAGTTTCATTTTGTGACCCAAATGATCCTCTGTACTCCTTTAACTTTCGATGAGTTGTTAATGTCATAACATTGTGTTTCTTTTTCTTGTTTTATTGATCCTTTCATCAATATATGCAGGAGAAGATTTAATTGCACCATGCCATTGCAAAGGCACCCAAAAGTATGTCCACAGATCTTGTCTTGATAATTGGAGGTCGACAAAGGTATGATTGTGAAATCTTGTTCTTGCTTTTCAGCCTTCCATTTACCATCTTCTCAAGTTTTTGCAATCCCTAGGCACACTACATCTCTAGGAGAGACAAATCCTTGTAGTTGTACTCTATTTAACTCGGTAATTGACATAAATTTTATCATACACATCTAAGGCAGTCGCCAGCATATGGGCTGCCTCTTAGTGCCCAAAGCCTCTTTCTAGGTGTTGGCTGTTATTTCCTAACACATCCTACATTTCTCTTTGCTGATACAGAGTTAATATTATGTCAATTACCAAGAACTTTTTTCCCCTCTTTCTTTCTCCTGAAAAAGTTCTTATCTTTCTGTCTTCCACAATTCAGGAGGGCTTTGCTTTTGCTCATTGTACAGAATGCAGGGCAAAGTTCATATTGCGGGCGAATGTCCCTCCGGATCGTTGGTGGTTGAGGTTAAAATTTCAATTTCTCGTTGCAAGGGACCACGCGATCATTTTCGTTATTGTTCAGCTGGTAACAACATGCTTCTTTCCTGCTAAACCTTTAATATGACATCTTTTAGACATCATTTAAATTTAAAGTTTAACTAAATGGTGCAGTCTGATTATTGATAAAAGTCAAATAAAAAACACCTGCGAACTGCATCCTCTTTTGCTATTTCTTCTTGTTACTTTATGTATTGTTAGCTATGTAGTTTTTTTTCATGTTTTGGTTTGTTTTCTTCTCAAGTATGGGTAAATTCTGGGTTGCTATTCATAATGTGTACTCAGTTATCAATAATTAGTATTTGTCTCTTGGTTGATTGACCATGATACTCTACATTTACTCAAGTTTTTTTTAAATGTAAAAGATTATATTTGTAATTCCTTGGTTAATTAAATTTGAGGATCTTATTTTAAAATTAAAAGTTCATCGTGATGTTGGTTCTATATGCAATTTTATTGTTAAAAGGTGAAAATACAACCTCCAGCTCTGTCAATACTGGAGACAGCTCATTGTTCATAATTGTCTTGTCTGCAGTGTGAAAAAAGAGATAAAAATTTTGTATTATTTTAATCTAATTATGTTTTCATTTCTTCGATGCATAAAGATCCTGTCATCAAGGGTATGATTTTTAAACTATGAATGATTGTTCTGGCCTGTATGATTATTAACTGTTCTTCAGGCAACCATTCTTCCGGATCTATATATGACATTAGTTTTAAAAAATCTTCGGTTTTGTAGTTCAGAACCTTCAATAGATTAGTCTTGCTGTTTTTTCCATTAACTTTAAGATCTCACCTCTTATTAATGCTATGGTATGCTTACTAATAATTCTATACTAAAACTTTCCTTAGGTTGTTGCATTTCTAGGTGTGCTGGTGTACAAATTTTATGGAGAAGAACTACGGGAGATGTTTGGTTATGAAGAACATCCATATGGATTTTATACTATGGCTGGTAACTGCATCCATTTTCTACACTATCATGTGCAATTTAATTTTTTATGTTTTAGTATAAAAATGCCTCATTTAAAGGGTTGTTATTTATCAACTGAGGAGGTTCACATTTTTAAGTTCAGTTTTTATATACTATTTACATTGGAGTGAATTTTAATTAAGAAAGCTAACATTTGAATTAAATAACCTGATCTGATAATTATCTCATGTTTTAGATGATGTATCCTGGTTAATACTTTTTGTAGATTTCAAGCTGAAAGAGCTTTTGATGATAGGTCGGACTGGATTAAGTGGCACAAGAAATTAATCAGAAATTGAGTACAGACTGTACAGTTGAGTGAGAACTTCTAACTGGGGAAAGATTTAAAAGTTCCTGGCTGCAATTGTCTTTTTTCTTCCCACAGAAAAAGAAATTTCTTCCTATTGTGGCAGGTTATCAGTTGCTTTAGTAGATATTTGGCATAGCTTTTGACCCAGCTTTTGTCTCCACCCCAGCCTACTTTGCACAACTTCATCAATCTCATTTGGTGCCTGGCTCAAAAAGTAACTTCCTAGGTGTACTTCCTAGCCATTAAATGATCAATGGTGCTATTGGGCAGCCTAACAAAAATGCCAAAAAACTGTTTTCATTGAAGTTGGGATGCAAGACACTAAAATTATCTAGAAATGGGAATTACCGAATTAGTTATATATCTAGCTTCTGAAAATGCCAATGCTAGTTTTGGCCACCCACATTGTGCTGCAATCTTGATTTTCTTTGCCATGTAAACTATTGGAGGTTTTTACACTTCCCATGATGATTTTGATTCAGTTAGTACTTTTGATAAAATGTGACAAAAATGTGGATTTGACATGTGTTATTCATGATACATTTCTGCAATTGCATTCCTTTTGCTTATCAAAAGAAACAAAGCTCTGAGAAACTTGTTAATGCTTTGCAGTTCTGGCAATTGTGCTGGTGGGTTTGCTCTATGGATTCTTCATTGCAATAATATGCGGCCAGAGGATCAATGAACGCCACTACCACATTCTTGCCAAGCAAGAATTGACAAAGGTTTTGATTGTATTCTTTGGCATATCTTTTAACTCAAAATGTTACTATCTTGCAAACTTTGAGTCCCAAGATTAATAGTCATAATTTACAACAAAGATAGTGATTTCAGTTTGCTTTGATTTTTTCTTTTTCCCTTTTCCTTTTTCCTGTCAGGAGTATGTGGTAGAAGACCGGGAAGCTAACAAGGATGTGTCGGAACTTGATCCTAGTCATGTGACTGAGCTAAGAATGCTAGGTCTCTATTGAGGTTAGTACAAATTTGCTTGTGTTATGCGATTGTCAGTGATTCATAAGAAGTTTCAACTTATGCAACTTTCATATGGTTTCACTCTTAGGAGAAAAAAACGGAGCTTTTATGGTTTTCCACTGTTTCATCGAGTTTTTCTTCATAATCCGTTGTGAGAGCCATTGCTCCAGATGTGTGGGCACTGGAGACCCTGCGGAGTCTGATACGAAGCCACAAGTTATGTGTTGATTGTTGTGCCTTGATAAATTATACTACCTTTGTTCAAAAAATATATGGTGGGAAGTTCACCATAAATATTTTTTTTCACACAAAATGCTGAGGAAGTTATGTCGATTCTCCTTTTCTTTTCCACGCGATTTTTTTCTTTGAAGGGCGATGTTCTCTTAGTTGTAATACGTACAGTGAACACATGCTAGAACTTTTCTTCATTATATGATAAAACATATTGTACAAATATTTGTAAATTGCACAAAGCACAATGTACAATAAACTGCTTTCCCTTAATATGTACAGTTGTAATTTGATGTTTTTCTGTGATATTCAGCAACATTATATAATCCAAATTATTTTTCATATACCAATGGCAACAATTACTAATAGTTCAAACTGCAAAAACCTACCAAGAGATTGCCACATACAATGAAATTATGAAAGAAAATTGAAACAGAAAGTGAAATTTTCAAAAAAATTATTCCTGGTACAAAACAAGGAAAGTAGCATTACATACAAAATTACAAATAGTTTATTGGTGGGCGACCAAGGTTTCTATACACAGTGATAAGTCTGCAATGTTGGGATATTCGATCAAAGCTAATACAATATTTACATATCTACAAGAAACCAGCTTTATACAACATCAGCCTTCTTCCTCATGTATTGTTACAGTAGGTAACACCTCCCCTAGCAAGCCCACACGATGAGAAGATGTATCTGCACTCAAAACCAAAACTGACTTAGAAGGTGCAGGTATACTAGAAACAAAACGAGTGACTAACAGATGAAATAAACATAAACTTCTACATCAAGCACACAATGTTCTGTTTTCGTTTCAGTGATTATTACTGATAGACTTGCAGTTATTATGTATAGGAACTTAGAACTTGAAAAGGTGTTGATTAAGTCAGATCACAAACTTTTCAGCAGAGAATTTATCAGACAGGGATAACTGTGAAAAATGTTTGTCTCATCATCCTCGAACAGGATTCCTCGAACAAGATGGAAGAATGCCCAATGCCAGCGATAAAATTAAAGTTAATAAAAAGAAAAATACGATCAAAACGCAACTTGAACAAGATTTACATGTCAAAAGGGTTGGTGGGTATTCCATGTCAGATTACAAGAAATCAGCATGAGAATTTAATCAGACAGGGATAACTGTAAAAAATTGTTCTCATCATTCATGGAATCCCTAAACCCAATCAATCAATCAAATTATAGATTAAGACGATTGAAAACTTTAAATGAAGAGAAACTGAACGGAAAAACAAACTAGATCAGAATAAATGAAATCTACAAATGAAGCCTCAGTTCGTCCTAGTCAAATGAAATCAACATCATTAATATTGAAATTCAGGTTAGATACATACAAATTAACATCACTGGCTTCTTAAAATTCGAAACTACGACGACCTACAAATTACGAAAAGCAGGGGAAATTAATAAAAAGGTTTCTAATTCAAAACAATACCGCCTTTTAGGTTAGGATTGATTACGATGTTAGAAAGCTTTAAACTGTAATTTTCATTTTCAGTTAAACGAAAAAAGAAAAAGAAAATTCAGAATAACTTATATTCTTCGAACAAAGCCTCAGTTCGTCCTAGTCAAATGAAATCAACATCAGTAATATTGAATTTCAGGTTAGATACATGTTAACATCACGGGCTTCGTCATTTGTTTAATTATGGACTTCAATTAGCTACAACTTGTGAAAATGTGGACGAAGACAAACGTTTCAACTTAACAAAAAAAAACGTCCATTTTCAAAATGTTTAGAAACAAAACGAGCCAAAACAAAAAAATGAATTTCTACAACTAACGAATTCCAGGAACATCAGATCTTCCTATTCAGATGGAGTGTCATCATACTCGAAAATAATCGAGCATTCCACTCTGAAGAGTACATCATTTGCCCCTTTTCAGCTCATTAAAACAACACGAAAATATGAAGGAAATCTAATAAAAATATTTACCATTGTGAATATAGAATGCGGAGGAAGGCCATCCCTGAACGGTGGTGAGCGACAAATACTCCTCTTCGGTGAGTGCATTAGACATCGTCTCGACAATTCCGGCAACGCCGTAAGACGTTCTCCGAGGAGGGACCCAGTAGGAACCCCCAGGAACGAATGTCAGCCAATCAGGCCGTGACCTTCTAACGATGAAACCGTGGATTACGTCCTCAATTTTCTCCACCGCGTTGGACTTCGCCTCCGATTCCTCCGCGGCGGCCAGCTCCACCTGCAGGTTGCTATCGGGCAGAGTGGAGAGGCGGCGGAAAGCTCTCGGCCTGGCGGCGGAAGAGGAGAAGGCAGAGGTGGTTAATCGCACTAGGGTTTGAGAGCGGAGAAGAGACATTTCAAAGCTGCTGTTGAATGGAGTGAGAGATGGGGTTAAATATAGAGGAATCAACGAGGTTGGTTTGTGATATTTATAGAGTATGAGGTCTAGTTTGCGATTTTGAGGTTTTCAGCTAGGGCTGAGCTGGACAGCTGACTCTGGAGTAACCTACGGCTTCTTTGTATGTGGATCAGTGGCTATGTTTAATTGAGATTGTTGTTGGGCCAGTTTTGGTGGGATGGACTATTCTATTTTGCTAAAGATTTTTCTTTGATTTTCTTAATGGTAATTTTGCTAAAGTATTGGGGGCTATAAGAAAAATATGTTACATGTATATCCGAATATAATGCTAATGAGTTTTAATATGAATTTAAATGTGTGGTTTACTGTGGTTTGGCGCTATCATGCGAGTTTACCTAAACAGATCTAAAAGCGGTGGAATGATTGTGTGGTGATCGTTGGTGATCGTTAGTGAACATAAGGTACTTAATGTGGATGGTGGATTTCCTACAGTTGAATAAGGGTTAATTGCATCCAAATCCACAAACTTTAGTACAATTCTAGTTTGTTACATGAATTTTAAAATGTGAACGATAATATAAGAACTTTTTAATTTTCTAATTTTTCCTATACATTCTATTTTTTGAGAAATTGAAGCTAAGTTGAATATCATATGCTCATAGTATGTAAATCTCTAATCTTAACAAAAAGAAAAAAAGAAAATAAAAATCAATCTCACCCTCCTCTCTTCCTCTCTCAGTCTCACTTTCCCATCTCTCGATCCTCTATCTCTAGGAACTCTAGATCATAAACTCTTCCCCCTACCTTGCCGACGACAACAGCGACAACAGCCGTCTCGAGCCTCTCACCCATTTTCCCAACTTTCCGAACAACAACATGAATAGCAAGTCAAACTGTCATTGCCTCCGTCCGTCTGATCAGCCATTCTCTCTCACCTCTTGCCGGCCGACCTATAGAAAGTCGCCGCCGTCGACTGCCCTGTTCCATCCTCCACCTCTCTCTGCCAAACACCGAGAATCGCAGCTTCTTCGTCCAAATTGATAAGGTCACGGACGAAGACAACGAGAAGTTCCTTGTGAAGTTCAAGAACAAAATAGATAGGTCACTTCACTTCACTTGTTTTATGCTCTATATTAGTTCTGTTTCATATTCCATTAATCCGATCATTATTCGTTATTGCAGAGTTGGGATTGATCTGCCAACGGTTGAGGTCAGGTTCGAGAATGTTAAGATAGAAGCAGAGGCTTATGTAGGCAGCAGAGCTCTGCCTACTTTCCTCAACTTCTTCATCAATATTGCAGAGGTACATAATTTCTTGCACATATAATTGATCATCTTTTGGAAACTTCCAATCTAACGTATTTTTTTTTGGCTTGAAGGACTTCTTGAACGCTCTTCACATCCTTCCTAGCAAAAAGAGGCCCTTGACAATCCTAGACAACATCAATGGAATCTTGAAGCCTAGTCGGTAATAGTTGATGGTTGTTGTTTATGGTTTTTTGTTGATATTTTTTTCTTTGAATTGAGGTTGAATTTGTTGTTGGTTTGTTTGTTTGATTGGGGTTGAATTTTTGCTCAACAATTTGAAGTTCAATCTGCAACACACTGTTGATTTATCTTCTTGATCAAAGAGGTAGAGGAAGACAAAAATATAGGATATCAGATGAGAATGACATATAATTTGTTATTTTAAAATTGATTCAAAACGATGTCGTTTTGATAGTTATTGATATACACATTACACAGAATGTCCAGCCCAACTACGATATCTTTGAATCAGAATGCAAGGGAAAAATCAGAAAAATAGAAAATTTATGTATTATCATTCAAATTTTAAAGTTTATATAATTAATCATAATTGTACTAAAATTTATGGATTTTGAGGCAATTAATCCAAATTCTAAATATAAATTTTGGAGTAAATATGAGTTTCGTCTAACAATTTGACTCATCAGACAACTTAATATAATTTTTATGATAAATATAACTCAAACAAACTTTTATTTAAAATTTATGAAGTGTTGTTTTGGCCCAATTCCGATTTTTGGGCATTTGCTTTATTGGGCCAAATTACAGTAGCGTATATAACCAATCATATTTGTGATTTCTCTTCCCCAATTTTCAGCATTCAGATCCATCCCCATTTCTCTCTCTCTCTCTCTCCATCGTGCAGCGCAAAGAGGCGACGAAGATGGCGTTGAGGGCATTCTACAACGAGATCAAGGCGTTGAAGGTGAAAGAACTGCCGGCGCACCTGAAACCCTATTTCACCGTGAACTACGTGAAGAACGCCGGCAAGCGCTTTGTGGACAATTATCACGCCAAATACATCGAGACTGATTCCGTTCAGCCGGTTTATCACGTCTGCTTCGGCGGAATGGCGTTATCCTACCTCGTCGCGCTACCCGAGGAGCGCCGCCACCTCGAGCACCAAAACGCAGGCCACCACTGATCCAGGTAGTCGCCTCAACCCTAGCTCCTTTTGTATTAGATTCGCTTTTACCGTATTCATTTCGATTATATTTCTTGGATTTATTTGTGATATATCTTTTTTTTTGTGGCAATTTGCTGTGCTTGCGATTTTGATTAATTTCTTATGTACCACCATCTTCAGCCCTGTTTGTTCGATGTGAGAGCTGTGTAGAGTAGCAAATATTTTCAATGATATTCTCAATTTTCTGTTAGGGTTGCATTGCTATGTTACGGAGCTACTGAATGATCACGCAGCACTGGTCATATGTGTGGTACTTTATTGGTAGAATTGACATATGGATTAGATGATAAAAGCAACATGATTTTATGTGTATTATACTTCATAGATAGAATTTAAATTATCAGATTAGATGATGAAAGCGATGATGGGTATGCTGGTGAATATCGGAGCTGATTAACACACTCTGGAATAACACATTATTTCTTTTTGATGGAAGTATGAAATACATTTATACCATGTCTACTGCATTCAACTTTCTGCAGAATTCATATATACTTCATTCAACTTCCATTGCCTTCATTCTCTTCAGTGCTATGTTGGTTTGTACCAGCTAAACGAAAGTCTTTTACTGGTTCTACTTAGGTAGAATTTAAATAGCAGATTAGGTGATAAAAGCAATGATGGATAACAGATCCTGAAAATAGGAGCTGAGTTACAATCATAGGAGCTGAAAATAACACATTTTCATGGTTTGATTTTGATATCATCGATAAATAATCATAGTAGAAATGGGATAATTTTGCAATAACACACTTTCATGGTTTGATATCATTGAAAAACTATAGTAGAAACAGGGTTGTCATTCATGATACTTTCATTTCTTTCATTTTCCTGTGAATAGGATTTCACAAGCATCCTACATACTAATTGAATGCAGCTAGTAATTGGATAATTTTTTCACTCAAATTGTTGATTTAAGTTCTGCAATCTATTTCCACATTGTTAACTCCTTTTTCTCTTTGTGATTGCACATATATGCTTAACTCTCTTTCTGTCTCTTGTTGTGATTGCAGATTGTTTCTTAACGAACCAAATGCACAGGTGAGTTCATTTCCCATGGGAACTTTCTTGTTTGTACTTTTTTTATTTAAACTTGAACCTTTATGCTCATTTGAGCACAATGAACTGGTGCAAATAATTCTTGTTCTGAGAATCATGTCGTTGAGTTTGGGATTCAACCTACTATTTTTTATCGTTGTTTCTCGTGAGCTTTGTTTCTTGTTGTACTTGCATTGAACCGTATCTAGCAACGTGCATCGGTTCAAAGGGATGTCATGTCTTGAAATATATGAACATCATGCCTCATTCAGTTGTGCTTCGCTTTCTCTGTCGGTCGATCGAATTGGGTCGTAAAAGAAGTTGGGTCACACTTCACATATTCAACCTCATTCACAGACATTCTTGTCAATTTTGCCATGTTTGTAGGATTTAAGGAAATTACTTTGTATGAGTCAATAGTTGGGTTTGTGTACGACGATATTGTTCATATCAAATAAAAGTAACACAGTCGGGTCGGGTGGGGCGGCATCGAATCTTCGCCCTTACTAGTGGCTCTTTTTTCAATTCATCGGTTTCGGTTGTACGATGATAAGTATTTTAGGGCACATGGCTCTAGAACTTGATGCAATATTTTATGATGTGAGTTCATATCAATCATTTTTCACTATTTAAAATAAAAGGGAAACATCTATCGCACCCCTTCTCTCAATTTTTTAAAAAAGGTAAACGTAAATAACTAAATTATGGTGATATAAATACAAAATTGACAGTTAATAGTAGTTGAATATCAAGCTTGTAAATATAATACTCCTTCCTACATAATGAGTGTATCTCTTTGAGGATGACATGAGTTTTAATAAATTTGTTGGTTGGTGGATGTTGTTTGAGTAGAGAAAGAATTTCACAATATCTTATGTTATGAGTGGTAGAAATGATTTTTTGGTAAATAATGAATGATTGATGTTGAATAATAAAGAGTATTGTAATAAAAAAAATTGATATACTTTTTATGAACGTCTTATAAGGCATTTATGATATATTTATAGTGGACGGATGGATAAATAGCATTGAATCCACTCATTTCATTTGATACTTCAATTCAATTGGAACAAGGAGAATGCAAAGGCAATTGTACTTTTTTACTATTATCGAATACAATCACCAGGGACGGAGCCACATGGGGCCTGGTGGGCCCATGGACCCCCCAACTTTTTTGAAAAAAACAGCTATATATATGATATGTAAGATAATATTATAAGCGTTTCTCTTAGCCTGACGGTTATAGCTTTCTTTGAATTTTCGGAGAGTCAAGTTCGATTCTCACGGACGGCGGCATGTCTCTTCTCCTTGTTTTTTCTTTTTACAATCACTGTTGTGGGGTAACTCTAAATTATTCGAAGTAAGATTAATTGCAAGGAGAAAAAGTGAAAAATAAGACTCGAAGGCTTAAATGCAAAGGAATTAACGTAAAAATGTATATACAAGGTAGGTGGTATGAGTGGTTACTTCAAAACTTTGAATCGAAGGAATTAAATGGAATCATTGCCATAAACTTGTCTTCTGCTTTGCATTTTATTAAACTCACCACCAAATAATCTCAAAATCAAGTAAATAGTTCTATCTATATTTCGATTGTATGACTTTTAGAGTAACAATTAGTATATTGTTGCATGTGTTTGTAGAGCTGTCTATACTGGGTAACATAATTCTTACAAATAAAAAGCTGGTGAAATTGATAACAAATTATCCCTCGTATAAAAATAATTATTAGGTGAACATAATTCTTACAAACAAAAACACAGTGAAATTGATAACAAATTATCCCTCGTATAAAAATAATTATTAGGTGAACATAATTCTTACAAACAAAAACACAGTGAAATTGATAACAAATTATCCATCGTATAAAAAGAATTAAATAATTTGTTGGAAATAAACAAACAGAACTAAGTATATACTGCATGCATGAAATATAGCAGTCAATCTCATACTCGTGGTCGAGGCTAAAAACACAACAAATTCACTATTTACCATTGACATCATCTGTTCAAATATTGCCTTTAAAAGTTGTGATTTGCTGTTTATTTGTGTTAGTAAGTGAACATGGAAAAATAGTAAATGCCAACAGCAATGCATATTTATGCAATTTTCATAATTATGTAAAATACCTTTTCATTTTTCTTAATTAATAAAATATTTACACAACCGAAAACCAACCAAATCACGTCTTGGCGTGGCAAGTGTGTAGTTTTAACAATATGAAACAATTTTTGTGAATTCAAAAATAATTCAAGAATGCGATCACATGTAATTGTAATGACTTGCAATATATGTGTTCAATGGTCGAAAGTTTAGGAATATATATATATATATATATATATATATATATATATATATATTGATAATAATAATATTTATAACAAATATTTTATATTAAGCGTTGGAGTAAAAAACAAATAAGTGAAAAATAAATATAATACATTCCACAAGTTCTTTTTTAATCTTATTATACTAACTTTGAAGAGCAAACAATGAAAATTAAAAATAGTGCTCATGACTAAATTCATTTTTTCTAATATGCTTTAATATTCGCATTCCATGTAACTAAATGATCTCTAAATAATATAATACAATTATAGCGGAGTTAAAACTTATATCTAGAAAAAATTTAATAAGTTAATTCAATATAATAGTACTATTTAAATTATATTACAATATCAAAAATAAAAAATAATGCTCACAACTAAATTATTTTTTAATATATCTGAATATTCATATTCCATAATAGCTAATTCAATATTTAATAAATATTTTACAAGTTAATTCACTATAATACCAATTAAAATTTATAATTTGAAAAATCAAAAAATCACTATAAATAACTAAATAAACAATCAATCTATAATAGCTACAAAAGTTAAGATAATTAAACATGAAAAGTAAATTTTGAAATCAAAATTTTGAATTTCTAACTATTAGATAAAGGAAAAAAATGAGTTGAGTTTTTTTTTTGCCCGATGGGTGACCATGACCCGACCGGCCAACCCGATTAACTCATCAACCCGAATGGGCTGGTCCGAATAGCCGATTTTATATTCGGTTATGATTTTATACTCAACCCATTAATTTTATCGAGTTATTGGTAGTACGTGAGTTCAACCGTATTGACATCCCTATATATGTGTATGTTTTGTGCATTTTCGCTCAAAGGATTTATATAGAGTTCTCTTCATCGTAGTTGATTTTTCTAGAAGAAATTATTTTGTCATTTGAAAAATGCCTTGCAATCTCGTGTAGCACGCCGCATGTTATTGAAGTTAATTGATTTGTTAAGAAGTGTTGTATACGATATATTTTCTTTTATATCGAGAAAAAAATCTATAATTACTATATAATTTTGGATTCATTTCCCTTTCTAAGTGATGCCTTGCAAAACCTATATACAGGCAAACCTCTAAGATGTGTTTTTTTTTTTTAATCATTAAATACAGAAATTTTAAAGGTCGCGTCACGGTGGATTCGAACCCGAGACCTTTGGCTTCAGACATTAACCACTCTACCACTAGGCCAACACACGCACACCACCTCTAAGATGTGTTTAACTTATTTATCATGTTTCGACTCGTGAAAAATTATGACAAAAACTTGTGTGAGCTCACCGTGAGCTCACCTTTTTTTTTTGTTAAAATAATTATATATTAATTGTGGTGAGTAAGGATAATTAGATTTTATTAATTTATAACTAAATTTATTAATTTTTTATTTATTAATTCAAAATTAGAATTTATTAATTCATAATTAAGGTTTATTAATTCATAATTAAAGTTTATTAATTCAAAATAGGGTTTATTATTTAAAATTAAGGTTTATTAATTCATAATTAGGGTTATTAATTTATAAGTAGGGTTTATTAATTCAAAATTAGGATTTATTAATTCATTAGGGTTTATTAGTTCAAAATTAGGGTTTATTATTCAAAAGTAGGGTTTATTAATTCACAATCAAAATTAAGATTTATTAATTCATGATTAGGGTTTATTAATTCATAATTAGAATTTATTAATTCTAATTAAATTTTATTAATTCAAAATTATTATTTAATAAGTTACAATTAAGATTTATTAAATTAATTAATTTTAATTAAAATTAATTTAATGATAAATAATTAATTAATTGGTGGTCTCACTATGCACACGGCGCGCACAGGAGACCACCCCAAAAATTATAATATTTGGCATAAAGTAATTCAATCATAACCATTTTTCTTCATGTAATTGTATTCAACTAGATTATCTCGAACTTTTGCGAGACTATCATTTAAATATTTGAAGATACGGTATCATATTTTCACCTCTTATAAACTTGAGAAAAGTCTATTGGGAATTAGAATAACCTTAGAGGAAAAAAATATTAGTAGATCTAGTGAATAATAATAATAATAATAATAATAATAATAATAATAATAATAATTATTATTATTATTATTATTATTATCGTCTCATTTAAAGTGTTCCATTTCTTTTGGATACATGTATTTAAAAGAAATATATAAAATAATTAAAATGATAAAAAATGGATATAATCTATATTTTTTGAAGGAATAATTACTTTCTAAAGTAGAATATGATATTTATAATAGAATAATAAAAAAATTAAATGGGACAGATAAAATATTATCTTTGAAATAAACATTTCTAAGTTCATATTTTGCTTCTCTTCACATTTTTCGAGTCTTTTATAATACAATCGTTCTAAGATACTTTAATTAACATTTGTGACACATAAAAAGTATTTGTCAGAATCGAATAAATAATAATGATATTTTAGTAATAGGAGATAATAAATATATAGAAAAACAAAAAATCACAGTGAAGGACTGAAGAGAGACAAGACCAGAGTTTGCTGAGAGAGTGGAAGGTGCTGTTTTCTCTCTCGTCTCGCCTTCTACTCTCTCTCTAAAAATTAATTGCCACTATAATTTATGGTTGCTGTCACTATAACCAATGCCATCATATGAGAGCGTAAAAACCTGTTATTCTTTCGCTGTTTACTAGTACTATATTTTCTCTCTGTAATCTGTGTTGGGATGTTACAGGGCCTCGACAGACAGACAACCCCTACCAGTCGTTGCGGCTCTCCCAAGTCTCAAGACTCAGTTTTTAAGCAGTTTAGAGAGAGAAAGTGTAATTCTCATGGTTTGGTGATGGGATCGCACCACAATCCCAAGTAACAACAACCCTCTTTTCAAAGTGTGTGTGTGTGTGTTTCTTTCATAAACCAGTACGTGTTCTGTTCCCAATCTCCTTTTGCTGTCGTCTTCAGGTACTGAAATTCATATCCTGAGTGCGGAAAAGAAGATTTCTTTGGTGTTTTTTATATGTTTGTTTTTTTCCATTATGTGTTTGTCAAAGGATTGATTTTGACTTGGATTGCATTTTTTATAACTATTTCGTAGGTATTTCATTTGAATAATTTGGAAGGAGAATTTTTTATGAAGGGATTTTTACCAGAAAGAGTTCATACTCCAATTTCAAACTCAAACTCATTCCATTTAAATCAAAATCTTGACAACGTGTAAGTTATACACTTAAATGGCCATTATTTTTATTTTTTTTTATTTTGGTGGAAAAAATGGCCTTCTCTTGTTTATTTGCTTGAATAGTAGTGGACTTATATTGTTGTGTGTTGAGTTGATTTAAACAGCATAGAAATGGGTTGCTTGTCCCGGAAAATCAGTCAATTCTTTATTGCAGCAAAAAGAGGAAAAAAAATATATGAAATCTTGATTTTTCTGTGAGTCGGATTCATTATCCTTACATTTCCTTTTTGATTAGTAAAAGAAAATATGTATAATCAATTTTATGTTTTTTGCAGAGAGCTAATTAGGTTTCCTGCAAGGATTTGGGGTTTGTGAGGGCTTCATGTTCTTGTAAGGTATCTGAATTTCCTGTCTGGATTATTTTATTAAAATTAATAATTAAAAACTCTGCTGTGTTCCTTGTTTTCCGCCAATTTGGGTTGATGTTTTGTGCTTTCTGGAACACTCGTCAAAACTGAATATGGAGGTATATGAAAATTTAGGTTGTCTCTGTACATGTAAAAATATCACATGTGCAGATGACGAAAATTTGTTGGTCATATTTATTGGCTTACTGCGAGTTACTGGAAATTCTTGCTTATGTTTACGAAAATCATGGCCAAATTGTTTTAAGATATGGCTAAGTCTATCTGCTCTCTCCTTTCCTTGCAAGTTCGATTGGGGTTCTTGTATCTAGATTTCTTTTCTAGCTTTTCAAATTTTGTTGAAAGAATTGTTAAATGCTCCTTCATAGCATAATATAATGGTTTCCCTGATCTCTTAGCCTGTGTGTCTGTTGATCTCTCTCTTGAAAACACCTGCTAATTGATAGTTTTAATCTAAAACAGCTTTTCGGGTTTTCTGGATGGTGCATCTCGTCCAATATGTTTACGGACATGCTATTCGTCGTATGAATGGATGCTTGTTATACACAGTTATTATATGTGGTGCATATCCTGGAAATTTCCATGTTAGCTGCATCGAGCATTTTGTTTTTTCAAAAATGTTTGATAATTTGAAATTCATTTTATTGCATTTTTTGGTCGTCTAGAATCTCTTATCTTCCATGCTAAAGGAAACAGCACTCTGATCAACATCAAATTGTTGGGAGTGAAGTTTAACTAGACTTGGTTTCCTAGCATATAAAAAACAAAACAAAAAATGGTGTCATGTATTTGTGAAAATCATGATACCTGCCTGCAGCTTCTTCATGTTCAAATTCCTTACACGTGTCTACACCCTGTGGCGTCTCCAAAAAGTTGAAAGGGAAAAATGAGTTTTTTGCGGCTAACCTACACGCGGTTTGCTTTCATTGATGGCATTTCGTTAATGCTTGTTATAAATCGTCTAATTTTGTTTGTTGCTGTCATTTTATTATAGATACTTGAATCAATGTTATTTAAGTAAAAGTAAAGTCTTTTTGGCGGTTATACAATAAAATGATTTGTTTGTTGTTGTAATACACTTGTTTTCTATTTACACTTTGGTTTGTTGTTACTTCAACAATCATTACAAATGCATTATACGAAAGATTTGTTTCTATATCTTAATGTCCCTCTTGCTAATGGAGTTCATTCATTCTGTTCAGAGGTCTGGAATCTATCGCTGGGGTATTTGCATAGCATCTAGTCCGACTGCTGTGACGGTGTAACCTCCTTCCATAAGGAATCCCAATGGGGTCTAGATTCCCGTCTCATCAGCTTAGCAATGGCCTTTACGTATCAGGCCGTCCAGAGCAGCCAAAAGAGAAAATGCCAACCATGAGCTCTGTGGCCATGCCATACACTGGCGGGGATATCAAGAAGTCAGGCGAACTTGGCAAGATGTTTGACATTCCTGTAGATGGCTCAAAATCTAGAAAATCTGGACCTATTACCAATTCTTCAATGAGGTCCGGGTCGTTTGCTGCATCTTCCTCACATTCTGGACCAATTACCCCTAATGCTGCAGCCAGGTCCAGTTACTCTACCTCCGGCCCTGTGTCATCGTTTGGAGTGGCAGGCTCTTCATCAATGAAAAAATCGAATTCTGGGCCTCTCAATAAACACGGGGAACCTATCAAAAAGTCGTCTGGCCCTCAATCCGGGGGAGTCACACCAGTAAACCGCCAACACTCTGGTCCTCTACCCCCCAATCTTCCCAGGACAGGCCTCATTACATCTGGACCCATCACGTCTGGCCCACTAAATTCATCTGGCGCCCCGAGGAAGGTCTCTGGACCTCTCGACTCTACTGGATCAGTCAAAGTACATGGCTCCTCAGTAAGCAACAACCAGGCTGTCACATTCATCAGCCAAGATGATGTGTACTCCTTCAAAAGGAACATCCCTCGACCCATCTTGTGGGCAGTTATTCTGCTTTTTGTGATGGGGGTCATTGCTGGTGGATTCATTCTTGGAGCAGTCCACAATGCTGATCTCCTCATTGTAGTTATTGTTTTGTGCTGCATTGTCATAGCCCTATTCGTGTGGAATTCCTATTGGGGTAGAAAAGCTGTTGTCCGATACATTGGGACCTATCCAGATTCTGAACTTAGAACTGCTAAAAACGGGCAATACGTGAAGGTCTCTGGGGTATGTGACTCTATAACTTGGCAGTTTTGGTTCATATATACATGTTTTGATTGAATAGTATGTCTTTATTGTTGCAGTCCACTAATAAAATGGTATCAAAAACAGAAAAGATTAACATTGCGGACCTTAATTCCAAAATTGGAATTCTTGTTATATTATCTAGATGGCATTTTAAAACCTCACGCCACCATGCAAATGCTGCCACTTTGCTAGTTTTATTACTCTTTTGGGTTTTTGTATCAGTCATGGCTCACTTTATGTCATAATGGTTGATTTTGTTGCAATTTGCAAAGGTGGTCACCTGCGGGAACGTTCCCTTGAAATCATCTTTCCAGAAGGTTCCGAGATGCGTGTACACCTCCACAACTTTATATGAGTATAGGGGATGGGATTCTAAGGCAGCAAATCCTACTCAGCGTTGTTTCACATGGGGCCTCAGATCTTCAGAGGTGCGTTGCTTGATTCTTGTTGCTGGATAGACAGGCTCGTGTTTGAAATAAAGTCTCTGCTAAACTCTCTTGAGTCACACTGATCATCTCCTATGCCTTTATTAGCTAATTATTCATAGCTGCAACGATTACTGGTGTGTATATGCAGAAGCATGCGGTCGACTTTTACATCTCCGACTTCCAGTCTGGGCTGAGGGCATTGGTCAAAGCCGGGTATGGCGCACGAGTTACCCCATATGTGGATGAAACTATAGCTATAGAAATCGATCCCCTCAAGAAAGAGTCGTCTCCAGAGTTCATCCAGTGGTTGGGAGAGAGGAACCTCTCAGTTAGTGATCGTCTAATGCGTTTGAAAGAAGGGTAAAACTCTCTATCCCTCTTTCGCACACCAAAATGAATGCTGCTCCGTAATTTTGTTGTTCTCAACTTTGTTGATTTTGAATAGGTATGTTAAGGAAGGAAGCACAGTAAGTGTGATGGGGGTCGTCCAGAGGAACGAAAACGTGCTAATGATAGTCCCTCCAGGGGAGCCCTTCACGACGGGATGCCAGTGGAGTAAGTGTATCTTCCCTGCAAGCTTCGATGGTCTCGTACTGAGGTGTGAGGACTCATCGAAGGTGGATGTGATACCGGTATGATGGACCGGATAGCATAGCTCGTGTTTTGGAGAGGATCATCATCTTCATCATCATAATCATCCTATTCCTATACAGGTTTGTTGTGTTGCAATACAGTCACAGAGAGTGGTTGGCAGTTAATAGCAAAACAGTCCAGCTCCAGGAATTACAATATCTCTTGGTCTTTTTTTTTGTATAGTTCTCAGGGAGTTGTGTATCAATGGTGACAGTGACAGTGACAGTGGAGAAATATAAATATGATTGTGCTTATTGCTTTAGTTTATTGTTTTTATTTTCAGGATTTTATTCCTGTTTTGCAAAGTGAAAATCTTGAAGTTTTAAGATTTGTGTCTAGTACATATGGATTTTGGCTATCCTTGTAAAATAGTGACTCATAGTAATTTGTGTTTATTAATTATATTGATTTCATTATTTAATGATGTAAAACAGTAAAGATTTGTCTATTAATAACCAAAATACTATGAATATTGTCCATTTGTGACGGCTCAGCAGTAAAGTGGATTTTTGTATGTCAAAAGATTCTATAAGTTTGTCATACATGGTTTTCAAAATTTGATTGATTTGTTTTGTATGATTTTCAAATTATTGCATAAGAATATGAGTTTTATATGCATATCGAAGAAACCAGTTATTGGTTTTTTCATGAATAAAAAAAATACTATGAATATTCTAAACTCTAATAAAAACAGTCAGTTAGCTTTATAACTGGAAATAGATACATGTACAATACATTAATTAAAAACGTCATAATTTTAGTACTCAAAAGTTAAAATCGTATTATAAATCAAAGAAATGAAAGGAAATGGTCATATTATTATATTCTATTACTCCTAAATATATATAATATAATGCTATTATTATTTTTTTGAACTCAATATTAAAATTTATAAAAAATACTATGAATATTAAACCGAAATTTTAGGAAATAAATCCCCTAAACTCTAATAAAAACAGTCAGTTAGCTTTAGTTTAACTGGAAATAGATACATGTACAATACATTAATTAAGAACGTCATATTTTAGTACTCAAAAGTTAAAATCGTATTATAAATCAAAGAAATGAAAGGAAATGGTCATATTATTATATTCTATTACTCCTATGAATATATATGAATATAATCGAGGCTATTATTAGAGGTCGAGATTTTTTGAACTCAATATTAAAATATTATAATCGAAGAATAGAATCACAGTTTACATGAAAACACTTATCTTTTATTCGATTTGTGCTTTGAAAATCTTAGAAAATTTATTAGTCCAAACATGGGATTATTGAGATGAGTGTTGAATCGCGATTTTCTAGGGATTGGCTCGATTTTCCCGGTCTCCTCTGCCTCGTAATATGTAATCTGCATAACTTATTTTTAAAATAAGAAAGATGTACTTGCTTCAGATTGACTTTATATTGAACTAAAGTAATATATGAAGTCTTGAAGGAATCCGTTCTCGTAGAAGGGTAGTTCATCCTTGTAGAGATTTCCGTCTTCGGAATTAATGATTTTTTGCCGAGGTCGTCGGGAGGGTGGTCCTTATTTCATCTACATAGAGAGCTGTCTTGAAATAAACGAAGGTAATCGATCTCGTATGTAGGAATGGTTCTGTTTTTGCCGAGGTCATCGGGAGGGTGGTCCTTTATTTCGCCTACATAGAACCGTCTTGAAATAAACGAAGGTAATCTGATCTCGTATGTAGGAATGGTTCTGTTTTTTACCGAGGTTATCGGGAGGGTGGTCCCTTCACCTTCTACATAGAGAGAACCGTCTTGAAATAAACGAAGGTAATCGATCTCGTATGTAGGAATGGTTCCTTTTTTGCCGAGGTTGTCGGGAGGGTGTCCCTTACAGCGTTTAAATTCGTCCTCGTATGAAACGAAGGTGTCGACCTCAGTCGAGGAATTTGTCCTCCGTAGGGTATAGAATAATATTGAAGATTAATTATGCATTAGTGACAAAATAAAACATGCACAAAAATGGAATTTTATTGATAAAAGCGACATAACAAAGTAAGACTCGACTCGATTAAGCGGGACTCGAAAACACGACCGAACAAGACTCGACCTTTGACACTTATGCATAATATCTCTTGGATGAAAGATGTGCCATGCGTTGGGTAATTGCTCACCGGACAATTGGCGAGCTTATAGGCCCTTTGCCGAGGACTTCGTCGACCAGTGGAGTCCTTCCCATGTGGCTTCCAGCTTGCCGGCTGCACGGCTTTCTTGACTTCATTATTTGGTCACGAGGTCACCCACTTGGAATTGTCGGGTTTTAACACGTTGGTTGTAATACCGAGCTACATTTGCTTGTCAAGAGCTTCCTTGATGTGGCGAGGTCTCTTTTTCTTCGAGTAGGTCCGGATCACTCGTAGATTTTCCTCATTTGCTTGACGGAGAAGTCGATAGTGCGAGGACTTGGTACTCCAACCTGCCGGATCATCGCCGGTTCCATACACTAAAGCGTAGGGCGTTTCTCCGTTCGAGGTCTAGGTGTTGTTCGGTATGACCATAAGACACTGGTAAATTTTCCACCCAAAGGCCCTTAGCTCGGTCGAGACGAGTCTTGATCCCTTCACGATGGTCTGTTGGTGACTTGGTCCGACCATTTTCTTGAGGATGGGCCACCGAGGTGAATTTTGTTGGATCCAAGCTCTTGACACCACTCTCGAATGTCTTATCGCTGAATTGTTCCGTTGTCGAAAAGGAGGATATGAGGGATGCTGAGCGACACTATGTTCTTCGAGAGCGAAGTTGAGGCGTTCTTGCTTGTGATTTTTGTCGAAGGCTCGGCTTCCACCCCCGTGAAGTAGTCAATCGCAACAATTAGGAATTGGAGTGTCACGGTGCTTTGCAAAGGGGCTTCGATGTCGATCCCCATTGCATAAGCGGCCAAGGGCTGATTGTTGAGGTCGGTCGATGCGGTAGCCTCGATGCGTTCCGTGGAGTTGACACCGGACACCTTTTCACAAGGTCAATTGAGTCCTGGAACATCATTGGCCAATAGTATCCCCATCTCATGACTTTTTTCGACAAGGCTCGGGGTCCGATGTGACTTCCGCATGATCCTTCGTGCACTTCTCATGAGCGTAATCAGCTCGATTCGGACCCAAGCACCTTAAGAGAGGTGGAGATATGACTTTCTATATAGAACCCCCCGCTCAATTGTATATCGCATAGATTTGTTAAGGATCCTTCTAGCTTCCAGCTTGTCTTGGGGTAGTTCGCCATTCTCCAGGTACTCTCGAATGGGAGTCATCCAATTGGGTTCTTCATCCGAGACTACGTTAACCTCGGCTCCGTCATCGGTATTGTCTATGCTTCTGCTTTGGACTTCTTCTACTGGCGGGCTCGTAGACGACGAGGCCAATTTACTTAAGATGTCACTCTTGTTTGCTCCCTGGGACGCGAACTATCTGAAAGTATGAGAAAATCCGTTGCAGGCTTTTTGCTTCAGATCCCCAACATTTGGCTTACTACGACACGAGAATCATTTGTGAACTTGCGGCTCGTATTTGGAGATTTTGAGCTAGGCGAAGTCCCGCGATCAAGGCTTCATACTCTACCGTTGTTCGTATTTTGAATGTGAACCGAGTGAGTAGGTGATCTCTTGGCGTCCGGGCCTAGGAGTAAGATTCTCGCTCCACTACCGTTTTCCCAAGCCCGTCAACGTGAGTTGCCAAGACCTCCTTTGGTATTTCATCCATTGGTTCGGCTTAGGGCATCGTCTGGACTCGGTGGGCTTCGGTTTTCGAAGTTAGCCTCGGCCAGAAATCCGCCAGGCTTGACCTTTGATGGCTGGCGGGCGAGTATGATATATCGTGCTCGCCTAGTTCGATTGCCCATTTCGCGATTCTCCACGAGAGCCGGGCCGTCAATACTTGCCAAGTGGGTAGTCGGTGAGGACTTGTATGGGATGTGCTGGAAGTATGGACGTAGTCTCCTTGCGGCGTTACCAATGCTAAGGCAAGCTTCTCCAGGGCGATACCTCGTTTAAGGCCTTTTAGTGCTCGGTGATGAAATACACCGAGACGTCCTTCCTCTCGTGCAAGACCCACTTATGGATTCGTCCGAGGCGGAGGTATAGGAAAAGGACCTCTCCTCTTTCGGGACGGATAGAGTGGGGAGTTTGGCGAGATAGCTCTTGAGATCTTCAAAGCGGACTTGTGTACATCATCCCATGAGAATCTCGGGGCCTTTTGAGTATCTTGAAGAAGGTGGTTGTTTATCCGCGGCTTTTGAAAGAAAGCGGCTCGGTCATGGCTATCGACCTCGTCTTAATGTCGTCATGGATGGTCTTTGGCATGTTCATTTCAAAATGGTTTGGACCTTGGACGGGTTGGATTTTAGCCTTCTTGTGAAACCCAGCACCCTAAGAACTTTCGGACGAGCTGCAAACGTGCACTGGGGTTCGATTTCAGTTGATTTTTGAAGAAGGCCGAGGGGCGATCCGAGGTCGGCTACACATGACGGCTTCCTTGCTTGACGACGATGTCGCTCACGTATACCTCCACATTCGACCTATGTAGGGCTTAAATATTTTGTCCACCATCCTTTGATATGCATTCTTGAGGCGAATGACATCTTTTTGTACGCAAAGACCAAGTCGGTAATGAAGGTTTGTCTTGGCAGCGTCTTCGTAGTCCATCGTGACTTGGTGATACCCTGTATAAGTTGAAGGTATCCGACCGGTCGTCGACCTTCTTGTCAATGTTGGGAAGGGATAGCAATCCTTTGGGCGATGTTTGTTGAGGTCGATACACATTCGCCATCCTCCTCCTTTCTTCACCATCACGGGTTGGCTATCCGGGTCGGATATTTGACCTCGAGCAGATGTCGAGCTTTTACAACTGGTTCACCTCGTCGTGAATGACTTGGTTCCGTTCGGTGCAAAAATTCTTTGCTACATCGAACTGGTTTCATGTTCGGTCGATGTTGGCGGTGAGTGATGATACTTGGTGAGACTCACGTCATGTCGAGGAGATCAAGCAAACACATCTCGAATTCCTTAGGAGTTGGATGATCCGGTTCTTTATTTCGGTGCCTTGGTGAGACCAACTTTGGCGACCTTTAAGGGCTCATCCTCGTGCAATCGACCTCTTCCGCTGGTTATCGGGAGTGTACTTCTTGACTCCAACTCCTCGGGTTCCTTTAGTTGCTATGCTCTGGGTGCTGGACCGAGGTCCCCGCACTCGTAAGGCAACCCGCATACATTCCTTGGCTTTTTGATCACCTCGGACCACGGTTGTTTCCTGCGGTGGGTATCTTCATTGAGGTAGTACGTTGAACATACCGCGCTTACACAGCGTTCAACCAATCTCGCCCTAGTATGATGTTATATGGCGAGTGGGCCTTCATCACGAAGAATTGCACCACCTTGGTGGAGATTGTTGGTGACTTCCCACCGTGACGGGTAGCTCTATTATCCCTTCCGGACGCGTCTCTTCTTGGACGAAGCTTGAATGGCAGCGCGGCGCGATGCGCGCTTTTCTATCCCTAGCTTGTCAAAACATTCCTTGAAAAGGATGCTTACCGACCTTGTTGTCAATGTACACGCGTTTCACCAACTTTTGCGACCATCGCATGGATCACGGTGCATCTGGTGGGTACTATTATGGTACGGGTCGTCCTCGGAGAAGGTGATTGCCTGTCCTCCTTCGAACCTCTTGTTGTTAGGCTCGCGGTTAGGACTTCGGACTTGACTGAGGAAGACTTCGTGACTCCACCGAGGAGCCCGTAATAGTGGAGATCACCCGTCATATTGGAACTCGTCATCTCCTTCCTCATCGATGTCGCTTCGCTTTTTGTGTAGCGCAATTCCTCTCTCCTGCTTTCTCTCTTCTCTCTCGGTCGGCTTGGCGACCGTGTTTGTACTTCTTGGGGTCCATCTTGAACCAACATCTCTATCTCTCCCATGAGTTCTTTGCACTCTTGATGTCGTGCCCATAGTCTTCATGGAATGAGCAAGATTTATCCTCGGTTCGCCGCCTCTTTCTCCCATCATCGGTCGAGGCTTCTCGAGCAGGTTCATATAGAGTCGTAGATTTACGCCCTCGGCTTCGTCAAGGGTGTATTGAGGTCGCCCAGCGCCACGCGGACCGAGCACGGACCTTATAGGCGATGTAATCTTTCGCGCTTCGCGGCCTTGGTTCCGATCTTCCTTCCTTCATCTCTTCTTCCTTTTTCCGAGGGCCCCGCTTATCGCTGCGCTTTCTCTTGTCGCCTCGTCCGCTTTGGCGAACCGGTTGGCTATGCGCGCACTCTGTCAGCGATGACGGGGTTCGTAGCAGCGATCTCTCGGTATAAGGCCCCGCAAGATGCCGTTTTGGAAGGCGAGATGACTAACAGTCGTTCACGTCTTCGACCTTCAAACACTCCTTGTTAAACCTCGTCGTGAAGTCGCCGATGGACTCGTTACGGCTTTGCCTTATGGTGAGGAGGTGTGCAGCGGCGACGTTGACTCCGCCTCGAAGAACCTTCGATGGAAGGCGCCATCAGTCGCGATAGGAGCCGATGCTTCCGTGGTGGTAGATCGTCGAACCACTGCGGGCGTTGTCGACGAGTAACACCGGAAGAGTTTACATATGAACCGGTGAGGCGTTGGTTGATCATGTTGTATTGGGCTGCGAGGAAGTTATGTGGATCCTCACCCGTCATAGGGCGATGCTTGGTACCGTATTTATCCGGGAGAAGTGTTGAGTATCTATTTGAGAACGGGTGACTATTTTCCGTACTCCATCGGGCCGTCCTCACGGAGATTGGGACGGAGTTCGACGATCGATCTCGTTTAGGTGACTCGGACCGACCTCACGGCGGCCATGATGCCTTTTCCGCTGCTCGTCCGCGGAGAGCGGGGCGGAGTTCGTGAATGGATTCATTTCGCGATCGGGGCCGGCCGCGGGCGGTCACGACGTCCTCTCCCGTCGCTCGTTCTCGCGCGGTCGGTTTGGGCCGACCTCTCGTTGTGATGCCTCGTACCTAGATGAGGCTTGGCGTTCTGTCTTCGAGGCGTGGCCGACCCGTGCTTCACCGAGGTCTGAGAAAGCTCTCCTTATTTTCTCGAGAACCCCTTGATGGCGTCGTCGAGGTTTACTTGCGAGCGGATGTTCCCTGGATTATTCTGCGATTTCCTTCGCTATGGTAACTTTCCTCGCGGGCGGGGTGTCCGTGCTCGTCGAGACTTTGGACATATCCTTGGGGTTTCTTCTCGATTGGGCTCTTCCATTTGAGCTCGGCGTTCCTTCGCCGTCGGCGTTGTTGTTTGCGTGACGGTCTGGATCGTAACCACGGTGTACCGTCATGATTATTTTCCAGTAAGCGGTGGTTGATCGAAACACAAAATTTCGATTCCCAGGCGCGCCGATGATCGATCTTAATTTCGTAAGGAAATAAATGCGCAAGAACACTAGCGATTTACGTGGTTCGATCTATGAATAAGATCTCGTCCACGGGTAGAGAGTATTCGTGTATTGAATGTGTAGAAGCGATTACAAGGGTGTGAATGATCTATTTCGTCTAATCTAACCTCTATTTATACACAATTATTTAGACCTAGATCTTAACTCCGAGATCTTCTCAAATAGGATTCGAGATCTAGGATAGGATCTTAATCATATCCCTTCGAACTAGGATTCGTTTAGATATGGTGGGCGCCTGCGTTCACTTGGTTTTAGGGTCTTGGTAGAGCTTTGTCTGCGGGCCGAGCAGCGTCGAACTTTCACTATTGGTCACGATCTTTGGGCGCAGTGGTTGGTATATCATATCATGAACCCACCGTCAAAACTCAACAAATCTTTTTCCAGTAATTTTTTAATTCTATATTTCATAACAGCTGCACAACTGCCATTACTCACCTCTCTCTCCTTCTCCTCCTCTATTCATCATAGTGCTAGTCGAGTTCAAATCAGAAAGGGGAAGGAGCAATGCGTGAATGCTGAAACATGGCAAGAGCAGCTGCCGGCAGGCATAAAACGACCAAGTTTGTGTTCGTATTGGTGGGGTTATTGGGCCTCTTTCTCATTGTAGATCTGCTCTGGGCTTCATCCTCGTCACCTTCTCCCAATTGGATTGTGCCAGATTCCACCAGTATCGTCGTTCCCCAACCTGTTCACCCTATTAATTCCACGCCCAACACTCCTATTAAGGTCGCTGAATCCCCCCTTCTTTACTGCCGTTAATTCAATTTCGTCGTTTTCCAGCTCCTTTGCGGTTAATGGGTGCTCGAATCGTTTTTTTCTTGCTTCAACTCGCCTTGCTGATATCGGCAGCTTGAATCAGTGTTTTCTTGCTTGATATTAGTGTCTCAATCCCTAATGATTTTCTTATTTATGGTAATATCGTTTCTAATCTGTAAAAGATCATATATTTGTTTCTGTGCAAATGCGTTTGGCCAAATGCTTCGAAATGATCTTTCTCCATTTTGTTTTCTAGTATTAAGAAGTAGCGTGCTCTTATATTTTGATACCTGGAAGATTGTAAGTGTGTAAATTTAACATTTTGTTTCTCATTCTGACAGGAAAATCATAAGCAAGACAAGAAGGATGCTGTCTCTGGGAGGTTTTTATCAGCAACTTTTGCGGATTTAGATGCTCCTGAATTGAAATGGGAGAAGATGGCAATGGCACCTGTGCCTCGTCTTGATGGTGCAGCGATACAGATCAATAATCTTCTTTATGTATTTGCTGGATATGGAACCATTGATTATGTGAGGATTTCAACTAACATACGTTCTGCATCCTGCTGCTTAAGTTGTCTTGCATTTCTGATATTGCTAAATTGTTCCTCATTTTCATTGTCTTTACTTTAGATATTCTAGTATTGTTCATATCTTTGGGCTGATTGTCAATGATCACTTGAGCTGATTGCTGCTTGTATATTGATGAAAGTCTCGTACATAAATTTGGACCATTATATCATTCTGAAACTTGGATTTCTAAACTTTCGAGATGGGTGAATATATGTCAAGAATAAGATATATTTGTGGAACTGCTTCTTTTGATAATCTAGCATGCTGGATAACATTATTAATGGCTCTGTTAACTTCGCTAGACATTATATGGCATGATAGAATGTTGCTTGCATAAACTCCTGCTAACTCTGTTATGGTTTTGGATGTAATATACCACATGGAAATTTACTATTCGAAAAAGCCATTCTCTATGCTTGGGTTCCCTTTAGTATATGCCTGTAGGCATATGTGAGAAAAACCTGATCCTTTTTTGCTTTCTTGAAGGTGCATTCTCATGTTGACATATACAATTTCACTGATAACACTTGGGGTGGAAGGTTTGACATGCCAAAAGAAATGGCGCATTCACATTTAGGGATGGTAACAGATGAGAGATACATTTATGTGGTGACCGGACAATATGGTCCTCAGTGTAGAGGGCCAACTGCTCGCACATTTGTACTGGATACAGAGACAAAGCAGTGGCAGGACATGCCACCTTTACCTGTTCCACGGTATGGGCTCTTTATGTGGTTGTAAACTCTCTTGTGTATAACAATTTCTTCCATGACTTCTCTTTTCCATGATCGACCATTCTCTTTGGATAGCCTTATTTATGGGAAAACAGGGAGTTGCTTAGATTATAGACTTATCTTGATGACTCACATTGCCAGGATTTGTTTAGGTATGCACCTGCCACCCAACTTTGGAGAGGCAGACTCCATGTGATGGGCGGCAGCAAAGAGGACAGGGGTACACCTGGAGTAGATCATTGGAGTATTGCTGTCAAAGATGGCAAAGTTTTAGAAAAGGAATGGCGAACTGAAACTCCTATTCCTCGTGGTGGACCTCACAGGTTTCCATCTTTTCCTTCTAGTTTAAATTACATGCAGTGGAATTTACGTAAGATATGTAATATAAGATCTTTTGCTCTTCTGTCAGCATTTAGAACATTCTTACAGTAACCTGTTGAAGTAATACTCTTATCATTTATTTGAATAATCTATTATTAGCTTAGGTACTTCACATGTTTGGCGCAGATTATAGCATTTCATAACTTGACTTCATAAGCTGCACATAAAATCCAACTGACTCGTTGCTCATAATTTTTTCTTTGAGAAATGAATCACTACTTGTAATGAATTTCAAACTGCAATACCTACTTTAAGCAAAAAATGCTTTAAGCAGTTTTGCTGAATTTTCTACATAATTTGACATAACCAGGTTGGAAGAATATTTTTTTGAGTCTACAGAAAATTTCACTTAGCCAACTAGAGGTGCAAAACCAAACTCTCAGTGTGTGCCAACAATTTTGAATTTAAATAAATGCTCTCTGAATGGATGAATTAGTGACTTACTAGTCTTGGAAGTCATTCTTTTCTTTATTGTCCAAAGTCGCATTCATGTATTATTTTTCTAGCCAGTCTGAGAGGACCCTTCAAGGTAAAGAATTTGTCTAATTCCATATTTGTGATCTAAATTATACTATTGATTTTCAATTGTAAGGTATTACTTGTTGAACATGCTTGTGTGATTTTTCTTCTCCTTCCATATAGGGCTTGTGTTGTGTTCAATGACCGTCTGTATACTTTTGGTGGTCAAGAGGGTGATTTCATGGCTAAACCTGGATCTCCTATTTTTAAATGCTCTCGTCGAAATGAGGTAATCCAGTTCTTGACCTGTTACTGTTAGAGAAAGTAAGGAGTACGCTGATGCTAACATAGGATTTTGGGTTGATAAACTTTTTGAAGGTAAAGCATATCCTACTATTGAAATGTATTTACCAACAGGGAATAAGGTCTAAATCTGCTGTCCTGCCTAAAGTAAAAACTAAAATTCAGCTCCCAAGATTTACAATAAGATTGGCAAATGTAATTTTTTTTTTCATAAAATATGTGACAAATATCTCTCAAATCTTTCCATGAGCCATTTTTCTGAAGATGTACTTTCATGCAGGTTGTATATGGTGATGTCTACATGCTAGATGATGATATGAAGTGGAAAGTGCTGCCTTCTATGCCAAAGCCAGATTCTCATATTGAGTTTGCTTGGGCAATTGTTAATGATTCTTTAATCATTGTCGGAGGTACCACGGAGAAACATCCTGTAACCAAAAGGATGATTTTGGTTGGAGAAGTATTCAGATTTGAATTTGATACCCAGGTATTCTTCTTCTAAATTCTTCAAACATACTTCTAAACTCCTTATTTGATCTTTTATTGAGTAGGTGGCTGATCTTTTCTGTGTTGTTGCTATTAAACTGCGATATATTGCAAGAGAGAGATAGTCGTCTCTCTCTTGCGATCCCCAACGAGCGAACAAGTGAGCGAAATGAGTGTTGCTCTAGTAGTAAATTTACTCTTTCATCTAAATTTGAACTGTTAACAGAAATGGTCAGTGATCGGAAAGCTCCCTTACCGCGTCAAAACCACTCTAGTCGGGTTTTGGAACGGGATGTTGTATTTTACATCGGGACAACGAGACAGAGGCCCTGACGACCCAGCGCCAAAGAAGGTCCTTGGGGAGATGTGGAGAACAAAGCTCTTGTTATGAGCAATTTTGTTGGTGGTGTATTGATAGATATAATTTGTCCATGGGTGAACATTGTATTCAATTTAATAGCCAATTCTTTCCTTCATGTTTGTATTGTCTAATGTAGAGATATCTTCTTTTCTGCTCTTGTAGAATTGACTTTGTACATCACACAATGATAAATACAGAATCTTTATTCCTATGATCTCTCTCTCGATTTTGCGGGATAAGGTGCAAAAACGCCCCAATTGTTGGATAGAAAACTGGGCGATATTATTGCTCTGTGAGCAGAAATTTTGTACAAGTTACTTGGGTTCTTGAATCTTGGATACTCCTACCTCAAAAGACAAAGAAATCCTAGGAGATTCACAAACCAAATGTCCTAATATATGAACTGGAACCATTCCACGATCCTCTTACAAGGCATCTATGGCTGGAGCAAAAGATCCACCACAAAACTCTCTCCGTCGAACCCTAGCCCTGACGAGTCGGCCGGTTGGATCATGCCATTGACCATCCCGCCGTGGATGTACAAGAAACGCCCCGAACCATCGACACACGCTCCATGAAATGATCTACTCTCCGGTTTCTCCCCCTTAGACTCAACCCTTCTCCACATTCGTCTGAACAGTCTATTCTGCTTAAGAATCGTCGGCCGCTGCATCCTCACACAAGGCATGGAGCTTATGTCCAAAACCCAGAAATCATCCTTCCTATGTCTGTACGAATCCTCGCCTCCGTAGATGAGCAGGCGACGCCCAATGATGAGGCTGGCCGAGTGCCCCACCCGCGGCAGGGAGAGCCCCTGAGGCACGTTGCGCGTCTCGAATAGCAGCTGCGTCCATCTCTGACGACGTTCATTGGATGTGTCAAACAGCCACACGTCGTTTAGCACTTCAAAGCCGTTGCCCCGCCCTCCAAATAAGATGGTCTGCATCCCACTGATATGCGTTAGTGTGTGCCCCGACCTCGATGATGGGCACGGCTGAGGTGCAGTGACCTCCGTCCATGTCCCATAGCAGAGGTCTTCTGAGAGTTCGAGGATCCACGCATCGTCCAGCCGCCGGGCAGACAGGCCGATGCCACCATGGACGAGCATGCTCCGGCAGCCGATGGAGCACGCGGCATGGGCGCCCCGCGGCGGCGGCGTGATGGCGCCAACATCCAGCAACCGCCAAGACATCGTGATCCCGTGTTTCGAATCGACTGTCATCTGCCCAATCCATGTGTCAATCTGACGGACGCCGTGGTCGTTGATTCCTCCGAAAAGGATGAGAAGGTCATCAACTACAACACATGAGTGGCCAAACCTCCCACTTGGTATGCCTGAATTCATCTTCTGCCATTTTAGTGATGTTCTCAAATCATTGCCTGTGTATGCTGCCCATGTGTCATCTAGGTGCCTTCCTGAAGAGAGAAAACATACAAAAACAAAAAAACATCAATCATAAACCAGAAACAACCCGAGACTTAGTACATTCAGAACAGATGCTTTCTGTGAAGGGCATCAAGGGCTACTCCAGTTCTGCTCTTTCTAAGAATAGTTTGACAAATCTGGACTTGAACATTTGAATTTATCAACTTCACAATTGAAGGCCAAGACCAAATCCAGTAAGAACTGAGTCTAATGTTGATCAATCTAGCAAAACCAACAAATTCATTTCTTGCTTCTTCTACTATAAAGACAACTTTTGATTGTCAAAATCTGTTCCATCCCCTTAAAGAATAGTTCAAGATAGCTTCTTACACAGTTAGTAAACTAAGCAGAAAGGAACCTTAAAATCAGTAACCTCAATACACATTATATGCAGGCAGCACTACTGTTTCCAATTCTAGTACAAAATCAGTACAACGGTTAACAAAACAATCGACAAACTCCCAATAACAAATATTTCAAGAGAGAGAGAGACACCTCCAGTGCAGCCGCCACCAAAGAGAACCAAGCAGCCAGAGACCAAATTGAGAGAATGAGAAGCTCTAGGTGAGGGGGCACCCTCACCCCCATCAGCCAACAGCCTATGGCAACACACAGAGTCCAACTGATAAACCTGCTGGTACAACTTCTTCCATGGCAGACCATTGGAGGCCTTGAGTGCTTCAACTGGGACATTTCCCCAATCCCTCCTGCACACAGATTCCCACAACGAATCCGAATCCGCCAAAGATCTCAGCTTTTTACATGTCATGGAAAAAGACAGGATTGATTCAATCGGCAGCAGCAGCAGGATTGAAAACAGATGGTCTAGAGGGATTCTTGTCACAGGTGATGAAGATGATCCATTATTGCTGCTGCTGCTGCTGCTGCTGCTCTCTGCCATGGGACAAAATCTCCGTTTTTTCCTGTTCAGTTCTTGATTTCTCTGCCCCCCTCCCTCTTTTTCACTGTCCATCTTTTTTACCGCGCCCCGTTTGTTTGTATCTTGGAGACGATTGCGGTGGACACGGGAATAAAAATACTTTCAAGGAATTTGGTAACAAGTTGGCTTTCGCATTGTAATCTAAAAGAAGATAGGCATAATGTTAGAGCCCCACTGGCAAGGCCATCTAGTGGATTGAAAGTGACAAATTTGGAATAGTCTCAAGATTTTATTTACTTTGGAATTTCTTTTGCACTTACACTGTTTTATCTATTACAAAAATGGGGTGTTTTCACCTTGCTTCACTTTGTTGAAAGTGGAAATTTAAGTGTTTGATAACATTAATGGGACTATCAAGATCGATATGAAATGAAATCAAAGCAGCCAATGAAGATTTCCAAGTTGGGATATGCAGTTTTGTCAATATTATTACGTGTAGATCAGATGGGCTTGTGACACTGTACAAACATGTTCCGAATTAGTTGCATTATATTGCAGTTCAAGACTCACCCGCAGGACTATAGACTCGGACCCAATCGGGAAAAAGTCGTTTATTCGACTGAATGTTATCCTATACACCTAGCGTGGGCACCTCGTTGAAGAAGCAAAAGTGCAAAGTTAACTGCTGCTTCGATACATGTTTCTTCATTTTGGAGCTTTCACTCAAACTATTTCTTCAGCGATTCACCTGAAGCAGTCAGGTTGTAAAAAAAAAAGCAATAGTCTTTTGATGTCTAGCGATGCACATGCAGTCACTCTTCGAGGGTGCGCTTAGATTGTAAGATGAAAGCGATCACACTTCACTTTTGCAGATTGTGCATTCGGCCTCCATTCATGAGTCTCCAAAGTGCTTCCTTCGCCTCCTCTAGTGTCTCAACGCTCTGCCCATCTTCAAACGAGATTCTTTGAACATTAAACTGCAAAATAACCAGTTGAATGAAAAGTTGGATCAAGAAACAGAATAGGAGCGTTATGACAGAACGAGCAAGGTAACCTACCTGGGCGCCTTGGCGGACACGAATATCGACGCCCCTGCTGTCTATCGATATAAAAGCCGCATCGTCTACCTCAGCTTCTTTGGATAAAAGCTCTCTCAAGGGCTTTGAGAAGATCGCATTTAGTTCCTAAGAAGAACAAAAATGTCACAAGATGTGTATTATTCAGGTACAGTGAAGTGCACTTTGCTTGAAAAAATACCTTTAGATTCTGTTCCCCACCATCAACAGCGATTTTATCAGGTCTAAGATCTTCATATTCTTTAACATCCACCCAAGCAACAGTGCCAAAGCCTCCAATGAAATATATATCACTGCCATGTAAAATAAGTTCTTTTTAATCCCTTGACAAGGTAGAGTTGCTCAGCTTGACAGTTAGTCTTCATAGAATCACACTACTCAAAATTACTCAACTTTGGATGTAGATGGTAAAAAAACATGAAGCATTTTGGGCTACCAAAGTCACCAAGCTATATAGGACATCTTTATGTATGAAATTATTTGTATGTATCAACTACTGTTCATCAATGTAGAAGTTCTGGATGGTATTTTATCAAGCACTCAAGTTCCTTTTGCCAGGAGAGCCAGAAATGTTGTTTTCAAGTTTGATTTGGAGGTCCGAGAGCATAAAAATGTACTGATAAGAGCTAACCTTATGTTTTGCATCCGAAAATAGTAGAAATTCCCCCACTGCTGAGAAGGTCCCTGTAGGTGTTTCTCTATGTATTGTTTATGAGCCCATTCCTTGTAATCAAACAAGACATACCATCATTTTCAAGAATATGCAAAATCTCATATTCTGAATGATTTAGACAATAAGGATTTATTATCCATCATCATATTCGTCATACGAGTTGGCTCATGGAACCCAACAAGTAACAATCCCGTTTTAAGATTCTTCTTTTTTTTCTTTACAAAAAGTGGAGTTTGACAACCCAAAAGGAAAAGATACCACCATTCATGCTATTTTTATTTGTATATACATAAAACAATATTAAGCAAGAAGAGATGGGATCAGAAGACGAATGGTATTCAGGAGAGTTATAGAATACAGGCATATTTTAACCAATAATTAAAAGCTACTGCACTTCATAAGTGTTTGGTAATGGAACTATTAAAAACAGGTTTTTCCATAGTTAGACGGTTCTGGTTGACAATTTAATGAAACCTACAGATTCAATTGTAGAATGAATTCACCTGCTGGTCCTCTGGGAGGGGGTATACGTCGCCAAAGATTGTCACCCGTGCATTTGACAAGCCACTCCATCCGGGAGTCTGATGAATTTTTCATGTCTTCATAACCAGAGAAAAAGAAATGCAGCAATAAAAAGTGATGATAAGAAATTAAACTTTCTGAAGGCTGCTAACCTGCACAACTAGTGTGCATTTTGGATCGGCTAGCAAGTTCCTAGTGTGTATAGCCAACGGTGAGAATGAAAATATTGGATCTGCAGGGAAAATTTGTCAAAATGCTACTCATCAATACCCCAAGGCACGGTGCCGATTTTCTTTAACTTTAGGTGAGTCAATTTTTCAAATGGACAAGCAGTATATCTTTGCAGTTTCAAGAATTTGTGCGGTTGTGCCACTAAAAATTCCTTCATTCTTCTGAGGATGTAGTGTCAAAGTAATGAAGAATCTTATTGATACTTAACTAGCACTGAGGATTGATAGGTTCCTTGCTGGTAAAATCAGGTCCAAGTTATCAGACCATGCAACATTAAGCATATAAATCTTGTGAAATCACAGTGATTATTTTATCAAGCAAGTCATAAAAGAATTGTGAATTAGGGAGTGAAAGTAGACAGAAACATTCAACCATGTATGTATTGTTCACCAAATACTTTCAAATACAGTACTTTCTGCAGGATGAAACCTATGTCAGTTAAAAATGACTATCTGCAGGAGGAAGATTTGACATTTAATAAGGAATTCATCTCTAGATCTATGGCAGTACAGAGTACAGGATGAAAAAATATATTCAGCGAGATAAAAGTTACAAAAGGGCATTCTTTTCTTCAAAAGATTGTTATCGAATACCCCCCCCAAACCATCATACGCAAACCGATCCTGATTAGTAATGAAAGTGAAACACTCTCAAAGCCAAATAATGAACTAGCTTTCTATCTACAAAACATATGTTAATATTTCTCCAAAACATCAGAATTGATAGACAGGATTGACACTAATGAAAAATGGAAACTACCTAATTACAACTCTACATTCTGTCAAAGATAAGAGCAAATAACGAACTTACGTCCCATAGGATCTGGCGCGAAATCTACGAGTGAACCAAATGGATAGCCCTCTCGGCGGTGGTGCATTCGTGACATCACAGTACACAGGTGAGCAAATCTAGCCTTCCCATTCAAGCAAAAGAATGGTACAAAGACATGTCAAAAGCTGTGGTATTTAGCTAGTTCTATTGGCATGTGCAAGAGAATATGTACTGAAAATTTAGAAGGCAAAGAAATTTTACCTGTTCCATTAAATTACGGACTGCTAAGGCTGGTCTTGGTAAGCCATGAGCAGAGGTGGCACTTTGAACCCCTCCAGATATAGGCGTTCTAAAAAGCCCAGCTCTTGTACCTCCCCCACTTGAAGTTCCATATGAGCCCGTAAGAGGGGGTATCGTCAAATTAATATCCGGTACACTACTTTGTTGGAGATCTAATGAATTACCCTTCAGGATATGAAAGAGGCCATCACAACAAAGCCGAACAAGCCATTTGAAATATCCATTCACAATCACAGACTATATCATAAGAAAAGATGTCTAGCTTATGATGCGACGGTAGCGAAAGTACAAATAAAACTTGAGTCCATGGGCACATGTTGCAAAGAAAAAAACCCTCCAAGTTTGCAGACCAATTAATAAGATTACTTTTTCAGGTTAGTTTCTAAACTCTAGGGACCATATAATGTTGTGGCAGCATGAACTTGTTAGCCATGATATTAATCATTTGCAATATGAATTACATTTTTACTCATAGATACAATTTCATGCCCTCAAGGTTCCGACATTTTTTTCATGATTATGCACGATGACACATTAAACATGCGCCGTATAAGCTTGCAATATTCATCATTCTATCATATGCAATGAACTGTGGTGCACAGCTAGGATTCGTAAATGAACTTAGTATAAAGATCAAGAGCAGATTTAACCAAACGCTCTCGATGTTGTTGACTGTAAATAAGCAAATAATGTTGAACAAGAAAAAAGAAGGTTTAAAAACTTTCATTTAAAGCTTATATGAAAGAAAATACATTTAATATAGCACCATCGTGATTAGATGAAAAGAAAACAAAATTTATTTAGCTGCACAAACACCAAAATCCAGGCTATAAATTCAACGGAAAAACTAAATCGCAATACCTCATATTCTAAGACAAGCCTCGAGACAAATTAAAGCTTCCCTAAAAATATTCCTCACAACTACTGTAGTATGAGTGTGTGTGGTGGTGGTGGGGTGGGGGCTGCTATTGCTAAGCTAATTTGAAGTTGGTATTTAAAAGTAAAATGACCAAGATTTATAGGGTAATGTGCATAAAGAACGAAGAAAACTTTTGAGATTTTTTTCACTGAAACGCCCCTGCAGAAGTATGAAGCAAGTTTACGAGACAAAAGCAACGATTTTTTACACAAATCTACTTTCCTAACACTAAAATCAGGTTACCACAACCCTAAAATTTTTTACTAGAAACGCATTAGAACCAGAAAATAAAGGGGAAAAGGTGCAAACTTTTCTTCGAATCTTCTTTTTTTCTTCTTACCTGAGATAGAGAGAGAGTTTCTTCGGATACCAAACGCACGACGCCGTTATCGTTATCCAAGCGGCTATCTTCTTCGCCGCCACTGCCGTCGTCCGACACGTCCCGCGCGTGCGCCGAAACTCGAGAGACGCTTCGCAACGACTGCGTCTTATTGGAGCTGGGAGAGATTGACAAAAAAGAGCAATGCTTGTTTCTGGTTTTAGCAGTCTGAATTCCCGATGACCAGTCCGAAAACCTCTTAATTTGCAAAGCGGAACTCGACAGAGCTTCCATGGCGAGACTGAGCGAGAGAAAGATGCGAGAGAGAGAGTAGTAAGATTTATTTTCGTTATTCGGCTTCTCGAGATGAGGCTTAAGAGAAGAAAGTTTATATGGGCGTAACTGGGCCGGGCTTAAGAGGAAATTCAATTTATTAACAATTTATTCTTATTTTCTTTTTCTTTTTCTTTTTTCTTTGAGAGATCATTCTTCTTTTCTTTCTTGTAGTTTTCATATTATTTAACATTAGATTAGATTCTATTTTGTTTATTTCATTACAAATTTCATTTATTTTGAGTTTTAGGACCCACACACTTTTCCTTTTCTGGTTCTATCTTCCTTTTCGCCTTTTGGGCTTGCCCAAAATTAAGTCTTAGACAAGTTTGACACAAGGTTTCAAAAGGCATTTCAATCCAACAGAGCTATTACTTTGATCCAAAAAATTCATGTGTACTTCTTCTTTTAGTGAATATCCTGTCTATAATTTCAACATTAAAAATATGTTTTTTAGGGAAAAAGTATATTTTATTGAATATTATTTAACGTTATTTATTACATGTGATTTGTGGAGTTTGGCCCAAACTCTTTCTATGATATGGGCCGTACTCCAATTCATATGTCAACATTGGTTTTGAAGTGTTTCATAAAAAAATAACTAAAAAAACCAAATCTTTAGGTGAATTTATAACTTTAATGAATTCGTTATGAGTTGCTGGCTTCATTATGATTGTAGTATGAGTGCAAATCCGAATAAATTTGTACCAATTCAGAGAAAATTTGACCAGATTCACAAGGAATTTAATAAAATAGCATATTCATGCAATAAAATTGGGTTGTGTCCTTCTCTTCTTCTTCTTTTTTATTTATTGTTTCTTTTGTATCTGTTCGGTACCTAAAAAGTAAATACAAAAAAAAAAACTTCAAAAAAATATTTTATTATATTCGTGTTATATTTAATAAAAAATATTATAGGACATACTAAATTACTAGATCATATTCCATACAATGATATGATGCGTGAAAATTATTGAAAAGAATTTAAAATAAATAGATATTGAAATAGTACACAGTAACATGTGACTTATTGGAAAGAAGGTAATTGACATATATAATACAAAATAAAGTACAAAATTATCAACTTCAATCATATACTAAAGTAATTACAGTAACTAATTTCTCAAAACCAAACAATAAAAATCAATCAGAAAATCTGCCTGGATTTATGATAATTTCAGTTTGAGGTAATGCATTTAATAATCTTATTTAGAAGCGACTGTACTTAATGATTAGTCACACCAGCAAAACATTTATTTTATGCAACAGATGTAGCTAGCGGGTAAATTTGATATTGCAGTCCTTGCAATGTTTCCATTTCCCCATTTTTGAAATCTTGCAACAATTTTTGTTTTCAAGAAAATGATTGAACTTCATAAGTGATGCATATATAGACGAGGATGAAGGTGAAGTTTTTGTCAATGATCCCTTGTTACAAGTCATGGGTTATGAGCTCTGCAGTGGCACTAGTAGTAACACTGTCACAGCTATGTGATCAAACTAAGAGATCATCCAATAATCTAGTTATGCACATATGCAGCCTAGGAGGGCTTCTTCAAAAGGGCCTATTGCACCACCTATCTCGGCTTACTGGATTCTTGGACAGCTGGGCAAAAAAAAAGAGGATGATGAGGCTGCTGAAGGCCATCCACCATCCAAGAAATCACTATCTCCTCCAGCTTGATTCATCTGCTTCTCAGCATGAGAGATTAGAGTCGTCCATCTGAGCTCCATTGTGTTTGAAAAATTTGGGAATGTTGATGTTGTTGGGAAGAGTTATACTGTGAATCTGATGGCTGCATGCTCCATGCCGCGGCCTTGCTTCTCAGACTGCGCAAAGATTGGGACTGGTTCGTGGCGTTGAGTGATATCCAATCTTGCCTCAGGAAAAAAAAAACTCAGTTTATGATCTCAAGTGTCAAGTGGTTTAGTGTCCTTGTTTGAATTATAACAGTCTTGTAGATGCTTCGCCTCGTGGAACAGGCCTGTTATAGTGCAGCAGATACCATCTATTTGCACATATTGCACACACTAGAAACTAAGAAATTATTGTGTATATATCTTTGCTGCAGATATTCTATAGGCTTTTAGTTCTCTGCCTGAAGATGTCATTTTTATGGGCTACAACAATGCCACTTCCTCACAAAAGTAAGCACATCACCCTCTCTCCTATCTCCCTTTGATTTTGCTCTCTCCATTCTACTTCAATGAACTCTGCAGAAGGCAGGATGTTAGCCAGATTGTTGTAGATCCTAATCTATACCTCAAAAAGAAGAGTCCCGGCCATTTTCTATGCTGTAGAAACAAGAGAAAAGGCAGATGCATTTTGAGATATTTGGAGGTTGGTCTCTTTTCATCTCCAAACATCTACAAAACCATCCAAAATCGAACACTTTCTTGATTATTTTTTTACGCAAAAAATGTGCAGGTTCGCCTTGGATGGTCCTAACAAGAGGCTTCTTGGAGCATTGTGTGAATGGATTGGAAAACCTTCCTACAAATATACTACATACTTCAACAATGTTGTCTTCCCACTTGAATCATATCCCACTTCCAAACTGTCCTATGCTACGCTCCCCTGAGTCCCCACTACCAAAACACCATTTTGGTGAACAATGACACTCTCCCTACTGAGGATGCAGGCTTGTCACACACAGATCCTTCAATGCTGCCACAAGCAATCTTCCCACGCCATTCAGAAAAGACGATCCTCAGATGCAAGAGATCTATGAGAGGCTGCTCAACCACGGTCATGGCGGGTTCATGCCCCGAAAATGGTGCAATCAAACAGGGATAGTGAATCAGACCATTGCAATGAGTTTGAGTGCTAGTAGTGATCAAGATTTGTGCTCAATTTGGGGAGATATTGATGGTGTGTAGCCAATAGTTAAAGGGATTAAGATGGTGTTTGGTTGAGCTTATAAGCTCCTCAAAACAATTTATAAAAGCTTGTAAGCTCTTGAGATGTGTTTGGCAAAATAAACTCATAAATAACTTATAAGTTATGAAAATAAGTTTTAATAGCTTATAAGCTCCCCAAAACATAAGTTCCTCAATTCTAACTTATTTTTAATAAGTTTATAAGCAACAATGAATTTACCAAATAATCATATTATGATTTGTTATTTTCAATATATACTTTGTCAATTTCACCTCTCCTCAAGTATCTCTTTCTAATTTATGATGTAATCTCTAACTTATAAGCTCAATTATCCAAACACTTCGACAACTTATAAACTCTTAAGACATTACATCTTCTAAACTCTCGAAACATCTTATAATTGTTCGAACATATAAACTCTAGAATAAGCTTACCCAAATGATGGGATATGGCCCAACCGACTAGGCCCACTAATGTGCCCAAACGAATGGGCCTAACGTTGGTAGGATACCGATGAGACTTGCGGGGAGCTATCTCGTGGCAATCGAAACTTCAAAATCGTGGCATTATCCACAAAGTTCGAGTACATAGGCTGTGACGGAAGCATGTAAAAAGTGTTGTGGTTAAAGAAGTTTCTCGAGTCGGACTTGAAGCGAAAAGTGCGTGCTTTATTGCGACAACAAAGCTATTCACTTGAGCAAGAATTGAGTTTTCACCAAGATCGAAGCATATCGATGTGAGATATCATTGGATCCGAGATGCACTAGAGGAAGCTAATGCGGATCGAGAAAGTTCACATCGATGAGAAGCGGTGCCGATATGCTTACCAAGTCCCTACCGAGATAAGTTTGAGATCCGCAAACATGAAGCGGTCTGTTGAATCTCCACATGATGTGGAAGGGGAGAATTGTTGAATATTTCCACATCAAGTGGACCCACGCCCAACATATTTGACAATGGTGTGGAAAAGGAGATGGAAGAAGAGGTGCGGCCGCCGATGCCGACTTCACCGCCGTCACTTTTGACATTGAGCCACCGTCCGGCCGCCGTTGTTGACAAGTCGGTGTGGACACAAGCCGCAATTTTGACGATTGCGGATAACGGCTCAACCCTCCTATAAATAGAGCTCATTTCTTCCCAACCGTAAGTGTGCAAAGAGCAAGTGCGACAAAGTGTGAGATAAACAAGAGAGTTTGGTGAGTGCATTTTGAGGAAGAAAAGTGAGGAAAAATTATAGGATTTTTTCGTCTCTCTTAAAATAGTAGCTCGATTCTCTTGTGTTTTCCAAGTTATTAGAACTTGAGATTTTGTGTTTCTATTTTGTTTAGGGAGTATTTTGTAAGCCTACTATACACATAGTGGAAGATTTCTAGACTTGGTCTCGTGGTTTTCCGATTTGGGTTTTCCACGTAAAAATTGTGTCTCACATTTTTCACATTTTGCACCAAATTTGTTTTCTTGGTTTGGTCCCATTTATTAAATCCAGAAGAGGAAAAGAATTATCCTGGTTCCACTGCAAGTGTCATTTATTTTGACACTCGTGATATTGATATCACCACTTTTCCCAACACCGATTAGTAATGAAAGTGAAACACTCTCAAAGCCAAAGAATGAACTAGCTTTCTATCTACAAAACATATGTTAATATTTCTCCAAAACATCGAATTGATAGATGTGATCGACACTAATGAAAAATGGAAACTACCAAATTACAACTCTACATTCTGTCAAAGATAAGAACAAATCACGAACTTACGTCCCATAGGATGCGGCGCGAAATCTACGAGTGAACCAAATGGATAGCCCTCTACCGGTGGTGCATTCGTGACATCACAAGACACGGTGAGCAAATCTAGCCTTCCCATTCAAGCAAAAGAATGGTACAAAGACATGTCAAAAGCTGTGGTATTTAGCTAGTTCTATTGGCATGTGCAAGAGAATATGTACTGAAAATTTAGAAGGCAAAGAAATTTTACCTGTTCCATTAAATTACGGACTGCTAAGGCTGGTCTTGGTAAGCCATGAGCAGAGGTGGCACTTTGAACCCCTCCAGATATAGGCGTTCTAAAAGCCCAGCTCTCGCACTCCCCACTTGAAGTTCCATATGAGCCCGTAGAGGAGGTATCATCAAATTAATATCCGGTACACTGCTTTGTTGGAGATCTAATGAATTACCCTTCAGGATATGAAAGAGGCCATCACAACAAAGCCGAACAGGCCATTTGAAATATCCATTCACAGACTATATCATAAGAAAAGATGTCTAGCTTATGATGCCACGGTAGCGAAAGTACAACTAAAACTTGAGTCCATGGGCACAACATGCAAAGAAAAAAACCTCCTAGTTTGCAGACCAATTAATAAGATTACTTTTTCAGGTTAGTTTCTAAACTCTAGGGGGCAGCATGAACTTGTTAGCCATGATATTAATCATTTGCAATATGAATTACATTTTTACTCATAGATACAATTTCATGCCCTCAAGGTTCCGACATTTTTTTTTCATGATTATGCACGATGACACATTAAACATGCGCCGTATAAGCTTGCAATATTCATCATTCTATCATATGCAATGAACTGTGGTGCACACCTAGGATTTGTAAATGAACTGAGTATAAAGATCAAGAGCAGATTTTAACCAAACGCTCTCGATGTTGTTGACTGTAAATAAGCAAATAATGTTGAACAAGAAAAAAGAAGATTTAAAAACTTTCATTTAAAGCTTATATGAAAGAAAATACATTTAATATATGTACCATCGTGATTAGATGAAAAGAAAACAAAATTTATTTAGCTGAACAAACCCCAAAATCCAGGCTATAAATTCAACGGAAAAACTAAATCGCAATACCTCATATCTAAGACAAGCCAACTCGAGACAAATTAAAGCTTCCCTAAAAATATTCCTCACAACTACTGTAGTATGAGTGTGTGTGGTGGTGGTGGTGGGGTGGGGGCTGCTATTGCTAAGCTAATTTGAAGTTGGTAATTAAAAAGTAAAATGACCAAGATTTATAAAGTAATGTGCATAAAGAACGAAGAAAACTTTTGAGATTTTTTTCACTGAAACGCCCCTGCAGAAGTATGAAGCAAGTTTACGAGACAAAAGCAACGATTTTTTACACAAATCTACTTTCCTAACACTGAAATCAGGTTACCACAACCCTAAATTTTTTTACTAGAAACGCATTAGAACCAGAAAATAAAGGGGAAAGGTGCAAACTTTTCTTCGAATCTTCTTTTTCTTCTTACCTGAGATAGAGAGAGAGTTTCTTCGGATACCAAACGCACGACGCCGTTATCGTTATCCAAGCGGCTATCTTCTTCGCCGCCACTGCCGTCGTCCGACACGTCCCGCGCGTGCGCCGAAACTCGAGAGACGCTTCGCAACGACTGCGTCTTATTGGAGCTGGAGAGATTGACAAAAAGCGCAATGCTTGTTTCTGGTTTTAGCAGTCTGAATTCCCGATGACCAGTCAGAAAACCTCTTAATTTGCAAAGCGGAACTCGACAGAGCTTCCATGGCGAGACAGAGCGAGAGAAAGATGCGAGAGAGAGAGTTGTAAGATTTACTTTTGTTATTCGGCTTCTCGAGATGAGGCTTAAGAGGAGAAAGTTTATATGGGCGTAACTGGGCCGGGCTTAAGAGGAAATTCAATTTATTAACAATTTATTCTTTTTTTTTTTTGAGAGATCATTCTTCTTTTCTTTCTTGTAGTTTTCATATTATTTAGGGTTATTGGCTAAATAAATCGTGAGCTTTAGGCGTATTTTGGTTTCACGAACTTTAAAATTGTCAATAAATACACGAACTTAACATCATTGTGATTTTCCCACAAATTGAAAAGCGGTCAAAATTAAGCGGCGTGGCGATCGGCGTGTCATTCTTCATCAAAACGACGTCGTTTTATTTATACCAATATATATTAATTAACGGTTAAATACATGAACTTTGGGTCTATTTTGGTTTTCCCACGAACTTTAAAAATTTGTCAATAAATACACACTTAACATTATTGTAATTTTTTCATAAATTGAATGACGGTCAAAATTAAAGGCGATATAACAATCGACATGATATCACATTATTAAACGACGTCGTTTACTTATACAATATGTATTTAAAAGATCTTAAATACACTCATAACTCTCCAATCTAAATCTTATCGTAAGTTGAGGTTGGAGAAAGAGAGATTGGGGTGGGATGTGTGCGTGTGAGTTAAGATGAATTTAAGATTTTTTAATACATATTGTATAAGAAAACGATAAACCCAAACCTTATCGTAAGTTAAGGTTAGAGAAGAGAGATGGGGTGGGGTGGGGTGGGATGCGGTGTGAGTGTAAGTTAATGTGGATTTAAGATCTTTTAAATACATATTTTACAAGTAAACGACGTCGTTTAATAATGTGATATTACGTTTGTTATATTAGCTTTAATTTTGGCCGTCATTCAATTTTGAAAAAATTATAATAATGTTAAGTGTGTATTATTTGACAAATTTTTAAAGTTCGTGGGAAAACCAAAATAGATCCAAAGTTCATGTATTTAACCGTCAATTAATATATATTGTATAAATAAACGACGTCGTTTGATGAAGTAGCGTCGACCGCCACGCCGCTTAATTTTGACTGCTTTTCATTTGTGAAAAAATCACAATGATGTTAAGTTCGTGTATTTATTGACAATTTTAAAGTTCGTGGAAAAACCAAAATATGCCAAAAGTTCATGTATTTAAGCCAATAACCCTATTATTTAACATTAGATTAGATTCTATTTTGTTTATTTCATTACAAATTTCATTTATTTTGAGTTTTAGGACCCACACACTTTTCCTTTTCTGGTTCTATCTTCCTTTTCGCCTTTTGGGCTTGTCCAAAATTAAGTCTTAGACAACTTTGACACAAGGTTTCAAAAGGCATTTCAATCCAACAGAGCTATTACTTTGATCCAAAAAATTCATGTGTACTTCTTCTAGTGAATATCCTGTCTATAATTTTAACATTAAAAATATGTTTTTTAGGGAAAAAGTATATTTTATTGAATATTATTTAACGTTATTTATTACATGTGATTTGTGGAGTTTGGCCCAAACTCCTTCTATGATATGGGCCGTACTCCAATTCATATGTCAACATTGGTTTTGAAGTGTTTCATAAAAATAACTAAAAACCAAATCTTTAGGTGAATTTATAACTTTAATGAATTCGTTATGAGTTGCTGGCTTCATTATGATTGTAGTATGAGTGCAAATCCGAATAAATTTGTACCAATTCAGAGAAAATTTGACCAGATTCACAAGGAATTTAATAAAATAGCATATTCATGCAATAAAATTGGGTTGTGTCCTTCTCTTCTTCTTCTTTTTATTTATTGTTTCTTTTGTATCTGTTCGGTACCTAAAAGTAAATACAAAAAAAAACTTCAAAAAATATTTTATTATATTCGTGTTATATTTAATAAAAATATTATAGGACATACTAAATTACTAGATCATATTCCATACAATGATATGATGCGTGAAAATTATTGAAAAGAATTTAAAATAAATAGATATTGAAATAGTACACAGTAACATGTGACTTATTGGAAAGAAGGTAATTGACATATATAATACAAAATAAAGTACAAAATTATCAACTTCAATCATATACTAAAGTAATTACCGTAACTAATTTCTCAAAATCAAACAATAAAAATCAATCAGAAAATCTGCCTGCATTAACGATAATTTCAGTTTGAGGTAATGCATTTAATAATCTTATTTAGAAGGGACTGTACTTAATGATTAGTCACACCAGCAAAACATTTATTTTATGCAACAGATGTAGCTAGCGGGTAAATTTGATATTGCAGTCCTTGCAATGTTTCCATTTCCACATTTTTGAAATCTTGTAACAATTTTTTTTTCCCAAGAAAATGATTGAACTTCATAAGTGATGCATAGCAATGTTAAAATATAGACGAGGATGAAGGTGAAGTTTTTGTCAATGATCCCTTGTTTCAAGTCATGGTTTATGAGCTCTGCAGTGGCACTAGTAGTAACACTGTCACAGCTATGTGATCAAACTAAGAGATCATCCAATAAATTTAGTTATGCACATTTGCAGCCTAGGAGGGCTCCTTCAAAAGGGCCTATTGCACCACCTATCTCGGCTTACTGGATTCTTGGACAGCTGGGCAAAAAAAAGAGGATGATGAGGCTGCTGAAGGTCATCCACCATCCAAGAAATCAGTATCTCCTCCAGCTTGATTCATCTGCTTCTCAGCATGAGAGATTAGAGTCGTCCATCTGAGCTCCATTGTGTTTGAAAAATTTGGGAATGTTGATGTTGTTGGGAAGAGTTATACTGTGAATCTGATGGCTGTATGCTCCATGCTGCGGCCTTGCTTCTCAGACTGCGCAAAGATTGGGACTGGTTCGTGGCATTGAGTGACTCAGATATCCCATCTTGCCTCAGGAAAAAAAAAACTCAGTTGATGATCTCAAGTGTCAAGTGGTTTAGTGTCCTTGTTTGAATTATAACAGTCTTGTAGATGCTTCGCCTCGTGGAACAGGCCTGTTATAGTGCAGCAGATACCATCTATTTGAACATATTGCACACACTAGAAACTAAGAAATTATTGTGTATATATCTTTGCTGCAGATATTCTATAGGCTTTTAGTTCTCTGCCTGAAGATGCCATTTTTATGGGCTACAACAATGCCACTTCCTCACAAAAGTAAGCACATCACCCTCTCTCCTATCTCCCTTTGATTTTGCTCACTCCATTCTACTTCAATGAACTCTGCAGAAGGCACGATGTTAGCCAGATTGTTATAGATCCTAATCTATACCTCAAAAAGAAGAGCCCCGGCCATTTTCTATGCTGTAGAAACAAGAGAAAAGGCAGATGCATTTTGAGATATTTGGAGGTTGGTCTCATTTCATCTCCAAACATCTACAAAACCATCCAAAATCGAACACTTTCTTGATTAGTTTTTTACGCAAAAAATGTGCAGGTTCGCCTTAGATGGTTGATAGGATATGGGGCCTAACCGCTCAAGCCCAATAACAGGCCCCCAAGCCCAGCCTAGCAATTTCGGCCTGTGCGGTTCAACCCAAAGCCCAACATCTAAACCCTATTCAAGATCAAATCTAAGAAGAGATATTGAAGGAGATATTCAGGGATCGGATCACACAAAGAGATCGGATCACACAAGGCAAGGGATCCATAGTAATCTTGAGGGATCCACAACATGTATAAATAGAGGTTAGATTGAAGGTAGAAGAGTTAGCAACTATTGAATACTCGAGTTTTTAGATACATTCATTGTAATCGAACATAGTGAAAGTATTGAGGAATCATACCTCCGTGGACGTAGATCTTTTCCTTGATCGAACCACGTAAAAACCTCTGGTGTTCTTTATCGTTTTCGCAAACTCACACACTAGATTTATCAATGGTCCTAACAAGAGGCTTCTTGGAGCATTGTGTGAATGGATTGGAAAACCTTCCTACAAAGCTACTACGTACTTCAACAATGTTGTCTTCCCACTTGAATCATATCCCACTTCCAAACTGTCCTATGCTACACTCCCCACTACCAAAATACCATTTTGGTGAACAATGACACACTCTCCCTACTGAGGATGCAGGCTTGTCACACACCGATCCTTCAACGCTGCCACAAGCAATCTTCCCCATGCCATTCAGAAAAGACGATCCTCAGATGCAAGAGATCGATGAGAGGCTGCTCAACCACGGTCATGGAGGGTTATTGCCCCAAAAATGGTGCAATCAAACAGGGATAGTGAATCAGACCATTGCAATGAGTTTGAGTGCTAGTAGTGATCAAGATTTGTGCTCAATTTGGGGAGATATTGATGGTGTGTAGCCAATAGTTAAAGGGATTAAGTGGGAATTTGGCTGAGTTTATAAACTCTTCAAAATAACTTATAAATTGTGATAATAAGTTTCAATAGCTTATAAGCTTCTCAAAACATAAGTTCCTCAACCCCGATTAATTTTTCATAAGCTTGTAAGCAATAATAAATTTACCAAATAATTATACTATGATTCGTGATTTCCAATATATATATTATCAATTTCGCATCTCCTCAATTGTCTCTTTCTAATTCATAAATTATAAGTTCAATTATTTCCAGCGCCAAGGCCTTCTTCTTCGTGGCGGCCTCAAGAAGAGCCCTCCCGACCTCGGGAAGCCTCCGGCGGCCCGCCCGCCTCGCAGCTGACACAGGCGGTCTCGCTCGCCACAGCCGACAAGCTCCCGCCTCAGCTCAGCGCAGACCGGGCCGAGCTCAACGGCAAGCCCTGCCACACCGCAGCCTCCCAAGAACGCTACCGCAGGCTCCCATCACCGAGCCCACCCCGAAAAAGAAGCACAAGTCAATAACAGATCGCAGCGAACAAATCTAAATATGAAAGAACCTATGTACCCTGGGAGGTGCGGCCAAACTTGGGGCGGTACTGTGACTCACGGCCCCGAGGCCGAGGTCGGCTGCCGGCTCGACCCCACTCGAGGCCCACTCATCACCGCCCATGCTATCGACCTTCTTCGCCCCTAGTAGTCCACCGCTCGCTTCTTCCTCGCCGGCCTCGCTTTCGCGATCGTGAGCCCGCTCTCGCCTACCAACCTCACCGCATCACGTAAAGACACATTAGCACCGCAAAATCGAACGATAAGGACTAAGAAGATGGGATGCCTCACCCCGCCTGCACCCCGGTCCCGACGTTTCCGACTGTAAACACTCGGCCCGCCTTCTTGGTCGTCCTCCCTGTAACTTATGGATAAGATCTCACCGTCGCACAAAGACCTCCTCCATACGGCCCAAGTGGCTTGATTTTGGGTCCGCCATCGCATCGATACCCCACTCATACTCGATCGCCTCACCGCAGAAAGAAATACCTATTCGCCAATGGGACACCTTGGAGGACGGCTACTTAATTTCAACGGGGTGACAAATAGTACACCCTCCTATGGTCTTCACGCTAAAAGCGCGATCAAGCCTCGAAGGACAACTCTCTAAGAATGCCATAACAAAGAGCCCGGCCCCACCAACGACCTAATGGAATTCGAGGTCAATTGACAACAGGATCTGAAATACTTGAAGGCTAAGGTAAGCGCGAGAGGGTACCTAAGAAACTATCTACATAAATCGAATAAACCCTCCGCAGGGCTATCGCCTATCATCCGGATGCGGCAGACACCACCACGCCCTCCGGATCCTAGATTCCTCACAACTTCAAAAGTTCCTCAAGGTCAAACCCGACCGCCACGCCCACCCTCAACCCATCCCATACCGAGGATACCGACGAACCCTGAGCTCAAACCCATGGACCTACCCAAACCATTGTAGACATATAATCTTTTACGCCGGGAACTCACGGCCGAACCCGAGGCGAAGCGGAACTTTCGTGAGCGAGAAGAAGATGAAGAAAACATACTTACTTTTCAGCGTAGTATATGGCTCCTCAAACTTTACATCGATCAACTCAGAATTTATAAATTTTTCTCGAACTTTTAAGCGTCAAGAGGAAAGTGAACAGTTGACTCTTTTGCGCCTATTTATAAGACCAGGGCGCGCAAATTGCCGTTTCAAATTCGACACGTGCCTACACGTGATTGGATGTGGTACACGCACGCAGCGCGCGGTTCGAGTGCCCAACCGCCGCTGTGCGATGACGACGTCGGGATAAGATGGACCGCCACCGACCTAGCAATCATCATACGGACCCCGCGTCCTCCGGATGGCGGCCTGTGTCGCACCGTCCTTCCCACAAATAGCAAGGGATCCAGATCGACCGGTGTCCTATCAACAGGCTTCGCCTTCACCGAGAGTATACATCCAGACGGACCTCGCAAACCGGGCCCAGACACGGTTCCGCCAGACGCACCCCGACATCCCCTAAAGAGCGGTCTCCCAGGTCGGACATCGGCACCCACCATAGGAGTAACACCACTCCAGATCGGACCTCGGCGAACCTACGCAATGGGCGATATCCGAGTCTGACTCGACTTCCTTCTGCCACATCTTTTCCAAGCGACGACAACAGACCACCCAACCCGCCGGCACCGATCGCGGGTAAACCCTCACATTAAAAAGACAACACCTTCAACATACAACTCAGCCGAGCCACACCTCACCCGGCGGCGCTTTCTTCACTCCACCGGCCTCCCGTCCCCGGCTATTCGAGGCTATGATGGGATATGGCCCAACCGACCAGCCCACTACAACAGCCCAAACGAGCTGGGTCTAACGTTGGTAGCGGCCCACGCGGTTGAGCCAAGCGAGCCCTAATCGGCGCCAAAACCCAGCCCCGAACCGCCACCTCGCCAATGGAGAAGACGCCTGTAACAAGGTCGCGCCACCTCCACGTGGCGCACGAAGGCGAAAGGTCCCCGCTCCCGCCAATGGAGGCACGCCGGAGGAAGAGTCACGCCTCGACCAATGGAGAGGTTGAGCACGCCAGCAGTTGCTGAGTCGGAGTTGTATAAATAGAAGGAAACCGACATTAGAAGGGTTGGCAACTTATCGAATACTAAGAGCTTGTAACTACACCGCATTATAGTGAAAGTATTGAGAAACACTCTCCGTGGACGTAGATCTCATTAACGATCGAACCACGTAAAACCTTAAATCTAGTATACGAGATTTATAAAACAAGAAAGAACACAAGAGACTTTACGTGGTTCGATCAAGAATAAGATCTACGTCCACGAGGAGACGATCCTCAAGATGTTTATATAATTTGATTACGCAAGTATCTCTCAAGACTCATAACCCTTTACCTTCAATCTAAATTATACACAAGAAATCATGTTTGATTGGCGGACCGTAAGATTTCCACCATTATGTGTGTTTAGGAATCGTCATTTAGGTGTAACCGAGTAGAGCAACATGGCAGGTAGCCAGCGCAGAAGTTATGCATGTAGCAACAAATATTTAATGTAACATAATGTTGGTTTTGTCATAGTTTGAGTTAGTTTGCAGCATTTTTTTAATAATTGAGATTGAGGGCCTAACTTCCTGCAGCAAGAGATTATATCGATGAGTACATGAGATTCTTTATTACACATAATCCCAATCATGTCATTTAGGATTAGTCAGTTCTATTTATCAGTGAGCCGTTATATTTTGGACGGATTGAGCCATGTTCATATGGATCCTAAAAATTTCGACCACGTTGGATCAGTCAGGCCCAGGCCAACCCAAAAATATCTTTAGGTGGGCCCATACCTTAAAAACGGTCTAATCGATTTACGTGAGTCGGTCAGATCGTTTAATATTTTTAGAGGATGGGGAAGGAATGTACTTCTAAATCTAACGTCAGTTTTCGATTTGGATTTGCCTGTAGCCATGATTTAATAACAATTGATAAGCAACTTGCAAGGATGGTTATTTCCTTGGTGCTAACTTATGGTAAATAATAAATATGAAGCATGAAGTATGAACGTATGTTATTCCTCAAAAAACAATTCCGAATTCGCTTTATCATTCATACAACCAATTTTAATTGAAAATTTGAACCGCTCCAATAAACCGCGTTTATTTTTTAAAAATTGAACTGATCAAAACCGATCTATTCGGTCGATTTTTTCGGTTCGGTTCGGTTCGGTTCTTGCACACATATCACATGTTGGATGAAATCATGCTTTTATTCATAATATATGATAAGTTGATAGCCAACTAATTTGATTCTAAAAGAGGAACAATGAGCTGTATTACACCAAGTAGCAGTGCCATGAGAACTACTTTAATGCAATGTTCAGTATGCCCCGATATTAATATCTAATGAAATAAAAGCACTCAGACATTACATCCAACGAACTAAAGTGTTCAGATGTTATCATCGAATGAAATAAAGCGTTCAGCTGAAAAACCAACATACCAAAATCTAAATGAGGATACAGGTTTTTTTTCTGGGGAGAGATAGGGATCCAATTGAGGGTTGTAGCACATGACATTTGGTGGATCACATTTAACATGTGTAGAATTCATTGGCTTAAGGCAGTTAGTTTGGTACAAGTAATTATATCACTGCCAACAACTATAACCTAACTTCCCTAAAGTAGGAGCATAATTTTTAGCTCATATTAAAAAGTGGTATAATCTGGCAAACTTAAGCTGTGTTTAAGTTATTAACCACATGCTATAGAGTTGTGATTCTCTTAGTTAGGTTCAAGTAAACATGCAAGTGAAGTCCGTCTATGACCGCCTCTATGGAGTCCTTTCTTCGTCGTGTTTATGTATCGTCTAATATTATACTTTGTACAAATATATATGTATTTTTCACGTGTCGATATATAAAGTTTGAAGAAAATATATTGCATGAATCGTGAAGGTAAAGAAGACCTCCTTATGAGGAAGCACATTAACACAAATAAAAAGAAACCTATCTAGCAAAATAGAATAGATTAACTATACTTTACCAAACCAAAGCATGCTAAAAGCATCATGATCTTCACGGTCAAATTCAAATTAGCTGATTTTTATATTAATCTTGTTTTATGTATAAAAGGTAGATTGCAAAAGTAATTATTCTCTCTCCTACAAGTGTGAAAAAAATATCTAATCCCTGCTCCCATTATTAATAACCTGGCTCCACGTGTTGGGCTATAGACTATAGTTATGGCTAACAAATAGCAACGTATTACTATTAAATATTATATATTAAGTTGTCACAAACCATAAATATCTAACTTATATAATATAATAAGTGGGAAATCCTTGCAAGGAAAAAAGTGGGACATACCAAAATTATCACACTTTTAAATTGAACTATTGAGAGGCACAATCTTTGGCCTTGAATAACTTAAGATAGAAAAAGGAAGAATATTTTAACCACAAGCCAAATAAATAATACCATTTCTATTCTCCAAATTTCTTCTTGGAAATCTTGGATATAGATTTTAATAAATATTATTGAGTATATTATGAATGAAGTAATCGTTTCATATTAGTATATTATTATGTTAATTAGTGATAGGTCATAGATAGTAAAATATGTAAATAAGTGAATTGTTGGGGATAAGAAAGATAAATAATGGTCATGGATGGTAAAAGCTATAAATAAAGAATTTTGTCGAAAATAATAAGTATGGATAATAGTTTCTGAAAATAAAATAAGAAGGAATTAGGAGATATCACTAAAAGGAAAATTATGAAAATTGAGGGACTGAGGAAATAGTAAATTTGATTCTATTTTTGAATATCATATTAAAGTGAATGAGGAGTCTGATGACCTCTCAACTACTTAAAAAAAGCATTGCATTTTGAACCACAATTACATTGTGTGGCCAATTCTTGTGCAGTTACTATGCTACGCTTTTCTCCCAATTTAAACAACCATCCAACGGACAACACTCAACATTCCTTACTACCAACTTTTATTCACCACGCAACGCAAGCATTTTCTTTTATAATTTATTTTCAATACATATTATGTATAATAGGGTCAAAATTATATAAATAATTTGAGGATGCATGGAGACTATATTTTAAAATCTAATTAAAATATGTTTTCATGTGAAATTTTAATTAAAATATGATTTTTATGCATCCTCTCGCAAGGATATTTTCATAAGAAACTTGATCATAAAAATGACATTACATCATTATAAAATTATTGAATATCTAAATAATCATCGGCCTAAAGTTCTTTAATGCCTATTCATATATTTGACTATAATAGTTCGGCGATATTGTGGAAGGGCCAATTTTGTACACATTTACGTAATTACATTTTAATGAAGTAAATCTTGAAAGCATTTGTAAATGCACATATATGTTTAAACTGCATATGACTTAAAATATATGGATTCATATATTAATGTTATGCACGCTTTTCAAAGTATTTAGATTCACATTTTCATGTTAGGAATTCGAATTGTACTAATGATTTTTTAAGTCGAACAACATATTTATTTCACTTTGCAAATGGAATTTCCTCAATCATAAGGTGGATCACATGTAAATAAATTTTGTTGATGGCCTTATTGCAATTTGTGCTTCATTATAAATCGAACAAATTTGCTCAAGACAAATACTATATAATTACTTGCACATCGAATAAACAGATCCACTTTCACTCTAATGATGGAACTAATCTAATTTGTATTGCATACTACAAAATTAAAGAAAACAAACAAATTCAAGAATTCAACTTGAAAAGTTTTTAAATAAAAGCTTAGATAAAAAAAAATCTCTTTAACCATTAATTTCCATCGAGGAAAAGAAAATACAAAGAGAGCCATAACGAAGCTAAAAATCTAGCACTCAGCCCATCCCTCTTCCAGCTCAAGCCGGCGCCGAAGGTCCAGCTCCCCTCCTCTCAAAACTCGCTCCAATTTCGACACGGCGCCCAATGTAATCTTCGACGGCACACCGGAGATCTCCTCCAGCCGTTTCAAAACCCTCCACGTCAGCGCCGACTTCTCGAGGCTGAGCCGCAACCCTATCCACATGGAAGCCGCCAAGCACAGGCGGAACGGCAACGCCGTCCAACGATCGGCGCACACCTTAAACGCTCTGCAGGCGGCCCGGGCAGCCGAGCCGGTCTCGAGCCCGAGCTTGCAGCACCAGCTGGCGAAGACGCCCTCCGCTTTGAGATGATTTACGCGCGGTTTCGACGTCCTCCGCCGCTTCTCGAGCGTGACGGTGGAGCAGGAGTCGCCGGAGCACACTTTCGCCGGCGAGGTGGTGCTGGAGGCGCATGCGGAGGAGGTGTGGAGGAGAGCAAGCCGAGGTCGTCCTCCTCGGTGGAGGCCGGCGGGCAGGAAGGGCAGGCGGCGGAGGGGCGAGAGCCTGCACCTAAGTCGGCGGTGAAGCTCTTGCAGTTGGAGCAGACGGCGTGGCGGACGTGGCGGGCGACGAGGAAGTTGGCCTGGTGGACTTTGGCGTCGCAGGTCCAGCAGAGGAATGCGGCGTCGGAGGGGCAGAAGATGGCGGCCTTGGCATTGCAGAGCTCGCACAGCCGCTCCTTCATCGTTGAAAGATTCAAATGGAGTTGAAACGGATTCAGAGGGTGATATATGGAGGTGGAAGTGTTGAGCACGAGTAAACGTAGAGAGAGAGAAGACGACGTCTGCGATGCAAGAGTGAAATCAGGGATTAACGAGGAAAACTGGATAGGAGAGAGAGAGACGAGATTGAAGGGAGGGTATGAATGAGTAAACTGCGAATCAAGAATTCAGTTTTTGTGTGAGAGAGTGTGGGAGATTCATATATATATAATCTAGAGAGAGAGATAGGCGGAGAATGAGTAATGAAGGCATTTAAGAAAAGTGGGATACGACGAATACCACACATATATAGTATCATATGTGTGTTTATTTCACACACATTAAGTGTGTGGGTGTGGAATGCCAACCATCTTTGAATTAATTTGATACCCATAATTTTTATTTTAAATATTTATAAAAAATATTCCATTTTTTATTTTAATACATCATTATAATTTATCTCTTTTTATTTTAATCTTAAAGTTCCTATTTTATCAACTTAAAAAATATCCATCAATTATTTTTTTTAAAATATATATCGATCAAATTTATATAGTTCGTTCAGTGAGTATAATATATTAGTTGGAACAATTTTGAGTTTGGGGGAATTGAATCGCGGAAGCAAATGAAAGAAAGCAAATCCCACCACATGTCTACTTATTTTATTCCCTCTTTCTACACACAATGGCACAATATACGCACAATCTTTCTTCATCAATCCCTGTCCACAGAAACCTCGTTTCCCTCGAACAACTCTTCCTAGTCATTTCTTTTTTTTTTTTTGCATGTACGCCCTTTTCTTTTCTTTCACATAGCTATTATTATTATATTTATTATCAATTTATAAATTATAAACTAGTCCGAATAAAATTATGCGTATAGACAGCGTCATCCATATTATGTCAATAATAATGTAATCATAATATTTAATTTTCTTTTACACAATACTATGGCCACACACTCTTATAATGGGATTTGTCTACAAATTAGTGAATAAAAATGACATGACTCTAGATGTTGCTTTGAAATTCTTAAATTGAGACACACCGGTCCCACTCCATTTCTTCAATATTCTGTTTTAAAAGCACTATATCCGTCCATTAAAAGTGTATTAATTTTAATAAATATTTGGTATATTGTTTTGTGTGGAGAAAGTGTTCTATGATAAATACTTTTTGAATGAAAAAATATGACTTTTTTGGATTAATAATGAGTGATTGTGAGATTGAATTATAAAGATTGATTGTATTGTGACTATTGTCCCAAAAAAAAGTATTACTCTTCATGGACATCGAGAAAAAGACATTTATACTACATTATTGATAGACGGAGAAAGTGTCAGTTTTAATAATATACATCATCTCATAAGATTTGATTCTTAATTAATTTAAAATGTTCATATCCGGTGACCAAATTAACCACACTTTCAAAAATAAAAACAATACATGCGTCTTTGATACCATTTAGTGGTAAAATAGTATTATTGAGGTCAAATATTACATATTCGAAATCCATTAACATTTTTATAAGTCTTATTCTATCAGATCTGATTTTCTAAGTGTGATTTGTATAACGTGGATTTATCCAATATGCACTGAAATAGCGGATAAAAAACAAAACATCTCACCATAAAAAAATATCAGTAGATATTTAATTATCTATATACTTTGTATGAAAGAACTCTGTCTCGTACAATTTACCCACTCTATGGCAACTATTTTACTCTTTAAAGGAAACAGATATTTTCTAATAAATTCGATAGATTTATAGTAGATTGTAAAATTCTTAGTGATATATATGTATTTTAAAGGTGAATTTTTTGTACGAATATTAATTCCCATATTCTCCAATTAAAAAAAATGTATAATATTTTTGATTTATTTCCTTTCTAATTTATATGTAAAATACTTGTGGTCAGGATGGAATTAGAAGATGAAATAGGGCATGAAATGAAATATTGGAGAGATGGGGTGGTGAATTGTGAATAGGAGAGTTTGAAGAAAATATCTAGAGATTTTTGTTTATTATGATGATGGCGGAGTGGGCGACACGTGGCGGAAATGGGCCTTCTCATCGTATATGGCTACGCAGGCTTATTGTCCTTTTGTTCCACATGTTCCAACTCAACACTTAACAACACTCACCAAATTTGGAAGCCCTATCCTATAAATATTTTATGTTGTTTGCTTCACTACAATAAATTTTAGGTGATTATGGTATTATAGAAGGAAAATTATTAAGTTTTAATTATACTATTGCTTTATTACTGTCCTTATTTCCCCAACTCAATAAAAGTAAAAAAGGAAAAAAATAAAATGAAACTATCGAATGATATAAATTGGTTGGTTGTATTATATTCAAAACATTAAAACATACTCTATAATTGCTAAAAAAGAAAAATGTGACTCTTGGAGCAACAAAAATGCAAGTCTTTCTTTCACTTATGATCTAGAAACATGGGTACAACAATTCATAGTGAATTTGGAAATTATTGATTTTGGTTGAAGTAAGAAATGAATTTCAGTTTGATATATTTTCGTGTTGCATTATTGTCATATATTATTATAAAATACTATTCCATCTGTCCCATTTAAAATATCACAATTTCATTTTTGGGCTGTCCTATTATAAATGTCTTATTTATTTTAGGAATTAATTATCCCTTCAAAAGTTGTAGACCCTACCATTTTTAAAACTTTAACTACTTTATACATTTCTCCTAAATAATCATGTCCAAAAGAAATGTGACGTTTATGACTTTGGTCACGTGACAAAATAACAATATTTATGATATTCAAATATATACCTCAAATTAAAAGTCCACTAGGAAAAACCAAATATATATATAATATTATACCTCGCAAAATGTGGTAGTTCAAAAATTCAAAATGAAAAGAAAAAAGAGAGATGAAAATGATGGGTTGCAAAATGCATGAAGCATCACATTCATTTTCATAGAGGAGATTACTTGCGTGAAATAATCACCAAACTTTTATACTCTATGGCGCTCCCTACAGTAAAAAGTCCAAACGTGTCCGCTTCCCATTGGGTCAACTCACAACCACTAGACACCACACCTATTTAATTTGTGATCAGCCACGTGGAAGAAGGGAGGGCGGTGGATGCTGGCGGCTTAAGGTAGTCCACGAAGCTTTTTGTGGTTGTTGAACACAGGATTTCTGTGACTTACTATTAACCTTTGTTGTGTTGTCTCCACACCATCAAATTCTCATTCACTCTGTAGAATTCTTGTGAGAAAACGAAAAATCTACTATCGGATTTAGAATTTATAAATTACTCCTCCACTGATTTTGATTGGATAGATTTTAATAAATTATAATAAGTATAAAATAAATGGATATAAAAAAGTGGATTATAAAAATAATAAATAAATATATTAATAGATAGTAGATGTAAAAATATTGGTCGTGAATATTTTTTTATAAATAAGTGGATATGTTTAGGATAAGATTATGAAGTTGATGTTTCCAAAAAAAGAAAGTAAGAAACCAAAATAGAATTAAATAAATATATTCGGTAAATGAAGGAGTACTATATAGCATTGTTTAGATAAATCTTGCCTCTCATTTTCAGAAGTAGTTATATTATTAATATTATAATAGAGAATTTGAAAATTGTTCATGCATGAGATCTTAGATTTATTTTTAGTCCCACATTTTCTGCAAATCTTGGATCGGTTGTCACGCTTTTTCCTTTTTCTTTAAGCCACACGCTGCCGATACTTTTTTTCGTGTAATTTGTTAACCCCAACTTAGATAAGAATTATAGTTGAGCTTAAAATCAAAATCAAACACCGAACTAATCCATAAGTCGTAAATGTATAGTCGAGGATTTCAAATTTGATCTTTTTCCTTTTTCTAACTATAAAAATCGGACATATCGATTTGGTTTCATTTATTCCCTGTAGTTAACCGATGCACCGGTACAAATTAAATAACTATAGTTTATAAATTATGTATATTAAATAAATATTATATCCTATTTACTAATTATTTATATTGAGAAACTTTTCCTATTGAGATTATACATGAAGTTTCACTATATTCGATCATGCAATGATCTGTATGTTTTCTAAATTTTATATTTTGAATTTATATACAAAGTTATGAGATTTTTTTGAGCTGTGAGAATGATACAAAGTTATGAACTTCTATAGTTAATTATTGAATAACTGATTATTTGATCCCATTTTCGACTGGACGGTGAAACACGATAATGCGTGCTTCAACACCACCAAAATATGTATTTACGTATACGAAAAGTATAGTACAATATCAAATCCCTATGTAGTTATGGGCCTTTGCTTCTTCTTTGTTCTTTCTTATTTTTATTTTTTTATTTTATTTTTCACTATGTGGTGAATATGAATGTCAATGGGTGAATTTTACTCGAATCAGAACCAATAAATAAGAATTGGTTTTGGTTTTGGTTTTGAAACCGACCAATTAGATACTGAATTTGGATCGGATCCAGACCATCAACTATGAATCTTAAGCGATCCGGATCTGAACGGATCTGGAACCAGAACAAGATCAGAACCGGAAAAGAACCATAATTAAAACTGAAACCATTGCTTTATAATTTAATGTGTTATGAGTGATTTTGAATTGATATGGATAAAACTAATTCATTGACAAACCTATTTAAATTCAGGCTTGTCAATAGACGAGTTTTACTCAGACAAGAACCAATAAATAAGTATTGGTTCTGATTCTGGAACCAGAATCATATCCAAATCGAACCGGACCATCAAATTATGGATCTAAACAGTTCGAGTCTAAAGTGGGTCTGGAATCGGAACCAGAATCAGAATCGCTGCTTTAAAATTTAATGAATTTTGAATAATTCTGGATCAATCCGAGTAAAACTCATCTATAGCGGTGAATGATAATGATGATTGATGATGAGTGGGGGTATGGTTGTATGATGCTACTGGTTGGTTGTAGCTGAGAAGGGGTACTTAATTGTGCAGACAATCGGGAGCCACAAATTCTCAATATGTGACCACATTTCTACATTTACACCTTTCTTTAACCACTCAATTTCATGCTATTTGGGAAAACGAAGCTGCTCTATTTCTTGCTAATGATGATGGGCCCACTCCAGCTTAATTTTCAAAAATTCTTTTCCACTCAAAAATTATTGTTTCATATTTTGCTCACAAAAGAGTATGCTACTAGAGATGAAATTGCATGTTTTGATCTATTTAGAAGGACTTCCTGTTGTAAGTATCCGGATGAAAAATTAAAATAAACTGGAACTACATTATATTTGATTGAACTCGTTTGATTAACGTCCAGTAGAATAAGATGGCACCATTAGATTCAGTGACGAAACTATTTTTTTTTCAGGAGGTCTAACTAATTATAACTTTAAAATGTAATAAAATATAATTTTAAACATAAAATTATAGAATAATAATCTTTAAATAATATAATAAATTTATTATAATCTTTTTAGAAATTGGAAATCATATTAATTAAATTATAAAACTTTATTATTTGCATACACTTTTTATTTTATCAATATAAAATTAATTATAGAAAAAAATATTTTATCAATATAAGACAAATTATAGAAAAAAGAAAAAGAAAAGAAAGAGAAAGGAAAAAAAAGGAAAAGGAAAGAAAGAGAAAGGAAAGAAAAATAAAAGAACAATGAACGAAAGATAAAGAAAGGAAAATAAGTAGAGAAAAAAGAGAGAAAAATATGCAGCGGGTAGAAGTCGAACCAACTAAACTATAATAATTTAATTATTATCTATTAAATACATATTTACTATGTTCTTCAAAAAAGTTGGGGGTCGCCCTCATGGCTCATGTATCAACATTGTGATGGGAGTGAAATCAAAAGTAGAAGTCTAGTTTGATATCGTCTCACTGTGAAACAAATTAATATTCAAACCCAAACCCATATCATATAAAATATACGTAATTACAAATACTCAAATCTGAAGCAGTCTTATAAAGAGACGGTCTCAAAACATTTTTTTATGAAATTAAGAGTATACACACATCGATCGTAATAATTGAGCAAGAAGAGAAAAAAAGGGAATAATTGATCGAGATATATTAAACACAAATACAAAGAAGGCTTTAAGCCGTTAGACGGTGTGTCCGAATCAAGAAACTCACAGTCGTGGAAGCATTGGTTTGCAGCGAACGCAACCACAAAAGATTCCTCAATTTTCAGCCGTTCACAATCTGCACCGCACATTCATTCCTGAAATTATTTTTCAAACATGAATCATGCTCAGCCTACTAACACTCGAATAGAGCTTCAATTTCGTCCTCCACTGTTGTGTGACGAATAGCCTGTGCACACGTGTCCGCTAGCTCGCGATCCACGAGATTTATATGTGGTTTTCACCATCACCATAAATCAGCATAATGGACGATCCAAATTGTGTGGAAAAGGATGGCACGAGAAGTTGTATGACTGTAGCACTTATTATGTGTGTACAAAGGATGAACTCCGTTCTTGAAGGCTCGTCAGATTGCCTTGTTACGTTTGTGTAGAAGTATACATAAGGAAGAATGAGAATTGGACCTGAAATGGGTTGGAACTTAATCATAGATATCTTTTGGTATTAGATAGATGACTAGCAAATCCCCTCGCATCGGCTTCCAATTGTTCGATATACGCGTTGAAGGCAGGATTGTAAGCAGCAGCCCTATGCAAGTACTTCAACGCCTCAGCTCTGCGATTCACATGGGCTAAAGCGCTGGAGTGCCATTAAAGAAAATATTAGAACAAATGATGAATTCAGAGACCGTTGAAATTTCAAGAGACAACTAGTAGATACCTTGAGAGGATAATTAAACTGTCGTAGAAGTGGTTTTTGCTACTTGAATCTTGGGGTTCTTTCATCTGAGCTATTCTTTCTAGATGCGCAAGACCCTCTTCCATCTTGCCCTGAAACGGATAACATAGTTTACAAGGCATTCGACAACCTGGGCATTAAAAATTTGCACGTAGTGGCATACTGTAGAAGCTCGACAAGATTGGAGCAACGTAGATATTATGGCAGCAAAATGTGATCCAATCTTTCTCTTTTTTTTAAAATTCTCCAAGAGATATATGCTGTTTGCAAAGATTTATAGCATAAGAACTATTCTTTATGCTACAGAAATGAGTTGGACAAACTTCTGTTCAGATACCATATCATGAAAATAAACAGTCCTTATTGAAATCTTTCCAGATCCACATAGTACATGAGAGTTAGGATGGTACCTGAAGGATGTTTGCAATACCCGCCCATTGGGAGGAAAGAATCAAAAGATCAACTTCTTCAACTTCTGTAGGATTCCCGGTGACAAGTAGCTGACTCAAAGTTATAGAGCAAACCTCCAGTGAGGGACCGTTATAGGATAACTAAAGTCGATTACTAACTACAAAGTGGCACTTATCAGAATATTTCAGTTTTTAAGTTATCAGATATAGTATAATACAGAGGGAATCATTCATGCTCCTAAGGATGCTGCATTGCTTTCATTTAACATCGTATGGACATTATATTGATACAAGCAACTGAGATCATAACATCTATTAAATAATTATCTAAATTAGAGAAAATATGTACTTTAATACTAGATTGAATCAGACCTTTGAAATAGCCTTTTCTAGGGACTCAGCAGCTTCAGCATAATGTTCTTTTTGTAACAGCGTTTGCCCCATAATAAGCAAAGCTCTAGCATGCCCAGGCTCCTTTTCGAGGGCAGCTCTGCAGTTCATATTCCAGAAAATCCAATATTAAAATAGACTAAAAAGATCTAATGAGCAAAACGTTTTGTTACCTTAGTAATGCAATTGCACCATCTTTTTGGCCACCACCTAAGACTTCAATTGATAACTGTTTATATGTGCTCAAATAAATTAATATGAATAACTTTGATCATATACTTTCAGACCAATGCAAAAACATCACTCACAGAAACCAATTCTTCAGGTGATAGAGTTTCTGCAGATATTTCTCTGTCTTTTGTCCGTATAACAATATCTGCTGCTCGAGAGGTGCCTCTTTGTGTGACAGTTGGAGCTAATGCTGAGGCATTCATTTCAGGAAGCCCCAAATACTCGAGAACACGAGGATTCTGGAGACATAATAACTGAAAGGCAAACAAGAGGAGCAAAGAAATAGATATGGTGCTGCTTCATAACAAATATAACATTTGATTTATGCTAGGATGTTAAATTATTATCATTTTTTAAGAAAAAACAAAGAGACTATCATTTCCAAACAAGAAGAGCAGCTATTTTTTTCCTCACACCATCTAAGGCCCTCAGAGATATCTAAGGCTAACATTGACGATCATAGTCTAAACTGGAAATCTTTTACACAATAACGCCAATATGAGTAAGCAAAAGTTCTTTTTCGATCTTGGAGTATTGAAGTTAAATTATTCTTACAGGAAATAAGAAGTTTAAAGATTTTGACGCTGATATGTCATAATTTTCATAACAATAATACCAACCTGTATGAGACTGAATGTACTATTGGTAAACCAATATATTAAGGATCCCTGCAAGATATGAACGAAAAGTTAGCATTCAAACTAAAGTATATATAAATATTTACATGCCACAACATTACACAAGAATGTCACGTCCAGAAAATTTGACAGTCAATTACCTGGGGAACATAGAAAGTAGCAACCAATATAGGCAGTGTCAGCAGTTGCAAATAAACCTTGTATATCTATATAGCAAAGAGAGAGATCAGATTGTCAGCACTAGTTAAATGCCCTCACAAACATAGAACATTAGAAAATATATAACTTAATATCTATAAAACTAAGGATGGGTTCTGGTGTAAACCATCCTTATTGTACTAACTACAAACCGATACAAACAGTATAATTTCTTTTTACGCATACAATAATGTTTCTTTCTGTTATATTTTTGTGTGTGTATAGAATAATGCCTCTTTTATAATCATCCTTTTTATGTATATACATAAGCAGCATCAAAAATCTTGTATATTTGTAAAGCATTGAAAAGATCAGATTTTGATGCACTACTCTAGATCATAAACTTGAGACATTAACAAATTATATCATATAAATATTAATATTTTATGGATCTTTCTTCACGTGTGTTGTAGGCTCGTGTGCTGAAATCGTGGATATCTAAGCATGAAGTGAAGCTCTAAAAGCGGTATTGGGAAGACTTTCTATAAGATCTCCTGTTATTAGCGTACCAGTGCTCCCCCTTCAAAGGATTTAGTGGAGGGAAGAAAGAAGGATGAACCAGAGAGAGCATTTGCATGACTTCAATAAATTTAGCTCACCTTTGCTAATAATTTTAAGGTGCCTGTTACATGTTGAAGTGATGACTTTCGAAGAGAAAGCTGAAAATCAGAAAAAAATAAGCTCTATGATTAAATCATGGACCAGAAAGAACATTCCAATAAGAAATAAAGGGGTATAGATAATCAACCAAATTAAATATAGTTTATGCAAAATTATGGATCAGAACAAAATATGAGCAGTTCAGCAGAAAATCTTGAATAAGAACCTTTAAAGACCATAGATAATGAAATGTTCTGTTAGAGCTCGCAATCAATTAATACCAGAAATTACAGAAAATATGAAACTGCATCCAGAACAAAAGCCTCATGGTATTCCACAGATGTAAAGAAGAATGATTAAGAAGTCATTAAAAAATTAAATGGTTCATTTCCATTGGAAGATGAGAATTAATGTATTTAATAGTCTAACAAGTTAGAGTAACATTTGACAGGTTTATCTCTCATCTTAAACTTGTTAGAGTAACATTTGACAGTTTAGCTCTCACCTTAAACTTTGTTAAATTTCAATTGCCATCTCAGGGATCTTGGTTATTAGAATGGATAGTGGAAGTTACTCCAACAATCGGATTTCAACTTTTATTAATTGAATGGGAAACAAAAGATGAATTCTGTACCAGAGATAATGCCGACTTAAGGTCACAGACAGACAGATCCTACACAATAATCCCAAATCTCCCACCTTTTCTTATTACATAAACCTCCTCAAAATGAACATCTAGTCCTTATCAGCTGGATTTCATAAAATAGCAAAGGAATTACAGAATGGAAAAAGTATTACTCCCTCCTTCCCGCTCTAAGTGGCCTGTATTCCTTTTTGGGTTGTCCCTCTCTAAGTGACTCATTCTAAAAAGGAATCATTTTTACAAACAAAAGTGCCTGGAATTCCGTGAGCCATACTACTTTACACACAAAACACAACCCTCCTTAATCTACGTGCCCAAAAGCAATGAGCCGCTTAGAGCGGGATGGAGGTAGTATTATACATCAGTTATCTCAGCCCTGATCATCACTGAAGCATGCATCATTGAAGCAACAAAGAAGTTCTGTTTCATGGAACACACATCATAAAATGCTGTCAAATCACCTCTATGAAGGACTAGCACCTTGTCTATAGATACACTTGAAACTAAGCATCAGTTCCACGAAACCAGAAAACAATGACATAGGATAAAGATCTAAGTGCACTAAAGTATTATCCCTAACCTGAACATTAGCGAAATGCAAGCCTGCAATGCATAATGGGAAGATAGGCCCCAATGCTCCATGTGGAAATTCACTCAAGTTCAATGACCATAAAATTCCCCCCTGCATATTTGAGGATGAAATCTGTGTTGCAGTAACCGAGCCCCAAAAAAAGATAGAAAAAGGAGAAGTGTACGAGTAAAAAATGGCATAATAATAATAATGCACAAAAGCAATCCTAAACCAATTCGTCTGGTTTAGAAGTAACATACTGTATCGAAGCCGGGGTGATGATCCAGTGACATTTTACGTACACTCATGAGCCACAAGAAAAAGCAAGGGACCTGCATATTAATTAGAAGAACAAAGAGAAACAAATATGAAACTCCATCTAATATACAACTGGATAAAAAAACCCACGTGGAAAACTGCAACTGGAGTCCTTGATCAGTTGGAAATAGCATTTAGGTAATGCGTGGGGGTACTAAGCTTTTTGTCTCGAGGAAAGACTTTGGAAGAGGAATCAAAACTGAGAGTACTGAAATTCATAAAGTACTGGAGAAGTCTGTTTGTGTTTTTTTCATATCCAATCCTTTCCCAACACAAATTCCAACAACTGGAACTCATAATGAAACATACAATGGATTCATAAATGATGGTCTTTGGGAGGTGAACCATGATTCTGAACACACATAACCAAACTTAACCAGCTATCAACATAGAACTGGATTTGAACACTATAACGTGGAAGTTCCCCTCCAACAATACGTCCCCCCATCATAAGGATTAACCCCCGGTCACATGAAAATTTCATAACAATAATTGCAGATAGCGGCACTTAAAAGTTATGATGCAACTGATATCTTAAAGAACTCATATGACTACATGCCGGATCATTTTGCAACAAGAAATTTTTGGATTGGAGCCTGAAAAACGGGTGAGTATAATACAAGAAAATAACCTGAACAACAACCGAGGAGAAGAACCAAAACACTGAAGGGCAGCCAGCTGCCTCCTTTTCCTTCCAGAAAAGGGCAATTTGGTCTCTGAAACTTCGTCCTGACAGAGGTGGTGGAATAGGCGGAGGTACTATTAGGAATACAAAAGACAAAAATCATATGTTACATTTCTAAAAATAACTTCCATTCATATATCCTACTTTCATACTCATCCATACAAATGATAACTTACATTGAGGCAGCAGCTCTCCTATCATCCTCAATTTTCTAAGTTGCAACACAATTAAAGGAAATATTGCAAGTCTCATAGCCACAGTAGATGAAGAGATTATGATCCACCTACAGAATTCAACTTATTCAGTTAGCTTCCAATGACTAAATTACAAGTAACAGCCCTCGGCAATTAAAGACAAAAACATTGAGCTAGTAAAGAAATTGCATCAGTAATCAAATTCCATGAAAAAGCATAACCAATAAAACTGGAAAAGTATACCTTCACCAATACAAACAAACTATGAAAGCAAAAATAAGTTTCACATATAAGCTCGACAAGAAAAGACAAACACAAGATTCATAAACTTGAGCTGGAAGATGTAAAACAGCAGTCAATAATTCCAGCCTAAAGTCGGTTCCTGAATTGCATTTGATGGAGGAGAAACAAATAAAATCATTCAAATATGAACAAAGTATCTGAAATTCAATATTTGAGACTTGATCTTTTCCAGACTTCTAGTACTGCATGCTTCTCGGTAGAAATTCAAAAAAAACGTAACTTCAATACAAGCAAATGAACACTTATATACATGAATCCATCGTTCCTACCACGGCAAGCCAGTGACATCGTGATAAGAATCGAGCAAGGACATCAGTGTTTGAATCGGAAGAAACTGCTCTCCCGGTTCAAAGGTGCCGTGCAGAGTTGAGAATCGTCGAGGAAAGGAACTGCAATCAAGAGATGAGTGCCAGTAGAGCTCCGACGATCGTCGAGGACCGTAATTACGCCGACAGTCACGGTGATAATGGTAGCAATGGTCTGAGCTCATGAACATTGAATGGGAAGAATAAGAGGAAGAGTAGTAGCACAAGTAGCGGCGGAGCGCCGCTAGCTGCTGCGGCCGAGCGCGGGGAGTTTAGTTATGGTCGAGAGACGCATGGTTGATAAACCCCGGGCTTTTGGAGGTGGGAGGACTTTTTGAGGGGTTTACGATATCATTACTGGATTTTGCTTAACGGTATTAAGTATTACTAGGTTTTAAGAATTGAATGTTTTAATCTATTTTGCTATAGCTTTATTTATTTTATTTTCGACGTATTGCGGTCCCTTACATTTTTTTAAATTGAGATGGCTCCTGTGAGAAGATCTGCAATGTCTAAATATTAAAACTTTTCTCAGATATAAATATTTCTTTAAGTATAATAATATTATTTAAAGTAAATAAATAAAAATGATTTTTTTAAATAATTAATAAATATCCATACTTACTAACGTCCTAATAATAATTTTTGTGTTTGTAAATTTCAAACATATTCATTAGGTTATATTTATAGGTTAGCCTCAGATCATCCCAAATTTGAACCAGAGTGTTATTTGGACTTAAAGTTACGAACTTTGTGCCATTTTTTATTACAAATTATAAGAAACTGTTACCATAGTTTCGTATTATTACAACAAAATTACAAAAGCTCTTGATCTTGATATAATCCTTATTTCGAATATAATATATATATCATCTGACGAATCTTAACCCATTTGCACCACAGCCATATATGAAAGATCTAAAACATGTGTAAATCAGTAAATGCATAGATAGTCTAGTGTTATATGCACAGACAAATCGAAGCAAATACTGCACTTTCTGAAAACAATGAAACCCGAAAACTAGTGCAATCCTGCTCTATTTTTTATTGATTTACAAAAAAACCTGTGGCTGCTATTTCCTTGGCATGAAAAGTTAAGATTGAGCAACAAAATACAAAAGAGAAAATAAGTTAATCAAAATAGTATACTATTTCTTGCCCTTTGATGGATCAGTGCTAAGCTTCTTCGACTCGTTATTCAAATGTTCAATGTACACACTGTAAGCAGGGTCATAAGCAGCAGCCATCTGCAAGTACTTCCGGCCTCGTCTTCGCGGCCCACATTTGCTAGAGCACTAGAAAAACACGACGAATCACCTTAGTTAGTATGCAGTTACAGAGACGAATATTTCACTTTTCATGGATTCATGAAAGTTCCAAGTCACTAGCATATACTCAAATGGCAAACTTGGATACCTTGAAAGAACGAGTAAACCGTCGTAGTAGTGGGCCTTGCTCTTCGAATCCTCAGGCTCTTTCAGTTGAGCTATTCTTTCTAGGTGCACAAGACCCTGCTCCATCTTCCCCTGGACAAGATTTATTCAAAAGAAAAGCCGTTGATGTATTCATCAATCCAGGTTATGACATCCATGCTTAGTTTCAGGGAATCGAGAAGCTTTAATAAGATTAAAGCAACATGGTAAAGGTGTTCTTGGAATATCATATTCAACCATATGTAATCGATGCATAAGGTTGCAGGTGTACAAACTGAAAAATCTTCAAAGCTACGATGATTTGTAATTTATGGTTTGCAAAAGGAGTGGGTTGGTTGCTAAAATTAACAAGTTTGGGTAGTTCAGATAGTACCTGCTGCACATTAGCAATACCAGCCCATTGATATGAAAGAATCAAAAGATCGACTTCTTCAACTTTGGTAGGAATACCATCAACAAGGAGCTGAATCAAAGAGTAAAGTGCTCCAGTCAGGTACAGTTATATGATAGCGAAAATTCTGACCTATTAACAAGAAAATTGCGCATGCGCATATGTCCAATCTTCACTTATTAATGTTTTTTTACGCATTAAGAATAATGGAGTATCTAATGATCATGAAACTGAAGGGTGAGAAAAACGAAGGGGTGCATGCAGATTTCATCAAGAATAATGGAGTATCTGATGATCATGAAACTGAAGGGTGAGAAAAATGAAGTGGTCCGTGCAGATTTTAACTGAGTCCGACCTTTGAGATTGCAGTTTCGAAACACTCAGCAGCCTCAACAAGTTGTTTGTTCTGTTTCAGCGTCTGCCCCAAAATAAGCATGGCTCTTACAAACCCAGGGTCCTTTTCAAGGGCAAGTCTGCAGTTCATATTTCAACAATAAATCAAAATAAACATAGAAGAGAGCCAATACTGTGAGAGCAAAGGTTCCGTTACCTTAGACACATGATTGCAGTATCCTTACAGCCATCAGATAAAACTTTGATTGAGTACTGTAGAACAAGTACTGAGGTGGATTAACAAACTTTAATGGAGTATAAGAGCATTTTAAAAGGGCATGCTACAAGATCACTCACATTGACCAATTCGACGGGTGATAAGGTGTGGGCATGTACTTCTCCTTCCTTAGTCATTATAATGATATCTGCAACTCCGGAGCTGCTATTTTTTTAACAGAGGTGCTTCTTCTGGAGTAATCACTTTAGGAAGCCCCAAATACTTGAGTAAAGTGGGATTGCGAAGGCATGATTGCTGTAGATCAAGGTGAACAAAGAAATGAACAAAAAACAAAAAACAAATATGAAAGCACTGAATGGGAAGCCATAACAAATTTAGCATTCATCCCATGATATCAAATGTCAAAGTTGTTTATCATTGCTAAACAAATGTCAGGTAAGAGGAGACCACAATCTACTTTCTTTCTTCATAAGCTCACACCATTACACAAAGTACAAACTTTTGCTCCCTGCCAGCCTTGCAGAGTTGTATATTTTCATAAACCGAATAGCTAGCATCCGATTCTTCCTCATGGAAGATCAAAATCTCAGTGGATTTTTAGCATACATGTAATAATTTTAGAGCAACGGCACCAACCTGTATCAATGTCAATGTACTATTTGAAAACCAATAAATTAAGGTACCCTGCAAAATATGACAAGAAAGGCATTCAAATTCAAATAAATAACTAAAAGCAATGGTAAAAAGTATATTCTTGAAATAGTGCCATGTTACAGTATCAAAACATATTTGGTCAAATTTAGTTCATCTAATTGATTTAAATAGATCCCTTTAACTAGGCTGCAATAACAAGCTCTTGGGAAGTATAAGAGTTAAGAATATACATTTGAATCACCATCTCAGATGCTACTACTACAACAAACAAATGCAAAGACACAGCATGTCATAGTGAAAAACAATTGACATACACTGCATGCAGGTGATCAACATGCTAAAGCATTATAAGATTTGAAATGCAAGAATCAGAAAAGGTGTAGACTTTCAATTTACCTGGGGAACACTAAATGCAGCAATCAACACAGGCAGAGTCAAAATCAACAAATAATTTTTGTATCCCTGCAATGGAATGCGAAGGGTCACATTTTTCGTGACTAGCTAAAGTAGTACATGAAGAACTCCACAAGATATATCAATTTCACTCTATTTCACTCTAAAGTAGTACATGAAGAACTCCACAAGATATATCAATTTCACTCTATTACCCAACACTCAATTAACTTTTTCAAGCTTACCTTTGCTAAGGATCCCAAGGTGTCTGGTAAATTTTGAAGTGGTGACTTCGCAAAGGACAACTGAAAAGTGAAAAAAATAAGCATTGGAATATAAAACATTTAAGATACACATCTCCATTATCAGTTCTAGAATACAAAAGAAAAATAAAGTATCTTGATCTAAGTGTGCTAAGGGTGGTGCCCTCTACCTGAACATTAATAACATGCAAGCCTGCAATGCAGAATGGGAATATAAGTCCCAACGCACCATGTGGATATTCAATCAAGTTCTGGAACCATAAAGTTCCTCCCTGTAACATTCAGAATAAATTCACCTCATCAATTTACTAACAGATCAAATCAACGGAATGGGTAAACATTAAAGATGGGATCTTGGTTTGAGTCTGTTAAATTTCCTGTACCCACACAGCCAAGAATATATTCAACGCTTGCATGTTTTCCAAACCAACATGAGGAGCATTCAGCTTAGCATTTTAAAAGTAAAATGACTTAATTATGTTTAATTCCCTTGTTTTATCCAGAAACCATATGAATATGATATGAAGTGCCTTACACTATCAAAACCAGGGTGATGATCCAGGCACATTCTACGGATACTAGCAATCCACAAGAAAAAGCAAGGGACCTGCATAAATTTTTTGATTCATCTGTCATTATAGACAACAAGAACAAAGAGAAAGTGACAGACATATAAAATGAAACCGCTTGAGTTATTTCTTTCATCACTCCCAACATGCCAAGAATTAAAATGAATGAGAGAGAAGCATGAAGTTCCATCTCTGATAGAATAGAAGTCTGAATAAAAGTTATAGTCAGAGTCCTAGCTCAGTAGGGTCCAGGTAAATCAAATATAATAAAAGCATTTACAGGTGGAGCTCATTATGATATATAATTTTATCCATAAAAGATGGCAAAATTTAACCACAAAAGCTGAAGATGTATCAGAAATACAAAAAGAAAATCATATCCACATAACTCTACATTCAAATATTTTCTAGAAATGATTAGCTTGTAAGTTTTTCTAATTCTGCTTCTCTAATGCAGAAGTAGCTTTTAAGCAAATTTCCTGTGAAGATAAGATGAACATATACTTCTGTCTAGCAGCAGTCAAATGTAATGCATTTAAGATCTTAAACAATTTACATGGTTACACAGCCATACCATTCTGCAAGAAGAAGAATCCTTTGGCTGGGACCCAAATAATATGTATCATACAATAAAAAAGGAACATAACCTGGAAAGCAAATGATGAGATGAACCAAAACAATGAAGGGCACCTAGCTGCCTTCTTCTCCTTCAAGAAAAGGGAAAATTGGTCCCTGAAACTTCGTTTTGACTGAGGCGGAGGAAATGGTCGAGGTACTATGAAGAACACCAAAAATTTAAAAAAATAAATAAATCATATTTTACAGTTTACATTAAATACTTCTGATTATAACAATTACAAGTATAACTCTATGATGCATACACATCACACTACTGTAACACACACACAGATTGTGGATTGAAAAAAACATGATAACTGCAAAACTACATAGACAGTTGCTTTCTAATAATAGTTTGCTTGTGTAAGAAAACTAACCAAGACTCTACATTTTACCAAGTTATAATACAAGCATTCCCTTCAGTTTATAATAATTCAGTAGTTTCATTTCAGGTGTTTATAAACTGCTAGATCAAATATGGAAGCAACAAAAGAATTATTTCCACTTTGGAGGCTAAGAAACTTAAAGATAAATTGCTCATAGATATAATCCCTCTATTTTTATATTTTGTATCCTAAACTCAAGCTGACATGTCAAGCCAAATAAGGAAGATATAGTTTCACCGACAAAAATCCATTATAGTTTTAAAGGAAGAACTAAAGAGAAAAATGATTTTTCTCATATAGAAGATAAGATTAATGTCAATGGGATATGAAACTCACGTCTAGGTAGCAGCGTTCCTAGCCTCCTCAATTTTTTAAGTTGCACCACACTTATAGGAAACAATGCAAGTCTCATTGCCAATGTAGATGTTGAGATCACTATCCACCTACAAAGTCCCACTTGATTCAGTCAGTTTTCAATTACTAAAACCCCAATAACAGAAATCAATCAAGCCAAAAAAGTCTTCTGCAAGTTAAAAACTGCAATTAAAAGAAGGTATTCACGAAAATTCATAACAATGGTTATTGAAACTAAAGAAAATAAATCTATTCTTCAAACAGGAAAGTATAATGCCGATACTGATTTAAATTGTGTTGCTGTGTCAGAAGAAGCATAGCTATACTGATTCGATAAACTCTAACTCTTACATGTATCCTATACTTAAAAAAGAAATATGCTTAGTTGTAAAAATTTAGCTACAAGTCATACAGTAGCAAGAAAATCTCCTATTATGCCCAGACCCATAAAATCGGCCACACATACATTCAAGCATCTGTAAAAGTATCTCATTTTCCAATCCTACGGCCTCAATTTTCATTCATGTATCCGAGTTTTGCAGCAGCGCCTTGAACTGAAACTGCAGTTCTGCTTTTTCATGCTCTGAATTTATTTTATACACGCGATGAGCCACTCTAATCGCACTTTTCCAAAACACGCATATCCACGGCGTAAAATGCAAATCCACAGAAATATAAATATCCAGTACCTGGTGTAAACGATCAGATGCAACCACTCTAATTTCAAATACTAATTTGCAAAAACTAAACAACGTGCAACACTATCCAAACAAATGAATATATGAAACACGAATAAACGCTCGCATTGTCACGTTGTACACTGCAATATATGTATAGCGCCTACCATGGAAAGCCGGTCACATTGTGATAATAGTCGAGCAGCGATATGACGGCTTGCACGGCGAGAAACGGCTCGTCCGGTTCAGCAGCTTCGATTGGGAGGAGCAGTTCGTCCGGTTCGGAGACGCCCGGGTCGGCGGAGAATCGCCGAGAAAAGGATAAGTAATGGGAGGTGAATCGCGGAGCAGCTCCCACGAGCATCCAGGGTTGTAATTGCACCGCCGACTGTGGTGGTGGTTGATTGAGCTACTGAACAGTGAATGCGAAGAAGATGAGGAATAACGGCTGACGAAATGGTGGAGCGCCGGTGACGGCGTCGTTCGGCAGCGGCGGAGTTTACTTAATTTTAATAATCGCATTGTTCGTAATTCCCCTCGCCGACGATGGCAGGGATTTTTTACGGGGGTTATTGGATTTATTTATGATTTAATTAGTAATTTTATCAACGTTTAAAAAAATAATATATTCGAATGCATTTGATCGAGCTAACTTTATATGTAATTATTAGTATAAATTTATGTCGATTATTATTTGACCCCAAAACACCACACAATCGTTTTCTACCTAATATATTTTTAAAATTATGTAAATTCAATTTGATTATTCCAATGTAGTTTGTATTATATATCATAATCATAATATGTAATATAGTACAACCTATTTAGTCTTAACGGGTATCGGTTATCGGTTAACCGATAACCAAATTTTCGATTCGATTCGGTTATCATACCCATTCAGTAATTTTGGTTATCGGGTATAACCGATTAAACATTATCGATTAACGAAATTAATTAATTAGTTAATTAATTAATTTATTAAGTAAATTATTTAATTTATATTATAATTTCGTAATATTTGAAATAATTATTTTCGGTTAATTCGGTTATTTTCGGATATTTTCGATTAATTTTGTATTTTTATTTTTATTTTATTTTTAAAAATTTAATTTTAATTTTTGTAAAAAAATAATAGAATCGATTAATCGGTTACATTGGTATCGATTCTATTAGTATATTTATATGATTCATAACAAACAAACAATCTCACTAACCATATTGTGTAATATAACAATTAAACAATTCACTAAATAACTCATGCTAAAATTGTGCAAACATTGTGAATATTTATTATATTTCTAGTAATAAAATGAATAAATAAATTACTATTTCGAATTTCATATATTGGAACACACCAAAGCATTCTAATATCGAAATTCCAATATGTGTTTAATACATAATTACACAAAATAAATTCGTTACAGCACAAACCCCTCACAAACCCTAGAATTACAAAAACGTCCACTTCATCTGTCCGCAGATCTTCATCGATCATCATCATTCATCAGCTTCCCCCAAATCTTCCTCCAATCTCCACCGTTCATTTTTCCCGCATTCCTAATCTCCGTCGCCATCAACCGCCTCCGCCGTCATTCGATTGCCCGCCGACGAGCCTTCGATGCCTCTTTACTGATTCGCTATAATATCTCGATTAATGGTCTCATGATTTTCTCCATGTTCATTTTACCAAAATTCAGTCATTCTTATAATTGCTTTTCTTGTCTTAGATTTTCTTTTTCTTTGAAATTGGTGATTACCACATCGAGGTAGTTGGACAAGTATCAATCTTTTTCGTTTCTTTCCTTTCTGTGAATTGAGCTATAAATTTCACAGTTCATGGATTTTCGATGATAGGTTTAGCTGTTTTTTCTTGAATCTTGTTGTATTAGTTGTTATAAAGTACAATATTGATTGAGAAGTAAACTGCATTCCTGTTTTGTAGCTGCTCCATCCTCTCTCTCCCTTTGTTTCCTCTTAAAATTTCAAGAAGTGATTGTTTGAGCTTGTGGACACTGCAAGTGTGTAAAAAGTGAAGTTCCTTACTTTTTAAAACAGTGTTAGAATGGACGGAATTCATGGAGGGGAACCGGCAATGATGCATTACTTGCAAGATCAAAACCATCATGGACTGCATCATCACCATATGAATAACGGGAACGCCATTGATCAAGACGAGCATGGCGAAGAGAACAACACTGTAACAACTGGAGGGGTAAATGAAGTCATGGATGGGGATGTTGGAGCCAATATGGGGAGCCAATCTGATAATGGCGCTCTGATTCCTCATGTGGGGGGCGGCGACAATAGTAATCAGCTCAGTCTTTCCTTCCAGGGTCAAGTTTATGTGTTCGACTCCGTGTCACCTGAGAAGGTGCTATATTTTTCATTTTTTTGTAGACTTTAACTTGATCAATTTAATATGTTGGAGGGAGGGAGTTATAAGTATAGTAGTTTTGAATAATAAAGTAAAAAACTTCTGCTTGATTTTAGCGTGATATATTTCTCTGCAAATGGATGTGGGATTTCCATGTATAAAATGATCCGATGTATTTATCTATTTGTGTATTGCAGCTTGCTTTTATGTGAAAGGTAAGTTCATGCATAAGATAAAAGATCTCTGTTATTGTCTGGTTTGATATGTCGCTGCCAATGGAAGCTTGTGGTTCCAAGTTCATAATAATCCAATTTGTTTTTCTATTAGTGCATGGGAGCTTACCACATTTTAAGTGAAAGGCGATTACATGCACAAGATACAAAATTCTATTGTTAATGTTAGTGGTCATATAAATGCCATGTTTCGGGACTTTAGTGCATTACATATATATAGGAATAGGACATATACAGGCCTATGCTATGAAAATTAATGTACTTGCCTTCATGTTATACCTTGAGTCCAACATTGTAATCTATTTCCTATGAGAGGCATCTCTAGCTTTACATTATTTATTTTGGGTGATGTCACCCTCACCTCTTGTATTAAATTGTGTGAATCTCTATTCAGGTTCAAGCTGTACTTCTTCTACTGGGAGGACGTGAAGTGCCTCCTAACATTCCTACTGTTCCAGTATCTTCTCCAAATAACAGAGTATGTTATATCTAATTGAGATTAGTATATTTGTTTGTTTCTATTTTTTGGGGGGGTCCTCTTCACTGGGCATGTGTGTCTTTTTCTTGTTGATAGGGTTTATCCAGTACTCCACAGAAGTTAAATGTTCCCCAGAGACTGGCTTCACTTATAAGATTCCGTGAGAAGCGGAAAGAGCGAAATTTTGACAAGAAAATACGTTATACAGTTCGGAAGGAAGTTGCTCTAAGGTATGGGAATTTCCTTGTAGTATATATCAAGTTTTTAGCTGAGACTTTTTTCGATAGACTTGTGTGATTAGATATTTCTGCTTAATTTTAAAGGATGCAACGGAATAAAGGCCAGTTCACATCCTCAAAACCGAATCACGATGAGATTGCATCAGCAGTGTCAAGCTGGGACTCAAATCAGACCTGGGGAACTGATGGCAATGGATCACATGTTCAAGATATTTCGTGAGTTTTAAATTGGTCATACATTTTACTGTGTTTTGTGTTTCACTTGCTATAGGGCTGATAATTTGTTGTATCATGTTTTTTGTCGCTGCTCTCTTTCCTGATCAACTTGTCTTCTTACATGTTGTTTTTAAGGATGTATTTGGTTTGTAATATTGACTTCATTTTCCTGTATCTTGACATTTTCCTTTATGTTTCCACTATTTGAGGTTTGCAGGGATGTTTGATGACTTGTGAAGCTTATATAAATTTTTTTCTGCTAAGCCTTATGATATATAAATGTGATAAACAGGAGATTGGGATGTCATTTTCAATTCTTTTCCAGATTATTTCCATATAGATAGATGGCGCGGACTTAGTGACCATTTTTTGGGATTCTGAATTTTGTCATGATGCTGTTTTTTGGTAACAACTACTCTTGCTAACATGTGAAAACATGAAAATAGGCAGAAAAGGGATACTTTTCTGTGGAGATTGATGTCTAAATGAGCAAAATGATGACTTTGAAAGAGAAACATTTTCCAAATTGTTCAAAAGTTGATTGGTTCTCTCTTTATCGAGACAACTGTCCTCTTTGGTTGAAATAAATATACGAGCACCAATTTCAGCATCTATCAGATGTGGCTTGACTATGTTTAAAACTAGACATTGCATTTTAATCACCAAATGATCCTCTCACATCTGACGCTTAGCCAGCTCCTTTATCTATATTGTGTCAGTTGCCGGCACTGTGGTATCAGTGAGAAGTCTACTCCAATGATGCGCCGTGGCCCAGAAGGACCAAGAACCCTTTGCAATGCCTGCGGACTCATGTGGGCAAATAAGGTAAGTCGCGGGATTCAGTAATTACATTATACTCGTATCTATTGATATTACCGTTAAAATTCCTTATGCCGTCTTTTGTAATAAGCTTATACTGATATTTTTCGGAGATATCTTGTACTTTGCCTTTGTTATCATTGTGTTGCTAATCTACCAAAAATCTCAATTACTTGCTTCTTGTTTGCACCGACTATCTGTAGTACGGTGAAAGGAATATGCATCGTCCTCTCAAAGATCAGTTGAAATGGAATAATCTTGATTTAGAGTTGGTTGTGAGCTTTTACTCTTAAAAGTACATTGCACCAAATGTTTTGGTGGTAGGTGTATTAACTGTTGCTGAAGGTTGTTACAAAGTAGATTCATGTTCTCAATCAAAACAGCCTAATTGTGGGTCACTCCTCCCTTGCTTCACCAAAACTTTCGACGTTTCAGGGAACTTTGAGGGACCTATCAAAGGCAGCCCCTGTGGGAGCCAACCCTCCGTGCAACAGAAGTGAGGAGGTACGTTTCCACAAAAATTCATAACCCTCGACTATCCTACTGATCTATTCTTGCTAATCTAACGACACCTTTATCCTCTGCCTCTTGCAGAATGGAAATTTTGAGGCGGAAGAAATGGTTCTGAGCGCTGCTGGAAACGGCAATGATTCGTCTTGATGATCGATACATTTAGTTTTATAGCACCAGTAGAGATGACATATGTAACTAGCCTAGCTTCAGCTGTTTGATGTAATAGGTGAGGTGGGTTTCAGACAAGGTAAAGTTTTCCAAAGAGAATGGTATTTTCTACATGTGATTGTTGAATCAGATTATCTTTGAGTAACATAATATATGGGGGTTTTTCCTGTCGCTTTTCTCTCTGAGTCTGTAATTTTTTGTTTTGTGAATGAATAATTTATTTGAGAAATATAGTCCAATAAAAACTAAACTATGTATTGATCATCAATTCAAAAATAGCAGCTAGCTAGCCCATAAATGATTGTTCTTAGGATTTGCTCTGGATTTCTTCTCAGCTTTTCAGTCATGGCTTCAATAATTACTTATTTTTTCTCTCAAAATAAGTGTCTTATTTGAAAATAAAATTCATCATGTAATAAGTGTCATATTTTTTTTTATCTCTGTAAAATTTTCAGTTATCTTAAATGCAAATTGTTCGAGTTTTCATGCAATTGTTAAAGGTAAAAAAAAAGTAAATTTACTCAGATTTTTGATATAGGATTTTTACAATAGTGGTCACGTATTTGAGGATGAAAGATACTCAGAATATTAATTTGTAAGTATCAATGTATATTTGTTTAAACGTCTAAATGATATGATGAATATGTACTAATCTTTATTTATACAATTTTTTGTCCCTACTTGTATTAAAAAGGTTTATATATAGTCTTCGAGCTTTTAATGTTGACTGAGACTCGACTCTACGGGCCAGCTTTATTTATCGTAGACTCAAGTCTACGCTATATTTTCCAAATGCAAGTGGTTTCTTTTGTGGCTTTGCAAATTATATACAAAATATATATGCTCATAGTAATTATAACTCTATACTACTAGAAAAATACAAAGATAAAAATTTGGATGAGGGTAGCTTCACCATGCAATCACTCTTATTAATTAAGGTAATTATATACTCCACTCGTTCACCAAAAATTACATTTAAATTTTTGTTTTGTCAATCTATCAAAAATTTACATTTTCCTTTTTTAGATACTTTTTACATTTATATTCACTATTCACTATAGTTTATTAAAACTCACACCATAAAAAATAATGTAAGTTTTTGATGGACAAATAGAGTATTAATTATAGCGATTAAAGATAATTAAGTTTTATTAATTTAAAATTAGAGTTATTAATTCACAACCAATATTTCTAAAGTTTATTAAATATAATTAAGTTTTACTAATTTTATTTACATCACATTAAATAGTTAATAAATTAATTATGGGTGATCTTACCAAGAAGATTACCCCAATACAAAAGATTGCATAATATACTACCATCACTTCATTGAAGGGTGATGTCCCAAAATCAATAAAACGAACTTAAAATAAATAATCCCATCTTTAATTACCTTTTACTTATCCAATTTGGCTAAATTGCTTTATTAGTTAACTATGAATGCAAATATCCCCTCTCCCTTTAGATTTTTATGAAGCCAGCTAAAATTTAATTCGTCCGAAAAATACATAATCATATTCAACGACAATTATGTCAATATTTCCTCGAAGTGCTGACGTGTCTCCATCCCATTAGCCACCTTAATTAAGTATTTACTAGTATCTCGATTTTTATTTATGGAAGAAAAATATATACATCCATTCATCTTCATTTTATTTTTTTGCTGCTTCGATAATTTTACCAAATAAAGGAGGTTTATGTCCGCCGGGAGAAAAATCCTCCGCATCGGAATATCGCAAAGAGGATTGCTCCATTTTACGCAGATCGCTTTGAGATCTTCTTGGTTTCTCCATTGATTGCTACTGTAATCGTTTAATTTTCAATTGCTGCTGGATTTTTTTTCTTCTCTTTTTTAGTATTGGAAAAAAATGGCGAGGAGTAGATCCTCCATCAGCAAATGGAGGTATCTAAATCCGGCTTATTATCTGAAGCGGCCGAAGCGTTTGGCTTCGCTTTTGATGTTGTTTGTTTGCGCGACTTTAGTTGTGTGGGATCGGCAGACTTTGGTCCACGAGCACGAGGTACATTTTGCTCATCATCAATTTTCTTTTTAGGCCGTTTGATTTAGTTTTCATGTGTAAAAGATGATCTGAAGATATCTGGTTGTTTTATGTTGGATGAATTTTGTATTTTGGTTGGTGGTCTGCATTTTTATGCGAATTTTGTGCTGCTTATATGGGGAGTGTTACGTTTCTGATGCTGATGTAGATCATGATACGTGGTAGGAGTGCTGGGTTCTTGCTTTCTATTTAGTTGAGCTAACGATTGACTAGTTCTAGAAAATTTGTGTTGATATGGGTGCTTTCAAGCTGATTATTTGGGATTTAATTTGATTAGATTATAACAAAAGTATGTCTTTTTGTTTGCACTCGTTTGGAAGGTGTAAATGCAAAGCCTTTATGGTCTTTTGGGTATGGAGTTCCAAATTGAAATTGTCAACATTGTGGCTTCTGTCAAACAATTGGACCTTCTCAGTGACTGGTCAGATCCAGTATAGTTCTATGATATTTAGGTGCTTCATTTAGTGTGGCTATGGTGCTTTAGTACGTTCTTCCAAAAATTGGGCTAGTTGTATTATTATGTTAGTGGATGCAAGTGCTAATGAGAAAGAAAAAAAACTTGGTTGGAGGTATTTCATAATTGAGTACTATGAATTGAATCCAACATGTTGCTTTATATGTTGGTTTGACTCTATAGCGGATCTTCTTGATATTTGATTCTTTTATGGAAGAATGAATTGCACTATTGTTGTGATTAACTGCTTGTTGTATTACTGTACAGGAAGAGTTGTCTAAATTGACTGATGAAGTAACTCGGTTGCATAATATGGTAAGGTGTTTAATTTTCTTAGATTATCTTTTCTCTTGGTGTCTTGATGTTGCTTTTTAATTGAGATTATAAATTATATTTCAGATCGAAGAATTAAAGGCTGGGCATAGTGGAGTGGGTAATGGAAATATAGTTGAAAAAAGCAAAAAAGCAGGAAGTTAGATGTTTCTGAAGACCCAATCGACATTGAACGGAGAGGGAAAGTTAAAGATGCCATGATTCACGCGTGGAGTTCCTATGAAAAATATGCTTGGGGACATGATGAACTCCAGGTGTGTTTTTATTTGTATTTATGGCTCTCTTCAAGATTGCGGTAAACCTCTACAAATTGATGATACTAATGAGAATTTACGGTTGTCAGCCTCAAACAAAGAATGGTGTTGATAGCTTTGGTGGTCTTGGAGCGACTCTAGTTGATGCTCTTGACACGCTATACATAATGGGGTTAGATGAGCAGTTCCAAAAGGCTAGAGAGTAAGTTCAGGATTCCCTTTATGGCCTTAATTTTTTGACCAGTTAAGGTGGTTTTACTATCTAAATATGAAGTTGATAAAAATTACTAGAAACTCAAGCATCCATAAAACCAAGCATATCATCTAAGTTGGCCCTTTCTGGAACAGAAGCATAAAATCATGGGTGTCTTCTTAATGTTGATCAATAATATTTTTCAGCTAGTAAACATAATTCTGTTTCTCCTTGCATCATTCAATATTTTTCATCACCTTATACTTCTAAATATCAGATTCCATAAAGTAGAGATGTTAATAGGATTAGTGAATTAAGGATATTTAATTCTTTGCTTTCTGTGTTTCTCTTACGTCACTGTTTGTTCCTATAATTCTTGATGCGTAGCAAGTTTTTTATGGCAGGTGGATTGCAGAGTCCCTGGATTTTAACAAGAATTATGAAGCCAGTGTCTTTGAGACAACCATAAGGTTGCTTTATAAGGTTTATTATGTCTTTTATATTCCTCTAGTTGATTTTCTTACCTGAATTAGACCTTTAAATCTGCTAAAAATCAATAATCATTTTATGAGGAAAATAATCATTCCTCAATGCTGTACTTAAATTATATGTTTGTGACATTCCAGAGTTGTCGGTGGACTTCTCAGTGCATATGATCTATCTGGAGATAAACTTTTCCTTGAGAAAGCAAAGGATATTGCTGACAGGCTGCTGCCTGCATGGGATACTCCTTCTGGCATCCCATTTAATATTATTAACTTAGCCCATGGAAATCCACATAATCCTGGGTGGACAGGGGTAAGTAACTATTATTTAACTTAGGAATTGCATATGTTGCTTTGCTAATGAAAATATCATTGATTCATGTTTGTATTTCCATGGTTCGATTTTATTGAAACGATGCTGCTTAGTTATTTTATGATCTCGCATATAAGTGATTGACAAATAATTCTTTCTGTAGGGTGACAGCATTTTGGCAGATTCTGGCACTGAGCAGCTGGAATTTATTGCTCTTTCTCAGAGGACAGGGGATCCCAAGTATCAGCAGAAGGTTTCGATCTCTCTCTCTCTATATATATATATATATATATATATATATAAATACACACACACACACATATACACATGTATACCCATATATACTAGTATTTCCATCCCCATTTTTACTTCTTGACATCCAATGCAGATAGTAATGGAAAATTAACTGTAAAGTAACATCATTTTAGCATTATCATGATGTGACAGTGCACTTTGTTCATGGGGTGTAAACTATAATATATAAATTCAGGATCCTAATGGCAGGCACACTGATCAATTTCCTGTTAAACCTTGAGAATTTTATTTCCTCAAATTGTTTATGTGATGTTTCAGGTGGAAAATGTCATTACAGAGCTAAATAAAACCTTTCCTCATGATGGTTTGCTTCCCATATATATCAATCCACACAAAGGATCTAGATCCTATTCAACCATAACTTTTGGAGCCATGGGGGACAGGTATGTCATTTTATGGTTATGAATTGACATCTATTTTAGCATATATTTTCTCTTCTGAGCATGGATTATGATGGTCAAAGGTGGTTCTATAAGGTTTTCTAACATTTTGACGGAAGGACATGGAACTGTGCAGTTTTTATGAATACTTACTCAAGGTCTGGATACAAGGAAATAAGACCAGCACAGTCGAGCATTACAGGTAATTATCCAACAGCTGTTTTGTTCCATTTAGATACATCATACATATTTGTACATATCACGGGTTTAAAACTATATGTAAGGCCTTCAGTTTTGATTTACTTCATATTCATTCTGCTCCTTTCGAGAACTTTCTCAGCAGCCACTGTAACTTGTATTCCTAACAGGGAAATGTGGGAGACATCAATGATAGGTCTTGAAAGCTTGGTGCGGAGAACAACTCCGTCTTCTTTTACTTATCTCTGTGAGAAGATTGGGACCTCTTTAATAGATAAGGTGGATTTTATAATTGTTGCGTTGGCAGTTATAAATGCGTTATATCTTTTTAATGTGTTGACTTTGAATAATTAATCTTGTTTATTATACATTTGCAGATGGATGAACTAGCATGTTTTGCACCAGGCATGATTGCATTGGGCTCTTCAGGTTATGCTCCTGATGAAGCCAAGAAATTTTTATCTCTGGCTGAGGAGGTAAACGTCCCAAATTTTCACCAATCTTTGTGAATCGTGAGTGATAGGCCTGTGAGGTAGAGTTCCATTTACTGTTTTTATTGGATAATTTTGAACATCTTTGCAGCTAGCTTGGACCTGCTATAACTTCTACCAGTCTACTCCAACAAAATTGGCTGGAGAAAACTACTTTTTCAATTCAGGGCAGGTGAGAGAGTCTTTAATTTACCATTTCCAAATATTTCAAGAAATACTGAAAGTAAAAGGGAAAATGAATCTTTTCTATTTGGCTTACTCATATTTTAGGATATGAGCGTTGGAACATCATGGAACATATTAAGGCCAGAGACAGTTGAGTCACTATTCTACCTCTGGCGTGTGACTGGAAATAAGACATACCAAGAGTGGGGATGGAATATATTTCAAGCATTTGAGAAGAACTCCCGCACAGAGTCTGGATACGTTGGGTTAAAGGATGTGAGTATTCTCAACTTCTGAACTATTTTTGATGTTCTAGTCTTCATAAGTTCCTATTGATCTTAAAAGGGACAGTTGTCCTTACGTAATCTATAAGGCGCTTAAGTTTCAAGAATCAGAAGTCCACATCTATCTTTTTCCGTCATGTTAAACCGGAATATTCAAGAATATGCATTTTTGTCGTATGGATATTATGACCTAATGCTACTAGATATGTATTTATAAGCTTTAGAGTTATCGCTAGCATCTTAGGTATCATTTAATTATATGCTTGTCTGCGTTGGCCGTTAAAAGCATGAGTTACATGTCTTCTTGAATGGTAATTTATTCCTCATCTTTCCAGTGATAACCAACTATTTGGTCTCTCATCTCCCAGGTTAACACTGGTGTAAAAGACAACATGATGCAGAGCTTTTTCCTAGCAGAGACGCTGAAATATCTGTACCTTCTCTTTTCACCTTCTTCGGTTATTTCACTTGACGAATGGGTTTTTAACACTGAAGCACACCCTATAAGAATTGTAACCCGACATGACCATGTGGGGGGGAGGTTGGGAGGAGTCTCCGATGGTGACCATTTAGAAACCCGGTCACGTGCCAGGAAAGAAGGCCGTTTCGATGGAAACTAGGTGACTTTAGATGTATTTCATGGCATATCATATAGGCTATATAGGGCGGGTGGCCATAGTAACTGGATGTATTGAAGAGCATGGCAAAATTGATCGAGCATATGAAGAGACATCGAGGTGAATAATGATACAGGTTTTCTTTGTCATTGCTTGGCTTCATAACAGAATAGCTTTTGCTTTGTAACATAGAATTGCTAGATAAAGTTGTTGATTTATGACACCTTTTTGTATGTTAGTGAGAATTTTCTTATGCAGAGATTTACCCAAATCTTGGCAAGAGATGTATTTTGGAGATGGCTAATGTTCAGAGATTTTCACTCCTTGAAGTTGAATTTGTTTCCACTTCAACTAAACTAGAAATTCAAATAATATGCCATCACCTTGAAATTTCAACACTTTTGGTATTGGTTTTGGATTTTGTAGTTTTTTAGATTACTAAATTCTTAACCTTCATATTTATTAGGAAAATACTATATTTTATCACAAAGTTCGATTTTTTTTTTTTTTCAATAATGTCCCTTTTATTAAATTTTGTCAAATTGATACACAATATTTTTCTATTAATGTCACTATATTCAACATTTGAAATCAATGAGGCATGCTCGATTTGATGAGATACCATCCCTATGGTGCCATATGCATATTTTCCGTATTAGTCTGACGTGTCTTGTCAATTTTATTATGACGAAGTTTGACGTGCTTTATCCTTTTTTTAATGACAAAATTTGGGACTCGTGAATTATTAAAAAGGAAGTTGAAACTTTTATATATTTATTCGTCAAAACTTTAAATGCTTAGTATTATTTTAAAAATGTCAAATTAAAGGTTGAGCATGAAATTAGAAAAAGTAGTGGAGCTAGGGAATTGTTCGGAGTTTCATTGTCATGTCATTTTCTTGGAATAATACATAAATAAGTATTTGAATATTTTTTGAAAGTGAAGTTGTAATTATTATATATTGAACAAAATAGAACCTGCTTTATTAAAAACAAGAGTTTATTTAATAAACTTGATTTATATGTGTAAACTATATAACTCACAGTTTATAGTGCAATTAACACAAATTTTCGCAGCTGAGAGAGTAGGGAATGAAGAATATGCTTTCACTATGGAAAGCCAGTAGAATCTCCTTCCTCCACAACAACACCACCCTCCGCCGGTAAAAAATGAGCTTGACGGCAAAACCTTAGAACCTTTTCCGGTGGGTAGGAAACACTGGCCTTGCATGTGCCCATGTCATGCGTTTGCTGATTCTTCAAATATTTTAGTCATTACTATTACTAATTTATTCGAGCAGTAATGCGATCTTCTATTCTCCTCTCTCGCCTCCGCCATGAACAACGCCGTCATTTTGCGTTCCGCTGCTCCATTGCCCAGTTTCATGGCCCTCTGTCCTCGCGCGAGCCGGAGAAGGAAAATACGAATTTGCAAGAAAATAAATTTGTGAATTCTGATTATGATTTTTCTTGCCCTCATGCAATTGCTCGGCGGCGTTCCGTTTCAATTGGGAATTTTCTAGCGGCGAATTCTTTGTCCAGAGTTGTTCCTCCCTCTAACTCGATTTTGCCCGGTTCTAATTTTCTCCAGACGTCCCCCTTCACACGAAGTCAGTAATTTTCTTGTTACTGTTTTGTCGGTGTTTGTGGTTTTTATATGTTTTATAATTTGATGGCGGTGTTGTATGCAGGTTTTTTGACGAGGGCTAAAAAGATTGAGAAGATTGCAGTTGTTGATCATGGGTAATTTCTTTTTGCTTAATTTAGATTTTCTTGCTTTCAAATTTCCCTTTTTGGATTGAAGTTCTATAGAGTTTCTGGCTTTCAAAGTTAGGTTATCACATTGTTGAGGTTTGAGGATGATTTGGCAATATGTGAGGTCGATTCTAAAATTTTCGTATTTTCTAACTATAGCTGTAGTGAAGTATCTGTATAAGCATTCTTGTTGCTTTCCCCATGCCTTTGAAGTAGACAAAAATAGCTTAGGATATCTCTGCTTCCTCAGCTATTGGGTGTTTAACATTGTTCAAACCTTTTCCAATGTCGAGGGCAGGAGATGTTCGTTAAACTATTTGAGTTGTGTTCGTTAACCTATTTGAGTTGTTGTGCTGTATGCATCTTCATCTTTTTACTGGTCAATGTGTTGGTTTGTTTTCTAATATGACATAGTTCCTTTAGCCAGCGAGCAGTTATAACTGCACTCTGTTGCAACTTTCTTGTTTTCTCTCTCAAATTTGGGGTCTGGTTATCCACCTCAAGCCATGTGATGTTGGCTGAAGTTATTCATTCAGTCGCAGATTTTGCAAACCAGGTACTTGTTTTCTTGTTCTTTTTGTTGCTGTCTGAACAACATTCTTACTTCATTGGTAGTCTTTACCTTTCTATCAATAAACCCTGTGGCTGTGAATTTAATCAATGGTGTCCTTGTTCATGCCTTGCAGGCTCTTCTTGCTTATGGTTTAAGTAGCTCACGACGGGCACCTGATGCGCTGCATCCGTAAGCTTCCTTTGATACTTCCATCTATATACTGTAAATACTTCTTAGCCTCATGTATAGAGTTTTATGTGAGGTTCGAGAGCCTAGCTTACAAGGACCTTTTCCAAGTAACTCGTAAAAACTTTGCAGTGTTTTGCTTTCTTGTACCTTCAAGTCTTGACAAGACTCATTAACTTTAATCAAAGTAAAGAATGTGTCATGGTTCTTTGTTTTTGCTTTTATGTTAAATGTTAACTTCTTTTTATTACATGTCATGACATGGCTTGAATCTTGTTTGGATATCACAGATATGGTTATTCCAAGGAAAGATTTGTCTGGTCTTTGATTTCTGCTGTTGGTATATTTTGTCTCGGTTCTGGTGCTACGATTGTTCATGGAGTTCAAAATTTATGGACTTCTCAGGTACGTTCGAGCTCAATTTGAAAGATCAAATTCGCTTTCATAATCTCAAAATGACATTGCTTTCTTTATGCTATGAAATAATGCTTTATTGATCGATGTTGTTTTCTCTACAGCCCCTGAACACATAGAGTATGCTGCTCTAGTGATTGCTGGTTCTTTCCTTATTGAAGGTTAATGTCTTCATTATTTGCTAAGATTCAGAGAGCTTGTATTGTTTCCAAATTTCCTTGAGAGTGAAGTAAAACTTTCTCAGGTGCTTCTCTCATTGTTGCAATCCATGCTGTTAGGAAAGGTGCTGCTGCAGAAGGAATGAAAGTGAGAGACTATGTCTGGCGTGGTCATGATCCAACAGCTGTTGCTGTCATGACAGAGGTGATTGCTTCTACATTTTAGTTATTCCAATCATTTTTGTGACTTATAAAGTTATACTATAGTGCTTGGGAACATTTTGAATGTCAATGACATTTCAGTACAATGTATTTGTTTATGCTTGGTAACATTGATCAATGTTTAATTTAATAAATGTGAAATTATGTGCATGATTCAGGATGGTGCTGCTGTTACTGGCCTTCTTATTGCCGGTGCATCGTTGGTGGCTGTGAATACCACGGGAAATGCAATTTATGATCCTATTGGTTCAATTATCATAGGAAACCTTTTGGGAATGGTAATGAGTTCATTGATTTTCTGCTAGAGAATCAGAGATCATAAATGTCACAATCTATTAACAAACTTCCCCTATGGGAATGGTAATGTGTTCATTGGTTTAATGTAGTTATGAGAATCTTGCAGTGTGATTATACTTTCTTCATGCTTGCTGATACGTTGAAGAATGGTATGCCTTTCTTGGACCTAACACGATCACAAATATAAATGCAGGTTGCGATATTTCTGATTCAGAGGAATCGTCATGCTTTGATTGGCAGAGCGATTGATGATAATGATATGAAAAGAGTGCTCCATTTTCTGAAAAATGACCCGGTACTGCACCTCATCATTCCCATGTTGCTATTCATTACAAACAACATAGTTAGTGTTTGAAATTGACATTTCCTGCTGTAGGTTGTAGATGCAGTGTATGACTGCAAAAGCGAGGTGATTGGACCAGGGTTTTTTAGATTCAAGGCTGAAATAGGTGACAGTTTGAACCATATGTTGACAACTTTCATACTTTTTGCACTACAAATTTGTTGGAATTGCCTTCAAAATCTTCTCACTTCCCAAATATTTATAACTCAATGTATTATCAAATGATCTTGTTGCAGACTTCAATGGCGTGGTATTGGTACAAAACTACCTAAGCAGAACTGGTCGTGAAGATTGGGCTAAGCAGGTAAATTCCATTATGATTTTTACTCATCCTCTCTTTCTTTTCCACCCTTCTTGTTAGCTGGAATACGCATTTTATCAATTATATCCCATCAAAGTAATTAAGAGATATTTTCTAGTTCTTCTTCTATCAATGCAATGAAAGTAGTAATTTCACGTTTGTGCCTTTTTAGTTATTTTATCTGATTCCTTTTGGTTGGACGAAGCGACATCCAATGTTCATATGTTATATCTAATATGCTGTCTGAGTTAAAATTCATTATCATAATTCTTTTATTGTTTTTGTCTTCTAGAAATGAAAAGATTAGCAAACTAATAATATCTGAGGCAGCTGTAAATGTGAAACTTGGTTAAGATAAATATAATTGCAAATATGCAATATGACAACTGACTCGATACTAATTGCTCAAATTGCTTTCCAACATTGCAAAACTGACATAATAATTTCAGATATTTGATGAAATGTCGCAAGATAGCATTTTGTAGAAATTCACATTCGATGAGCATATATAAGAAATAAATTCCCATAGTTGAGGAAGACAATATCCCACACACCAACCACATAACATACATAAAAAGGTAGGTATCAAATTTCACTAGTCGGGCCTTTCTCACTCCACATGTGGGCTTGTTTTCAATAGCTTTTCCTCTCCTTTCTTAACCTGATGCAAATGCAACAAAAATTAAATTTGCACTGCACATCTTTACATGTAATCCATTGGTTTAGTTCAATTTTCTTCTATTGTTAGTTTTTAGCTATTGCACTTGTTCATCAACCAATGTGTTTTTTTTCATGTCATGAAACAGTTTCGGGAGGCTGCCAAGGAAAACGATGATTCTACAATGTTCAAGATCATGTCAAACTATGGTATGTGATTCGATAAAAAAGCAACTAACATAATAGAGTGCAGAAAGGTAAAGAAAAAGTGAAATGGTGTAACAGGTGAGGAGGTGGTGACAGCTCTTGGAAGTGAAGTAGATCGCCTAGAAAAAGAGATTCAAGAAATCGTTCCTGGTATCAGGCATGTTGACATTGAAGCACACAATCCTATTGTTCCTCCTCCTCCACCATAACTGCTCACATCATTGTTTTCTTTTTTTGAAATTGTAACCATGAGATGCATGAACCAAATTCATATATTCTGACTTTTTAGGCTATGAGAGGGAGGGAGATGTGAATAGTATTGAGACCTTTCTTGTTAATATGAGTCTTCAGGGCAAATGTTCAGGTTCTCAAAATCAGTCAGTCGGAAAAACCGAACGGAATCATTTTTATATTAATTTTGATTAGAATTTAGGTTCATACATTATCTCATTTTTGTTTTACATTTATTCACGTATTTGTATTTCTTTCCTTACAGATAATAATCCTTTCAAAATGCTAGCAACGTACGCTAGTTTTTTTTATTTCATTCTACCATTAAGCTTGTAGACTGTTGATTACTGATTGGCATAACATATTGAATCAATTTTTGTTTTATTTTCTTCTATTTTCTTCGATTGTGATTATTTTTTCTGACAAATGATTGGTTAATCAAATTGTGCTCCCCGTTCATCACGATGAATTTACTAATTTTCTTTTAAGGGGTTTGGGAGGAGAGAATTGGGGATGACTCCTTTTTTCACTTCATTGAGGGGAGGAATACTGCCAAACTATAATATTTGTTATAATTGAATCTATTGATTAAAAAAATAAACCACAATCGAAAGTTGAAACAAGAGAGGAGAGATGTTGCAGACAAGAGCCAGTTCTGCAGATACTCATCACTACCATCTCCAATACAGCACCACAAGGTTTCCAGCTTCAGACATTGAAGATAGCCGAGACACTTCATGTCTCTCGATTAGTTTATCAACATATCTTAGAGACAATATCTTGATATTGAGAATTCTTTAAACCACCACTTTATTCAAATTGAAATTATTCACCCTCTCTAAAAGGGTGTTTATTTTAAAAGCTTATAAGATATAATGTTTCAAAAGCTTATAAATTATCAAAGTATTAAATAATTTAATTTATAAATTAGAGAAATAATTTTAAGTTAGAGGAAGGAGATCATACTTAGTTTTGAAGTTGATACAATATATGTATAAAATAACGAACCATACTAATGTTAAAAAAAAATAAGTTGAGGTTGAGAAACTTATTTTTTGAGAGCTTAAAAACGATTGAATTTATTTTCACAGCTTATACTATTTATGAGCTTATCTTATCAAATACATATATAGAACTTATAAGTTCTTTATATTTTATATTTTCTGGACCTATAAAAATATTCACAAGTCACCCGGACATATTATGGAGCACACGAGATCTCTATTCAAATATTTTTCAGCAAAATATTTATATATAGCTTAATTTATTTGTGAAGGCGCACTCAATTTTAATTCGGATAATTTTCCACTCTAAACTTTATTTTAGCTATAAGTAAATTTATTACCCCATCAACTTCTATTAGAATCAATATACCATTGAATCATTCCTGAATGACTATCTTTTGTTGTTTACTTCGTTATCTTCCCTTTTGTTGTAGTAATTTTTATTAGTTAGTTCTTAAATTAGTTATATGTAAACAGCTTTAATTTTTCAGTGTTTTGGTCATAACTACCATACCTACCATCGTCTTTTATATTTCTAGGAATCGACGTATGTACATGTTGATGACTGATGTAGTGATGTCATTCTGGTTTATATATTTCTCTTAAAAAAGACAAAAAAAAGAAGAAGTTGTTTCTAGATCCACTTGCAAATTTCTGCAGAATTTTTGGTACAACCTACTTAATTTCAAACTTGCACTCAAATCCACAAAGTCAGAGACGGATAACGTAATGGGTCCCTTTAATTTTTTTAGTATATTAATAATTAATTTTCTTTCTTTATAAAAAATATTAATATGTGTCGATTAGGAATATTAATATGTACACCAGCCAAAAACCATATTTTCACATTTTCACACTACCTTATCAAAAAGTGGAATATGGTTTTCTTGTTTCATCCTTAAAATCCAACTCCAAGAATTCTAAGGTTTAGCGCCGGCCAAGAAAACTTTCTTGATGTTGCTTTAAGTTTGCAATTAAAAATGAGTAATAGTCAAAAGTTGCAATCATTTATTCATAAGAAAACAAAATTTAAAAGTAAACGAAATTCTGACTTCAAAGTCATTTAGTTTCACTGCCTCCAAATAATCATCTTTTCGACTCTCTCTCTCTTTGAATTGCATTTCTTGTTTAGTTTTCCATAACCAAATTTTCTTGATCATCCTTTATACAAAACAATGTACAATCACGTCCTCATCCTACTCTCAATGAGTTTGCTATTGAAATCAGCATTCTCAGTCCAACAATGTCAAACTCAAACTTGCAACGGTTTAACCATAAAACGTCCCTTTTGGATTCCCGGTCTACAAGAACCAGAGTGTGGGTCGACCGGGTTCGATGTCACCTGCAATCAGAACCGGCCGTTGATCCGGATCAACGGCACCGGTTTCATCATCATGAACATATTCTACAAGAAAGCCTCCTTCTTGCTAGCTCAATCTCGGGTGTCGGACCCCGATGTTGCTTGCTTGGCTCCTCAGAGCAATTTTAGCGTGGACGGGACCCCATTCGCATACGGGCCCGCCACGGCGGACCTCTTCTTCTTCTACAACTGCACGACTCGTTATGATAGGGGGACGTACGATGTGGATTGCGCTAGCAACGCCACAGGGCGTTACTCATTTGCAGTCTTCCATCTTGAACTTCTCGAGCACTGGAACTACTCAGCTGGATCCTGCCGGGCCCCTGTCAATGCGGCCGTGGAGGCCGATGACGTTGGCCGGCTCGTCAACATGACTTATGCTGAGATTTTGAAGAAGGGATTTGTTCTACAATGGGATGGAAATGATTGTGATGGCTGTCACAGTGGTGCGTTTGCTTCCTTAATATCATCAACTCCTCTCTTTTTCTTTTATTTATGACTTATGATAGGTTAGATTACATAATTAGTTTTAAATCATTATGATTGTGTGTTGGGGATCTAATACAAAAATAGAAACCTTCTTACTTCTTCATTATGTCAAAGAGCATGTAAGCCACATATTTTGTAGTTTTTATATTTGGAAAAAAAAATCTACCATAACTATATAATTTTTTATATTTTGAGATTAATTTAGAAAGAATAAATCATAAGTTGTTGGGTTTTTTTGTCTACTATTTAAAATTTTCAATTTTCAATCTAATGTTGTGAAAAGAAATGTGTGAAAAATTCAACTTTAAGCCTCCTCTTAAACATTCTTGCTCATGAATACACTTGATGAAGAATGTATTTGTAACTAGCTCCTAATTTGCAGGCAGCAGATTGAATTTTGGGCTCAAGATTAGCATAGGTACATACATCGAACCGACTTCTTTTCTCTTCAAACATCATAATGCTCCAATATTTTAAAATTAACAAAATTATTGCAATCTGTTTTTACAGGAATAGGAGCAGCAGCAATGATCACACTAATTATATGTGTAATCTTCTCTATCTATCATCACAAATACAAAAGGAATCACGCTACTTCATCTCAAGCATCTTCCCCTTATCCTTCGATGTCGAAAGATCTAGAGAAGGCTGGAGTCCACATTTTCCACTACAAGGAGCTCGAACAAGCCACGGACCATTTCAACCCCAAAAGGGAGCTCGGAGACGGCGGCTACGGCGCCGTCTTCAAGGGGAAGCTCAAGGACGGCCGCGATGTGGCCGTCAAGCGCCTTACGAGCACCACTACCGAAGAATCGAGCAGTTCATGAATGAGGTCGAGATCGTGACTCGGCTGAGGCACAAAACCTAGTGACCCTCTACGGGTGCACCACATGCCACTCGAGGGAGCTTCTACTCGTATACGAGTACATCCCTCGTGGCACGCTGGCCGACCACCTCCACGGTCAACGCGCCGAGCCAGGAGCGTTGAGCTGGAGGTGTAGGTTAAGCATTGCCATCGAGACCGCGGGCGCACTGGCGTATCTCCACTCCTTGGGCGTGGTCCACAGAGACGTTAAGAGTAGTAACATACTCATAGACAACGGTTTTTGTGCCAAAGTCGCGGATTTCGGCCTTTCCCGCCTCCTCCCCACGGAAGCGACTCATGTCTCGACGGGCCCACAGGGCACCCTGGGCTACGTAGATCCTGAGTATAATGAGTTATATCAGCTTACTGAAAAGAGCGATGTTTATAGCTTTGGGGTTGTGTTGATCGAGCTCATATCGTCTAAGCCGGCGATAGATTTGAGTAGGAAACGAGAGGAGATAAACTTGTCGACCATGGCTGTGAAGAAGATACAAGATCATGCAGTGGTTGATCTAGTAGATCCAGATCTAGGGTTTGAATCGGATGACAAGGTGAGAAGGATGATTATGGGAGTTGCAGAGTTGGCGTTTCAATGCCTACAGATTGAGAGGGATTTGAGGCCACATATGCAAGATGTTGTGAATGTTTTGAAGGAATTTGAGAGCACAGATGTGATGGATATCCCTGTAGATTATGCACAAATGTTGGAAAGCGAGTAGTTCTGTAAATATCTGGTCTCCGTTTCAATAGCTTCAAGTTTATGAGATTGATGTATAATGAATTTAAAAACATATGGTAGATTGTTTTAAATGTAAATATCTTGGAGAACTGACATCGGGGATAGACATAAAACATTGCTAAAACAATAATAATCACCATTGCCCTTTACCTCAAGCCGGAATACTGTAATCCAAATTTCTTCATATTCAAGAAAAGGGATTTTGGCGCGACTAGAGTTTGAATTTAGTTTAACTTGTTTTCTTTAATTCTGGGATTATGATTTTGGATTCGTCATTGAATTCATGTTATGTATCTGGGGTTTATAATGTAGCCTAGTTTTGAGTACTTGATAAGTTTCTTTTAATTCAATTTGATGTTTGATTTTATCCAGTGGGTTTTTTTGTACATGTGTGTAATGCTTTCAGTTAGATGGCCACTAGTTAAGAATTGCCTAAACAAAGAAAAGCACGAAACAATGCATTATATTGAAGTAGCCGTCAATGTACATCCTAATTGGTCTCCTCTTCCAACCAGGCGGTGGAACCCAGCCGCGGCATCCCAAGTTCAAGAGCATCGAGCTCTTCCTCTGATTCACCTCTTTTTTCATCTGTAATATGCTGCTACAACGTTGTTGGCCAAAAGAAAAAGATTTAAGACGCTTTGTGATCAATCATGACGCTGCACAATTAACTTATTTTCTTCATCTTCGTTTTCTCCAATCAACGGTCAAAGCAAATTTGGTGTCTGTTGTTAACAAAGGGATGCTTGACATGTTTTTTCTTCAAATTAATGTGCTTTTGTTGACAACATTTGGTTTTTGGATTTGAACTCTACTTGTTTGTTCTTTGAACAAAATGAAAGCAGATTTATTGATCTTCATTAAGATGTCAAAATTTTGGGGTCTAAATTTTATGGGCTTGAACTCAAGGAGGGTTTTAGGGATGATGAAATTATATCTTGTAAATTTAATTTGAAGCTATATTGGGGTAAGCTGGTATTTTCATTAATAATTTTATTATTATTTTGAATTAGGGGGTTATAAATGGAGGTTAGGTATAGAATCACCCTATTAATTATTATAAGGAAGTCGTTGTCCCCCTTAAAAGTGTGGCCCAACCCACACTCATCATCTCATGGATAAGAACTTCATTACAAATAGATAATCACTGAAAATCATTTTGCGAAATCAATATATCAAGGTACAACTGTAAAATCAGATAATTATGCAGAAAAAAAAACAGGGGGAATACTAAAGAAACAAAATATAGATCAACAATTCGTATTACATATACTAGTCGGCATGCCTAGCCTCATTTGGGCTGAGCTATCAAATGGCGGGCCTGTTTTCCAGCAACAAAGACCAATCCACTCCTTTGTTTTTTTTGTGGGGAACCAGTTTTTACACAATCACCTATTATATAACAAAGAACAATCTAACACAAATTTCAGCATAAATTTTACATTAAAAGAAGAGTAGATGAGCGAAACGAGTTTTGAAAGATGAATTACAAGATTACTTCTTTTTAATTCTGTTTAAATTTCTATAATCTTTAAGAAATAATATAACCAAATTCCATGACACAACGACACAGACAGACGGACATGCCTACATTATGGATGGGAATGCAGTAAATCAGAGGCAGAAATTAGCAAGAATAGATGATCTAACGTAAGTTTTAGCACAAAATTTTCCGTAAAACAAGTACTACATCGTACCAGGAAAGACAAAGCAGCTATTTAAGTAGAACAAAAGGAACAATGGAAAAACTTCTCGTCGACCTTGCAGTAATGATGTAACATAACCTCAAAATCTTCAAAAGTTCAAAGCTTACAAAAATTCTAGTTCATTCTTCTAATGAGCTCGTTGATATAGTCTTCACGGTTGCCGGCATCTCCACCTTCAACATAGTGGTTCCTCTTTCTCTGCAGACCACCCAAGGGTGCCGAAAGTTGGAACGGCCAGAGAAAGTTGTTAGCCTCCTTAAAGTGAGGCCCAACAGTCAGGATCTCGTGGATAAGATCTTCAATGCAGATAATGCCATGCTTGCCAAGAGTCTAGAACATATATCAGGCATCAGTGAAAATACTGAAACAACAATGCCAGCCTCCCCATAAATGAAAATAAACTAACCTGTTCAATGATTGAGTTATCTGTCAAAGCAATGCGCTGCTTGTTGACCTTGCCATAGCCCCTTTTGTATATCAACTCTTTCACACTCTTCAAGTTTGGGTACCTAAATAGTAAAATGCATTCTAATTGATCTGCAAACTTGATAAAAAATTGGTCCAGTTGCTGCAATAGTCAGAAGCATACCCGAAAGTAACGTATGGCTCAACCCTGTGCAGCATATTCACTGTTGCCTTGTTAACTTTTAGGAACACTCCATTAAAAATCTGCACGCAAAAGTTCATTGTCACATCTCATGGATTGATAATAGTATAATACTGGACATAAACCAGCTCATTTTAGAATCATAACATCCAATATGATAGTTATGTGATCAACAGTAAGTTTCTTTCAGTGTCTCAGTTCTTTCAGTGTCTCAGCAACGAGCAAGACGGATATTCAGAGAGCTCTAGTTTCACAGAGGATGCTAAGTGGCTAGGCAAATATCAGTCAGATCTCAAGCAATTGATAATAATCCATAACTCAATTGAGAATATAATTTTGCCAAATCACTATCTCAAGGAACAACTGTAAGAGAAGAAAAAAAAGATATGCAGCATTACCTGTCGCAGCCGCAGCAGCTGCAAGATCTTCTTTGTTGTTGGGTGCATTGCATTAATACTGAGCATTCCAGGCAAAAAGAATGCAAGTTAGACAATAACAATCATACAAAACAATCACATGACTCCAAAAATGACACAAGTACGTACCCACGAATACGAATGATGAACAGCAACTTAGCTTCAGGGTTCACATAGAATCCTCCTTTCAACCTTGCCTCACGCTTCAGCTGAATGAGCTCCCTTTCCTAAAGCACATGAACACAACACAAGTTACGTAATCATGCAGTAACACAACCCACAGCAGAAAATACAGATAAAAGAAGTCTCCAATAACACCTGCGCTGCGTACTCCTTGGCGTAGTCCTTAGCTCTGTTGTAAATCAGCTTCCTGTTTGCAGCTTTCTTTTCCTTGAGAGCTGCAACCTCCTGCTTTTTTACCAAAGCCCATTCCTCAGCTCTCTTCTGTTTCTTCAAAACAGACTCCGGAACAATTTGTCCTCCCTTCTCAGCCATCCTAAAAAAAACAAAATTGAGTTGATTATTCTTCCAGAATAACTATTTCTATAGTACCAGTGTTGCAAACAATTTGGTCAAACTAATTTCCCTCCAGCCACTGCAAATTCATTTCCTTTTCTCTCTGATTGTAAAGTCAGCTAAAGAGGGGATTTCATTTCAGAAACGTTTTACAGACAGAAAAAAAGGCACCAATTTGATATAATTACTAATTAGTAGATAAGAAGATTTTAATCCGTAAAGCTCGAGATCCAAACACGAAACGATATCTAGCATCAACAATTAGTAACTTAAAAACTCGAAATAGTCAAACATTACAGAAGAAATTTCAAAACATGAGCTCAGCTTATAGAAATACATCGAAATCAAGCGTAATCTATAAAATCTGGTTCAGATATATAAAAGAAAACTTCGCACATTATAAACTTCGTGAATTTACGTAAATGCATCGAAAAAGAACCAAATACACAAATGGAGAAACACAAACCAATGTTCAAATCAAATCAGCAATCATGCAAATGCAAAATTACATCAGAGTATATAGAGAATTGAATAATAAGATCAAATGAGCTTACATTGCCTTCGATGAAAATTTTGGTCGTGGCGGTGGCTGTGGCTGCGGCCGCGGTGGGGTGAGGAGTTGTCGAGCGGCTGACGGGAAAACTGATTTGAAGCGGAGTTATAGAAAAGAAGGAAAACGAAAAACTAGGGTTTTAGGGTTTGAAGAATAATCTTATCGGCGGCTGTTATCAGCTGAAATATATACATTCAATCAGAACCGTTAATTCGATAGAGTTGTTATAATGATGTCCTTGTGCTATAAAATTATAAATTATCAATTTTGCATAAATTTAAGTACACGACCATCAATGAATAGAAGATGGATCCATTTCGAAGAAAAAAGAGCACATGGATTATGACATTATTTAAATATTCGAGGAAATAATGTCAACAGAGGCGTCTATTATATAAAATCAACAATATATAATTAAGTATTTTTATCTCCATCACTAATATTTCTCAAATCATATTCTTTTAATTGGATATGATTAAAACAAATGATCTAAAGCATAAAAATTATCGAGACCTTTGGAATATTCTAAAATTACGATTCAATTTAATAAATATAAGCACATATCCCTACCATTCATATTATTTGTCGTTTTGGGATTATTGCTTATTTGTATTATAAAATTCGTTTTGGGATTAAATGTCAAGTTATCCGCATTCCATCTCCTATAGTTTCCAGTATTTAATTAAATAATCATTAACTAGGGATAATTTGGGAATAGAATTATTTTGTTAATATTTATGCAGAATCCCAAAACAACAAATAATATGAATGGGAGAGAGTAGTATTTTTCTTATCTATCTAGGCTATTCCTAAATAATAAAACACGATAATTTCCACCATGATGCGACCTTTAAATTTATGTATTTAATTAACAAAAAAACACACGATAATTTTGAAGGAAAAAGAAACACAAATCAATTGATTCTATATCTTTATTGATGCAATTCTCTGTAAGTTTTTTTAAAAACTATTCTTTGAAATATGCATTAAGAAGTAGAGTCCGACACTCCTCAAAGTCTAGAATCCATTTAAGCATAGGAAATAGTTGAAATATTTTATCAATATGTAAAAACAGCCGATTTTGCTCATTCTTTAAAAAAAAATTGAGAAAGCTTTTCTTCTTGACTTGGCAGACTGGATCCAAAGTTCATGTGCATTGGAAAGGATCAGCTAAGAGAAAATTCTATTATTAATAAAATATTATCATGTGAGAGAGGATGTAATACACCTACATGTTCTATATTAATAAAATATTATCACGTGAGAGAGGATGTAGTACACCTACATGTTCTATAGAATTTTCATCTTAGCTTTATGTTCGCAGTACACTATATAAATGGTTTTGTGCAGCCAATAGATAACAATATGGTAGGTAGAGACAGACTTTTTAATTAAAAGGGCTAAAAAGAAATTTAAAAATAAAATTAGAAATAAATAATTCTATTTAAATTACATTATGGCGTTTATAAAACTAAAGTTAAATCCAATCATATCATAACATTTCTTTTATGTTCTTCCTGTATCAAATTCGTTCTACAATTAAATTAATAGTAATATCAATAAACACATCTTTTTTTTTACAAAATGAGCTAAATAATCATTCAATAGCTTAAAAAAAGTTCCATTTATCTAAGCAAAAATAAAAATAAAAATAAATAAATAATTAGCTATCATGAATAGATAATGATATTTTGTTAAGCATACAAGAGAATCATTATGCATATCGAAGTTTATTTTCATGATTAAAGTATCTTGCTGAATATACTCTTATTTAAATATGTTTGCATTAACAGCATCATTCTAACTAAAAGAAATAAGTGCATAGTATGAAAAGTTGTGATTAACAAAATCACAATTGCAATGAGTCAATGACCCATCTATTAAGAGTTCCCCACATATGGTACAATTTCACATTGAATGAGACCTTCACTTATTTTTAATTTGAGAAGAGTCGAAAATCTTCCAATAATCACAAATTCACCATTCAAATGCTAATACGAGCGTCAGAATCATAAATCAAATATAAATATGGAATAATCAACATCCAGATAATATTTATATTTTAACTAATTATACAAATTACAAAGAGAAAAATAAAGGATGTGAATAGAATTACCCTTACAACCTTATCTCAGTTGGTTATAAGCTAGTACATTTGGGATAAGAACTAAGAATCGAGTTTTAACAGTTGCAATATGGAAGTTTCATCTTCTTTCCTTGTGATCACCATGTAAAGATCATCCTAACTTCTTAATCGATAAGTCACCTACGTGATGTAGGGCTCCCCTGGTGGAACTTTCCCTTTTGGGATAAGGATGTGAATCGAACTATCCTAAAACTTCAAAGTTGCGATCTGCCAAGCTCTTAACTGCTTGGTTCTCGGTCCCAAGGTAAACCAGAACATGAAAGGGTAGTTGGTCCCCTTGTAATTCCACTTGTTCATCAACAATCTTCTTCGCACTCATCATCGCTGATTCGTTGCATTCAAACAATCTAAATTTTTGCAGAGTTGGTATGTTTCCAATTTCTGAAGGTATCTCCTCCAACCCTCCTAAATAGGAAAGATCAAGCTTCTCAAGGCGTGGAAAGATGGAGCTCGCTTCTACCGTCCACTGTTTAAGACTGTGACAAGAAAACAATCCCAGGTATTTCAGGCAAGGGAATTGGTCTTCAACCATTTCCCACTTGCCTGTTCCAAAGCATCCAACCCACAATTTGAACTTCTCCAGAAGGGGTAACGAGCCTATCTTTTCCATCATTTCTTCCCATTCAAAGTTACCTTTCATCACAAGAGTCAAGCTCTTGAGGGAGTGCGGAAAGGTAAGCTTATATAGAGCATCATTCCCTCTAAAATCATACTCACAGGAGACGTAGAAGGATTCCAATTTAGAGAGACATTTAATATTGCTCAGACAATAATGATCACCACGGTCGACTCCCTCGTCCCCGGAATACTTTATTCCAAGTTTCTTGACATTGGGAATTCTCTTAACCACTTCTTCACTGCACTTGAAATTATGTACTCCCTCAAGTACCTCTAGATTCTCCAAGATGGTAGCATCGCTCGAAGGTTCTGGGAGACGCAATCTCCTTTCCGACAACTCAATATGCCTTAGTTGAGGCATTCTCCAAATTTCAGTTGGGGCAGTAGACTTATGATAACAAGAAACTATTAATGTCTGCAAATTCCAAAGGAGATTGAGTGAAGTAAAGATTGAGGACATGCTGCCAACTTCTACAGCGAGGTGCCGTAAGTTAACATACTGAAACACAAGGGAATTCACGTAGCTTTTATCTTCAAAAGTTCGGAATTTATATGCATGCAATGTCCTCAACAATCCAAAATTACGGCAGCGTGGGACTTTCCCATACTCACAAATAACAGAACGAGCATGTGACATACATTTCAAGTCATTAAGCACTCTCTTCTTTGAAGTGTTCCTGCGTATAACTACGCGGCGTTGGCTACTTACGCCTCGAGGACTAGATTGCCCTATCACGTGATAAAACCCATCTTTCCTAGCTTCGTTCAAGCATAAATCCCTCAACAGATCATGAACTTTGACGGATTTTATGTTTCCAGTAGACCCCAACTCGTCAATTAGAATGAGATTTCTATCAACTAAGTCCTTTAAAAACCCTTTAGCCATTGTTCTCAAACTTTTGCCATCTATTGGTTTTAAAAATCCTTCAGAAACCCATAGCTTAACGAGTGTTGAGACGCTAATTGAATCGTCTTCCTCAAACACTCCCATGTATAAAAAACATGGCTTTAAATAGACTGGCAAATGACTATAGCTCATTTTCAACAACCTCAAACAATGTTTATCATTCTCCAAATTCACTACTGAAGCTAACTTCTTCCTTATTGATTCCCAATATTGTTTAACGTGTTTCATATTTTTCAAAATACCTCCCACCACAACAATTGATAAAGGAAGTCCTCTGCAATTTTCTACAATTTTCTTTCCTATTTCCTCTAATTGCCGAGGGCAATCATCCTCTCCAAACACAATTTTGGAGAAGAGATCCCAACTGCTACCCTCATCTAGAAATTCCATTTGAAGGCTATAATTGTTGTTCAATTGAGAACTCAACTGCCCTTGCCTAGTCGTCACTAATACCCGACTACCAGTATCATTGTTTGGAAAGAAACGTTGTATCTTGTCCCATGCATCAACACTCCACATATCATCCATTACAACCAGAAACCTTCTACCATATAAATATTGGTAGAGCTCTGTTCCTAGTTTGTCTTCACTCCTTTCACTTAGTTCTTCCTTTTTTTTATTAGTGGCTTGAGAAAGAATTTCACATAGAATTTCTCTTGTGTCGTATTGTTGAGAAATAGTAGCCCAAGCACAAATAACAAAATGCTCCTTAATAAGTGGTTTGGAATAAACAGTTCTGGCAAGAGTGGTCTTACCTATCCCGCCCATCCCTACGATTGGGATGACTTGGCGATGGAGCCTCCCCGCAACGAGCTTTTCCATTATCCCATTTAGGACATCATCAGGGCACACCACCAAGCTACTGTTCTTCCCAGTGGAAGAAGAAGAAGATCTCAAAGAAGCAACAGAGGCAGGGATGATTCTTTGCAGCTGATCATGGACCGCAACCTTCTCTGTATTAGTCTCCACCGCCACTCTCTTGATCAAATCCATTTCTTCCATCACTTTTTGTAAATCTTGATACAAGTCGATCTGTTCATCATTGCGATTTCCATCTAAGGATGAATGGACATTTTTCAGATTCTTTGGAGCTCGAAAGCAATTGAAGAAACCTCTTGTTTTGGTTTCTTTGGATCTGCTAAGCTGAATCTTGTCCACAATATGAGATTCGATAACATCTTCGGCCGCATAAGCTGCATCTGCAATACGCATCTCCAATGGATCAGCTTCATCCCCGTCGGCAACAGGGGAATTATAACCGTCAAGAAATTCCTGCAAGAAGGTAACAATTTCAGTAAGAGATTCTACTTGTTGTTTATTGAGAGAGATTGGAGGGGAATGATGGCGTTCGATATCATATATGATATGCATTAGAGAAACCAAGGCTGCATAGGCCGCCATGATCGATCTTAGTTGAATGAAAACGGTGTATATTTAGTGAGAAATGTTGGACAAGAATTTGATAGAATCTTAATTTTGCTTCTACTGACACAATGTCTAAGAACACACCACTTATAGAAGTATCTCAACTGGGATTAGTCATTAGTTTATGTAGTTACATTTTTGGTGCCAAACTCGCTGATCAAAGTTGAAATAATAAATTATATAATAGGTGATTGATGTTGATTTTCATGTCCTAATTCATGCATCGAAAAACAGACTATGACTAGTGACGCTGATCAAGTAGGCTGCTGTTTTTGAAAATTCTGCTTAGGTTCAAAGCTGTGGGTAGTTCCTAGTTGTACAAGAATTTAGAAGATAATGCAAGTTGCATTCCTAGTTGTAATATTATAATATAGATTCACAAGTCGATGGATGTCTGGAAATTAATCTTGGAAACCATTGCAAGTTGTCATATTCCATTTATTTTGTTTGATACTGCAAAAATGTCCAAAATATCTTGGGTTACAAATATATTGACCATGCATTCTTAAAGTGAGGCCCAACCAGCACTCATCATCTCAAGGATAAGATCTTCAATGCAGATAAATAATCACTGAAAATCATTTTGCCAGATCAATATATCAAGGAACAACTGTAAAATCAGATATTATGTAGAACAAAAATAACCAGGGGAATGGAATACTAAAGAAACAAAACATCAATCTAATCTCTTATTACATCTACTAGTCGGCCTGTATAGCCTCATTTGGGCTGAGCTATCACATGGCGGGCATATTTTCCAGCAACCCAGCCCAACCTACTCCATCGAAATTAACCGAGATCGTAGGACATGAAAATCAACATCAATCACCTATTATATAACAAAGAACATTCCAACTCAAATTTCAACAAAAAATTACATTAAAAGAAGAGTCGATGAGTGAAACGAGTTTTGAAAGATGAATTACAAGATTACTTCTTTTTAATTCTGTTTAAATTTCTATGATCTTTTAAGAAATAACATAACCGAATTCTATCACCCAACGACATAGACATACAGACTTGCCTACATTATGGATGGGAATTTAGTAAATTAGAGGCAGAAATTAGCAACAATAAATGATATAACGCGAGCTTTTGCACACAAATATCCGAAAAACAAGTTCTATATTGTACCAGGAAAGAGAAAGCGGCTATTTAAGTAGAACAAAAGAAACAACATAAAGACTTGTCGCCGACCTTGCAGTAATGATGTAACAGAACCTCAAAATCTCCAAAAGTTCAAAGCTTACAAAAATTCTAGTTCATTCTTCTAATGAGCTCGTTGATATAGTCTTCACGGTTGCCGGCATCTCCGCCTTCAACATAATGGTTCCTCTTTCTTTGCAGACCACCCAAGGGTGCCGAAAGTTGGAACGGCCAGAGAAAGTTGTTAGCCTCCTTAAAGTGAGGCCCAACAGTCAAGATCTCGTGGATAAGATCTTCAATGCAGATAATGCCGTGCTTGCCAAGAGTCTAGAACATATATCAAGCATCAGTGAAAATACTGAAACAACAATGCCAGCCTCCGCAGAAATGAAAATAAACTAACCTGTTCGATGATTGAGTTATCTGTCAAAGCAATGCGCTGCTTGTTGACCTTGCCATAGCCCCTTTTGTATATCAACTCTTTCACACTCTTCAAGTTTGGGTACCTAAATAGTAAAATGCATTCTAATTGATCTGCAAACTTGATAAAAATTTGTTCCAGTTGCTGCAATAGTCAGAAGCATACCCAAAAGTAACGTATGGCTCAACCCTGTGCAGCATATTCACTGTTGCCTTGTTAACTTTTAGGAACACTCCATTAAAAATCTGCACCCAAAAGTTCATTGTCACATCTCATGGATTGATAATACTTGACATAAACCAGCTCATTTTAGAATCATAATGTCCAATATGATAGTTAAGTGCTCTATATAGGAAGTTTCTTCAGTGTTTCAGCAACGAGCAAGACAGATATTCACAGCGCTCTAGTTTCACAAAGGATGCTAAGTGGCTAGCCATATAACAGTCTCAAGCAATTAATTATAATCCATAGCTCAATTGAGATTTATCATTTTGCCAAATCACTAGCTCAAGGAACAACTGTAAGAGAAACAAAAAAGATATGCAGCATTACCTGTCGCAGACGCAGCAGCTGCAAGATCTTCTTTGTTGTTGGGTGCATTGCATTAATACTGAGCATTCCAGGCAACAAGATGCAAGTAAGATAATAACAATCATACAAAACCAATCAACTGACTCCAAAAATGACACAAGTACATACCCACGAATACGAATGATGAACAGTAACTTGGCTTCAGGGTTCACATAGAATCCTCCTTTCAACCTCGCCTCTCGCTTCAGCTGAATGAGCTCTCTTTCCTAAAGCACATGAACACAACACAAGTTAGGTAAACAATCATGCAGTAACGTAACTAACAGAAAATACAGCTAGCAGAAGTCTTTAATAACACCTGTGCTGCGTACTCCTTGGCGTAGTCCTTAGCTCTGTTGTAAATCAGCTTCCTGTTTGCAGCCTTCTTTTCCTTGAGAGCTGCCACCTCCTGCTTTTTGACCAGGGCCCATTCCTCGGCTCTCTTCTGTTTCTTCAAAACAGACTCTGGAACAATTTGTCCACCCTTCTCAGCCATCCTACACAAGAACAAAATTGAGTTGATTATTCTTCCAGAATAACTATTTCTAATAGCACCAGTGTTGCAAACAATTTGGTTAAACAAATTTCCCCCCAGCCACTGCAAATTCATTTCCTTTTCCCTCTCTGATTATGAAGCCAGCTAAAAAGGGACTTTCATTTCAGAAACGTTTTATAGACAGGGAAAAAGAAGCACCAATATAATAAAATTAGTAGATAAGAAGTTTAATCCGTATATCTAGCATCAACAATTAGTAACTTACGAACTCGAAATAGTCAAACATTACAGTAGAAATTTCAAAAAATGAGCTCAGCTTATAGAAATACATCGAAATCAAACGTAATCTACAAAATCTGGTTCAGAGATATAAAAGAACTTCGCACATTATAAACTTCGTGAATTTACGTAAATGGATCGAAAGAGAATCAAATACACAAATGGAGAAAAACAAACCAATGTTTAAAATAAATCAGCAATACAAATGCAAAATTACATCAGAGTATATTGAGAATTGAGTAATAAGAGCAAATGAGCTTACAGTGCCTTCGATGAAGATTTTGGTCGTGGCTGGCTGCGACCTCGGTGGGGTGAGGAGTTGTCGAGCGGCTGACGGGAAAACTGAATTGTAGATGGTGTTATAAAAAAGAAGAAAAGAAACTAGGGTTTTAGGGTTTGAAGAATAATCTTATCGGCGGCTGTTGTCTGCTGAAAAATATACTTTCAATCAGAGCCGTTAATTCGATAGAGTTTAAGATTTCTGAAATGAACTTTCGGCCATTTTCTTTCTTGTTTTTCTAAATTAGCCCCGGTATTTATTTTCAAATGTATGATAAATCCATATTTAAGTTCGTATATATCTAAACTTTTTTTATATTGCCGTTTTCTACTTTTATTGGTTAAAATTATTTCGTATATTTTTGTTGTTGATTAAACAGTTTTTCTATGAAATTGGGTTCCATATACTTGTTATTTATGTTATAATGATGTCCTTATGCTATAACTAAAAATTATCAATTTTACATAAATTAAACTACAAGACCTTAGTTTTTACAAATAAAAATGTAGGACTCAATTCAGAAACAACAAAAATATTGGACTCAACGTTTATAAATGAATAGTCGATGGATCCATTTCGAATAAAAAAAGCACATGGATTATTACATTATTTAAATATTTTAGGAAATAATGTCATCAGAGGCTTTCATTATACAAAATTGACAATATATGATTGCCTATTTTATCTTAGTTGGGTATGATTAAAGCAAATTATCTAAAGTATATAAATTATTGAGTTCTTTATGATATTCCAAAATTTCAATTCAATTTACTAAATATTAGCATATACTACTTCCTACCATTCATATTATTTGTCGTTTTGGGATTATTGCTTATTCGTATTATAAATTTCGTTTTGGGATTAACATGCCAATGTTACCAGCGTTAACTCCGTATATTTCCATCTCCTATAGTTTCCATTATATAATTAAATAATCATCAACTAATGATAATTTGGGATTAAAATTATTTTATTAATATTTGTGCAGTATCCCAAAACGACAAATAATATGAATGGAGGGAATAGTATTTGATAATATCCCAAAATGCTAGCTGATTTACCTTCTACCTTTCTCACCTTAAAACTGTTTATATTTATTTATTTATTGTCTGAGATGCCAATATATATGAGCAACTTTAACTATGAATGCCGTGCAGGTGCAGTATTTCTCCTACACTGGCCTTGTTTGATATGGTACTGCGCAACTATTGGGAAATATTTTCCAAAATGGAGTTTTGAAGCCAACCTATTTGAATAATCTTGTCACTTCATTATCCTTAGAAATGAAAGATGTTGGGAAATAATGGGCAATTTCCCTCGAACCAGATTATATGGGAGCAAAATAAATGCGGAATATAAACGACACAAATTTGATAACGGAGTTCGGCCAAGTATGCCTACGTCTCCGGAGCTGCTACAGATCTATTTAATAAGGAGAAAATATACAGTGTTTACAACACTCACAACACTCAATCTCACAACCCGTTATCCCCGAGAAAATTACTATCTAATTTTCTCACACCAAAAGCTTCTACCTAAGCTTTTCTCTCAAACCCCGAAACTCTCGTATTTGAGAATGCCTACAAACTCACACTCACACTTATATATCTCTCTCGTTCTTTCCATGTGTGTTGTATCTCATTGCTAAACAATGATGCCTATTTATAGGCAAATGTCAGCACACTAATTTTGACAAAAGGAGAGAAAGGTTGTTGTTTTTCCAAATTTGCAGCCACCGAAAGGATCATCTTTTCTCCACAATTTTGTTGCTACCATCTACCACATTTATGGCTTGCTGCTGCCATCTTCCGCATTTATGACTTGTGAAAGTCAAAGTTGGTGGCTGTCTTTACTAATAATCTCTCACTTGAAGACTGATTTCAATCTGTCTTCACACCTTGATCAATGCAGCAGCTCCTCCGGTCTTGTTACTCTAGCAGACCTACTGAGGCTGAACATAGCCTCAGTTTATCAATAGCTACCGTCTTTGTAAGCATGTCCGCTGGATTTTGATCTCCTCTTATCTTCTTGAGTTTCAAAATCCCATCTTCCAGAAGTGACCGGATAAAATGATACCGCAACTGTATGTGCTTCGTTCTGGAATGGAAAGACGGATTGTTTGCTAGATGGATAGCACTTTGACTGTCACAATACAAGACATTGTCTTCCTGTTTCTTGCCTAACTCCTCCAAGAAACTTTGTAGCCAGACCATTTCCTTACTAGCTTCTGTGACAGCAACATATTTTGCTTCAGTTGTGGAGAGAGCAACTATCTTTTGCAGCTGAGAAAACCAACTCACTGCTGTTCCTCCCAGAGTATAGACATACCCTGTAGTGCTCTTTCTGACGTCGACATTTTCGACTAGATCATCATCTACATAGCCTGTCAGTGTCGTATCCCCACCTTTGAAACAAAGTGCTTTATCTGTGGTACCTCGTAGATATCTGAGGATCCATTTGACTGCTTCCCAGTGACCTTTGCCAGGATTATTCATGTACCTGCTCACTGCTCCCACTGCTTGAGCAATATCTAGTCTGGTACAAACCATGGCATACATCAGACTTCCAATTGCTGAGGCATATGGTACCTTAGCCATATGTGTGCGCTCCTCATCTGTCTTCGGCGACTGTTCTTTGGAAAGTCTGAAATGAACACCTAGAGGTGTACTTACTGGTTTAGCATCTTGCATGTTGAACCTGGAGAGTACTCTGTTGATGTACTCAGCCTGCGACAACATCAAAGACCCCGACTTTGTATCTCTCTTGATCCTCATGCTAAGAATTTGCTCTGCATCACCCAGATCTTTCATTGCAAAGTGCTTTGACAGTTCCCGCTTCAAATTATCAATCTCGTGCATGTCTGATCCTGCAACGAGCATGTCATCAACATATAACAATAAGATAATGAAGCTCCCGTCAAACTTCTTGATGTAGCAACAATGATCTGCTTGGCATCTGGTGAAACCGATATCACCCATGAAGTTATCAAACTTCTTGTACCACTGTCTTGGAGCTTGTTTTAAACCATACAAGCTTTTCTTCAACCTGCACACCAGGTTTTTCTTGTCTGCTTTTATGAAGCCTTCTGGTTGCTTCATATAGATCTCCTCCTCCAAATCACCATGAAGGAAAGCTATTTTTACATCTAGTTGCGCAAGATGTAAATTCTCTGCAGCTACAATCTTCAACACCAGTCTGATTGTAGTCAGCTTCACGACTGGAGAGAAAATTTTGTTGTAGTCAACACCTTCTTTCTGCTGAAAGCCTTTGACAACCAATCTCGCTTTGTAGCTTTTGCTACCATCATGCTCTTCTTTTATCCTGAACACCCACTTATTATGAAGTGCTTTCTTGCCTGGTGGTAGTTCAGCTAATTCCCATGTCTGATTTGACATGAGCGAGTCCATCTCATCTTGCATGGCAGACTCCCACTTGGCTGAATTCTCCACTTGCATGGCTTCATCATAACACTCCGGTTCTCCACTATCAGTTAGCAACAGATAGTGCAAAGAAGACGAATAGCGTTGTGTTGGCTTGGGAATTCTGGAGGAGCGTCTTGGTTCTGGCGTGCTTGGTTCGCCACCAACCGCTCAGATCGTATTCGAACATCTTTTCAAGAATCTCTCTAACTCAACGAATTCCTCATTTGTTTCAGCATCGTTGTTTGGGCTTGTTGATTCTGCTGTCATCCTGTCTTTGTACATCACATTCTCGTTGAATATGACATCCCTGCTTCTGATGATCTTCCGATTTTCATAATCCCAAAATCGATAGCCAAACTCGTCCCCGCCATATCCAACAAAAATACATTTGTTAGACTTAGCATCGAGTTTACTTCTTTCAGCAAAATCAATATGTACATAAGAGATACAACCAAACACTCTTAAATGTGAAAGGTTTACCTTCTTCTTTCTCCAAACTTCCTCTGGTATTCTTCCGTCTAACGGGACTGAGGGCCCACGATTGATCAAGTAGGCCGCAGTGTCGATGACCACCCATAACATATTGGGTAAGCTGGCATGTATCCTCATGCCCCCGCACGCTCATTCAAAGTTCGTTCATGCGCTCCGCCACGCCATTTTTCTGCGGCGTCATGGGAATTGTTTTCTATCTTAATTCCACGTTCGCGCAAAATTCTCGAACTCGCCGTCGTGTATTCTCCTCCATTGTCGGACCTCAACCGCTTGATTTTCAAACCGTTTCATTTTCCACCATGGCCTTCCATTTTTCAAGGTATCAAAGACTTCGATTTCTTCTTCGAAAATAAACCCACACCTTCGTGTGGAATCATCAATGAAGGTGACGAGTATACCGAACCCGAAGGGATAGAATCGAGATGGTCCCCATACATCGGTATGGACCAATTCTAACCTTCTGCCTTAGGTGTCTTGCCAATCTTTGCAAACCGACTTTCTTTTGTTTGCCAAAGACGCAATCTTCACATATGCCGACATCAACCTTTTTCGACGCGCAACTTCCCTTCGATGTAAGTACCTTCATCCCCTTCTCGCTCATATGGCCAAGCCGTTGATGCCATAAATTGGATTTTTCGTCAAGATCAGAATCGCAATGATATTCTCTAAGTTTGAGGTTACATAGAGAGTACCATTCTTCTTACCACGAGCAATGACAAGTGCTCCTTTGGTAATCTTCCATCCATGATCTGAGAAGGTTGTACAATATCCTTCTCCATCAAGTTGCCCCACCGAAATCAAGTTCCTTTTAAGACCTGGAATATGTCTTACAGTTTGCAGCTTCCACGTAGTCTGATTTGGAAGCTTTAGACGTATGTCTCATTTTCCCACGATCTTCAAGGCTTCGTCATCAGCTAGATGAACCTTCCTGAAATCACCACTGACGTAATTCTCCATGATTTCTCGGCATGGGGTGGCATGGAATGATGCTCCTGAATCAAGAATCCATGACTCAATCAGACTGTTGACGCTTAGAATCATAGCATCACCTGTTTCTTCAGCTACATTGGCTGATTCTTGGGCACCACCGTTCTTTTTCAGTACTCGACAATCTTTCTTGAAGTGGCCTGGCTTGCCACAATTATAGCAGCTAAGATCTTTCTTCCTTGATCTAGATTTGCCTCTTCTAGATTTGGATCTGCTGCGATTTGAGTTTCTTTCTGAAGTTCTTCCTCTGGACTCAGTGTGTAGAGCTGAGGAGGTTGATGCTTCTCCAGATTCTCTCCGCCGAATTTCTTCACTCAATACCAGGTCCCGAACATCATCGAATTTTAATTTGATGTTTCACGATGAATCGCTAATCGCCGTAATGTAGTGTTTCAACTGTCTGGTAGAGATGATAAGAGAATCAATGCTCGAACTTCATCGTCAAACTCAATCTCTACATAACTCAACGGGTAGTGATTGTGTTGAGCTCATTTAGATGTTGAGCAACCGATGCACCTTCCGCCATCCGTAGGTGAATAACCGCCTCATCAAGTGGACTTTATTTGAGGTGACGGCTTTCGCATCTTGCCGGAGAGCCGCCATAAGACCCGCCGTGGTCTTTTCCTTTGCTATGTTGAAGGCAACATTGCGGGATAACGTCAATCGGATGACTCGGTGGCTTGTCGTCGAGTAGGATCCAGCCTCGCCCTTCATTCCTCTCGGTTGTTTTCCGAGAGGTTGATATAACTTTTTCTCGCATGATAATCTTCAATCAGATTTTCCCAGGTCAAGTCCGCACCATCGAACTTTTCGATTTTCACCTTTCCTTCTTCTCGCAGACCATCGCTCCCACTCGAATCTGGACTCCTTTGGGTAGTTTCTGATAATTTCTACTAACCACCGTGTGTAGAACAACCTTTTATCGACAAACTGGAACCGCCGACAAAATTTCACTATTCACGAATTCACTATTCACGTGAATAGTAACAGCACGAAAATATATCAGAAAATATCCGCTACCAATGAGACCGCCACCAACGAGGCTCTGATACCAGTTGTTGGGAAATAATGGGCAATTTCCCTCGAACCAGATTATATGGGAGCAAAATAAATGCGGAATATAAACGACACAAATTTGATAACGGATTTCGGCCAAGTATGCCTACGTCTCCGGAGCTGCTGCAGATCTATTTAATAAGGAGAAAATATACAGTGTTTACAACACTCACAACACTCAATCTCACAACCCGCTATCCCCGAGAAAATTACTATCTAATTTTCTCACACCAAAAGCTTCTACCTAAGCTTTTCTCTCAAACCCCGAAACTCTCGTATTTGAGAATGCCTACAAACTCACACTCACACTTATATTTCTCTCTCGTTCTTTCCTTGTGTGTTGTATCTCATTGCTAAACAATGATGCCTATTTATAGGCAAATGTCAGCACACTAATTTTGACAAAATGAGAGAAAGGTTGTTGTTTTTTCCAAATTTACAGCCACCGGAAGGATCATCTTTTCTCCACAATTTTGCTGCTGCCATCTACCACATTTATGGCTTGCTGCTGCCATCTTCCGTATTTATGGCTTGTGAAAGTCAAAGTTGGTGGCTGTCTTTACTAACAAAAGATGCATACAAATATGAATCCACAAGTTTGCCATTGTCTAATCCAGAATGTTCAAGAAGTCTTTAAATAAGTTTTACAAGATTGAATGCATTATTTTGGGAGGCTGGACTTTCGCTAAAGCAAATGAAGAAATTTAGATTGGAAGTTGAAATATTCCAAGTTTAATTTGTACTTTTTTTTATTTGCAGCTTATTTGGGTTAACCTCATGATGACCAGGGCCGGTCCTGACAAATAATGGGCCCTGGGCGAAACAACAAAAATTGGCCATTTTTCCACATTACAGATACAATTGAATATATCTAAAAAGATGCACAATATATTATTTATTAAAGAATTATTTTTTTTACAAAATTTGGGCCCCAAAAAGTTTATAACAAAATTTTGGGACATTAAATATTTTATTTTTGAAGGAATATTTATATTAATATAAGAGGATATATAAAATTTGGGGCCCCTAAATGATGGGCCTCGGACGATCGCCCATGCTCGCTCGCCTCGGGACGGCCCGACCTCATCATGGATACTCGGGAGCTTTGGCACTGCTACGAACCGCCAACTAATCATCGTATGTACAGATCTCCAGTTGGTCGTAGGTAAGAATTTGCAACCCTGCTGTAGACAATTAAAATTGTTAGCAAATGAAAATACGCCACATGTAAATCATGAATTAAATAATTAATTATATTTCTATTTTATTAATGGAATTTATTTCAAAATAAATAGATATATGCACTACAAGAATTTCGCTAATAGACCACGGGGATTTCCCATGGTCTATTTCAAAAATTCGCGTGGTCTATAAAGGTGTAGTCTATTACGTGCGGCTATAGACCACACGGATTTCCCCGTGGTCTATTCAGTTATAGACCACGGTGAAAACCGCGTGGTTTATAATGTTATAGACAACGGGCCACCTGAAGGTGAACCACGGTCTTTCTCCGTCGTCTATGATATTATAGACCACGCGGTTTTCACCATGGTCTATAACTGAATAGACCACGCGCATTTCCCCTTGGTCTATAACTGAATAATATATTTTTATTATTTTATTATTTATTTAATACTGCTTTCATAATTTGAATGCATGTTTCGCTAATTAAAATAATAATCCAAAATAGATATAAAATATTTCTCATAATATTTATATCAAAATCAATGTACACATTTCATAAGCATTCAAACGTTATATCCGGAAATTCCCAATCTACATGTATTTTCTAACTAGCTACAAGTATTTTCTAACTAGTTACTAAAATTTATCCAAAAATATCATTCACCATCTTTAGCAACAAATATTTTCTAACTAGCTACTAAAATTCATCAAAAAAAAAAAAAAAATCAACTTCACCATCTTCAAGCATTTCACCATCTTTGCTTCAACAACATCAATCATCTAACTTGATCTCATCTACATTATGGGGGCGCCCATTTTGGTCATTCGTCAGCTTGCAGATCAGGTTGCGGTGGATCCAGATTTTTTGGCTGCATCGTGCATGGTCTCAATTCGTCCTCAGAATGAGCAACGTCCCATATAGGGGGCTGTTGGGACTCAAAAAAATATGGGCCAGGGGGCGCTGATGGACCTGGACTTGTATTTTTCTTGTGTACTTTGTTAGTGACTACCTCAGTCCAAGGGGAATCCATTTATACCCACTGTAGAAGATCAGAAAAATACCGCACACCACACAGACTTCACACAAATAGCTTATAATTTCCAAAAGTTACAGATTTCCGGATAAAAATAGAAAATATGCTTAAGGTATCCCGATATTCAAGATTATATAAACCACGATTTTAAAATGCATAACAACAGATAACACATGTGTCTTATCGCAAATGTAATACTTATTCAAAATATAGAGATTTCGATAGAAATCAAAGCAAGATGAATGATAGCCCCTCACCGAAACAAAGAGGATAAGAGATTAGACACGATTTCTAAATGTTGATCAATAAAACCCCACCGGAAGGAGTCTCGCACTTAAAAATCACCAGATAGCAGATTAAGCAAAATCGCACTTAAGCAAAAATCATCACTTAAGCACTTAGCAAAATCTGCACTTAAGCACTTAAACAAAATCGCACTTAAGCAAAATCAACACTTAAGCAAGCGTAAATCAGACTTAAGCAAAAACAAAATCAGACTTAAGCACTTAAGCAAAATCGCACTTACAAAATCAACACTTAAGCAAGCGTAAATCAACACTTAGCAAAACACAAAGACAACGGATTATAATCCAATGCGATCCAATGCACATGCAGAAATACAACAATTAAATATCACACTTAGAGAAATATATCAAGACTTAGCGAATCAGACTTAAGCTAAAATTCGAGAATAGCAGATTAAATTCCAAGCACGAGGTCGCAGTAATCAAGAAGAAAGCTCAGAGGTATTTGGCGCAATCAATCACTACTGCCTATTATGAGCAAGACAGAATCACAAAGCAGATAAACAACAAGAGACATCATCAAGGATTTCCTAAATAGCGAGAGAGTTAGGAATAACGCAAAATCAAGACTCAAAATGCCCAACACGCAAGTGGTTTCGTAAATATAGCCAAAGGACAAAAAATTTAAGAAAACAACCAAGCTAATGCAGTTCTAGGATAGCACAAAAATTTTCCAAGTTGATCGATAAGCTTCTTGAAGAATTAGCACTTAACTCCCAGAATAGCAAATGTCAAGGAATACAGCAGGAGAGTAATTAAAATCAAACGACTTTAATTAACACTAGAACAGCCAAGGGTGTTCCAACATACACAGGAACAAGTATGAATGATTCCAGGAAAATAAGCATATAAGAGGAAAGAATACACCTGGTGCTGGCCAATGTAACTCGAAAGGCCGCCTCACGAAACCCAGCGTTGACTCTCTTCGCCATTGCAGACATGATAAAGCGACGATCTTGAGCGCCTTTTTTCAAATGAAAAATTAGGACCAAATTCCCCAAATTAATTAAGTGTGAGTAAAAAATTTAGTTAAGGCGTGAAGATAGCTAAAAGATTACATGGCTAAGTGATGAAGACCACGCGGCCTAAGCCCGTGGTATTTAGTCGACGCGATGTTAGACGACGCGAAAAGCCGTGGTTAATGAAAGTTATGCGCTAATAGACCACGCGGTAAGGGCACCGTGGTCTATCATATGAAAACGCTAATAGACCACGCGGTTTTCAGCCCGTGATCTATAACCGCTTAAAATATGGTTATAGACCACGCGTTTCACCACCCACGTTGTCTATGTTATAATAGACCACTTTAATACTAATATGCGTGATCTATGAACAAAATTCTTGTAGTGATGGTTAATATTTAATTTTATCAGCAAATAGGAGCATGACATGTGGCAACGACACCTCGGAGAGGAATAATCGTTCAAATTGTGCCAAATGAGCCATAAAATGCCCATAAGCTCAAGCCCACAAACTCAAGCCCAAGCTCAAGCCCATAGTTTGATGGCTCAAAAAGTCCATAAGCTCAAGCCCAAGCTCAAGACCATGGTTTGATGGCCCAAAAGTCCCAAAGCCCAAGCTCATGGCATGATGGGCCCAAAAGGCCCACATGCCCATAAGTCCACTAGCCTAGATAACTTGAAGAAATCCAAAGATCGTTCAAGAAATCAACATTGAAGAGAAGATCAGAGGATAAATAGAGATCGAACCCATCTCAACATATCAAATTCAAATTCAATTGATTTTGTATACAATTTTGTATTTATAAAATTTCAATATAAAAATTTGTGTTACAAATTTTGGCACGCCTAGTGGGACATCTCTATCTCTCATCTCTACTCTTCACCAAAATCTTGAACGATGTTCATCTAACAACATTCAACTAAGGTCGCTTCAAAAGCTTCTTCAGAGAGCATTGGCGTTATCACACAAAGCAAAGCCAAACAACTTCAAGAAGCTTCGAAGTCAGCCATCGTCGGGGAAAAAGATCAACACATTGCCACTCTAAATGAAGAAAGTGTTAGCTCTGAAGGAAGCTTCACATCCCCTATCGTAAATTCTATCACAAGTTACCCACTTGAGGCGCCTGTGATGATGACAAACACTTCCACCGTGGAAGAACAACTTGTAAATCTTACAAGGTTGGTCGAATTGTTGAGCATACATATCCAAGAGCAAGATGCCAAGATTGCAAAGCTCAGGAGAGAGAAGACAGAGTCAATCCATATCAATGATAAAGGAAGTGAATGTGACGACGATGAAGAAGTAGACGACAAGCAAGAAACTCATGACGGGAGAAAATCGTCTGGTAAACACATTTAAATATCTTCTGATGGCTTCATCAAGGCAGACCAACTCAAGGAGTTCATCGAGGTGACCATGAAAAACAAATTTGATGGAAACTCCAATTCATCCTTGGTCTACTCCAAGCCGTATATCCAAAGGATTGACAACTTGAGAATGCCTCTTGGTTATCAACCTCCTAAATTCCAACAATTTGATGGCAAGGTAATCCACGGCAACATGTAGCCCACTTTGTCGAGACATGCAATAACGCTGGCACCTTTGGAGATCACCGGTCACAATTTGTCCGTTCTCTCAAAGGAAATACCTTCGATTGGTATACGGACTTGGAATCAAACTCACTTAACAGATTAGGAGAGTATGGCACGAGTTCCTCAATCGCTTTTACAAAGACACGTAAGAGCAATCAACATGGTGGAGCTCATGAGTTCTCGCCAGTTTAAAGAAGAGCCAGTGATCGACTACATCAACAGATGGAGAAACCTATGCCTCAATTGCAAGGATCGGTTATCTGAATCATCTGCCATCGAAATGTATATCCAAGGAATGCATTGGGGCTTGCAATACATCCTGCGAGGAATTCAGCCCAAGACGTTTGAAGAATTGGCCACCAGAGCTCACGATATGGAGCTAAGTATGACAGCGAGCGGATTCAAAGGGCCTCCAATCCAAGAACCTCAGAAGTTCAAAGAGAGGCAAGAATTCAGAAAGGGAACCAAGTCATTTGACAATACTCTGAAAGAAGAATCAATGATGACGAAAGCAACTCCTGTCAAGTTTCTAAGAAAGGATGACAACAAAAGTGATAAGCATACTTTTTCTCCAGACATGGGGCAAAGAAGATTGACATTCAAAGAAATGCAGCAAAAATAATACCCTTTCTTAGACTCCGACATCTCTGGGATCTTCGATGACCTACTCAAAGAAGGACTCGTCGAGCTACCTAAAATGAAACGACCAAATGAGGCTGGACGAACTGATGATCCAAGATATTGCAAATATCACCGATTGATCGGGCATCCCATACATGATTGCTTCATATTCAAAGAAAAGATCATGCTGCTAGCTCGAGAAGGGAAGATATCACTTGAAGAAGAAAATGCTGCAACAAATGTTGTCACCCTTGAATCTGACGACATACTGGAAGGTATTGGGGCATTGTATGATACGACAGGCCAAGTAAGAGATCAATTCAAGTCAACTGTGATCGACGATGAAGATGTCTTGGCAATCACATTCTCCAACGAGGATTTGCAGCTTGTGTCAGAGCCTCATAATAGACCGTTGTTTCACTCACGAGCAAAAAGTCAATAGGATCCTTATTGATGGAGGATCGGCTGTCAATATCTTTCCACTAAGAATGTTGAAGCAATTGGAAATTCCAGTGGATGACTTATCCAGCAGTCGACTAATGATCCAAGGATTCAACCACGAAGGACAAAGGGCCATTGGCGCCATAAGGTTGAACTTGCTGATGGAAGACATGAGTTCGACTGCATTGCTTCATGTGATTGATGTCAAGACGTCCTATAATATGCTTCTTGGTCGGCCATGGCTGCACGAAAATGGTGTCATCCCATCTACATTGCATCAATGCCTCAAGTATCGTCAGGATGGTGTCGTGAGGACAGTAGTCGGCGATCAAAAGCCTTTCACAGAAGCTGAGTCATATTTTGCCGATGCCAAATTCTACATGACAAAGAAAACAAAAGAAGTGGAAATTGAGCATGACAAAGAACTTGAAGTCATTCCGATTGTCAAGAACAAAATGTCTCTCCCCAAGATGGACTCATTCGAGGGACTGACGATGCCTCTGACCGAGATCGATGCTAAAAGACCAACTCCTCCACCTCTTCAAGGGTTTGTTCGACCAAAATAAAGTAATGCTATCGAACATGGAGAATCTTCAGACAACGAACTTACGAAGCATTTTGGTCCAAAAGCATACAAACTCCTCGTCAATGCTGGGTACAATCCTCAAGAGAGCTTTACACCGGAACCTCACTTGAAGAAGAAAGATGACGTGGTCCAGAATACCAAAGTGGGTTTGGGATTTGTGCCCAAAGAGCCTGTTCGAATCACCATCAAAAGGGCGGCTTCATCTCACTACATTTCAAACAGTGTATGCAAGTCAACCTTGGACGACGATATGGAAGTTGGGGCAACAACTCAAAAGTTGTTAAAGTGATACTATTCCTGAAGTGTAACGGTGAAAGCTTGTACATATGTATATAGATCAAAACAAAAGCACAAAAAAAAAATCAAGAAAATCCAAAAGTCAAAAAATGAGAAAATCAAGAAAACCAACAAAAAGAAGCAACCGTGCTCCATGACGCACGAGCCTAAACTGCATGTCACTCCAACAAAAATCAACAAAAAAAAAGCAAGACAGCTCCATGAAGCACGAGCCTAAACTGCATGTCACGCTAAAGACAAGATCAACAAAAAAAAAAAACAAGACAGCTCCATGACGCACGAGCCTAAACTACACGTCACGTCAAAAAAAAACAAGACAGCTCCATGACGCACGAGCCTAAACTGCACGTTACGCCAAAAAAAAGACAGCTCCATGACGCACGAGCTTAAACTGCATGTTACTCCTGGCCCGCATGAGTATAAACTGTACACGGTAATTCCCTAAAAAAACACAAGTTGATCTTTTGAACTACGTTTTTTACTTGATCATTTCCAAAAGGGTACGTAGGCAGTTTAGATATCTTCTAAGTTCAGTCATGATATGTGTTTTTCTCCTTCAAGTTATGTGGTCAAAATTCATCATAAATTTGTATTTCAAGTTGGGTGATCAAAATTCATGCTCAGACTATTAAAAAAAAATTCGAGCTCCTGGAAGAGACAACAAGGTAAAAATTGTAAAGAAGCAAAACAATCATGGGGAAACAACTAGAGATGGAGTCTTCACGACTTTATTGTCAGCGCATTTTAAGAATGACCTCAACTTCTTAGTCTGGTTCCACGCCTCGAAAATGGCTCCAGCTTGTTAACCCCAACTCGATGCTGTCAGTCTGCTTTGAAGATGGTTCTACCTTGTCGAGTCTAACTCCACATCACCAGTTTTACTTTGAAGATTGTCCCAGCTTGATGGTTTCAACACCATATCTCCAAACTCAATTCGAAGATAGCTTCATCTTGATGAATTTAGCGTCCAGGCTTTTGACTGGGTACACAGCTTCTAGCTCATCATTCGCAGCCGCTTCTAGCTCGTCGAGGTCGTGATGCCGATCTCACCAACGCTTAGGCTTCAACTCTCTTCGCGGATGATATACAGCTTCTAGCTCATCCTTTGCAGCCGCTTTTAGCTCGTTGAGGTCATGATGACGATCTTCACCAACGCTTAGGCTTCAACTCTCTTCGCGGATGATACACAACTTATAGCTCATCCTTTGCAGCTGTTTCTAGCTCGCTGGGATCGTGATGCCGATCTCAACCAACGCTTAGGCTTCAACTCTCTTCGCGGATGATACATAGCTTATAGCTCATCCTTCGCAGCCGCTTCTAGCTCGCTGAGATCGTGATGCCGATCTCCACCAACGCTTATGCTTCAACTCTCCTCTTCGCGGGTGACGCACAGCTTCTAGCTTCCTCTTCACGGGGGACGCACAACTTCTAGCTTCCACTTCATCAATGGCGCGCAGCTTCTAGCTTCTTCTTCTCTGATGGTGCATAGCTTTTAGCTTCCTCTTCGTAAATGCTGCACAGCTTCTAGCTTTTCCTACGGCAACGGCGCACGGCTTCTAGTTTCTCCTCCATCGATGACAGTGCTTAGCTTCTAGCTCATTTCGCAATGCTTAGCTCACAAAAAAACTATGATGCCGAAGATCGTGCAATATTGTTGCTGCACCTTCAATCAGAATGTGATATCATCTCTACTGTAGTGTCGTCGCGTCTGCTAAAAGGTCATTGCTCCTGCGAAAATGAGGACGACATCTGCAAAAAATGTGAAGCCAAAGTCCAAAAGTTGATGTAATGGAGTTGATCAAGTTTGACGTCTTTAGTCGATCCACTTTTGAGCAAGAAGACTTGAAGTCGAATTACATGAGATTTTGCAATCTGGAAGGCAATCACATGCACAAAGTTATGAAAATATATAAAATAATAATAATAAAAAAAATGCACAATTAGTTAAGATGACTTCTCATTCTCAAGTTATCAAAAAAGAAAAAAGGAAAAAAAAAGAGATCAGTCCATATTCTAAAAAGAATTGTAACCATTGGGCTATTTCTTAATTTAATCCCAATACAAAAAAAAAAAAAACTTTCCCACATAAAAAAGGCACAGCCCACGTTAAAAAGGGGGCCAATATTTTTTTCTTCTCTCTATCACTCCCCTATCTCACATGTCTCTCAGCCCATTACAAAAAAATCCAATCCATCAAGCCACACTAGTACCTTCAAAAAGGGGTCTTCCCGAAAAAAAAATAATAATAATAATATATATATATATATATATATATATATATATATATATATATATATATATATATATATATATCGCACCACATGCCATTCCTAAATCCACATTTTATTTAAGAAGCCCAAAATTCAATCTTCTTCATGGCCCAAAACAAAAAATAATCAAAATGGGGCTCAATTGTTTTTCAAAACAAACGGCCCATAAGCCCTACACAATTGAAACCCTCATCTTTTTCTCTCAAACTCGCCGCACACATACACAATTACAGGAGACACACTCAGCCTCTCTCTCCCTCACAGACACACGTACGCGCACACTCCCATCTTCCTCGGCGAAATGGTCGTCGACATGCCGTCTGCCAACACCTCTATCCCTTCTTCTCCAAACTCTCCTTCGTTCTTTGAGGCCACCTCAAGAATCGGAGCTCCTCTGCTAGCTCGGCGTCGCAACTCCCATCGCGTCCAATCGCCGCCGCCGTCTCCATCTCTCATTTCTCAAACACGCATGCGTGCAACCACACACACTGTGCACCGCTCCTCCAACGCACCACCTCTGACGTGCTCAATCATCCTTCGTCGTCAACCTTTCCCCAACAACCCGCTGTCGTCTCTTAGACCCATTGAACGGTTTGCGTGCATCACCCGCTTCAACATCGAAGAAACAGTAGCAATACGGCGGCAGCGTCGCCACTTGCAGCGTCTCCTTCTCCGGCGAAGCGGTCAGCGGCACATCGTCATTCAACCTCCAGCTCCGTCTACATGAGATCGTCTTTACATGTCATTCGACGTCATAGCCGTCAGCACGTCGTTCCTTACCCGACGACCAAAATCCCGACGCCAACTCTGTCTCCACCTTCCGCCACCTACGACGAGGTGTACCGCCGTCTGGCCAGCACGGGGAGCGGCAACGACGTCAAGCGTTGCCATAGCCTCCGATAGAGTCTCACCGCAGCCGCTCTCTGGTCCGACGAAACGGCATCAAACAGCCAGCCGCCGTCTTCGGCGTTGTGGTCCAGACACCGTTGTCGCCTCCTCTATCCAGATCTCATCGGACATCAACAGAGTCGTTCTTCCTATGAGTCGCCGCCAGCCTCATCTCTGCCAAACGATGCCTCGTGCCTCCATCTTGGCTGCCCACCCACCGAGATCGCCGTCGTGTGTGTCGTCTCCGGCTCCAGCAACTCCACCATGATGCCTCTATCTTCAACATCACGGCCTCAAACTTCTGCCGCCGTTGTCGCCTCCTCCACGTCAGTCATCCACTCCTCCGTGCGCCGTCGCCCTCACCAGTGGCTGTGGCACCACAAGAGCGGCCGCTGCTCCAGACGTCCACCGCCAATGCGAAGTTCAGCAAGAAATCCACCTCGCCTCTCGTCAGGACTCCATCAACCCCATTCTCAAGCTTCTGCCCTTGGCGTGCCTTCTCTCGCCACGAAAATGGAGGAGTTGCACATTCCATGGCTTCTCGACCTGCGAGCACTCGAGTGCACCTACATTGCCGAACCGAAGACGATACAGAGAATGGAGCTTCTAGTTTCAGTGACTTTCAGCCGGAGATTGCGCTCCGTCACTCCATTGGATTACCTCCAAATCCCACGCTCTCACCATAGCCGTCCTTGCTACGAGCCATTTGAAAATAGGGATATGGTGAGGGAAGGCCTTCTGAATGAGAAGAGAAAGAAAATGACTACTGCATTTTGTGAAGAAAAGATAAGGATGGTGTGCTTTCACGACTAAGAACCTATGGTTTCTCAAAAAATAGTAAAGACAGAAATTAGAATGGAAAAGGCCTTCTCTTTGGAAGAAAGGGATTATCCAATTTATAGAACAAAGTTTGGAGGCAAACCCTAGTAGCAGTTGGTTAGCTCTCGTACAAAGTTAGTGAGACAAATTTGAAAAAAAAAAAAATCTGTCCAAACGAAGGCTGCAACTTTTGGCATCTTGCCTGCAGCTCCAACAAACTCTGCTGTGCAGAGGGATAGTTAACAGTGGATATTAAAAAAAAAAAAAAAGTCAGAATGTATGTTTGAAAAAAAAAAAAAAAGCGAAGCAAAAAAACGTTGGGCTGAGTATGATGGAATATAATGGCCCTTGAAATAAAACATGGTCCAATTCATTTTGGGCTTTTTAAGACATGGTCAAATTTAAAATTTGTGCTATATATTTGGACCATTTTTTTATGTAATTTGGGCTGCCAAATTAAAAGTAGGTATTTAAGCTTAATTTTGGAACAAAATTCTGAAGCTCAAATTCAAAATTCAAATCAAATTCAAGAACTCCTAAATATGAGTATAAACTATTTACAAATTCAAATCAAGTTCAAGAACTCCTAAATATGAGTATAAACTATTTACAAATTCAAATTAAGTTCAAGAACTCCTAAATACGAATATAAACTATTTACAAATTCAAATCCAAGTCCAAGAACTTCTTGAAACAAGTATAAACTTTCTAAATTCAAATTCAAGAACTCCTAAATACGAGTATAAATTGTTTACAAGTTCATATCAAATTCAAGAACTCATCGACAAGAGTCTAAACTATCAAAATGAATTTCGAGACTCGTCCATGAACAAGTCTCGATGGGGCAATTTGTAGACAATTAAAATTGTTAGCAAATGAAAATGCGCCACGTGTAAATCATGAATTAAATAATTAATTATATTTCTATTTTATTAATGGAATTTTTTCCAAAATAAATAGATGTATGGTTAATATTTAATTTTATCAGCAAATAGGAGCATGACATGTGGCAACGACACCTCGGAGAGGAATAATCGCTCAAATTGTGCCAAATGAGCCATAAAAGGTCCATAAGCTCAAGCCCACAAACTCAAGCCCAAGCTCAAGCCCATAGTTTGATGGCTCAAAAAGTCCATAAGCTCAAGACCATGGTTGATGGCCCAAAAGGCCCAAAACCCAAGCTCATAGCATGATGGGCCCAAAAGGCCCACAAGCCCATAAGTACACTAGCCTACATCTATAAATAGGCCTTGAAGGCTTTCATAAATAGGAGGGGAAGTGAAATGAAGAAGTTGAAGAATCGAAGAGCTCAAGACACTCGAAGAATCCCGTGAAGTCTTCAAGAAACTTCAAGTCTTCTTCAACATTCTGCGTTTTAAATGCAAATCACCACGTTCTTCGCCAAGATCATCCTCCAAATCAAATCAAAGATGGCGCTCAATTCGGAATATGGTGAATACCTCCGCATTGACGCTCAAACTGAAGATCTTCAAACGTTCTTCAACATATCAACTCAAATCCGACAGTCGATCTGAAAACAAGGCCAAGGTCCTTCAGATCAACATCATCAAATCCAAACTTCAAGTTCAAGGAGATCAAGGAATCACATCCCCTCCAAGCAACTTGAAGAAATCCAAAGATCGTTCAAGAAATCAACATTGAAGAGAAGAATCAGAGGATAAATAGAGATCGAATCCATCTCAACATATCAAATTCAAATTCAATTGATTTTGTATACAATTTTGTATTTATAAAATTTAAATACAAAAATTTGTGTTACATCCGTTCTCAATAATTTGTTATGTATCACGTAAATTCAGATCATGTTTTGTCAGCATTTAGTACACATAATAATATCAGTAGGCTGCAAGGTTAATGATTTTCAACGCTGTGGTCAGTTTATGAGTGCATTCATCAGACATTATGACCTAGAATACTGATCAACTGTATCAGTATGTCCTAGAAAGATAACAGAAAAAGTGTCTTTACTCAATAATGTAGCACTCACTACTGAAAGATCATAGTCATGTTAACTAGGCATTCAACAGTTTGATCACAGTGTAATTGTTTCTTTTTAAATAAACAATCCCATTCTACATTTTTCTGGTGCAGGCTGTATGCAGAACTCCTTGTTCTCAACTTCTGCGGGTTAGAACTTGTCAGATTGAAGAATGACAACATACAGCATGCTAACATGGTGCAAAAGAAGTGGTATTCAATGCGTTCGTTCTCTATCAAGTAAAAGCAATCCAATCGAAGTGAATGAATCCGAGAAACTTGACAGATTTTTCTAATGTGCTACATTGACTGATTGACCTGAATAAATCTTCCATTACAGTTTTTCAACGACTTTAATGCTCGGAAACCAGACCAACTTCATTCCATTTATACTACATTTGACACTCTAGCTTCATTTTCATTTTTCTGGTCATTGACATCCTCTTTTTCTTTTTTCTGTAAATAGATCATTATCATCAATTTCCTTGGGAAGTTCACCTCAATCGTGCGGCTTAATTTCCCAGTGGTTGATATGTTTGGTAATAGGCATCGTCAGGTCTGTCCATTTCTCTTGTTTATTTGCATTTACCACTACATAAAATACAACAACCAATCAAAACTTAAATTACCTTGCATAAGTAGTAGCAAGTATTGAACTCATAATATTGCTACATTCGTCGATATCTTCTGTCTTGCTGCTGGCCTCTGGATGTAGCTGGTAAATTTTAATGGATCAGTTTCAGAACCAAACCAATACTTATTTATTGGTTATGGTCCGGATAAAATCCACTCATTGATAAGTCTAACGGCAATGTTACAAAACCAACATATTATATCGTGTTCTTTCAATAAGTGTACAGTGGCATGCTGCTGGCTAAGCGGATCTCAATTTATTGATATTCTATTCAATGGCACTATATTCCATCTAAGATGGTTCATTTACTTGTGCAGAATTTCTGTGAGCAAAGCATTCTATATTCGTTCACTATCACTGTTAATATATTGCGCTCTGTTTTTACTTTAGAAAATCCAACTTCTGTACAGTAGCCCAGATATCAGACAAAAAGAACTATTTATGTAAAGTTATGAAAATACTACACATAATATTAAAGTGAAGTATGAATTCACACTTCTAAAATGACTATACCAAACATGGATGTGATACTAGTTACATTAAGTGTACAATGTATCAAGAAATCATTTGAAGTGTCTCTTTAACTATTACAACACAGCAAAGCGCTGCTGCAGCCTACCAAAAACCCTTTTAAGGCAAAACAAGAGGAGAGAAAGAGAGAGAAAACGTTTCACTTAGAAACAACTGAAATACATTTTGCTAAACAAACCTTTTCCCTGCTTATAAATAGAGCACTTCACAACTTGATATGGGAAAATTGCTCATAACTTGAGCCTAGCAAAAACACGAGTATGCAAAGTGGTTCTTTTTCGTCACATAAGATGATGCGAATTCTTCAGGAGCTGCAGTTGAGCTAGGAATGTCTGCAGGAACAAGTATCTGAGTCTTGCCAGAAGCTATTCTCTTTCCAGCAACATTGGCGTAAAAGAGCCCTGATATGGCCGGAACGAAAACATCGCTCTCCGAGCAAATGTAGTAGTCTATTACCTTCTCAAATTCAGTAGTGTCTGAGTTCAGGAACTTGTCTTTGTTCTCCATGGGCATTATGGATTCCTGCAACAGTTTAAAGATAATGAAATGTTATGTACCATCAAATAAATTCTAGGACCTAGCTAAGTAGATATAAATTTAGCATCAAAATATGTTTCTGGATCAAGAAGCTTCAACATTATTATAACTTTTCGACTTGGCCTAGATTCCATTCGAGAATGTTATGAAGCTTAAACTAAGTTATCATGAACTTCTAGGAAAAGGTACTACCATTTCAGGGAGAAACAAAGATAAAAATCATACCTTCGTATACGTTTTCGGGAAGAAGTCCTTTAGAGCATCAAGACTACTGTGCCATTTCGTTTGGGTCACGTACACCGTGGTGTCCTTTTCAAAACCCAGCTTCTTCAAAAAGAATGCTATATCTTGTGGACTGTAGCAGCTTTTGGATCCAGAGCCACCATTTTTGTGACAACCCTTTTTCTCAAGTATATCGACCCTCAAGTCAATCGCCACAAACTGCCCGTTTGACTTCTTACTAAGTGTCTTGAGGCGGTCAATCATGGAATCAACAACTTCGCGAACTTCTGTTTGAGGCTCCAGTGTCCCAAACATAGCTAAACATGCAACAGAGTCTGTGTTGGTCTTCTCTTTATTCTTTTTCAGGTTAACTGATGGGAAGTAGGTAACCAGCCTTATGTTTCCCTTGGTTTTGAAAACTGTTTCTATATTCTCAGCTATATATTCTTCAGTAACCCGATTAGGGACCTTTACTACGGCAAGATTACGAGCTGATATTTTAGGCTGAGTTTTAACGACTTTGACCACTCCATCAAGGCTTGATATGAATTTATCGACATCATATACGTCATCAAAGTTCCTGAGAGATATGAATACAGTACTAAGTCAACATTCATTTTTCACCTAGTATTACTTTCTAACATCTTCCAAGCATGCAACAGTTATAATGAAACTATTTGTGCTTCATCAGCAGATAGCAGAAAGCTAGCTAATAGGGAGGAGGAGAAGAAATATACATGAAAGAAGGGGCCTTTAAATCTTTCTTTTTCATCTGTTCTTCTCAGAGAATTATTATTTTGCAAGAAGAGCTTGCATGTCATTTACAAGAGCTAGAAGCCACAATTTACCTTCTATCACCGGGTTCACTTCCTCTAATGTCTGGGATTACAAGTGTCGCCCGTAGTTGTCTTGCAACAACTACAGCATCAGCAATCTGATAAAGATGATAACCAGGAAATGAGCAAGCAATAGACAAGAAGAAATGAAGTATTTTGCTCAGAGAAGTAGCAGAATACCCAAAATTAGCAATTCATGAAGTATTTATTTATACTGATCCCGATAAATCTAAATCTAGGAATAACTATAGCATATCCCACCCGTTGTAGTTATTTACTACCAGTTTAAGCCATGGTTTGGTTAATACTATTCCTTTTAAAATAAGCTGACTCCTCAAGATGCGCACCGAAGAAACTTATTGTAAAAGTTAACTAATGCATTTATTGAGTGGGTTAAGAAGTACAAAAAATAGTACCAATTTGAATATGTAACTACATTCATCAATTTGGATGAGCTAGTTCTCTTACATATACATCATTCCATCCCAATTAAGAAACAAACTAAAGACTGCAACAATGTCTTCAGTTAGGTATAAGAAGCTACCTGAGAAACATGGTATTCTGGGCCATTAGTGAGTGAGAAGGTGACATACCCTAGTGATTCATCTGCCTCCTCTGTTAACAAAACATCAAGTAAGACACATTTCACAAAAAAATGCCAAAACTTTCAGAAATGCACTGTATTTACCAAAGACCGGCTTCTTCCAACACGGCTTCAAGGTCACGCCATCCTCCTTCCAAGGGCCATCAGCCCCTTTTGCAACACTAGCGATGGTATGCTCCGAAGCCTTGTTCGTATCATGAACAGCTGGCTGTGCAAAGAGGAAAATCAGCACATGAACAGAAAAAGATGTACACTTTCCTAATCAGTAACCGAAAAATGCACTTTTTCTTTTTCACCAAAGTCCAAAACAAAAACTATCCGAGCAGAAGCATTTAACAAGAACGAATAGCTCAATACAGTCTCCCACAGTAAGTTTCAATCAATTTTAATTCCCAATCTCTATATGATAGTTCTCAAGTGTAGCACCACACAGCAAAAGCACAGTCTTGATGATCTATAGCTCCCTAAATCGAGACGTAAAAAAAAAAAATGCGAATGCAGCCTTCCAAAAATACATCATTAACCGCCAAAAAGCCTCCACAAACCAATTCAGACCAGATCAAATGCGCATACACAACCAGATGCAAAGAAACAAATAAATCTAGTCCTTACCGAACTACTGAATACCAAATGAAGCTAAAAAGAAACGAAATTCCACATCAGAAAACCGGAATAAATTACAAATCACACAAATCTAAGCATCAAAACACCTCAAACCAATCTGCACAGTACACAAACAGATAGATACAGATACACACACGCGCACATATAACTAACTCGCGCCATTGCCATGCCACGTTAAACCAACGAATCAAATCCAACAGTTACTCCAACAAAACGACAACTATCACCACAAGCAAAACATACTTGAACCGCATCGAAATGGTCGCGCTTGATCATGTCGCCGAGCATTACGAACATAGTCACCGTCAGCACTCCCGCCAGCACCTGCCTCGGATCCACAGCCATTGCTTTCAGATCTCAGTTTTCTCTCTCTACGCCTACGCTCCAATAGATATAAGAGAGAGAGTGGGAGAGGAGTGAGAAGTAGAGCAGAAGTAGTGTGTCTTTATCCTTTGGCGCTTATCGATGGTTTAACCATCTTTTTCTGCCTCTGTTTTAGGTTTATATCAATGCACTTATACATTATTAATTTGAATAATCACCACGCCGTGATTGATTAATCATTGGATAGTTATACAGTGGCTGCATCTATAGATTTATACGCGCAGTGGCACCTCCAGTGTGTGTATTTTTTTCTGGGAACGACCACCGACAGTTTTCCGAAAACGATTGGCCTCCTAAATCTGAGCACCCCTTCTCTCTTAATTTAGTATGTATTTTTGTCGGATTCCTTTCCTTTTTTAAGTTTTAAAATTATTTGGAAGTGATAATGCCAATTGCCAAGGTAGTTTTCATATTTCCAGATCGAGATGCGCTTCAATTGTCAAATTGCCCTCCATTCTTTTAATTTATAGATTGTGTTGGTGTTAATTGAATTTTAAATCGAGCCTCCTCCTTTTATTGAATTAGTTATTTTAGGATTTTACAATTTCTTTACTTTGATATGTGCAGGATATGGATGTTAAGTTTGATGTTATGGCAACATACCGAGAAACATGGGAAGGAGATCATAAGATATAAAGATGAAGGAGTCAACTATTCGGTTCATATTTTTCAAGAGCTAATTGGACCTGCTAACTGCCACGGCCAACTCAATTCTAGTGGATCAGGACGTGGTCCAAGACGTGCAGTCGAAGGCCTCTCAACTCTTGTATAAGAAAGGTAGTTCGATAGCAGTCAGACGCAACTCGTGAAGGAATTACTGAAGATATATTCCTATCTTTGAGTCTGTTTTCATAACATTTTTAATAGCACGAGTGTTTTAACTTCTAAGTGTTTTAGAAGTGCGTCAGTTTTTATACATGAGGGTTGTGAGGAAATCTTTTGTATTTTTATAGATAGCTTTCGAATCAAAGTGCCCGACTTTATCTTTTTGATAAAGTAGTGTGTTTTTGTAACGTTCATTGTATACTTATAGTGGATATTTTTGTCATAGATTAACATCTACATATTATAATGTTAATCTATAGAAAAGTTTCATCTTCAATGTTCTTTAAGTCCTAATTTTGTTGTTTTACTCTGTGTATGGATAAGAGTCTATATAACAGTTCCATATTTAGGCGAAACAACACTTTCAGATTGTACCATTATTTGTCCTAGTTTGCATTTATTTTTTATTTTAACTTTTTAGTGACGAGAATACGTTTTTTTGGACTACCACTTATAGTAATAATTGCATATAGAACGGAATAAATAAATTATGTTGGTTGCTAAACGTAATTTACCTTGCTCGACATAAAAAGATGATAAGTGTGTGAGGATTGAGAAAATGTGTATAGGAAAATTTAAGGTCATGAATTAACTTTTGCATGGTAAATTGAATGCGATACACTATACATACGCTAAGGAGTGTTGCACTTGAATCATGTTTTCTTAGTCGAACTATCTATTTTATACTATGCATAAACAATTATTACGACTGGTTATATAAAGTAAACTTATTAGCTCGGACACATATGACGCAGAATTTTAAACGATACAATAACTAATAATTACCTAATTTGAGCTAGGCCTTATTAGTTTCTAATTTGATCAAAGTCCTAAATTTTATTTTATGCATTGGGAACTTCATCGTGTAAATATAACATCGACAGAGTATTAAATTAAAGGGTAGTGCTAAATGTACATAATATGTACATACATAATATCCTTGATAATTATAGTATAAAGACCACTCCCAAATTATCCCTAATCCATTTTTGGTAGTCATATCATGAAATTAGGATGTTTTTATTTTCCTTTTTTACTCAAATAATTTTGGAAACAAAATGATTAATTTGTATCTTAAAAAATCACCACTATGAAAATATAAATATGTATCAATTATACCATTATATAGATTTTTAGACATATAAATATAAGATTCGGTCATCATATGATGAGCTTGGGAGAATGAATCTTGATTTTCAATTACGAAGATTCTTGGATGTCAATTCGTAAATTCTTTATTCATTCAACCACAGGATCAATATTAGAGTGAAATTGTTCACAAAAGTAAAGTAACTATAACCACAACTAACCATTTATTTGAAAGAATAAATTAACGACCGATCGATGCTCTCTTCTAGTTCTGGCTAGCTGTATAGCCTGTATATACATTATTTTTTCATAAATTAATGATTGAAGTGTTGATAATGATAACCAGGCGAAATGTGAATCACATCCCAAGCTGCAAGAATTTCTTGATAAGCTCAAAGGCAAGCAACCAATCGAAAACTCTCGAAACATTAATCACTTCCCAAGAAGGAAAAATAACGAAATTAGTTCAATATATTTATGGGAAATTTTTTTTAGTTATTATGGAAAGATATAGAATTGGAAATTTGCTAAACGATTACTAATTTCAAGGTTAAGAGTATTAAATTAAAATAATACTTTAGTGAATCCGCATTGATGATGTCTTAATTACTAATCATGCAAAATTACTAAAATATCCTATTATGTGTATACATATTATGTACAAATAGCATTTCTCTAAATTAAAATGAAAAAGTTAAACACTGAAGTTAAATTGTAAGTTGACTTAAACAAGTTAGTTTACTAGTATTGATGATTAATATCAAGAAATGAAATAAACGTAAATATAGGCGTAAATTTAGGGTTGTAATACTTGGATTTCAGCATAAATTTTGGTGGCTTGTCAACTCATCCACCTTTTAACGTTAGCATCACCTACCTAATCTCCATCTCCAATTTTAGTAGATAGTCATAATAATTAGCAAAGTGTGGAAGTTAATAGCATTTATGATTTAATAACTACGTGGCACATCAGACCTAGACGAATTCAATAACAACCAACGTATTATTATTCTCTTCAACAACGCATGTGGTTGAAATGTCACAATATGTAAATATTTTAAAAGTTATAAATAATAATTGCAGAGAGTTTTAAGAATCAATACAAATAGTAATTAACAACATTTAAAAAACAACCATATTAATATCCCCAATTTTTCATCTATATTTGTACGATATCTACCACTAAAACAATGCAGTTTTAACATATTTTACAATTCGTGCTGTATTTTATATCAGGATTAATTGTTTTTTTGTTTTGGTCAATTAAATACTTAAATTTAAAGATCAGCGTCACGATTTAACTCAAACCCGGACCTTCTACCAGATATTAACCACTCTATCACTAAACCAAGACATACACTCATGTGTTAAAGCACAGGAAAATGAAATGATCAATGCTTCTGAAAAGCAGAATCATCGTACACAACAATTGGACTTCCAACTCTATGGATCCCATCATTCCATTCAAGCGAAGCCCGAATCATTTTGGCGCCGCCAATCTCCCCTTGAACACTAACAACAAAAGATTTCCTCTCACTCAAAGCCTTGAACCTCAGAATCCTCGGCTTGACAACGACGTTGATGCTCGAATCTTTTATGATCTTGGCCTGGTAGACGGACTTTACACGGCCAACGTTAGTCACCCTTCTCAAAAACTTAACCGAAAATGATCCATTCCTCTCAACTTTGGCAGCCATAGAAGGATAGTTGAGATCATGATGTTTTGATCCTCCATTGTTGGTTTTAGGGCAGCTCTTGTTGTCTCCTGTTATTCTTCGAAGTGTTGTTGTGTTGTACCCCAAACCACATAATAGCTTGATGTAATCGTCGATTGAAGTGTCGTAGACGAGCCCGGGATTCGTGGCCCGAACCGGATCTATGTGCCCGGCTCCGTAGGCAAATTCAGCATCCCCATTTTTTCTATTTTTCAAGCTCCACGCTGCAATTGTCCTAGGAGCATTAAATCTTCTTCTTCCTCACTATACCTCCTATAGTAATCTCGAAAATTACTCTTTTTGTTCAAAATATTTGGTCTACTTGGGTCTTATGTATAAATCAAAATTGTCTGGAGAAAATAGTTATATACATATCCAACTAAACTTCCTCTATTACACGAAGAATTGTCACCCAAAAAAGTTTTACAAAATAAAATTGTGACACATCTTGTGACGAGTAACTATCATGCTGTGTCATAAAGTAAAAATGCCACAAAATTTATGATATTTGAGGATGTATCAATTTTGTAAGTAACAAAATTTACTTACATGTTCATTCTTTCTGAATTTCTTGTAAATATTTCAAATATTCAAATTAAGAAATATCTATAGATATATTTGTGAATGTGGTTAAATTTTGTTACATAAAAGATGTAATAAATTTTGTGACACATCTTTTGATGTTGCTAGAATTGTATCACTACTAGATAATTTTGTTGTACTACCACTATTTAATGAAAGTTGAGAATTGCAATAACAACATGTTAGTTTCCAAGATCACAGATGGTATATTTATAAATAATTATGAAAATTAGTAGTCAAAATATTATAGAGATATAATTATATAATTGAGTCACTCAAAAATGGAATACTAGACAAAATATCAGGTGACGGGAGTTATATAAAAGGTTCCTATTTTTTTGTCCATTTTCAAAAAAAAATATAGTTATCAGATTATATAATGTAGACACTCAGGAAATAGAATATTGGACCAAATATTTGAGAGGAATCGAGTTAATTAAGTAAATAAAGGTGTAGTACAAAAAATTCGACTGCCCATTAAACTTTTGTCAAACGCATTAAATAAGTTTTCTTAATACTACAAAAAGGAAGGAGATTATGATTTTGGGACGGAGGACTGAGGGAGTAAACGATTACCTGTAGTGATGAGCGCTGATTTGACGGCGGCCGGCGACCAGTCCGGCCGGAAAGATTTCACATAAGCAGCAGCTCCCGAAACATGAGGACAAGCCATTGAAGTTCCAGAAAGAAAGCTGTAATTGACAGATCTCTTGTCGACAAGCAAGCTAGGCGTCGCTGCAGGCGAAAACGCGGCCAAGATGGTCGTACCGGGCGCCGTTACATCTGGCTGTCAGATTGCTGAGATCAATAATACATGTCTAGAACCATGTTTACGTCCAAATATAAACACTAAAAATGTCTGAACTCGCTGTGTTTTGTTTGTACCTTTAGAATGTTTGGAATGATGGAATTAGGCCCTCTTGCTGAAAAACCAGCAACTCTCGGAGCAGAATGGTCGTGTCTAGTTTTAGTTGCTGATATATACGCTTTAAGGGTTGTACCTGCATGCCTAGTCTCAACATACTCATAATCAAGAAATCAAAATTATTGGGACATTTTCTTTTAAAAACGCTCAAGGTTGGTTTCTAACTTTGTGGAGTTGATGTAGTGGAGAATCAAGGTGAACGCGTGGCGCGTTAACCTCGATTCTGGAAACGGGACGACAAAGGGAGGATAAATTGAGGGTGTTTTCTTGATGATCCCAACTGCACCAGCTTGGAATGCCTCTGTTGAATCTGCTAACTCATCACACACCACAATCTTGTTCTTTACCAATATTTTGTCCAGACATCCTTCAGCACATTTCCTGTGAAAATTGTGCAGTCGGGATTAGTACTAACGCCTTCTACCAGAAACAAGACCAGAAGTTGACTTACTTGGAGTTGACCTCACTGCAGTTTCTAGAAACATCTTTCCCATAAACAAGTGGCCATTTCACTCTCTTCCTCTTAAAAGTATCAATCGCAGCACCCTGTTGTAAACAGACACAATAGGAACGCGGATGCAGATTCCCACGATATTAAAGAAAAATGAAGAAGAAAAAGATCGCAACAACAATGAAAATAATACAAATAAGCAAGAAAAAACATACTGTGACAACATGTCCATTTCCAAGTTCAATTCTGTCAAAAAACACCCTATCAAGAGTGGTTGCTCCGACAGAGAACACCCAAGGCACGATGCTGCTGATGCCTCCCCGTCTAGGCCCATTGTTGCCAGCGGACTGCACGGTGAGTATCCCCTTCTGCACGGCGTGAAAAGCAGCAATGGCGATGGTGTCGTACTTGACCTCGACCGGATCGCCTAAGGAGATGGAGATTGAAATGATGTCTACTCCATCTGCTATAGCATCATCAAATGCAGCTAAGATGTCAGTGTCTAGGCATAGAGGAGAGCAAGCTTTGTACACAGCAATCCTTGCCGAGGGCGCCCCTCCTCTTGCCGTTCCGTAGCCTAATCCGTAGAAGCTCGTGTTTTCACCTCCCGCCCCGCTGCTATGGATGCCACGTGACTTCCGTGGCCGTACTCGTCTCTGGCTGAGTCGGACTCGGAACAGTAGAATCGCGCTCCCACCAACTTCCTGCAAGAAAGCACCTGCATTTAGGTGTCAAATTGTCGGGCCGACAGGAGAAACCCGCTCGGGGCCATCTAGCTGGTAAACTTGATCAGGCCGATTTTTAGCAGTTATACTTATAGGCGGATCCAAAATGCAGACTTTGGGTCGGACCCACGAGTCAGTTTGAGAAATCAAATCGGGCTAACCCGGCAAATGAAATTGACAGGGACAATTTTTGGTAGTCCTGCCCAGATTACGAGCTTCAGGGCGACCCGAACTCATCAATTCGGCATTTTCAAGCCCATCACGCCAATATATGAATTGGGCCAGGCCGGCCCATGAGTCAAATGGGAGAAATTGAGTCGGGCCGCCTCAATGTATGGAATTGGGTCAGCCTAAAAAAATGGCCTAGCTAGTCTGACCAAAAATCAGTCTAATCCGTTGGACTATATTTGACACTTCTTACAATATTTAATCGAGGAAAAATACACATTATATTTGTCAGAAAGAGTAATTAGGATAAGAATAGTACTTGTTGCAAGAGAAATTCTTGCCACCTCTGCATACTCCTCTCCATTTCTTAGGTGGAGGGCCGTAGCCGCGATCGTTGAAGCTCTCTGATTCGGGCCAGACTCCGGTGTCGATGACACCGACAATGACCTCGCTTTCAGTTTCGAGCTTTCTGTCGACATCTTCGGGGAATCCCATGAAGTCCCATGATCTTGTCGTCTGAGTTTGCAGGGTACGTGAAGGGAAAATCGAAACTACTTCTTCAAAAACTATGTTGTCAAAAAAATCATCTTCATATAATTAACAACAAACAACAATCTTAAACACACAAGAATTTAGGCTTACTAGCCAACTTCTCTCGTTCTTTGTTAGTGAGATTGGCTGCAAAGGCATTGAAACTCCTGTTGTAACTCCTCACCAAGGATTGACTGACAAAACTAGACCAAACACACACACATAACGGGAAAATATTGGTGTAAGAATCTCGGTTTAGTACATGTAGTATAACAGATTCAAAATACATGGTTCTACGTACGTGCTTTGCATAACTTGTTGAAGCATGTCTATATGGTATGACGAAACTGCATATTCGTCGTGCTGTTGAATGCCTCCCATGTACACTACATAAACCTAAGATGAAGATATAGAGATGAATGCATATATAATTTCTTCAGACATGATTCATTACAGTTCGTGGCATACGATGAAAATACGTATAATACCATGTTTTGGTATTAAAGATGATGAAAATGGGACTTGCCTGCCTTTCTTCTTCTGCAGCATAACTCAAAATGATGAAAAAAGATGTTGAAAAGATAAGGAAAATATAAGAAAATTGAAGTGAAAAAAGCACAGGCATCTTTACAGCTATGAATCCAAGTTACTGTTGCAAAGTTTTGTAGTTGCTAACAGATTCCTGGTAGAACAATATTAATAATAATCCAGTGAACTTGATTATTGTGGAAAATTGGATAGAAAAAAAAAAGTAGGAGATTTTCTGTTATACTTTGTATGTTTGATGAAATATTGAATATTATGTATTTGCATATGATTTGAATGAACAGTACTGTAGGCTGAGATATGACCATTCATCAATATCAATCATGATGGAAAAAAGAGAGCAATAATTTCATTATCATAATCATTCTTCCCCTTTTTGAAACGTGATTTGTTTTTGTAACTTATGATGGGGCATGTTTTGATTATTTCGTGGCACATCCAATGCCATATAAATCCATTTTTTCTCCACAAAGTATCTGGATTTAAGCAAAATTTAATATCTTCTGTAGAACACTTTTACAGGAAATCTGTCACATTTGATTCCTTTGAGTCTTTGACCTTAGGATTTTATCTTATTATCTTGAAATTCAAGATTTACTCAGGGAATTGTTTACAATGCGTTCTCTCGTAGCCACCACTCCAATGGTAATATTGAATATACGATAGCGGCTGATAGGATACGGCCCAACTACTAGGCCCAATATAAATGGGCCCCGACATTAAGTTTGGCCTATGTGAGTTCGGCCCAAGAAGACTCATCGACCAACTACAACTCTAATCGCAATTGGAGACGTAGAAGATTCGGATGCATATCTAAAAGAATCCTTATGAGAGAAGACTTGGTATCAGAGTCGAACTCAACTTGGTATCAGAGTCAGAGTCGAACTCAATTTGGTATCAGAGTCGAACTCAACTTGATGATATATAAATAGAGGTTAGATTAGAGGAAAATGGATCATCTACACTCTTTGTAATCACTTCTCATACACTCAATACACATATACTCTCTTGTTCCGTGGATGTAGATCTAATTAAAAGATCGAACCATGTAATCCCTCGTGTTCATTGCGCATTTATTTCCCTAACGAAATTAAAATCGATAACTGGCGCCGTCTGTGGGAGCAGAAATCTTGTGTTTTCGATCAACCTTTATTTTCAGGGAAACAATCACAACGATGAATACAAGAAGCGTTACATCCAGGGCTGCTACCGGCAACAACAACGGCGGCAGGGCGCATCAAACTCGGCGTGGGAAAAACCCGATGATAGGATACGGCCCAACCATCGAGCCCAAGCATCAGGCCCAATATAAATAGGTCTGTCATTAAGCTCGGTCCAGACGAGTTCGGCCCAAGAAGACTCCTAAAACAGTGGGAACGCAGAAGATTCGGCCCTATCTAAGAAAATCCTAATTAGAGAAGAGATAGGATTGAGATCCTATCTTAGAGGAGATCTTATATTCGAGATCTAGGTCAATATAATTGTGTATAAATAGAGGCTAGATTAGACGGAAAAGATCATCTACACTTCTTGTAATCACTCCTCATATTATCAATACGCAAATACTCTCTCTCTCCCCGTGGACGTAGATCTTATTCATAGATCGAACCACGTAAATCCTTTTGTGTTCTTACTGCATTTATTACCCTGCTAAATTAAGATCGATCACCCGATAAGAGACACAACCCCCGAAGGGCATGTTCAAAGTCTCGATGAGCGAGGCCATCCAATCCTACGTAAAGAAGAAGACCGCCGCGACGAAGGAGATCGCAGCAGCAACAGAGAGGAACTCCAAATACCGCAGTTGAACCTCGACGAGGCGGTTAAAGGATTTCTAGAAAAAAATAAGGAAAGCTTCCTCCAGTACCTCAGCCGAGAACAAGGTCGGCATCATCATCATCATCTTGAAGAAAAGGACGCTGAAGCCTCATCAAAACACGAGGCGGCACAGCGAGGTGAATCCCCCAGCGTCCGGATGATAAGCGCTCATACCTCTACACGGTTGGGGTTCAAACCGACCGTGCAAGGGACGAGCGACGCGGAACAGGACGTCGTGATCACCGCGAGGTCAATCCCCATCATTATAACGAATCCAGCCGACGAACTCGGCATCGCTCTCCGGGAGACAGGTTCGATGGATACGGAAAGATTATTAACCCTTTCTCTAACGAGATACTCGACACTCCCCTCCCGGACAAGTACCGGGTGCCAAGTATCGCCCCCTATGATGGACTGCGGGATCCACAAAACTTCTTGTCTCAGTTCCAATACAACATGATTAATTAGCGTCTCAACACCATCCACATGTGCAAGCTGTTTCCGGAGTTACTGATCCACAACGTCCGTCGGTGGTTCGACAGTTTATCTCCCGGTAGTATTGGATCTTACCGAGATCTGATGGAAGCCCTTCATCGAAGGTTCTTCCAAAAGGCCGAGTCCAAAACCACATCGGCTCATCTACTCACTGTGAGGCAAGGCCGAGGTAAGTCCATCAGCGATTTCATGACTAGGTTCAATAAGGAGAGCCTAAAAGTCGAGGATGTAGACGACCTCTTCATTATCTCGGCTTTCCAGAACGGCATCTTGCATGGGACCCTATACAAGGAGATCGCTGTTCGATCCCCGATCGGCTTGAGCTGTGGGCGCGATAGCGCATCAGTTCGCCAAGGCAAACGAAGCGGACATGAGAAAGCGTGAAGCTGACAAGGTGGAACCCTCTGACAGAAAGAAGAAAGAGGATGATCGAGGGAACCGCGGCTGTAATCCCGGCAGAAATCGAGAAGAGAGACCTCGCCTACATTAGAGAAGCTCGTTACAAGCAACAAATAGCTCGGTATTATAACCAGCGTGTCAAATCCTGACAATTCCAAGTAGGCGACCTTGTACTTCGAAGTAACGAAGTCAGTAAAGCTGCAAAGCTCGGCAAGTTAGAGACCACATGGGAAGGACCATACCGAATTAAAGAAGTCATCGGAAAAGGGTCATATAAGCTGGCCCATTTATCCGTACATCGTTTTTCATTAATAAAATCTTTTCTTTATTCACTTCATCTGTCTTGCAAATTTCATTTGTCACTTATGCATACTACCTCTTCCCCATTATACAATACCCTCTAAGGAGGACGAATTACCCTCCAAGGAGGACGAATTACCTTCGTTCAATACAAGGAAGAACTACCTTCGTTTATTTCGAGGATGAATTACCTTCGTTTAATACGAGGACGAACTACCTTCGTTTAATACGAGGACGAACTACCTTCGTTTAATACGAGGACGAACTACCTTCATTTATTTCGAGGATGAACTACATTCGTTTAATACGACGAAGAACTACCTTCGTTTAATTACGAGGACGAACTATAAATGCGCATGAGGGGACCACCCCTATCGATAAACCTCGACAAATAAGGAACATATACCTTCATTTATTTCGAGGATGAATTACCTTCGTTTAATACGAGGACGAACTACCTTCGTTTATTTCGAGGATGAATTACCTTCTAGGATGAACTACCCTTGTTAAATACGAGGATGAACTACCTCGCCTCGGCCCTCCGCAGGCCGACCTCGGCCTTCGCCGCCTCGGCCTCGGACTTCCATAGGCCGACCTCGGTCTTCGCCGCCTCGGCCTCCCGATACCTGGGCGCCTCCGTCTCGGCCTTCCGCAGGCCGACCTCGGCCTTCGCCGTCTCGGCCTCCCGATACATGGCCGCCTCCACCTCCGCCTCCGCCTCAGCCCTCCAACGGCCGACCTCGGCCTTCGCCACCTCGGCCGCCGTCAGAGCCCCGTCTCCCTCTTTGCCGCATCCCGAGCTTTCGCCTTGGCCGCGGCCACCTCGTTGACGAAGAGGGTCTTCTCCTCCTCCAAACCCCTCACGACGCGAGCCATCCAGTGGAACTGGACGGCGTCATCAAGGAAGTCCGTCAGTTGGGTGGACGTCCTCACATGGCCCAGCTTACCTTTTGAGTGAAGGACAACAACCTCTTTTGCTTCGAGAGCTCGACCTCGGCACGTCATCCCGTGTTTAACCTCGGCACGATGTTACGCATTCAACCTCGACATGAGACTACATATTCAGCTTCGGCAGGGCGAAGCCAAGCGACATGCAACTTCGGCAGAACTCCTCGGTAGGGCGAAGCCAAACGACATACAACTTCGGCAGAATGCCTCGGCAGGGCGAAGCCAAGCGACATGCAACTTGGCGAACGCCGGCGGCGGGCAAGCGACATACAACTTCGGTAGAACGCCTCGGCAGGGCGAAGTCAAGCGACATGCAACTTCGGCGAACGCCCGACAGCGTGAAGCGGCGAAATACAACTCGACAGATCAGACGCACTCCACTCGCGGATCACAAGTTTCGTGAAGCAATGTCAAAACCATCGCCCCCATCCATCACGACCTCACTTCTACGTCTTTTTGGGGGGCGATGTGATAGGATACGGACCAACTACTAGACCCAAGCATCAGGCCCAATATAAATGGGCCCCGACATTAAGCTCGGCCTATGTGAGTTCGGCCCAAGAAGACTCCTCGACCAACTACAACTCTAATCGCAATTGGAGACGTAGAAGATTCAGATGCATATCTAAAAGAATTCTTATGAGAGAAGACTTGGTATCAGAGTCTAACTCAACTTGGTATCAGAGTCAGAGTCGAATTCAACTTTGTATTAGAGTCGAACTCAACTTAGTATCAAAGTCAGAGTCGAACTCAACTTTGTATCAGAGTCGAACTCAACTTGATGATATATAAATAGAGGCTAGATTAGAGGAAAATGGATCATCTACACTCTTTGTAATCGCTTTTCATACACTCAATACACATATACTCTCTTGCTCCGTGGACGTAGATCTAATTAAAAGATCGAACCACGTAAATCCCTCGTGTTCATTGCGCATTTATTTCCCTAACGAAATTAAGATCGATAAGCGGGTTTACTTAGTAGGCACTTCCAATTTGCAGCTGCGAATTCTTTCCGCCATTTAAAAGGCAAAAATGAAGATAGTCCCTCTTTCATTGAAATTTATAAGCTTATAACTTATTAAATGCCTAATAATCACATAGCATTCAAATGAAATCAAGAGAACTATTTTAAGCATCATATTGAGCTCAACATTATAATTTTTTTCAGCTTCTTTTTTCTCTAATTTTTTATTGAGGTTATTTGTCTAGCATAATTACATTTATAAAATGCCGTTAATATTGTGATATACAATTCCCTTTACGACCAATTAAATTACAATTTTTTTAATGGCAATAACTTATTTATTACATATAAGGTAAATTGTGTGCTAGCTACTGCGTGCTAAGGGAGGGTTAACATAAAAACTTTTACCATTGTGTAAACGTGAGAACCACAAAAATTGATGCATTCACTGATATATCTGTCAGAAAAGTTACTACATCCAGAAAATAAAATTTTCGATCCTCATGAGATTCGAATCCGTAATACATTCATCCAGGAATTGATGTATTCATTCAGTGAGTGATACATTCACCGTAAATCTTCGCGATTAAAGAATTTAAAATGATTCTCATATTCTCACTTTAAAAAATAGTTCTCACTTGAACGTCGTAGTGGAGAGTTAACATAAAAACCTTTATTATATATAAGCTCCATCAAGTATAAAAAAAGAAAAGGATCCCGCCTAATCTTCTTCCATATTCTTATAGCAAATTTTCTCTCTCGTCTCTCTTCTCTCTCCTCTCTCTTCTCTTTTTCTCTTTCTTTTCCTTTCATTCTTTCTTAAAATTGTGCAATTTCGTTCATGAAAATATATTTAAAATATGCATCTTGAATTAAAAATGACAACAAAAACATTAATTTGATATGTGATATGTAAAAGATGGATTTAAAATAAACATGTTATAATTGTTTGAAGTTTCGAAACGAAATATATACACACACATTTGTATATAATTATATCTTTTATGTACATGATACATCAAACAACTAATTCAAACCAATTTTTTAAAATTAAGTTCTAAGTATAAAATTTTAGTTTTAATGCTAATATTTTATTTTTATCTTATTTTATTATTATTACTATTATTATTATTATTGTTAGTATTAGTATTATTGTTTATTAAATAAAAATTGAAATGTATTAAATATTAATATTCATAATTGTCAATTTTCTAAAAATTTAATCCATTTGTTTTTTTTACCAAAATATATATTACCATCGTATAAATACATGAATAAATACCAGAAGATTTAGCATATCCGTTATAAAATTTTAAAATAAGGACTTTATGGTATAAGAATTATATTAAAACAAAAAAATTATATAACGACCTATCAGAATAAATTTAAAACTACATGGACCAAAGAACAATTTTTTCAAAAATGGAGAAGCATACTGTCTAAAACCAAATGATATATCTATAATTATTTTTATTTATATAATGCTAATATTATCAATATAAAAATGGAAAAATCTGTCTATATCATATTTCTATAGTTATTTTTCATTTATATTCATGTGTAACAAAACATTAAAAAATCGGTTTCACGATCAAATATAAAAATGATGACATGGGAAAAATAACTAAGATGTACTATTACACAATCATTTTATTATTCTGAGAACTTTATTTATTTTTGACAATTTATGAGAAAGAGAAGAGAGCTGGAGCATTCAGATGCAACAGATCTTGTGCAGTAGAACATGAAAAATATAAAAATATGAAATCTTAATACATTCGAAGAAAATATGAAGTAAGGTTTTGTAGACAAATTATTCAAGTAGAAGTTGAACATCCACAGACCTTCATGCAAGGTATTCAAGAAACAATGATTCAAGCATAAGTTGAGATCTCAAAATAAGCAAAAGGTGTGACCATATTCATGCTTTTGTAGTCAGATTCGAGAGCTTGATTAAACAAGAATCGTAAAGTAGCTTTTGGGGATATTTTGCTATCAGGAATTAATACAAGTCCTTTCTCTCTCTATTCTCTAGCTTTTCCGATACACTAAATCCCTCTCACTAAATCCCTCTCAAACTCTTATTTCCTTGCTAAGTTTTACTGTGTATTGTAAGACTCTGAGTCACCCAACACACAATTGGTCCAAGGATTTTCAACCGGTATGATGCCACTTTTATCCTGATTTCAGCAGTTAATCAACTAATTTTGACCCGTGTTAAGAAGGTAAAACATGATGTTGAAAAAAAAATTCTCTATATAATTAACTCATCAAAGCTCCTATATATAATCAAGAGTCCTAACAATAGAAGGTAAGTCCTAATCTTGATGCATAAGATATACCATATATAAATATATATTTCTAACACTCCCCCTCAAGATGGAGTATAGATATTAATCATGTCTAGCTTGTTACATAGATACTCAACCCTATCCCCATTAAGAACTTTAGTGAAGATGTCTCCCAATTGGTCTTTAGTTCCCATATATCCTGTGGAAATCAGTCCCCGCTGAATCTTCTCACGAACAAAATGACAATCAATCTCCAATATGTTTGGTTCGCTCATGAAAGACCGGATTAGATGCAATGTGAATTGCAGCCTGATTATCACACCACAACTTAGCTTGTATTGGGATTTTCAAAACCACTTCGTTCAGAAACTGATATACATACATGATCTCACATACAGATTTAGCCATAGCTCTATACTCCGACTCTGCACTTGAGCGTGAAACACTTTCTGTTTCTTGCTTTTCCACGAAATTAGATTTCCCCCGAGGAAAACACAGAATCCTAAAGTAGATCTTCTATCTTCTTTTGACCTTGCCCAGTCCGCATCTGAAAAACATTCAATCTTCTCATGGCCATGATCATCGTACAAAATTCCACGTCCGGGCGCTCCCTTCAAATAACACAAAATCTGCTCCATTGCCTTCCACTGATCAACAGTTGGTGACGACATATACTGACTTACCACACTGATGGGATAAGCTATATCAGGACATGTCACTCTCAAATAATTCAATCTCGTTTAATATGCCCAATTTCATGACAATAATTGCATTCCACATCTATTGTCCATTGTCCAGAAGTCCCTTATTCCCACCATTCTTATATTGTGGCTTTGCAGACTCATATGCACCAACACGACTAACAAGAGCACTGTTAGACTGAGGAACTTGACTAGATGTTGTATGTTCAGTGCGCAGAACTCGACTAAAAACCTCTTGGAGAGAAGAAATCTGTGAATAAGAGAAATTTGTGACTTAACAGTTTCAAAGTCAGATGGAAGACCTGCTAAGAAGCTCATTGCAGCTATCTTCTTCCTTTGAACCTGTTGTAGTGTGATATCTGCACTGAACGGAAGCAACATATTGAGTTCTTCATAAGTTTTCTTAAAATCCATGAAGTAATCTGTAAGAGATCTATCTCCCTTGTCTGCCCGTAGAAAGCTTGACACACATCATATATCCGAGATATATTCCCTTTTTCGAAATCACAAAATTCAAGATACGTCAAAAGTGCTTTAACGAACGTACAGTGAGTAACCATCCCAACTACCTCACTGCTGATAGAGTTACAAATCTGTAGAAACAAATGGACATCCTCCAGTAGCCAATGAAGTTTTGAAGAATCAGAAGATGGATCATCAGTTATATGATTATCCATTGACAAACTCAACAAATAAAGTTCAATTGTCTGAGGCCAAGCTAAGTAATTCGTAGGAACGAGTTTGTGCTTCATGATTCTTGTCATCACTGACACAATATCAGGAGCTACTGACTTACTTTCAAATGATTCAGACATAATTTATCAATACAAAACAGTCCAACACGAAATTTAGCAAAAAAAATAAAATCTAAAACAATTCAGATCCAAAACCAACCAGATGCCGACCTGAACAGGTACTCAGATAGATAGAGAACGTCGAGGCGAGTCGAATGAGATCGGCTGGAGCAAATTCCGACCACGGACGTGACTTGTACGTGTGAAAACTAAACTGCACAGACTATTCGAGCGCGCACTGTTCACCAGAACATTGTTCACGCGTGGGGGCCTAGCCGGCCCATGACTGGACTTCGATGAAGGTTCATTGGACGGCGGCGCACTTCCCTATACCGGAGGTGTCAACCGTGAAGATCCGAACTCAAATGGGTGGCTTTTTCTTTTTTCACCCAAAAACCCTAAAATTTCAAATTTGAAACCCTAATTTTCACCCATGTTAAGAAGGTAAAACATGATGTTGGAAAAAAAATTCTCTATATAATTAACTCATCAAAGCTCTTATATATATACAAGAGTCCTAACAATAGAAGGTAAGTCATAATCTTGATCCATAAAATATACCATATATAAATATATATTTCTAACAACCCGATTCCAACTAACCCGACCCGTTAGATTCCTATGTTTTTCCCCCATTCTGTATTTTTCACTTACTTCCGCAGAAAATGAAGATAGAATAGCGTTGTAACATCATTCCTACCTTTCGCTATCATGCAATGCCGTAGAAAGACTTTATGTTGGATTGCACCAGCAGTGAAGTTCTTGGAAAGAAGGCCACATTTCTTTTATCACCATTGAAGAAAATATGACTAAGACTTGAAGTCAGTCAACGCAATATGTATAATGTGATTTGTCCAAATATCGAAAGATTTCCAGCATTTGTTTTTCTGATCTTTAGTAGAGAAATTACGGGGAACTACCGTTCATTTTATCGGTTTTCCAGGACGGCAAGTTATCAGAAGACCGAGTCACGTGTGTTGGGCGTTATTAATATGCTTTGTCAAGACAGGTATGAATTACCAAGTGCAGAATTTCGCAAACTCATTTGGTGCTTGAGTTTACTAGCTCTGTTGTCTTGTTGTTTTTGAGTTTTGACTCGGCATTGCTGGATGCAGAATTCAAGATTCTGTTGCTTTTCTAAGCTCATCTTCATGAGCTTTTGTGTTGTTCGGTGGAACTGTCGAAATGCAACTGCTGCAAAGGCTGATGTAGGAGTTATTCTCGATCTTGACACTACTCTTGGAAAGATATGCAGGACTTGCATCTCTATGGCGATCGAAGATTTCTACTCCAACCGCAACCACACCACCATGATTGTGCCTCATTTCAGGGATTCCAGCAGTGATAATGTTGCTGCAGCTTCTTCTGGTAATCTTGATGGTACTCAACTTGTGATATGACATAGTTTGAATAAAAAAAACTAAATCTTGATTGGATTTTTCTTGCAGCTATAGATTTGTTGAAGAATACTCAAGTGATGGCAATACTGGGGCCACAAAAGTCCATTCAGGCAGACTTTGTGATAGATATTGGTGACAGAGTGAGAGTTCCGATCATATCTCCTGCAACGAGTCCGGGCCTGTCTCCAAAAGAATCGCCATACTTCGTCAGATCGGCATGGTGCTCTTCTTCTCAGGCCAAAGCAATTGCAGCAATTGTAAAAGCTTTCGGTTGGAAGGAAGTCGTGCTTGTCTATGAAGATTCTAATTATGGAAGTGGATTATTACCATATTTGGCTATAAATCTACTACAAAGCAATGTTGTTGTCTCAAACCTTAGTTTTATCTCCCCCTATGCTGAAAATGATCAAATTCTTCAAGAACTCTATAATTTAATGGCCATGCAGACAAGGGTCTTGATAGTGCATATGCTTCCAGATCTTGCGTCTCATTTCTTCCAAATGGTAAAAGAAGTTGGGATGATGACTGAGGGATATGCTTGGGTAATTTCTGATCCACTAACCAGTTTATTGAGTTCTCTGGATTTGGTTACTATTGAAGCGATGCAAGGTGTACTAGGTGTGAAGGCTTACGTTCCAAGATCGGAGGAGGTTAGGGATTCACTAAGAGATGGAGCAAGAGGTTTCATGAAGAGAATCCAAACATTGACAGAACAGAACTCAATGTTTTTGGATTGTGGGCATATGACAGCACTACAGCTTTAGCAGAGGCAATTGAACGAGTTGGAGTGCCATCCCCACGATTTAAGCAACCGGTTAACGGAAGGAATTCATCAGATTTGGAAGCAATAGGGACTTCAAATACCGGACCATCACTTGCTCCTTCAGTCAGAAACTTTGCCTCCCAAGGGTTGAGTGGTCATTTTAATATAACTAATGGTCAGTTGCAGCCATCTGCATTTGAGATAGTGAATGTGATTGGCAAGGGAGACAATGGAGTTGGATTTTGGACAGAAAAATATGGGATTTCAAAGGAACTGAAGTCGGATGATCACAAGGAAGTTTATTCAACTGAAAAGAGTAATCTGCGAGGCATATTGTGGCCTGGCCAAACCAGTGAACTGCCTAAGGGTTGGATTCCAACAATTAGGAATAAGGTTTTTTTGGAGACGAATAGGAATAAGTTAAGAGTTGGAATTCCTATAGGAAGTGGAGAGAACCAATTTATAAATTTTGAAAAGGATGACGTAACAAATGCTGTTGCTGTATCTGGCTTCACCATTGAGGTTTTCGAAGAAGTCATGCGTGCAATGCCATATGTCATCCAATTCGTGTATGTTCCTTTTGTAACACGTAATGGTGAGGGTGCTGGAGTTTATGGTGATCTTATTTATCAGAAATTCATTGAGGTAATCTTCTTCGTATCATTTCCCATTTTCTTTTAATTCCAAACATTTAACATGCTAAAACTCCTGCCAATGACAGAAGTTTGATGTGATGGTGGGAGTGCCCATTTCAACAGACAGATCAAGTTATGTTGATTTCAGTGCTCCTTGCATGGAGTCAGTAGTTGCTATTGTTATCCCATCAAAGTATAACGAAAGTAAGAACGCTTGGATATTTTTGAAACCTCTAACAATTGGCCTTTGGCTAACAAGGAGCATTCTTTCTCTTCACTGGATTTGTCGTTTGGATCCTTGAGCATAGCATCAATAAAGAATTTCAAGGTCCACCTATGCAGCAAGTTGGAACGATTTTCTGGTTCTCTTTCTCGACACTTGTTTTTGCACATAGTAAGTCCATAATTCCTTGATATGTAGTCCTCATCGAAAGACCTCAAGTCCATAACCCTTCAATTTTATTATGCCAGGGGAGAAAGTGATGAGCAACTTGACAAGATTTGTGGTGATCGTGTGGGTGTTTGTGGTGCTGGTTTTGACATCGAGCTACACTGCAAACATGACATCAATGTTAACGGTGCAGCAGCTTCAGCCCAAGGACATCTATGATCTGATAAACAGAGGTGAATATATTGGATGTCAAGATATCTCTCTCATTAGGGGATTCTTGAATACTAAGAAAATTGATGAATCCAAATTGAGAACTTATAGCTCATCTGAAGAATATGATGAAGCCCTTTCGAGAGGTAGCAAGCATGGAGGAGTAGGTGCTGTTGTTGATGAACTCCCTTCCATTAGGCTCTTTCTTTCCAAGTACTGCCACAAGTACACCATTGGTCCAACCTATAGAACTTTTAATTATGGATTTGTAAGTCACATTGTTTAACTGCATTCCACATAAAACATGATGTGTTAACAACGTGTTCCAATATTCTCAGGCATTTCAAAAGGGTTCACCATTAGTCACAGATGTCTCAAGAGAAATCTTGAAACTGAAAGAGAATGGGGGTCTGGACAGGCTTACAAGAAAATGGCTTGTAGATGAAGATCGCTGCCTTTCTAGTAATGAAACTGTTGCTGCGAAAAGTTTCAATCTGGATAGTTTCAGGGGCTTATTCTTCATTGCAGGGCTATCATCATCTTCAGCCCTAGCCGTATTCTTGTCCATCTTCCTGTACACGAATCGGCTTATATTATCCTCCACTGTCTCTATCAAGCAAAAACTGCATGACCTTGCTAGGGTTTTTGATGGGAAGAGTGATGATAAACCATTACTATCATCAGCTGAATCGATAACTCCTGCAGAAATGGTGGTCTCAACTCAAACTTCAGAAATTAGAATTTCATTTGATGAAGGAAGGTCTTCTCCAGTTGATGAAGGGTTATCTTCAATAGAACTGCAACCTGCTCAAGACTTATTGCCACCACAGGAGGCTAATTCATGAATAAATTGTTCTGTTGTTTGACTGTGGAGGAATATGGTTACCTCTGTAAGAGGTAGCACCAAATTTACTAGCATCTGGCTCAATTATGTAGTTTCCATTGATTCGTGCAGAAAATGGAGACTGATACTATTGTCACATGATTCCCACATTTCTCTCTCATGTAATGCCGTAGGGAGGACTATTAGGTTGCATTCACATGTACTAAGAATAATAGAATTCACTTTTTTTGAAACGTAGACCACAAGAATTAATTAAGCATAGACCTGGCATTTTTGTCAACATTCAACATTATGTGAACAGGGTCATGTTAATATTTAATAAGCTGTATTAGGAAAAAAATCTGGTTCCTAGTCCACATATTGAAAGATCTCTGGAATTTAACTATAAATTACCAATATCACAGACTGCAACTTTTTTAAACATAAATTACCAAGCGTAAAATCTTGCTAGGTTTCTGTTGTGTTCAATTCTTGAATACTGATTTGCAATACGGTTGGTCAAGGCTTTGGTTCACGGTTTGCTCCACGATTATCGTAACCGTTGAACACATGTAATTGGGAACTCACATAGCTCTTTCTCAGGCATTTCGAAGGGCTCACCACTAGGAGGCTGCAGAGGCAGTGATGGAGCCACAGTCAACTCCAAAAGCCTCAGTGCACAAAGTTTCAAAGGACTGTTTCTTGTTGCTGGTCTGTCATCATCCTTGGCTCTAGCTATATTTTTTGTCGAAATTTGTGTACGAGAATCAGTGTATATTAACTTCTGCTACTTCTACCAAGCACAAGATTCGTGGACTAGCTAGAGCTTTTTATCAGAAAAAGATACCCTGTCATCAGAGGAATCTCTAAGAGGAAGAGTTTCTCTGCACCTAGTTTAGCAGTGAGCATGTGATCAAGAAGGGATGTTTTCACCTGATGAAGAATTCTCAACACCAGAACCACAGACTCCCACAAATCAAGGATAATCTATATATTGTGTGTGCGTGGAGATAGAGAGTAGTCATTTGCATGTACTGGAACATTTCTTAGCTTACAATGTACATTCACATAGAAAAATGATAAGATTTCCTTTTTATTGTTACTTTTTGACAAGAAGAGTAACTTTGTATTTTTGTATTAGATAAGTGGTTCTATCTTCATCCAATATTGTAAGGAAGAAATCTCCTAATTTTATGAAATTTGATTGGACCACATCAGGTTCTGTCAATGAAGTTTACACTGAAAATAGTGACTAATGACATCATCTATATACACAGCTTATACAAGTGCAAAGAGACGATGCTCAGCTCACGTTCACAACTTCTAAGCAACAAGAAGATTTTTAATAAAAAGCTCTGAGAACTGCATAGACTTGACACTCTATTACTAAACTGGTGATTTTGACATGTTATTTTGCAATAAAGTTGGTTATAAAGACTATCGAGATTCACCTCAAATACTAATAAGAAAATCTTACATGTTTGGTTTTGATGCAGTGTGTATTCAGTTCTTGTTGCTGAAAGCAAAATAGTCTTTAACCATCAAGATCTCACTGCATAGCTTCTTCGGAACTTGTTGCAGAGATCTACCCTCTTGCCATGCTTGCCCCACCATCACTCCTGGACCCACATGGCGAATGTATATCACGACTTGATCGTTAAACGGCCATGGATGTTTAGCTGGAATGAAGGAGTTGATAGCCAATGAGCACTTACAATATATAAGAGCTCTAAGTCCACATACAGGAGGTGGGACTGGTGAGAAGTGGATACTAAGCACGTGACAAGGAAAGAGACATGTGCGTTTCAGAAATCTCAATTAGCGAGTCATGTATTTCACAGATGACGCCAAGATGACAAACCTGGTTTTGGATATTCCTGCGGATATTCTGGAAGATTCAGCATGCCATCTCCAAATTCATATGATAAATCACAAGGCTGCTCTGTTGACATCACTTCATTGGTTTGTCTAACGCTGAAGTACAAAGGGCAAAAGGAGTTGACGATCCCTGATAGCAGGTTTCCACCTGTGTCACAACATGAAACCATCAACACCAAACTTGGCTGGTAATTAGTAAGATATCTGGTATCGCCAAAATTTGAATTATAGCAATACAAACAGTGAAACAGGTAGAAAAGCAATAGAATTCATAAAGGCGACTCTATTGTGTAAAATCTAGTGAAATATCATTAAGATACATGAAGCTACACATGCAACCAATCAAGTCGCCAGTAAATCAACATACCAATAAGCCGTCCATAGGCTTTCCCATCTGTGCAGCAAAATATTGCCTAAAAGGAAAACCATACAGAACTTAAGATTCAGCAGAAGCCTGATCAGAACAGCAATAGGAACCAAAAGTGACAGCCAAATGAAGAGTTTCGAGAAGCCCTAAAATATAGTTCGAACTAGAGGCTAAAACGGGCGTCTGACCTTCTGGGACAATCCGATCCAAGCAACTGGAAACGGTACTGTACATCGAGCAGTGCACAATTTAGATGTAATATAATAATGTCGAACATAACATTCCATAACTCCAATAAACATAAATTTTGGGAATTTCACCTCCACTTGTTCGGCACTTCCACAACTCAAGCGAACCTGTGCTACCTCCATCAGACAGCAAGCTAGAAGCACTTCTCTTTGCTAACTTGGCATCATCATATCGTGTTCCGGCCACCTCCCAAGCCCTTGATATAAGTCTACAATACAATGAGAGCAATGGAAAAGAGTAATGAATCTTAATCAACATCCTTATTGAACTCTATGAATGCAATCAAAGCAAACTTTGCTAAAACAAACACAGAAAAATAATACAGCCTAATTTTGATATCAAGATAAAAACTAACTCCAGTTCAAACAAATTAAATCATCCTAATATCGTAATGGTCATCTCTGAAAGAGCCAGTTTCTTGTAATAAGACCAAAGTTCAGAACCTTAAACTCAAACCTGGGATTTAACAAAGAGATTAGGTGATGCCGCCTTTCCTCCGGTATGTCATCAATTTTTTTCCTGATACAAGTAAACATGAGAGAGAGAGAGAGATAAAACTTACCTCTAATTATCATTATGGCCAAGACTGTAATCATTTATAGAATACATCAATCAACAGTTTTATTCAACACAAAATACTTTTACTTCTCTGCGAAACTTAAAGACATAAATTAGTTGTGAATAACTAACACTGATAAAATAAACATTCAACATCACCAACCAAAGATAAGAAGCAGGATTGTATGAAGAAGGATCGAAAGGAATGAGCTCCTTTGGTGGATCAAGAAACGCCACCACGTCTAACTCGTTTAAGTAATAGTTCCCTTCAACTTCGGAGACTGCATGGGGCTCCACGTTCCATTCCGACTTCGCTTTAGCATTTATTCGAGCACTTAATCTACATAGTTTTGCGACCTCCACCCGGGTACTTATCTGCTTCCAGTTAAGCTTAAGGTCATAAGATTGCCGCAAAAACATATGAGGATGGGATTGTGATTGGCGGCGCCACCCGAACACTCCGCCGTGGTAGGTGGTGACGGTCGCCGTTGCTGCCATTTTCGTCGGGCTAAACCAGAGCAATGGACTGGCCGACCGGGTTTATTGATACGGTAAAGTCAAATGAATCTATCTATATATATATTAAAGGATTACAAAAATATTTGTGTAGAATAATTAATAATATGCATTATTCATTGATTTATTTTCATTCAATTAATTTGATCCTTTAAAAATCAATTAGTTTAGCATTATATTTTACTTATACATCTAAAAGTCACATTTCATAAATAATATAATATAAAATATAATAAGAGTTCACAAATAAGATTTAATTTTGTAATCACTAAATTATTAATATTGCAACCCACCTAATTATGATACTCATTTTATTCTTTATTATTGCAAATGTGTATTTATGCACATTGCTTAACATCTAAATCTGTTTATATATTTTTTCACAATCCTGTTATTTTACAATTAAAATGTTAATGCTTTTTTATACTTTTATATGGTTAATTTATAAATTAATTACAATATATTGTTATTTTTATTTATATTCATAAGTTAATTGTAGTATTAACATTAAATTTTTAGAACAATAACATTAGTTTTATATTATGTCAATGAATGTTTATGATTGATTTTTAAGTTAGTTAACTGTGATTGTATTTTTATGATAGTGGTAATATAATTATTTATTAGCTGTGAATGAATATTTATTCGTGATGAATACTTACTAAAATTTTGTGTTTGTTTAATTAGTTATTATTATTTCAAATTTGGTAAATGTTAAAATTATTAATATGTATCACACGAGATAATTAACTCACGTAGATTTATTATTACTATTATTATTTGTTCTCTCTTGTGTATATGAATGTATTAACCGTATTCATGTCCAACTAATGAAAACTAATATCACATCTATCTATATATATCATTTATAAAATATTTAATTATCTAGCAACTCGAGCCCTCAAATCCAAATCCATCATCTTCACACTTTCTCCCCACAATACTAATGATGTCAGCTCCACTCCAATTTTCAAAACTACCCATTTACCCTCAATGGCTTGTGCCGCTGGCTCGCTGATAAAATCGTTGTCGTTGACGATTATATCAAACTTCAAGGTGGGCACAAAGAAGAAGCCACTGCCGAAGCCTAAGAGGGTGTTAGGCTAAGTTTATAAGCTCCTCGAAACCGATTATAAAAGCTCTTTAAAAGTGTTTGACAAAATAAGTTTTTAACCAAAATTTATTTTTTTCATAATCTTATAAACAATAATAATAATATATAATTTTGGGATTCAGGCACAATAATTATTTCTTATAAATTAATTTGAGGCGATATGGACAAAATTTTACATCTATGAATATAACTATTAATTTTAAAATAAATGAGCTATATTGGAGATATGCATAGAATGACCATTGTTTGATTTTAGTGATCAAAACACATATAGACTCAGTGGGCTTACTCAGCCCATAACGAAAAGCCTAAAGGCCCAATAAAGGCGATATGAAATGTCATAGTTTTTGGAGTCGGTTTATAGACAGGCCCCATATAAATACTCGAGTTTTTATCACTCTCTCTCTCTCTCTCTTCAGCCGAACCTTGGCTGCTAGGTTTCAATATCAGCTCAATTTTCTTCACAAAACCCCTAATTATACTTCTAATCTACAATGGTATGTCTGAATCAGCACTATCGCAATCAAAATTTGCTTAACTTCTTGCTGTATATTTTTTATTTTTTTTATTATCTGAAAATGGTTGAATTTGACAGCCGCAAGGAGATTACATCGAGCTGCACAGGAAGAGGAATGGCTACCGCCATGACCACTTCGAGCGCAAGCGCAAGAAGGAGGCTCGTGAAGTTCACAAGCGCTCTAAAACCGCGCAAAACGTTAGCTTATTTTTCTGCTTCAATTTTGTGTTGATTTTATTTGCTTTTTGAGAACTGTGAGATTTATGGTATTTTTGTGTGTGTGAATGGATAGACATTGGGTATTAAGGGCAAGATGTTTGCGAAGAAGCGGTATGCTGAGAAGGCGCTGCTGAAGAAAACGTAAGATTATTTTGCTGTTTTAATCAGTTACTGTTTTTTATCTCTTCTTATCGTTTGGTTTAGGTTTACTGTTTTTTTTGCTGTTTTAATCAGTTGCTGTTTTTTTATCTCTTCTTATCGTTTGGTTTAGGTTGTTCTGTGTGATGATATAATTAAGTGAAGGAATGATTTTCATGATGTTTATGGTGTAGTTTTTTCTTCTTCGTTTTCCCCATTTCTTGGTGTGATTATATATGGGAAGGAAATTTGATATACTTCAATTTTTTTGTATGTATACTTAACTATGAATTGAGCAACTTGCCTATGTACTCACTTTCATTCATATTGACAGGTTGGCCATGCACGAGGAGTCATCAACTAGACGCAAGGTTGATGATAATGTCCGTGAAGGAGCTCTCCCTGCATATCTTCTTGATCGTGATGAGACCACGAGAGCGAAGGTAGTGTTATATTCCTTGGCTTTTCTTTCATGAAAATCATGGTTTGAAATCTTAATAGCATCAATTTTGATGTAGTGCTGAAAATTACTCATTCTATGCGCAGGTGCTTAGCAATACGGTAAAGCAAAAACAGAAAGAAAAGGCAGGAAAATGGGATGTTCCTCTACCAAAGGTATTCCATGCAATTAGCTGTGTATTTTCAGTTTGCTTCTTTTATGGTCTTAACGCAGCATAATACTGCAAACTAGTTATGGTAGATATTTCTGGTAGATTTTACCTTGGAAAAAATCTTGTGCATTACATATTGACTGGAGGATATGTAATTAACCTGTTCCATTGTCAGTCTTTTAGTTGGAAAACGTACATGTAACTGTAAAACACACATGGATTTCTTGATGTGGTTTTGTCTACCTGAATATGCATAGAACATGTACCCACAGGTGTATCATAATTGTCATCTATGTTTTGGGGTTAAGTAAGAATGACCTTTGATGCCCTTAACGTGCCTAGGTCTGATTTCTTTAATCACTAGCATTAATATCATAATATGAAGCCGGCACTTATTTAAGGAAATGTATGCGAAATATATTTAAATGATTCTTCTCCCCACCCATTCTTTGTGGATAAGAATTCAAAGGAAGCAAACTAGGACTATTTCTCAATAAATGTTTAGGGGGGACTTCTTGGTACTTCTTGGTTATGCATTCTAGCTTTTTAGTGTGGATGCTTTTTCCAGTGCTCCGTCTCATGCTTGATATCATACTATATTGATTGCACTGTGTTGCTTTAATTAAATCAAGAAATGATCAATTTTATCTGCCAACTTTATAGGTCAGACCTGTTGCTGAAGATGAGATGTTTAGGGTAGTCAGATCCGGTAAAAGGAAAAGTAAGTATTCTTTTCAACATGGTGTTTTTTTTGTCTTATGGTACAAATTTCTAAGTCCTAATGATATTCGTGCTCATGGTGCACTCTATTTTGTTTACATTTTTCAGCCAAGCAGTGGAAGAGGATGATCACAAAGGCCACATTCGTAGGACCAAGTTTCACAAGGAAACCTCCCAAATATGAGCGGTTCATCCGTCCATCTGGTTTGCGTTTCACAAAAGCACATGTGACTCACCCTGAACTAAAGTGCACTTTCAATTTAGAGATCATCGGTGTAAAGAAGAATCCAAATGGCCCCATGTATACTTCTCTTGGTGTTATGACTAGGGGAACCATAATTGAGGTAATCTTTGCTTGCAACAACTCGTATAACCTCTCATTGCAACTTTCATCTGCCAAATTTCATCATCATCTGAAATTGTGTTCAATCTATAATCTAGGTCAATTGCAGCGAACTTGGACTTGTCACCCCTGCTGGAAAAGTTGTGTGGGGTACGGTTTCTTATATTGCTTATTTCTTGCATAGATTCAGTTTAATGCGGTATTTGTCCCTTATTCTATAATGTACGTCAAATGCAGGAAAATATGCGCAAGTTACTAATAATCCTGAAAATGATGGTTGCATCAATGCTGTTTTGCTCGTATAATGTCCATGTCTGTACGGATCTACATGCCTTGTTTGTTGCAGAAAGGCCATCTGGACTACTGGCCATTTGTTACTAGTTTTGTTTAAAGCTCTAATACTATTATCATGCACAAATCTTTAATAGTTGGGTAGTGAAAGTTTTGGTTTGTCTGAAACTGTCGTTTTCCTGCAAATTTTATAATTTTCGTTGTTTTGTGGACTTATTCAATCAATGTTGTCAACGATTTTGTATATTTCTATTGCGTTGAAAAGGTTAATTGGAGAGGGGTCATTGCTGCCCTATGCAAATAGATTTTGCTGCCAAGGGATCAAAGGAGGTGAAAAGTCAAATATCATATTTTTTTGATGTTCATCAATTTATCACAATTTGCTAATTCTTCTACAACCAGACGAAATAAAGTGGCTTGTTACATTTTATGAAGATTATCAAACAATGCTTCTTAAAACATTTTATGTGGCTATTAATACAAGGGAAGTTGGCAACTAATTCTCTACTTTATGTCAGTGCGATTGTACCGATGAAACAATAACATATATACTCCGTAAGGGCATCTCTAGTGGTGCATCTTCATTTTAGGTTTTTGCTGACATCATCAGTGACACATTATCATATTCTCCTCCTCATATTTTTACCCTCAATAATACCTCCTTTAATTTAGGTTTTTGCTGACATCATCATGTACATCACTTTCCACTAATTTTTAACTCATTCAATATTTAACTTTTTTATCTATAAATTTGAAATTTATTATTTTGAATATAACATAAAATAATCTGATAATTACTTTTGGTTAAAATATAAATATTTAAATTACTTGTATATACTATAATAAAATTAAAAAATAATTAAAATGCTTTTATTTAAAGAAAATCATACAATACAACGGACAACTAAATTTAAGAAATTGATCGAAAATACAACACACAACATAAACTTATAATTTAACTAATAAATCATTCATCATTGCCAAATGTGCCCAAATGTGCTCAACTAAATCGCTCAAGTTGATGATGAGTTTCCTTATTACGTAGGTCCGCACCTCTCTTCGGATAAGCCGTGAATGCGCTCATGAACCTGGATTATTCGGGGATTATTAATGATTTCTCGCCATCATCTCGTCCAATCGCCGCCATTTCTCCTTCATCCTCGATTACCATATTATGTAATATAATGCAAGCCAACATAATATCTTTTAAGTTGTCTCGATACCAAAGACGACATGGACCTTTAATCAATGCCCATCGAGCTTGGAGAACCCCAAAAGCACGTTCAACATCCTTTTCGCAGCCTTCGCATTTGTTTGAACTTCAACCTCTTCGAATCTTGCGGATGTGAAAAGCTCTCGACAAAAGTCGCCCATTCGGGTAAATTCCGTCATTAGATAGTAGTTCTTGTGTGTGTACCGCATGCCGCTTATAGTGAAAGGATCGTTGGAGCAAATCCAGAGAGTCGTTGAACAATGGTGATTGTCCGAGCACGTTGATGTCGTTATTTGAACCCGTAACTCCAAAAAAAGCATGCAATATCCACAAATTTTGAGAAGCAGCGACAAGCATAATAGTAGGTTTCTTTATATCACCACGAGTAAACTGACCTTTCCATGCTACTGGGCAATTCTTCCACTCCCAATGCATACAATCAAGGCTACCGAGCATTCCAGGGAAACCGTGCTTCTCCTCGTGCATTCTCATTAATCCCCGAATATCATTTGCAGTTGGCTTCCTCAAGTAGTAGTTCCCAAAAACTTCTATCACACACCTGCAAAAATCATTTAAACAATCGATACCTGTTGATTCAGCAACGCGTAAGTACTCATCGTATTGATCAGCTGGACCACCATACGCCAGCTGTCTTATCGCCACCGTGCATTTCTGGATCGGCGTAAAACCTTTTCTCCCCGCATCATCAGGTCGTTGCTGAAAAGAGGGGGAGTGCGCCTCCAAAGCGTTCACTATGCGAATGAACAACTCTTTGCGCATCCGATTCCGTCGGCGAAACTCTCTTTCTCCATATGTTGAATTTTCAACAAAATAATCTTTCATGAGTCGTTCATGTGCGGCCTCACGATCTCGATAGATATATCTTCTTTGACGAGAAGTATTTTGTGCGACTAATTGGAGCAAGTATTCTTCTCATGGCTTCATCCTCCATAATTGAGTTAATCTCGCCAATATATTCATCATCACTGAGCTAGAGCTTTTATTTGATGAGGACATATTGAGATTTTGAGAAAGGTCTAAATTTCAATTTGATTGATGAATGCAATTTATAGGATGTACATTATAGATAAAGTAATTTTTCCAAGCATGCAATGGTCAAAAGTATTATTAAAGTTAAAGTGGTCTGCAACATTTGAATAAAGTTAAAGTGGTATGCAACATTTAAATTATTAAAGTGGTCTGCAACGGTCACAAGTATAAGAAAATCAAGCATGCCAAATTTTAATTATTAAAGTTGTCTGCAACGGTCAAAAGTCTAATTAATTCAAGCATGCCAATTTGAATTATTAAAGTTATCTGCAACGGTCAAAAGTATCAAAAATTCAAGGATGCCAATTTTGAATAATACAATAATATTACTCGTAAGTTAAAGTACAATACTTAAATTAAAATGAAATACAACACTTGAATGATAATACTAGTACAATAAAGTTCAATACTTAAATTAAAACGAAATACAACACTTGAATGATAATACTAGTACAATAGAGTTCAATACTTAAATTAAAACGAAATACAACACTTGAATGATAATACTAGTACAATAAAGTTCAATACTTAAATTAAAACGAAATACAACACTTGAATAATATTATTGGTACGACTACTCATCATTTTCTTCTGCTTCCCACCTCTTTTGGATTTGAGCGCAGTAGCGAAGGTGAAGTTGTAGTTGGGTTTCCGTCATCTTCGAGGTGTCTAGCATTAGAGTTTTATACTCTCTTGCCTTCTGTTTTGCCTTCATTACGTTAGCCATCATCACTGTTGCAGCTGCTCTAGCATTAATTGCATCAGCTACCTCTTTTACTTCCCCTGTTGATTTTTCTTTACCTTTTGCGGCCTTCCTCTTTGCCGCCTTATTTCCAATTGGACGACTGCGGGTAGGTTCATCGTCGTCATCTGGGTTGGAAGCGGAGGTGTAGGCACCGGATGCAGAAGACTTCCCCTTTTTTGAGGCCCGAATCTCAGGATCTTGCTGTGCGAATTTCGGACAATCTTTTAGCAAACGCCATACTCCGATATGTCTGAAACCGTGTCCGCCGTTAGTCTTCATGTATTCCTCTTGTGCCTTTTCAATGATATCAGCTTCACTTGCACCGATTGGCCACATCCGCCGAGCACAGTAAAAATCGAACTAAACCACTTACTTTCCTCGCAAGTTTGAAAAAGTGTTTTCACCGAAGCCGATTTTTCCGAGTTTCCTTCTGGACGACCTTGTTGTAAGCTTTGGTAATTCTCCCCCACATTTGCTCCATCTTTTGGCCATTTTCGACAATCGAATCGATGCTAATATCTATCCAACATTTTGTAAGATGTTCACATTCTTGCTCCGAGTACAAAACTTTCTTATACTTCGTGTCATCATTTTCATCGTCGGATTGTGGATCGAAGTTGAGATTTATGGCCTCAAGACCTTGTGGAGAAGAAAATCGGGAATATTGATGCTTTTCGTAAGTAGGCGTTTCTTGAGATTGGTCGGCCTCCACCATCTATCTTTGGACTTTCTTGATGAGCACGAAGATGGAATTAGCATCGATTAGTACTGCTGATAACCTTGATAGAAATTGGATTGATATCCTAATGGAACTCCCATGACATTCATTTGATGTGTTGGATATTGTTGGGGCGAAGTTGAGATTTTGTGGAGCGAGTTGGGATTTTGTGCTTGAAAGTTGGGATTTTGTGGAAGAAAGTTGGGATTTTGTGAATCATCTATCGGATATTCGTGATTAAAGTTGGACATTTGAGGCGAGTTTGATCCATAATACCTGTGGTTGGACCAATTTGAAAATCATTATTCATATGTAATTTTTGTGTTTGGAAGAAGAAGAAATTTGCGAAAGTAAATAGAGAAGAAAATATGAGAATGGTGAAAATATGTAATAGAATTGAAGTTTATATAGAAAAAAATTAGTTGTAATTTGAACGTTCAATTTGAAGCGTTGCAAAAGATTCTAATTAACGGTTATAATTTTTGTTTGAGATTGGTTCAACATTAAATTATTGGTTACACAAAAAACAAGAGATAAATTACACAAAAAAAGGAAAAAACGTTAAAGAAAGAAGAAAGACAAAAGCAACAGAAAAAGTTGAAAAAGCAACAGAAAAATACAATAAAAATAATAAATAAATAGCAAAAAGTGGGGTGGAGGTTTAACCTCCCCTCTCTCCTCTCTCCTCTCTAGGATGCATCCTTACTTTAGCACCCCACAATGACATTGAGTGAAGATGCATCCCCACATGGAACCTTCATTGGGGATGCTCTAAACGTCAAGCTGCAAAAACAGTATAAAAGGAAATCTTATTGGTGAATGACCTAGTCCGTTTCGAACATCTGTCAGATGTACGATGAATCCAAGAGAATTTTTATAAGTTATCTTTCAAAACAAAAATTAGAACTTCACCTCGGTGGCAATTCATATTCATAGTTGCAATTTGGCAGATGATCGATCTTAATTTCGTAAGGGAAATAAATGCGCAAGAACACCAAGGATTTACGTGGTTCGATCTATGAATAAGATCTACGTCCACGGGGAGAGAGAGAGTATTCGTGTATTGAATGTGTGAAGCGATTACAAAGAGTGTGAATGGCTCTATTTCGCCTAATCTAGCCTCTATTTATACACAATTATTTAGACCTAGATCTTAAATCCGAGGTCTTCTAAATAGGATTCGAGATCTTGGATAGGATCTTAATCCTATCCCTCTCGAATTAGGATTCTTTTAGATATGGTCGAGCCTTGCGCTCCCATCGGTTTTAGGGTCTTGGGCCGAACTTGTCCGGCCGAGCTTGACGTCGCTTTACTTGTATTGGGCTTGATGCTTGGGCTCGGCGGTTGGGCCATATCCTATCACAACCCCCAAAAGACGCAGGCGAGGTCGTATTGGTTTTTGGGTTGTTTATGCCGAGGCGGGGCGCGAACGATCTGACTTGGTATGTGTCAATGTTTCCAAAGTCATATGCCACGTTTGCAGAGGCATCTGCCGAGGTTGTGCGCGCTGTTACTATCTCTTGCCGATGCGTTAAGTCGAGGTTTTCTGTTTGGCTTCACCTGACGAGGCGTTAAGCCGAGGTCTCCTGGCTGACTTCACCTGGCGAGGCATTAAGCCGAGGTCTCCTGGTTGACTTCACCCGGCGAGGCGTTAAGCCGAGGTCTTCTAGTGGCCTCTCCTGACGAGGAGTTAAGCCGAGGCCGAACACGGGATTTTTCTGCCGTCGTTGAGTACAGGACACAGGATACGCATTTAATGCGCATTTAATGCGGCAGCGGTTGGATTCCCGATAAAGCGCATAATGGGGGAATATCTTCCTTGATACGCCATTTCTCATATCACTTTTGCTATTTCAAATTTCGGACTTTCAAACTTCGAAAAAACGATAACCGCCGCCATTGTTGTGCGGGAGTTCATCATCATCATCCTCGAAAACCAAAAGTAAGTTATGGCTTCTTCTTCTAGTAAATCTTCCGAGCTTCAGATTGTATGCGTGCCGCGTCGGATTCGCGGCGGTTTTGCATGTTTCCCTTCGGGATTTTGGTAAAGTGTCTTTTTTTCTGCTTTTAACAATCTCCGATGTAAAGGAGATTGTCTCCCAATACTATATTTCTTCCGATATTATTTATGTTGCCCCGTCCAGGAGCATAGGGCTTGTGCCCTCAGGAAGGGTTTGTCATCGTGTCGAAGGCGACCTCCGGCTGGTCTTCGTGTTCTTATCCTCGTGTATATGTCGAACTTCAACAGATGTTCGGCATATCACTTGCCCAACTTACGCCAAATTCTTTCCGGCATCTGGTGGGCCTAGGTGTCTATGCCCATCGGCATAATTTTCCTTTCACATTAGGGCTTGTTCTCCGGTTTTTGCAACTGAAGGGTGGTTCGGGGTGGTATTATTTATCACCCCGTCGCAAATTCAAAGCGAAGATAAAGTCGAAGATCTCGAACTGGCAGAAGAAGTTTTTCTTCTGTCGGTTCGAGGGATCTCTTGAGTTTACATGGCGATCGGAGAAGATCGCTGATGTGATGGTTGACGAGATTGACGGTGGCCTGGAGGAGGCACTGGACAAAGTAGGTCTCGTGGATGAGGCCTTTACCGAGGCCGAGCTTGCAGCTGCGGGGCTTAGCCCTTATGATCCTGCCACCGAGGTGGAGTCGGTGAAGGGTGAGGCCCCTCCTTCTCTTCTGTATTTTGTTGCATGATTATCCGTGTGTATGCCTGACTTCTTGTATCTTTTTTTTGTAGTGAACTTGATCAGGGATAAGAAGAAGAAAAGGAAGGAGTCGAGCGTCGGTGTCGAGCTCCCCTCCTCGATTTTGAAGGATGTCGGGGATATGCCTGAAGCGAGCGAGGAGGCTTCGAAGTCCCCTGAGCCGCAGCCTCTTAGGCGTTTTAAGAGGTTAAAGCGTGCTATCCCTGAGGCCGCGGTTGTTGCCGACCCGGAATGTGTCGTCGTTGGCACTCAGCGAGCTCCCCCTATCTTTCCCGAGGTAGCGTACTTATCCTTTTTCCTTGTGAAGTAATATAAATAATGTATTCTTCTGACCTGATGGGATTCTGTATAGGGGTTGAGGTCGTGTCGGCCGAGGTGGCCAAGATGTCTATCGGGATGGCCCAGATGTCCGGTCTCATAACGGACTTCTTGAAAGGGGCCGTTAGCCAGTTTGATGGGGTGGCCCGGTATGCTCAGGGAATGGAGGAGGAGAAGACTCTCCTCGTCCAAGAGATTAGCGAAGCCGAGGCAAAGATTCGGGACCTCGTCAAACAGAAGGCGGCGGATACGGCGGCTGTCGAGGCGGCAAAGGCGACGATCGAGGCGGCGAAGGCGACTGAGGCGATGGAGTCGGCAAGGGCTAGGGCGGCGGAACCCGCGGCGGAGGCCGAAGTCACCTTAATGAAGGCAGAGTTGGAGGAGGCTCGACGTCGGGAGGCCGAGGTGGCGAGCTCGCTGGGGGAGATGCTTCGGGCATTTACGGAGAGGCTATTCCTGTCTGGGGGCTTCTCCGGGATGGTCGACAATGCGGCCGAGGTCCTCAATAAGCGCACCATCTCGATGCAATCAAGAAGTCGCTGAGACTACCTTAATGGATAAATCCAAGTATGGGTATGAGGAGATAGAGGATGATGTCCTGAGGCGGGCCTATTTCGATGTCCTTGTCCGCGGCCTGAAGGAGCTTCCGTCTTTGCGGACCCGACTTCATCTTGATTCTCACGACCGCGAGTCTGCTTCGCGCCGCCCGTGGACCGAGATCCCCTGACCGACGCTCTAATGGCTGATCTTGCAAAGGGGTCGGGGGAGGCAGCAGCTGGGGGTTTCAAAGCGACGAGGCTCCGGCAGTTCCTGAGGAGGCCGAAGCCGAACTAGCCGAAGTTAGGGCGGAAGAGGCCGAGGCTTTGCAGGCTCCGGAGGCGGGTGAGGTGGACAGGCAGAAGCTTCGGAGGTCGATTGATCCCCTTCTTTTTTTTTTTTTGAATGTAAATGTACACTGGTTTCTGCCTAAGGGCATATTAATAGAATCACAAGTTTATGTGAAAACACTTATCTTTTTATTCAGTTGTCGCTTTGAAATGCTTGATGCTTCTCCTGGTTGAATCGAATTGAAGACTTGTCATGGCTCGAATTAAAGAGGTCGAACTCCTCCATATAAAGGGACAATTTGGGCCATGTGCGGTGAGTCTGTTATTAAGCATAGAGCTGCCAGAGAGGCATGAACGAGCTCCGTGCTCGTCTTTTGCATTTGGAGGAGTCGTTCGAGGTCGCCAAGGAGAAGACTAAATTAATAGTGAGGAGCATGCCGAGTACGAGGAGGTCATCCATCGAAATGGTGGGATGACTATCTCGGAAGTTGAAGCGAGGTTGTTGAGGTTGTCGCCCGTTCACAGCGAGGTACCGGCGTGAATATGGTCGGACCTCCCGGCGATTCACTGGGCGATCGCTGAATTAAAAAGGCTCGGAGGCATATACAAGACCGCTATTGCTCGACAACCACAGCTCAAGAACCGCTCGACGGGACGCAGAGGCCTCTTCTTCACGGAGCTTCTGCCTACAATAAATGCTCCGAATTTTGACGATCCGGCGTGGATAGCTCAAGAGAGGCGTGCTATGGCCCTTGAACGACGTGGATCCTCAAGGGGCCGAAGCCGGGCGTCATCGAGTGGTCGAGGTCGATCTAGCAGAGCTTTATCGTCGAGTGGCCGAGGTCGAGCCGGCAGAGCTCATAGTGTAGACCGAGGACGAGGTAGAGGTAGAATTAGTATAGATGAGCTGTTGAATCGCGATTTTTCTAGGGATTGGCTCAGTTTTTCCCGGTCTCCTCCGCCTTTGTAATATGTAATCTGCATAACTTAGTTTTGAAATAAGAAAGATTTATTTGCTTCATATTGACTTTATATTGAACAAAAGTAATATATGAAGGGAGTTCGTCCTTGTAGAGAGTTCCGTCTTCGGAATAAACGAAGGAATCCGTTCTCGTAGAAAGGTAGCTCGTCCTTGTAGAGAGTTCCGTCTTCGGAATTAATGATTTTTTGCCGAGGTCGTCGGGAGGGGTGGTTCCCTTATTTCATCTACATAGAGAGTACCGTCTTCGAAATAAACGAAGGTAATCTGATCTCGTATGTAGGAATGGTTCATGTTTTTTGCCGAGGTCATCGGGAGGGGTGGTCCCCTTATTTCGTCTACATAGAGAGTACCGTCTTCGAAATAAACGAAGGTAATCTAATCTCGTATGTAGGAATGGTTTCTATTTTTGCCGAGGTCATCGGGAGGGTGGTCCCTTATTTCGCCTACATAGAGAGTACCGCCTTGAAATAAACGAAGGTAATCGATCTCGTATGTAGGAATGGTTCTTTTTTTGCCGAGGTCATCGGGAGGGGTGGTCCCCTTATTTCGTCTACATAGAGAGTACCGTCTTCGAAATAAACGAAGGTAATCTGATCTCGTATGTAGGAATGGTTCCTATTTTTGCCGAGGTCATCGGGAGGGGTGGTCCCCTTACGCGCGTTTAAATTCATCTTCAGTATAAAGCGAAGGTGTCGACCTCCGTCGAGGGAATTTGTCCTCCGTGGGGTATAGAATAATGGTGAAGATTAATTATGCATTAGTGACAAATAAGACATGCACAAAAATAAAATTTTATTGATAAAAGACGACGTAACAAAGTAAGACTCAGACTCGATTAAACAGGACTCTGAAAACACGACCGAACAAGACTCGACCTTTGACACTTATGCATAATATCTCTTCAGATGAATGATGTGCCATGCGTTGGGTAATTGCTCACCGGACAATTGGGCGAGCTTATAGGCCCCTTTGCCGAGGACTTCGTCGACCCGGTAAGGTCCTTCCCATGTGGCTTCCGACTTGCCGAGCTGCACGGCTTTTGTCGACTTCATTATTTCGAGTACGAGATCGCCCACCGAATTGTCGGGTTTAACACGGTTGTAATACCGAGCTACTTGTTGCTTGCACCGAGCTTCGATGATGTGGCGAGGTCTCTTTTTCTTCGAGTAGATCCAAATCAGCTCGTAGATTTTCCTCATTTGCTTCGGCAGAGAAGTCAATGGTACGAGGACTCGGTACTCTAATTTCTGCCGGGATCACTGCTTCGGTTCCATACACCAAACCGTAGGCGTTTCTCCGCTCGAGGTCTAGGTGTTGTTCGGTATGACCATAAGACTGTGGTAAATTTTCCACCCAAAGGCCCTTAGCTCGGTCGAGACGAGTCTTGATCCCTTCACGATGGTCTGTTGGTGACTTGGTCCCGACCATTTGCTTGAGGATGGGCCACCGAGGTGAATTTTTGTCGATCCAAGCTCTTGACACCACTCTCTCGAATGTCTTATCGGTGGTGTGTCCGTTGTCCGAAAGGAGGATATGAAGGATGCCAAGCGACACACTATATTCTTCCGCACGAAGTTGAGGCGTTCTTGCTTGTGATTTTGCCAAGGGCTCGACTTCCACCCACTTTGAAGTAGTCAATCGCAACAATTAGGAATTGGAGTTGTCTCCGGTGCTTTACAAAGGGGCCCGATGTCGATCCCCATTGCATAAACGGCCAAGGGCTCTGTATGGAGGCGAGGTCGGTCTGCGGTAGCCTCGATGCTCCGTGGAGTTGACACTTCGGACACTTTTTCACAAGGTCAATTGAGTCCTGGAACATCATTGGCCAATAGTATCCCCATCTCATGACTTTTTTCGACAAGGCTCGGGGTCCGATGTGACTTCCGCATGATCCTTCGTGCACTTCTCGCAGAACGTAATCAGCTCGGTTCGGACCCAAGCACCTTAAGAGAGGCTGGAGATATGACTTTCTGTATAGGACCCCCTGCTCAATTGTATATCGCATAGATTTGTTCAGATCCTCCTAGTCGCCGACTTGTCATGGGCGATTCTCCATTCTCGTGTACTCGAATGGGAGTCATCCAATGGGTTCTTCATCCGAGACTACGTTGGCCTCGGCCCGCCATCGGTATCGTCTATGCTTCGCTTTGGACTTCTTTCATGGCGGGCTCGTTGATGACGAGGCCAATTTACTTAAGATGTCACCGGCTGCTTTGCTCCCTCGATGCGAACTATCTCGAAAGTATGAGAAAATCCGTTGCGTGCTTTTGCTTTTCCAAGGTATTTCTTCATCCTGTCGCTTTTGCTTCAGATTTCAACATTTGGCTTACTACGACACGAGAATCACTGTGAACTGCACGGCTCAGATTGGAGATTTTGAGCTAGGCGAAGTCCCGCGATCAAGGCTTCATACTCTTCGTTGTTCGTATTTTGAATGTGAACCGAAGTGAGTAGGTGATCTCTTGGCCGTCCGGCCTAGGAGTAAGATTCCTGCTCCGCTACCCGTTTTCCCCGAAGCCCCGTCAACGTAGAGTTGCCAGCATTCCTTTGGTATTTTATCCATTGGTTCGGCTTCGGCATCGTTTGATACGGACTCAGTGGGCTTCGATTTCTCGACGAAGTTAGTCTCGGCCAGGAAATCCGCTAGGGCTTGACCTTTGATGGCTGGCAAGGTAAGGATATATCGTGCTCGCCCAGTTCGATTACCCATTTCGCGATTCTCCCCGAGGCTTGAGTCGTCAATACTAAAGTGGGTAGTCGGTGAGGACTTGTATGGGATGTGCATGGAAGTATGGACGTAGTCTCCTGGCGTTTACCAATGCTAAGGCAAGCTTCTCCAGGCGATACCTCGCTTCGGGCCTTTTAGTGCTCGGTGATGAAATACACCGAGCCGACGTCCTTCCTCTCGCACTCAAGACCGCACTTATGGATTCGTGCGAGGCGGCGAGGTAGAGGAAAAGACCTCTCCTCTTCGGGACGGATAGAGTGGGAGTTTGGCGAGTAGCTCTTGAGATCTTCAAAGGCGGACTTGTGTACATCATCCCATAAGAATTTGGGGCCTTTTGAGTATCTTGAAGAAGTGGTGCTGTTTATCCGCTGCTTTTGAAAAGCGGCTCGGTCTTGACTATGACTGTCACCAGTGTACGTCATGGATGGTCTTTGCATGTTCATTTCAAAATGGTTTGGACCTTGGACGGGTTGGCTTTTAGCCCTTCTTGTGAAACCCAAGACCCTAAGAACTTTCGCACCGGATCGCAAACGTGCACTGGGGTTCAGCCAGTTGATTTTTGGAGAAGGCCGAGGACGATCCGGAGGTCGGCAACACATGCGGCTTCCTCCGCGCTTTTGACGACAATGTCGCTCACGATACCTCCACATTCTGACCTATGTAGGGCTTAAATATTTTGTCCACCATCCTTTGATAGGTGGCCCTGCATTCTTGAGGCCGAATGGCATCTTTTTATACGCAAAGACTCCGAAGTCGGTAATGAAGGCTGTCTTGGCCGCGTCTTCGTCGTCCATCAGGACTTGGTGATACCACTGTATAAGTCCAAGCTCAAGACTTCAGATCCGACCAGCGCCCGACCTTCTTGTCAATGTTGGGAAGGGGATAGCAATCCTTTGGGCAATGTTTGTTGAGGTCGGTGTAGTCAATACACATTCGCCATCCCCCTCCTCCTTTCTTCACCATCACCGGGTTGGCTATCCAGGTTGGATATTTGACCTCGAACAGTATGCGAGCTTTTAACAGCTGGTTCACCTCGTCGTGAATGACTTGGTTCCGTTCGGCTGCAAAATTCTTTACTACATCGAACCGGTTTTATGTTCGGTCGATGTTGAGCGGTGAGTGATGATACTTGGTGAGACTCCGGTCATGTCGGGGAGACCAAGCAAACACATCTCGAATTCCGTAGGAGTTGGATGATCGATTCTTTATTTGGTGCCTTGGTGAGACCAACTTTGACGACCTTTAAGGGCTCATCTTCGCATACAACGCGACCTCTTCCTACCGGGTTGTCGGGGTGTACTTCTCGACTCCAACTCCTCGGGCTCCTTTAATTGCTATGCTCTGGGTGCTGGACCGAGGTCCCTGCACCTCGTAAGGCAACCTGCATACATTCCTCGCTTGCTTTTGATCACCCCGGATCACGGCCGTTCCCTTGTGGTGGGTATCTTCATTGTCGGTGGTACGTTGAGCATATCGCCTTACACTACAGTTCACCAATCTCGCCTAGTATGATGTTATATGGCGAGTGGGCCTTCACTACGAAGAATTGCACCACCTGGTAGAGCTCGTTGGTGACTTCCCACCGTGATGGGTAGCTCTATTATCCCTTTCGGACGCGTCTCTTCTTGGACGAAGCTTGAGTGGCGGCAAGCGCCAGGCGAGGCGCGCTTCTATCCCTAGCTTGTCAAAACATTCCTTGAAAAGGATGCTTACCGACGCCGCTATCAATGTATCGCGTTTCACCAACTTATTCGCGACCATCGCATGGATCACCGCAGCATCACGGTGGGGTACTATTGCGGTGCATGAGGTCGTCCTCTGAGAAGGTGATCGCCTCGTCCTTTCTCGAACCTCTTGTTGTTAGGCTCGTCGGTTCTAGGACTTGGGCGGGGAGGACTTCGTGACTCCACGGGAGCCCCATAATAATGGAGATCACCCGTCATATTGGGACTCGTCGTCTCCTTCCTCATCGATGTCGCGCCGCTTTTTGTGGGGCGCAATTCCCTCTTCCTTGCTTTCTTCTCTCTCTCTCGGTCGGCTTGGCGACCACGTATTTGGTACTTCTTGTGGGTCCATCCCGAACCAACATCTCTATCTCTCCCATGAGTTCTTTGCACTCTTCGATGTCGTGCCCATAGTCTCCATGGAATGAGCAATACTTATCCTCGGTTGGCGCCTCTTTCCTCCCTGTCATCGGTCGAGGCTTCGAGCAGTTCATATGGAGTGCGATATTTCGCCCTCGGCCGTCAACGGGGTGTATTGAGGTCGCCCGAGGTGTCACGCGGACCGAGCACTGGACCTTATAGGCGATGTAATCTTTCCAAGGCGCCACGCCTTGGTTCCGATCTTCCTTCCTTCATCTCTTCTTCCTTTTTCCGAGGGCTCTGCCTTATGCGCTTCGCGCTTTTTCTTATCGCCTCGTCCGCTTTGGCGAACCGGTTGGCTATGCGACCAGCTCCGTCGCAAGACGGGTTCGATTGACGATCTCTCGGTATAAGGCCCCAAGAAGATGCCATTTGGAAGGCCGAGATGACTAACGGATCGTTCACATCTTCGACCTTCAAACACTCCTTGTTAAACCTCGTCATGAAGTCACTTATGGACTCGTTACGGCTTTGCTTTATGGTGAGGAGGTGTCCGACGACGTTGACCTCCTACGGAAGAACCTTCGATGGAAGGCCGCCATCGAGTCGACGAGAGGCCGATGCTTCCCGTAGGCAGACTGTCGAACCACCTGCGGGCGTTGTCGACGAGTAACTCCGGGAAGAGTTTGCACATATGAACTGAGCTGAGACGTTGGTTGATCATGTTGTATTGGAACTGCGAGAGAAAGTTCTGTGGATCCCTCAGTCCGTCATAGGGGGTGATGCTCGGTACCCGGTATTTATCCGGGAGCGAAGTGTTGAGTATCCTGTTTGAGAACGGGGTGACTATTTTCCCGTACCCATCGAAGCCGTCCTCTGGAGATTGGGACGGAGTTCGACGATCGAACTCGTTTTGGTGACTCGGACCGTCCTCACGGCGCCATGATGCCTTTTTCCGCTGCTCGTTCCTTGGAGAGTGGGCGGAGTTCACCGATCGGACTCGTTTTGGCGATCGGGCCGGCCGTGGATCGCCACGACGCCCTCTCCCGTCGCTCGTTCGCTTCTTGTGGTCGGTTTGGGCCCCGACCTCGTTGTGATGCCTCGTACCTAGACGAGGCTTGGCGTTCTGTCTTCGTGACGTGGCCGACCACGTGCTTCACCGAGGTCTGGAGAAAGCTCTCCTATTTTTCTCGAAACCCTCGGCGTCGTCGAGGTTTACTTATGGGCCGGAGGTTCCTCGATTGTTGCTGCGATTTCCTTCGCTATGGTATCCCGCCTCTTGCAGGCGGGTGTCCGTGCTCGTCGAGACTTTGGACATATCATTCGGGGTTTCTTCTCCGATTGGGCTCTTCCCGAGCCGAGCTCGTTCCTCTCGCCGTCGGCGTTGTTGTTGCATGACGGTCCGGATGCATGACTTACGGTGTACCGGTCATGATTATTTCCAGAACGGTGGTTGATCGAAAACACAAAATTTCGTTTCCATAGGCGCGCCAAATGATCGATCTTAATTTCGTAAAGGAAATAAACGCGCAAGAACACCAAGGATTTTACGGTTCGATCTATGAATAAGATCTACGTCCACGGGGAGAGAGAGTATTCGTGTATTGAATGTATAAAAGCGATTACAAAGAGTGTGAATGGCTCTATTTCGCCTAATCTAGCCTCTATTTATACACAATTATTTAGACCTAGATCTTAAATCCGAGGTCTTTCTAAATAGGATTCGAGATCTTGGATAGGATCTTAATCCTATCCCTCTCGAATTAGGATTCTTTAGATATGGCCGAGCCTTCTGCGTTCCCACTGGTTTTAGGGTCTTCTTACCGAACTTGTCGAGCGAGCTTGCGTCGCCGCTTGTATTGGGCGCGATCTTGGGCGCCAGCGGTTGGGCCATATCCTATCGGCAGATATGGAAGAGAGACACATGATCATCTTCACCGGTAAAGTTGAATCCTTGGTAAATTCCCTATTTCAAATCAAGAACCTAAGTTGGATTGTGGAAGGGGGCACAAAACTCAAATTGATTCAAGATATTGAACATTGGAAAAAATCGAAACCCACTTGGAACAATTGTATGTCGATGGGAGTTGTAAGCCATAAATGGGATTAGGAGTTTGCTCCGAAATTATGATGATGATTGGGAATGGGGTTCTCGAAGAAGATCTCAAATCCCACCATTGATGAAGCTGAAGTTCTCAACATGCTTAGAGGACTGCATGGAGCTTGGGCAAAAAGAACTCCTCGATTGATTTTAAAGATTGATTCCGATAATGTTCACAAATTGATAACTTGAAGTGAAGACCCACCTCAATATCTGTTGGCCACAATTTTGCTTTGCCAATAATTGCTACATAAATCATGAAAAATTGAGTTCAAGAAAATAAAGAGAAGTGCTATTATATATGCTGATGAATTAGCTAGATGTATCTATCAAATAAGTTGACATGATGAGTTTTGGGACTCACCACGTAATTATGTTATTCCCTTCTTAACGAACGACCTCATTTTTTTAATGTTAAAGTCTTTCAACACAGAAAAAACTTGCTTTATTAAAAAAAAATATGTTTTAAGTAGAGAGAATAATTTGAAAAATGGAGCACGAATAATTTTTTTAAATTAATGCAAAAATTTTAAAGGTCACATCATAATGAATTTGGACTCAAGACCTTTAGTCTCATATATTAACTACTCTATCACTAAACCAACACACACACACACGAACCACTTTTTTTTTCAATTAGACTATCATTAGACTAACACACGCACACACAAATAACTTCTTTTTGTCAATTAAAATACATAAATTTAAAGATCGCATTACGGTGGACTCGAACCCGAGATCTTTGGTAACAGACATTGATCATTTCACCACTAGACTAACACACGTATACCACGAACCATTATTTTTTTTTTGGTCAATTAATACAGAAATTTTAAAGGCTGCGTCACGGTGGACTCAAACCGAGACCTTTGGCCTCGAACATTAACCACTCTACCACTAGGCCAACACACACACGATCGAACCACTTTTTTGATATTGAATAATGACATGGGAGAAGCCTTTTATAATTTTATTATGGTGATGGACCGTCGCACAAGAACGTGCCAGTAAGTTTAGTTTTTTTGTATGATTTGCGACCAAGTCGGGTTCTGGTGTAACCATTGCATACATCATCCATGGTTTGTGAACTTGAAGATTTATAAAATTTACTCATAATATCGTCCAAAAAAGAATATAATTCTCATGATGAAATAGTTATACAAAAGTGAGATTTTTTTTGAGCAATTTTTTTAAGAAAAACGAGCCATGTTAGTACCATCTACCAAAGGACACCCTCTTCAAGATTGATATGAAATATTGCCTCTCAAAACAAAACAAAAAAGTAAATTATTGGTAATGATTAAATGGGTTCGTAATTATAAAACTTTATGTTTAGAACCCAAGACGATTTAGAAGGCGGCCCATTAGAGGGAGCCGAAACAAGCTGAAAGGCCTATATGGCTATATCAACGGATCCTTCATCATTCACACACACACACACGCACTGAGAGAAAAAGTGCAAAAAAGAGGAAGAAATGTCGTCCAGCGCTGCGCAACCGTTTTGGAGAGCTGCCGGAATGACCTACATAACCTACTCCAATCTCTGCGCCGGTCTCGTTAGGCAGTGTTTGAAGGAGCCTTACAGATCCGAAGCTTTGGCCCGTGAGAAGGTCCATTTCAACGTTTCCAAATGGGTCGACGGCAAGCCTGAGAAACCAAGTAATTTTTATTCTTATTTTTCCCCCTAACTATATTTGGATTTTGTGATCTGTATCGTTTTTTCAATTGACTGGGTCATTGGTTGTGTTTTTCGTGTCGATTGATTCCTTTCAGCTGTTGCGAGGCTTTTTTAGGGTTAATTTATTGGTTATGATTCATTCATGCTTTGTGTTTATGGCCTTGACATAACTGTGCTGTATGCTTATTGGATTTGGAGTTGTGTGATGTTTGGATTTTGATTTTTAGGTCTTAGGTTCCTGATTGGACTGTCTTAATTGAAAATTTCAGATTAAGCATGGATTTTATATTTTGATGGAGCTGGGTTTGAACTGTAATGTACCTAGTAAATGTTGGGGTAAATGGTTCGTGATGGCTATGCCCTTTTGTTGAGAAGCGTTCTTGATAGTATTTGGCAGTTGTCTGACAAAATAGCGCGTGCAAGGTTTTACTAGGCAGTGGTTGCGCCCTTGATTTTGTTTTTTGTGTCATCTAATTGTCGAACTAAATGCTTTCCTATCCTTTGTTTCCCCTTGAGGTTTTTTTGGCAGCTTTGGAAGTGGTTCTCCGTATTGGGTCGTTTCATTTTATGCTATTATAGTATTATTAACATGGATTGGTTCCCCATTTTTCTCTTCATTATTCTCGATCCCCATTCCTAAGAGAACTGTGTTTGTCTATACTGATTTCATTTTGGGCAATAGTTGCAAATTGTGAAATCTTTTCTTGTTCATTTAGGGAGTTAACACTATCATTTTTGCTGCAGTGCCACACTGACTGAGGGAGCCACTTTATTGGAATAGTTTGCTTTCACCATGCGTTTTTGTATTTCTAGCTAGTATTTAGTTCAAGCACGGAGGAGATGCATCATGCATGTCTTGATTGTTTCATAGCTGTCTATCACTCTTAATTTGTAGAGTCACATTAAACTAGGCCCATTTAGTCCCAATTAACACCAGAAGAACTTGCCCTTTTCCTGAACATTAATCCTTTAAGCAATGTTTTTGTTGAGAAACAATATTGCACCATGCTCTGTATATTCTATCTCCTCAATTTCTGAAGAGGAGCAACTTGCAAAGCTTTAGGTGTTTACTTGTTCCTGTAAAGTTGAGTTCCTTTTAAGCCTGTTAAGAAAGAATTCATGGGACGAGGCATAGCTTGAAACAAAGATGTAGTTTCTTTCTCGACTGTCCTGGTTGGTTTATCCAGCCATGGTGAATTAATTTTTCAGGAAATTGGAGTGCGATGTTCTGTTTAACTCGGGGATTAAATAGGAATTTGAAAATTTAGATTAATACTACGATAAGATGAAAGACCAAATAAAAAGACATTTTTATTTATTTCGTTTATGTTATAGTCAATACACTTTAGAGTTGTGAATACAATGCAGGTGGTTATGGGCCCTATGATTATATGTAAGAGATTTTTCTTGCACTGTGGGGTTTATCTATATCAATTATTTCTTGTAATTAGTTTAATATTAGAAACTCTAAATATGATGTTGTATGCTTGTGATGTGCTAGCTGGCTGCATTTCTAGTGTGTCTCTTCTCAATTGTCCATTTCAGTCAACTCATATAATCAGAAATGCAGTTTAATCTGATTGGAGCTTTTCTCACTGCTTTGTTTCTTCAGCCATCCGCACTGACACTCCTGAATAAGGCTGGACACCGGCATATGAGTCTTCTCCAACGTCGCCTGAGGCTGAAGATCCTTGTCGTATTCGTTTGTCTTGATACAACTATTCTGGTTTTGTAATTCCCTGACAACTTCAACTGTTCTTGTGATCTGAGTTTGATCCAAATGAACTGATAATAATGTGAATGTTTTGACTTAGATTTTTGTCTGCTATTGCCAATCATTTGGCTAGTGCCGTTCTATTTATTTTGTTGAAACTATAAAAATAGGTGCATTTTCCCCCCTTTCTGGTGGTGGGAGTAGGCTGATAAAGCACTAAATTATTGCAATTATTGTTGGACAGATTGGCTGGCTTTCTTCATGACCAGCTATTCCAGTTTGTTTTCTTTTCACTTGTCTTGATTATCGATAATGTTGGTATACATTTTTTTACAATAAAGTTTGCTTTAAGAATACACAGAAATGAATCTTTGCTTATACTATCAAATCTCCATTGGAAAAAGTGAAAACTACTAAAAGCTATAGCGTGCGTGGCAGAGGTGAAGATGACCTGACTTGTATTTTAGCTCAATTAAGGTGATGAAGTTTTGTTCAATTAATTACAAGATATGATTTTTGATTAAAGGGTTCGAGGAGTAAATGTAAGAAATTTAGTCGTTCTATGGCAGTTACTTTTAGACCTACATAGGTTAAGAAATCAATACAAATGCAACATTATGTCTCGTGTAGATAATACAACATATATTATTTTCTGGATAATGAAAAAATTATAATAAATGTTTTCTTTTACTTCAATTAAAGTGTTGAAGTTTCTTTTGGCTAATTCTAATAGATAATTTTTGATGAATGGTTCGAGTGCTAAACTAGTAATTTTACTCGTGCTAGATAATGTTTTGATGGTTATTTTTAGACCTACATGAAAAAGAAGAAGAAACCAACACAAATTCATAACTTTATCTCGTGTAAAAAATACATTAGATATATAAATTTAGGATAAGCTATGATAATTGTATTGTGGGGAGACGATATAATTGTATCTTACAAAGGGGAAATATTATTGAATATGTACAACACCCCTTATCACATGATACTATTTTTTTAATATAAATTAAATTTATAAAATATTATATAAAAAATGATTATAATATACCTATATAGTCTATCGAACTTTTCTTTTTAAAGTTTGAAATTGATGGATAAATTAATCACAAAAATAGACCAATAATGATGCCAAATTTTGACAAGATAAGAAATATCCCTCCCTCCCATCTAAAGTGTCACATTTCTTTTGGGTACGGGTATTTATGAAAATATATAAAGTAGTTAAAGTGTTAAAAAGTGGGTAGAGTCTATATTTTTTAAAGAGATAATTATTTCTTAAAATGGAATGAGACATTTGTTATGAGATAATTTTAAAAAGAAAGTGAGACATTTTAAATGAGACAGATGAATTATTATTTTAGGTGCATTTTAATTCAAAGAAAAGTAAGAGCAAATTCTTCGACAGCCCAACAAACGAACAAACTCGCCTTGGGTCTCTACCAAAACATTCCGCCAACCAAAACCAACTCCACAAAACCTCCCAATTTCTTCTTCCCCATTTCAATGGCGGATTTAATCCCTAATCTCATCTCTACTGTATTCATCTCTTGAGTTATCCCCCAGTTTCGGATCGGAACTGCCCAAGCTTCGCGTCAAAGCAGCAGCTGCCGGATCTGAGCCGCTGAATTGCGGCTAGTCCGTTTTTGCTCAGTCAGTTTAGCCGATTGGTCTTGTTTTAGTTCAGTTATTTCGTGTTTGGGGAAGTCTGTTTAGCAATGGCTTCGGCGAAATCGTCTCGGTCAAGAGCGGCGCACACGGGAGCTTCAGTAAAGGGAAATGTCAAAGATGGAGGGGCGAAATTTGAGGAAAATCTGAAAGTTTTCAAGTCTGATAACTTTGATGCCGATGGTTTTGTGCAGTCTAATTGTCATTCGCTTAGCGAAAAGGTTTGTGAGGAATTTTTGTTGTGTATATCGATGGGCTGATTGAGGAAACGGAAAACTCCTGTTTTGGATTTAAATTTGGTTGGAAAAATGCGTGAAAGTAGATATATAATTGCAACTTGTTTGAAATCATTGGTCCATGATTAATGAAGATTTTTTATTATAGGTATAATTGTTTTACACTTCTTAGTTCTTTCTTAAAGTAGTATCGCAATCAAAGGATTAGTTTCAAATTTCTTGTCAATGATCATAGAATAAGTTTTCATCCTTCATGTTCTTATGATCTAAATTTCTGGTATTAATAACATAATGAAGTCGTTACCATGGGAAACATAATACTCGACCTTTTGATTTTTTTTTACTCTTTGCTTTTCTGTAGAGAAAGAATGTACAATTTTGCAAACATACCCAAAAATAAGAATGATTTTTAATGTTTTATATTCCCCCCTATTTGCGATTATGTGTGTTTGGATGGTTTTTGGGGTTGAGGTTCCAAATTTTGAGTTGTTAGCTCTTACTGTAAGTAGGTAAAGAGAAACAAACAATTGTGGTGGGTAGGTAAGAGAACCTGATTTCAGTTAAATAGAAATATCTGATTGGAATGAAGCTTTAACCGCCTCCAGTACATTATGCTTCCTGTACCAGTTTCATTTCATTGATTTATACCTCCTTTTCATACCATAAGAATTAAATGGACGCTATAGCTCATGCCTACTGCCTCCCTAGCAGCCGCCTGACTACCTCAGTCCACTTTTACATACAATAGCCTAGAGTAGCAAATCTCTCTGTGAAAACTCTCATCACTCTTCCAGTAGGGAGGCCTGGGGATGGGGCTGGGGGAAATAAGTTTCCAGTGGTGATATACTCAAATTTTGAATTTGATCTGTCAGGCTTCATTAGAAAATGGGTTGATCTGAAAATAACAGTTTGAACATTTTTTTGCAGGAAATTAGACAATTATGCACATATCTTGTTGATCTGAAAAGAGCTTCTGCTGAAGAAATGCGCCGAAGTGTGTATGCGAACTATACAGCTTTTATTCGGTGAGTTCATTGTGGTTATGTCAGGGTCATCGTATCGATGTCTGCTCTCCGCATTTGGTCCCATTTTTGTATAGAAATATTATCATTAGACTTCAACCGGAATGCAGAAAGCCATTCAAAGACCTAAGTTTTGGAACAACCTCTTTATATAAATAGCTAACTTGATATTATTAAGTACTGAAACTTGCTGTAAAAGTAAACATTCCACTGTCCACCGAGGGCTCAACAGCATGCATATCGACCTATAGCCGCCAATCTTCTCCTTGATGACCTGAAAGATAGAGAACTCCTGGACATCCTCTCTTGTGTTCTTTATCAAGACACTTTTCTATTATCATACATTTTTAGTGTGCATCCAGCATGTCTTACTGTAGACTAGATCTGTTATTCAACATATTAATCTGATAGTTTTCATATTACTTTCTATAAAAACTGCAGGACTTCAAAAGAGATATCAGACTTAGAGGGTGAACTTTCATCAATGAGGAACTTGCTGTCTACTCAGGCAACGCTGATTCATAATCTAGCTGAGGGAGTTCATATTGATTCTTCGCCTGACACTATTCCTGATGGTTTAGTGACTGGTTTGTCCAACGACGAAGTAGGACAACCTTCTGATTTAAAGAAATGGTCAACAGAGTTTCCTGATTTCCTTGATGTATTGTTAGCTGAAAGAAGGATTGATGAAGCTTTAGCCAGCCTTGATGAGGGTGAGCGGGTAGTGGCTGAAGCAAAAGAAAAGAAGACTTTGTCTCCCGTCATGCTTCTATCACTTCAGACTTCTATAACTGAACGCAGACAAAGGTTAGCTGATCAGCTTGCTGAAGCTGCCTGCCAACCTTCCACACGGGGTTCTGAGCTCCGTGCATCAATTTCTGCTCTTAAAAAGCTTGGTGATGGCCCTCGGGCTCATAGTTTACTTCTTAATGCTCATTATCAGAGGTATCAATACAACATGCAAAGTCTCCGCCCATCGAGCACATCTTATGGTGGAGCATATACAGCAGCACTTTCACAGCTTGTATTCTCTGCCATTGCTCAAGCAGCAAGTGATTCCATGGCTATTTTTGGCAAGGAGACAGCTTATACATCTGAGCTTGTCATGTGGGCAACTAAACAGACGGAAGCATTTGCACTTCTAGTCAAAAGACATGCACTAGCTTCATCTGCAGCTGCTGGGGGATTAAGATCTGCTGCAGAATGTGTTCAAATAGCATTAGGCCACTGTTCGTTACTGGAAGCTCGTGGTCTTGCTCTTTGTCCTGTTCTTATAAAGCTTTTTAGACCCAGCGTTGAGCAAGCTCTGGATGCCAATTTGAAGCGAATTGAAGAGAGTACAGCTGCCTTAGCGGCTGCTGATGATTGGGAGCTCACATATCCTCCTAGCTCTGTGCGTTTGTCTGGAAGAGGTGCAGCTGTTGCTGGTAGTGCATTGGCACATCAGCACAAGCTTTCAAGTAGTGCTCATCGTTTCAATACAATGGTCCAGGTAAATTTATTATGTTAAGAAGTGTGGGTGGAATATGATGAATATCTTGTCCTGAAATCTTATTCACAGGCTTGAGTGAATATCATTCTCAAATTGTTACCTTTGTCACCAGGAAATACATTACCCGCAGAAAATTATTCCCAGAAACTGGTAGTTTCTAAAACATCAATCTTCTGTTGTGATAAACATTTATCATTATGGTTTATTAGCAGGCAATAATGTTATAATCTAAGTTGAGATATCTGTGGTAGACATAAAACATATGTCTTAGTTATTCAACACAAAGTGAGATCAGGCATAAATTGGGAATAATAGATGATGCTAACCTTAAAACTTATTTTGACAAATAACATTGTAATACTTAAGACCATCATCAAGTTTATAAAATTCTAGGATTGTAGCTAAATTTTGATTGGCTTTTATTTAATTTTTTAATATGCTCTAAATTGAATAAATTTTATAATCTTCTGTCAGTCGTGTTCTAGGATGGCTTGCTTATTCACTAGTACTACCATTTCCCCACTTTTTTCTGGTTTTAAAACTCTTTCGGAAGGGTGTATAGACGACTTGTTGTATTACTTCTTATGCACTCAATACTTTTGGCAACACATATCTACAGTAGTTCTCTTCTGCTAGATATTCTTTTGTAGATGGTGCACACCAAGACCCTAATTACGGTGTTTATGGTTGCTTGTGCAGGACTTCTTTGAAGATGTAGGGCCCCTATTAAGTATGCAGTTAGGAAGTAGAACACTGGATGGCTTGTTCCAGGTGTTCAATTCGTATGTAAGTATGCTTATAAAAGCTTTACCTGCTTCAATGGAGGAAGAGGCAGATTTTGAGGGTTCAGGGAATAAAATTGTTCGAATGGCTGAAACTGAAGCACAACAAATAGCATTGCTTGCCAATGCATCCTTACTCGCTGAGGAGCTGTTGCCTCGTGCAGCAATGAAGCTCACCCCGTTAAGTCAGGCTAATTACAAGGATGATGCTCGTAGAAGGCCCATGGACCGCCAAAACCGTAATCCTGAGCAAAGGGAATGGAGGAGGCACCTTGTGACTTCTGTTGATAGATTGAAAGATAGTTTCTGCCGCCAACATGCTCTAGACCTTATTTTTACGGAAGAAGGTGATAGCTATCTGACTGCGGAGACATACGTAAATATGAACGGGAACGCTGACGAAATTGAGTGGTTCCCTACTCCAGTATTTCAGGTATACTTCCCATGTTCAAGTTGATCAGTTGGCTTCCCTATCTTGATAAACTGTTCGCATGGTGGTGCCGATATCATGTAAATGCCATTTTTTTCGCTCTTTCTTTCTTTTGGACAATATATGGTGTACAATCTATTGACTTCCTTCCACTATGAACATTGAAGCTGCACATTAATTTATTGTATGCTATCTTCTATGCTTTCAGGATCTTTATGCAAAGTTGAATAGGATGGCTAGTATAGCAGCAGATATGTTTGTAGGTCGGGAGAGATTTGCCACATTGTTGTTAATGAGGCTCACGGAGACTGTCATTTTATGGCTTTCAGAAGATCAAACATTTTGGGATGACATTGAGGAGGGACCTAGGCCGTTGGGTGATCTTGGTCTACAGCAGGTTTGGAAAACTGATATCGGCTCTGTGACTGCTTTTATTTCAATGCCCTTGTCTATGTATTTACACTCTTAATTCTTGCAGTTCTATCTAGATATGAAATTTGTCATGTGCTTTGCTTCGCAAGGCCGCTACTTGTCTAGGAACTTGCATCGTGTGGTGAATGATATTATAAATAAAGCAATAGCTGCATTTTCTTCAACAGGCATGGATCCATATAGGTACTTCCTTCTTCTAAGCCTGTTGTGTTTACGTTGCATTTATTTTCATTTCTGGAACTGTTCTCACGTTCAGATTTGATTAAGCTTATTGCCACTATTTATTTGATTTTTTTTAACCATAAATTGATGAATATATTCAGTTTTTTAAGTGGCCTAATAATAATCATGGATGGAACATGACTATCACCTTGGGAGGCTGAATTAGAAATCTGCACAAAAAATAACGACATTTCTGGGAGCATCGTTGCAATATCACCCCAGATTCTTATTGATAAATAAACATTAATTTTGGTACTTGCGTGATGATTTTCTACTTGACCAACTACCTATCCCAAAAAAAAAAAAAAAGAAATAGAAAAAAGAACAAGAACACATTTAGATATATGGCTTTCTGATTCTGGGGTTGTGATTTGATGGAAGCATTAGAGGTTCAGGTATTATTCATATCTAAGTAAAAGTTATGAAAGTGTTGTTCTATCTGGGGTTGGCTTTTCTTGGGACGAAGAATAGCCATAAGTGCATTGACTGAAAAAATAAACTCGATTATTCTTGCATAAGCATGACTGGTGTTTCTGGTTGCAGTGTACTCCCTGAAGATGACTGGTTCAATGAAGTTTGTCAAGACGCGATAGAGAAGCTGAGTGGTCAACCAAAGAACACCAACGGGGAGCGCGATCTCAATAGTCCAACTGCTTCTGTTTCAGCTCAATCTATCTCATCCATGAGATCTCATGGAAGTTCCTGAGGTAATTTTAGTACAGAATCTGTACATTAGAATGCAGACCCATGGTTTGTGATGGGTAAATGCCTCTTTGGTATTTGCTTGCTCCAATTTCTTTTTGTTTCCTTTTTCAATGGTCAAAGCAGTAGATTTCTAGCCATAGATTTGATTCTTGGAAAGCTAGAAATTTATGTTTCCCAGCGGGAAGCATTTTGAGTGTGTATATGTTGATAAGGTGTTAGTACAGAACCTAAATTTGCATTATTCTTTGGTGTTATATATCCAAGTCCATTTCTTTGGTGCCTTATTTTGTAATTTTACCAGTCCAAAATTTGCAAGATTTTCCTCTCTCTTTTTTTTTTTGGTTATTAAATACAGAAATTTTATTTGTCGAAAGACTTTTTCCCCATTAACCACTCTCTCTCTCTGACGATTTTTCTCTCTCTCTCTCTCTTGTGTGTGTGTGTTTTGAAACTTTAGCTGCTAGTTGGAACTGGTAGCTTATTTGCTTACAATCAACTGGAGAATGTGTATTGAGCATTATAGGCATACACTTGATACACATTAAAATTTTGATTGAATAAAGATGAATTTTTGATATTTACTTCCACGATTTTTTGTTGATTTTTTATTAACTAGAAGATTAATTGCTTGAGGAACACTCAGATAAAGATATGCGGATGATAGCAATTTGGAGAAGGGATGCTGCATGCCTAAAAACAATAACACAATGTCAACTCCATGTTGACATTGAACCATTATTATTTACGCACCGACTTTTGCTAAAATAATATTGAACCAAGAGTCTTTTGAATCATCTGTTTTTTCTGTCACAAATTTGACAGTCTCTGAATATTTTCTAAACATTTTATAATATCAGCCAAATACTCTCTAAGTTTAGTGTAAGATAACATCATCTTATCTTCTCTTTCATTTCATTTTTTTTTGGGAATGTTTATTTTTAGGGTTAGTCTAAATAGATAAAAATAGCATAGATTAATTTGTTATTTATTTAGATGGATTGGAACTTTGGTATATTACAAGGCTCTTAATAATTTATATCACTTGAGCTAATTTTACTTAAGGTTTATTGGCACATAAATAAACTTACTTTATGCCTATTTTGGTTTTTTCTACGAATTTTAAAAATTATCATAAAATACATAAACTTAATCATTTTAGTGATTTTATCACGATTTCAAATTCGGGCAAAATATTAAATATGAATAGGCATTTTGAAAATTTATTATAGACAAAACAATCGATGATATAAACGATATTGTAGAGAAATAACATAAAATATCGTCATTCCATCAAAATAAATTAGATTTCTTGATTTATAGGGTTCATCGCATCAGTCCTCATTTAAAAATCATGTATTCTCGTTAGTTTTATCGTCTAGTTCTCATTGTGATCAAAACAATCAATGTCATCTCTTTATAGTGTCGTGTATATTACTAATCGTTTTATCTACGATAAATTTTTGAGATGTCAAGTCATATTTAATTTAGTCTGAATTTAAAATCATGGTAAAATCGTTAAAGTGATTAAGTTTGTGTATTTTATGATAATTTTTAAAGCTCGTGAAATTGGCCAAAAGTTGATGTATTTATATACCAATAACCCTTTACTTAATTTATATCTCATTGAATGAGTGGAATTGGAGAAATCTAGTACTAAGGATAAAAATACTCAATTACCTATCTTATCAATCATAAAAAAGTAAATGCTTCCTAAAAATACTACCTTTATAAAATGTAATTTATATTGAAATATACAGCTAGTTACTACAAGTTAAATTGTTATTGTTTGCTAGTATTCAATGGTGGAAGAAGAAGAAGAAGAAGAAGAAGAAGAAACAGTGGACTTTTGTCATGATGAGTAACAAAGAAGTGTAATACGAAGAAGAAGAAAAATTCTACTTGACCTTCTCGAGAAGAGTACATGTTTTGTGAAGAAAAGTCACTGCAAAGAAGACCGTTTATACGACGACGACGAAGAAGAAAAACATAGAAAGATATAAATTTTTTTTGAAGAAAAACAGACCAACATGCATGAAATAGTAAGACAAATTCATGCGAAATTACGGCCCAATTACGTGAGAAATTTTAATGTAGATAGGAAAAATGGAATATACGTTATTCTGATTATTTACAAGAACTGGTCAGAGCTATATCCAAGGTAACCAAATGGCATACGCTAGTGAGATCAAATATGCAAAGGAGAGTCTTCGGTCATACTAACAGAATATACGGTACTGCTTACATACGAATTTTTGTAATATGAAAATAATATCAAATTGAATGGACATTTTTGACTTGAGTTCGTCGACGGGCGTAGCCAAGGTGGAGCTAGTAGTGTAGGCTCAAGCCTCCAAACCGTTTTTTTTTTCAATATTTTGATCAATTTCTTTTAATGCTCTTATATAAAATTAAATAATAATTCCAATAAAATTTTCTTCCGACGCATAGCCCTGTACCAAGTCATTTCAAAATTTTAGCAGCTTGTTTGACAATTCCACACATGCATACATTTCCTCATTATTAGATGATGAGCTTATAAGTTTTAAATGAAACATATGTTCATTGAAAATGTTTGACAAAATAAGTTTCATAAACAATTTATATGTTCGTGAAAATGTTCTCCAACAGTTTATAACTCCCTAAAATAAGTTGGTCAACACTAACTTATTTTTCATAAACTTATAAGCAATCATGAATTTATCAAAATAACCTTATTATAGTTCGTTATTTCCTCACACATACACTATCAACTTCACCTCTCGTCGATTTTATCTCTAACTCACGATTCTTTCTCTAAGCTTATAAGATCAATTATCCAAACACTTTAACAACTTATAATCACAAAGACATTATCTCTTATAAGTTTTAAAACATCTTATAAGCTCTTGGAGCTTATAAGCTCTCTAAAATAAGCTTAACCAAACACCCCCTTAGTAGTATTACGCGTAGTGCTTTGATTGTTCTCTCCTCCAAGATATTTCCCAATGCCACTATTCTAACTATATTTTCAAAGTCACCAAATTCTTGCTGACTAAGTCTAATTTATGCTTATATGCATATACACTACACCTGTTCTTTTATAACCAACTCAAAGTAACTATTATTTTATAAACTTTATTAGCCTAATCTTAGATTCTTGATGCTTTCCAATATGCCTACTTCAAAACTCTGCTTCTTCACTTTGCTTTTTCTCTTCCAGAGTTTCCATTTTACGAATGGATTCAACGCGACTGCTGCAAAAGCTGATATCGGAGTTATTCTTGATCTTCAAACACCTCTAGGAAAGATCTACAAGTCTTGCATTTCTATGGCCATTGAAGATTTCTACTCCAAAAACAATTACAACACGATGCTCGTGCCTCATTTCAGAGATTCAAGCAGTGATGTCGTTTCTGCAGCTTCTGCAGGTATACAAATCGCTGTTACATTTCTTGAAAATTTAGTTGGTTTTTTAAGGTTTGAACTTTGGGTGCAGCCATTGATCTGCTGAAGAACACTCAGGTAATGGCGATTTTCGGGCCACAAGCATCCATTCAAGCAGATTTTGTGATAGATATTGGTGATAAAGTGAAAGTCCCAATAATATCACCAGCAACGAGTCCGTCTCTATCGCCTCATGAGTCGCCGTACTTCATCAGACCATCATGGTGCTCTGCTTCTCAAGCCAAAGCAGTAGCTGCAATTGTCAAGAATTTTGGTTGGAGAGAAGTCGTGCTAGTTTATGAAGACACCAATTATGGGAGTGGACTAGTGCCGTTTCTGACTGAGGATTTGTTGGAAAGCAATGCTCTAGTGTCAAACATGTCTGCGATCTCACCTTCTGCTGAGAATGATGCGATTCTTGAACATCTGAATAAGTTGAAGACTATGCAGACGAGGGTGTTTGTTGTTCACATGCTGCCATCTCTTGCATCGCGTTTCTTCAAAATGGCGCGAAGTGCTGGGATGATGGAGGAAGGATACGCTTGGATCATTGCAGACGCCCTCACTAGTCTGCTGGATTCAGTGGATTCGGAAACTGTTGAGGCAATGCAAGGAGTGGTAGGCGTGAAGGCCTATTTTCCGAGGTCTAGTGAAGTTAGAAACTTCACTAGGCGATGGAAGAAGAGGTTTTATAAGGAGAATTCAGAGATGGAAAGAACAGAACTTAATATTTTCGGTTTGTGGGCTTATGATAGCATAGCTGCTCTAGCAGAAGCAGTGGAGCGTGTGGGCGTGACATCTCCAAAATTCAAGAATATGGTTGATAGAGGGAATTTGACAGATTTGGAAGCAATTGGTACTTCAAATATTGGACCTTCACTTGTTCGTCTCATCAGAAACTTCACCTCGAAAGGGTTGAGTGGCGATTTCAAGATAAGTAACGGCGAACTGCAGCCCTCCGTGTTTGAGATCATGAACGTGTTAGGCAACGGGGCAAGCACAGTCGGATTTTGGAGGAAAAATCATGGGATTTCAAAGGCATTGAATGGAGATGATGATCCTAAGCAAAGCCTCGGAGCTGTTGTGTGGCCGGGGCAGACAAGCAAAGCACCTAGAGGCTGGGAAATCACTGCCAACGCGAGGAAGTTAAGAATCGGAGTCCCTATCAAGTGTAGAGCTTGTGAACTTGTGAATGTTGCAAGAGATGAAGAAACAAATGAAGTTAAAGCAAGTGGTTTCTGCATTGATGTGTTTGAAGAGGCCATGAGATCATTGCCATATCCAGTCCAATTTGAGTACATCCCTTTCCAAAATGCCAATCAAAATAGCACTTATTATAACTATGATAGCCTTATTCAACAAGTATTCCTCAAGGTAAATGCACAAGTCACAATTCTTTTTCAAAAAATCTGTATCCTTGTATATTTGTTTTCTGACTAAAACTTCTCTTGCCAATGACAGAATTTTGATGCAGTGGTAGCAGATGTAACCATGTCAGCTAAACGATCACAACTAGTGGACTTCACCATTGCTTACATAGATTCTGGGATTTCCACAGTTGTCCCAATAAAGGAGAACAAGGAGAACAATGCTTGGAATTTCATGGAGCCTCTCACACCCCAACTTTGGTTCACCATTGGAGCATTCTTCGTCTTCACTGGCTTCGTCGTCTGGGCTCTTGAGCATCGCGGAAATGAAGAGTTCCGAGGCCCGCCTCACAGGCAAGTTGGGATGATATTCTGGTTCGCCTTCTCAACGCTAACTTTTTCACAAAGTAAGTCCTCCATTCTTGATATAGACATGGCCATAACTTTTTCGATTTGGCTAGGACAGATTTTGCTGACCCCTGATTTCCATAACAGAGGAGAAAGTGAAGAGCAACTTATCGAGATTCGTGGTGATTATATGGCTGTTTGTGGTGCTCGTGCTAACGTCGAGCTACACTGCAAACTTGACATCCATGCGAACAGTGGAGCAGCTCGAGGTGACGGAGTTTCGTGATATGACAATGAATGGTGAATATGTTGGGTTCAAGGAAGGCTCTTTCGTGAGGGCAGTGTTGGATAGTACTAAACCAGACAGTTCCAAGTTCAGAGTGTACACCTCTTTTGAAGAATACGACGAAGCCCTCTCATTAGGCAGCGGAAGAGGAGGAGTTGGTGCAATTGTTGATAACCTGCCTTCCATTAGGCTCTTTCTCAACAAATACTGCCACAAATACACCATGAGTGGCTCAATCCATAGAAATTCGGGTTTTGGATATGTAAGTCTATCTCTCCATCTCATAGTTTTCTCTTTTGTCTTCTTTCAACATTGAGAGATTATAACGAGTTAAACAAATTTTGCAGGCATTTCAAAAGGGGTCGCCGTTAGCCCCTGATGTTTCAAGAGAAATCTTGGAGATGAAAGATGATGGGAGAATGGATGGGATTTCAAGAAAGTGGTTTGGAGAAGGAGGCTGCGGTTCGCGCAATGGAACTGCTGCCGAATCAAAAAGGCTGACTGTCAACAATTTTAAGGGCCTCTTTTTGATTTCTGGGCTATCTTCATTTTCAGCTCTAGCCATATTCTCGTTCATGTTCTTGTACAAGAATCGTCGAGTTTTGAGGTCTCATAGTTCTCTCAAGCAGAAAGTATATGAACTTGCTGAGGCTTTTGATCGGAGAGAGATGATGAATCGCTACCATCTTCGAATAGATCAAGAACTGTTTCTGAAGAAGCAGAGAAGAGTAAAGCAATTAGTAGTATTTCATCATGCTATGAAGAAGGAATGTGGTCATCAATAGAACTAGTGGTAACAAGAGCCTAATCCATAATGTGAATATGTCTTCTTGTTCACGAATTGTGTGGACCAATTCTGGTTAGGCTCTTTTGTCAAAAAAAAAAAAAAAACTCTATTTAGGCCCTTGTAAGTTGTAACACCCTAGACTTTGTAACATACAAACAATACTACTAATTCTGAATATAGTAATTTTAACAGTAGAGTCGATCATTTAACAGGAAAGGTGCTGTAGTTTTTTCTGTAAGAAAATGTAGATTGAACAAGTAGCATTACTTTCTTAGAATTGATTCTGATTATTTAGAAGAATTGGTCAAAAATAACAGCAGATGTAATCAAGGGTAAGTCCACGTTACTCCGTATATAAAGGTATTATTGAGGTCGGCGAAATTAATTAGTTTTACTTTTACTTTTACTTATTTTTTTATTATTGTCTCCTTCAGATATTTTTTTTCTAAGCTCCAACAAATTAACAACTAATTTTATTTTCTGGGTTCGTCTAGACCCATCATAGCTAAATACTCGTCTAACTATAAAATTGAAATGAGACAAATGGGAACATATAGAAAGAATAAAAGACTGCTTCTTCTTTTTTGAATTCATAGTTCTTTTATTTTGAATTTATGAGGAATCCTAATCATTATCTTCGATATGTACCGAGTAAACTCCATATTGATATACAATAGTATTCAAAATATACAGAATGAATAAATCTTTTAGCCACAAAAACTCATCCCAAATGATAAGAATAAAAGAATATTGATTATTGGATAGAAGGAGATGGTAAAAGAAATCATTTAATTAATAGAACTGTTTGCTAGACCTAGACGAGAAACAGGTTCAATCTCTCACTGATGATATTACCTTGCTTCTTGCAGTCAACATTCAAACAACATATGGGCAATAGTTTCTTTTAATCAAGGCAATGTTGAACTTCACACCTTTTTCCCTCAATAAGAAAACGTAGATTTGAATGTTTAGCATGAGTTGCTAGAATCTGGGAAGCCCACCACATGTTTGATGCAGTTTCTACGAGAATTGGTCAGAGCTTTCAGCAGTTATTAAGTCATCAGAATCTTCAGTTATTTGGATTGAAAAAATGACGAAGTCCACATTTTTTTATTTTTATTTTATCACAGACTTAGTTATACGCGTAATTACGTGATTATTTTCCTCTTCCAAAATCCTTGCCGGTGCTATTTTTTAGAATTTCCGAAGTTGGAATTTTACATGCTAAATACTTTTTTATATGAGTGTTGCTTCATCCCTTTTCCAAAAGCACAATTCTTTATTAGCTTCCATCGTGTATACCTGACTTCTCCAAGTGTTGATGCTTTTCCCATGCAGAATCCTCACTTCTTTTCTTTTGGTTGCTTTTGCTTTTCTTCATGAGCTCTTGCATTTCTCCATTGAACGGCTGCAAAGACTGATGTCGGAGTTATTCTTGATCTTGATACGACTCCTGGAAAGATTTACAAAACTTGCATTTCTGTGGCCGTCGAAGACTTCTATTCCAAGAACAGTTACAACACAATGATCGTGCAGAGATTCAAGCAGTGATGTCGGTTTTGCAGCTTCTGTAGGTATAGATATAGTCCTATTTTTATCTATAGTAGTTCGATTTCTTTGTTACATTATGATGCAGCAACAACGCGAAACAAAAAGACGAATACCTTCGTTGATTCAAATAATACAGGGAGCAATCGCAAATAAGAGTGAAATTTCGTTGATTCACGGAAGAACACGGGAGAAGGGAAAACAAACCTAGTCTTGTTATTGATCAAAATCCAACTACGTAATTCATAAACAAAGCTCGTATTTACAATTCTAACACCAAAAGGGCCAAGCCCATAAACATAGGATTTAGGAATTACTTGGAAGCAAAGCAATTAAAATAACTAAAGCAAAGTAATTAAAATAGTAACATGCTATATCATTCTCCATCACATTCTTGAGAAATTTAACTGATTTTTGAGGGTTTGAACTTTTCTGCAGCCATTATTTTGCTGAACACTCAAGTAATGGCGATATTTGGCCCGTAAACATCCATTCAAGCAGACTTTGTGATAGATATTGGTGAGAAAGTGTATTAATTATTATTTCTATTATTATTGTTAGCATAGTTTCTGTTAGATTGTTAGCTTTATTGTTTGATTAGTTAGACACACGATAAGCATGCAATTGTTAGACGCATGCAAAGCGTGCTCTCAAAAGGTAAAGATGAGCTGTATGTACGATCGATCTCTCATCTCTATTTATAGAGATTACATGAATGAAACAGTATCCTTTTCCTAATATTTCAACATGGTATCAGAGCTCAGTCTCTAATTTCTCTTTGTTATGGATTCATCTATCATAACTCCTTCTATCACAAATTTTCCTACGATACATCCTATTTCTCTTAAGCTGGATCGATCCAATTATAGCTTCTGGAAGATCCAAGTCCTTGCCACTGCCAGAGCCTATGGCTTCGAAGATATTCTTCTTCAAGAGCCTCCTCTGCAATTTTTGGCGTCGTCTTCCGCAACTGATTCCGCGGTTAATCCGAGCTATATCACATGGCTTCGTCGCGATCAGTTCTTATTCAGCTGGATCCTTGCATCCATCACTTCCCACATGATGGGATATATTGGTCGCTGCACCACTGCAGCTCAGATTTGGGAAACCTTTGAAAAGTTATTCCACTCTCAATCAAAAGCACGGGTAATGCAATTACGATCTCAGTTGCAAGGCCTGAAGAAAGGAGCTTCCTCTGTGGATGATTATATCCTGAAGTTCCGTGAAATTTCTGATCACATGTTCAATATTGGTCAGCCGATCTCGAATCGATCGGTCTCATATGTTCGCAAGGCTTGGTCTTGAATTCAAACCATCGATGTCTCGCTGGCTTCCAGATGTGATGATATTTCTCTTCATGATGTTCAATTTGCGCTACAAACTCATGAATTGCGCTTACAGAATCAAGCTGCTTCTACTGGTTTTTCACCTCAGGTACATGTTGCCTATCCTCAATCCTTTGATCCATCTCGTGGTCGTGGGTACAGATCTGGTCGAGGAGGCAGCAACCGTGGCAGAGGGGGAGGCAAGTTCTCTAATGGTCCAAAGCTTATTTGTCAGCTGTGTGGCAAGCCCAATCACGTCGCTCTCAAGTGTTACAAACGTTTTGACGTGAGCTTCACCGGATCTGAATCACACTTCGTTCCACCTTCATCCTCTAAGCCACAAGCTCACCTTGCCAACACTGATCCCTACTCAGCTTCTACACCAATACATTCTGGTGGTTCATACAATTCATCTCCTCCGATCTCTCAGCTGCCTCAGCCTTTCAATACCTCTGAGTGGTATCTGGACTCCGGAGCCTCGGCACATGTCACTGCCGACCCCAGCACTCTTCAAACTCACTCCCCGTATACTGGTAATGACACTCTCATTGTAGGTAATGGATCTCATCTCCCTATTACTCATGTTGGCTCTACTGATATTCCTTGCTCATCTCTTACTTCTCCTCTTCGATTGAGCAACATCCTTTTTGTTCCACACATCACAAAAAGCCTGCTTAGCATATCCAAGTTCACAGCTGATAATGATGTGTTTCTAGAGTTTCATTCTGATTTTTGTTTTGTTAAGGGCAAGCACAATCACAAGGTTCTTCTGGAGGGCAAACTTAGAGATGGTCTCTATCACCTGGACTTATCCACATTACCATCGCCCACTGAGTCATCAAGTCAAGGTTCTGCCAATTCACATAAAATCACAGCGGACTCTTGTTTTGTAGCTCAAAATAATGATAGTGTTCATTTATGGCATGCTAGACTAGGTCATCCTTGTAATAGCATTCTCAACACTACTCTTAAGGTCATGAATAAGTCTACAAAATTATACAACAACAACTTCTGTGATGCGTGTGCTTTAGGCAAAATTCATTCCATTAGCTTTCCTTCGGTTGAAATCAAGAGTTCTGCCCCTTTTCAACTTGTTCATAGTGATGTTTGGGGACCGAGTCCAGTTGCTTCAAATGATGGATATAAATATTATGTTCACTTCATTGACGACTACACTCGATTCACATGGATTTTTCCTCTCACTTTAAAATCTGAGGTAGCTTCGGTTTTTCAAAAGTTCAATACGTATGTTGAAAGGCAGTTTAATACCTGCATTAAATCTGTTCAAACCGATTGGGGGGGAGAGTATAGGCCACTGCAATCTATCCTTGCATCGTTAGGTATCGTTTTTAGGCACCCTTGCCCTCACACTCATCAACAAAATGGAAAATCTGAACGCAAACATAGGCACATCACTGAGCTTGGACTAACTCTTATGGCTACTGCCTCTCTTCCTCCAAACTTCTGGTGGGATGCCTTCCTCACGGCGGTCTATCTCATTAATAGGTTACCCACACCCTCTCTCCAAAATACCTCCCCTTTTTTTTCTTTGTTTCACCACTCTCCTGACTACACTCTTCTCAAGGTCTTTGGGTGTAGCTGCTTTCCTTATCTTAGACCATATAACAATTCTAAGCTACAATATAGATCTTCTAAATATCTGTTTCTTGGCTACAGCCAGCATCACAAAGGGTATCGGTGCTTACATCCTTCAGGTAGGATATATATAGCTCGTTCTGTTCTGTTCAATGAATCTGAATTTCCATACAGTGAGCTCTTCTCTCCATCCTCAGACACTCTTAGGTCTGCTCCTCTTCTTCCTACACCCTCTTTTCCTGTTCCTTATCTCCCTTTGGCAAATCCTCATCCTCCATCATCTCTCTCTCTGCCTGATATTTCTCCATCTGCCTCATTCCCAAATCAACCCACAATTGCCCAATCATCATCAAGCATTCAGTCTGAATCCTCACATCATCATAATTCTTCTCAGCGTTCAATCTCTTCATCTCCATCTCATAATCTCGCTCCACATCCAGCTCCAAATACAGCTCCAAATACCCACTCCATGACAACACGTTCCAAGAATGGAGTGTTCAAACCCAAGGTGTACATGGCTGTCTCTAGTACACCTCCCTCAACTCTCTTCACATCTCATAACTCCCACGTCATCCATACTGCCACGAAATTTACAGAACCTGTCTCCGTCTCTGATGCGCTTGCCCATCCTCTCTGGTACGATGCCATGGCTGCTGAGATTGAGGCTATTAATCTGAAGGACACGTGGGATATTGTCCCTCCCACTGATGACATCAATCCCATAGACTGCAAGTGGGTTTATCGGGTCAAGTTGTGTGCTGATGATACTCTTGATAAACTCAAAGCGCGCCTTGTAGCTAAGGGTTTTCAGCAGCTCGCAGGCCTTGATTTTTTGGAGACTTTCAGTCCCGTTGTGAAGCCTGTGTCTGTTCGGTTATTATTCTCCTTGGATGCTACTTACAAGTGGGATATTCAACACATCGATATCAATAATGCCTTCCTCAATGGGCATCTTGATAAACCCGTCTATATGAAACAGCCTCCCGGTTTTGAGGATAAGTCTCATCCCGAGTGGGTGTGTCGTCTGAAGAAGTCCCTTTATGGTTTACGGCAAGCCCCTCGGGCGTGGTACGATCGTCTCAAAAATCACTTGATCTCCTATGGTTTCAAACATTCAAGTTCGGATCACTCCTTTTTCTTCATGCGCATATCTGGTAAATTGTTGATGGTATTGGTATATGTGGATGATATTTTAATTACTGGGGATGATCCACTGCTTGTTCAAAAATTTATTCAGACTTTATCTTCTGAATTTGCTCTCAAGACTCTTGGTAGCGTGAGTTTCTTTCTTGGCATCGAGGTTGCCAAGACCAGTGGTTCCTACAAACTCTCTCAATCTAAATATATCAGGGATCTTCTAGCCAAGACTGGTCTTCTTGAGAGTAAAGCTCAGTCTTCTCCTTATGATACGGGTATTAAACTGCACAAATCGGATAGTCCTTTGTTTGGTGATCCTACTCTTTATCGCAGTACAATTGGGGCGCTTCAGTACCTTACCATCACTCGGCCTGATATCTCATATATGGTTAACAAGCTTAGTCAGTTTCTCCATCAACCAACTGAACTCCAATGGAAAGCTTGCAAGCGGCTTCTTCGTTATCTCAAGGGTTCTCTTCAGCTTTCTCTTCGGTTCTCCTCTTCAGATTATCTGTCTCTTGTTGCCTTTTCGGATGCTGATTGGGCCGGTTCCGTTGACGATCGCAAGTCCACTGGTGGCTACTTTGTCTTCTTAGGTCCAAACCTTTTGTCTTGGAGCTCGAAGAAGCAATCTATCCTGTCTCGCAGCTCCACCGAGGCTGAATATCGGTCTCTTGCTGATACTGCCATGGAGCTTGTCTGGATCAAGTCGTTACTTCAAGAACTTGGTTATCATCTTCCACAATTACCTGTCATTTGGTGCGATAATATGAGTGCAGCATCCATGGCTTCGAATCCTGTCCTACATGCCCGCACCAAGCATATTGAAATCGACGTTCATTTTGTTCGTGATAAAGTTCTCAAAAAAGAGTTGGACGTCTGCCATCTCTCGTCCACTGATCAGGTGGCTGATATCCTCACCAAGCCAGTCTCCATTACTCGCTTTCAATCTCTTGTCCTCAAGTTACCGTTTGATACTTCTCGATAGGTTTTTTGGGGTTGTATTAAATATTATTTCTATTATTATTGTTAGCATAGTTTCTGTTAGATTGTTAGCTTTATTGTTTGATTAGTTAGACACACGATAAGCATGCAATTGTTAGACGCATGCAAAGCGTGCTCTCAAAAGGTAAAGATGAGCTGTATGTACGATCGATCTCTCATCTCTATTTATAGAGATTACATGAATGAAACACTATCCTTTTCCTAATATTTCAACAAAGTGGAAGTCCCAATAATATGACCAGCAACGAGTCCATCTCTATCGCCTCAGAAATCACCATACTTCATCAGATCATCAGGTACGTACTCTGTTTCTCAAGCTAACGCAGTAGTAGCTGCAATTGTCAAGAATTTTGGTTGGAGGGATGTCGTTTTTATCTACGAGAATATGAATTATGGAATCCGATTAGTACCATTTTTGGCCGAGGAACTGCTAAAGAGCAATGCTTTGGTCTCATACCAATTAATGAATCAGTAAAATTAAACTAAAGTTTCGAAATTAAATTATTTACTTTAATCATTGCCATTTGAACTTCTTCTCGCCCTCATCGCCATTGTCGATTGCGCAGGTGTAGTTCTTAATTGGGATGAGTTCGAGTCAGGAGGTCTGTTGCAGATGTGTAGTTCAAATTTTGGATGGGGGCAAGTTCAATAGATCTGTGAATATATGAAAAGCCTTAGTTGTTTGAGTCCAAATGGGATGAAGATGAATTGTTTTTTATCATTGCATCAAATATGGTTTGGAAGAAAACGTCTACATTCTGGCGCAATATTCGAGATTTACCATCATGGTAAGAATGTTATTTCCAAATTTATTCCCAAATAATAAAAGATAAGTTTCATTTTACTAGTGTGTGATCCGCATGAACTCAATTCATCCCATATGCACCGTTTTTGGTAATCAATGTACAATTTTAGTTCTTAATTTTTATATATATATATATATATATATATATATATGAGGAGTGATTATCTTATAGATATTTTTTATAGTGTAAATATGAGGATAAATATCAATACTTGATAAATCAATATGGACGCTTCAGATTCAATACACAAATTATGATGCAGATACATAAATACATAATTATATGCAGAAATGTGCATATAACTAATTCAGATGTACACTTAAAAATAACAATTATAGTTTCAAATCTAATGGACATGATTTTATACATGGAATAGATCATGTAGGAATGCAAATATTGGTAAGAAATAAAAAATATGCATTGAACGTATAAAATTGTTGCACTAAACGTATAAATTTATCGTACCAAATTCAACATATAAAGTGTAACACTGAACATAAAGTTGTTGCATTGAATTTGGTACAACTAATTTATACATTTAGTGTAACAACTTTATACGTTCAGTGTAACTTTTTTTTATTTTTTATCAATATTTACATTCATACTTGAACTAATATATATATATATGATGTGTAGTGTTATAGGTTTGTTACTAATGGGCTCAAATTTGGGGGTCCTAAACCATTACCCCAACCCTAGCACATAGGGGCCGACCTTGCTCGATGAAGCGAGTTCAGCTTATTAAATACTTCATGTATTCTTTTTTGAGTAATGGATGTTTTAGTTTGCAATTTGAGAGTAAAATTATGATATTTTTCGATTTATCCTTATTTAGTACTTTTAAAATTTGATAATTAGTTATTATTGTAATTAATAAGGTTAAAGGTAAATTTTTAAATTCCTTTGATATATATAATTTGACGACTTAAGACACTTATAAAAGTACAGAGAGAGTATTAGTTAATAAAACTCTATGTTCCCAAGATTATTAATTTTTAGAAGTTTCAGCGGCCTTGTTTGTTCATATAAATTTCTTTGATTCTATTATTTGACAAACAAACCAAACTTGACTAATTTTGTGTGATAAACTCAACCTTAAGTATAACAAGAAAGAGTGACGCATAAATTAATCAATTTGATCCGGATCAAGTGCATTTTTTTCTTAATAATCTACTAATATTAAAAGAAAATTGTATCTTTAATACATTTTGGCTCCAAAAAACTCCTCCTTTTTTCATATCCAACTCATAATTTGAATATAATAAATATATACACATAGAGAATAAGAAATTCAATATTATTAAGTTCTGCATCCAACTCATCATATTTGATCCTTATATAAGAAGATATTGAATAGTAAATTATGGTCAAATGTTAATGCATTTACAATTACCATTATTTAATATTTATAAATAGAAAATAGCAAAATATGTTAAAAGTACACTAAATTTATGAAATAAAAACAAGTGAAACGATTCTCTTTTCTTTACTCAGATTCCAATTACATAATTGTCATTAGTACGTTAAATTTGTTCATGCATGATTATTAACTCTAAAAAATGTCATAAATGTGTGTATTATTTAAGTTATAGTTATAGTAAAATATTGTAATGGGGTGTTTGTGTGTATATATATTATACTCCAATGTATTATATATTTATTTTATTCAATATGATTATATAGTCACATACATTTATAGTAATCTTTATTCAGAATTTTTTTATGCCAAGGCAATTTGTTAAACTAATGATCCAACTAATCTAGTGCTAATAGCAACGTTTAACATGCATCAAGTTGATACTCTATTGAGCAATTATAATACGTAGAAAGAAATTACGCAAAATCTCTCTCTCTATATATATAGGGGAGGGTTAACGTGAGAACCATTTTTATTGTGAGAACGTGAGAACCAAAAACTGATGAATTCACAGTGAAAGTTGATGAATCCGCTGGGAAAGTTGATGAATCCAAAAAAAATAGAATTTTCGCCCCTCATGGGATTTGAACCCGGGTGAAAAAAATTCTAAATTTTTGAATTCATTAACTTTCTCAACGGATTCATCAACTTTCATAACGAATTCATTTGGTTCTTAGTTTTAGGATAAGAATGGTTCTCATTCAACCAAACTCTCTCTCTCTCTATATATATATATATATATATATATATATATATATATATATATATATATAGGGTTGGGTTCTCGTAGATCTTATCCCCGTGATAAGATGTAGACTCAATCTAGACCACATTTTGAACACGTGGTCGCACCATGTTTATGACATGATGATACTCCTTTCTTTCTTTTCTTTTAATTTTCGCAAGGGCAAAATGGGAAGAAATCAAATCAACCTTTTCTCCTCCTCCTTGGTGGCAGCGGCTACGGAGACGACGGCGGGCAACGGCAGCGGACGACGCCGACGACGACGGCGAAGCAACCGACTTAACATCAACAATATAAACAAACAACAACAAACAATAGATTTTGAAAGAAAGAAAAGAAGAAAAAATTTGAAAACAAAATTGATGGATTTTGAGAAAAAATATAAGATAAATTTGATAGATGATTGAAGAATCGAGAAATATGATGGCTATGGCGGTGGTTCACGGCGAATTCGTCGGTAATCAGAGAAAGAGACGACGGAATTGACATAGAAGGATGAATGAGAGATTTTCCGTCGAAACCATAAAATGCATTGAACAAAACATGAAACTACATTGAACAAAACATGACAATGCATTGAATAAAACATAAAACCGCATGTTGCATCAAAACACAAACATGCATTGAACAAAGCACGCTCATGCATTGAACAAAGCACGCCCATGCATTGATCAAAACATGTCAATGCATTGAACAAAACGTAAAATGCAGCCAACGGGCGCCGAGCGAGCGCCGGAAGGCGAGCACGAAGCGCACGGCGGGCGGCGGGTGAGCGACGCTAGCACGCCCGCTACCGGACGCGAGCTTCCAATCGCATGCATTATTGTGTTCAATCGCATGCATTTTTGTTCATTTGAATGCATTATTCAGTTCAACTAAATGCATAGTTTGTTTTCGCAATCACATAACAAATCAAATTAATAATCTACCCTTAATGAAGCGAAAATCAGCGAAATTAAGCTTAAAAGTCCGAAAAATCTCAACCATAGGATTTATGAGATGAATGGATGAGATTGAGATTACATACTATCGGCGCTTCAAGACTATATGATCTATTCTCTCTCTCTCTCTCTCTATATATATATATATATATCATATTATTGTATTAAACTTAGTTACGACTAATTTAATTTAGGTAAATTGTGTCCAATAATATCTCATCCACACGTTTACGAAAAATATATATCCACACAATAGCTCAATATGAAACAAAGATGACACATAGCAACATTGCCACTTTCATCATCTTAGCAATTTTAGGCTCCTTGCCTCCATATTTTGGCTTCAAAATTGTATTGAAAATAATTCCAAAAAACATATCACATGAGTCGCATGACAATTTGAAAACATTCCTTGACATGTTCTCTTACTTTCATTTTTACTAAAAATAAAAAATTGTTTATCGTATTATAATTTACACATAGATATATATTTGAGAATATATACACATAAATTAATGTTAAACTAACTAAATGGAAGGTTGTTTTTTACTTGGCTTATTAAAATATCAGAGGCGTCACAGATGGAAGCTAGGAGTCAGAGATACAAACAAAATAAACATTAAATACACAAATTCGATGCTTATATTCATTGCTCAATTATTTCATTGCATGACAAGGGAAGTTGAAATGAATTATAGGAATGCAAAAGGCTAATTCATTTAACAGAAAGAGAATAAATTTTAAAGTTCTTTATAACTATAGTTTAGGTAAACATAATTTTATTTTTATCAACATTACTAAAGTGCCTTGTTGATCCGGATCAAATTATATCTTTGCTGAACAAGAAAATACAAGATCACAGTTCTTCATTTTACGAACTTAATCACTCTACCGAAAATAACCCCTAAAGTGCAATCATTTACGCCATTCTCAAGTACAAACATGGTACAAGAATACTTGGCTGCATGAAATAAAGGAGACCTTCCAAGTGATCAGTCTCATTTTCTCATGGCAGCAGAGATGCAGGCGCCCATAGTGGTGATCCACGACAGCGACTCCGACAACAGCATCATCGCGAAACTGGCAGCAGTGATTCTAGAGAGAGTGAGCAGCATCGTGACGGCGAAATAGCAAGGTTTGTGATGAAACTTCACAAAATTGTGGAGGCTAAACTAAATCTCTAGAGCGTTTGAGTTCGACGGGACTGGTTTCATAGTTACAGATCCCATCTTGTTTGCTGCTGAAATTCTTCCAATCTATTTCAAACACAATAAGCTGCCCAGCTTCACACGCCAACTCAACTACTTTGTAAGCCCAACTCTCTCTCATCAATTGTGGTATATATACGCATACAAGGGATTCTAAAAGATGAAAATCAAAGCAATGGGAATACGCCCACGAGTATTTTCAGAAGAGGAAGTTGCATCTGATGAAAAGCATTAAATATACAACGAAGATGCCAACAAACTCGAACAAAGAGTACCGTCAGATGAAGGTCGCGATCGTTGCTTTCAGAAAAAAGCTGCAGCATATGGAAGAAAAACTTGACGACTTCTATAGGAGGATGTTTTATACACAAAAATAAATGATATGTTATATTTGATTCGTTTGTATTCTGAATCTGTATGCCTTTGACAACCCAACCAACCACCTAGTAATTATGGCCATACAATATAATTGTAGCACGATATGCAAATCATTACCTCATAGATTAGAAAAACTATAGTTTGTCAGATGCCATTCTAAGAAAGATTGTCATTCAATTAACGTGACTGATTTTATACAAGTGGTGGACACATCTGAAACAGAACGATAAACAAAACAAAAATAAAATCTTAGTGCAGTCATCGGACATAAATTATAAACAATTTAGTAAATACGAAGAATTCTTGATTTTCACACTGAAGCAGATGCCTCCATAACAGAACAATAAAGGATTGTAAAAAATGAGTACAGACAAACAGCACATTTGGTGAACCAGAAAAGAAAAAGAAAAATGTTATCAAAAGAAAGGCAAGAAACTACCTAAAGGTATTTTTACCATGATGCAGCTCATCAAGATCTTTCAGCAGATTAGAAACTCGGCCATCTTCGTCTCCTAGGATGTCGACCTGCATAATAGCATTAGATTTTCCAAGAGACAGGCAATAGAATGTTGTTTGATCATGGATGTTCAGGTTCGTGGGTGTAAAGAGGTTCAAATTCCAAATGATGGATGCCTGATGAGGAATGTGATGGTTTTATTAAGTTGGATGGAGCTATGTACTACGTGTTAGGTTTCAGGGAGAGCTCAAACGATGAAAAAAGATGATCATGTCATGATGTATTGGTGTCGAAAATTGATCTTGAATTACTAGCCTGCTCATACAGAAATTTGCTTCAATGGATACAAAATGCATTAAATGTCAGACAGAAGCACTTAGATTTTAAACATCTGCAAAACCATGCAATCCAGGATAATACGTAACAGATCACAACATGTCAACATATAACTTAGAGATGGCACAGCCTCGAATGCATGTCCTGCATATCTAAATTATAAATGGACCAACCAAATCTTTGCCACGAAGTGCATTCACACACACACATATATATGAAGAGATGCTGATGTTGATGAGATGATGAATGGGATGCATGCAACAGCTGCATGATGCATCCTATCATGCAGTGCTTGCATTTTTCAGGGCTTAAGGAACGAGATACATCCCCTTCGAGCTACTGGTAGGTAATTGCAGGAGGAACTCCATTCACATTTTGGGGAGGAGCCCAGTAGACTGAGTCCTTCCTTCTTCCAAACGGGTTTTTCGAATATGTATCTCATGGTCAAGAGAAAAACACCATATAAAATAGATGGATGTAGTTAGAGTAGTTTTCATCATATAACTATATTAATAATGCTTGCTCAAGTGAGTGGATGTGCAGACTGCAGAGGGGCATAGTGGGAAAAATAGGAATAAAAGGAAATTCAGTTGCCTTGCTATATGCTATCATGTTATGAAAAAACACAAAAAAACAAAAGGATATTGAATACGCATGCCAACAGCACCGGAACTGGGTATAACAGCACCCTGCAAGCAGTGGTGTACATTAGTGGCACTGTTTACATCCTGCATGATGCAGCATGATTCTATAAATACCATGAAGCAGAAACTAGAGGTTGATTCGACAAATGAATGAGCATAACTAGCAAATCAATTAATAAGGCAAAAATCTTACTTCAAATTCAATGAAGCAAACAGTATGTCTTTCTTGTCGTAATACTTTCATCTGCTTATAACCAGGTTGGCTGCGGGGAAAAGGAATACAGTAAATCTGAGTAACTATATGTAAAGATCAATCATGTTTATAATCCATCCAAAACAGCAACATATTCATGACGTACACACTAAAGAGGCCTTGGAGCTCCTCTTCATTAATATTCTCACCGAGATTGCCAATGAAAAGGGTATTGCAAGGAGGGTTGTCTTTGTTATTCTACAAGAAAGTGCTGTATTTGTATGCTGTCAAAAAAACAACTATGTATTTTGGGAAAGAAATAGTACTTAATATATTCACAGAGAGCATATCATCGACATAAGTGAACATTGTACTTAAAGAATTAATTATCTAAATTCCTGCCTAACAAGATAGAGCCATAGAGGTTGAGGAAAGCAGTAAAAATAACAAGGATTGCAATAGTCATGCTCCAACTGGGAATGGTATACAGAATAGTTGTTTATCTCAACTCTAAAGAAACCTTCACCTACACTTCCTAAGAGCGACCAAAATTCCATACATATAAATAATTTATATCACTTGAGCTAATTTTACTTAAGGGTTATTGGCACATAAATATACTAACTTTATGCCTATTTTGGTTTTTTCCGCAAATTTTAAAAATTATCATAAAATACATAAACTAAATCATTTTAGTGATTTTATCACAATTTCAAATTCGGGCAAAATATTAAATATGAATGGGCATTTTGAAAATTTATTATAGACAAAACAATCGATGATATAAACGATATTGTAGAGAAATAACATAAAATATCGTCATTCCATCAAAATAAATTAGATTTCTTGATTTCTAGGGTTCATCGCGTCAATCCTCATTTAAAAATCATGTCTTCTCGTTAGTTTCATCGTCTGGTTCTCATTGGGATCAAAACAATCAATGTCATCTCGCTATAGTGTCGTGTCTATTATTGACCGTTTTATCTACGATAAATTTTTGAGATGTCAAGTCATATTTAATTTGGTTTGAATTTAAAATCATGGTAAAATCGTTAAAGTGATTAAGTTTGTGTATTTTATGATAATTTTTAAAGCCCGTGAGAAAAATCAAAATTGGCCAAAAGTTGATATATTTATACACCAATAACTCTTTACTTAATTTATATCTCATTGAATGAGTGGAATTGGAGAAATCTAGTACTAAGGATAAAAATACTCAATTATGTATCTTATCAATCATGAAAAAGTAAGCACTCCCTAAAAACTATCTTTATAAAATGTAATTTATATTGAAATATACAGCTAGTAACTACAAGTTAAATTGTTATTGTTTGCTAGTATGCTATTAAAGGCTTTACGAAACATCAATGGAAACATCAATGGAAGAAGAAGAAGAAGAAGAAGAAGAAGAAGAAGAAGAAGAAGAAGAAGAAGAAGAAGAAGAAGAAGAAGAAGAAGAAGAAGAAGAAGTGGACTTTTGTCATATGAGTAACATTATGTGTAATAAAAATAAAAATTTTGTGTGTGTGTACTTAGTGGTAGAGTGGTTAACGCCGAGATAAAGGTCTTGTTCGAGTCCACCGTGACGCAGCCTTTAAAATTTCTGTATTAAATTACCAAAAAAAATAAAAAATTCTACTTGACCTTCTCGATTGAGTACAGGTTTTGTGATTCAAAGTCACTGCTATTATCCGTTTATAGAAAGATTTGAACTTTCAATATAATTTTTTTTTGAAGAAAAACAGACTAACCTGCATGAAATAGTAAGACAAAATCATGCGAAATTACGGCCCAATTACGTGAGAAATTTTAATGTAGTTAGGAAAAATGGTATATACGTTATTCTGGTTATTTACAAGAATTGGTCAGAGCTATATCCAAGGTAACCAATGGCATACGCTAGTGAGATCAAATATGCAGAGTCTTCGGTCATACTACTGCTTATATACGAATTTTTGTAATATGAAAATAATATCAAGCAGATTAGTCAAATTGAATAGACATTTTTGACTTGAGTTTCATAGTCAAGGTGGAGCTAGTAGTGTAGGCTCAAGCCTCCAAACCATTTTTTTCAAAATTTTGATCACTTTCTTTTTTATGCTCTTATATAAAATTAAATAATAATTCCAATAAAATTTTCTTCCGACGCATAGCCCTGTACCAAGTCATTTCAAAATTTTAGCAGCTTGTTTGACAATTCCACACATGCATACATTTCCTCATTATTAGATGACTTTGTAGTATTACGCATGGTGGTTTGATTGTTCTATCCTCCAAGATATTTCCCAATGCCACTATTCTAACTATATTTTCAAAGTCACCAAATTCTTGCTGACTAAGTCTAATTAATGCTTATATGCATATACACTACACTTGTCCTTTTTTTTTTTTGTCAATTAATATAGAAATTTTAAAGGCTGCGTCACGGTGGACTCGAACCCGAGACCTTTGGTATCGGGCATTAACCACTCTACCACTAGGCCAACACACACACACTACACTTGTCCTTTTATAACCAACTCAAAGTAACTATTATTTTATAAACTTTATTAGCCTAGTTATACCTCACTTGCCAATCTTAGATTCTTGATGCTTTCCAATATGCCTACTTCAAAACTCTGCTTCTTCACTTTGCTTTTTCTCTTCCAGAGTTTCCATTTTACGAATGGATTCAACGCGACTGCTGCAAAAGCTGATATCGGAGTTATTCTTGATCTTCAAACACCTCTAGGAAAGATATACAAGTCTTGCATTTCTATGGCTATTGAAGATTTCTACTCCAATAACAGTTACAACACGATGCTCGTGCCTCATTTCAGAGATTCAGGCAGTGATGTCGTTTCTGCAGCTTCTGCAGGTATATATACCAGTTCGATTTCTCGGTTACATTTCTTGAAAATTTAGTTGGTCTTTTAAGGTTTGAACTTTGGGTGCAGCCATTGATCTGCTGAAGAACACTCAAGTAATGGCGATTTTCGGGCCACAAGCATCCATTCAAGCAGATTTTGTGATAGATATTGGTGACAAAGTGAAAGTCCCAATAATATCACCAGCAACGAGTCCGTCTCTATCGCCTCATGAGTCGCCGTACTTCATCAGACCATCATGGTGCTCTGCTTCTCAAGCCAAAGCAGTAGCTGCAATTGTCAAGAACTTTGGTTGGAGAGAAGTCGTGCTAGTTTATGAAGACACCAATTATGGGAGTGGACTAGTGCCGCTTCTGACTGAGGATTTGTTGGAAAGCAATGTTCTAGTGTCAAACATGTCTGCGATCTCACCTTCTGCTGAGAATGATGCGATTCTTGAACATCTGTATAAGTTGAAGACTATGCAGACGAGGGTGTTTGTTGTTCACATGCTGCCATCTCTTGCATCGCGTTTCTTCAAAATGGCGCGAAGGGCTGGGATGATGGAGGAGGGATACGCTTGGATCATTGCAGACGCCCTCACTAGTCTGCTGGATTCAGTGGATTCGGAAACCGTTGAGGCAATGCAAGGAGTGGTAGGCGTGAAGGCCTATTTTCCGAGGTCTAGTGAAGTTAGAAACTTCACTAGGCGATGGAAGAAGAGGTTTTATAAGGAGAATGCAGAGATGGAAAGAACAGAACTTAATATTTTCGGTTTGTGGGCATATGATAGCATAGCTGCTCTAGCAGAAGCAGTCGAGCGTGTGGGCGTGACATCTCCAAAATTCAAGAATATGGTTGATAGAGGGAATTTGACAGATTTGGAAGCAATTGGTACTTCAAATAGTGGACCATCACTTGTTCGTCTCATCAAAAACTTCACCTCGAAAGGGCTGAGTGGCGATTTCAAGATAAGTAACGGCGAACTGCAGCCCTCCGTGTTTGAGATCATGAACGTGTTAGGCAACGGTGCAAGCACAGTCGGATTTTGGAGGAAAAATCATGGGATTTCAAAGGCATTGAATGGAGATGATGATCCTAAGCAAAGCCTCGGAGCTGTTGTGTGGCCGGGGCAGACAAGCAACGCACCTAGAGGCTGGGAAATCACTGCCAACGCGAGGAAGTTAAGAATCGGAGTCCCTATCAAGTGTAGAGCTTGTGAACTTGTGAATGTTGCAAGAGATGAAGAAACAAATGAAGTTAAAGCAAGTGGCTTCTGCATTGATGTGTTTGAAGAGGCCATGAGATCATTGCCATATCCAGTCCAATTTGAGTACATCCCTTTCCAAAATGCCAATCAAAATAGCACTCATTATAACCATGATAGCGTTGTTCAACAAGTATTCCTCAAGGTAAATGCACAGGTCACAATTCTTTTTCCAAAAAAATCTGTATCCTTGTATATTTGTTTTCTGACTAAAACTTCTCTTGCCAATGACAGAATTTTGATGCAGTGGTAGCAGATGTAACCATGTCAGCTAAACGATCACAACTAGTGGACTTCACCATTGCTTACATAGATTCCGGGATTTCCACAGTTGTCCCAATAAAGGAGAACAAGGAGAACAATGCTTGGAATTTCATGGAGCCTCTCACACCCCAACTTTGGTTCACCATTGGAGCATTCTTCGTCTTCACTGGCTTCGTCGTCTGGGCTCTTGAGCATCGCGGAAATGAAGAGTTCCGAGGCCCGCCTCTCAAGCAAGTTGGGATGATATTCTGGTTCGCCTTCTCAACGCTAACTTTTTCACAAAGTAAGTCCTCCATTCTCGATATAGACATGGCCATAACTTTTTCGATTTGGCTAGGACAGACTTTGCTGACCCCTGATTTCCGTAACAGAGGAGAAAGTGAAGAGCAACTTATCGAGATTCGTGGTGATTATATGGCTGTTTGTGGTGCTCGTGCTAACGTCGAGCTACACTGCAAACTTGACATCCATGCGAACAGTGGAGCAGCTCGAGGCGACGGACTTTCGCGATATGACAATGAATGGTGAATATGTTGGGTTCAAGGAAGGCTCTTTCGTGAGGGCAGTGTTGGATAGTACTAAACCAGACAGTTCCAAGTTCAGAGTGTACACCTCTTTTGAAGAATACGACGAAGCCCTCTCGTTAGGCAGCGGGAGAGGAGGAGTTGGTGCAATTGTTGATAACCTGCCTTCCATTAGGCTCTTTCTCAACAAATACTGCCACAAATACACCATGAGTGGCTCAATCCATAGAAATTCGGGTTTTGGATTTGTAAGTCATCTTTCCATCTCATAGTTTTCTTTGTCTTCTTTCAACATTGAGAGATTATAACGAGTTAAACAAATTCTGCAGGCATTTCAAAGGGGTCGCCGTTAGCCCTGATGTTTCCAGAGAAATCTTGGAGATGAAAGATGATGGGAGAATGGATGGGATTTCAAGAAAGTGGTTTGGAGAAGGAGGCTGCGGTTCGCGCAATGGAACTGCTGCCGAATCAAAAAGGCTGACTGTCAACAATTTTAAGGGCCTCTTTTTGATTTCTGGGCTATCTTCATTTTCAGCTCTAGCCATATTCTCGTTCATGTTCTTGTACAAGAATCGTCGAGTTTTGAGGTCTCATAGTTCTCTCAAGCAGAAAGTATATGAACTTGCTGAGGCTTTTGATCGGGAGAGAGATGATGAATCGCTACCATCTTCGAATAGATCAAGAACTGTTTCTGAAGAAGCAGAGAAGAGTAAAGCAATTAGTAGTATTTCATCATGCTATGAAGAAGGAATGTGGTCATCAATAGAACTAGTGGTAACAAGAGCCTAATCCATAATGTGAATATGTCTTCTTGTTCACGAATTGTGTGGACCAATTCTGGTTAGGCTCTTTTGTCAAAAAAAAAAAAAAAACTCTATTTAGGCCCTTGTAAGTTGTAACACCCTGGACTTTGTAACATACAATGCTACTAATTTTGAATTTAGTAATTTTAACAGTAGAGTTGATCATTTAACAGGAAAGGTGCTGTAGTTTTTCTGTAAGAAAATGTAGATAGGACAAGTAGCATTACTTTCTTAGAATTGATTCTGATTATTTAGAAGAATTGGTCAAAAATAACAGCAGATTTAATCAAGGGTAAGTCCACGTTACTCCATATATAAAGGTATTATTGATGTCGGCGAAATTAATTAGTTTTTCTTTTACTTATTTTTTTGTTATTGTCTCCAGTTTTTTTTTTCTAAGCTCCAACAAATTAACAACTAATTTTATTTTCTGGGTTCGTCTAGACCCATCATAGCTAAATACTCGTCTAACTATAAAATTGAAATGAGTCAAATGGGAACATATATAAAGAATAAAAGACTATGCTTTTTTTTTTAATTAATTCATAGTTCTTTTATTTTGAATTTATGAGGAATCCTAATCAATATTTATATACAATAATATGCAAAATATACAAAATGAATAAATCTTTAAGCCGCAAAAACCCATCCCAAAGGATAAGAATAAAAGAATATTGATTATTGGATAGAAGGAGAGGGTAAAAGAAATCATTTAATTAATAGAACTGTTTGCTAGACCTAGACGAGAAACAGGTTCTTCTTGCAGGAATTTCTTCATTTGTAAACACGTATCGAATTAAGGGTAAAAATGAATATACAATCATGTAAAAGATATTGCTTTTTTGTCAACATTCAAACCAGGGCCGGTCCTGATAAATAGTGGTACGCAAGACAACAAAAAGGGTAATTTTTTCACTACAGAGATACAATTGAATATATCTAAAGAGATGCATAATATATTATTTATAAAAGAATTATTATTTTTTTTACAAAATTTGGATCCCAAAAGTTTATAAAAAAAATTTGGGACATTGAATATTTTATTTTTTAAAGGAATATTTATATTAATATAAAAGGATATATAAAATTTTAAGACTAAAATGATTGTCCCTGACGGTCCTACGTCGCTCGCCTCAGGGACGGCCCTGATTCAAACAACATATGGGCAAGAGTTTCTTTTAATCAAGGCAATGTTAAACTTCACACCTTTTTCCTTCAATAAGAAAACGTAGATTTGAATATTTAGCATGATGCTAGAATCTGGGAAGCCCACCACATGTTTGATGCAATTTCTACGAGAACTGGTCAGAGCTTTCAGCAGTTATCTAAGTCATCAGAATATTCAGTTATTTGGATTGACAAAATGACAAGTCCACATTTTTATTTTTATTTTATCACAGACTTAGTCATACGCGTAATTACGTGATTATTTTCCTCTTCCAAAATCTTTGTCGGTGCTATTTTTTAGAATTTCTGAAGTTAGAATTTTGCATGCTCAATGCTTTTTTATGTTAAGTGTTGCTTCATTCCTTTTCCAAAAGCACAATTCTTTATTAGCTTCCATCATGTATACCTGACTTCTCTAAGTGTTGATGCTTTTCCCATGCAGAATCCTCACTTCTTTTGGTTGATCTTGCATTTCTCCATTGAACGGTATTAATACGAGTGCTGCAAAGACTGATGTCGGAGTTATTCTTGATCTTGATACGACTCCTGGAAAGATTTATGATCGATCTTAATTTCGTTAGGGAAATAAATGCACAATGAACACGAGGGATTAACGTGGTTCGATCTTTTAATTAGATCTACGTCCACGGAACAAGAGAGTATATGTGTATTGAGTATGTAAGAAGCGATTACAAAGAGTGTAGATGCCCCTTTTTTGTCTAATCTAGCCTCTATTTATACACAATTATATTGAGATTGATCTTAATCCGAGATCTTCTCTAAATAGGATCTTAATCCCAGATCTTCTCTAAATAGGATTCTTTTAGATATATCCGAATCTTCTGCGTCTCCACTTGTGATTTGAGTTGTAACTGGTTTAGGAGTCTTCTGGGCGAACTCACCCAGCCGAGCTTAATGTCGAAGCCCATTTATCTTTGGGCACGATGCTTGGGCCCAGTAGTTGGGCAGATCATATCACATCCCCCCCAAAAAAGACGCAGAAGCGAGGTCGTGATGGATTGGGGACCGGGGTTCGCCAGTGTTTCGTGAGTTGACGAAGTGGAGTGTGCTCAATCCTGTGGTGGCTGAAGGTTTGTGTCGCGTGGCTTCACCTTGCTGAGGCGTTATGCCGGAGTTGCGTGTCGCTTGACTTCACCTTGCCGAGGCGTTATGCCGAAGTCATATGTTGCTAGGCTTCACCTTGCCGGGGCGTTATGCCGAAGTCGTATGTTACTTGGCTTCACCTGTCGAGGCGTTATGCCGAAGTCGCATGTTGCTTGGCTTCACCTGTCGAGGCGTTATGTTGAAGTCGCATGTTGCTTGGCTTCACCTTGCCGAGGCGTTATGCCGAAGTCGTATGTTACTTGGCTTCACCTGTCGAGGCGTTATGCCGAGATTGTTTATGTAATCCATTGTCGAGGTTGGATATACGATGTGTGGTTGAATGCGTAGCGTCGTGACGAGGTCGAACACGGGGTATCCTCCCGATGTCGAACACGGGATACGTCATCTGCATTTAATGCGCATTTAATGTGTACAGCGGTTGGGTTCCCGATAAAGTGTATATCGGGGGATAACTTCCATGATACGCATTTTCTCATATCACTTTATCCATCTCTACTTTTCAAATTCCTCAAATTCTCTGACTTCCTGAAGAAAGTTCAACTGTCGCCATTGTCGTTCTCGCAGCGTCTGTGCCATCTTCTTCGACTATCACCCAAAAACCAGTAAGTTTTCATGGCATCTTCTTCTTCTTCCTCCTCTGATGGATCTCACGGCCATGAAGGCCGGATTGTGTCAGGATCGCCATCGGATTCTCCGGTGGATTTAGAAGTTTTCTCTCTTGAATCTGTTCATCCTTTCATGCGTAGTTTAGGTTTTCCGCCTTTGGTTGATTATGGTAGGGTTTCTACTTTACCCTCCATTCTAGAAACTCCTGCAATATTAGAGCTTGCTTCTAAGTTTTTCATCCCGAAATCCTTTGAGTTTATTGCTCCCCGGCCGGAGGATAGGGCTAGCGCTCCTCCGGACGGTTTTGTCACGGTTTACGAGGATAGCCTTAAGTGCGGTCTTCGTCTTCCCTATCCTTCTATCTACGTCGAACTACAACAGTTGTTCGCCATTCCCATAGCCCAAATAACGCCAAATTCCTTTCGACAGTTGACGGGCCTCGGTGTCTATGCACATCGGCATAATTTTCCTTTGACCCTAGGGCTTGTCCTTAGATTTTTCCAATTTAAATCTAGCGCGGGATGGTATTATCTATCACCTCGCCGTAACTTCAAAATAAAGACGAAGTCTAAAATCTCAAACTGGCAGAAGAAATACTTTTTGTCTTTTCCGAGTCACCCGGTTACTTTGAAATCGCGAGAAGTTGGCTGACATGGCCACCGATTACGGCTTCGGTGGCCTAGAGGAATCTTTGGAAAGGATTGGCCTGGTTGACGAAGTCTTCACCGAGGCCGATCTTGCTGCTGCGGAGCTGAGCCCTTGTGATCCTGCCACCGCGGTGGAGTCGGTGAAGGGTGAGCCCCCCCTTTTCTTCTTTCACCTCGTTGTTTTATTATTTCTGCTCTCTTTCATGCTAACTTGGAGTTTATTTTCCTCTGCAGTGAACTTCGTTAAGAAGAGAAAGAGGTCGGGTTCTGATCCTAAACCTTCCACCTTGGCGCTGAAGGGGTTGTCGATGCCTCTTCCGAGAGGGCTGAGGTTAGAGGAGGTCGTCGCCGCTGTCGCCCACGCCCAATAAGGAAAGCGTGCGCTTCTCCTATCGGCGATGATGATTGCACAATCGTCGGTAGTCAGGTCGCTCGTCGGTCCTTTCATGAGGTAAAGCACTTTGTTTTTTGTACGTTATTAAGCCATGTATCGATGTGCTTGTTTGACGTTGCTGATTTTTGTACAGGGGACCGAGCACTTGAAGGCCGAGCTCGGCAAGATGTCTGCGATGTTTGTCGAAGTGGTGGACTACTTGAATGACGTTGTCGCCCAGTTCGGTCAGGTGGCTCGGTATTCGAGGAGCTGGAGGAGAACACCTCCTTGTCCAAGATGTGGCCGAGGCTAGAGGCTGGGATGCGCGAAGAGGAAGCCGAGGCTTTGGCGGCGTGGTGGCCGAGGTGGAGAAGGCAATGCTGGGGCGGCCGAGGTGGCGAAGACGGCAGAGGTGGAGGCGTTGAAGGCCGAGGTCGAGGCGGCCAGGGTGGCGAAGGCCGAGGCGGAGGCGTTGAAGGCCGAGGTCGAGGCGGCCCAGCGCCGGAGGCGAGGCGGCGGGCTTGCAAGGAGAGTTTCTTCTTGCTTTCGAGGTCGTTTCTTGTCGGGAGGTTCTCCGAGTTGGCCAACGATCTGGACAAGGTCCTAAATAAGCATGTGGTAGCGACCACGCTCGATGAAGTTGCCGAGGATTACCCGCAGTTGGATAAGTCAAGCACGGTATGAGGTGATTGACGGAGAACAGGCGTTCTGCGAGCCCATGCCGAGGTCCTGCTGGTGGCTTGGAGAGCATGCCTGTTGGAGAGTCGGCCGCCTCCGCAACCTTGCTGACCCCCGATTCGGTCTGTGCTTGCTCGGTGGACCGGACGCCATTCTTGAAGCCATAATGGCTGATATGGCCAAGGACCGAGGGGTGGTGGTGGCCGAGGTCATGGAGGAAGCAACGGTGGCACCGGCTGGAGTGCAAAGAGGTCGAGGCTTCGGAGTCGGGATGAGGCCGAGGCATTGAGTTGAGCGAGCGAGGCTGCTTTGGAGGGTCGATTGATCCTCTTTGTTTTTTTTTGTAAATGTATATGTACACTGACAAATTTCCGCCTTAGGGGCTTTAATAAAATTTCCCAACTTTTATGGAAAAAAAACTTGTCTTTTGTTGTCTTCAGTCTTCTCCTGAACTTTTCGACGTGTCCCCTTGGTTGGATCAAATCAAAATGTTGACTCGGGCTCTCGAATCTAAAGAGGTCGAAGTCCTTCATTTAGAGGACAAATTTGGCCATGTACAGGAGGAGGCCAACGTCAAATTCAGGGCTTCTCAAGAGAAGTGTGACGAGCTTCAGGCTCGACTTTTGGAGTTGGAGGAGAAGTTCGAGGTCGCGGAGGATAAGGCCAAATCGGTCGTCGAGGAGCATGCTGAATACGAAGCGGTTATACGCTGAGATGGAGGAATGACCATCTCCGAGGCCGAAGCTAAAGTGTCAGAGCTCGCGGCCTGCTGTTGGAGGTATAGGGAAGAGTACGGTCGGGACTCCTGGCAGTATTAGGAGCAGTATGCCGACCTGAAGAAAATATGTGGCTTGTACAAAACCGTCGTAGCTCGTCATCCTTTCCTCGAGCGGGTGCTTCATTCGACGACCGAGGCTTCTTCTTCTGCCGCGGCTCCTCCTGTTGCCGAGGCCTCTTCTTCTCTCCCGACGACGTGGAATATCGACATGTCTCGAGAATTTTTTATGCAAGAGAGACGTCGTCCGTCGAGCAGCCGAGGTCGTTTGGCGAGGCAAAGAGGTCCCGCGCTGGCAGAACTCCTGGCGTCGATCGAGGACGAGGCAGGGGTAAGGGTAGGGTTAGCATTGATGAGCTGTTGAACCCTGACTTCTCTAGGGATTGGCTTAGCTTTTTCCAGCCTCCTGGGCCTTCATCGTCCTCGTAATGTATTGTTGTATACTTTGTAAATAAGAAAAAATCTTCTTCTGCCTTGTGTTATTTTCCTTTTTTTTAAGCAAACGTTGTATGCATTTCGTCCTCGTAATTAAACGAAGGTAGGTCATCCTCATAATAAACAAAGGTAGTTCCTCCTCGTGTTAAACGAAGGTATTCATCCCCAAAATAAACGAAGGTAGTTCGTCCTCGTATTAAACGAAGGTATTCATCCTCGAAATAAATGAAGGTAGTTCGTCCTCGTATTAAACGAAGGTATTCATCCTCGAAATAAACAAAGGTAGTTCGTCCTCGTATGAAACGAAGGTAATTCATCCTCGAAATAAACGAAGGTATATGTTCCTTATTTGTCAAGTTTTATCAATAGGGGTGGTCCCCTCACGCGCGTTTATAGTTCGTCCTCGTATTAAACGAAGGTAGTTCGTCCTCCTTAGAGGGTAGTTCGTCCTCCTTAGAGGGTATTAATGGGGAAGAGGTAGTATGCATAAGTGACAAATAAAACATGCAAGAAAAAGAAAGATTTTATTAATAAAGTACGACGTAACAATAGAAAAAGACTGAGACATGACCGAAAAAAACCGAAAGACACGACCGAACAGACTCAACCTTTGACACTTATGCAAAATATCTCTTGAGGTGAGTGATGTGCCACGTATTGGGTATTTGCTCACCGGATATATGAGCAAGCTTATATGACCCTTTTCCGAGGACTTCTTCGACCTGGTAAGGCCCTTCCCATGTGGCTTCCGGTTTTCCGAGCTTTCTTGGCTTCTATCGACTTCATTATTTCAAGACGAGGTCACCTACTGGAATTGTCGGATTTGACACTGTTGTAATACCGAGCTACTTGTTGCTTATACCGAGCTTCCCTATGTAGGTGAGGTCTCTTTCTTCAAGGTGTCTAGATCGGTTCGTAGATTCTCCCATTAACCGGTGAGAAGTGGATGGTGCGGGGCTTCAGCATTCCGATCTGCGCAGGATTATCGCTTGGTTCCATACACCAAAGCGTAGGGTGTTTCTCCGCTCGATGTCAGGGTGTTGTACGGTATGACCATAAGACTTGTGGTAAATTTTCTACCCAATCACCCTTGACTCGGTCGAGGCGAGTTTTGAGTCCTTTCACGATTGTACTGTTGGTGACTTCGGTTTGACCATTTGCTTGAGGATGGGCCATCGAGGTGAATTTTTGTTGGATCTGAAGCTCTTGACACCACTCTTTGAATATCTTATCCGTGAACTATGTCCCATTATCCGAAATGAGGATATGAGGGATGCCGAAGCGACACACGATATTCTTCCAGATGAAGTTGAGGGCGTTTTTGCTTGTGATTTTCGCCAAGGGTTTGGCTTCCACCCACTTTGTGAAGTAGTCGATCGCAACAATCAGAAATTGAAACTGCCTTGGAGCTTTGCATAAAGGGCCTACGATATCAATCCCCCATTGTATAAATGGTCAAGGGCTTTGCACGCTGACGAGGTCGGTTTGAGGTAGCCTCAGCACGTTTCCATGAATCTGGCACTTCAGACACTTCTTCACGAGGTCAATTGAGTCTTGGAACATTGTTGGCCAATAGTATCCCCATCGCATGACTTTCTTCGATAAGGTCCGGGGTCCGATGTGACTTCCACATGATCCCTCATGTACTTCTCTTAGTACGTAATCAGCTCGGTTCGAACCCAAACACCTTAGGAGAGGCTGGAGGTATGATTTTCTATAGAGAATTCTCTGCTCAAGTATATATCGCAGAGATTTGCTCAAGATTTTCCTAGCCTCGAGCCTGTCATGGGGTAGTTCGCCCTTCTCCAGGTATTCTCGAATGTGAGTCATCCAATTGGGTTCTTCACCAGAGACTATGTTGACCTCGGCTCCGGTATCAACATCGTCTATGCTTCTATTTTGGACTTCTTCTACCGGCGGGCTCGTTGACGACGAGGCCAATTTGTTTAAGATGTCAGCTCGGCTATTTTGCTCCCTTGGGATGCGAACCAACTGGAAGTGTGAGAAAGTCTGTTGTAGGCTTTTGGCTTTTTCAAGGTATTTCTTCATCCTGTTGCCTTTTGCTTCGTACTTTCCCAACATGTGGCTTACTATGACTTGGGAGTCACTGTGAACTTACACGGCTCGTATCTGAAGACTGTGAGCTAGGCGAAGTCCCGCAATTAAGGCCTCGTATTCCACTTCATTGTTCGTATTCTTGAATGTGAACCGAAGTGCGTAGGTGATCTCTTGGCCATCTGGTCCCAGAAGTAAGATGTATGTCCCGCTACCCATTTTTCCCGAAGCTCCGTCCACATAGATTTGCCAGCAATTCTCGGGTGCTTCTTTGGTGGGTTCGGCTTTGGCGTTGTCCGGGGTAGGCTCGGTGGGTTTTGGCTTTTCTGGGTTAGCCTCTAGGAAGTCTCGCAAAGCCCCGACCTCACGGCTCGACGATGGCGTAAAGATATAGCGTGTTCGCCCATTGATTGCCCACTTCGCAATTCTTCCTGAAGCTTCTAGCTTCGTCAACACTTGTCGAAGTGGATAATCGGTAAGAACTTGTATGGGATGTGCATGGAAGTATGGAAGTAGTCTCCTTGCTGCATTCACTAGTGCCAAGGCGAGCTTCTTCAAAGGCTGATATCTCGTCTCTGGCCCTTTTAATGCTCGGCTGATGAAATACACGGGGAGCTGACGTCACTCTTCTCGCACTAAACCGCACTTATGGTTTAAATCCGAGGTGGCGAGGTATAGGAAAGGACCTCCTTCTTTCGGGACGGATAAAGTGGGAAGTTTGGCGAGGTAGTTCTTGAGATCTTCAAAAGCTGACTTGTGTTTATCATCCCAGGAGAACTCCAAAGCCTTTTTGAGTATTTTGAAAAATGGGAGCTGCTTATCCGCGGTTTTTGAAAGAAAACGGCTCAGTGCAGCTATGCAGCCCGTCAACCTATGTACGTCGTGGATGGTCTTTGGCATCGTCATCTCCAAAATGGTTTGAACCTTGGACGGGTTGGCTTTTAATCCTTCTCATGAGACCCAACACCCCAAAATTTTCCGCACCGAACCGTGAATGTACACTGGGGTTTAGCTTTAGGTTTACCTTCAAGTGTCGAGGACGATCTTGAGGTCGGCAATCGATCGCTCCCTTTTCACACGTAAAAGGCGTATATAGAAGGTAAGTCGAGTATCGTATCCACGGATTGTAATACGAAACACGTAAGCTAGCTCTACGATAATTCATCATTATTCGCCACGTAAAATTGGGTGAAAGGTTTTAAGGGCTTTAATTTAATCCAAAGCAGCGTAACCATGCGTAAAATAAAATAAAGCAATAAACACACGGAAGATAAAACAGATAAAGAGACTAACCCTGGGATGCATTAATCCTATCCACAACGTATGTTTATCCTGCTCCTATTAGCCAATTTTAATCCGCATAAGATGGAAGATCACAAATATAACCAACAACTTCAATTACGACAATTGCGGCAGAGATTACGAAGTTTTCCCTACCATTCTAGGTGAAAACAAGTAACCCAAAAGGATCACTAAGAATATGCTTCCTACGAATATCCTATCTCGCTACGACTCAAGGCTTATTCGTATCATGCATTCAAGATCGATCGACAATTAATACAATTACGTAATTAACCGACAACTAGATATGCATCAAGATTGATCGAAATCAACACATATAAATAAGCACCAAGAATCATGAATCAATGCCCGAAGGTAAATAGCGAAAACAAATCACAACATATAGGATCGAATCATGCAAACCCTAGGATCAAGACGGAATTTTAGCTACGATAATTAAATTACCAAAGCAATAAATAATTAAATAAAACATAAATTAAGATAGATAGATAAACCGTAAGAATCCACGTAAGAACAATTGTAGCGACTTGAATCCGGAAGAAATTCTGAAATCTAATACTAAACTATGAAATTGGAAAGAAAATACTAAAAGAAAAAGCTAAACTAAATTAAACGGGAAAAGAACTTGCAAAAGAAAATAAAGAAGAATTTGTGTTCTGCTCTGGAATGGTGTCGAATGGTGTTTAAAACAACTACCCTCTCTTCTCCCCAATCCTATTCTGACTCTGATTCAATCCTATTCTCGACTGATTCAATCCTATTCGACTCTGATTAGAAGTATACATGGACTAGGTGTCTAAAATTGCTGAAAATTATGATTTCGCGAGTTTTGCCCTTGCGACCTTAGGTCGCGAGCAAAACTCGCGAATCGTCTTCTCGGTTGCACGCGACTTCATTGCTTCGCCCTCTCTCTCGTCCTGACCGAATTACAATCCGCTTGCGCCCACGGACTCTATTGAGATGCTCTTTAACATAGTCAACTTTGTACAGCCATCCTTTTCAAATCCATTTCATCATATTCAACGTCGTTTTCAAACAGCTCTTCTTCGCATGAGCTCGCGACTGGCTATTGATTCCTCTTTATCGTGATCCACCTTTGACATTAAAACCTATGCTAAAATGACATGAAATACACACGCATAATATCTTCCAAGGTAAACATAAATATATCAAAAGACAACTCAAAAGATCACTTATCACTTAGAAACTAAACGAATATAGCCTTATAAATCATGTAAAACGAGGCTTATCAAAGAACACATGTGGCTTCCTCTTTACTCTTAACGAAGATGTCATCTACATATACCTCCACATTCTGACATATGTAATGCTTAAATATCTTGTCCACCATTCTTTGATAGGTGGCCCCTATATTCTTGAGTCCGAATGACATCTTCTTATATGCAAAGACTCTGAAGTCCATTATGAAGGCTGTTTTGAATGCGTCCTCGTCACTCATCAACACTTGGTGATATCCCTTGTATAAATCCCAAAAGCTGAAGACTTCGTATCCGACCAAAGCGTCAACCTTTTTGTCGATATTTGGGAGGGGGTAACAGTCCTTTGGGCAGTGTTTATTGAGATCGGTGTAATCGATACACATTCGCCATCCCCCTCATCCTTTCTTGACCATCACCGGGTTGGCTATCCAGGTCGGATACTTGACTTCGAACAATATACGTGCTTTTAATAGTTGGTTCACCTCGTCATGTATGACTTGATTCCGTTCAGTTGCAAAGATCCGCTGCTTTTGCCAAACTGGTTTTATGCTTGGGTCAATATTGAGTCGGTGAGTGATAATACTTGGTGAGACCCCGGTCATGTCGAGGGGTGACCAAGCAAACACGTCTCTAAATTCCCTTAGGAGTTGGATGATCTGTTTCCTCAGTTGAGGTACTTCGGTAAAACCTACTTTGACGACCTTGAGTAGATCGTCTTCATACAGTGCGACCTCTTCTACCGAGCTGTCAAGGGCAGACGACGTCCTTTCTAGTTCCAACTCTTCGGGTTTTTTTAATTTCTATGTATGTGGGTGTTGGTCAAGTCCCCGCACCTCTTAAGGCGCACTGTATGTATTCTTTGGCTGCTCGATCTCCCGGATCACGGCCACCCTCCTCTTGTGGGGATCTTCATTGTCAGTGGTACATCGAGCATACCGCCTCATCGCGCTTAGCCGCCTCGCCCTAGTATGATGTTATACTGGCGAGTAAAGGCCACTATGAAGAATCTGTACCACCTTGGCGGAGCTCGCCGCGCCTTCCTACCGTGAAGGGTAGTTCAATGATTCCTTCCAGCGCGTCTCTTTCGCACGAAGCTCCGGAGTGATAGTGGAGTCATGCAGGCGTGCCTCCTCAACTCCTAACTTGAAGCATTCCTTGAAGATGATGCTTACCGACGCACCACCGCCGATGTACACGCTGTTTTACCCGCCTTGTTGGCGACCATCGATTGATCACCATCGCGTCCCGCGGGTACTACGGTACTGTACGGGTCGCCCTCGAAGAAGGTGATTGCCTCGTCCTTTTAAACCTCTTGTCGATGTGTTCACTGGTATGGGACTTCGGCTCACCTTAGAGAGGACTTCAGAGCTCATGAGGAGCCCCGTGATGGTGGAGATGATCCCATCGTTGGGGCTCGCCATCTCCCCTTCCTCGTCACGCCTTGTTTTCTTGTGAGGCACGGGGCCTCTTCTCTGCTTCCTCTTCTTACGACCTCTGCAGGGCTTCAGATCGACCAGCCTTGTCGGCCATGCCCTTGGTACTTCTTTAGACTACGCCCCTGCACCAACTTTTCAACGTCTACCATGAGATCTCGCGACTCCTGTCGTGTCCATAATCCTCATGGAAGGCGGATTTGTCCTTGGATCGACGCTTCGACCCCCGTCATTGGTCGAGGCTTCGAACATGTTCATGTGGAGCTCAGATCTCCGCCTTGACCGCCAAGGGTGCATACCGGGTCGCCCGGGTTACGTGCCCGAGCCTGAGACTCTATGGGCGACGATCCTTTCCAAGCACTCCGTCGGCCTTGGTTTCGTCTCCTCGACCATCATCTTTTCTCCCTTGTTGAGGGCTCCACCTTTCTACTTCGCGCTTTTCTATCGGTTGGCCCACTTTGGCGAACCGGTGCGCTATGCGCTGCAGCCCGACGCAGACAGGTTCGTGATTGACGATCTCTCAGATAGGCCCCTGCAAGATGCCGTTTTGGAAGACCGAGATGATGAGGAGATCGCTCACGCCCCGACCTTTAGGCTTTCCTTGTTGAACCCGGTCATGAAGTCATTGATGGACTCATTTACGCTTTCGCCTCGCGGTGAGGAGATGTGCTGATGTCGTTTTGGACTCGGCCTTTTGAAGAATCCTTCATGAAAGGCTTCCATTAGGTCGCGGTAAGATCCAACACTCCCGGAGGTAAACTGTCGAACCACCGCGGCGTTGTCGATCAAGAACTCCGGGAAGAGTTTACATGTGGATGGTGTTGAGACGCTGGTTGATCATGTTATACCGAATTGTGAGAGAAAGTTTTGCGGATCCTCATCATTATAGGAGGCGATGCTCGCACCGTATTTTTCCGGAGGGTGTCGAGTATTTTGTTTGAAAAAGGGTAATTATTTTCCCGTATCCGCCGAACCCGCCTCCCGGAGAGTGATGGAGTTGGTCGGCCGAACTCGTTTTAGTGATGGGGATCGACCGCGGTGATCACGACGCCCTGCCCCACGCCGCCATCTTTTGACGGTCGGTTTGGGCCCCACCCGTGTAGGTACGAGCGCCATCATCCGGAGGTCGGGATTCACTCACAGTGCCGTCTCGTGCGCTGACGAGGCTTCGACGTCCTTATCTTCGTGATGATGCCGAGCTTGTTCTCAGCTGAGGTACTGGAAGAAGTTTTCCTTGTTCTTTTCGAGGAATCATTTAACCGTCTCGTCAAGGTTTAATTGCGGTGATGGGGGGTCCTCTCGGTTGCTGTTGCGACCTCCCTCGCTACGGTACTCTTCTTCATGCAGGATGGGATGGTCTTGGTCGTCGAGACTTTGGACATGCCCTTCAGGGATCGTATCTCTGACCGGGCTCTTCCCAAGCCGAGCTCGGCGCGTCCTGCCGCCGTTATTGTTGTTGCCGGTAGCGACTTTGGATGTAAGACTTCTTGTATTCATCGTCGTGATTGATTCCCTGTAAACAAAGGTTGATCGAAAACACAGAATTTCGTTTCCCACAGACGGCGCCAGTGATCGATCTTAATTTCGTTAGGGAAATAAATGCACAATGAACACGAGGGATTAACGTGGTTCGATCTTTTAATTAGATCTATGTCCACGGAGCAAGAGAGTATATGTGTATTGAGTATGAAAGAAGCGATTACAAAGAGTGTAGATGCCCCTTTTCTGTCTAATCTAGCCTCTATTTATACACAATTATATTGAGATTGATCTTAATCCGAGATCTTTCTAAATAGGATCTTAATCCCAGATCTTCTCTAAATATGATTCTTTTAGATATATCCGAATCTTCCGTCTCCACTTGTGATTTGAGTTGAATCGGTTTAGGAGTCTTGGGCCGAACTCACCCAGGCCGAGCTTAATGTCGAGGCTCATTTATACCGGGCCGATCTTGGGCTCAGTAGTTAGGTCGTGTCCTATCAATTTACAAAACTTGCATTTACGTGGCGTCAAGATTTCTATTCCAAAAGTTACAACACAATGACCGTCGCCTCATTTCGTAGATTCAGCGGTGATGCCGTTTTTGCGACTCAGAGGTATATATTTAGTCCTATTTTTTCCTATAGTAGTTCGATTTCTTTGTTACATTATGATGCAGCCACAACGCGAAACAAAAAGACGAATACCTTCGTGTGCGTATGTTGGCCTAGTGGTAGAGTGGTTAATGCTCGAGACCAAAGATCTCGGGTTCGAGTCCACCGTGACGCGACCTTTAAATTTTTATATTAAATTGACTCAAAAAAAAGACGAATACCTTCGTTGATTCAAATAGTACAGAGAGCAATCGCAAATAAGTGAAATTTTGGTTGATTCACGGAAGAACAAGGAGAAGGGAAAACAAACCTAGTCTTTTTATTTGTCAAAATCCAACTACGAAATTCATAAACAAAGCTCGTATTTACAATTATAACACCAAAAGGTCCAAGCCCATAAACATAGGAATTACTTGGGAGCAAAGCAATTAAAATAACTAATGCAAAGTAATTAAAATAGTAACATGTTTATATCATTCTCCATCACATTCTTGAGAAATTTAACTGATTTTTGAGGGTTTGAACTTTTGCTACAGCCATTATTTTGCTGAACACTCAAGTAATGACGATATTTGGCCCGTAAACACCCATTCAAGCAGACTTTGTGATAGATATTGGTGAGAAAGTGAAAGTCCCAAGAATATGACCAGCAACGAGTCCATCTCTATCGCCTCAGAAATCACCATACTTCATCAGATCATCAGGTACTCTGCTTCTCAAGCTAACGCAGTAGCTGCAATTCTCAAGAATTTTGGTTGGAGGGATGTCGTTTTTATCTACGAGAATATGAATTATGGAATCCGATTAGTACCATTTTTGGCCGAGGAACTGCTAAAGAGCAATGCTTTGGCCGAGGAACTGCTAAAGAGGAATTCGAAATTAAATTATATACTTTAATCATTGCCTTTTGAACTTCTTCTCGCACTCATCGCCATTGTCGATTGCACAGGTGTAGTTCTTAATTGGGATGAGTTCGAAGTCAATAGATCTACTGTAGATGTGTAGTCAATAGATCTACTGTAGATGTGTAGTTCAAATTTTGGAGGGGGGCGAGTTCAATAGATTTGTGAATATGTGATAAAATTAGTTAAAAGAGTACAAATGTGTAGATGAATTGTTTTTTCATCGTTGCATCAAATATGATTTGGAAGAAAACGTTTACATTCTAGTGCAATTTTCGGGATTTACCATCATGGTAAGAATGTTATTTCCAAATTTAACCCAAATAATAAAAGATAAGTTTCATTTGCTATAGTGTGTGATCTGCATGAACTGAATTAATCCCATATGCACCGTCCAATTTTGGTAATTGATGGGATATGGCCCAACCTGCCAGCCCACTAACAGCCCAAACGAGCTGGGCCTCGCGTTGATAATAGCGGGCGGTTGAGCCCAAGCCAGCCCTAATCACCCTAAACCCTAAAGGAACCAAAAGCGACGACGCCACCTCCACGTGGCGTGCACCGGCTCGGCCAACGAGGACACGCCTTAACCAAGTCGCGCCACCCGACCAATGGAAGACACGCCTGAATCAAGTCAGCGCCACCGACCAATGGAAGACACGCCTGAACCGAGTCAGCGCCACCTCCACGTGGCGCACGTAAGGCGAAGCGTCCGCCCGGCCAATGGAGAGCACGCGGAGAAGAGTCACGACCAATGGAGGGTTGAGCACGCCTTCATTGCGGGTTGAGGATGGTATAAATAGAAGGAAAATTGACAATAGAAGGGTTGGCAATTTCATCGAACACAAAAGGCTTGTAACCAATACTGCGTACTAAAACTCTAGTGAAAGTATTGAGGAATCACTCCTCAAGTGGACGTAGATCTCATTAACGATCGAACCACGAAAAGCTGGTGTTCTTTATCGCTACAATAAATCCCACATAGCTAGATTTATCATTGGCGCTGATCGTGGGGAACGCTGAACAAAAAGCTTCACCGTCCCTACAAATCAATGGCAAGAACACGCACAACCGCCATCCACACTGGCAACAACCCTGCTGAGGACGACCAGGCGGTCACTCGTGTCGCGTCGCGAAGGAGATCGCCGACGCCACAAGGCTTCACACTCCCGAGGGCAACATGGAAAACGCTCCATACACCCTCGGGACCGCCGCCCTAACGTGGGGAGATGCCGACCTCAACGAGGATGAACAAACAGCTTATTCGTCCCATGAGGCCCTCGGCCGAGCTGTGTCCGAGTTCCTCAATGCAAACCTCGCCCATTCAGGGGCCTCCGCCAAAGGGCGAATGGGCGGGCACTCTCGAGTGCCCGAGCTGCAGACCGGGCGCCCGAGGTCGTTCACCCCATCGATCGCCAACGCCACCTCGGCACGACACCGAGAATGCGCAGCATCGCCAGCGCGAGCCGCCTCGCCAAAGTGGTCGCAACCTTCGCCTCGCGCCAACAAGACCCGTTCGCCGCCCGAATTCCACCCGGAACGAGGGCTGATACAGAGAGACGCAGCCGAACTCCCCTCGAGGAGACGACAGCGTCGTATCGGTCCCCACACCCGGGAGAGATGGTAACGATCTCCGGGTTCACCGACACGGAGAATCATCTCCCTTCTCCAGAAATTCGGACACGCCCGCCTCACGATACCGGGCGCCCAACATCGCGCCTCACGATGGTCTTGGAGATCCTCCGACTTCCTCTTCGCCTACACCACCAATATGGCGAACCAGGGAATGGAGGACTTCCACATGCAAGATATTCCCCGAGGTGCTAATCTCCAACGCTCGACGTTGGTTCACCTCCTCCGACAAAACAGCGTGCCATCGCTTCAAGGATCTCATGGATCGGTTCAATGCGCTTCTACCGTAAGACGCCGCCCAAAGAACCCGCGTCCGACCGCTCACGATCCGCCAAGGACGGGATGAAACAACGCCGAACTTTGTCTCGAGGTTCGTCCAGAGTCCACAAAATCGATGAGAGCAACGACCTTACATCATCAACGCGTTCAAGAACGGGATCCGACCCGCCACGAACAAAGAGATCACCGGGAGAAGCGAAGACGGCCAGTAGCCTGCGGACCACGGTCGACAACCCGTCAAGGGAGGCGAATCAAACCCAAGAAGAGGAGGTGCAGGACGAAAGCAGAGGGCTGAAAGGAAAAAGCCGACGACGAGGCGGCGTTCCCGCGGCGCCCGAGAGAATCGAGAAGGACCCGATGGAGTCGAGTGCTGGACCTCGGCCAAACCACAGCAACCACGCACCTCGCTTTGCTCAAGTCGAGGGCGGAGATATTGAGCTCGCACGAGCTCTTCTTAAACCCCTCCCATGAAGGAGGGTCCAAAAAAGCAAGCGGAAAAGTATTGTGACTACCACCGAGGGTGCGGTCACGACATCCGAGGAGTCTGAAACTTGAGCTCGCAGATCGGCGAGCTGCGTCGAGGGCATCGAAGAAGTACCTCGGACCCTGGCCGGGAATAAAAAGAATAAAAAGGCGGAGGCGGAAGCAAGCTGCGGGCCGACCTCAACAACGACCCAACCCGAGGCGGCGGGCGAAGGTCCCAATGTCATGGGCAGTGTCTATGTATAACCGAGCGCCAATCGGCGACGTAGGCGTCGTTGAAGCGGCTTCGGAGGCCACCCACCGAGGAGCCAAGAACAAGCGACTCGAGGCGGTGAGAACATAACGTTCTCGCTGAGGACCCGTGCCCAAGATCATGCCGCACTGGGGCGCCATCACCATACAGCCGTGGTGGGTGACAAGAACGTCCCGGGTCTATATCGACGCCTGAGCCTCCGTCGACATCATCTTCCGTGAGCTGCGCAGGATAAGCTTGAGGTCGGAGGTATTCAGTACTTCCCACACCCTCCGAGCCATGAGCTTCACTCAAGAGGCAGTCCAGCCCGGGGTCATTACCCTTCCGGTTACGGTAGGCGAGCCCTGTGTCGGCCACCAAGAGCCATCCGGTTCTTCCTAGTCGAGAGCTCCTCCGCACAACATCATCACAGGGAGATTGGTCATGACGCCACCAAGGCCGCCTGCTTGGGTCTACCACCACCGTCAAGATTCCACGGTGGGAGTGCTTTAGCATCGGGGTGACCAAGCGGCGAAGAAAAGAATGCTGCGAGTCTCAACCTGTGACGCAGCCTCGCCGCAAGCATAGATTCTGAGAATCCCCAAGCGCGCCTCGGGACGACGACCGAGAACATTCAGCTCACGACGACGACCCATCCAAAGTTGTCAAGGTCGGCAACTGTGGCCCGGCTAATGTTCGCAAAGCGTCGAGCGACGAGTCGAGGAAAGACAGGACGCTTCGATGGTCCCCGCCGAGACGACCGGAGTCGCCGCGAACTCATAACCCATCGCCTCAATATAGACCCGCAACCAAGCCATCCGTGAAAAAAGGGTGTTCGCGGTAGGCGCGGCCAGTCATAAGGGGACGAGGTGACTCGACGAGGAGCCGAGATCCTGTTCGAGTCAAATATCCGACTGGATGACCAATCCGTCGTGGTCCAAAGCTGGGAGAGGGCGGCGCGTGTGCGGCCGATTACACCGACCTCAACAAGCCGCCCAAAAGATTGCTATCCTCCCGACATTGACAAGAAGGTGGAGGCATTGGTGGGCCACGAGATGTTCAAAGATCACGGACTGCAGAAAGGGTACCACCAAGTCCGATGAGTCGGGAGGATGCCCCAAAGCGGCGTTCATAAGCGGCTTGGTGTCTTCACATACCGAAGATGCCTTTTCGCCCTGAAAAACGCCAGAGCAACCTACAAAGGATGGTGAGACGCGATATTCGAGGGGATCACATAGGGATCGTCGAGGTCTACGCCGACGACATCGTAGTCGAGCCAAAGCGGAAGCTGCGTCGACGACCTCGTAACCATCCTCCGGCTCGTCGGTCGGCCAACCTCAAACTTAACCCCAAAATGCACGTTCATTGTGGCAGGGAAGTTCTTAGGGTCTTTGGGTTTCATAAGGCTTAAAGCGAACCCACCAAGGTAAAGCGGTGCTTTCGACATGCAGTGCGAAAACCATCCGCGAGGTCCACAAACTCACGGGTGCCCGCCGCCTCAAGAGGTTCTCTCCCGGCCGGCTGCCGAGCAGCTCCTTCTTTAAGATCTTAAGGAGGGCTCGGGACTTCGCCTGGCGGGAAGAGCACCACGCCGCCTTCACACGGTGAAAGAGTACTCGCCGACATGCCCACCTTGACCGCCCCAAAGAAGGCGAACTCCTCTCCCAGTGCCCGGCCGTCTCGGACGAGGCAATCAGCCCAGTCTTGGTCGGGACGAGGTCGGACGGCAGCCCTATCTACTTCATCACCGAGCACTCAAAGGACCAGGAGACAAGGTACAGGCGCGAAAAGGTGGCAGCGGTGAATGCTGACGACGACCGAGCCCTACTTTCAGGCTCACTCCATCCAGTAATCGACCGACTTACCCCGAGACAAGTCTTGTCAAAACACGAGTCATCGGACGATAGCAGTGGGCACTAGAGCTCGGCGAGCACGATATCTCATACTCCCGGCATCGCCATAAAGGGGCAGCTCATGGTTTCCGGTAGAAGCGAGTTTGCCGAGCCGGTCCAACCGCTAAGATTGGCTCCTCCAATGCCTCCGCCTCCGGTCATTCCGACCCCGCCGCGGAGGAACGACCCCAACCCACCGATAATTCTTTGGCGGATGTACGTGGACGGAGCTTCATGCAAACGGGCAATGAGCGGGCATCGCCTCCTCGCCCGGATAAGCAAGAAGTCACCCACGACCTCCGATTTACCTTCCCGACCACCAACAACGAAAGTGGAGTACGAGGCCCTCGATCTCGGGACTCACCGCTAAGGAACTGGATTGGACAAGATCCAAATCTTCGGGATTCCTGTGTCGTGGTGAACCTGTGTTAGGCAACACGAGGCCAAGGAGGACCGAATGAAACAATACCGAGAAGGCAAAGGAGATCGACCTCCCCTCGTACTTCAAGATTCACCGAATCCTTGAGGAAAATAGCCGAGCCGTCCTCCCCCAAGTTAGGCTGCGTCGTCAACAAGTCCACCGGTGGAGGTCCATTCCGAGCATCGCGAAGTCCCACGTCGGCATCATCACCGAGATAGAGCCGAATCGGATGTCTCCCATGAAGCCTATCCGAAAGCGGCGACTACCTCAAGATCGGCTCGAAGCCGAAAAATGATGGCGAAATCCCGTAAGTATCTCATGCATGAGGCGCCTCTCTGGGAAGTCTTACCTTCAACCCTCCCGAGGTGCCTCGGCCGAAGAAGCCGACTACGACTCAACGAGATTCACGGAGGATCTTATGGTTACGTCGGATCGCGAGCTCTCTCAAAGAAAACACCGAGGTCGATACTACCGCCTACCTCATTCAAGATTCGCCGAGCTCGTCAAAAGTGCCCGGGCGCCGATTCACTCAAGGTCAAAAGCGCCCGCACCGATCTAAGCGGCGCAGAGTCAGGTGGCCTTTCATGCGTGGGGATCGACATCGCTGGTCCGCTCGATAGGGCACCAGTCGCTTCGATACTTAGTCGTAGCTATAGACTACTTCACAAATGGGTCGAGGCCGAACCACTTTCGAGCCTCTCAAGCGTATGATTCGCACCTTCGTGTGGAAGAATATAGTCCGCCGCCCGCATACCGCACATTCTGGTCCTGGACAACGGCACCCGCCTCGTTGACAAAAATTTCAAAGAATGGTGTGAAGAGCTCCGGATCGCATAACAGCTCACCTCGGTTGCGCACCCACGTCGAACGGTCGGACCAAGTAACGAACCGCACGATCGCATAAGGGGTGAAAAGAGGCAAGGACTAAAGCGTGATGGGTCGAGAACCTCCTCAAGTCCTCGGTCCTGCTGTAACTACACCCGGACTCATGACGGAAAATGCCCTTCACCGGTCTACGGCACCGAGGCCGTCATACCGCCGAGATCGGCATCCGAGCCCGCGCACTCTTCACTTCAACCAGAGGACAAGGAAGACATACAAGTCAACCTTGACGCCTGGAGAGAAGGCGAAATGGCCTTCATAAACGGCCAAGCACAAGAGCCATGTCACATGCCACTACAACAAGAGAGTGAGGCCTCCACACCCAAGTAGGCGACCTCGTCTGCTGAATAATGAAGCCACCGAGCCGAGCGCCTCAACAAGCTAGATCCAACACGGAAGGACCATACCGCTCACGAGACCTCGGCAGCGGGCTATAAGCTTGCTCACCCTCCTGAGCACTTATTCCTAACCGCACATAGCTCATCTAAGGAGGTATTTTACATAGCTTTGATTTCGTGATCGGCAACATGTTAGCCCTCCTATTGTTTTGACCAGATGTGCGATGTTGTTCACTTATTTAACGAAACGCTTGTTTTCTAATGAGTATTTCACTGCTTCGCCTTACATCTATGTGAACATCCATTTGGATAAACCACAATTAACCTTCAAAAGGGGACGCCTACGAAGATGACAAACCCACTAGTAGGTACGATACCGACTACTCATTAATTTGAACGCTCACGCAAGGCATACGGACTCACCCATTAAGTTAGACGCCTACATGCGAAGCACATGACACCTATTGTTGGGCGCCCACATGCACGCGACATCCGACCGATCTCGCCAACTTGTACTTCTATATTTGGGAAGATATGCACCCTGTGACACGCCTAAATGCATTAACGACTACAAACCGAGTTCCGAGCCATATACAAGTCAACCGGCTTCCGAGCTCGCTTATGCCCTTTATTTGGGAAGATATACACTTGAAACAAGATGAATACATTTACGGCAAAAAAAAAACCAAGTCATGAGCTATATTTGTACCTCTAGGGGAAAATATACACTTTGCATGCCTTAAATACATTCAAATACTATACACCAAGTCCTAAGCTATATCAGTTACTCGGCTTCCGACCTCCTCTTGCCAGTCTCATTGAAGCTGCACCAGCTCGCATAAAATCTCCGTGTCGGCGATGAACACCGAACGAAATCGGTGCCTTCAACCCGGCCGACGAGGTCGTCGCCCACGACCTACTCCGGAGGCTCGACTACAGCCCGAGGGTATCCCGACCGAGCGGAGACTCGGGGGTGGAAACCATTCCGCCTCGATCCCGCCTGGCTGCTGTAGTCGCGACCTCGCCTCGCCTGCCGCCTGCCGGTTGGCCGCCCCGCCGCCTTCGACGGCCCACCGGGCCGCTGCCACGCCCCTCCCGCACGCCCACATCGGTCGCGCGCCACCTCGCCGGTCCGTCGCCCGCCCGCCGACCAGTGATCCTCACCTTGACCGGCCGTCTCCTTGCCGACCCGAGGCCCTCGTTCTGTTGAGCGGGTCTCCAAGAACCAAGCACCTCAAGATGGTCAAGATAGCCGCCCGCCGGGTTCTTCAACAATCACGGGACCAGTAGCGGCCCAGGTCATGGACTTAGTGAATATTGTTGGCGGACGATCTCATACATCTCGAGATACTTGGCGAGGATCCGAGTGCCTCAAATCTTTGCTATTTGGCCCTTCCTCGTCCCTTAGCACCATCCCCTGTGCGAATGTGCTCGGACTCGCTCACCGACCTCGGATATGGTGACACAGCCACTTCGGCGGATCACCACCAGACTCAGCTAAGGTCTCATCAGAGATCGGGACCGAACCTCACGCATTAGCTCGAGTTCTTCCTCACACCGCATCGCGCGCCCATGAGCGACATCGGCGGACAAGTCCGCCTCGAACTTCGAAACTTATGAGCTTTAGGCAGAGCCTCGTTCTCGGCCAGAGGCGGGCCACACCCACGGTCACTCCTCAAGTCTCATCCTAGCTCTCGGCGGACGAGGGTGAACCGATCTCCATGTTGCCCAACGTCTGCGCCAACTCGGCGGATCGGCCTCCTCGAACAAAGACCTCTTTGATCTTCTCGGCTAAGGCACCTCGGGTCTCTTTCAATTTGGTCACAGATAATGATCAAGCCCCACGTATTGAGAATCGTAGTGCTAAAGTAAAAAGACACACACATTTCAAACGTAAATGCTTTCATTCATAATCGAAAAGTTTTACAAGGCCCCGGTCCCATCGACCTGGAAAATCAACCTATTACATCCGCCCACCGACCTCGTGCCTCACGGATTCGCCGACTCTCACCTCCTTCCGGATCTCACGACCTCGGTGTTTCTCTTGTCAGCCGCCTGTCGAGCACTGCAATGCGGTTGGCCGTCCGGAAGGAAGCTCCGAGCTCGGCTCCTCCTCCTCCTCCTCCCTCCTCCCCAACCAACATGGCCCGGCCCGCACCGGCAAGAAGCTCCCAAGCTCGTGATCTTCATCCACCCCGACTGGACACGACCTCGGCCGTCGGGGCGAGTCGAGGAAGCCAAAGCCCACACGGAGAATGGGGCCGCCCGGCTATCACGCTGGCGCTCCTTGTACACCATACAGGGTCCACCTCGGACCACCCGCCTCGACCTTATCAAAGTCGGGCATCGCGTCGCCAACCTCCGGGTGGGTAGATGCTCATGCCACCGTAGGAAAACATATGTTAACCTAGCCTCAGGATCCATCTGGGTGTTTAATTCACCATACATTGATTATAAACCCCATGCGCCTATATAATTAATCGCAACACGTGAGGATTTACACGTGTTTACCTTCGATCCGCCGTGGATCGAACGGGACGAACGGATCGAATGGTCGAGACTCGTTCGATTTTCCTGATCAGATCCCCGGATGCCCAATCTCCGGCGTCGAGTGAGGACGATCTATGGAGAATGCTTCGAAAATCACCCTTTGCTTCTCTTCAATATAAAACTCACGAAATTTTCTCTCTCGAGCTCTGCATGAGATGGTCGAAAATCTGTGGTTTAATATGTGAGCATTAACCTAGACTTTATCTCATACCTTATATTTATAATGCACTACCTTAATCCCATATGGAAACTACCATAATCCTATATGGAAATTACCATAATCCTATGGAATATTACCATAATCTTAGATTATTTCCATACTCGTGATTATTACCATAATCTTATATGGAAAGGATCTATGCATATACCATAAATATAATTATATCCTTATGGATAAAGAGAATAAAATCTTGCCAATTGAGCATCATGGGCGCCGATTTTCCTCTTTACTACGAACTGGATGGGCCACCCGAGATCAAATCAAGGAATAAAGATGGGCCTCAAATAAATTAATTATCTTATGTTCACCGTAATATAAATTAATTTATAAACATTCGATCATGCCACCAGAGAAAGAATGTTGACTTACCCTTTATTACCGAAGTTGAGTCGGCTTGCACTTAGACATTACGAATCCTCAGATTAAGATATCGACGATCCATTAATCATTTATAGCAACTGATCGCTAAAACGATTAATAGCTTCATTTCCTTAAGTAGTACCACTCAACCTTATTATTGTACTGAGCTAACTCAACCTGCAGTGGTTTAGTACAATAAACCTTTGAAAGCCCATAAGGGACGCCATCATCCTAAACGGATACGGCGACTGACATGATAACTAGCGCGACATACAAGATCGCCACCACCCAAGATACGGAGAATCTTGGGTTAGAACATATAACCCTCACTCATAACAAGTCAAAGTGATGGTAAGCAACTCATACTCACCTAATACCTTATCGAGGTTTAGATCATCGTAAGTCACCGAGATCTTGGTTCTTCACGACGGTCAGAAAGAAGAACACATCTCATCGTGATCCTTCAATACGTCGAGATGTACCAAAGATAGACAAGCAACTAAGTCAAGTCACTTTTATCTATACTGCAGCCTAAACCGACAACTCGCCCTTAAGTCGTCTCACCAGTGAAACTTTTATATCTCATTGCTCGACCAATCATATGTACTTCGTGATCTTCACACACCGTATGATCTAACTTATATATGAGATAAGGACATGATATATGCAATCAAGTATTCAAATCGATAGAGATTGTAATAGTGGTAGCAGAAACATTGTATACAAGCTCAACCAAGCGCTTTCAAGATACAAATCCAACAATCTCCCACTTATACTAAAGCAAACTTTTAGTATACAATGTGTCTTTCACTAGCTATTACAAACAACCATCACTTTGCTTCTCCCACTTATACAAAAGTTTCCTTTCTAAGTGGGTGCCATCAAGCATAATCCAAGTCCTCTAACGTGTCCATCGTAGACTTTTGCGGCAGAGCTCTTCGTGAATGGATCCGCTAGATTTTCCGTCGTATCAATCTTTTCAATCAAGACGTCACCGCCTAACGATTCTCGTATGACATGGTACTTTCTCTCTATGTGTTTGGTCGCCTTGTGGGTCCGTGGTTCCTTCGAGTTTCACATCGCACGAGTTATCACAAGAAACTATGATACTCTTGGGCAAACCAGTACCACATCTAGATCCATGGTAGGTTCTTGAACCATACTGCCTCCTTAGAAGCCTCCGCGGCTACATATTGACTTCCATGGTAGAGTCCGCAATGCATCGCCGCTTTGCACTCCGCCAGATACGGCCCACCTCCCAAGGTAAACACATAGCCCGAGGTCGACTTTTTCTCATCACGGTCACTTGGAAATCCAGTCCAGATAACCCAAAGGCATTAGACTATCTCGCATGGTAAACCAGCCTATAATCTCGAGTCCTTTCGGTACCGAGTATGCTATCGCAGTCCAATGAGCTTGTCCGAGTTAGATCGATATCAGCTACTATGCCTACCGCATAGCGTATATCGGCCTCGTGCATAGCATTGCAGACATGAGACTTCCCACGGCGAAGCGTGAGTGAACTTGTCTCATTTCCTCTATCTCCTTTAAATATAGGCGATGCGTTTTAGATAAAGCCGAACGCCATGTCGAAAGGTAGCAATCCTTTCTTGGCGGTTCCGCATACTAAAACTAGTAATCACAAGATTAACAAGACGCCGAGATAAGCTCAACATTTTCTTCTGCGATCTCGTGTAAACCTTGATCCCAAGAATGTACGCTGATCTCCTAAGTCTTTCATTTGAAACCGATCGATAGCCAACTTTACGCTCGATAATGACTTCACGTTGTTGCCAACTAGAAGGATGTCATCTACATAAAGTGCAAGAAATACCACATCACCGTTGACATCTAACCGATACACAACTCTCGCTAGGCAATCGGGTAAATCCATAGGACTTTACTACCTCACAAAGCGTAAGTTCCATGATCGAGGTTCGCTAAGTCCATAAATGGACTTTAAGCTTCCATACGATGCTTTCACCCTTTACCACATAACCTTCGGTTGTCGCATATAGATGTTCTACCTTCCTCAAGGTAACCGTTTGAAAACCGGTTTTAACATCTATTTGCCAAACCTCTAGGTTCAAGTGGGCTGCTATGGCTAGAAGAATTACGATGGACTTGAGCATTGCTACGCGTAAAAGGTCTCATCGAAATCGATGCCCTCAACTGAGTGTACCGCTTTCGCCACAAGACCCGGCTTTAAAAGTCGAAACCTCTCCATCGGAATCTCTCTTCCTCAGATATCCACTTACTACTTACGGCTTCCTTGCCATCCGGTAGAGGTGTGTTTTCATATACATCCATAGCCGCATGGACTCATTTCTAAGTCCATAGCGTGTGCCATGATCTTGCATCAATATCAGATCGCCTCCTTTGTATGTCCATGGGTCGATTATCGCATGTCTGTCTGCCGACTAAATCCAAGATTCACCCACGAATATAAATCGCTCGGGTCGACGAACAACCCTCCCACTACGACGAGGTTTTCCAGCACAATGGCAACGGTGGATCGCAGATACTTGTGGTTCTCTAACTTGCACAATCTTGTGTAGGTACCACTTGTACGGTCGGTATCTCCAGGTGGAACTCGACCCACTTCAATTTCTTGAAGTATCCGTGTCGATCCTCCCACTGACTCGACATCTCGCACTTTCGCCTAATCGGTGGTGGAATACGATCATCTTCTAATTCTTGAAGAATGATTTCAACTTTGGACTTATGATTTTCATATAATCCTCTTCTAAGAATCGGGCATTAGTCTTTAATAATGACCTTGATCCTTAGGACTATAGAATAAACCTCCTTCGTTCCTCTAGGATAGCCGATAAACAGCCTTGCGTCGCCGATCTAGCCTCCAACTTGTCGCCTTTTGTTCAAGACATGTCCGGATCGCCCCATATCCTTATATGGCTTAAACGGGCTTCGCCCAAACCACAACTCGAAAGGGTCTTTTCGATCGACTTGGACGGTACTAGATTTAGCAAGTATGCCGCCGTCTCTAAGGCATATCCCGTAACGAAATAGGCAATGTAGCATAACTCATCATAGATCTAACCATTTCAAAAGAGTCCTATTTCTTCGCTCCGACACACCATTTTGTTGTGGTGTGCCGGTGAAATCTTGCTACTGGGATGTAATCCCACACTTCACTAGATAGTCCATAAACTCGTTCTCGAGGTATTCGCCACCGCGATCGTAACGATGACTTGATACTTTACCTAGCTTCTCTCCACGCGCCTTAAACTCTTTGAATTTCTCAAAGCATTGGGACTTGCGGTGAAGCGGTATATGTATCCGCACTCGAGTAATCGTCCAACGAAAGTGACAAAATACTGCGTACTCCACGAGCTTGTGTGGACATCGGTCCACTGGTCGAATGGACTAACTCCAACATTTCTTTGGCTCTATAACCGCCCGCTTTGAAGGGTCCGGTCGACATCTTACCTTCTATACGGATTCGCAGATCGAACAGATAAGGTGAGATTACCCAACGCTCCATTCTTAGCCGGTCTTTGGATCCTATTTAGATTGATGTGACCTAATCTAAGATGCCGGAGAAAAGTAGTAGTCATCTTCATAAGAAAACTTTCTCTTTTAGGGTTTGATGTAGATGCAACATAGTTATAGGTATTATGTTTTGCGAAATAGTATAAAACTAATTATATAAGGTGCTGACACGGATAACCCGTCATTTCTTATGATAGAAACACCACTATCAAAAATAATGAATATCCAATAGTAAATAATTTCAAACAGAAACAAGGTTCCTTGAAAATCAGGCACATATAAAACGTCTTTTAAAACTAAAACTGTTGTCCCAAAACATAAAGAAACATCTCCAATCGCAACAACTTGACTTTCGCGCGTTGCCCATGGAGATCGTTATCTCGCCATCAAACGACTCCCTTGTCCGCGGGAACTGCAAGGTGTAACAAACATGATCGATTGCGCCAGATCTACTACCCAAGATGGGTAGAACAAGTCGCTAAACATGTTTCACATTAAAGCAAGCATGCGTACCTTGAGCATAAGCATAGGGCACTTGGCCTTCCAATGCCCGATCACCGCACTCAAGCACTTGCCGCTTCTCCTTCGCTTCTTCAAGCTTCGGTGGCAACCATGTTCTTCTCCCATTACTCCCACTATTTCCTCGCTTCTACCACCTTTGGTACCCCTTTTCTATTTCCATTTTGCGATGAAAATTTTGGGCCCTTAGATGTGCTAGCAAGAGCATGTCTCCTTTTCCCATAACTCCTTCCGCAAAGAACGAGATCATTAAGCAACCGACTAAGTGTAAACTGGTCTTGCTCATGATCGCATTCACGCGAAAGTTCTCAAAAGACTTGGGCGATGTATTGAGGACGATATCGACCTTGGCTTGGTCAATACCTCCTCCCAACCGATCAAGACTATCCATGAGACGAGTCATGTGGGAGACATGTTCATGGACCGAACTTCCTTCTTCCATCTTACACGCCAAGATTTCTCTCATTGTGTGGTCGATCGTCCGATCCGACCGCCCAAACTTACTCTCGAGACTTGACCAAATATCGATCGCGTCTCACCATCGATCGATGTTGCTGCAAGCCTTTGGACATAGTAGTCATCATATAGCATTTAGCCATATTGTTCGACTTATTCCAAAGTCCGCTGACTCGGCATTCATTAGTCGTCGTCGAGAAGGGCATCGGGTTTAGGAGTAGTGAGAACAAACATGTGTTCTTCAAATGATAAGAACATATTCCATGTTTCATTTCCACTCGATAAAATTTGGACCGATAACGGATTTTGTGCGAGCATATTGATAATCGGCGTAAGAGACATATCTCGAAACGATAATGTAAACACATAAGCATACGATCGCAAATAATTCGAATAATAATATTATAACCTTTTGATAAAACAATATTAATTGAAACCTCCAATCGCCCAAGGAATCCCACATGCAAGCCACAGCGTGATCGCGTTTACACGAACCCTCGACCTGGACTAAAATATACCTTTTAGTCGTTTAATTCAATCCATGTCAACTTATCCTTATGACAAATGAAATTAACGATTGACCTTACTAGACCACATCACTATCGCAAGAAGCGGACTTGGCGGGAAGTTGTACTGAGGTGATGTCTAAGCAATGACCACAATTTTAACAAACAGAAATGAATTCTTAGAATTGGTATACTCACTCGGACCATACCGCCTAATTCAAATTCTTTGTTATCTCATTTTATATCTATCTCTAGAGAACTTATGAAAATCGCACATGCAAGCCACGCGTGGATCGCGTTTACATGAAACTCCCACTTCTCAATAGATTTAAATGTTTTATTTAGAAATCTCATCTAACAAACTTATGATAAACAAGGTGCAAGCAAGCCGCTGCGTGTGATCGTTTACTCACAAAGCGCCTCACTTTGTTTAGAGATCAAAAAGTGAGGTCTTGACATTTTAATTTGAAAAATTAATTAGTCGGGTTGCTTGCTTAGTCTTTTTGTTCAAAAGGTTTGTCCATGCAGATCACGTAATCCTAGCATGCTTTTCTATAGAACTCAACATGTAAAACATGCTCGCGTAATTCTAAAATATGCTTGATAAACGCGATAAACCTAGCATGCTTACTATGCGCATCCAATTACGTAAAACACATAAAGGTTTGTCAACGTAATATAAACATACATAGCGTACTATCAGATAATTTAAACATCCACGACATGCATATGAACGATAAAAATAAAATAATACGCTCATCGCGCCCAATCGTGAAACCCGACATTTAAATCTAATCTATTACATAGATTTACAAAGTACGTAATAAAACTTGACAGGCCTCACGTGCACAGACACGGACGGATTTAACAAATAGGCCTCGCGCACCCGCACGGACCGAAAAATCTGGATTGACCGAAACGGGTGCGGGCGACGTGTCAATCTGTTGGCCGGGGCGCTGAGGCTAAGCTCCCCAGCTACCACTATGCGCGCGTCGCCGCTGCGCGCGTGTTCGCGGGTTACCTCGCGGTCGCTACGCGACCGCGACCCGCTGAGCACGCTGCGGCCACGCCCAGCGTCGAACATCCGCCGAGATGTCGCCGCCACCGACGAAACTTCGCGACATGAAGTCTGCCGCTAAGCGCCGGGTTTCGCACGCGAACGCGCCGTCGCCGCTAGCTTCGCTCGCCGCTGCGGCTGGCCGTATCGCGACCGCCGCTCGCGTGGCGCCAGGATCTCGTCTTGCGACGCACGCCTGCCGCCCGCGCCTCGCGATCGCCTCGCGACCCGCGAGGCTCGCCACGAAACCGCCCGACGATCGCCAAGAGACTGTTTTTCCCGTCGTTTCGTTCTTCGTTCTTTCGTCTTCGTTCTTCTTTTACAGATAAGATTTACATAATAAAATCTAATCTAACCACGGATTTTCTCGTGGTGTAAAAACAAAACCAATAAACGAGCCACGATGAACGACAGATCCACAATTAATTAAACGCACGTAATAATCAAACGTGAATTAATCCAACAGAGCCAAGATTCGATCCCGTGCTCGATACCAATGTAGGAAAACATATGTTAACCCTCGCCCCGAGGATCCATCTTGGGTGTTTAATTCACCATACATTGATTATAAACCTAGCATGCGTCTATATAATTAATCGCAACACGTAGGGGTTTACACGTGTTTACCTTTGGATCCGCCGAGGTGGATCGAGCGGGACTAACGGATCGAATGGTCGAGACTCGTGCTTTGACCTTCTGGACTGTATCCCGGATGCCCAATCTCCAACGTCGAGTGAGGACGATCTATGGAGAATGCTTCGGAAAATCACCCTTTGCTCTCTTCAATATAAAACTCACGAAAATTTTCTCTCTCAAGCTCTATGAGATGGCCGAAAATCTTGTGTTTAATATGTGAGCATTAACCTAGACTTTATCTCATACCTTATATTTATAATGCACTACCTTAATCCCATATGGAAACTACCATAATCCTATATGGAAATTACCATAATCCTATATGGAATATTACCATAATCTTAGGATTATTTCCATACTCTCAGGATTATTACCATAATCTTATATGGAAATGATCTATGCATATACCATAAATATAATTATATCCTTATGGATAAAGAGAATAAAATCTTGCCAATTGAGCATCATGGGCGCCGATTTTCCTCTTCTTACGGCCTGGATGGGCCGGCCTGTGGATCAAATGCAAGGAATAAAGATGGGCCTCAAATAAATTAATTATCTTATGTTCATTGAACATAAATTAATTTATAAACATTCGATCATGCCACTAGAGAAAGAATGTTGACTTACCCTTTATTACCGAAGTTGAGTCGGGGCTTGCACTTAGACATTACGAATCCCCGTATTTAAAATATCGAACGTCCATTAATCATTTATAGCAACTGATCGCTTAAAACGATTAATAGCTTCATTTCCTTAAGTAGTACCACTCAACCTTATTATTGTACTTGAGCTAACTCAACTGCGGGGTTTAGTACAATAAACCTTGAGCTCCTTAAGGGGCGTCATCATCCTAAACGGATCACGGTGACTCGTCTGGATAACTAGCGTGACATACAAGACTGCCACCACCCAAGATGCGAGAATCTTGGGTTAGAACATATAACCCTCACTCATAACAAGTCAAAGTGATGGTCGCAACTCATACTCACCTAATACCTTATCGAGGTTTAGATCATCGTAAGTCACCGAGATCTTGGTTCTTCACGACGGTCGAAAGAAGAACACATCTCATCGTGATCCTTCAATACGTCGAGACGCATCCGGCATAGACAAGCAACTAAGTCAAGTCACTTCTTATCTTTACTGCGCACTAAACCGACAACTCGTCCTTAAGTCGCCCTCGGTGTGAAACTTTTATATCTCATTAAGCGACCAATCATACAGACTTCGTGATCTTCTACACACTATATGATCTAACATATATGAGATAAGGGGACACGATATATGCAATCAAGTATTCAAATCGAGATAGGAGATTGTAATAGTGGTAACAAGAAACATTGTATACAAGCTCAACCAAACTTTCGATTATACAATCAACACCGCGGCCTCATCACGGCGGCGGATCGGAGATAAAGGCGGAGAAGGTCTCGACTCGACAATCTTGGTGGTGAAGGCCTTCAACATTGGCCTTGCCCTTGAGCAAGTGCACCGTCTCATCGACAAGTTTCTCTCGCCCGGCCGCCTCCCGAGCACCCTCCACCTCGGCGCGGCGGCTGCAGAGCCTCTGAGCCCGTCTTCCTTCTTCTGTGGCAACCTCGGCGGCTGCTTCGCTCGCTCCTCACGGGCCAGCCGGCCTCGTTCCTCGCGGCGGCCAGTGAGGACTCAAGGCGGCCGCCTTAGTCCATTCCTCATACCGGAGGCCACGGCGTCGGCCAGCGACGACTCACCGCCGCCAAGAGCACGTCCCGAGAATCAAAAGCGGTCGATGGCGAATAACAAGGAGACCCTACCCTAGAAAGGAACAAAGATGTTTGGAGATCGGTACCTCGCGGTTCACCGTGCGAGCCTCTATCTCCATGCCGTGCTCCGGATCGGTGAGGATCCGGCGCAGATCGCTCAGCGCCCACTACCACAGTCGCTTGGTAGGTCCACCTCGCCCGCCTTCTTTCTTGGTGGAGACTCCCGCCTAGATGGAGCAGAGGCGAGTGGCTAGCGCTTCTTCCTTCTCGTGATCAAGCTTCACCGCAAGACGGAAGAAGACCACGTTAACACAACGAGACCGAATTCTAGGAATAAGCAGAGAAGGTGCCTCACCCTCGGACCCCACCGGGGACCTTCGACCCATGCACTTTCATCCGGCCTTATTAAGGTCGCCTCGGTGAATCTAATGTAAACTTCACCGAGCCGATTGAGCTTTTCCTCACGGCCGGGGGCTTCAATTTCAAATCCTTCATCGTACTCCAACCCCATTCATAGGTCGGATGCCCTTGCCCTCAAAAGAAAAATTTATTCTCGCCACGGCGCAACTTCGAGGGTTGCTTAACCTAAGCGGTGACGAGGAGAGAAATAGTACGTCCTCTCGTGAACTTGACGCTAAAAATCGCATCGTGAGCTCGAAGGTGAATTCCTCCACACACCAGAACAGAAAGCCCCATCTCGACCATCGATCTAATGGAGTTCGGGGTAAACCGATGATTGGAATTTGGAAATATTCACGAATCTGCAAAAATGGGGCCAGGGAACCTAAGACCGCCTCAAGCGCATCTACGCACACCGTTATGAAGCCCTCGGGACTACCGCCTATCACCGGGGTGGGAACACCACAGGCGTCTACCGGGACGCGGCATTCTCCCTACCTTTACTATATCGCTAAAGGTCGAGAGGCGATTTTCGCCCCCGACCGTAAACAAGTCCCACGCAGCGATATTGCGGGAATCCTAGCGCTAAGCATTTTAGATTCACCCGACAAAGTGCACGGCACGTGTAATCCCTAACCTCGATTTCGCTATCCGGGGCGAAGACGATCGGTTCGTCCGGAAACTTCCGCGAGGAGATGACCGCACAGATGAAGGGAATCGGAGCAGGAGGAAGAAGACATACTTACTTTTTCCTGCAATCAATTCGGAAGATGGTCAAGAGCCTGCGAGTTCGAAAGTTTTCTCGACTATGGAGGAGATGAAAAGTTTTCGAGAAGAAGGTGAGCGATGGTCCTACCGTGGCGTATTTAAAATACGACGGGCGCCCAAAACCGCCTATCAAGCTTTCCACGTGCCTCGCTGAGATTGGACGTGGGCTACACGCCCGCACGTGTTTCGAGCGAACAACAACCGTCTGCCACAGTGACGTATCCTAGGACGCGCTGACAGGACACCCTAGAGAAGCGCAATCATCGCTTTAACTCCGCACCTCGGCATTGCCCACGCAGGTATGGCCATCGAGATCGGACCTCGATCGCCCGAAGGATATTGCTACCCAGATCGGTCTACGGCCCTCCCTGCAGAACGACTTCGTTCGATGACGGGCATCTCAGATCGCTCTTCGGCAAGCGGCGCGAGCCCAACCGACCTCTCTGCCCGCGTCCGAAAATCTAGATCGAGCACCGGCTACCTGTGCGGTAACGCTGTCGATCAGCCATCCGCCTCCCAACAGATATCATTATCGGATCGGCTTTTCGGCCATCCGGAGGATAGCTACGCCTGTGCCAACCCATGCTATCCGGTCGGACCTCAAAGATCCCCGCGGGACATCTTTTCCCAACAACAGACGACTCAGTTCGGTCTTCGACAAGCGATGCATGCCCAGAACGATAGACCACCCACTCGGGACGGATCCGCATCACGGACAAACCCTCACGCCAAAAGACACCACCTTCAACAAACAACGTCGGCCGAGCACACTCACCCTACAAGCGCCTTCACTCCACCGGCATCGGCGTCCCTCGACTATTCGGGCGATGATGGGATATGGACCAACGGCTAAAGCCTACTATGAGCCCAAACGAGTGGGCACGGCGTTGGTACGGCCCACGCGGTTGAGCCCAAGGCTAGCCCTAATCAGCTCCCAAAACCCTAGCCCCAGAACCAAAAGCCAGACGCCACCCTCCACGTGGCGTGCACCCCTGGCTCGGCCAATGGAGGACACGCCCGTAGCCAAGTCGCGCCACCCGACCAATGGAAGACACGCCTGTAACCGTAGTCGGGCGCCACCTCCACGTGGCGCACGTAAGGCGAAGCGTCCCTGCTCCGGCCAATGGAGAGCACGCCAGAGGAAGAGTCACGACCAATGGAGGGTTGAGCACGCGCCGATTGCGAGGTTGAGGATGGTATAAATAGAAGGAAAATCGACGATAGAAGGGTTGGCAATTTCTCGAACACAAAAGGCTTGTAACCAATACTCTCTCGTACTAAAACTCTAGTGAAAGTATTAAGGAATCACTCCTCCGTGGACGTAGATCTCATTAACGATCGAACCACGTAAAAGCCTTGGTGTTCTTTACTGCTTACAATAAATCCCACATAGCTAGATTTATCAGTAATCATTGTACAATTTTACTTCTTAATTTATATATATATATATATATGGAAAAAATATAGTGGTTATCTTGTGGATATTTCTTATAGTGTAAACATGAAGACAAATATCAATCATTGATTAATCAATATGGATACTTCAGATTCAATAAACAAATTATGACGTAGATGCACAAATACACAATTATATGTAGAAATATGCATATAACTAATTCAGATGCATATTTAAAAATAATTATAGATTTTTAAATCTAATGGACATGATTTGTTCTCATTTATGTATGTTAAAATTGTTTATACATGAACCTATATATATATATATATATATATATATATATATATATATATTCAAACGAGAGTCACTTTTATCCTAAAACTAAGAACCAAACGAATTTGCTATGAAAGTTGATGAATCCGTTGAGAAAGTTATTGAATTCAAAATTCAAAAATTTCACCTGGGTTCGAATCACATGAGGGACGAAAATTCTATTTTTGGATTCGATGAAGTTCCCAATGGATTCATCGATTTTCACAATGAATTCATCATTTTTTGTTCTCACGCTCGCTAGAAAAATGGTTCTCAAGTTAATCCCCCTATATATATATATATATATATATATATATATGGTTGTTCACATAAGAATGTAAATATTTGTAAGAAATAAAAAAATTACATTGAACGTATAAAGTTATTGCACTAAATGTATAATTTGTTGCATCAAATTCAATGCAATAATTTTATGTTAAGTGCTACACTTTATATGTTGAATTTAGTGCAAAAAATTATACATTTAGTGCAACAACTTTATACGTTCAGTGCAACTTTTTTATTTCTTACCAATATTTGCATTCCTACATGAAATATAAAAGTTGCATTGTATGAATAAAGTTGTTGCACTAGAAGTATAGATTTGTTGCACCAAATTCGACATATAAAGTGTAGCACTGAACATAAAGTTGTTGCACCGAATTTGATACAACAAATTTATACATTTAGTACAACAATTTTACGTCCAATGTAACTTTCTTATTTCTTATCAATATTTGTATTCCTACGTGAACAACCATATATATATATATATATATATATATATAAGATGGATCAGGTAAGAAAGGATAATTTGATAGGAAATGAAAATGAATTTATGTATATATTGGATGTGTACTGTTATAGGTTTGTTACTAACGGGCTTTTACATAAAATTTGGGGGGTTATTGGCGCCTAAATACATGAACTTTGGGCATATTTTGGTTTTTTCCACGAACTTTAAAAATTGTCAATAAATACACGAACTTAACATCATTGTGATTTTTCCCACAAATTAAAAAGCGGTCAAAATTGAAAGCGACGTGACGGTCGTGATGGCGCCACTTCATCAAAACGACGTCGTTTATTTATACCAATATATATTAATTGACGGTTAAATACATGAACTTTGGGTCTATTTTGGTTTTTCTCACGAACTTTAAAAATTTGACAATAAATACACACTTAACATTATTGTAATTTTTTTCATAAATTGAATGACGGTCAAAATTAAAGGCGATATAACAATCGACGGATATCACATTATTAAAACGACGTCGTTTACTTATACAATATGTATTTAAAAGATCTTAAATACACCTCATAACCTCTCCAACCTAAACCTTATCGTAAGTCGAGGTTGGAGAAAGAGATGGGTGGGGTGGGATGCGGTGTGAGTGTGAGTTAAGGTGGATTTAAGATTTTTTAATACATATTGTATAAGAAAACGATAAACCCAAACCTTATCGTAAGTTAAGGTTAGAGAAAGAGAGATGGGGTGGGGTGGGGTGGGGTGGGATGCGATGTGAATGTAAGTTAATGTGGATTTAAGATCTTTTAAATACATATTGTACAAGTAAAATGACGTCGCTTTTAATAATGTGATATTACGATCGATAGTTATATCGACTTTAATTTTGACCGTCATTCAATTTGTGAAAAAATTACAATAATGTTAAGTCGTATTATTTGACAAATTTTTAAAGTTCGTGGGAAAAACCAAAATAAACCCAAAGTCCATGTATTTAACCGTCAATTAATATATATTGTATAAATAAAAGCGACGTCGTTTTGATGAAGTAGCGCCACGTCATCGCCAAGTCGGTTTCAATTTTGACTGTTTTTCAATTTGTGGGAAAAATCACAATGATGTTAAGTTCGTGTATTTATCGACAATTTTAAAGTTAGTGGAAACAAAATACGTCCAAAGTTCACGATTGAAAGATCAATAACCCAAATTTGGGCCCTCAAATTTGAGGTCCTTAGGCCAATACACCAACCCTAGCACATAAGGGCCGAGCTTGCTCGTATGTTGTAGTCTCACTCATTTTTTTAATGAGGAATGTTACTTCTCGATGAATATTTTTGAAATTTGATAATTAGTTGTTATGATAATTAATAAGGTTAAAGGTAAACTTTTAAATTTTTTGGGTATATATAATTTGATGACTTGAGAGATGCTTATAAAAATGTGGAGAGAGTATTAGTAAATAAAATTATGTTTCCAAGATTATTAACTTTTAGAAGCTTCATCGGCCTTGTTTGGTCATATGAATTTCTTTGTCATATTCCAATTACCACATGACATCAATAAGTATATACATAATTGTCATTAGTACGTTAAATCTGATCATACATCATTATTAACTATAAAAAAAAATGTCATAAATGTGTGTATTATTTAAGTTATAGTTATAGTAAAATATTGTTATGGGGTGTGTGTGTGTATATTATTCTCCAATGTATTATACATTTTTATTCAATATGATTATATAGTCACATACTCTTATAGGATTCTTTATTCATAATTTTTATGCCAAGCCAATTTGTTAAACTAATGATCCAACTAATCTAGTGCTAATAGCAATTTTAACATGCATCAAGTTGATACTCCATTGTGCAATATTTGAAAATATACACATATCAGGGTTCTATATCTAAGTCCAATATTAAACAAAAAGCATGCTAGTTTAAGACAGAAAAATATATTCAAGCAACAGTCGAAAGCATACGTATACCACTGATGCAAACACATATGCTATCCAATGCCAGATTACATAAACACATAAAAAAGAGAAAAAAAAAATCACATTTTTTACAGGCTGTGGGGGACGTGATGCATCATTTTTTTTTTCATATTTTTACTATTTTAATTTTTTTTTATTTTCAGCTCTTTTAAACGGAAAAATACCTTTTTGGGAGAAATAATCATGAACATTAGATTTAGAAAATGGAGGGTCAAAATTGGTTTCTAGTTATTAGTTTAAGGTTAATTTCTAGTGTATATATATATATATATATATATATATAGGAGGTTAACTTGAGAACCATATTTATTGTGAACGTGAGAACCAAAAATGATGAATTCGCGGTGAAAGTTGATGAATCCATTGGGAAAGTTGATGAATCCAAAAATATAATTTTCATGCCCATGGGATTCGAACCGGGTGAAAATTTCTAAATTTTGAATTCATTAACTTTCTCAACGGATTCATCAACTTTCATAACGGATTCATTTGGTTCTTAGTTTTAGGATAAGAATGGTTACTCATTTGAACCAAACTCTATATAATTTAGGTAAATTGTGTCCAATAATATCTTATCGACACGTTTAGGAAAAATCTCTATCCACACAATAGATCTATATGAAAAAAAAATGACACATAGCAACATTGGCACTTTCATCATCTTAGTAATTTTAGGCTCCTTGCCCCCATATTTTGGCTTCAAAACTGTATTGAAAATAATTCCAAAAAAAACATATTACATGAGTCGCATGACAATTTGAAAACATTCCTTGACATGTCCTCTTACTTTCATTTACTAAAATAAATTTTTTTTTATCATATTATAATATACACATCGATATATATATTTGAGAATATATACACATAAATTAATGTTAAACTAACTAAATGGAAGGTTGTTTTTTACTTGGGTTATTAAAAAATCAGAGGCGTCACAGATGGAAGCTAGGAGTCAGAGATACAAACAAAATAAACGTTAAATACACAATATATTCATTGCTCATTTATTTCACTGCATGACAAGGGAAATTGAAATGAATTAAGGAAATGCAAAAGGCTAATTCATTTAACAGAAAGAGAATAAATTTTAAAGTTCTTTATAACTATAGTTTAGGTAAAACATAATTTTAATTTTATCAACATTACTAAAGTGCTTGTTGATCCGGATCAAATTATATCTTTGCTGAACAAGAAAATACAAGATCACAGTTAAGTACAAAGTGCAATCATTTTATATTTTACGAACTCAATCACTCTACCGAAAATAACCCCTAAAGTGCAATCATTTACGCAATTCTCAAGTACAAACATGGTACAAGAATACTTGGCTGCATGCAATAACGAAGGAGACCTTCCAAGTGATCTGTCTCATTTTCTCATGGCAGCAGAGATGCAGGAGCCCATAGTGGTGATCCACGACAGCGAATCCGACAACAGCATCATCGCGAAAACTGGCAGCGGTGATTCTTGAGAGAGTGAGCAGCATCACTGGCAGCGGTGATTCTTGAGAGAGTGAGCAGCATCGTGACGGTGAAATAGCAAGGTTTGTGATGAAAGTTCACAAAATGGTGGAGGCCAAACTATATCTCTAGAGCGTTGGAGTTCGACGGGGACTGGTTTCATCGTTACAGATCCCATCTTGTTTGCTGCTGAAATTCTTCCAATCTATTTCAAACACAAGAAGCTGCCCAGCTTCACACGCCAACTCAACTACTTTGTAAGCCCAACTCTCTCTCTCATCAATTGTGGTATATATACGCATACAAGGGATTCTAAAAGATGAAAATCAAAGCAATGGGAATACGCCCACGAGTATTTTCAGAAGAGGAAGTTGCATCTGATGAAAAGCATTAAATATACAACGAAGATGCCAACAAACTCGAACAAAGAGTAACAGATGAAGGTCGAGATCGTTGCATTCAGAAAAAAGCTGCTGCACATGGAAGAAAAACTTGACGACTTCTATAGGAGGATGTTTTATACACAAAACTAAATGATATGTTATATTTGATTCGTTTGTATTCTGAATCAGTATGCCTTTGACAACCCAACCAACCACCTAGTAATTATGGCCTTACAATATAATTGTAGCACGATATGCAAATCATCACCTCATAGTTTAGAAAAAAAACTAGTTTGTCAGATGCCATTCAAAGAAAGATTATCATTCAATTAACGTGACTGATTCTATACAAGTGGTGGACACATCTGAAACGGAACGATAAACAAAACAAAAATAAAATCTTAGTGCAGTCATCGGACATAAATTATAAACAATTTAGCAAATACGAAGAATTCTTGATTTTCACACTGAAGCAGATGCCTCCATAACAGAACAATAAAGGATTGTACAAAATGAGTACAGACAAACAGCACATTTGGTGAACCAGAAAAGAAAAAGAAAAATGTTATCAAAAGAAAGGCAAGAAACTAGCTAAAGGTATTTTTACCATGATGCAGCTCATCAAGATCTTTCAGCAGATTAGAAACTCGGCCATCTTCCTCTCCTAGGATGTCGACCTGCATAATAGCATTAGATTTTCCAAGAGACAGGCAATAGAATGTTGTTTGATCATGGATGTTCAGGTTCGTGGGTGTAAAGAGGTTCAAATTCCAAATGATGGATGCCTGATGAGGAATGTGATGGTTTTATTAAGTTGGATGGAGCTATGTACTAAGTGTTAGGTTTCAGGGAGAGCTCAAACGATGAAAAAAGATGATCATGTCATGATGTATTGGTGTCGAACATTGATCTTGAATTACTAGCCTGCTCATACAGAAATTTGCTTCAATGGATACAAAATGCATTAAATGTCAGACAGAAGCACTTAGATTTTAAACATCTGCAAAACCATGCAATCCAGGATAATACGTAACAGATCACAACATGTCAACATATAACTTAGAGATGGCACAGCCTCGAATGCATGTACTGCATATCTAAATTATAAATGGACTAACAAAATCTTTGCCACAGGAGTGCATTCACACACACATATATATGAAGAGATGCTGATGTTGATCATAAATGTGTGTATTATTTAAGTTATAGTTATAGTAAAATATTGTAATGGGTGTTTGTGTGTATATATATTATACTCCAATGTATTATATATTTATTTTATTCAATATGATTATATAGTCACATACATTTATAGTAATCTTTATGCCAATTTGTTAAACTAATGATCCAACTAATCTAGTGCTAATAGCAACGTTTAACATGCATCAAGTTGATACTCCATTGAGCAATTATAATACGTTCTTTCACGCAAAATCTCTCTCTCTCTCTCTCTCTCTATATATATATATATATATATTATTGTATTAAACTTAGTTACGACTAATTTAATTTAGGTAAATTGTGTCCAATAATATCTCATCCACACGTTTACGAAAAATATATATCCACACAATAGCTCAATATGAAAAAAAGATGACACATAGCAACATTGCCACTTTCATCATCTTAGCAATTTTAGGCTCCTTGCCTCCATATTTTGGCTTCAAAATTGTATTGAAAATAATTCCAAAAAACATATCACATGAGTCGCATGACAATTTGAAAACATTCCTTGACATGTTCTCTTACTTTCATTTTTACTAAAAATAAAAAATTGTTTATCATATTATAATTTACACATATATAGATATATATTTGAGAATATATACACATAAATTAATGTTAAACTAACTAAATTGAAGGTTGTTTTCTACTTGGCTTATTAAAATATCAGAGGCGTCACAGATGGAAGCTAGGAGTCGGAGATACAAACAAAATAAACATTAAATACACAAATTCGATGCTTATATTCATTGCTCATTTATTTCATTGCATGACAAGGGAAGTTGAAATGAATTATAGGAATGCAAAAGGCTAATTCATTTAACAGAAAGAGAATAAATTTTAAAGTTCTTTATAACTATAGTTTAGGTAAAACATAATTTTATTTTTATCAACATTGCTAAAGTGCCTTGTTGATCCGGATCAAATTATATCTTTGCTGAACCAGAAAATACAAGATCACAGTTCTTCATTTTACGAACTCAATCACTCTACCAAAAATAACCCCTAAAGTGCAATCATTTACGCCATTCTCAAGTACAAACATGGTACAAGAATACTTGGCTGCATGAAATAAAGGAGACCTTCCAAGTGATCAGTCTCATTTTCTCATGGCAGCAGAGATGCAGGCGCCCATAGTGGTGATCCACGACAGCGACTCCGACAACAGCATCATCGCGAAACTGGCAGCGGTGATTCTAGAGAGAGTGAGCAGCATCGTGACGGCGAAATAGCAAGGTTTGTGATGAAACTTCACAAAATGGTGGAGGCTAAACTAAATCTCTAGAGCGTTTGAGTTCGACGGGGACTGGTTTCATAGTTACAGATCCCATCTTGTTTGCTGCTGAAATTCTTCCAATCTATTTCAAACACAATAAGCTGCCCAGCTTCACACGCCAACTCAACTACTTTGTAAGCCCAACTCTCTCTCTCATCAATTGTGGTATATATACGCATACAAGGGATTCTAAAAGATGAAAATCAAAGCAATGGGAATACGCCCACGAGTATTTTCAGAAGAGGAAGTTGCATCTGATGAAAAGCATTAAATATACAACGAAGATGCCAACAAACTCGAACAAAGAGTACCGTCAGATGAAGGTCGAGATCGTTGCTTTCAGAAAAAAAGCTGCAGCATATGGAAGAAAAACTTGACGACTTCTATAGGAGGATGTTTTATACACAAAACTAAATGATATGTCATATTTGATTCATTTGTATTCTGAACCTGTATGCCTTTGACAACCCAACCAACCACCTAGTAATTATGGCCTTACAATATAATTGTAGCACGATATGCAAATCATTACCTCATAGTTTAGAAAAACTATAGTTTGTCAGATGCCATTCTAAGAAAGATTATCATTCAATTAACGTGACTGATTTTATACAAGTGGTGGACACATCTGAAACAGAACGATAAACAAAACAAAAATAAAATCTTAGTGCAGTCATCGGACATAAATTATAAACAATTTAGTAAATACGAAGAATTCTTGATTTTCACACTGAAGCAGATGCCTCCATAACAGAACAATAAAGGATTGTACAAAATGAGTACAGACAAACAGCACATTTGGTGAACCAGAAAAAGAAAAAGAAAAATGTTATCAAAAGAAAGGCAAGAAACTACCTAAAGGTATTTTTACCATGATGCAGCTCATCAAGATCTTTCAGCAGATTAGAAACTCGGCCATCTTCGTCTCCTAGGATGTCGACCTGCATAATACCATTAGATTTTCCAAGAGACAGGCAATAGAATGTTGTTTGATCATGGATGTTCAGTTTCGTGGGTGTAAAGAGGTTCAAATTCCAAATGGTGGATGCCTGATGAGGAATGTGATGGTTTTATTAAGTTGGATGGAGCTATGTACTACGTGTTAGGTTTCAGGGAGAGCTCAAACGATGAAAAAAGATGATCATGTCATGATGTATTGGTGTCGAAAATTGATCTTGAATTACTAGCCTGCTCATACAGAAATTTGCTTCAATGGTTACAAAATGCATTAAATGTCAGACAGAAGCACTTAGATTTTAAACATCTGCAAAACCATGCAATCCAGGATAATACGTAACAGATCACAACATGTCAACATATAACTTAGAGATGGCACAGCCTCAAATGCATGTCCTGCATATCTAAATTATAAATGGACCAACAAAATCTTTGCCACGGAGTGCATTCACACACACATATATGAAGAGATGCTGATGTTCATGAGATGATGAATGGGATGCATGCAACAGCTGCATGATGCATCCTATCATGCAGTGCTTGCATTTTTCAGGGCTTAAGGAACGAGATACATCCCCTTCGAGCTACTGGTAGGTAATTGCAGGAGGAACTCCATTCACATTTTGGGGAGGAGCCCAGTAGACTGATTCCTTCCTTCTTCCAAACGGGTTTTTCGAATATGTATCTCATGGTCAAGAGAAAAACACCATATAAAATAGATGGATGTAGTTAGAGTAGTTTTCATCATATAACTATATTAATAATGCTTGCTCAAGTGAGTGGATGTGCAGACTGCAGAGGGGCATAGTGGGAAAAATAGGAATAAAAGGAAATTCAGTTGCCTTGCTATATGCTATCATGTTATGAAAAAACATAAAAAGCAAAAGGATATTGAATACGCATGCCAACAGCACCGGAACTGGGTATAACAGCACCCTGCAAGCTGTGGTGCACATTAGTGGCACTGTTTACATCCTGCATGATGCAGCATGATTCTATAAATACCATGAAGCAGAAACTAGAGGTTGATTTGACAAACGAATGAGCATAACTAGCAAATCAATTAAGAAGGCAAAAATCTTACTTCAAATTCAATGAAGCAAACAGTATGTCTTTCTTGTCGTAATACTTTCATCTGCTTATAACCAGGTTGGCTGCGGGGAAAAGGAATACAGTGATCAATCATGTTTGATAATCTGGAACAGCAACATATTCATGACGTACACGCTAAAGAGGCCTTGGAGCTCCTCTTCATTAATATTCTCACTGAGATTGCCAATGAAAAGGGTATTGCAAGGAGGGTTGTCTTTGTTATTCTACAAGAAAGTGATGTAGGCTGTCAAAAAACAACTATGTATTTTGGGAAAGAAATAGTACTTAATATATTCACAGAGAGCATATCATCGACATAAGTGAACATTGTACTTAAAGAATTAATTATCTAAATTCCTGCCTAACAAGATAGAGCCATAGAGGTCGAGGAAAGCAGTAAAAATAACAAGGATTGCAATAGTCATGCTCCAACTGGGAATGGTATACAGAATAGTTGTTTATTGTTTAGTATGATTTTGTTCCAATTATTCATATTCTTTTGCATGTTGTTTCCCGTGGTTTGCCCTATTTATGTCGTTGTTTTTATTAGTATTTATCGATTCAGACTTATTTGGTTTGTTTCGATGTTTTTTAGAAAAACGTCATTAAATAGGATGAAATGGATCTTCCAAGATCTATCCTATATTGAAGAGCATCTCGATAGGAGTCTATAGGCGAAAACGAATCGCAATTCGGAGTTCGGACGAGAGAGAACGGAACGAAACACCGAAGTCGCGCACGCGTGTGCGCGAGCGCGAGCGAGGCCAGCGCCCACTCCACACAACGAGGCCACGGCCGCGGTCTTCACAATGCGGCCACGGCCGCGCCTCCTGCATCTTCACAACGCGGCCACGGCCGCGCCTCACGCATCCAGCGCCCATTTTTCACAACACGGCCACGGCCGCGCCTCATGCAACCGGCGCTATCCTTCCCAGCGCCCCACACCACGCGGCGCTGCGTTCGCAAGCCTCCCGCGTCCAGCGCGCGCTGCCTTCTCAGCGCTCCACACCGCGCGACGCGTCACCATCGCACAGCCAGCGCACGTCCGGTGCTCCAGCCCAACCGACGCCTCATCCCACGTCTCGCCTTACGCGTCCGACGTTTCACCCGCGTCCGGCGCTGGGGTGCTTTGGCTGTTCATTCCAGAGACACCTCGCGTCCGGCGCTGCGATGCTCGCTCTGACCTTTCCAGAGAGTGCTCGCGTCCGACGCTTCGTCCCGTCCGGCGCTGGGCGTGATTTTTGGGCCCATTTTCGGTGATTTTGTGGGCTTTTTGCGAGGGCTTATAAATAGAAGAACAGCCTCACGACCTCACGCTCATCATCTCACAGTAATTCACACATTCTCAGACGTGATTCTTTTCTTTTTTTTCTTTTCCTTTTCCTTTCCATTTAATTCTTGTATTTTGGATTAACAATTGGATTGTGCGATTACGGATATTTGGAAGACGAATTTATCTATGAATGGTTTGTAAGTTTTTCTCGTTTTAATTATATCTATGTAATTGGGATTGGAATAATTTCTATCATGAGATAAATTATCGATTTGTTGGGAAATAAATGTTAGATTGTTCTTGTCTTGAATTGTGATTATTGGATTGATGATTTACGAATTTCTTATCCGTATAAATTATTTATTTCATGATCTTCATACATGGTGTTTGAGAGAATAGTGTAGGTTGATTATGTGCTTATGTTTGATTATGAAGTTATGCGAGAACAGATTTATATTAGATATAAGTTTAACAACGAAAGTGATCGAGAGATTGGTTTGTTGTTGAGTAATTAATATATGTAGGTAGGGTTTTTGCTATCGTGTGCTTTGTAGTAAAATATCCTTCGTAGTTGATGGTGGGTTGATTGAGAGACCACTGTCATTAAGTTCGAGTTTAACGTTGACGTAATCGAGAGATTAGTTAGTGTTGACCGTTTTGTGAGAGGCGTGGGTGTTTTATGCACTGTGTACCGGTCCTTGATTCATTAATAGCGATGATAGATTTGAACCATAGAACACCGTCTCAAATTCCGCGTATCTGCCAATTACTATTGTTATCCAAGTACATCCGTTTTACCTGCTTTATTTATTTCCTGCTTTCGTCCTTTTCGTGACAGATCCCCCTTATTTTAGGACGTTAGTATTTCTTTTCTGTTTTTGTGTTTGACATAGAACCGTAGCCCTGTTAAGCCTTCCTCGAGAGATTCGACTTGGATCGACCTTACCGCTCTATAAGGACCTCGTACTATTGCGAGCGACTGAAAAGAACAATTTGGTCGGAACATTTATCTTAACTCTAAAGAAACCTTCACCTACACTTCCTAAGAGCGACCAAAATTCCATACATATAAATAGGCGACAAGGAAGGATTGAACGGAATATTGTTTCACTTTCACCTGGACAGGTACATAGCTGCTAGGTGCAGGTGCAGGTACAGGAGCTGGAGCTGGCATTGGCACAGGAGGAACAGCATAACCTGCATATGGATCATAATGGGGCGGAGCTGGGGACATATACCTGATATCAATCATGATTCAATATAAGTAAAAGTTACTAAAGCAACAGTGGTTTCAATCAACATCTTACAATGGGTTTCTAAGATAATGGCTTAGCTCTTCAAATATAAACACAAGCCCCTCTGCCAGGGAAAGAATTTATGCTAAACATACCCATGTGGACCCCAAACAGCTGCAGGGGGAGGATGAAACGGAGATGTTGAATAAGCAGTGTGCGTATAGTCACCACCTATCCGCATGCGTTTACTCTGGTCATAAGCATTGGAATCAGCAACTATCCCTGTATACCAACAAAATTCACAAAAAGGATAGAGAATTAGAAGAGGATAGCACACAAGTAATCTACAGACTTTAACCCCACACAAAACTAACTACCAAATTCAGTGTTGCAGTTTGTATAAGTAAAAGGAGTCTAAGCTGCTAATGTAATCTTCATTTCCACCATTACCGACTCCTAGTCTGAAAACTGTTTCTAAAAGTATATGCAAACTTTCGGAAAACCATATATACAGCTTAATTGATCACAAAAATTAAAGCATGTGTATTAGTTTCCAGATAGTCAACATAACACTTTGACCTTTTTGATGAGTACATCTGTATATGTAAAAAAAAGCTTACCTCTTTTCACAAAAAGATTCTTCTTTGCCATCTCAGTGTGCAAGAGAGACTTCGACTCCGCATCAAACACCATATCCTAAATCCTCAAAATCATTCAGATTAGCTGACAATCATAAAAGCACATGAGCCGAGATTGCTGAAAAGCACTGCAACGACCTGAAGTGCATCCTTGGCAGCAATGGCGTGCTGCGCGGTGGTGAAAAGCGCGAAGCCCATCGGATGCTCGCCTTTGAAGTTCACCTGCGACGCCTCGTACCCCGGCAGCCACCGCAGCAAATTCTGCAGCTCCCTCTCCTTCACATCCTCCGGTAAACCCGAAATAAATATCGTACGCACCTATGAGAAGCACAAAAAATGAGAGAGAGAGAGAGAGAGAGATTCCCCAACCATCACCACAATTGCAAATCATGGCAATCGCTAATTACCAATAAATCTGTGGAAACGTAAAATTGTGCGCGCTTACCTCGTCGTTTGAAGGGCGGGAAGCGGGGTTATCAATAGGAACCGTCGGCTGGTGCGGGTGGGGGTGGGGAGGAGGGGGGCGGCGCGGTGACGGAGGCCGGAGGAGGAGCGGGAACGGGCGGCCATTGCTGGTGGTAAGGGTAGATTCCGGTACCTGCCATTTCGGCAGATCGATTGGATTGTGAGAATTGTTTGTTGCTATTAGTTCTTGCTAGGAATTACACAAAGTTGAAGATTCGGAGTTGCAAGATTGAATTTTTAGGGGAGTAAATGAATTGAATGGGGAAGAAGGGTTTCTCGATTGAAAAATGGCAAACCTCTATTTAAATATGTATATAAAATATTCACGAGGCAAATGAAACATAAATTGAACAAAACAATATCTGGGTCAACCAACTCAATTCGGTATGTAATGTAACCATAACATTTAATTTGATTATATTCAACTTCAAACAAATTATAGTTGTTTGAAATGCAACTTGTGTATGATTAAAGTTTGCTGATCCTTTTAACTCTACTTAACAAGAAAATAATCACTACGTTAATTATTATATGTCAAAGTATATTGTTTTATATTTATTTGACATAATCAGCAAAAAGATGTGGTTAGTGGTCGATCTTGAATAAAAAATCAAGACCTAATTGTAAATAAAAATATTAAATCTCTGCACGAATGTCCTCAAAAGTAGTGTTCTTTTAGTCTTTTTTCAAAGTAGTACTTAGTAATGACAAATTAAAATAATTTGTAAAATCAATCAAAATTAAGTAACACGTTGTCATATAGAATATTTTTACTAGACAATGATGAAATTTTGTTTTAATTCGGATAGCTGAGTATTAAATAGACTTCTCTTTAGTCTTCTTTTTTTCCCTTATAATATTTAATAGACTTTGAAATTTGCAGTTTATGCCAATAAAATCTGCCCGACCCGAGTTCATGTTACCAAGTTTCCGAGGTAGAGACTAAAGAATTACAAAATGCAATACCACTGAAGCATATTAAATAAACATTAGCATACTCAAAAATAAAAACGAAAATACATTCAAGAGTGTACTATTACACACAACAGGGAGCAATATACTTACTCCAAATGCATCAGCTAGTAGCACTATTTCTAACCTGATACTAATACACATTGTAGAAATGGAAGCATAACAAAATGTTTCCAAAACAACTGTAGTAAAAATTCATGGCAATTCCCTTTTTCTAGTACAACAGGGATGATCTCAATCTTACCAAAACTAATATAGAATCACAACAACAACAACAACAACAACAACAGATAAACACAATTGTAGAGAGGCTGCCTAGCTGCAGATTTCAGCATCAGCTGCCTATGCCTTTTCTTTTAAAATTATATAAATGACTAAAAACAATAAGTTTTTCTCCCAGCAAAATTCCATAAACCATAAGGGGAAGAGGAAGGTCAGAGATCAAGGAAGACAAACTCTTCAACAGCAGAAACCTCGCCGATCTTCTTGAGGGTTTCCTTGTTAGGCACTTCGTCTACCCCGATGGCCATGATGGCCTTCAACCTCTTAACAGTCCGGCTAACGCTCATGAAGCTCACATTCACGTTGCTCTCACCGAGAATGTTCCCAACTGTCCCGATCATGCCAGGCTGGTCAACTTGACGGCACAGTATCAGATTTCCCTCAAGGCTAACATCCACACTGAATGCTCCCACGCGTGTGAGGTGAGGCATGCCGTCCTTCACTCTCCCCTCAATGCTTATGTTTCCATTGTCCAGCAATGCACTCTCAAATTTTGACCCGACATTGCTTATCTGGACCTGAATCGAGTCAATAGGGTTCTCAGGGGAAGAGTCAATAACTACTAGTTTCTCCTCGCTGATTCTTAGACCTTTCTGCTTGGCTATGAAGTCTGCATTGACAAGGTTGATGTGGGCATCTGAGATAGGTTCGATGATGCCCTTTATTATCATGGCTCGGAGAAGCCTCGTATCCAAGTTGTCAGAGTCGCGGGATGAGCCATAAACCACCTTCACAGATTGTATTCCACTTCCTCCAGCAACTAACTGGACGCCTAGTCTACCGAGCTTCTCAGCCAGAGTAACATAAGGAGCCAACTCAGACATGACCTGATGAGGAAAATCGAATTGTAATATCATTGATGAGAGTGTATGCACGGAAATGCTCTAGGTAAGTTGAGTGAATAAAGGATTTCTACCTCCGGAGGAACCATTGGAGCATTTACTGCAGTTGCAGAAAGTTCCCCTCTCAATGCACCAACAACGGCCTCTGCTATTTCAACTGCAACTCCTTCCTGAAATGCAGGTAAAGGGCACGTGTTAATGTGACAAAAACATTCACCGGAAAAGAATAGGAAAAACATGGTTATTGGCAAAAGTCATACCTGTGCTTCCTTTGTGCTAGCACCAAGATGTGGTGTAACTGTGACATTCTCATGCTGCACTAGCTTGCTATCTTTCGATGGGGGCTCCTCTGTGAAGACATCAAGGGAGGCCTATAAATACCAATATGGTAAAAACTACTTAGTTTCCACATTGAAATACCAGTATCGAATCATGCTATAGGTTTCATTTATACAACAGATGAAATCCAAATATGACTGCAGAGCAAAAGGAACCTATATGTCAGGATATGATCCAGCATATAATCAACAGAATGAAAAAGCATTCAACCTGTGCAACTATTCCTCCATCAAGGGCTCTGACTAGAGCATCTTCATCTATGACACCACCACGGGCAACATTTATGATGCGCACTCCCTTCTTCATCTTTGCAAATGTTGCATCGTTGAATATCTTATTGGTAGTGGGGGTAAGAGGCATGTGGAGGGATATAAAGTCCGCGGTGGAGATGGCTTGATCAAATGATACCAACTCCACACCAAGAGCGCGTGCTCTATCAGCTGGGGCATATGGGTCATGCGCGATAACATGCATTCCAAGGCCCTTTGCACGTCTTGCAACCTCAGAACCAACTTTGCCAAATCCCATGATAGCCAATGTCTTTCCGACCAGCGAGACACCAACATACTTGTTGCGTTGCCATTTTCCTATCAGCAGCATCACAACGCGCAAGTAAGGTTTTGAAGCGAAAGTCAATTTGAAGTAATTGAAGAATTTAGGATCATAGTATCTCCGAAATAAGCCCTCTAAGATGCAGAAGAAATACACCTCCAAAAGTTCTATTGAAAAATATTGTCCCTATTGGCAAATATTCACCATATCATCATATATTCTCATAAATATTCCGTCATAGGATATGATTTTTCATTTACTTCAAGAAGAGGCGTACAGCAAAAACAAGCTTAACCGTGGTTCAAAGTAACTCATTGTTTCTAAGTTCGTATATCATCTGTAGCAAGCGAGTCATATATATATATATATATATATATATATATAATAGGATATCACTCTGAAGGTTGACATAAGAGAAGGGAGAAATTTAAGAAACTCCTCTTCTCAAAATCTCACAGCACTGACTCTGTAGTTTTCACATAAAATGGTATCATAAATGTTTCTAACCACCAACAATCCCGGTTTTCCCGGTCTTACGCATTTACTGGAATAAAGTCGTGCAATATTAGTGAAATATTTTATTCATCTACCGCATAACAAATAGACTGAATAGTTATTTCGAATGTCCTGTGTAATAGTACAAAATTAAATCAGCTTTTGTTAGGTGGCAGTGGCAATAAAAATTAAAAGCAGATCCTGCTGTGATAATCGATCAATGTGCATAATCTAATTCGTGATATTATATTTTATTTTTCAACATGCATATGGCTAGAAAAAAATCTAGATCTGTATCAAGCATCAATTCATTTTACAATTACTGCGTCAGAAAACAATTTATGCACACACTAAATTTTCTCATGGAACGAAAAAGACAAAGCATGAAATTCAGTTCTGAATTATGGATCCATCGTCAAAAACAACGAAAATCGCATCATACCAGCCTTCATGGAAGCGTCAGCCTGAGCAACATTCCTCGCCATGGAAGCGAGTAGAGCAATCCCATGCTCCGCCGCGGCGATAGTGTTTGCCGTCGGCGCATTCACCACCAAGCAGCCGAACTCCGTCGCCGCCTGCAGATCCACATTATCAATCCCAACGCCAGCGCGTCCGACCACCTTCAGCTTCCCCTTCGCCGCCTCGAACACCTGGCGCGTCACCTTCGTGCCGCTCCGCACGATCAGCGCGTCGAACTCCCCGATCTTCGCGCACAAATCCTCTGGCGACAGATTGTACAGGCACTCCACATCCCCGTAGCTCCTCAGCAAGTCGAGCCCCGCCTCTCCGAGTTTCTCGGAGACTAGAATCGTCGGCTTCGGCGATTTGACCACCGGATCTGAATTCCGCGGCTTCGACGCCAGCTCGGACTCCCGCGCCGTCTTCAGAACACTGACGGGCGCTGCGGTGGAGCCGCGCAAGCTCAGGTTCATGGAGGTGGCGGAGATCGCGAGCTTTTGGAGCGAGATGGAGGAATTGGAGAAGGAGAGGCGGGTGGCGGAGGGATGAGCTGCTGTGGTGTGGAGCGGAAGCGGCGGCGATTGGTCTGTCAGCTTGTTTGTCCGGGAGGAAATGAAGGTGGCAGCCATTTTTCGTGTGTGCTTTTCTCTCTCTTTAGGGGAGTGTGTGTAGTGTGTGAGATTTGGTGCGTCAAAAGTTGTTGGAGAAGGGGAGACTCTGGGAGAAGGGAAGGAGAGAGTAGAGCCGTAGAGGCAAGGGGCGGAGATTTTTGTGGAAAATAGGAAAGGAAACTGTGAATATATAGAAAATTTTGATTTAGTGGTCAAGTTTTTTACATGTATGTCTAGAAAAAAATTAGGGGTGTTATTTAAATATTTAATCATTATTTCACTAAATTTTTGCCCAAAAAAGCACTATCACTGTCAGACATGAATTTTGATTATTAAATTTTATTTGTTGGAGGCCATAAATTTTGAGATTCAATAAATCTATACGATCACATTATGATGATCATACGGAGATATTTTAACAATTATCAATATAATTAACTATTAAAATAATAATAATATTAAATTAATATGTTAACTATTTTTTACATAAATATTCTTTTCCCATCTATTCTGAAAACATAATATGGGTAAAAATGTAATTCTATAAGTATGGTTTTATTGTAAAATTAATTTTTTAAATAAATCAAATTTTAAGTAAACTGTTTTTTTTTCATTTGGATCGGATTATGGCGGGCTATAATGTGGTCAAATAGCATCACTCTTTGAGATTATGTGTATAATAGTATGTAAATTATATCGGAAAATTGTCTAGTGGGTTGGTTTGGAAAAGATTGGGAAGATTTTAAGTCGTTGATGACCACAAACTTACTTATATATGCACATTCTTAAGGGATGTGATTTTAATTTAACACTAAGATATTTTGATGGTTTGAGTTTAATTGTATAATGATCATATCGCGTGCACATTGACGAATAAAATGCTTATAATTTAGTTAAATTTACGTGATGGTGACTTCTGAATTAATCAGTCGAGTTCCCTTAAATTACCATTGTAATTCGATCATGTACACTTTCTAGAAGCTAATATAGTTAGGAGTTATAACTAATTGCCACTTGTGAAAACAATAGAAATAATTTAATTAGTCGACATTTCATGTAAGTTTAACCATTAAGAGTTCGTATAACATAATATATTTGTTAACAAATTCCAAATTGTAGATAAAACTATTTGATGAAGTATAAAATAACATGATAAACACATTAATAAAAAACAAAATGAAAATCTACTACCTAACTTATATTTGTTGTTAATTACACATTTTTATCCATCCAAAATTCACTACATGTGCATATGATGTCAATTTGTACTTCAAATCCAACAAGCTCGGATCCCTTTCTCCTAAAAAATTTGAAGTGACTATTTTTATTTTTATTTTGGTAAATTAAATACAAAAATTTAAAGGTCGTATCACGATGGATTCGAACCCAAGATATTTGGTCTCGAATATTAACCATTTTACCATTAGACCAACACATACACAGTTAAAGACTTAAAGTGACAATTTTGACCCTTTGCCAAATGGGTAGGTGAGGGATTGTGACTTTATTATATTAATGGCAAACTAACATGATTAAGAAAGTTGAAACTTGAGCAGAATCTTGGCATGTGGTGGATAGATTATTGATATTTTTTGGCTTGGTTGATTCATAAAGTGTGATGGTTATAGTACGAGTTTATAGGTTTTAGATTTTTTATAAAGGAGTTTTATATATTTCTTATATTCTCTCGAGTTTGAAGTTTATTCAATATTCTATTTTTCTAAAACTAAATAATCGTTTGTATTTAGAAAATCAATTGAACATAATTTTTCTATTATGCATTTTTTCACACATGTAAACGGAATATTGCCAATTCTGACTATTAGGAAGCAAGGGTATATATTAGTATTTTTTTTTAATAATTGAAAATTTAAACTGTGATTTTGGCGCAGAGAAAAGAATAATAGAGATAATGTTCATTTAATGACGAGAGCATTAATTTGTATGTGATGACAAACATGCACAGCACAGCATTAAAATTCAAGTGGTAGTTGGTCAAAGGGAAATGTAAGTTTGATAGTTAATGAAAGAAAAAAATTTATTTTATCATATATTTGTCCCCACTTAATACTTTTTGAAGCAGTATAGTCATTTTTGCCCAACGATGTCAAATTCGTAGTTTATCACGATTTTGGATTTTTTTTATTCGATTTCGAATAGTTTATTTTTTTAAGATTTGAATATTTATAATCGTACAAATTATTATAAAAGAATATTAAAATATATTATGCCCATTATTAACGTTCTCTTTGAAATAAAAATCGGATGAACTTGGACTGTTTTACGACTTGGGTACATAAAGCTGTCTGTCAACCTTAATAAGTTTTTCAGACATTACTATCTTTTTTCCTTTTCTTTTTTGGTCAATTAATACATAAATTTTAAAGACTGTGTCACGGTGGAATCGAACCCGAAACCTTTGGCCTCGAGCATTAACCACTATACCACTAGGCCAACACATACACACTTTTTTTCCCCTTTTTGTGGTACACCCCTAATAATAGATGTCTTATTTAATAGAGTCATATTGCACCTTTTTTTATATAACAGAAGTCCTTTAATTATACTTGTTACTTCATTATGATTACTATTTACTACACATATTTTGCATTTATTATTGGTACATCAAATATCACCAATATTTATTTATTTTTGTTCAATTTAATACATAAATTTAAAGGTCGCTCACGATGAACTCGAACCCGAGACCTTTGACCTCAGACATTAACCACTCTACCATTAGGCCAACACACGCACACAAATATCACCAATATTTTTACATAGTAGTTGTGTCATATAACTTATATAATAGTATAATTTATCTCTCAAATAAAGATTATGAGATGTTGGGAAAATACGAGGCAAAAGCGATGAATGAAGAGTATCTTGAAAAGCAAAAGCACTGAACGGACTTTCTCACACTTCCAGATAGTTCGCATCCCAGGGAGCAAAATAGCCGGTGACATCTTAGTAAATTGGCCTCGTCATCAACGAGCCCGCCAAGAGAGTAAGTCCGAGCGAAGCAGACGATGCCGATAACGGAGCCGAGGTCAACGTAGTCTCGGATGAAGAACCCAATGGACGACTCCCATTCGAGTACGGAGAAGGCGTGCCGCCACATTTGACGAACTCGAACCCTGCACCTTTCAATTGAAGGCCGGCACACGATTTAACTCGAACCCCGACCTTTCAAAGAAAGTCATGCGATGGGGATACTATTGGCAACAATGTTCCAAGACTCGATGGACCTCGTAAAAAGTGTCAAAGTGTCAAATCCATGGAACGCATTGCTACCGCAGACCGACCTCACCTCCATACAGAGCCCTCGCCGCTTATGCAATGGGGATCGACATGTGGGCCCCTTTGTAAAGCACCGTGACGGCTCCAATTTTAATTGTTGCGATCGACTACTTCACGAAGTGGGTGGGCGGAGCCCTCGCGAAAATCACAAGCAAGAACCTCAACTTCGTGCGGAAGAACATAGTGTGTCGCTCGGCATCCTCATATCCTCCTTTCGTATATTAACCACTTACCAGATAAGACATTCAAAGATTGGTGTCAAGAGCTTGGATCCAACAAAGTTCACCTCGGTGGCCCATCCTCATGCAAATGGTCGCACCAGAAGTTACCAACAGACCATCGTAGGGTATAAAACTCGCCTCGACCGAGCTAAGGGCCTCTGGTGGAAAATTTACCACACGATTTAACTCGAACCCGGACAGTCGTCACGATGTTTCAGCAAAGATATTTTCACGATTAACTGAACCTTGCACTTTCGCCGACATTAACCACTCTACCATTGGCCAACACACACGCACAAATATCACCAATATTTTTACATAGTAGTTGTGTCATATAACTTATATAATAGTATAATTTATCTCAAATAAAGATTATGAGGCCCTCGACCTTCAAAGGTTATCTCGGCCGACGCCCCGCCTGCACCTCAACCCCAGCCGGACCTCCTCCACCACGGCCAAAGCTCGCCTCCTCTCGGCCGCAACCCGAGCCTTCTCCTCCGCTCGATCGCCTCCGCCATAAGAAGGGTCTTCCTCCTCCGGCCTCGGACGTGACGAGCCAAATGCTCAAATGAGCCACAAGATCATTCGGATGCCGACAACAAGCTCGGACACCGCTTTCAATCGAACCTTTACGTCCCGGTCCCCGTAATAAGGCTAACAATATCAAGCAAAGCCTCAACACAACTGGAAAAATTACGAACAGTGCATTACCTCGGGAAAAGGCGGACGTGCGACCTCGGTGCCAAGGATCGTGCAATCGTCATCGTCGTCGGCAGGAGGATGACGATCTTCTTTTTCGGGCGGGAGGTGCTGGAGGCGACGGATGCTTCGCTTGAGACGACGAAGTCTTCGGCCGAGGCGACGAGCGCTCCGGCTGAGGCGAGGTCACAGTCTTCTCAGCCCTCTTAAAGGTGACCTCGGGCAGAGTCTTCACCGCCTTCTTGGACTGCGTGGCCTCGGGCTCCCCCCCCTTTCTCTTCCTCGAGGACACGAATTCCACTACGTATAACAAATGCCAAGTTAATACAGAGCAACACAAAATAATATGACACTAAAGCTAAGTGCGGGCCTCACCGCCTGGTCTCAAGAAGTTAGGGTCATAGGGCTCACCATGACCGCTAGTTCGGCCTCGGAGAAGGCTTCACAACCAGGCCAACCCGGTCGAGATACATCTCCACATCACCAAGCAATCCCCAACGGCCACATCACCAACCTCTCGCTTCCAAGCAAATTCGAGAACCATCAAACCGCGTAAAAGTACTTCTTACGCGGTTTGATATCTTCGACTTCGTCTTTATTTTAAATTTACGACGGGTGATAAGTAATACCACCCGCACTATATTTAAGGCGAAAAATCTAAGGATGAGCCCTAGACTCAACAGCGCGATTATGCCATATAGCAAAGGATATCTTTCTGTTTTTATTTCCAAAAACCCGGTTACTATCTACTTATCTTTTAGTCGTGATGGTTAGATATTTGGTTTGGCAAAAAGAAGAAGTATTGTGACCATTTACAATTATGAATATTAAATTCCTGTTGGATTTCCCCTAGTATATTATTGGGAAAATATACAATTTTAATCTATTAAATTGACTATGTGATAATTTTAACCTAATAAATCAATAATATCTTAATTAAGTCTTATAATAATTTTAGCTAGTAATTGATTCTTGGTGCTAAAAAACACAGTCAGCATCGGAAAATGACATATGAAAATTATAAATAAGAAATGACGTCAAAAAGGATTTACGAGGTACGTGTCATTTCCGGTGCCAATTGCGTTTTAAGACGCCAGAAAAATTACTTACAAAGTAAAACTGTTTTAGGCTTAATTAAAGTATCACTAATTTATTAGACTAAAATTATCATAAAATTAATTTATTTAACTAAAATGGTATATCTTCCTTATATTATATTGAAAACTTTTACGAACAAGTTAGAACTGTTTGACAGCCTTTCTTATACACATTTTACAGAAAAAAGAAAATGGGGAGAAAAGGTTAGCAATGTTAATATAAAGTTTATACTGTCTCAAAAGAATAATTAAATAAATTAATAACAACTTCTTTAGTAGAATCCGGAACAATGATTATGAACCTCTACCCATCGTGCTCTTTTGGCCTACATTAGGGGTGAGCAAAAACCGAACCGAACCGAAAATCGAATCGGACCGAACCGAAATGGCGGTTTGGTTCGGTTTAAACAAGATTCGGTTCGGTTCGGTTTCAAATTTTCAAACCGAATTAATTGTTCGGGTTCGGTTTGGTTAAAAAATTGATTTTAAACCGAACCTTAATTAATTATTATTATATATTTTTATTTTTTATATATATATTATATATATATATGTTATTTATATTATTAATATTTAAATTGGTTAATATTATATATATTTATATATACATATAATTATATTTATATATTATATTATATATATTATAATATTTATATTAATTTTAATTTTAATTGGTTAAATCGAATCAATCGAACCAAACCGAATATTTCGGTTCGGTTTCGTTCGGTTTTGTACAAGAATCGGTTCGGTTCGATTTGATTTTTTGAAAATCGGTTTTGGTTTTTGGGTCGGTTCGGTTTTGAACCGAACCGCCTCAACGCTCACCCCTCAGCCTACATCCTTTTTCCTGGATGGGCCACCACCGTCCACCGCCACCACATAATAATAATAATAATAATAATAATAATAATAATAATAATAATAATAATAATAATAATAATAATAATAATAATAATAATGGGCTAAACTAAGCAATTAATTATCTTAATATAAAAACACAGATATATAATATACTCAAACATGTACTCCCCCGCCAAAAAAATTGTGAATATTCTTCAACCACTTTCCACTTATTAAATGGTTTATCCCACCTCTATTTTTCTCAAAATAATTGTAATCGGTACACTTGAAATTTTAGTACAAATTTTATCTTAAAACATGATTTATTGATATATTCACTTCGTTTTTCATACATTTATAGTTCCTTGATTATCTTGATAAATACATATCTACAACAAATTATTATATTCCGAAGTATTAAATAAAAATAAATTGGAAGGATGTTATAATTTTACTCTTAAATTTTGAAATATGACATTTATTATAAAACAAAACAAAAAATGAAAATAGGACAGTTATAAGAAAACGGGTGTTTGTATTATCCAACCATCGATGGTGCTTAAGATTTTTCTTTAGAGGGAGCAAATTTAACACAAGATGATACTGCAAATTAACTAACAAATAACAAGTATTAATTGCTAAGTCGACTTCGTCCAAACATTTTTATAAATAATGTAGTTAAATAGAATTACGAAAAAACTCAGTTTTCAAAAAATAGATATATTTAGTGATTTAAGGTAGACATATTTTTATTTCAAAGTTTAGATAAGTTATTTGAATATACATTAAACCATCATAATACATGGGCCGTGTGTGTGTGTTGGCCTAGTGGTAGAGTGGTTAATCTAAAAGCCAAAGCTGTCCTGGTTCGTCCACCGTGACGTAACCTTTAAAATTTATATATTAATTGACCAAAAAAAAAATACATTGGCCCACCTATCAGACATTAGGGAATTTGTTGAGAACTTAAGCTTGACATACTCATGTACTATTCAATATCTAAGTGAGATTGTGAACTTACGTTGGATTGTCTGATCTATTTTTATATATACCGAATAACTATTTTAATTTCATAAAAGATAAATATATATTTAATTTGTTTACTTATTTTATTTTCGTTCAGCCACTATTGCAACTATAGCTCATTGTTGATTTTAAGGAATTAGTAGGGCTGAGAATCGGTTCGATTTCGATTAACCGAAATCAAAAATTTAAAAAGTTAGTAACCTTATCCAAATTTGATCGGTTAGTCGGTTAATCGAGTCTATTAGTCGAATTGATTACCGGTTAAACGAAATTATAATATTAATTTTTTTAAAATCAAATATTACCAAAATTAGCAGAACTAACCGAAATAATTTCAAAAACTACTGAAATCACACGAAATTACAATATTAAAATTAAATAATTTCAAATATTTAATAATTAGTTAGATAAATATATATACTAATTAATTAATTTTGCTTAATTGGTTATACCCGACAACCATTTTTTTAAATCAATCAATACCTGAACCAAAACAAAAAAATCGATTAGCAGTTAACTGAAAACCGACTTTTTCGATTTTGGTTTCAGGTCAAACCGATTCTCAACCTAGGAATCAGTGTAGTAATAAATAGATATGGCCCCAGACACCGAAACTAGTTGAAGTCTTAAAAACGCCAATATATTCTGATGCTTGTGTTAAAAATGTTTATGTAAGTTTTTCGACCTTCCATCAAAAGCTTGCATTTAAATCTATTTTCGGTATGTCCGTCAAAAGTTTGCATTTTTCTTTTTGGACACAGTCCCCACATAAATTCATAATTTTTATCCTTAATATAACCATTATTTATAATAAAAAAAACATCACTTAACACTTACAATGTGAGACCTCTTACCACTTACTTTACACTTATTATAATTTATTAAAACTCGTGTCACAAAAAACAGTGCAAGAGCATTTCCAATGGTCCACTCTACATCAGAGTGAACTCTACATTATTGTAGAGTAAAATGTAGAATAATTGCAAATTTATCTCCAACGGTTAACTCTACAAAGAAATATTCTATTTTTATACATTACATTATTGAGTAGAAAAAAGTTAGAGGGATGAATAATGTCACTTTACATGTAGAGTGATACAAAACACTCTACAATAAAGTTTTACGTATGTAAAGTGACTGTTGGAGATGTTCTAAGCTTTTGGTGGATGTTTTTTTTTTCATGTGTTGTATCTTAATTTTATATTTTGTTTTGTTTTTCAACAAAAAAGTTTCAAATGACACAAAAAGAGGCAGTCTATACAAAAACAAAACTACAATCGACTCGAACAATGTTTTCTATTTTAATAAATTATACAATACCTTTTGGTCACCAATATGGCAATATCATGTGCTTCACTGAAGCACAAACAAGAAATTTAGAAAAATACAAAATCAATGAAAAAATGAATCTTGAATTGTTCATTTTGGGCCTTGGCCCATAATAATATTTGGCTGAATAAGTTTTATATGCGTATAAAAATTGAAAATTTTGAAATCTTTCTTGGTGGCTTGCTCAATAAGAAAATCCTATTGGCCAAAATTTATTTGAAAGTTCGCGGCGAAGTCGGTGCTGTTTTACCGCAATATATCTGTGATTTAAATTTCCGGTCATAATTTCCAGGTTTTTCAAGTTGTGAAGCTTCTATCTTTCTCCTATCAACTGCTCACATGTAGAGATATTGTATTGTATCATCTGATTATGTTTTCAACTACAATCTCAATGAAATGTATCTGTTTTAATTCCGATCAAAATTTACCAAAAATACGTTTATTTGGGAATAAAATTGAACAAAGAATGGAAGCTTAAGCTGAGCTAGTGATAATTCTGTTTACTGTTGAACAGAGTAATCTAATGGTGATCCTTTGTGTATATGAAGCAAAACATGTCTCAGTGTGGTTTGATGATGATAAAGATTTGTTAGGAAACTTGGAAATATTGAAATTGATGTGTATTTTAAAAGTGGTGTGGATTAGGGAATGTTCATATTAGTATCTAAATATCATTATCTGAACATTAAAGTGAATGATTACTGACATCCGCATTTTGTGTTTTTTTAGAGAACTTCATTTTGTGTCATTTCTGCTTCAAAATGTTGATTTTAGACTCAAAACTCAAATTTGCTATGAGTTTCTAGAAATTTTGTTTGATTGGATTTGTGAATAGTGATGCTGGAGCTGTATATTGATACTATAACTAGGTGAATTTGGTATATAAGGTGAATTTCATGCTTGACACATACTTGCTTTAAGATCATTTTGGGCTCATTTGTGAATAGTCTGGAGCATGTAGTTAGCAACAAATCGTTATAATTAACTTTTTGTAATTTACCTTCGATCACCTTAGTTGCGAATTCATGCTTCTATCCACATGGACTTGAATGATCTTAACAAAGTCTAACATAGTCTGGGAAATCAAACCGAGAGGAAAATTCTTGAAAGAGTGACAAAGCAAGTGCGTCAGATAGATTGGAGTGAAAGTGGCACAGGACCTTCAATCAACCATAGGGCGTACTGTACCTTTACTGAATTCATTCTATTGAAGCCTTAGGTAAACCTTCTCATCTTGCATTTCTTTGGTTTGGAAGAATGTTGTATGTGGATTTCTAACAAAGGAACCAATAGAGAAATGGAAAATGAATGTCCTCTCTGAAAATTGTTGGGACGAAATTTCCGTCATTTTGATGCATTTTTCATCTTTTCATGCCTAGCCTGCTGGCTATTACGTGTTCTTAATTTGCTGCCTGCCTAATCCATCTCTTTTAGGGATAGATATAGGAGGGGCAGAGTTCAAGTTGAGACTGCATAGACCAAACAATGAGTGGGATTTTCCCCCTTATGATCACATTCTCAACACAATGCTTCATGAGCTTTGTCACAACGAGCATGGCCCTCACAATGCAGATTTCTACAATCTTTTCGATGACTTAAGAAGTGTTGTTGTGCTGTTTATCTCATTTTGGGGGAATCTTCTGGCCTGATACAACCAATGATCGTTCTAAAGCATCAATTCTCTTTCTTCTTGATTTATATGTTTTATTGGATAACTTATTTTCGTTATAGAATGTCAGCAGTAAATTTCCTTTGTGTTGCTTCTCATTGTCAAAATATCTCAGCTTATCTGACTCGAGCGTATTCCTTTTACATATTCTTCTCGATTGTGTATGCAGTTGGCTCATCTGTTTCAGAATCACCATTTTTTAGGAATGTGAAGAACGTAGGCATTACTAGAACTGGGGAAGGTCTTTGATCTCCCTGGGAAAAGATTGGGTAGATATTCTCGTCAACCTCCTTTGTCTTCCCAAGCTCTGGCGGCTGCTGAAAAGAGTTCTCAACGGGGAGCTCTGTTACCCCATGGGCCTATGCGTCTTGGTGGTGATAGTCGCATTAAAGCCGTGCTGAGTCCAGTTCAAGTAGCTGTGGCTACAGAAAGGAGGCTACATGAAGATTTATGGTGTGGATCTAATTCACTAAAGCACGGGGGGCCTTCCGAAGCCCCAACTGGTTCATTGGATGTCAGAACTACCTGAACATCAGTTGTTGATTTGGTATCAATCCAGGACCAGAAAGACGACTCATCATGGAGTGTGACAAGTGCACCTTTCTTAAATCAGGTAAAAACCTCGCCTCCATTTTAAATTATCTTCTGATGTTCTTTTTTCCCAATGGTTATTATCTGTAATACTAAACACAAACCTTACTTCCTACTTTGTGAATGTGAACGTCATATTTATTATTATAGAATCGCTACATAACTTGCTTCCATGATAAAATTCTGTAAGTTATTTACATCATTTTTGTGTAGAAATGATGCTTAACGAGGCACTTGGACCTGCCTGTCACCAACCTTAATCCTTTCGTTATTAATGCTATCAGCAATTCTTCAAGTTTCCTTCATGATCCCCACTTACCCGTCACCAAGAAAAAGATATTGCTGAGCTGATATAGTTTTTTTGGTTGCTTTTATTTACGTGTTCTTATTTATTGCAGAAACGAGCTCTTATATGTGAAGCCTGTGGAACACCAAAGAGTAAAGGCAACGGAGCTATACAAAGTTTAAAGTCTGGTCCTGCAAATGTTGCACTCTAGACAACAGCACTGAGGTCGAAAGATGCATGGTTTGTGGAGAGTGGAGATACTCGTATGGTCCCTCCTACATCGATTCCCGGACAATATCAAGGTAGCTGAAACTGTTCATGGTAAATCCTTGACAAAAAAACACTCTTGATATGCAAGTTGTTTGCGTACAGACTTAGCTGGATGTTATGCAAATTGTGTAAATTAGTACCCATATATAATACTCCCTCCGTCCCGGTATTATTGGCTTGTATTTCTTATTGGGTCGTCCCAACATTATCGACTTGTTTCCTTTTTGGGATAAAAATTAGGGAACTAATACCCATTAATTCACTAATTAAATTGATATCTAAAAAACCATAACCCTTATCCAAACTCCCCCTTTCTCGCTTACTCCTGCTCACTTATTTATAAGGATCCTCTTCATCTCTCTCTCTCCTCTTCGGACATCAATCCCTTCACTGAAATCTTATCTTCTTCCTACTCCACAGTCGATCCTCTGGTTTCGTCTTCTCTCATCTCTTTCTCTGTAACTCCCTCTCTACCCCTTCTCTCTGTCGTCTTCGAACGTCAACCCATTCATCGAAACCTTAAAATATCATTTCCCGTACCGCTGTGATAAAAATAGATCTGGCCGGCATTATCGATCAAATCTGGGAGAGTGAGGACTCATTCGCTCTCCCTCGTCGTCGTTTTGGACCTTTACACCTATTACAGATATATCTCCACTGGAGAGTGACGACTCTGGAGTTCTTTCATCATCGTCATCGTGATCGTTCTCGGTCTGTTGGTCTGAGACGAGATCTTTTGTCGAGGAGACCCCTAGGAATTGGGATCTGAAGACTAGACGAGTGCTGAAGACGGGAGATCTGGAGATTGGAAGGATGCCCAAGACGGGAGATCTGTAGGCTGGAAGTGAGGCGAAGGATGAAAATCTGGAGAAGATAGCAAGGCTGCAAGTCTGGGAGGGTGATGCGAGGATGGAAGTCCTGCAGATGTTGAAGTTCTCGTGCCCTCCTACTTCCAACTGTGAGATCTTTCTGAATGAAAACTGATGTGATGAAATATCTGTGATTTTCTGATGCGTGTGATGAAATATCTGTGATTTTCTGATGCTTGTGGATGGTTTATGAAATTTCTTGAATTTTCTGATGGGCTATGATGGTTATCTGTTGGTGTTGGATTTTCTGATGCTATTGGGTTGTCTGATAGTTTTCTTGGATGGTTATCTGATGGTGTTGGGTTTTGTGATGATTTGTGAATTGGTTGGAATATTCTGATGCATGTTTGTTGGTTGTAATGGCTGCTATTTTTCATGCATGTGATGAAACACTAAATAATTTTGGATCATATTTTTTCTGATGCATAAATCATTACAATAATTTCAATACAACAGTGTTGTTTTATCGAAACTGCTTTACAAAAAATAGCAACTTCATTTACAAAACATAGCATGCTCTTTACATTCTTTCTGATTTACAAAAATTATCAGTGGCTTTACATCAAAATAATAGTTTGTTTTTCATTCATTCCCTAAGGTTCTTCTAGGTGATAAATGCCTAAGGCATTAATTACCATTTCAGCCTCTCTTCCCTTCCAACTTCAAGCACATATGATATGCACCCTCTTATTAATTCCTTTGGCATTTTCAAGTTTTTGGGAAGTGCTTGTTGTCTTATAAGAGCATCTCTATGCATGTGTGAAATCTTATAATTGTTATATGCTCCATGTGCTTTATTATCTCAAGCATATAGCCTTGCCAACTTAGAAAAATATTATTCAATGTTATAGGTGATACTTGTTCAAATGATAATTTCACTGTATTCACTAATTGGTCAACATTGAGCACGTATGCTCAATTTGTATGCTCTATATTGCCCTAAACCATCCCAAATCATTCACATTTAAATCTGAAGAATTGGGTGACTGGTGTACTAACCTAATGTCAAAACCCATCACTGTTTGCTTCAAGTATGAAACCTGGATCATTATCCTTTAAATGAGGCTTTGCATTATCTTGTTGTATATATATGACTTTACTTGCACTTGATGACCACTTATCTTTTATTGTTGGAATTATATGTGCATCAAAATATTCAAAACTGATAAGAACAAATTAATTGCATACATTTTGCATACAAATTAACTGCATACATTTTGCATTCACTATTGATTTTCTAAAAGCATAAGAACATATGCGTTCACACTTTCTCAATTTAAACAATAGTTTGAATGCATACATTAAATTAGAATAAGTTGGATTGAACTAATCTTAGTAAGACATTAGTTGAATCCAACATAAATTATTCTTACGTTTCATATATATAAATAACTCTGTCTCCTTACCTCATTGATCAAACACCCTCGGATCACCTCTTTTGTTACTGATTCTATGAGTTTTGTAACCAATGTGCCTGCAATCTAGTTTTTACTTGACCTCTTTGCTGGTACAGTTTTAGTGAATGGAAAGATACCTACCTTTCCATCAAAAACAATATTTCTATTTTCTGAAAATGTTGGCCTACAAACAGCACACATAAACATGATTTTCGTGATGAATTTTTTGTTTTTGCATGCTCTATGAGGTTCTTCTTTTCTTGGGGTTAAATAAAACCTATGTGAAGTCTTAGTTAAATAGAATCATTTCTCATCTATGTGTATAGTGTTTTCCATGCTTTTAAACTTTAAAACCTTCAATATTTGGTCATACAATAGTGCATCCAGTGAAAACTTGAGCCTTAACAGCTTATTAGGAGTTGTAAGGTTCGATTTTATTGCACTAGTATGAGCTCTAAGAAGGTCTTCACTTACCCACCTCTCAATTGTGGAATTGGAGCAGTTTATGCTTGGTGTCAGCTTACGAATAGTGGCTCTTTTGTATAGTTCAACGCTTTGCACTAATTCCATGTAAATTGTAACTCTCTTCCTTCTATGATGGTTTTTTTAAATTTTTTTTTTAAATTTTGTGAAAGTATAACTTCACCTCTTTGTTGTTGCTTTTTTGCTTCAGCCCAAAGTCGGGAAACCGTCTTTCTACTTGAGCACCACTTCCTCTGTGCCTCCAACATTTTGCTCTTAAATGAATTTCCATTCTTGCTGTTTTGGAATAGGAACTGGACAATTGCATTTCGAGGTTCATGACTGAGATCATTTTGTCTTGTCATGGTGAAGAAAATGTAGTTTTTTTTTTAAGATGAAGTGTAGAACTGCCTCTTTTGTAGTATGACAGATTGTGAATTTGGCTATGATGTATGAAATGAGAAGGGCTGTATTTATAGAATGTTTTTAGAGGAAAATTCAATTTAGTTTCAACATTTTAGTTGAATCTAGTTTGGCGCCATCCTTGTACACACATTTGTGAAAAATTTCTAACTGAATCAAGAATCTAATTTTGTTTCATTTTGTTGTACAGTTTTTATTTCTCATTTCATTATTTTATTTTCTATTAATAAAATAAATTTAATTAAAAAAGAATAATTTTAATTGAAACAAACTTCTACTAATATATATATCACCAATATTTAAGTGAGTTTGCTTCATAAAGTAACAAAGTGATGAAAAACACTAAAACAAATGGAGTCAATGGACCATACAATTATAATCTCTAAACACTCCCTCTTAAAAAGAAAGTAGCCAACGATACAGGATGGAGAGAGTATATTATACATGAAAAAACCCTAGTAGTAATACATCATGTACTCTGTCAATAGTTGTGGATTTAAATTTAACCAAAGATAATATTAAGTGAAGTTGATGATGATGATGATGATGATGCCAGGCTTACAAATGCTTGTTAAAGCTCTAACTTGTGCTAGTTTTGCCACTGTGTGAAAGCTGACTATTAATGTTGTCTATTAGTTTAAATGCTTAGCATTTTCTTCGGGAAGATCTTGTCTGGATTTGGTTGTCATTAGTGATGAAAACCTTGCTTTCGTAGGTCTTAGGTATTATCTATATCCATTAGTTTAATGTCGTTGGATTAACTGACGCCAGATTCTATCTGCCCTGCCTCCTAATCCACATCTCTTCTTCTCTATTCATCGCTTCTTTCAGTTAAAACGTGTCGGCTAATCCGTCTTTAGAGCCTTTTACTTGTCTTCTATTTAAGTTATTAATTATACCTTTCGTCCACCAAAAGTTTGTATTGATTTTGGTGACATGGCAAATTAAACCAAGCTACCAGCTCATCTTTTCGAGGTTTGAACTTTTATCCCTTACTATTTACAACTTTTTAAACATTTGAACTTTTTTTATATATTTTAAAGACCATGTTATTTTTGCAATTCCAACTAAAAGGTTAGAGCACGAAGTAATTACGCTAAATCATGTTTGTGTTTGACTTCTGCAATTGAATATTATTTTTAAAGATACATTGACCTTGATCTTGAAGAGCTTAGTAGAATTTAGTCACGAAATCATCAACCATTCTAGTAAGTTATTGATGGGTTGACTTAAGCAAATTCAGAAGACAAATTGCCGTATGTCAACTGTCACCTTTTTCTTTTCTTTATAAATCTTGGAATTGGGGTAGGTTTTTTCTTTTCGCCAACTTCAGCTTTTAAGAAGATGAAATAAATTATCTAAATCCTAGCTACTGAAACGGGTTAGGACAAGACGACAATAGAGAAATTTCTGTGCACGTGTTGGCCTAGTAGTAGAGTGATTAATATTCGAGGTCAAAGGTCTCGGGTTCAAGTCCACTGATAAATCTAGTATACGAGATTTATAAAAACAGTAAAGAACACAAGAGACTTTTACGTGGTTCGATCAAGAATGAGATCTACGTCCACGGAGGAGATGATCCTCAAGATGTTTACTATAATTTGATTACGCAAGTATCTCTAAGGGCTCTAGTATTCAAGAATTTGCTAACCCTTTAACTTCAATCTAACTCCTATTTATACACAAGCGTAAATCATGTCCCACGAATCCTCGATTGGCGGACCATAACTCTCCCATAACCGACCATGATCTCCACCATTATTACCCATGATTACCGCTGTTTACCTCATTACTGTTACCCATAATTAGGGTTTAGGAATCGTCATTTAGGTGTAACCGTAGTAGAGCAACATTAAATTGGCTGAGCTCGTTTGGGGCCCGAGATCGGGCCATATCTCTGCTGTTGGGCCTTTCCTGCTGTTGGGCCTGAGAGGTTGGGCCATATCCTATCATAGCCCCCCCCGAAAAGTCAAGGAATAGCCTTACCGAGGTGAAGCGGAGAACGTGCTTTGCCGAGGTGGAATATTGCTTGGCTAAAGTTTTCGCTGAAGGTTTGTTATTCGCTGTATGACCTAAAATACTTCTGTTGATCCGAGGTGGTCATATCCGACCTGATATACTTCTGCTGATCCGAGGTGGACATATCCGACCTGGAATATTTCTGCTGATCCGAGGTGGACATGGGAGTAGTCCGATGTCCGAACTCAAATTATTAGCTGAAGTCGAAATCCGACGTTTAGGAAGGTCAAGGTCCGACCTGAATTACCTCTGGTATTAGGACATGGGCGTAGTCCGATGTCCGAACTTGTAGTAATCATCACGCGATCAGACTGGCGGTCTGTTTTCCAGAGGTACGTCATACGCGCCAAAGCGGTAGTTGGGCACTTCAAAAGCGTCGCTGCCTTTCACACAACCAATCTGTAAATAGCACGTGTAATAAACGAAACGGCAGATTTTAGCGCCATTTATCCTATAAATAGGTCTAAAAGAGGCAATCGCTTATTTTCTCCTTCGACGTTTGAATCCGGAGAATACAACCTTAGAAATCCCCAATTCCTCTTTCACACTTTGTTGAAGAAATCGAAATCCCGCTCCGAAAAAGTAAGTATGTATTCTTCACCTTCTCACTCCTCTTCTCGCCTCACGATAACTCGGTTCACTGGTTCGGTCGTCAAGACCCCAATATAAGGGATTATATATGCCATAACCGCCAGGTAAATCCATAGGACTTAGTTTCAGGGTTTCACCGATGTCGTCGGTATGGGATGGCCTCAAGATTGGTGGAGCGAGATCAACCTGACAATGGAGGAGCTTCGGTGGTCGCGAGAAATACCACATCCCGTGAGGATGTATGGTGGTGCTTGCCAAAACCCAATGATAAGGCGATGGCGCCTCCGGAGGGTTTTATCACCATTTTGTAGATAGTTTAATAGTGGGCTTAGATTTCCTTTTGCCCCATCTTCCTTAGCTTCCAAGAGTATTTTCGGATCCCTATATGCCAACCGACCTCCAATTCTATTAGGTCGGCATGGGGCTAGGGTTGGCTTTGTTATGGCATAGGTGAGGGTTTTCTTTTCAAGTCTTGATGCGTTTTTAGCATCGCGCTATAGGAGTATATTACCGCCACCGCTCAAGTTTAAAATTGCCTCCCGTCAAGGTATCCCACCGCAAAATAGATACTTTTTTTGGTCGAGGGTATCCGAGGTATGAGTGGGGCCTCGGGTCTATAAATGACGTGAAAATTAATCCCCGGCCCTATGGAGAAGTCGTTGAACGATATGGGTGAAATCTATCGATCAACTATACGAGGATGACTTGAACGATGTCAATGAGTGTCCATAGGTCGAGTTCGATCGTGGTCGATTTGGGTGAGGCAACCTTCTTATCTTTATTTCCCTCGCTTGATTTTCTTTGTGCTAATGAAATTCCATGTTGAATGCAGTGAAGGTTGACCCGACCAGAGAAGTCAATGTGCCGATCTCACCGCGCCCTGCTTCCTCTTAACGAAGGGAGCCCGCGAGGAAAAAGGCGAGACGAGGCGAATCCACCCAACAGCCCGTGGTGGTGGACGCCCTGAAAGACCTGGTGACCGGACCTCAGACAGCCTCGGGCCCGACGTTGGAGATCGAGGTCCATGGTCGGCCTCAGCCCGAGGTGCCGGCTTCCAGCACTTCCTTATCCTTCCCAAAGGTATACACCGCACCCTTCTCCTTGTAAGTTTGTTGTTACTTGTTGCTAATTGTTCCATATTCAGGATGCGGCCTCGATGGCGGGTGAGATGCACCGCATGGCCGGGCTTATCGTTGATGGCGCCTCGCAATACGAGGCCATGGAGAAGGCTAGCCATCGCGACGATCGAGTCATGGTGAATCCGCACCGGATGCTTCTGCGGATGTCCAAGGCGAAAGGAAACCGCCAAGTGGCAAGATGGCCGAGGCGCCTCAAGAAGGACCGGCCTTGCGAGTGGCCCGTGCAAGTGGAGAGCGCCAAGAGGAGGCACGAGGTCGAGGTGAGGCCGCGCGATCAGCGCCGCTGGCGAGGCAAGGACCTATCTCGAGGGCCTTCGCCAACAGCTTATCGAGTCGGAGAGTTTTCCTCTTTCATCTCCGACCGGCCGCCGTGATGAGGCCGCAGTGATCCGTGCTCACCTAGAGAAGTTGGCGGCCGAGACCAGATTTTGACAAGGCCCAACACGGTTGGGTTGAGGTCGACCACCGGAGGTATGCAAGAATTACGCCGCATAATCGCTGGGCGACCTCCTTTCCGTGGTGGATGCCTTGGCGTCTTCACCACTCGACGGCGGAGGTAACTCAGTCAAGGAAGATGAAGACGTGGAGCTTGAGCCTTCCTCGCTGAAAGTTAAGGACCAAACCGGGTCGCAGGTCCAAGCTCGGACGTCCTTCCGCAGATCGGCATCCATGGAGAGAGAGCAGCAGACCAAAGCAGGAGGTCGGAGGGGTCGGCAATCAGCCTAATGAGCCTGAGGTCAGTGGACCCAATGTAATAGGATAATTTGCCGGGATCGATAGGATCTGGTGTTGTACAAACTTCCATTTTGAATAATAATAGACATATTTTGTTAAAATGTCTTGTCTGTTGTCTTATTCTTGCGTTCTTCACCTCAGTACTTCGGACTGGATCATGAACTGCTAACAAAACTGAAAGAAGTCCGAGGTGCTCTGGCTGAGAAGGATGAAGAGGTGACACTTTGGAGAGTCGGTCTCGCGAAATGACTCGGTATTGCCAAGATGGATGTCAGTTCGGCATCGTCAACCGAACTGAAACAAAAATTGCATGAAGCTGACTGCGAGGTGGCTCGCCTCCTTGCTGAAAATGAGGCGCTAAAGTTAAGGATTACACATCTCGAAGTTCAGGGGGCTGATTTATCTGCAGATGCGATCCACGGACGACTGATGCACTGCGAGGAACAGCTTGAGCTGACAACAGAGAAGCTGGCTCGGATCTCGGAAGAGCATGAAGAGTACGAAAAGGTCATCCGCCGGACTGGGGGAACGACTATATCTGAAGCCGACGATCGAGTTCAGAGCTTGTTGGCGGAAGGCATGGTATTGAGGGATGAGGAGGTCCAAATAGCAAGAATTTTAGAAAGCGCTCGACTCCATCCCGAATACATAGATGTACGAGATCGTCTGCAAACGACGATGCCTTCACCCCGCCGCAGATCTGATGGGCAACACTGAGCCCATAATTGAAGAGCCTGAAGAGGAGGGCGGCTACGCTGATCACGCCGAGGTGCTCCGTCAAATGGGTCCATCTGACAGCGGAGCATATAGAGGACGGCGCTCGGCAGTTCGGAGGAGAGGACGTGCGCGGACTGCCAATCGACGTGGAAGGGCTAGAGCTCGGGGACAAGGGCATAGTCCTGGTCCGACGTCAGGTTCACGGGGTCCAGATGCGACTTCGGGTGTAGGATTGAACTCCCAGTCGAATCCGCCACGAGTCAAACTACTTCCGAACAGCCGAGGTGGGAGCACCTCAGATTGGGTGGAGGGCACGAGTTTATTCCGGTATCCATCACGACACTGGGACTTCGCTCAAAATTATCTCGGCTCATGGTGAGTCTCTGAGGCGGAGCTCGGGAACCCGAATGAGCGTATATAGTGTAGACTTTGTATGTAGGTATAAATGTATTTAGACTCGTTCAAGTGTACGTTTTCCTCTTGAGAGGTATAAACATAGCTTAGGACTTCGCTTGGTCGTAAATGTATTTATATCGTATACTTTGCCATAATTTGGTAAGATCCAATTTTGGATGTTTTATACATGTAGATTTTTCAACTTAATGAATAATCTGTATGTATGCATGTAGACTTTCAAACTAGTGAGTAGTCGATGCGTTAATCGAGACGCTCAATTCAATGAGTAATCTACGAGTGCGGCGCGCTTAGTGTGTACCCTACTTAGTGGGTTTTTTTTTTTTTATATCTTCGTGAGGGCGTCCCCTTGTGAAGGTTTAGATGTGGTATATCCGAATGGATGTTCACATAGATGTAAGACGTAACGAAGTGAAATACTCATTAGAAAAACAAAACGTTTTATTAAACAAGTAAACAGCATCGCACATCAGTCAAAACAATAGGAGGGCTAACATGTCGCCGATCTAAAATCAAAGCTATGTAAAATACCTCCTTAGATGAGTTATGTGCCAAGTTCGGGGAATAAGTGCCCCGGACAGGTGAGCGAGCTTATAGGCCCCTTTGCCGAGGTTCTCGTGAACACGGTATGGGCCTTCCCATGTCGGATCCAGCTTGTTAAGACGCTCAGCTCTACTGGCTTCATTATTTCGTAGGACGAGGTCGCCTACGTGGAACGCGAGGTTTTGACCCTTTGTTGTAGTACCGCGCGACTGGGCTTTATACTTGGCTTCGTTTATGAAGGCTAGCTCGCGCTTCTCGAGGCGCCAAGGTTTGCTCGCAAGTCTTCCTCGCTTCCTACCGATCAAGTGAAGAGTCGTGGACTTGGCGGCACCGATCTCACCGGTATGATGATGACCTCTGTGCAGAGACCAGGTGAAAGGGTTTCCCATGCGACGTCCGAGGTGTGGTCTGTGAGACCGAGGACTTGAGGAGATTTTCACCGATCGCTTTAGCTCGATCCAGCCTCTTCTTCAATCCTCAGACGATCGTGCGGTTCGTCACCGGTGCCGCCATTCGCTTGCGGGTGTGCAACCGAGGTGAAGCGTTGATCGATCTCAAGCTCTTCGCACCACCTCAAGTTTTTGTCAACGAATGGGTGCCGTTGTCCGAGACCGTATATGCGGTATCGCCGGCGGCACTATATTTTTCCACACGAAGGTCCGAATCCTCCCGCCGTGAGGCTCGACGGTGGCTCGGCCTCGACCCATTTTGTGAAGTAGTCTATGGCTACGACTAAGCATCAAGTCGACACGGTGCTCGGTCGAACGGACCAACAATATCGATCCCCACCGCATGAAAGGCCATGGACTCGCAGTCGCTTAGATCACCGAGGCGCTGACCGTGGAGTGAATCGCACCGGACACTTTTGACGAGCTCGGTCGAATCTTGTCACGGTGGGCAAGAATATCCCGACCTTAGCGTCTTCTTTGAGAGAGCTCGCGACCCGATGTGGCTTCCACAAGACCCCGGTGAATTTCATTGAGCACGAGTCGGCTTCTTCCGCCCGAGGCACCTCGGGAGGGTTGAAGGTAAGACTTCCGTGAGAGCGCCTCATGCATGAGATATACGGGATTTCGCCATCATCTTTTTGGCTTCGAGCCGATCTTGAGGTAGGCGCCGCCTTCCGATAGCCTTCGTGGAGACATCCAATTCGGCTCTATCTCGGTGATGATGCCGATGTGGGACTCCGCGATGCTTCTGGAATGAACCTCCTCCACTGGTGGACTTGTTGACGACGCAGCTAACTTGCTGAGGATGTCAGCTCGGCTGTTTTCCCCTCGTGGAATTTGATTAATACTGAAGTATTTGAATGAAGTCAGCATCTCTTTTGCCTTCTCAAGGTATTGCTTCATTCGATCCTCCTTAGCCTCGTATGTGCCTAAAACCTGGTTTACCACAACCTGGGAATCTCCAAATATCTGGATTTTGTCCACTTTCAATTCTTTTGCTAGGCGGAGTCCAGAGATCAATGCTTCATATTCCACTTCGTTGTTGGTGGTTGGAAAGGTAAACCGCAGGGCGTATGTCACTTCTTGCTTATCTGGGCCGAGGAGGAGGATGCCTGCCCCGCTGCCCGTTTTGCACGAGGCTCCGTCCACGTACATCTGCCAGCAACCATCTGGTGGATGAGGGTCCGGTTCCTCCGTGCAGGGGGTTGGGATGACCGAGGTGGAGGCGTTGGAGGAGCTAATCTTAGTGGTTAGACCGAGCTCAGTAAACTTGGCTTCTACCAGGAAATCAGCGAGAGCTTGCCCTTTTATGGCCGGTCTGGGGGAGTACGAGATATCGTGCTCGCCAAGCTCCAGGGCCCACTTGGCTATTCGTCCAGATGACTCAGGTTTTGACAAGACTTGCCTCAGGGGTAGGTCGGTCAATACCTGGATGGAGTGAGCCTGAAAGTAGGGTCGAGCCGCCGCTTAGCATTCACGGTGCCGCTGCTACCTTTTCAAGGCGTACCTTGTCTCCGGTCCTTTGAGTGCTCGGTGATGAAGTAGATAGGAAACCGCCGTCCGACCTCGTCCCGCACTCAAGATCAAGCGATTGCCTCGTCCGAGGCCGCCAAGTATAAGGAGAGTGAGCCTCTTTTGGGGCGGTCAAGGTGGGCGGTCGGCGAGGTACTCCTTCACCGTGTGAAGGCGAGGTGGTGCTCTTCCCGCCACGCCAAGTCCGGGCCTTCTCAAGATTTTAAAGAAGGGAGCTGCTTCGGCAGCCCGGAGAGGAACCTCCGAGGCGGCCGGGCATCCGGTGAGTTTGTGTATTTCACGGATGGTTTTGGGATCGCATGTCGAGCACCGCTTTCACCTTGGTAGGATTGGCTTTCGGTCCTTCTTGAGAAACCCAAGACCTTTAAATTTACCCGTCCTCACCACAAATGTGCACTCGGGATTAAGCTTGAGGTTGGCCGACCGAGGAGGTGAAGAATAGTTTCGAGGTCAATGGCGCAGCCTCGACTTTTTTGCTGACTACTATATCATCGACATAGACCTCAACAATTTCTCCTATGTTATCTTTGAAGATCGCATCCACCATTCTTTGGTAGGTAGCTCCAGCGTTTTTAGACCGAAGGCATCTTTCGGTAGCAAAGACACCAAGTCGATAATGAACGCTGCTTTTGGGCGTCTTCCGGGCTCATCAAGACTTGGTGGTATCCTTGTATAAATCCAGAAACTGAATACCTCATGCCCGACCAATGCTTCCACCTTCTTGTCAATGTCGGGAGAGGGTAACGATCTTTGGGCAATGTTTATTGAGGTGCAGATAGTCGACACACATACGCCATCCGCCTCCCGGCTTTCGAACTACAACGGATTAGCCATCCAAGTTGGGTATTTAACCTCGTAAAGTTTTAGCCTCGAGTTGGGTTACTTCATCTCTTATGACTGGCTTCGCTCGCGGCAAAACTTCTTTTCTTCTCACGAGGCGGTTTAGTGGCGGATCAATGTTAAGACGATGAGTTATGAGCTCGGCGAGACCCGGTCATATCCAATGGAGACCATGCAATACATCCCTATATTCCTTAGAAGTCGCATAACTTTGTTGACGAATATTGATCAACCTTGGTACCAACCTTGACAACTTTGGAAGGATCGTTGTCGTATAGTCAAGATTCTCGGTCAAGTCATCCCGAGGTGGCAACCGGAGGGTTCTCAGAATTGCTAGGCCCGAGGCAAGGCCACATCACGGGTTGAGACTCGTAGGCATTCTTTAGCCGCTTGGTCACCCCGAATGCTTAACACTCCCACGGGGTGGGTATCTTAATGGTGAGGTGGTACACGGAGCAGACGGCTCTGTTGCATCTGACCAATCTCTTCCTGTGATAATGTTATATGGAGAGGAGCTCGGACCAAGAAAAATTGAATGGCTTTAGTGACCGACCGGGAGCGCGCCTACAAGAATCGGAAGGGTAATGACACCGGGTTGAACCGCTCTTGTGTAAAGCTCCAATCAGGAAGGTGCGGGGTGTACCAATTCCTCCAACATCAAGTTTATCCAGCAGCTCGAATATGATGCTAACGGACGCCCGATGTCAATGTAGACCCGATGTACATTCTTGTTTCCCACCACGGCTTGTATTGTAATGGCATCCTGGTGGGGCATGATCTTAGGTACTGGGTCGTCTTTGGAGAACACGATGTTTTCTCCATCTCGGAGCCGCTTATTTTTTGGCTCTTCGGGGGTCGGTCTCCGAGCTTCATTTCTAAGCGACGACCTCGTCGCACCAACTGGCAGCCCGGTTATAGCGTAAACCTGCTCAATTGCATTGGGACCTTCGTCCTCGTCATCTTCAGGTCGGGCTGCCGTTGAGGTCGGTCCGCAGTTGTTACCACCTCCATTTTTCCCTCTGCGCTTTTTATTACTCGGCGCAGGTCGGCCGGTGTATTTCTTCAGCGCTCCTTCCTTCACAAGCTCGTCAATCTGTGAGCCCAAGGATTTGCAATCTTCTGTATCATGACCGTACCCTTGGTGGTAGTCACAATACTTTCCCGTTAACTTTTTTTTGGATCCTCCTTTCATAGGAGGAGGTTTTGGGAAGAGCTCAGTGTGAAGCTCAAATATTTCCGCCCTGGATTTAAATAAAGGCCACCGTTATTACTGAGGTTTGGTCGAGGTCCCACCTGATTCTCTTGGTCCCTTCTTTATTCTTTCAACGCACTTGCTGCTCAAAGACCTCGGCCCCTATCCTCCGGCTTTCTTCTCTCGATTCGCTCATCCCGGATCTCTCTTCTTCCGATCCGACTCGTCCCTTTGACAAAGTTGTCAACTAGGGTCCAAAGACGACTAGTTGTCTTTGGTCGTTCACGGTGATCTCCTTATTGAGCTCCGGTCGGATCCCATTCTCGAATGCGTTGATGATGTAGAGATCGTTACTCTCATCTATTTTAAGGGATTCCATGATGAACTGGAGACGAATTCGACATTGTTTCGTCCGTCCTGGCGGATTGTAAGCAGATCGGACGAAGGTTGTTGAGGCGGCATCTTCGGTAAAACGCCATTTGAATCGATCCATGAGGTCTTTGAAGCAATGGATCTTTGTTCAGCGAGCGAGTGAACCAACGTCGGCGTTGAGATTAGCACCTCGGAAAGACCTTACATATGGAAATCTTCCATCCTTGGTTTGCCATATTGGTGGTATAGCAAATAGGAAGTCGGAAGGATCTCGAGGCCATCGTATGCGCAATATTCGAGCCGGTATCATTGTGGCAAGGTGTATCCGAATCTCCTTGAAAAGGAGATAATTCGTCCATGTCGGTCGAATCCGGGAGTTCGTTACCGTCCCTCTCCGGGAGTGGGAGATCGATAACGACGCTCATCATCTCTTCGTGGGGAGTTCGACCACGTCTTCCTCCCTTCTTTCCGTCTATTTTCATGGGTATCATGTCGAGGTGGAGAACGACCGCGGAGGTATGAGGATGAATGAACCCTAGTATCGGGCGATCATTATCCGCGACAAACGTTGATTGTTTCGAGAGGTAACGACCTCGATTGCTCTGTAACCACCACGGGCACTCTTGAGGCCCGCCCGCTTGTCCTCCGGTTGAGGAAACTCGAATTGATTGAGGTTGACGTTGAGGAATTCGGACACTGCTCGACCGAGGACCTCGTGGGAGCGATGAACCTCCTGTTCACCGGTACTGAGGTCGGTGTCTTCCTCTTCGTTGGGGCGGCGATCCTGAGGGTGTATGGAAACATTTTCCATGTGACCATCAGGTGTGTGACCGCTGGTGGCGTCCGCAATTCCTTTTCCCCGGCGTTGTGTGAACACCTGATCATCCTCCGCACGGTTGTTACCGACATCGCCAACAGTACTAGCATTTGCACGTGTCCTCGCCATTAGATTGTAGAAAACACAGCTTTTTGTTCAAGAGTTTCCCACAGACGGCGCCAATGATAAATCTAGTATACGAGATTTATAAAAACAGTAAAGAACACAAGAGACTTTTACGTGGTTCGATCAAGAATGAGATCTACGTCCACGGAGGAGATGATCCTCAAGATGTTTACTATAATTTGATTACAGCAAGTATCTCTCTAAGGGCTCTAGTATTCAGTAATTTGCTAACCCTTTTACCTTCAATCTAACTCCTATTTATACACAAGCGTAAATCATGTCCCACGAATCTCTTGATTGGCGGACCATAACTCTCCCATAATCGACCATGATCTCCACCATTATTACCCATGATTACCGTTTACCTCATTACAAGTTACCCATAATTAGGGTTTAGGAATCGTCATTTAGGTGTAACCGAGTAGAAGCAACATTTGGTCAAGGAGCTCGTTTGGGGCCGAGAGATCGGGCCATATCTCTTTGTTGGGCCTTTCTGCCATTGGTTGGGCGAGAGGTTGGGCCATATCCTATCATCCACGCGTGATATGCCTTTTAAAATTTCTATATTCTTTATTTAATTGACCAAAAAAAGAAGAAAAGAAATTTGTAATAATTACTTGAAATTGCAACCTTTTATTTTAGGGATATTAATCGATCCAATCAACTTGAACTATCCGATTATTTTATTTGGATCATTCGGATTAATAATTTTTTTAAGTTTAAAATTTTGGAACTCTAACCCTATAATTTGGATTTTCGGGCTAATCCATTAGACCTATCGGGGTATAAAGCTTACAAAAAATATTTAAAATATATGTATTTATTCTTAATAATCCTATATTTATATCAAACAAATAAACACAAATAGAGATATAAATATAAAGATGCGAGTTTTATGACAAGACATAAAGTTACTATAAAAGTGCTAAAAGAAAAGAAAAACATTGAATGAAAGTTGCTCATTTTTATTTTATTCGTTTTCTTTTCTCAAACAACTATTTTAGTTAGCATAAATTCTCAATCTGTGTGTGAGAGAGAGAGAGCAAAATTGACCGTTGATTCAAATAATTTTGAAGAAATATTTGAGGTATTTCACCGAAAAGCTTTTAAATAGTTAAACTCTTTAAGATTGTTGATATTTTTTTTAAATACATGGAGTTTATCCTTGGTAATTGCTATTGTGCGAGCATGTTTGTAGAGGCTGTAAAGCTGCAACCTGTAGAGTGCAGATGATTGTTTTGTGAATGAAACTAGGGCACAAACTGCACAATATAAAACGGATTTGAATTTCTAAACGATATCGCTCTTCTTAATTCTTTTTTAAAAAAATATACTTTTTCCCATCGAGCCGAACCGCCATCCGACAGATCCAGCTGCCCGATCGGTCCAACTCATATAACCTTATTTTGATATCGGATTGTCAAAACTCAATCACAATCCTCTACTTTTTTCGATTTATTCGAATTAATTCGTCAAATTCGGACTGAATTGTAATCCTTACTTTTTTTGCACGACTTTATTTGGAGGTCTTAATCTTCAACTTCGAAGTCAACTGGTGATATGTCTTTGCCCTTTAGTTTGGTTTTAGTTAGTTCTCTAATAAAAAATAATTAACTATAATTATAGAACTATTTAGGGATTTGACTTATTTGTCAATATCTCTTTCAAGAACACAAACTTTTAAAATAATATTTACAACAAACAACAGCTCAATATAACATTTTTCTTTTTCCAATTTCTGCTGTCAAAGGACTCAAAGCATGTATGATGTATGTACTTCTACAGATATATTGCTTATAAATGCATGAATATTTTTCGTTAATATTATGTGAGATAAGAAGTGCTCTTTAGTTTATTCACGTTTTGAATTTATTTATTAATTTTAAAAGGCCAATATCTTTTTACACTAGAAAGAAAACAAACAAATTTAAGTAAAAGCGTCCCTACAGAAAAACAAAAACAACAATGTCGGGACGTTAAATTTTTAAAAAAAAATCTCCAATTTGATTCACAATGAATACAAATACAATTTTTTTTGGGTAAAGTTGAAGTCATAAATTTCTGAAAGTATAGTTCAGACTGTACTGCACATAATATTGATTTCAATGACAACAAAAAGTATATTCAGTATGTAAGTTTTCTCACTGATCAGTCACATTTGACTTTGTTAAGTTAAATTAATCTGACGATTCATTTTCATTTTACATTGAAAAATAGAAAAAATACTAGTTGTTATGGAGATAACAATTGAAATTATGGCGTCAATTTGTTTATGCCAATAATAGTGACTGAGACTAATCATCGATATAAATATTATCTGGCTGCTAATACCAACCTAGCATGTTTTTCTTCAATAATTTATGAATATATCATATAATAAGGAGGTAAACTTAAATACGCATTATTGTCAAATGTGTACAGTCTGTAACGACCCGGCTTCCGGATTGACGACTGATCCCACAGATCAACACGAATCTTTTCAGTGTGTGAGTTCACTCCCTAAGAAAACTTCTAGTGGGATCACCCATCCCACAATTGCTCCAAGCCAAACACGCTTAATTTTAGAGTTTTTATGAGATTGACTCCCGAAAAGAAGATGCATCTTGTTAGTATGATAGCACATATCAAATCCTTTAAACTCTCCTTAGATATTCAGTCTCATACCTGCATATTCTCAAAATCTCTCATTCTGGTGCGTTTTCGGTTCATTCATGTACCCCTCCACTTTGAAGCCTTAATCGGAGCCGCTCATTGTCCATGTCTTTGCACCGACGATCACTCTATACTTCTGCCGCCCCGGATGTCACAATAACTAATTCTAAACTTTGTCATACTTCATGCCCATTTTATTAATTTAATGTATTTTTGAGTGAAATGTAATGTGATTTTCGACATCATTGTGCTTTTTATATATATTAAAATCAATGTATTTTGAAGTTTGAAATGGAATATGAAGTTTCCTATCGACCAAAGATAATGTAATGATCGACTGAAGACTTCAAAAATATTAATATTATATAAAAAATTAAGATTTCAGTGCAAAATCTTGTTTCTGGTTGTAAAATTGTTGTCTCGATCGCGAAAATAATTGTCTCCGATCGACTGGAGACAACAATTTCATGACCGGAGCAAGGTTTTCACAGTCGAAATCTAGATTTTCAATTGGAATCTCAAGTTTTTGACTTAAAATACATTAAATTAATAAAATGGGTATAAAGTGTAGCAAATTTTTAAAATGGATATAAATGATACACACTTTTAAAAAATATGTATTTCTATATAATTCCTCAAAAAAATATGCATCCACATATATTTACAAGTTCGTATATACATAATTGAACTAGGAAAACTAGTAAGCTGCATTAGGAATAATTTGTCAAGACATGCTCAATTTATAAATTTTTGGTGGGATTTAAATTCAAACAGTTTGGTCACAAGAATATTTACTTCATCAATAAGTCGACTTATTTTGTTAATTTTTTTTGTAAGAATACCACTCATCCTGAATATCACTCTAATTTTGGCATTGAAATAAGTTGGACAACATGTATTAAACATCGAGATGAAAGAGAAGGTTTGCTTTACATATATAGAATCATATTAGTTCGGTACTTATTCATTATGCTACCCACACATATATATAAGATAACATTAATTCCATACATACCCAAACCCTTTATAAATTATATATTTATTCATGTGATGAAACTAAAAAAGCAAACCATAAATTGATATTAAAAGTAATAGGTTGATCCAAACTAAAACCATCTTGCATAATTGCATATTAATCAACCTTGAAAAAGTTCATCCCAAAAACATCTCTCACATACATAATTTTCATTTGGTTATCGAGGAAACTATTTCTTAAATAAGAATTAAGTACCAATAAACGTTGTTAGATTGAATAAGATCAAAGATTCATAATTATTTAATGATAAAAATAGTCAAATATCTAAATTTTCGCTTTTGATCTTTCACATTCTATTTTTGTTGTTCTTATAATTCATTTATTGTTCATGTAATCGTAGTTATTGTGTATATGTTTCGTAATTCATGTGTACATGTATATATTCATATAATTACATAAATGAATATATAAATAATTTGATTATAAGGTTAAATAGTTATCGTTAAAATCTAAAAATAATAAATGATTTATAATTAATGTTAGATTATAAAAAATAGATAAATTATTAAAAAATCAGAATTAATTTGATCCGCCCTAACCATTATAAATCTTTCAAAATTTAACTCTCACATTTCTTTCACAAATCACATCTCCCTCTCCAAACCATATTATTTTATTATATACCCAAACCCAACCCAACCCCAACCCCAACCCCAACCCCTCGATTTCTATTTCTTCTTCTCTTTTCCCTCTTCCAAGAACCTTCTCCTCTCCTCCCCTTTTCCATGGATTCATTCATCTAAACAATCCCTCAACATTCATTTCTCTCTCCTCCCATCAACAAACATATCTAATTCTCCAAACCCATGATTTCTCCATTCATTCCCTGTTGATCAATATTATTCATTCCCACCACAACCAATAAAAAACGAAAGAAAGAAAGAAAGAAAGAAAAGAACCATATTCCCACCAATCATGAGGCCTCTGCAAACCCCACCCCCCGCCGACGCCGGAAAACCCAACCGCCGCCGCCGCTCCGACCTCACGCTCCCCTCCCCACCGTGACCCTGCCCTCGCCGTCCCCTCCCCTCCCCTCCCTCCGCCCTCGCCCCTCCTCCTCCGCCCCCAGCTCAACTACTCCGAGCTCGAGCGCGTGAGCCGCATCGGCAGCGGCGCCGGTGGCACCGTCTACAAGGTCCTCCACCGTCCCAGCGGCGGCGTCTACGCCCTCAAGGTCATCTACGGCAACCACGAGGACGCCGTCCGCAACCAGATGTGCCGCGAAATCCAGATCCTCCGCGACGTCGACCACCCCAACGTCGTCAAATGCCACAACCTCTTCGACCACAGCGGCGAGATTCAAGTCCTCCTAGAATTCATGGACAAGGGCTCCCTCGAAGGGACCCACATCCCCCACGAGCAGCCCCTCTCCGATCTCGCCCGGCAGGTCCTCGCCGGTTTAGCCTACCTCCACCGCCGCAAAATCGTCCACCGCGACATCAAACCCTCGAACCTTCTCATCAACTCCCGCCGCCTTGTCAAAATCGCCGACTTTGGGGTTTCGCGCGTCCTCGCCCAGACGATGGACCCCTGCAACTCCTCCGTCGGCACCATCGCCTACATGAGCCCGGAACGGATCAATACCGATTTGAATCACGGCCAATACGACGGCTACGCCGGCGATATCTGGAGTTTAGGCGTCAGCATTCTCGAATTTTACTTGGGGAGGTTCCCCTTCGCCGTCGGGCGGCAGGGGGATTGGGCGAGCTTGATGTGCGCGATCTGTATGTCGCAGCCGCCGCAGGCGCCGCCGTCCGCCAGCCGTGAATTTAGGGATTTCATATCCTGCTGCCTGCAGAGGGACCCCGCGAAGCGGCTGTCGGCGGCGCAGCTGCTGAAGCATCCATTTATCGTGCAGTATGTTTCGCCGGGGAGTGGCGGGGGCGGTGTGGTCCACCACCAGGCTGCGCACCAGCTGCTGCCGCCGCCACCGCGCGAGCATTATTCCTCGGCTTGATGGAGGTTTTCTTAGTTTATTTTTGTTTGTCGTTTTTTTTTTCTTTTCTCCAAAGGCTGAAATTTTTTATGGGGTTGAATGAAATTATGCCAACTTTGTTTAGTTTAAAATGGTAGTTTTTGTGGAATTAATTGATGTTTTCGGAGGGAGAATGATGATCATGTACAACAATGAGAAAAATGAATGAATTCTATCATCAAAAATCACTTCCAACATTTTGTTTCTTTCTTTTTTTGGTGGAAAACGAAGTTGATTTTCTTGTTTTGGGACTAATTGAATGCTATAATCATAATCCATTTCCATGTTCTTGCCTTTGCATTTTGAGAAGAAGCTAAATTTCTTTATTTTCTTGTTTTGGGACTAATTGAATGCTGTTATCATAATAAGTTCATTCATTTTCATGTCAATGCCTTTTGCATTTTGAAAAGATTCTAATTTTCTTGATTTTCCGTAATCATTTCCAAGTTCTTGCCTTTGCGTTTTCGGAAAGAAGCTATTTTCCATTGTGGTGGTAAATCTTTGCTTGTTTTTTAAGTTAATTCTCATGGCTAATTGAGTTAATTGCATTACATTTACATCTCTTTGTATGGATAGATACTATGCAAAAGGGAGGAAAATTTTGGATGCACATATTCTTATTTCTTCTCTTGGAATCCTTATCTTTTCGAGTACTAAATCGAACATTATCCATGGTTGGAAAATTCATATATTCCGTGTTGTTTTGCTATATATGCTTTCATGCCACATCTTAAACAGTTGCTAATTTGCTGGTTTTAAGGTAAAGTTGAAGATGAATTTGGGGCTGTTTTCTAGGTTTGAGCAAGCTTTGATGCTTTCTTGAAAGGACATATATCAATAATGCAGCCAAAAAAACCCAACAACAAAAATACATGTTTTTATGCAGACATGTGATCATTTGGCTTTGCTTCTTTTCTTTTCTCAGTTTTTCATCAGTGGCTGTCTCTTGCTTTTCCCATGATACTTTATCTAAGACAAAGTATCATACAATTATACATCAAAGATTTGCTATTATTGATTTTGTTGTTTTAGGGGCCTGTGATTCTCCTTCTTTTTGGCATATTTTTCTGTTTGTTGAGTGTGATATGGAGATGTTATCAATATGATGAACTGTTTCTATTTCCTGGGCTTGGCTTTTCTTGTTCTCTCTCTCTCTCTCTCTCTCTCTCATGTTAGCAGTTAGAAACTTGTAGGTGGTTTGGCTGATTCAAAGAGAAAGTATCCAAACAGGAGTCAACACCAAAACATAAGTCTTGAAGTGTGTGTTTGAGCAAGAATTACTAGGAAATTAGGTTGTCCAAACAAGACTGCAGAAAATGAATGAAAATAATATCTAAATCTATTGTCTTCTTCAATTTGACTTGGTGAAATGTATTGGCATCACACCTGCTTTTTCAGTCAAATTTTAATACCGAGTTGAAAAGTGGAAATGGTCTTATAAAGTTACAATTTCATGCTTCTTTTTTCAAAACTTCTCCCCCTATCACAGACACAAAGAAACAAGAAAACTTGTGTTGACATCGTGAAACGGGTCAAAACTTGCATTCAAAAACGTATTTAGAGTCATTAACTGCATCTCTCTCTAAAAAAACTTTTGGTAGGATGGTGCTTTGTTAAAGAATAATAAAATAAAATTACTCCATTTGAACATTGACAAAAGAAATTACTTTCCCTTGAGAAAAAAGAGAAAAAAAACTCATTAAAAAAAAAAACCACAACAAAAACAAGGTAAAGATGAAAGAAAGAAAAGAAACATGGGAGAATCATACAAATTACAAACATATTTGATGGCCCACATAAATTACTAAGGGGTGATCTCCTGTGTGTATAGTGAGATCCATCCTAATTAATCTTCCATCAATTAATTATATTAAATTAATTTAATTAAAATTAATTAATTTAATAAATATTAATTATAAATTAATAAATCATAATCGTGAATTAATAAATTATAATTTTGAATTAATTAATCATAATTGTGAATTAATAAACTCTAATTTTGAATTAATAAGTCTAATTGGAATTAATAAACCATAATTTTGAATAATAAACCTAATTTTAAATTAATAAACATTATGAATAATAAACCTAATTTTAAATTAATAAACCCTAATTTTGAATTAATAAACCAAAACTGGAATTAATAAACCCTAATTTTGAATTAATAAATCCTAATTTTGAATAATAAACCGAATTAATAAACCATAATTTTGAATTAATAAATCATAATTATGAATTAATAAATCTTAATTATGAATTGATAAAATCTAATTATCCTTATTCATCATAATTAATATATAATTATTTTAATAAAAAATAAGAATGAGCTCATGGTGAGACGGAGCTCACCTAAGTTTTTGTCAATTACTAATTGGACCTTCATAGTTGTTTTCTTAATAGACAACGATGCGCGCACATAATTTTGCTATGTCTTATTTAAACACAATTTGTACATACTTATGCCCTCGTGTTAAGGGCTGAAAAGGTGAAGATTTTATTTAATTTTACAGGCCCAATATGTTTAAATTTATCAATGTTTTCTTAATCTTATCATAACTGACAAACTTGGTCCGACTCATCTCAACTTTTAAGCAATGGATTATGTTTTTATAGGTCCAAAATACCGATGCAGTCCGACTCGATTCCAATAAATTGAATTAGTCTTGATTTTTCATGTTGGCCTGACAATTAGAGCCAGGTTGGACCATGCTGGCCATTTTGACACCTCTAATTAGAGCTGGGTTGGACAATGGCCTTCAATTTTTAGAAATATTTATTTAAATTATCAAATATCAATTTTGTATAAAAAACATTTTCGATTCATTTTTTGGTCCTAGAATATTGTCTTGGTTTGCAGAATGCCACATAGAATTAAGTTGGTTTTTATATTGGGACGGTGGCTCGAATACTATCACATCATTTTATGTGGTATCAGATGAGCCACAACAAAATTCTGAATGTCTGAAAATAAATATGAGATATTTTTTATAAAAGCTAATAGTTAATGATTTAAACAAATATTTTTAAAATTCAAGATATTTTTGATAAAATGCCAAAAACTAAATTAGAATTACCACAAAACCATCCATGTTATGTTCATACGTCAATCATCACATCTCATCATCTATTAGTGTTAAAATTTCAAACAAGTATAAGACATCTGATCTAATCTTCACATCCATAGTTATAACAATTTAATATCCATATAATTTAATTATTGGTATTTAATAGTTTTCCATTTAGTGGTTGCATCGTTGGCATTTAAGGTCCTCTACAATGTTCCACCATCACAACATGCCCATACAGATATAAGAAATGCACTTAGCACTATAATTTATTTAAGTATTTAGTCGTTACACTTCGTTCGCGGTGACACGGTATGATGACTCAATTTTCACAAATGAAAGTGAAGCAATTTGATTAAAAAACTGAAATTAGTGACAACTGCGATACTTAAAAATCAATATATGTCTCAATAATCTTGTCTAAATGGATTATTTTAATTGATTTTCTAATCAAATTATTATCTTTTATATCTAATAATAATATTTCCTTGTATCATCATCGATCAACAATACATATTGATTATTAGTTATTATGCGAAACAAAAATTCGATCCTAGTTATTATGAGGAAAACAGTTTTTAGTTGATCCTCCATCTATATTTATATATATTATACAATTATACACACGTAATATTCTCATGGAATCTTGAAACACAATAATTTATATTTTTTACATACATGTATGATGAAACTATGTACAGCGGATCGTAGGATCTACTTGACCTGTGCAATCATTTCAGTTATTATTTACATTTTTTTATTGCAATGCAATCTTTTATTTGCGCATTGCTTTAAATATGCTAGATTACAAAAAAAATGTCATTTTTTCTGATTACATACTATTTTGTTTTGACTTTATTTTTTGAGGCAGCGCTATATTCTTCTGTTCTTAAAACAATATCACATTGTCGTCTTTTCTTTCTATTGAGAAAATCATTGAAAAACTATGTAAGATACAACTTTACGATTCTTACCAAATTTTGTCAACATATTACTTGTATTAAAAAAAAGTAATAACGGTTTATATCCCATTTTTTTTATTTAGTGTCTCATCTCTAATTATCTAGCATATTGTTATTAAAATTCCTAATGTTTTATAAATCTTCTCTTAATATCATACGATAAATTTTTGACGATTATGCTTACAAGCTTCGCCAGAAAACCACACACTATATCTCTAAACATATATAAAAGAGAAGAACGAATCATTTACCTCATCCCAAATAAGGATGAAGCATATGATCGTCAAAAATACATGAATGGCATTAATATAAAAAACTATTAGTAAAAGTATACTAAAGATGAAATATCAAATAAAAAAATTATAAACATTGAAATATAAAGAATATTATTCCGATAAATAAATAATGAAAGAGATCCTTTTTGCTAGTAAGGTTAAAAAATCAAGCAAAAGATTCAACCTTGAAAGCATTGAATTATTACCTGATTATGAAGTATACACATATTAAACTATAAAAATTAAAAAATATTATAAGTTGGATCGAAATCCAAATCATATTGAGAATTGCACATTAGGTGCTATAATGCTATTTCTTGGAAACTTCCTGGCGGCCCGTCGAAGACACTATCTCTCTCCATCTTTCCTTCAGGACTGGAAAATTCTCACAGATTTGCATAATTCATCTGGAACTTTTTCCTATTCGATTTGTTTTGGTATACACGTTAGTAGATTTGTATGTAGAAATAGTTATCGTGTTTCAAGAAAAATACTGGGATATTTTTGCTCAACTGAAACAGTTTCCGAGTTCAAATCCTTTGCATCAGTAGAAAAAGCAGAAATCTTGTCTACCTAATAATAAAGGTGAAAACTTCAACTTTTATCTCTCTCTTTTGCCTTTGTCTTTCAAGTGGGCTGCTTTAAGGGATCTTGATCTGTGTGTAAATGTGCCTGCTTTTGTTTTTCATTGTGGTATTTATCTAATTTCGAGTCCTCGAGTTTAATTTTGGTGATCTGGGCTGTTTTTGTTAGTTTTCTTCTTCTCTGTTGACTAGGTCTGACTTGATGAAGAATCTGCAGTTGCATTTTTAAATAACAGATTAGGTTAATTTATTGTCTGAATGACATGTTTTTTACTGAAATCTTGTTTATGTAGTAATACTGATTCTTAGTGAGCATTCTTGAAATCACATTGCTTGTCTATCCCCTAATTTCTGGTTCATTTTCTTTTGAAAATGGTTTTAGATATCTTAATACTTGAGTTTGATGCTTTACTTGCATGTTACTTTTCTTAGAAATGTAATTTATCTTCTGGTTTAGATTTTGGGGCTCTAGTTTCAAAGTTTAAATCGGTTTATCAGTTTCTGGCATTCTGCAGTTCAGTGTTTGTGGAGATGGAATCCGTTGAAGAAAAGATAGACCTTGATTCTGATGAGGAGATCCCATTTAGTGTGTCGCAGCCGACAAATAAAATGAATTCGTTGAATTTTGAACCTTCTGGTCATATCTTGGCACACCCACAATTTTCTGCTTCTTGGGTAATAAGAAAGGTGAATCGAGTCAGCATCCTCAGAAGTATATACATTGTCTTGATCAAAGCGAGGATCAACGTGTTGCTGCCATTTGGGCCCTTAGCAATATTTTTACACTATTTTACCAAAATGCATGTAAGTAAGTAACTGAAATTATCTTTATGGAAAATTGATAGTGCTGAAAATCCCTTGACTTAGTGTAACTTTTTTTATATAACTGTTACGTATTGTAGGGATGGGTTTTCTTCTTCAGCTTAATCGGCATTGTTCCATTGGCAGAGCGTCTTGGTTATGCTACCGAGTAAGTAACTGCTCCAAAAATGAGATTCAAATTTCTCCACTAGTTATAGTTTAATGTTTCATGGATAGAAAACTAATGTCCTCCATTTTTTTTGGTAGGCAACTTGCATGTTATACAGGTCCAACTGGTACGATTCATTTTCCCTTGGTGACCTATTTTTTCAAATTTAATATCATAAAATTTTTAAAGGTGTCTGCCTCAATTGCTTACTAAAAGATCATACGGGTAGGCCGAGACCACAGTTGAAAAAATTTAGTTTTCATATCTAATTAAATGAGCCACCTTTAAATGAATGGCTCCCCATTTGTAAAAACAATTATCTCGGGCAATTGACGAACAGGCTTAGTGTATTGGTTGAGCTAGTACATTTCTACTGATTAAAGGTGGTATGTGGTACTTGTGTCTTGTGTTTGTGGATGTGTCCCGCATTCTTTGAGGAAAGATTGAATTTTGTAAGATAATGCTAGATATCCTTGCTTCCTTGAAAATGAAGGAAGCCCCAAATCTTTTCTCACAGATAGGAATATATATCTCTATTGAGCTCGGTTATAGAAGTAGAACTCAGTTGACTATATGGCATGTTTTACCTCCCGTTTCTTCATGAAGGATCACCTAAATATTGTTGAGTAGGTAAAATCAGGATTCAATTCTAGGTTGGAATGCGTTAATATTATTAGATAGTACTTTGATTCTGTGAAAAAGGTATGATGAAGTTTTCCCATGAGTCATGTGTACTACTTACATATCAAGAGTTTGTGGCAATTTTTTGTAAATAAGTTTGATTTTTGTGTTCGACCTTGCTCTAGGCGACTCACGGTGTAAATGATTCTAGTTTCTTCTTTACATTAATTGTCTGAGTTCTACGTTCTTAGACCTTATGCTAGCAATCATTTTTCTGCAGTGGGCCAATATAGGTAGATTGTCCAAATTTATATTGTATATTGTTTAATCTGCAGTTGGCGGTCTTCTAAATGCTACATTTGGAAATGCTACTGAGATGATAATTTCAATCTATGCATTGAAAAATGGAATGATAAGGGTTGTTCAGCAATCTCTACTTGGTTCCATCTTGTCGAATATGCTCTTGGTGCTCGGTTGTGCCTTCTTCTGCGGTGGGCTCGTTCATCATCAAAAAGTCCAGCTTTTCAATAAGGTGGTAGTCGAATCGTACAGACTTTTGTTTTGGTTTACAGTAAAAGCTGCATTCTAGCCTGAGTAAAATCTAATGCATGTCAAGATTTTCAGGCCACTGCACTTGTGAATTCAGGGCTATTGCTAATGGCGGTTATGTGCATATTGTTCCCGGCAGTTCTGCAGTTCACTCATACAGAAGTGCACAAGGGCAAGTCCGAGATGGCTCTTTCACGAGTCACGAGCTGTGTTATGCTGATTGCTTATGCAAGCTATCTTTTCTTTCAGCTCAAGAGTCAACAAAATTTGTATAGCTCTCTTGATGAGGTTCGTATTCATTCTGTTCCAATCTATCATGATATTGGAACTAGAATGTTTGAAGCTGATTACAAGATGCACATTCAAGTATTCTACATGCATTTGCAATATATGCACTATTTGATTAATAATTATGCTCGGCGTTTATGCAGGTTAGGGATAACGACGAACCAGATGATGATGAAGTCCCCGAGATTAACCCTTGGGAAGCAATTGGGTGGCTTGCTATGTTGACTCTGTGGATATCCCTTCTATCTGGATATCTTGTTGATGCTATACAGGTAACAAAACTTGCAATGACTTTCTAATTTGAGAGAATAAAAATGTGATGACAACATTGACATTTCTTTCAGGGAGCCTCCGATTCTATGAACATGCCCGTTGCTTTTATTAGTGTTATCTTGCTACCAATCGTCGGGAACGCCGCAGAACATGCTAGTGCTATCATGTTCGCGATGAAGGACAAGCTTGTGAGTGTTGGTATATCATAGCAATCTGTTTTTGTTACATTTTTGTAGTTTTCACTTTTCATTCATTTGACGGTTCTGGTTCCAGGACATAACTATCGGAGTTGCAATTGGATCGTCTACTCAGATATCAATGTTTGTAGTAAGCCTTTATGAACTTACTCCCATCTTCCCTCTTTTATTTTGTACTAGGTGTATGGTAGTATTGCTGCAGTTAATTTCCGCTCGTGTATGAAAGCATAGGCTTGGTTCTTTCATTGTTTGCTAAATTTTGTTTGAGATTTTGAAATTCTACAATGAGGTGCTTAAATCTGTTAAACAAAATTATGATTCTTGAACTTCTGGGATCTGCAGATTCCATTTTGTGTAATTGTCGGTTGGATTATGGGGAAGCCTATGGATTTGAACTTCCAACTCTTCGAGACTGCTACACTATTTATCACAGTATTAGTGGTGGCGTTTATGCTTCAGGTTCGTCTCTCTACTTTGCTCCAGCATGTATACTTCTATGGTGACTATATAAAACCCTTCTTCGTCGGTCGGCACTAATGCGCTGTTTTCCGTTACAACTTTTAGAGCCCATTTCAGCTCAATTATGTGTTTATCAATATTCATAGCTCAGCTATTCTAGAAATGATCATTCGCCCCGCCCCATCCGAAGAAAGAAAAAATAGTCGTTTTTGATAATCTATTTCAATGTGAAGTTCCTTATTATTGCTGCTTCTGTCGATTCAGGAAGGTCAATCAAACTATTTTAAAGGTTTGATGCTTATTTTGTGCTATATCATCGTCGCAGCCAGTTTCTTTGTGCACATCGATCCAACAAAGGGTTAGTAATCCTGATTATCTTTTTACGAGTTGCCTATGTTTTTTATTGTTCGACCTAAATTGTAAAGACCTTTTACACTATTGTTATTCTATGTACTAAATATGTAATTTTAGTTATCTGTTTATGGTATGGCTAGTTCTGACTTTATCAACAGTATATTCTCATGTGACACCATGAAAGCAGGAAAAGTATTAGACGAAACAAATGCTTCAGTGTTCAAACTGTTAGGAAACTAGCTAGTACTTTCTTGGATGGAATTGTTTGAAGACACTAAGGAGGTGTTTGGCTAAGCTTATTTTAGAGAGCTTATAAGCTCCAAGAGCTTATAAGATGATTCAAAAGCTTATAAGATGTAATGTCTCAAGAGCTTATAAGTTGTTAAAGTGTTTGGATAATTGCTCTTATAAGCTAGAGAAAGAATCGCGAGTTAGAGAGAGAAAATCATAGTTAAATGGAAAAACTTAACTAGAGGTGAAGTTGGTAGTGTATATATAGGAAATAACGAACTATAATAAGGTCATTTTAAAAAATTCATGTTTGCTTATAAGCTTATGAAAAAATAAGTTGGGGTTGAGCAACTTATTTTTAGGGGAGCTTATAAGCTGTTGGAGCTTATTTTTACAGCTTATAAGCTGTTTAGGAGCTTATTTTTACAGCTTATAAGCTGTTTAGGAGCTTATTTTGCCAAACACTTTGCAGCAGCTTATAAGCTCCTGAACAGCTTATAAGCTGTTTTAAAGAGCTTATAAGCTCAGCCAAACACCCTCTAAAATCATGACACCTCTAATACTTCAATTGGATAAAATGATGCATTCTTAGATTTACAATGTAATCATGAAAGTAACTGGAAAAAAAGGTAGGTAGTAGTCATCTATGAAGACAGATAATAGCTCTTATATAGGTTTTGAGAAGAAAAAATGCATATTTAGGTTCCAACAGTTTTAGACTTTATAGAATTGCTTTCTGGAGTTCAGTTCCTTTAACTTTATTGTTAAAATCGAGTTTATGTATTTGGTTGAGTTCAGTAACATTTAGGCTCTTTTGATACACTAGAAACAAGTATCTGACGATAACATAAATTAAAGTACTAGAATTAAATTTTTACAAACGAAATTTTAGGGACTTGTGTTGAAAAATACAAGAATCAAAGCCAGGAAAAATGAACGACAATTAAAAGAAACTTGAAAGCACTGGGAGCTTCCGAAAGATACATATTGTAGAAGAATGTGGTATCGCTGTAAGATTGCGTCTTTGCAGTAACTTTTATGAGCACAAACGCCACTGTGGAAACCACGGCTCTCTTTAGCATAAATGTAGCCAGCTAACTTCTCAAAACACTCAATTGCTTTCTCTGTGTGCACTAATGCAGAGGATGATTGAATTGATGGAGTGATGAAGCTCGTGATGCTTGAGAAGATTTCGTGTCCATTGAAAGAATACGTAGCATGATCTTCTTTAACTTTTTGTTCGTTGATAAGGGATGACGTTGTGGCTGGATGATGTGGAGGGCAGCATCTGCTCGCAAAGGAGCAGGCTGCAGCAGGTGAAACCTATATACAGCCAGTTTATTCACACTTCCCCTGCATTCATATATTGTACTTTGATAGTTTCATCACGTTGCTGAAAATCAAGGCCCATCGTCTAAATTTTTGGCCCGTTGTGGCAAATACATGTTGTATTTTAGTGATTTAGATTGAATGGCAAAGAATTGGAGCATGTTCTTGAATTGGATTGTCTGAAAGTGTATCTTCATTTTGGTGAAATTGAAAATCTTAGTGTTTTTTTTTTCTTTTAGAATTGCGCAACACGAAATGTGGGGTTGGAAGACATGAATTAGAGGATCTGGTTTGAAATCTTCTGAGTTTGTTCTTTTTTCTTATTCTAAAATATGAGATGTGGGCACTTGGCTTATTGCAAAGCAAGTTGGACCAATGAGATCGAGATGAGTTTTCCCACAAGTGGAAGTAAACAACATTAAGATACATACGAAACCATATTTACATAACTCTACACCAACTTTAAATTATTTATGAATTTCATACATTTGTTGATCAATAAAGAGCCGTGAGATTGGTTAATACAAATTAAAAAAATATATCCCCAATTAGCATCCTTTGAAGTTGAGCTCTTTGCACAGTTTGTGGTTTGCAAATTATTGTATGACTGGATTTTATTTGGAGCGTTTTTGTGAATAGCAAGTTTTTTTTTAATTGTCACAAGAAATAATGTACATGAATGAAGTTAGTAATATCAAATAATATAAATGTGTTTGATAATATGTAAAGTAATATTTTCTATATACATATACGAGCCAAAAATATTTATTATGAAATCACAAAAAATTCTAATAATAATAATAATTCACGCAACATTCTTGAAAAAGGATCATATTTGGTACCCAAAATGTTCATAAAATATTCTCTCAAAAGGGGCATAGTTGGAGCAACAATGATGACATTTGCCAGCAGGAAATCAAGATTAATTATTCCAAAATTTTGTGGATGGTGTCGATTTCCTGTGTACTTTAGAAGATATATTGGAATCCATCGTTGTATCCTCCCAGCAGTGATTCCATAATTGAATTTGGAAGATATAAATCATAATTCATATTTTGACTTGAAAATTTTAAAAAATTGAATGGATTTTGTGCAAGATTGGCCGACCATTTCTTGGTAATGACTGGTGAAGTGATAGGGTGAATAATAAATAATAATTCATTTTTTGTTAGTGAAAGGAATGCCACTTATATATCATAATGCTCTATGAGGACTAACCAACATCCAAAGTGGGTTGGGTTTGTTACACACACACAAATATTATGGTTATATTATATTTCGGGGCTTCTGATAAGTTACTATTCTTGATTGAAAGAAATAAATATTAGATTATGGACTATAACTTTATCTAGCATTTCATGATGAAGAATATGATACTTTGGGACACCTTGCATATAGTAAAAGACTAAATTGATAAAATATGGAGTGGAGATGAGGTTAAAAAAGATGGACACATATTCGTCTAACTGAACTTTGGCATAAATAACTTGAACTAACTCAAGAGGCCTTCATCGTAATATATACTTCATCCGGGTTTTTTTAAGTGTTCCATTAGTATTTTTTTCTTATTTTTTAATAAGTGTCATAGTTCGCAATAAGAGAATAAAATTATGATACATTTCTTATTTACCCTTATTTAATATTCTTAGAATTTGATAATTAGTTGTATGAGTACATTTATTGTAGTAACTAATGATGTTACAAGTGTAAATTTATCTATTTCTTTGGTTTTTGTAATTTGACTGCAAAAGACACTTAAAAACGGAATTGATATGTTACTTATGATTTATGAGCACAACTGACATTTAGTCCACATTAATTTTTTTCCTTTTTAAAAAAAACAACTAATACCTAATAAATTGTTATTGGGATTATCAAATCACAAACTATATAAAAAATCAAACTTGATTTGTTCTTTCATTAATTTCTTTGAAGTTAAAAGAAAAAAAATAAATAAGTCAAGTTTTGATTTTACGTAATTTGATATGTATATGGGGTTGGATCCAATTAGAAATATTTATTTTAAAACTTGAGAACTATGCATAAAATCTACAAAGTTGATACACAAGATGAATAAAGTTGTTGCACAACGAACACATGCACAAATGGTTATCGTTGTGTCAAAAACATTAGAATGTTATAGTTGTAATAATAATGTATAGTTTCGATTCTAAAAATGTATATTTGTTGTTTATTTGATATATGAAAAATGTAGTTTTTATTTGATCGTGTTTATTTGATATATGATTTTAAATTTGCCTAAAGCGACTGTCTCCATTGGGTCAAGGAAGAACTTGTCAGGCAGTAATGTGGAACCTACTAATAAATTTACACTATTACATGTTATAATCTCATATCATGATATGGTTTTCTTTAATTATTTATTAGGTATTTAAAAAGAATTTCGATGACAACAAACATAGGAGTTATAAATACGACCATCTATATCAACTACAAAACACAACTATTATCCAATTTTATAAGGCCAAGATGTTATAGTACCTACTATTCCTTGGACTTGAATTTAATTTATAATTTGGCCATATATGGTTCTAAATTTTGACTGTGGGCTGTACTGTTAATTTTTAATGCCAAGTTGCTTTGGAAAAACATTTAATTAGGTGGTATCTGCAACCCACCGACCTGACCAATAATTTTCCGACCTACTAGAACAATATTAACTGAAATTCGATATACAAATTGATGGTTTCTAGTACATATCAGTTGACATATAAGAGAGTGACAAAAGGTATTTTACCTTGGAAAATGACCTATAGCGCTTATAATTTGATCACCACTTTCTCTATGAAATAGACATACATATTAGTATTACCTATAAATCTTGGTCAACAATTCCCATCGTATATAATGAACTATGATTTTGCTTTTAAATGACCTTTCACTCTATCAATCAGGTTATTACACGAACTTGCTCAAAAATGGAAATATTTGTGAATTCAAGCCAATATCAAATCTCCTTGTTATTGCAGATTAGCCGTGAAATTAGCCGTCATAATACAATTAAACTAAAACAAAAAATAAAAAAAATGAAATTGAAGTAAACAATGGAACATCAGAATGAGACAGATGATTGATCCCAAGTGAAAATTTACCCTCACTCTTTAAGCGTTCACCAATCTCTAAAACGTCGTACCTCAGAAAATACATGTAATACAATAATCAGATCTATACATACACACAAATACATGTATAAACAGACAAACACAATGTATAGATATAAAGGTGTAATTAATATATTACAGTGGATAGAGCATCTGTGGAATGGGACTTTTGATCTCAACCACGAGAATACACGCTTTCTCCTATTCAAGATGATGCCCAAAATCCCATTTGCTATAACATACATGTATTTATTCACACACACACACACACTACAGATAAATACTATAAAGAAAGTCCACCAGCCAGCCGTCCCAAAAGTAAACGCTTTTTGATAATTTAGACCTCAACTTTTTAATATTGGTCCATGTCAACATCACCCCACTCTCTCTCTCTCTCTCTCTCTAATGGTAGACTAGAGTCTCCCTGCACGAACTCAGATCAAAAAATGTGGTGGACTAATCCCACATGATTGCTTCTCTTCTTATGTTGCTCCTCCCCTCATTCAATGATCAAACACCCCAACATTAAACTCATCAAATCCAATCCACTTGTTAGAGCAGCCATGCTCTTTGCAAAGCTCAACCACAACACCAACTCTGATCACTTCTTGAACCCATTGCTCCCAATCCTATTCCTAGCTTTCCTAACCACCTGCCACGCCGCCTGCAGCCCCGTTGATCGTGATTCCCTATCCTCCTTCAATCTGAGCATCACAGCCTCTCCTCCATTGAACTGGTCCATTTCAGATGACTGCTGCAGCTGGGAGGGCGTTGGCTGCGATGCCTCCGGCCGCGTGACCGATCTCCTGCTGCCAGCGAGGCACCTCGCTGGCACCATCTCCCCTGATATAACAAACCTCACTGCGCTCTCCCAAATCAGCCTCTCCCATAACTCGCTATCCGGTCCTCTCCCGGCCGAATTCTTCGCCTCGTTGGATCGCCTGCGCGTCGTTGATCTGAGCTGGAACCGCCTCTCAGGAGAGCTTGACCTCCCCAATAAACTGCCTGCTGAAATCCAGACATTCAACCTCTCCAGCAACCACTTCCATGGATCAATACAGTTATCATTCTTCCAGCTTGCTCCAAAGTTGGAAGCTTTCGATGTCAGCAACAACAGCTTCACTGGGGCAATACCAACGTTCATCTGCAGCTATGCCCCTTCAATCACGCGCCTCGACTTCACCAACAACGACCTGACCGGTCTGGTCGGTCGAGGCTTCGGTCAGTGCAAGACTCTGCAGAGCTTGAGAGCAGGGTTCAATTATCTATCAGGAGTGGTGCCTGAGGATATTTATGAGGTGATCACATTGCAAGAAGTCTACTTACCTGGCAACCAGCTTTCTGGATTAATTGATGAAAAGATTGTCAATCTCGGGAACCTTAAAATCCTCGCGCTGTATGGCAATAATTTCGCCGGCACGATCCCCCGAGATATTGGGAAACTGTCGAAGTTGGTAGAGCTGCAGCTTCACATTAACAAGCTGAGTGGCACCATTCCACCCTCTCTAGCAAACTGCACGGGGCTCACGACATTGAATTTGAGGGTAAATCACCTCGAAGGCGAGCTTTCAGCCTTCGATTTCTCGAATTTTGTCCTGCTTAGAACAGTTGATCTCGGCAACAACTACTTCAATGGCACCTTGCCAGCCACCCTCTTCTCTTGCAAGATGCTCACAGCAATCCGCCTCGCGACTAACAATTTCAGCGGAGAGATATTGCCAGAGATAGCAACCTTACAATCCCTATCATTCCTTTCTCTGTCGAACAACAGCCTAAGGAACATGACAACCGCGATGAGAATTCTCACCGGGTGCAAGAATCTCAGCACACTAACCCTCTCCAAGAATTTCTACGACGAGGCAATGCCGGGAGAAGAGAACTTGATCGGCCCTGGGATGTTTCAAGACCTCCAAATCCTGGCTCTAGGTGGCTGCAGGTTCACCGGCCCAGTCCCCTTGTGGCTCAAAGGGCTGGTTAGGCTCGAGGTTCTCGACTTGTCTTTCAATAACTTCACCGGACCCGTCCCAAGTTGGTTTGGGACTTTCCCAAACCTTTTCTACTTAGACTTGTCGCATAACCTGCTCACAGGATACTTCCCCATGGAGCTCACTCGAATGCAACGGCTAGCGTCCAAGCAGAACCCCGATCAAGTCGACACCACCAGCTTAGAGCTGCCCGTGTTCGTTAGGCCCGACAACGCCTCCAATCTGCAATACAGCCAGCTCTCGAACCTTCCAACAGCATTGTACCTCGATTACAACAACATCAGCGGTACCATCCCGGTCGAGATTGGTCAGTTGAAGTTCATTATTGCCCTTGATCTTAGCTACAACAATTTCTCCAGCAACATTCCTGATACGATATCTAGTCTGACTAATTTGGAGAAGCTGGACCTGTCTGGGAATCTTCTCTCCGGTGAAATCCCACCGTCACTACAGAATCTCCATTTCTTGTCGTTTTTCAGTGTTGCACACAACAATCTTGAAGGGCCAATACCTACGGGAGGCCAGTTTGATACGTTCCCGAACACTAGTTTTGATGGGAATCCGAGGCTGTGTGGCCGGGTTCTGCAGCGCTCGTGCACCAACAATGACTCGGGCAGCACGGCTCCTCAGGTAGCCAGAAAAGGGAATAGGAAGAAAACCATCATCCTCACCCTTGTCATCTCTTCAGGCATTTTCACCTTGATTCTGCTTCTGTATTGCATCTTTTCAAAGAGGAGAATCCTATCAAAGGGCAACGGTAATGAGAAGGATCTCGACATGATGTCCTTCAATTCCTCGGGTGTATTCCCCGAGGTAGCAAGGGACACCAGCCTCGTCATATTGTTCCGAAACAATAAGAATAAAGTGGAGGATCTCACGATACTCGATATATTGAAGGCCACAGACAACTTCAACCAGTCAAATATCATTGGCTGTGGGGGTTTCGGCTTGGTGTACAAAGCGACTATGACCAATGGGACAAAGCTTGCGATTAAGAAGCTTTCGGGAGACATGGGTTTGATGGACAAGGAGTTCAAAGCAGAGGTGGAAGCTCTATCCACAGCCCAACACAAGAACTTAGTTACTCTGCAAGGCTACTGTGTCCACGACGGCTTCAGGTTGCTGATATACTCGTACATGGAGAATGGGAGCCTCGACTACTGGCTGCACGAGAAGCCGGACGGAGCATCGCAGCTTACCTGGCCGATTCGTCTCAATATTGCCCGAGGGGTGAGCTGTGGGGTGGCTTACATGCACCAAATCTGCGAGCCACACATCGTGCACCGTGACCTCAAGTCCAGCAACATCCTTCTCGATCACAACTTCGTAGCACACGTAGCTGATTTTGGCCTAGCGAGATTGATTCTTCCTTACCGCACTCATGTCACTACGGAGCTCGTTGGCACCCTCGGCTACATTCCACCGGAATACAGCCAGTCGTGGATAGCCACCTTCAGAGGCGATGTCTATAGCTTTGGAGTCGTCATGCTCGAACTGTTAACTGGGAAGAGACCTGTTGAGTTGTTCAAACCGAAGATGTCAAGAGAATTGGTTGTATGGGTGCATCAAATGAGGAGCGAGGGAAAGCAAGAGGAAATCTTCGATCCTCTCCTGAGAGGAAAAGGCTTTGAGGAGGAAATGCTGCAAGTGCTTGATGTTGCCTGCATGTGTGTCAACCAGAATCCTTTCAAGAGACCGACTATAAAAGAAGTCGTTGATTGGCTGAAAGATGTAGGATCCAACAGACAGACGACATAAGGTGAAAAAACTTATACATACAGAACTATGACGTTGTTGTTCAGTAGATGTCAACGCCAGCATATATGGAACCAGTCTTGTTCATAGGAATTTTTCTCCATTCAGCAGCAGGTTTATGTAATATGAATATTTTTATGTTGTACATAGATAAATTTTGCATCCAAATACTACATGTATTGAACAGCTTGACAGGTAGAGCTACAAGAACAAATGAAAGTAATAATTCTCGTGTGAAACAAGAGTTTCGATGAAATTACTTTATGCTTTCACCAAAAATGAAATCATAGGCCCAGTTATGAAGAATGGAAAGTCTTTGTGATAATCAAGGTAAATCACTACACTTAACTTCAAAGAACCTCACAAAAAGTGAGTAAACTAAATAATAAATGCATTTGACAAGAGCTCGTGATGTATTAATCTGATATGAGAAATAATTTCTGGAGAACTATAAAGTTCAAAATTAATAGTGGAACGCAAACCTCTTCCTGCACATTTTGGAGAGAGGTCCAAGAGGTTTGCTCAGTTAATTCATTGTTTTAGATCTCAAATTATCAACATTTCTTTTGTAAGTCGACCCTGGATCAAATCAATTCAACCGGATCGAATCCCATTAAGGATAATGACCACAAAGTTGCTAGTGGTATAATATGTTTTCGGACTGATAGAGACTTAATAGTCAATACTACTCTCTTTTTCTATGATTACCCAATAGAGAACAAAATGTGGAAAACTTTGCACATATTCATCACCTTCAAACTCCCACAACACCACACAACATATTTAACTTGCCTTTGCAAGCTTTTGCAGTAGATCACTTTCACTTTTCTGTAGATATAAATCCCAACATCTTCCTACATTTATGGGGCGTTTACTTTTTATCATAAGATAAATTGATAAAACATAGGATTGAGTATTTGAAGGGTAAGATTGTCAAACAAATTCAAAATTGATTAATCCATCATCAATCCGTCAAAGCCAACGGTGGATTAGCTTAGATTATTTTTATCTATTCATCCTATCATGAAAAGTAAATACCCCTTAACGGGCATCTAATTATCATCTTTTAAGAAAATTTATGGCCATGTGAAAGTTATCTACTCATGGATGATTGCGAAGCTAATCTAGATTAATCTTTAACATTGCAAGTTTCTCACCAGTTTTGGTGAAGGAAGTCAAAATTAATGAACAAATGTAAAGCAAAATAATGCATCTAAGTTACATTACACCTTGGTTACAGATAATCCTATTCTAAAGCGAAGATTGGTGAAGAACAATATCATCCAGCATGGACAGGTCATCACTTCTCAACAAGAAACAAATCCATAATTTTGACAACGTAAAGAATAGAAAGCATGGACCTTGAACAACCAATTTGTTAAACATTCGTGTTTTCTATAAACATGCAAACACCGCCAAAAGAAACATCAATTTTCTTAAGATTGTATGATTTCTTCTTACATAACTTCACGCTAAGCTGAAATGCATAGAAAAGAAAATCCATTTCCATTAGAAAATGCTTTATCTCCAGTTTCTCGTTTAGGCATTTTCACAAGCAGATGGAGTTGATGACAAAATAGGAATAGCAAAATTTTGCGGAACGAGAAGAAAATTCAAGCAATAACCTCAAATCTTCGCTCTAAGACTGAATCTATTGCCTCCAAAAGATCGAGGGAAAATACTGAGCAATTTCAACTTCAGGCAGTGGCAAGAACAAGAGTGGCCGTTGCAACTGAATATAATAAAGCGTTTTGCTATTCCAGCGTTTTTATTAGGAAAAACAAGTTTTTTGTTCTTTTCATGACCATCGATTATAGTGATAAATTTAGATTAACATTTTGTATTCAAGTTTAAAAAGGTATATATTTATTTATAATATATTAAATTTGGACTTATACTCTCTCTATAAGGAATTGTTCTTTAATGTTCTTTAATGTTCGATAATGATTTGGTTGGCTTTGCCTTTAAAGCAAACAACATATCAAAATTAAGACAGATCAGACCCTAGTTTAAGAACTAACTAGTTCTCAATAGTAAGGGAATTTAATCAAAACCGACTAAGATTAAAAAAATTATGTTTGAGATTAGAATTGTCAAATTCAATTTTTAAAATAAGTAGATAAATACAAACAACTAGAATTCATGCACTTCATTATGATGACAATGAAAAGAAAAAGAAGAAATAAATAAAAGATCTCTACAATTGGCTGCGAATTTTTCAATAAAATATATACACATAAATTCATTTCAAGTCGAATGGTTCTGGATTTGACTGAGTTTGGGCCTATTCCAGGCCCAACTAAATGAGACTGTAAATTTGTGTGCATATATTTTTTCATGGCCTACAGAGCTCGAATTTGGGCGATGTTGGTTATATTATAATTTTATCTTTCCCAAGAAATTAATTATTATTGAATTTAATTTAACTTTTAAGAAACAATTTTATAATTTTCTATTGAATACATATTAAATCAGTTTCTTTTAAAACCTAGTTTCTCCTGCTCCTGTTTAACCTCATTGCTGAATTAAGTCTCAAAATTAATGTCAGAAATGAAGCTAAAATATATTCGAAACAACATAAGTACAAATATATATATTAAAACCATTTAGAAACAACAAACATCTTATTTGCGAACATCGACACCAAATACAACGTAAGGTAGCTAGCAAACTATAATTTGCAAATATAAAAAACCAGAGATTTATTGAAACATATTACATAACTTGTAATGCTAGCTTCCTCCATATTACATAAACAAATTCGGATATATCATAATGTCCAAAACATTAATTAACGATATTGCATTCACCATTCTGCCTGCCAAATCACTTCAAATTTCTTCTTCATTCGTCGAAAACTCCCTTCAATTTTTGCATCATTAGCTCTTCAAGAGGCCCAGATTGTTATAAAAAGCTTCTAATTTTCTCTCCTTAATTTTCCCCCAACAAAACCCTAAAATGGGATTCCACCATTTAGGTCAAAAAATTATGGGTTTTTCCCAAGGAGAGGAAATTTGAAAAGAGGGTAGAAAATGAACCAAAACAGAAAAAGAAAAAACAATTCAGGCTTCTAATCTTGCTGATGAGCTATTTTCTTGAGGCTGATATCGGGTTCGAGTGCCGGGCCGACCCGTGCAGTATCGGATAACATGTCGTCAGATGCTGCACCTGATGTAGTCCGGTCCGAGGCAAAATTTATAGTTTTGTTGTTGAAGTTATGAGAGAGATTCTTGGAGATGACATAAAGTATTGATATATAGGTAGGATTTGATCATATTTTTTGGGGGGAGAGAGAGAGAGAGAAAGGAGTAAGAGAGAGATGGGTTTTTTTAGCTTATTCATCTCCTTGAATGTACCAACATAGAAGCATAGTGGCGCAACGGCGGAGGATGTAAATTCTGGCCCTTTGTTCCTTCACTAAAGAAGCACACTTTCTTGTGAAGCCATTAATGCTCTTTGATGATGATGATCTCTTTGAAGAAGAAATTCTCTTGAATTTCAATTCACCCATTTCTTCTATTTTTTTTCTTGTGTGTGGGGAATTTTAGATTTAGGAATTAACCTAAAAAATATGCAAGATTTTGGGAAAAAAGCTCACAGGTTTTGTGAAGCTGGACCCTTGAGGAAATATGGCAAAAGAGTTGTGATATTTATATGAGCATGGAGTTGACTTTGTTGTTAGAGGGTAGGGATGTACGTGGACAGGTTCGAAATTTGATGGATCTGCATGGAAATTTGGGATAATTTAAATTAAGAATAAATTTACTTTTTTTCTTTTCTTTTTCTTTCAAGATAAGGAAGAATTTTTGTTGTGGCATATGATCAATGATATCTTACAAGTCTAGCGTTCACTTGAATCCCCATTTTAACATTGAAAGAATTCTGAAAATACGCGTTGAACATGAAATTATAGGGTTATATATAGGAAGGGACTTCACATTAGATAATGCTCCTATATTAACATAAGATTCTCTTTTCTGAATCATATAAATTCAAAATGTGATATTTATAATTTATCAGTATATATATATATATATATATATATATATATATATATATATATATATATATATATATATATAGGAGATGGATCGGTAGGAATGGATAATTTGGTAGGAAATAGGAATGAATCACTTTGATTTCTATATCAATGGTTGAGATTTAATTTCGGTGTGCTACAATTTTATGTTTTGTGTTACACGGATTATTGTGCAACTACTTATAACTCTTCTTGTCTTCACTTTGTAATGAAAGATGTCATTAACTAATATATTTGGAAATAATTATCCAATGAATGAAATATGTGGCTAAACTAACTTGCAATATAATAATTATGATTGTCTACACAAATATGAAGATGTACTTATTCTTATTTAAATACATTAAAATATCATAACCAACCCCATATATATATATATATATATATATATATATATATATATATATATATATATATTACTAGAAAAAGAAAATACGAGATTGGATATTTGATCACGTAATTAAAGAAGTAGGGTTGAATTGGGATTGAAGGGATGGTTGGAATAATGAGGTGAGGTGGGTTAGAAAAGTAGTAAAGTGTGCATTAAAAATGGAGAGTTGTTTAAAAGAAGACAAGGCAAGAAGGCGTGATTATGGGAATAGTGTATGGGGCAGCAGACATGTTAAAATGGCTTATGGTGGCACAGATTTTGATAGGTTTAATTTCAATTATTTCAAGATTTGAGCTCGATTTTAATTATTATCATCATCAAATAGAATTGCTAGTTTGCTAGTAAAATATAGAATTGCAAGCTAGCTAACTTTGTCCTCATGCTCTTAAATTCCGAAATCATTTTTTTTTTAATCTCAAATATGAGATTATTTATTTATTTTTTTTTATTTTTTTTTTGATATCATGGGACCCATGATGATACTTTAGGTGCGTGTTGGGTAAACCCCGGTCTGTCTGATAGCGCCGCAAACCACAGAGACACGTACGAAACCACACTTGAAAAATCAGGTGTGACAGGCCAAACCCATGAGGCGTTTGATGGGAGATTCTTTATTCTAATATACTATTTCAGCCCCACATTTTAAAATTTTGCAATCAATTTTGGTAAACATTCATGAAATTTGTAAAAGATAGTATGTGATAGTAGTCGCAATAAAATATTATTGTAGAATTAAAAATATCTTATGAAATCTTTCGAGCTTCCTGCGATTGATATTGGGAGCGAGTGATATGTTAAATTCCTAATGAGCTCACCGGCTAAATTCGAATATGTAACAGTGCTTTCACAAAAATATATATTCAAAACTCAGGTTCCTTCATATTATATGGGGAAAAAACATTTAAACGATTTTCAAAAAATATAGATGAAGAGATTCTAATGCCATGTTTGAATTTTTGTGTTGTATAAGTCTAATTAATTTTTGGATTTGTTTCCTACAAAGCCAGACTTTTCAAGTATTCAACGAACATTTGGTCCAAATATTTTGTGGCAAAGTCCGAAGATCTCGACCAAATAGATAAACAATAAATTACAAGATATAAATATATAGAGAGTGAGGTGTATATATATATATATATATATTAAGTATTAATGTGCTTTCAATTATTAAATCATATCAGTAATATATAATTATATACATGTTGGAATTGAATATGAATTAATCTCCCTAAATACTGAGAAATTTTGTATTTATGTTATCTGACAGACATATACAAATTGGCTGGCTGGATAATATCTGCTATTCTTTTATTCCACACATATAAATATTTAATTTTCACTATTTAGGTACACTAAAATGAATAAACAACTAAACAAGTGCATAGTTTGTTTATTGATTAGTTATCATTTTTCCCAAAAAAAAAACAAAATCACAGTAATTTCTCTGCTCTTTTTATTCCAAATGTTGCTCCTGCACATATATGTTGCTATTTTTATTGAATAATTGTCATTTGTTTCTCAGTAAGCGTTTTTTCTTCTTATTTCGGACGAGATAATATTAAAATTTGATTTAGAGCATACAAGTAAGTAAATTTTCATATCATAGATGTCCTATTCAAACTTTACTCGTACAAAAATGTTACATAAATACATGATGTGTATTGCTTATACCAATATAACATGTTAATTGTGGAAAATAAAACAATTATTGCTCAAATCTGCATTTCACCATGACTTTTAAAATAATATAATTATAACATTATACAAAAAGAAAAAATCAGTGCCCGGATCTTTTTAGCAAAAAATTATCCGATATGTACCCCAAAGCAATACGGTTTTATGACCAGAAAAATATCGAGATATTTAAATTTTAGTAAGACAAAAACTTGGGTGAGCTCCCATCACCATGAAATTTCACCTTGTTTTTGTTAAAATAATTATATATTAATTATGGTGAGTAAGGATAATTAGATTTTATTAATGTATAATTAAATTTATTAATTTTAATTATAATTTTAATTCAAAATTAGATTTTATTAATTCATAATTATGGTTTATTAATAATTCCAAATAGGGTTTATTAATTCAAAATTAGGATTTATTAATTCACAATTAAGGTTTATTATTTCTCAATTAGAGTTTACTAATTCAAAATTAAGATATATTAATTCAAAATTATTATTTATTAATTTACAATTAAATTTTATTAAACTAGTTAAATTAGAATTAATTAATTAGAATTAATTAGAATTAATTAATTAAGATTAAAATTAACTAATTAATTAAAATTAATTAATTAAGGGTGGTCTCACCATGTCTTGTACAGTGCTTGTGCAGAGACCATCCCTTTAATAAACAAAGAAAGGGAAAAAAAAGGAGTTGGAGTCCGTTATAAACATGTGTAGAACATGTAATGATCTAACAGTATAGATCTTCAACAACCTCAACTCAATCTCAAGAATCCAAATCTTAGGAAAAATTAAAGAAATTAATTTTGGTGTTCAGATACAGATGCAAAATCTGAATGTAACTAAGAAAAGATTGTAATTCTGATTTATACAATCTCTTGAACTGATATTTTGCATGTGGATGTGGGCTGTAAGATTTTACAGGGTTTAATTTTTATTCTTGATTTATTTTGACTAGTTCTCAACTAATTTTCTTTTTTTAATCTTTAGACAACCTAAATCTCTATAGATTTTCTTGTTCTTGATCAATCTCTTTCAAACTGTAAGAATATGCTGTTTATTTAATTTTTTCTTGTCTATGTTTTATGCATGTGAGTGAGACCAGAATCTAGTACAGCTGTACTTATGCTAATCATGATCATATTTTTTTTATTTCAAACTAATCAATAAGTTTTGTTATTTAATCCATAACTTAAGATTGTTGTGTGTCTCTGCTCATTGAAATTGTGAGGAGCCCACAAAAATTCTGTTATTTTTATCTTTGTTTCGTCTTCTATTCTTGTTTTTCTTTAATTCTATGAGAACCCGTTACCACATACTGGATAAATCCTATATTTCTGTATAATAGGCAGCAAATCATATATGACATGATGAATAAATCACACTCGAAATGCAAACCACACAGGACGGATAAACCATACTTGAAAAACCAGATGTGACAGGTTCAGACTCATAAAAATATTAATGGGTTTCGAACATATGATATTTTGGCCACTGAAATCCACTTTACCACTGTACCAAATATACAATCTTCTATTCTTGTTTTATTTGCACTCAGACTAGACTATGTGTATCTAATGGTAGCACGGACATGCACATTAATTAGGCCACTTACAAAATTTAATATTTCAGAGAATTGTAGAAAAATAATCAAGGAGTGATCACGTAAATGGTTTACCTATTCCTATTTATATTCTCTATTATATTCTTTTCATAATAAACCCTCCAATGTTGGAAGTCATAACAACTTTTGTTACTTTTCATCAGCCATTCCAAAACGGATGAACTAACAAGTATGCTCGCAAAGGTATGAAATGAACAGAAATGCTGTAAATTAATGAAATGTATTCGAGCTATTACTTTGGGTAATAGGATTTGAGCTCTTTTAATAATTGAAATCTATGAAAAGTGAAGCATGAAATAACTCAAAGCTACATAATCCGAGGAGGAAAGTGAGTGAGATGTACATAGCTGTTGCTTAAATGGCATTTACAAAATTTGGTGGCAATTCAACTATTAGTTACACCATCATTCTACATTTGTTGAACAAATTACACACTAAATCCTCTAATTCAGCTGTCTCATTCCATATCTCTATTAGGTGCCAACATGGCAAAATAATATAGGGGAACTAAAATAGAAAGTTTTTGGTGATACGGGAATGGGATGTTTAAGCTATCCCGACACCCATTGACTATGTAGCAGTGTCACATAAATCATCGAGCTGTTTGGACATTACTACATAGTCAATTGTACAAGTGACACTACTACATCATTTGGTGCATGAGACGATTTTCGCCCTCTCGACTCGATAAACGCTACCAAAAATACATCATTATGCTATTAGGAATACACTAGTGGTTTTGGCCTCAAGAAACTTGGGGCTAGAAATCGTACGCTCATTAATTCGGAGGAACATTCCTTGTACTGTAAAATAGTTTCAAGATCTCGTTACATTTACTTGCGATGCAATGTACCTCAATCTTGAGAGCTGAGTAGTTTGTGTTGGAACAAAGCAACCACCTTAATCTTTTCCTCAACATAAATATTTAGCGTACTTTTTTCCCCATGAGTTGACTTTACATACTTACACTCATTAGGAAAAAAAATATCTAAATATTTTAAGGTGTAAATGGTCAGATCGGGTGACCCTAGCCCATCGAGCCAATTGAACTGGGCCAAAACTGTTTGTATCATATTTGGAGGGTTAGATCCACCCAAAAGGTGGGCTTTTCTAGGCCACTTATGGGCAGATGCTACAAATTGTCAAGCCGGTTCGAGTCCGTCAGGCCAACACATGAAATTGGGTCTGGATGAAATATCTCATGTCTATAAAACATGGTCGGGTCAGGCCGGGCCATATTTAACACTTTACTCAAATGTTTCTTACAATATTTAAATTTTCCCTTTTTCTTTTTCAAGAAATAGCTAGACTAAGCTTGCCTCTGTCACCATTCTCTGCCCTCTCTCAGACAGCAATTCATAATCCTGAAAAAAGGGAGCAAAAAGAAAAAAAAATGATGTAAGAAATTGAAATTCTTAGCTCAAATATGTAAGAGCTGTTTGATCAAAAACATGAATTGCAAATGGAGAAATCACCTGTACAATTGACTGAGCACAAAGCTTCCCCGATAGTACAGCGCCTTCCATCGAAGCTAAGTATTTCTGCTTCGTGTAGTCGCCGGCTAAATAGAATCCCTCGATCGGAGATTTTTGCAGGGGACGGCAAGGCTCCGTGCCAGGTACAGTTTTATATACGGACCTAAGACATAGAACTCGGATTGGGATCTTTTTACGTGATCAAACAACTACTTCGATTTGTCAAGATTAATTTTCTTACCGTGGAGTTTTGACAACGTGGTACTTCAAGATTTTTGCTTTGCTCTGATCAGCGGAGATCTCGTCTGGGAATAGCTTTGCAAGTTCCTTCATTGTGGCTTCAATTATTTCCTCGTCGCTACGGGAGATCCATTCTTCTGCAGGCGCGAATACCAGCTCCAACATGGATTTATTCGGGTCGTAATATTCCTGAAGAAAAATTGATACATGACATAACGAATGGATCAGAAAAATGAAAAGACATCAATATGATACATAAAAATGTAATGACTTAATAATGACAAATATAATAACATGGAACACGCCGGCCCGACCAAAACAGCCAAGTTTTTTATAGGCCTGGAAGAATATGGGCCGGGCCGGGCCAACAAAACCACACATTTCTGTATGGGCCTACACAACACCCCTGCCCTCTCTCCAAAAAATATACTCCCTCCGTCCACAAAATTCATTTACTTATTTCCTCTTTGGGTCCTTCACGAAAAATGTTTACTTTCCTCTTATGGACATAGACCTCACATAATCTCCCTAACTTTTCCCCCTATACTACCCACTTATTTACAAAAAAAACTGCTATGGCCCACCTGTTTAATTTTACTTAACATTAATTTACTCATTTTTTACGTTATACTTCTTGCAATTGTTGGTCTCCTTTTCCACTAACTTTGCATCCATTACAATTTATTAAAATCCATACGACTGAAGTCTGTAAACGAATTTCGCGGACTGATGGAGTAAAAAAAAAAATTCAACGTGGTCAATTGCGGCCCAAAAATACAAGTATAGTGTTGAACAAGTAGTTGCAACCATTGAGTTCTATGGTGGCGAACTTAATGTGGTCAATTATAGTGATCTAGCTACAGGAAGAAATATGCTAGACGTGCTCAATTAGGTGAAATTTCGACTTTTCCCATTGGTTACAGCTTCAAGAACTACGAAGCTTCCCTCTTTTGATGGGGAATTCAGAATGACAAGTACCTATTATGGTATCGACAGAGAGAGAGTTGTATGGTATGATTTACCTTACAAGTCACGGACATGTCAGCGTAGACACTAAGGAGCTGACTCCTGCAGGGAAAATGTGAACAAAGCAGCTCATTAGAGATTTTGTGAGGAAATGTAAACAGATTTTATTGTAGTTTTACTATGTCAAGGTGTGATTCCATTGTCACTTGTGTGTACGAGAATCATAAAATATTCGATTAAAGAGGACATGAGCAAACCTGCTGAAGAGTAGATGATCATACGTGTTTTTCAGTTTTCTGTCAAACCTGCATCGAACCAACTCGTGAATATCATAAGAGCTCACATAATATTCAACAAAATAAAAACCCACGTCATAAATTAAATGTATTATCCTTCATTCGAGTATGGCATCATAGTTCTAACGCGGGATAAGTTCAAGATCTAATGCTCACGATTAATGCGGTAGGAAATATATATGATGAACAACGATTTGAAGCAAATGATGTGATCGTATCTCATATGTATCTATGATCGTGTTTGGAGAAAATCATTGCCAGATAGTCTGGGAAAAAAGATTTCCAAAACTCACCATATGTGAACGTTTATGACTGGAACTCCAACTAATTTATCCAACTTTTTGAAATACGGAATATCTTTCCAGTCTTTGGGCAGAAGAAGCTTTAGGATATCAACTGAGAAGACAATGATACATCAAAAGATATTGGAAAGAGAACCGACTAAATGACAGGGATATACATGAGAATCATGAAGGCTCTACCTGGAGTTGCAAAGACATATGCATCTCCTTTAATCACATTTCCATTACTTAGTATGAAGCTTTTGACACTCCCATCTTCATTTAAGTCGATTTTTTGTATTCTTGATTCCAGACGGACTTTGCCTCCCAGCGATTCAATATGTTCGACAATCGGCATGCAAAGTCTCTCCGGTGGATTACCATCCAGAAATGCCATCTTTGAGCCGTGCTTCTCCTGTTGTTTTCATCAAAAGGAATTAAAGCTTATTTTTCAGACTATAGGTTAATCGTACACATAAACTTAAGAACCATTTAGGATCGATATTGACATCCAAAGCATTCGAGTTATTCCCACTTGAAATCAAAATTCATTACAAGAAACAAAGTTTTACGCAGTGTGGTTGCATCAAAAATTAGGTCAGATAACGGAGAAAATGTCTCAATAAAAGCTATAAGCCAAACATATAGGCATTCCTTGAGAGAGAGAGAGAGAGAGAGAGAGCAAGAGAGGCCGAGAAAATCTACCTGCAGAAATCTGTTCAATGCAATCAAAATACACTGCATCGAGAGCTCATCAGGGTTTATGAAGTTCAGTGCCTTCGACATGGCAATGAACACTTCATCAGTTATCCTCTCTGGTACACCCTGAAAAAGATTTGGATAATGAGTCTCTAACAATACCGACTACATATATTTCTGAGCTAACTAATCGCTCTAATAATGGAAAACTCGCATCCCTTGATGAAGAAGAGAAGCACGTACTTGCTTTTTCATCCAGTCTTTAACAGTTATTCCGTTTTGCGCCTCAACATATGACTGCCCCCCGACTATTGCTGGCAACAGCCCGATGGCAAATTTGACTTTCTCTGGCCATGTAAGCATTTCATTGTTCTTCAAAATTGCCAAAATACCTGCCGATAATTCAAGGTGATGACTCTTATGCTGAAATATATAATGTTATTGTCTAGAAAGGATGTTTCTACATAGATAATGAAAAATAGCTCACCGTTTAATGGTGCAGGTAAGATATCCAGAAAATCAAATCTGCTGAACTCTCCTGGCTTGTTTGGCATCGCAAATATCATAGAATGCTCTTTCCATTGCAACCGATCATTGATCCCGAGCTCCCCAAACAAGTTCTGTATATTTGGGTAAGCCCCAACTTATGGAAAATCGAGCATCAATAGATAAGTCATATAGTGCATGATGGGAAACTTTTAGGAACTAATGATGGCAATTAAGAAGTTCAAATGACACGGTACAATTTCAAAAATTACTTTTGACAGCTTAAAGAGAAGAAGAAAAATCTTGCAAGATATTTAGCAATAAAAGCACCATCAAGGGAGTCAAGAACAGCTCCATACAAATACAGTTACCATCACTGAATTTCAGAATCGAGATAGAGAAATTGAACTTACAGAATATGTGCAAACCAGTCTCATACCAATCTCCATCCTCGTCTTTCCATGCAGCCAACTGGGAAAAGATCGGAAATCACAAGAAAATATTTAATAAAAGAAGAAATTTTGAGCGAAATTCAAATGGCAACCTTTCCACCGAGAACATCCCTCGCCTCCAACAATATTGGTTTATGACCTGCATCTGCCAAATACTTTGCAGTAGACAAACCAGCCAGACCTATACGAATCTAACGGTTCAGAAAAAACAACAGCTCTACAATATAAAATTCTGCAACAATCTTATCGACAATATCTTCCTACCTGAACCGGCAATCACAACTTCCAACGGCTTGCTTGGATGGGGAGAAGTGCGAAATGTTGAGGACAAGTAAGCAGCTTCCAAATAGTTAACGGTATTGTCGAGCTCGGGTCTTGGATAATCAATGCAAACGACCTAGTTAACAACCATAGCATCAGTGAAGTTACTCATCTAATTTAATCAAAGATTTAAACATTTGCCAATCATTCAGCATACTTTCAAAGGAAGCGCGTTCCTGTTAGGTCTCGTTGCAAAAGAATGTGCAGTTGGAATCCTCAACTTGTGACCCATGGCATCACTAAATGCAATGGATAAGCCATTCCCAACGGAGCTTATGTTAAACTGCCTGCTCAAGTTGACCGCAGAAACATGTCCGAATTGAGACATCTTCTGAATTGAAGATTCTCTCACGACTAACTTCAATCACAATTCGACAGCAGCTGCAACTTGTCACAACAATAGGCATTTCTCATATTAAGTGATCATCCATTATCCATATCAAGAAAGCCAGACATCGATGGCCATTCTCTAGACTTCGACATATGAAAACATGAAAAAAGTACTTTCCTGAACTTGAACGGTTACCTTAAATTTTGTCAAGCATAGTATCGTTCAAAAATGCTTAAGCAGCAAAGAAATCCAAACAAATTCAAATAAATGAAAAAGATGTATAAAAAAACACGATGCTGCAATCAACCTTAGACAAGTTATCATTCACAAGTACACACCCTTCTATTCAAAGACATTTTTCCTTAACAAATTTACATCACTACACAGAAATGACAGAATTATAAGTAGGTGCATCACGAACAACACCAGATAAAAGAATTCAAGAAAAAAGCACAATTTAGCAAATAAAATAAAGGGCAACCTTAAAAATTATTAATTTCACCTCCAATTTAGTTGAAATCGAAAAGGGGCAGTTTCAAGAAACCAAAATCAAGTGAAACAATGGAGTTTTGCATCACAATTTATCTCAACTCATAAACAGAACTACCTTCAACCAGAAACCTAACAAATCAACACTAAAACAAAGAGAAAGATGCTACCTTTTGCCAACTAAGAATTGGGAGCTCAAGAATCTTGCTGAATTCAGCTGTGGTTTCTTTCTTTCAAAATGGAAAAAGGGGTTTATTTCAAGTAAAAGAGGTAGCTACAAACAAATTGTAGAGCAGCACAGTTTTACAGTGCTGAGATGTGGCATCTTTGGAGCCAAGCTGAGTAGGATTTTGGGCACTGATGAATGTGAAAATTAAATAAAATTAAAGGTGGCAGTTGCAGAATGGTTCGGTTTTGGCTTCTTTTGCGTTTGGGGCGTTGTTTGTTATGGCTACGAATATGCTCCATCTTTGTTTAATTTGGTTAGCTAAAATAACAGATTCATTCTCGCTCTCTCTGTGGGAGACTTAGTTTTAGTATTTCTCGACATTCTTGTTCTGGGTACAGCAGTTATAGCAGTTATTTTGATTCAAGAATCTCTCCTCTAAATTAATACTCCTATATTTGTAAAAAAATGTGATGGTGTGTGTGTTGGCCTAGTGATAGAATGGTTAATGCCCGAGGCCATCGTGATACAGTTTTTAAAAATTTCTGTATTAATTAACAAAAAAAATTGTGGTGGTATTTTGGTTAGCTATTATAAAATAAAATAAAAGTATGGTCGGAGAACTGAAATATACTTTCGGTGCACATTCTCTTTGAATTTGATTAAAAATCACTTACATTCTAACATTAATAATAAAAAAGGATGTGGCTGTATACGCATCAAGAAAAATGATGATGTGAAATATGAGTATAGTCAAGTTGTTTAAATTTTGGCCCATATATTTTGATGTAATAATCCAATTTAATAAGTAATTTTACAATTTAAATATGTATTTTATTTTATTTTGTTTTTGCCTTAAATTAGTAACTTTTATCACTCAAATATCAAATTCATATTTGTTATCCTTTACATATGTTTGTTTTGGCTTTTTCCTTTTCTTTTTCTTTTTTTTTTAGGGTTGGCGGGGCAGGGGGGGTAAATTGATAACCCGTAATTATATTATTTATTTTATTTTGATGCCTATAAGCCATAACATTTATTAGGTAGGTAGATAAATGGATACAGTGCGACTGTGCGAGTAGGATTCCCACGAGATCCCTTTAGTGTGACGGTCAGTCCAATAATAAATTTATAGTCCAATTAATCAATTGAGCATTTTTTTATGGGCTTTATGACTGGGCCTGGTTTCATCTTTAGTAGCTTAGTTACATAATCAATTGCCTCTTATTTATGAATTTATCCATTTGAACTTGGAACAACTTTCGTAGCATAATTATTAATTATATTTAATCCGTTCATAAGAATGAGCAATTGAAAAATAATTAGAAGCGCAGTATTATTGCCAGCAGCTTTTTCTTCTTCAAATTGGGATATTTAATTTGTTTGAATTATATCGGTTTTTCTTCTCTAATTAACCTAAAATTTATCTGAACATTCAAGTTGATATTATTAATCACAAGCCACTCAGTTTTTGCTTAACATGATCCAAAAATTAAAAAGTAAATAAAGCAAAAAGAATTCTCACTACAAAGTTTTCAATCAAAAGATTGGCTTTTTTCATTTTTTGCTTTTCCCTTTTTCTTTTCCAAACTATGAATAATGAATCCTCAATTGTCGTTGGCGTGTCCTCATGAGAGAGAGAGAGAGTTCCACCGACAGAAACAACCGACTCGTTCGTTCGTCAGCAATAACGAAAGATATCCACCAACTTCTGCACAAAACTACCACTCTATTCTATGTTAATTACTATATCACCCCTCTAATTCCAAATATTATTATTAACTTCTATAATATATATTTTAGTAAGAAAATACACACAGGCAAAAATACCACATGTCATATAATAAAATCATCATAATTTATTGAATGTATAATGTAACTTTAATGAGATTTGAATATAATGGTTGGATATTATTATTTTCGTATTTCTTTAATAAGACAAATAAATGCTAACCTACCTTTCATAGAAGTAATCGAGCTACTCTGGATTGAGTCGACCAAACTTGAGATGTAATTCTAAATTTTTATTGTTATATTAAATGTTAAAATTATCACTTGTATTGTTTAAACCTATTTTATTACTAAAAATAACGAGCAATTGACAACACATCTGCTCCCCAATACCTAGATGACTTGTGTGTCGAATGTCTGCCTCGCTTAACGACATAATATATATCATATATAGAGGTGGACTACTGTGTAAATGGTTCTAATCCGACTTAAATCATGTCCAATAGATATCTAAAACAAGTTATCATTTTTCTTTAGTATGTTCCTCACTTTTCTTTAGATTGATACTTTTAATTGTCATCCGATATCCGTACGGTGCATCTACATGCACTTGAACTTTGTCTAATATATATATATATAATCTCTTAAAATGTGTATTAAATAATATATAACGATGTTCAAATAAGAATCATTTTTAATATGAGAACTAAAAACAATAAAAATTCACTATGAACAAAATGAATTCGTTATGAAAATTAATGCATTCACCGGGAAAGTTAGTGAATCCAAAAAAATCAGAATTTTTCATCAGATTCAAATCCATGAGTAACGAAAATTCTTTTTTTTTTTGCATTATGTAACTTTCTCATCGGATTCATCAATTTTTATAGAGAATTCATCATTTTTATTCTCACGATAAAAATGGTTATCACGTTAACCCTCATATATATATAGAGGATGAATCAAACAGTACTCGAGTCTGAGATAGTATGTAGTACTCAATCTCATCAACTCATCTCATAGATCCTATGGTTGAGATTTTTCGGACTTTTTAAGCTTAATTTCGTTGATTTTCGCTATAGTAAGAATAGATTAGTAATTTGATTTGTTATGTGATTACGAAAAGAAATTATGCATTTAGTTAAACTGAATAATACATTCAAATGGACAAAAATGCATATAGCTGAACACAATAATGCATGCGGTTGTAAGCTCGTGCCCAAAGCGTGGCACACCGCCTGATCGTCTGCTCGTACATCGCTGGCGTCATTTCGTCTGCGTTAGCCAATAATGTATTTTACGTCTTGTTAAATGCATTGACATGTTTTGATCAATGTGTGAACATGTTTTGTTAAATACGCTTTGTTTGTGTTTCGTGACAACATGCGGTTTCATGTTTTGTTCAATGCGGTTTATGGATTTTCGACGAGAAATCTTTCATCCATCCTTATCTATCAATTCTGTCGTATCTTTTAATGATTAACGGTGAATTCAATGTGAACCACCGCCATTGCCATCATCTTTCTCGATTATTGATCATCTATCAAATTCATCTTCTATTTTTCTCAAAATCCATCAATTTTGTTCTCAAATTTTTCTTCTTTTCTTTCTTTCAAAATCATTGTTTGTGTATCTTCTTTGTTGTTATTTGGTGTTGCCGCCGCCGTCCACTTGCCATTGCCGTCGTCGTGTCTCGGTGCCATCCGCCACCGGAGGAGAAGAAGAAGAGTTTGATTTGATTTCTTCTCATCTTACCCTTGCGAAGATAAAAAAGAAAAGAAAATGAGCATCACGTCGGTTTGTGGTGCGATCACGTGTTCAAAATGTGTGGTATAGATTGAATCTACATCTATTTGGGAATTGTGTACTACGAGAACACAATCTCTCTCTATATATATATATATATATATATATGAGAACCATTTATATATAAAACTAAGAACCAAATGAATTTGTTATGAAAGTTGATGAATCTAGGTCACGTTGAATTCAAAATTCTAAATTTAAAACGGTTTGAATCCCACAGTTTTGGATTTAGTAACTCTTTAATAGATTCATCAATTTTCAGATGAATTTATCATTTTTGTTCTAATATTTTCACGATAAAATAGTTATCACATTAACCTTCTTTATATATATATATATAGGGATGGTTAACGTGAGAACCATTTTATTTATCATGAAAACCAAAAAGCGATGAATTCACGGTGAAAGTTGATGAATCCGCTAGGAAAATTCTTGAATCCAAAAATAAATTTTGCCCCATGGGATTCGAACCGGGTGAAAATTATTTTAATTCATTAATTCTCAACTGATTCATCAACTTTTTTCATTCATTTGGTTCTTAGTTTTAGGATAAGAATGGTTCTTATTTGAACCTAACTCTCTATATATATTGGAAGGGTTCGTGAGAATCATTTTATTGTCGTGGGAACCAAAAATGATGAATTCACATGAAAGTTGATGAATCGTTGGGAACCCTTCCCTATATATATATATATATATATATATATAGGGAAGGGTTAACGTGAGAATCATTTTATTGTGAACGTCGATAAAAATGATGAATTCACGGTGAAAGTTGATGAATCTGTTGGGAAAGTTATGAATCTAAAAATAAAATTTGCGTCCTCATGGGATTCCGGGTGAAAATTGGAAAATGTTGAATTAATTAAGAATTGGATTCATCAATGTCATATAATATTTGATTACTTAGTTTTAGGATAAAAATAGTTCTCATTTTAGCTGGCATATATATATATATATATATATATATATATATATATAATCATACATATGTAAACATATAATATGCTTAGCTGGCATCCACAAAATTGGACAATGTCATTTAATTAGAATTGAAGTGAAATGTTCAAGCATCTAAATTTATCATACCATTTAATTTATTAGACTTGTTCCTAACCATTGATGTATTGAATTAATGAAATGATTTATGTGTGTGTTTTGATTTATTAATAAAGTGATTAGTGCTTGAAAATGTCTAAAGTTTGAATTTATTGTGATATGACTTTTAAAATTTATGTATTAATCGATAAAAAAACAGTTATTTATCAGGTTAAAGTTTTGAGTTGGAGGCTACGAAAAATAAATTTATTTATGAAGGTGATGGTGATTACATGAATTAGTCACGTCACATGTACATTATAGATAGACCGGTCTATAAATGTTGAAATTCCTTCACCAATTAATCCACTTATACAAGCATTGTGCAGCGTGCTCAACTTATTGCCGACATTTATTGGGTTCATAATTATCGACTTTTATTACAACTAAACCAGCTTGAAGGAAAATTTCATATGAAATTAACTAATTTGTAGAATAATACCCCAAAAAGGAGAAACTAATATATAGTTCAAACATAGGTAGTGGACATGACATGAACATATATAATATGTTGTACCAAAAAGCAAAATACTTTCTTAATGACCGATTTAGGTTAGCAAAGATAAATAAATAGAATTCGTAGCATAAAAAAACATAAATAATAACCAGAAGCAATGTGCCCTCAAGGTAAATTGATAATATTTTTAAATATATTCGACATCTACCATTAAAAATAACAAGCTGTCTTTGTATTTGGTTGTGATTGACATCACAATTATATAATATTACTAATCTATTTTATTTTATGTTAATAGTTTTATTGTCGCTTTCAAACTCACCAATAACCATCCCAATCAATTCATTCATTTTGCCTTTTTCTCTATGGCATTGGCAATCGGTCATTCCACTTCATAATATTTTTCAATCAAAATCATAATTTGGATGAAAAACGACAAATGTAATGCTTTTCAACTTAGAAATGTATTTCAAGTTTTGCTGATGATATATAATAATTAATGTAGTATCCTTTTCATTAATTATTGGTAAATTATATCTCTCGGCCTTTTTAGTATTGATTTTATTTTTAATATTTCGAAAAAATGTTATAGGGATCATTAAAGTTACAAATTATATAAAAACTAAAACTAGATTTATTTCTTTTTTGGACTTTGATTTTTATATAATTTGTAAATTTAATAATTTCGATAACAATTTTCGATGTATTAGAATAATAAAACAATATTTAAATAAATATTGGGATGGACTAAATATTAGCGGTGCTCATAAAATGTGCTCACATATGATGAACAAAATATCGAATCTATATATCTATATACATTAGCGCATAAATACACAACTTTGAGCCAATTTTGATTTTCACGAACTTTAAAAGTTATCGCTAAATACACAAACTTAATGACTTTAGTGCTTTTACCACGATTTTAAATTCATACCAAATTAGATTTGACTTGGCATCTCGAAAATTTACTATAGACTAAACAGTTAGTGATTTAAACGACATCGTAGAGAGATGACATAAAACATCGTCGTTCCATCAAAATAAATCATATTTTTTTTATTTCTAGGATTTATCGCGTCAACCCTCATTATAAAAACCAAGTTTTCCCGTTTGTTTCAGCATCTGATTCTAATTGGGATCAAAACAATTGGTATCCCCTCTCTAGGATGTCGTTTATATCATTGACCATTTTATCCATGGTAAATTTTCGATATTTAATTAGGCTTAAAATTGAAATCGTGGTAAAATCACTAAAGTCATTAAGTTTGTGTATTTTGTGACAATTTTTAAAGTTCGTAGAAAAAAATCAAAATTTGTTCAAAGTTGGTATAGTTATGCGCTAATAACCCTATATCATATCGTGAACCTATTAAATCATAAATGAGGGAGAAATTAATAAACACCGAATCTAAAAACAAAATTGGATACTTTCCCTCATTATGAAGGTAAGTTGGTATTTTAAGCCTTTTGCCAATCAATTTAAATTTGTGACTAAGCAATTTTTATTTTTTAACGGACTAAAATTTGCAACTTGTATTCAATTATATTTTTCGAATTGTATCATATGTTTCACTTTATCTATATCGTAAACATTATGCGATTAACATCATTCATTCATTACAATGTGATAATATTCAATGCATGTCTAGATAATAGTAAAAACAATATAAAAAAATACATCATACCCCTCAAAAGCTACAAAATACATACCGCTGCTTTTTTCTCTAAACGAAGGCATACTGGTCTCAAGGAAAGAGAATATTGTGATAACCAAGATTCAAAGAACCATTTTTTTTAATAATATAGTGTTTTAATATTTTTATTATTATTTTGTCTTGTTTTCAAAGAAAAAGAAGAAACTATTTCTTGAAGAAATCATATATACCTACTACTATGTCCCATCTCTTAACTAATTTATTTATCATGATGACATAGGTGGGCTCATATTTATTGTTTTTTTGAGAATTATGATTTTTATTATAATAATATCTTGTTGGATCACAATTTTTTAGTGGCGAAACTTGTTTGGCTGCGTACCTATTTCCAACAACCAAATATGCTGAATAATGAAGAATATTTTGGAATATATTCATGCATTTTTTTTAGGATGAAATTGTAACCCTTTCCCCCCTTTAATTGGTATATCTAATTTTGAAAAAAATTCATTATGTTGTCATCATTGAATGTGTAGGCATGGGGTGTAGACAGCGAATCTTGATACCAAACTCAGTCTACATACAATTGTGCTTGACCACAAATTAAAGCTCTAACTATATCTTAACAATTCATTTATTGGCTTCACAACTCTCTTTTCTTTTTCATAATTTGAGCGGTGGTATTAATTTCTTTAATTTAGTTCATATCAAATTTATCACAATCCAACCGAATCAAAGTTTTTGACTCAACTTGATCACGACACAAATCTCATCGGACTCGGTTTAGCCCATTAGGAAGAATCATGTACGAATGAAATTATTTATAATAATAATAAAAATAAATCTAAGCCATTGATTTTAGTAAATTAATGAATTTACGTTGTGTCGTATTTCATAACATATGCTATATTTTAAATTCGTTGGAATAATTAAAATTTATATTAGTAATTTTATTCCAAAAATTTAGTGATTTGACTATTTTTATAATTAAATAATTATGAGTCGTCCGATTTTATCAAATCTAATGGTAGTTATTGGTTCTTAATTCCTTTCTAAGATGTAATTCTCTCTATAGCCAACCCATATACATACGTATAAAGTTGATGCACAAAACTTAGAGATTTGATTATTTTTATCATCAAATAATTATGAGTCGTCCGATCTTATTCAATCTAACAGTAGTTGTTAGTTCTTATCTAAGAGGTAGATCCATCTATAACCAACTCATATATATGGAATGAATCAAATGAGAATTACAACTCTTTTGAGAACTAAGAACTAATACGGTCCATCCGGTTTTTAGATCAAAATTAATTATAAATCGTTTATTATCTTTAGATTTTAATGGTAACCGTTTAACCCTATAATCAAGGGATTTTATACATTCATTTATGGTGACTGTTTCTATATGCATAATTATTACAATTACATGCACAACAACATGAATTATATGATCATAACATGAATTACATGCACAACAACATAGAATGTAATAGCATACACAAGAACTACGATTATATGAACAACAACATGGTACGAACAACGAAAAATAGAATGTGAAAGATCATAATAGCGAAAATTTAAGAATTTGATTATTTTTATCATTAAATAATTATGAACTGTTTGATCTTATTCAATTTAACGGTGATTATTGGTTCTTAGTTCTTATATAAGTAGTAGTTCTCTCTATAACATATATATATATATACGCCGACATGTGGCAATCCCTTTTCATTTATTTATCTTTTTAGTTTTCGCGAGGGTATATTGGGCAAAAATAAAACTTAGTCTTCCATTCTTCTTCTTCCTCCGATTTTCTTCATCTTCTTGAATTTCTTTCGGCGACGGTGATGACGAGCGGCGGTTGCGGTGTGGCAATGACGGTGGCGATGCGACATCAGCGGTGTGAAGCATAAGACAACGGATTTTGAAAGATAAAAGAGGAAAAATAAGATTTTGAGAAGAAATTTGAGAGATTTTGTGAAAAAATGAGATATGGATTTTGAAGGATTGAGAGACATGGGGTTATTGCAGTAGTTTACGGTGAAGTTCACGTGTCGGAGAAAGAAGCGGCAAAACAACGGAGAAGGATAATGATGAATTTTCTTTGTCGAAAATGAAGTATGCATCTTGCATAACGTAAAATGCATACCACAAAACGTCAACATGCATTCTATAAAGCGAGACATGCATACTAAAAATATAAGCACGTATATTTTCTAACAAAAATATGCATATTACAAAACAATAACATGCATACGACTAAACAAAACATGCATGCCACGAAACACAAACATGCGTGCTTTAAAAAGAAAATCATAGGTTTCCATTCACGATATCTCTTTATATCTCCTCCAATATACACAAACACTTATCTAGTTGATCATTTGTTTTCTTTATTATTAATCATATGTTTTCTTTCGAATTATGAAGTTAAGTAATAGATCTAAACTTGAGAATAAATTTTAGAAATCAATCTCATATGCATTTTGTGTTCAATATTATGTAGTTTATGTTCAATCGTATGCGGTTCTCAGTATAACAATATGCATGTAGTTTACGGAGAAACAAATCTCATGCATTTTTAGTTAACACGTGTCGGTTTATGTTCAAACATATGCAGTTTTGTGTTCAAACATATGCAGTTTTCAGTTTTAAAACATGCATGATTTGTTTTCGTAATCACATAACAAATCAAATTACTAATCTACCCTTACTTTTACGAAAATCAGCGAAATTAAGCTTAAAAAGTCCGAAAAAATCTCAACCATAGGATCTATGAGATGAGTGGATGAGATTGAGTACTACATACTATCTCGGGCTGGATCTATTTGATCCTCCTCATATATATATAGTTTGGTTCAAATGAGAACCATTCTTATCCTAAAACTAAGAACCAAATGATTAGTTATGAAAGTTGATGAATCCGTTGAGAAAGTTAATGAATTCAAAATTTAGAATTTTCACCGAGTTCGAATCCCATGAGGCGAAAATTCTATTTTTGGATTCATCAACTTTCCGTGGATTCATCAACTTTCAACGATTCATCAACTTTCATTAATTCATCATTTTTGGTTCTTACGTTACCACAATAAAAATAGTTCACGTTAACTCTCCCATATATATATATATATATATATATATATGAAAAGATTGTAAAAATAGTATTAAACCACCGGGTTTATACGCTATGCCTACTAGGCTAACTTGGTCCGTGATGTTAGTTCATATCAAATTTATCACAATCCAACCGAATCAAAGTTTTGACTCAACTTGATCACGACACAAATCTCATCGGACTCGGTTTAGCCCATTAGGAAGAATCATGTACGAATGAAATTATTTATAAGAAATAAAAATAAATCTAAGCCATTGATTTTAGTAAATTAATGAATTTACGTTGTGTCGTATTTCATAACATATGCTATATTTTAAATTGTTGGAATAATTAAAATTTATATTAGTAATTTTATTCCAAAAATTTAGTGATTTGACTATTTTATAATTAAATAATTATGAGTCGTCCGATTTTATCAAATCTAATGGTAGTTATTGGTTCTTAATTCCTTTCTAAGATGTAATTCTCTATACCAACCCCTATACATACGTATAAAGTTGATGCACAAAACTTAGAGATTTGATTATTTTTATCATCAAATAATTATGAGTCGTCCGATCTTATTCAATCTAACAATAGTTGTTAGTTCTTTATATATATATAGTTTGGTTCAAATGAGAACCATTCTTATCCTAAAACTAAGAACCAAATGATTTTATACATTCGTTATGAAGTTGATGAATCCGTTGAGAATTAAGTTAATGAATTCAAAATTTAGAATTTTCACTACGAGTTCGAATACGAACCGAAAAATGATGTGGATCATAATAGCGAAAATTTAAGAAAATTCTATTTTTGGATTCATCAACTTTCTTATATAAGTAGTAGTTCTCTCTATAACATATATATATATATAGTTTGATTCATCAACTTATTAAAACTAAGAACCAAATGAATTTCATCAACTTTGAATCCGTTGAGAATTCATCATTTTTTGGTTCTGAGGACGAAAACGATTCACAATGGAAAAATAGTTCATCACGTTAACCAATGAAAAATATATATATATATATATATATATATATGAAAAGATTGTAAAAATAGTATTAAACCACCGGGTTTATACGCTATGCCTACTAGGCTAACTTGGTCCGTGATGATGTTCGGCCCGTGACCATGATTGAAATGTTTATATTTTGATTAAATTAGAATGTATAGAATTGTATTTAGAGTAAAAGAAATGTATGCTATATATATGTCAGATAACAGATGCATCGAACCTATACATAAATATCCCAAGCACTATACCCATTACATATATATTAGCAGTAGGGTCGAAGCCATAAATGTAGTTTGAAGGATGCTAAAATAAAAAACATTGATTATAAGAGTATTTAATATTAAATTTTTTATAAAAATTCCATAATCATAATATCAAAAAATAATTTATTGTTAGGGGGTGCTTGAGTTCAGTCCAGCTCCCCAAGCTTTGCCCGACTGCCCCATATTAGTAGCATGATATAGTATTACAAAATCATATGGATAAATTATATTAAACACTTCAGTAAATATAATTGCATTGGTTTACCCTTTCAAAAATTTGAATTTCTCTTTCTTATAATTTGACAGGATAAACAAAGAGAAAAATACGAAGATAATAAATAAGTTAAACAAATATTTAATTTATAGACACGGCATAGATAGATGCCTGTAGTTAGAATAAGGTAGTCATTTTACTTTGACGATACTAGGAGCCTAGCAAAGTAGTCAATAAATTTAAAATGAGAAGAACATTAATACATTAATTGGACTCACTAATTTGGACCTCATCTTTTCGTATAAAGAAAATATGATATGGTCCCAGTTACACTGTGACAATTCCTAAATATAATATCATTACCATCTTTGAATGCTAATTGATGTTCTCTAAAATAATTACAATGCCTAAGACTCGATAATTGGATCTTGCTATAAATCGATATGTAACGACCGGCTTCCGGATTGACATGACCATGACCCCATGCAGTCTTCGGTGTCTTTTGTCACCATTCCTCACACACACTCTCGAGAAAACTTCTCAGGGTCACCCATCCCATAATCGCCCAAGCCCAACCACGCTAACTTTAGAGTTTTATGAGATGGACTTAGAAAGAAGATCGTCTTGTTGGTATGGTAGCACATATCAAATCCTTTATTTCTCTCCGAATATCTTTGCCTCATATACATATTCTCCAAATCCTCTCATTAGGTATGTTTTGGTTCATTCATGTACCCTCCGTTTTGAAGCCTTAATCGAGCCACTCCTTGTCCATGCCTCTGCACGATCACGATCACTCGTCTCGCCGGGCGTCACATGATAGCTCTTAAACTAAGTTCGTGAGGGCCACACTCATAATTATGATATTATGTAAATGGCTTGTAAAATAAGCAGGAGAAGCAATAGCATACACAGTAAAATTTGTAACCGGCTTAACTTGAGAAAAGATTGGTGAATTATTATGGATTTACGGTTCATATTTTATTTCATGTTTCTCATCATATATGTAAATAATATACTCTCATACCATATTCTACATTACAGTTATTTTTATGAATATTACGTTAAAAGTGAAGTTGAAATATCCATTATTAGATTCATAAAAATGAAATTATCTACTGATAGACAGCTGCAACTTGACTCTACTAATGCAGACTGCCAAAAAAAAAACCCAGTAAAATATTCACAGTAGATAATAAAAGATATTACAATCTTGTACTTATTATAAGGAAAAAATATGCTATTTTTATGTTGACATAAAAAATTCTCGGTCCTCCAAAAAACTAAAAATAAAGAATTATTGCAATCTTCGAAAAAATATTTTCACAAGGTAGAAACCCATTTACTAACTTTTTTGTTTTATTTTTTCACAGGAAAATAATAATTTAAGGCATGATTAATCGCAACGATATTAGCTAGGAAAAATAAGTGCATTAAAAGGATGGAAAATGAAATACAACTGGTTTTGGATGTGACTTCACTTTGTAGATTTAAAAACCAAGAAAGAAGAACATAAACAATTTTCGTTCAATTATTTAGATGCTTCTTGCTTACAATACTTCGAAATTATATGAACTAACTTCAACTATTCTATCATTCTATAGAGTATATATTTATTTATATAAATACATATACATATATATGCTCTGCTTCAAATCATTCCATAGAGTATATAAGATTTTATATAAATATAATTATACATATATATGCTCTACATAATTTGATGCAGAAGAAATCGATAATATTTAAATTAATGATCTTTTTATTATGAAGTTGTCTATCCTGTCATATATCATTGACTTTTATAGAGGTTGTCGAATATGTGTATTTAACAGTATTTCTTCTCTTATTAATAATTACTATTCTGCGTCATTTTTTAATATAATGATAAGATATCTTTAAAAACTATATAATTGCAGATTTTTATTTTACAAATCTTAGAAAGATATTTCATCTTCGTTTCTCTATAATATACTGTAGAATGTACCTATAAATAAAAGATAACGTCATAATATTTTTTGTGACTAAAAAATTTAAAGAAGGCAAAAAAAGTGAAGTTTTTTCCAAGTCAAAAAGGGATGCCCCTTTATATGAATCCCGTGACTAGCTCCTCTATAACGGGAAAATTTATTTGGGAAAAGAAACGAAAATCAGTATATCTTCGAAAAATCCCATCAAAAATAGCAATTTTAGCATGTGACAATTATACAATGTTGAAAGCTACAACAGATTAACTCAAATCTATGAACAAACTACTATCTTGAGCACAATTTCAATAATTTGCAATAAATAAAATCGACTTAAAAACGCGTTCTTGATGATTTAGTTTAAATTCAGGATTTTTCTCTTTCAAGAAAATATTTACAGTATATGCAGTTTACCACTGTTACTGTATGCAAAAAATATAATAAAATATGTGCATATATTAGTTTAGTGGTAGAATAATTAACACATGAGTATAAATATTTTAAATTTATTTGTTAATCGATAAGTAAAATAAAAAATAAAAATAAAATAAATGGGATTGCTGGTTTTGTGTGCCCATATTAAGATTTAAGACATGTAGGAATGGTAGAGTGTGGGAGAGTAGAATTCTGTGGCTTTGGATTCTTCTAGCAGATCGTGCCTGCCGGCTGCCAGCTTTTTGTGAGAATGGCTAGGCAGAAAGTGTGCAAAATATATAATTCTTGAAATTCTTGTTCCCGTTATTTGACTGAATATTTCAGTAAAATATAAAAAAGAAATAATAGAAAGAGTTTGAGAAAAGTGCAGAGTTTGAGAATAGTGCTGTCTGTTCCCGAGAGCTTCATTAAAGATAAGAGTTTTATTTGGGGGTATTTTTTTCCTTCGTATTTATTTTCATTTCTTGAAGAGCTGGGTTGAGTGTAGAAGCTGGTTGAGATAGATAGAGAGAGATGAGGAAGGCGGAGGAGATGGCGGTGGTGTTGGCGGCGGCGCTGCTCATTGGCATTCTGAGCTCCACCAATGCAGCCACAGATCCAAATGATGGTCAGTTCTTCACTGTCTTAGTCTTAATCTTAATTCTTGAGATTGTGTATGCATGTGTTTGTGTATATATGGATCAGAGAGAGAGAGAGAGAGAGTAATGGTGGTTGAGGGTTCTGGGCTTGACAGTTCTTTGATTAATGAAATGATGTAAACCTGTTGGGGTGGATTTCCTTACCTAATTTTGTGTTGGAAAATGGATTTCCTTACCTAATTTTGTGTTGGAAAATCAAGAAAATGAGCATATATATCTCTAATAGTGATGATGATATGAAATCCAGGCAACGGAAAGTAGATTAGAACAAATAGTTTAGTTTTGTAATACTATTTTTCTGCTTGCTGTTATGCTTTTGTGTTCCGAGTTAATTGATTGATGTCATTGATTTTCAAATTAAAGATATTTTTTACTATTTTCGGGCTGTTACTAGATTTCTGAAAAGTCGGGTCTTCAAATATAAGAGTTTCTGCACATTACAGAGAGTTGTAATCCCAGAATTTTGATTCTTTTGAGAGAGAGAGAGAGAGGAATTTTGATTCTTGAACTGGTGTTAATCATCATTTTGGTTGCTGATGATGTGTTGTTCTGGTGCAATCTATGTTTTAATTTAATTTCAAGAAGCCATTGATAAAACATGACTTATAACTGGTTATGAGTAAAATATATAGGAATTAGATTATTAGTTTGTGTTCTTGTGACTTGTTTATTGTTTTTGTGTCATAGATATCCTCTAATAGAAAAGCATTGTAAAAGAATAACTGCAAACTTGGAGAAATTCCATGTTAGTGATCAGCAAAATCATGGCCTGTTTGTGTCCATTTTATTTTGGGAGCATGATGACTACTTGAGCCCTCACTATGGTAACAATGACTTGTTAATCATAATTGGTTAGCAGACTTACATCATACTCAAAGATGATGCATTTCTGATCCATGAGATGTTGTGTTGATTTCGACATGTGTGACTCTCTGACCTATTGCACTGACATTTTTTATTATTTTTCTCTATTAGTGAAAAGTTAATATTTATGCTTGTTATTTCGAATAACTTAATCTTTATTTTAACTGCTCGTACTGGATATGCAGCGTCCAATCTCAATCTCTTGTTCACCAGCTTGAATTCAGCACAGCAACTTACCAATTGGAAGTCAAGTGGTGGCGATCCTTGTGGAGAGAACTGGAAAGGAATTACTTGCTCGGGCTCAAACGTTACAGAAATGTGAATCAATGACAACCCTTTGATTTGCTCGTTTTCATTTTCTATATTCAATCGTCAGCTAGATTCTGATACTCCTTTCTTCTGTGTATGTCCATAGAAAAATACCGGGACTAGGACTCTCTGGAAATATGGGATACCAGCTAGATAAATTCACATCGTTAACCGTATTGTAAGTCACGTGCTATTAGTTCCACACCTCAGTTTTCTGAAAAAAAATAATTAAATCTTGATAAATATTGCAATGGGTATTTGCAGTGATATAAGTAACAACAATCTTGGAAACCAGCTTCCTTATCAACTACCTCCAAACTTGCAGAGACTGTAAGCTTCTTTTATCTTGTGGTTCGTCGGTATTTAAGTTTCCTCATTCCCGACTCGCCTCATTTGTCATCTAACGAATGCAGAAACCTTGCCAATTGTGGCTTCAGCGGCCAACTTCAGTATTCCATCTCGCTGATGAGTTCTCTGAAATACCTGTTAGTTAAGCCTTGAAAATCTCCTCTGCCCCAACCCCAAAAAGGAAAATATTGTGTGAAAATTATTTATTCTATAAGAGAAATATGACATTTTGCATTTGGCAGCAATGTAAGTCGAAATCAATTCCAGGGCCAAGTGACTCTCCAGTTCAACTCGCTTACATCTCTTACTACATTGTAAGGCCAATCTCCAATTCGTCTTGATTCTAGCAAATTACGAGGTTGCAAAACTATTATGTCTTTTGTATGAATAAGATCATCTTGAATAATTTTTCTCTATGTGATCATGCTTCAGGGATTTTTCGTATAATGCCATGTCCGATAATCTTCCACAGAGTTTCCAGTCGTTGACGAGTATAAATGATATGTGAGTGGTCTATATTTTTCCTGTTAGCATTTTATGTTCTTGTTGGATGCTCGGTAACCTTTTGGCTTATGCAGGTATTTGCAAAACAATCAGTTTACGGGAACCCTCGATGTCCTTGCAACTCTTCCACTTCAGAATCTGTGAGTCCCCTTCAAAATTGCCGTCTTTACACACTAACACATACTACAACGTGTACTAGTTGAATGTTTTGTTTTGTACACGAAGTAAGAAAAGATGGAATGATGTATGTTATATTTGTAGGAATGTTGAAAACAACCGTTTTACTGGATGGGTACCCGAGCAGTTGAAAAGCATAAACCCGAAGTAAGTATCTTGATCCGTATTTATCCATACACTATCTTGCCTTTTAGGCCTTGTTTATGGGTCTTGAACAATTTTGAGCTTATTTGATCATGTAATCCTTCCAGTGTCAATCTTATATATTCTCGATCTAGTCTATCGAGGAGATTGTCAGATTGTAGTAATTTTCCTCCTTGTTCTACTTCTACAGAACAAGCGGTAATCAACTAAGCTTGGAGCCTGCACCTCCACCTCCGCCCGGCACTCCTCCAGCCACCAGGCCCAACCGGAATCGCGGATCTGGCGGCAGCAGCAGCGGTTCGTCTAATAATGGAGGAAGCGGAGGTGGAGGAAGTTCTGGTATAGGTGCTGGTGCTATAGCTGGAATCGTTATTTCGGTTTTGGTAGCTGGGGCAATAGCAGCATTCTTTATTGTAAAAAGACGATCTCGCCAAAAGCCATCTGCGGACCTCGAGAAGCTCGACAATCAGCCTTTTGCACCTCAACCTCCCCACGAAGTGGAAGGTGATTTTTTGTGACTTCACCTTCGTATGCATATTTGCCGAGTATAGGAAGTAACGCGATGCTTCATTATTTGACTGCAGAGACTAAGCCTACTCAAATTTCGGCAGCAGCCAACACGAAAGCTTTTGAAGCTCCCGCAGTGATAAATCTGAGACCACCTCCGATCGATCGTCTCAAGTCGTTCGATGAAGATGATGTCACCTCGAAGCCCATTGTTCCGCCCAAGAAAGTGAACATAGCTCCGATAGATGCTAAATCGTTCTCGGTTGCAGACTTGCAGATAGCGACCGATAGTTTCAATGTCGAAAATCTCATCGGTGAAGGATCCATCGGGCGGGTTTTCCATGCTCAATTGGATGACGGAAAGGTATGCTTTACTGATGTTCGCATCTGCGAAAAATCAGTTTCTTCAACTGACAAACTTATTGCTTTACATTTTTGTGGCAGGTCGTTGCTGTAAAGAAAATAAACGCATCCATCCTGTCCAATTCAGATGATTTTCTGGGGATCGTGTCCGAAATTTCGCGGTTGCATCATCCAAACATAGTCGAGCTGATAGGGTATTGTTGCGAGCACAGACAGCACCTGCTCGTTTACGAGTTCCATAAAAATGGATCTCTGCACGAATTCCTGTATCTTTCCGATGAATTTACCAAGCCTCTAACTTGGAACAGCCGTGTCAAGATTGCACTTGGAACTGCTAGAGCACTAGAGTACGTCTCGAGGGCCATTTCTTATATATGAGTTCATTTGATGCATATGGTTGCTATTCGTTACCGATATCTGTTGTCTAAAATATCCTCGAATGTCTCTTGTTAAAGCTGCTAGCTTGTTACTCATCTAGTTGTGCTGTGAAGGTACCTTCACGAAGTATGTTCACCTTCCGTGATTCATAAAAACTTCAAGTCGGCAAACATTTTGCTCGACAGCGAGATCAATCCTCATCTTTCGGATTGTGCGTTAGCGAGCCTTGTCCGCGAACCAGATCAGGTACAATCATACGTGTGTCTTCGTTTCCTCTCCATTTTCTCTAAGTTGGTGTGATGTATCCTAGAACTATTAGGGGGCGTTTAACTTTTGGGGTGATAGATTAGATTGACAATTAATATGATGAGCGTATGAAGGATTAGACGATCAAACAAGCTCAATTACGGCTCACCAGTCCCCAATTAGGCTTTATTGATCACAATTAGAATTTGATTAGGATGCCTCTTTATTTTTTTATTTTTCATCTATTTAAGCTATCATCCAAAGTAAACACCTTTAATCTTTCTATTCATGATCATGGCAATCACATTTCGAGTTGTGAAATCTATTGCATTTCGTCTTAGTAGCTATGGTGGCTCTCTTGTCGATTTCATAATGTTTATATGGAACATTTGCAGGCATCCGGATACAGTGCGCCTGAGGTTGCTATGTCTGGTCAATATACCATCAAGAGCGACGTTTACAGCTTTGGTGTCGTGATGTTGGAACTTCTCACCGGACGCACACCATTTGATAGGTACATACTACAGATCATTCCATGGAATGAAAGATGGTGGAATGCCATAATCTTCTTCTCTACTGACTGATTTCCTAACTCAGCTCAAGGCCAAGGTCCGAGCAATCTCTAGTCCGGTGGGCTACTCCCCAGCTCCATGACATCGACGCCTTATCAAAAATGGTCGACCCAGCTCTTAAAAGCCTCTATCCCGTCAAATCTCTCTCACGATTTGCAGACGTGATTGCTCTCTGTGTCCAGGTATACTTAAAACCTCTCTCCCCCTCTCTCCATCTCTTTAAACTGTCTCATAATTCTCGTTGATGATCAGCCGGAGCCGGAGTTCAGGCCGCCAATGTCGGAAGTGGTTCAAGCATTGGTACGGTTGGTGCAGCGAGCGAACATGAGCAAGAGAACTTTCGGAAATGATGGTGCGGCGAGGGCTGGATCTGGAGATGCTGATGACTATACTCCATAACTTGCCTAAAATACTAGAAATTGAAGATTATGGATCAATCTGTGATGACTACTTATGCTTCCCAGAAAATGGTATTGTGGTGCCAATGTTTTCTGATATTTTTAGTTAAATCTGTATCATAGTGAAGAAGAATAGGTGACCAAAATTTGTTCATTCTTGGGAGTTTATGGATTGACTTTTGATTGCTTTTCTTTTTCCTTTATTTTTGGTTATCTTTGTTGCTTTTCCATATGATAAATTATTGCTGTATAGGGGTATAAGCGAATAGGGTGGAGCTGAATCGGGTACTTTAAACGTGATTTGAGTTATTTGATATATGTTTGAGCTAATTATTTTCGTAACCTGGGTTCGAGTTGCTTGATTATTTTGTTGTAAGCTAATTTTGAGTGTACACTGCTAACATTATTTAAATTTCTAAAAAGTAATTACACTAATTATTATTATTATTTTGTATTACTATAGATTCTGCATATTGTGAACTATTGGTTCTTGTACTCGGAATTTATAGCCTTTACAATGTAGATGCAAAAGTCGTCCAAATCAAATTATCGATGAAGTGTCAACAAGTTCTTTTTTTTTGTCAATTTAATACAGATATTTAAAGGTAAAGCGTCAACGATGTGTCTTCGAATCAACTTATGGTTTCATCTTTGTTAGTGATTTTTATGTGACCCAAAAATTATAAATATGGTCCAACACATGCATACTGAAGTGTCAACAAGTTCATTGTGTCTTTCGGTTAATAGTCACTTATGGTTTCATCTTTGTTAGTGATTTTTTAATGTGACCTTCGAAAAATTATAAATATGGTCCGTACAGTTCATGGAAACTTGATGAGCAGAAATTCCATAGTACATATAATTGTACTATACTTACCTATCACATATAATTGCAGACACACAGAATATATATGGGCGCCATGATTAATCTCTTAACTCGTCCTAATGTGAGGCCTTCCAAGGCATGCGTTTCAGACGCACGCCAATTGATCGACAAAAGATCCGCGAGAGCCTGCCAATAATTTTAATTGCTTTTATCACACATTTTTTTATAATGACTTTAAATTCAATTATTTGTGGATGGGGTAACCAATGACATAGGAGTGAGTTCCTTATTTCAGACATCTTATAAACTCTTAACATCTTATATTTTTTTTTTTTTGAGATTTTATAAAATTTAATATCTCAATTATAAATTGTCAAAATATTTAGGTAATTGAACTTGTTATAGTAATCAATCGTGGGGGATATTGATATTCATCATCAACATTGCCAAAAATATTAAGTTTTGGTAATCGATAACCTATCACTTTATTACTTGTAATTTTATATATACTTTTATAATTTGATTAAATCTTTAAGCAATACTTGATTCTTGAATATTTTGAACATTTTACATGTGACAATCATCCGCATATACCATAGGAGATGATCTGGCAGCTTGTACTTATTCGAATTATAGTAACCACACGAGAATAGAGAAGTCGTTGATAAATCATGCACGCAAAGGTCGCTTGACAATGGGAATCAAACGCAAAGGAGTTTTCCTTTTCAGACTGGAGCCGAATGCCTCCGTCACATCCAATTCGTCGTCTTTCATCCCATTTGGCATTTTCCAGTCGAAATGATAGAGAAGCATAGCAAGCATAAACTCGACGTTGGCGAGGCCGTACGACATTCCAGGGCACATTCTCCTTCCTGCACCAAAGGGAAGGTATTGTAGATCGTTCCCTTTGAAATCAACACAACTTTCCTCAAATCTTTCCGGAATAAATTTCTCGGGATCTTTCCAATACTCGGGGTCTCTTCCCAGTGCCCATGCATTCACTATCAAACTGGTTCCTGCTGGGATCTCGTATCCATTAATTTTACATCTTTCTGTGTTGATCCTGGGGATTAAAAGCGGCGTTGGTGGGTGGAATCTCAGTGTCTCTTTGATGATCAATTTCAGGTATTTTAGCTCATCAAACTTGTCTTCGTCTACGTATCCTTTGTCGTCAAAAACCCTTCTTACTTCTTCTTGTGCCTTTTTGAGTGTGCTAGGGTTTCTTATCAACTCTGACATTGCCCACTCTGTGGCAGTGGCTGACGTGCCGGTTCCAGCACTGAACACATCCTGAAACGGAAAAAGGGTAGTCGGATGAGATCCCCCATCACAGTTTCGATGTCCCATATTTTGATTATAAAATTGAAAATCAATTTCAATATGGTCAACCCTATTATAACTGAGCATTTAGGTGACTGAGCTATTTAAAAATCTCGTCAAAGTTAGGAATATTTGAAAAGTAAATTCAAGTTGGGCTAAATATAATGAAGAAACATGTACCACAAGCACTGCTTTGATGTTGTCACTAGTTAGACTCCCATCTTTTTGAATGTTGAGGAGAACATCCACAAAATCTTCAAACTTAGCATCATCATCTGTCGTGGCTTCCGATCTATGCTCCTCGATGATGCTATCAAACAGGTGGTCTAACCTGCGACGAATCCGTTGGATCTTGTACGGGGCTACGGTTATCAACCGCAGTAATTTGATGGAAGGATAGAAATCGGCCGTCATGAATCCCGACCCGACCTCTGAGATATCTGCAATTACGGAGCTCTCCATCACACGCTCTTTCGTTTTTGTCCCGACCGCCGCCCTCGTGATCACGTCGTACGACGACAAGTGGAGCTTCTCCGACAGATTGGCCGGAGATCCTTGGCAAGAAACGAGCCATTCGCACAGATTCATGTTCTCCTCCTCTCTTATGGAGCGGAAGGATTGGACGCGCCGCGTGCTCAGGAGCTCGAGCGTGCAGATCTTCCGCAGCATCCGCCAGTAGTCGCCGTAGGGGGCGGACACGACGTCGGTCTGGTTGTAGGCCAGGACCTCCTGAGCCACCCCCGGAGGCCGGTTGGCGAAGTTGACGTCGTGGATTTTAAACACTTGTTTCGCGAGATCCACAGATGAGATGATGATGAAGTGGATCTCGCCCAGCTGCAGATGCATCAGGGGCCCGTGTGTGGCGGCAAGATCTTTGAACATACGGTGGGGGGCGGCGGTGCGGAGCATGAGGTGCAGGTTTCCGATGAAAGGGAGGGTTTTGGGACCTGGGATGTGTGAGTAGCTGTTTGCAGATTTTGAGATTTGTAACGATTTGAGAAACATGAAGAGGAAGAGGAGAAATGAAAGTAGAGCTATGAGTGTTGATGGGATGTTAGACTCCATAATGTGTAGTTCTCTTGTCTTGTGTTGGAGTTGTGCATCTTATTCATCAATAAATAGACTAATTTTAAACAGTGCTTTTCAAGCTACGACAAGGATTTTGAACTATTGTTATTTGTTTATCAAGTTTTTCTTGTTAGTGAGAATTTAATATCCATAAACCTTTAGCAATTGGGTTTAATATAATCTTTAGTGTTGACATACCATGCTAGTTGGAAATGCTGGTCAATTTAAGTTTATAATTTGTACACTATATAAAATCCTAAGTCTAACACTACCGATCCATGACGGATTAGCGGCGGCGAAATGCGGGTCGTGAATCGTGACGGATTAGAGGCGGAATAAAGAGGAATTTTTTTTGCGACGGATCAGCGACGGATCAGAGACGTAACATGGCGGGGATTTCTCGCGCGAAGTATTAAAGACGGAATTTCCGTCGCTATTCCGTCGTTAAATTTAACGACGGAAACTATCCGTCGTTAAATTTAATTTTTTTGTTATTTTTTTAAATTGGATAAAAATTCCGTCGCTAATCCGTAAGTAAAATAAGCGGATTTTTAGTTTTTTTAATTTAATTTAACGACGGACAAAATCCGTCGTTAATTTTAATTTTGAATTTTTTTATTCCCAAAAATTTTAGCGACGGAATATCCGTCGTAATGTAGTCTCTAATTAACGACGGAATGTAGTCCGTCGTTAAATTAAAATGTTTTGATTTTTTATATTACATACGTAAATTAACGGCGGATATGTTTAGTCGTTAAACTTATCCGTCGTTAAATTCATTAGTCCGTCGTTAATCCGTCGTTCTGAGGTTTTAAATATAACGACGGATCATTCCGTCGCTAATCCGCCGCTAAAAGTTTAATTACAGACGGGCCTTCCTTCCAATTTCATATATCGAAATTGAACCTCACCTCCCAACCCCCACCATGACCCTACCCATGCCGCCGTGCACGACCACACTGCCATTCCTCGCCGTCGCCGTCGCCCCCGACCCAGCCATGCCCTGACCCCCCCTGCCCTGCCCGCCCATGCCCTTCGCCGTCGCCCCGCCCCACTCGCCGCCCATACGTGCCGCCACGCCCGCATATGCCCATGCCACCCCTGCCCCACCCCACACCTACACCCCGCCCCACCCCCCACCCCCACCCCACCCTATTGACCCCTGCCCCCTTTGCCGTCATGCCGTCGCCGTCCGTGATCCGCAGCCCATGCCCATTGCTTGCCCCTCCTCACCGCCGTCGTCAGTCGGGTTGGTTTGTTTGGTTTTTATTTTGTTATATATTTGTTATATATATTGAATTGATAGTTAAAATTATTATATGATGTATTGAATTGATAGTGAAAATATTATATATGATATTGAATTGATAGTGAAAATATTATATATGATGGATTGAATTGATAGTGAAAATTGAATTGAGTTTATCGAATTGATAGTGAAAATGATGCATTGAATGTTAGTCTTGTGATTTGGGCTTGTGAAATTGATAAGTTTGGATGTGAATTGGGATGATAAATTCATCGTTTCGTGAGTTAACTGTACGCATATGTGGTGTTTGATAAAAATGTTTGCGAGAAATTGATAAGCTTGGTGTGAATATGTTTAACTTGGATGTGAATTGGGATGATAAATTCATCATTTAGTGAGATGTTTTGAGTTGTTAAGTGTATAATTATGCATATGGTGATGAATTGGTGAAATTTGGATGAGTTTGGTTGAATTGAAATTTTATGAATTAATAACCCAAACCCATCTCCATTTTTAAATAAAACAAACCCATCTCCTTATTCTTCCTTAAGCGTCGCAATCGATCTCAAAATCTTAGCCCACAACCCACCACCATAATAAATTTCATATTTCATAATTATTTAATAATTAAGTGTGATCACATTTTCTAAATGAGTGTGGTCCATATATGTCCTTGTATGAGGATGTCATCACAAGAAACTACTTCATAGATGAATTAACATATTCCTAAGTTATGAGTGTATAATTAGTTTATATTGTACAACTTATGTTGAACATATTTAATTAATTATTTATAATTAGGAGCTTGAAGAATGAATGACAATCGTGAGTGGATGTATAAGAGGTTTAGTTCGGTTGGTGGATTAAATATTGAATTTCGAGATGGACTTGAAAGTTTTATTGAATTCGCTAGTGCTCGGTTTTATTCGCGGATGGAGAGAAAATCAAGTGTCCGTGTAAGAAGTGTAAGAATATACCTTATCGGAAGAAAGATCTTGTGCGATATCAACATCAAAATTTGGATTTATTCAAATTATCACACATGGATATTTCGAGGAGAGACAACCACAAGTAGGCACAATGTTGTGGATTCGGATGTTAACCGTCGACCAAATACGTATCATACGATGGTAGTGGATCTTGCTGGTCCACAGTTCCAATTTGTCGAGATCGAAGAGAGCCAAATTCGATGCAAAAATTTTACGATATGTTGAATCTTTGCCGATAAACCTTTGTGGCGGGTTGCTCGGATCATACACAATTATCATTTGTGGCTCGACTTACGAGTTGGAAGCGAGAACAACATTCGAGAAGGGTTTTGATCAAATATCGAGGCGATGAAAGAGTCGCATCGGATGGAAATTGCGTGCTGATGACTTCTACAAACACGAAGAGATTGTTGCGTGGCATGGGGTTGCTGTACACAAAATTGATTGTTGTCCATTTAATTGCATGATTTATTGGCGCGAAGATTACGAATTGACGTAAGTGCAAATTACGTAACCATCCTCGTTTCAAGAGCAATACTCGGTGGTGGAAGTCGACGGAAAGCACAAGTAGCATATAAAAGATGTATTATTTTCCTCTAACTCCTCGACTACGAGATTATATGCATCCAATGCTACGACGGAAAATATCGTTGGCATGCATCGTCGGTCGATGATGGGGTCATCGTCATCCGCGAGACTCGATTGCATGGAAACATTTGAACACGAAGTTTCCTTATTTGCATCGAAATTAAGTAACGTGCGATTGGGACTCTCAAGCGGCGGTTTCAGCCATTCGGTCAATCGGAAAGCAATATTCATCATGGCCCGTTATCTTGACCCTTATAATCTTCCCGTGGCTGTGTATGAAGGAGCAATACATGTTTCTTACGATCTTAGTGCGGGACGCGTAATCCGAAGGAGAAGATTGATGTGTTCTTGCAACCATTGATAGCGAGTTAATAGATTTGTGGGATGACGGCGTTCTTACTTATGATGTATCGTTGAGCGAAATTTTCAAATGCGCTGCATTACTTTGGACAATTAGTGACTTCCTGCATACTCTATGTTATGCGGATGGATGCAATTGGAAGATTAGCTTGTCCGCCTTGCATGGAGTATCCGATGCTTTTACTTTAGCTAAAAGTGGTAGCGGTCATGGTTTGATAACCATCGTAAATTTCTAGCTCCTAATCACCCATTTGAAGGGATCGAAGAGGTTTGAGAAAGAACACGGTGATTACTAACGATCCACGAGCGCGATCGGAGATGAGCTTACATCACTAATTATGGGTATGGGACTAGTCTAAAGTAAGAGATTGGCGATGATGAAATAAATAGCGAGAATATCAGCGGTTTGGGCTGGATGGAAGAAAAGTATTTTTTAGGATCTACCTTCTTGGAGTTCTCTTTTGATTCGGCATAATTTGGATGTCATGCACATAGAGAAGAATGTGTTCGATAATGTCTTCAACACGATCATGAATGTCGAGGAAGACAAAGATACGAGCAAATCTAGAGAAGAACTTAATTTATCTTTTCTGAGACGAGTTGACGATGAATGAATCAACAAGGAAAATATCGAAAGCTTCTTATACACTTGACAATCGTGAGAAAAAGTCTTATGTGAGTGGGTAAGAGGTTTAAGATTTCGAGATGGATGCGTTTGAACATGGGTAGATGTGTAGACATGACAAAGCGAAGATGTTTGGGATGAAGAGTCATGGTATCACATTTTCATCGTGAATTCTACCGATTGCATTTGCGAACTTCTCCCCGCTGATGTTTGGAAAGCGTAATGTGAATTATCTTTATTCTTCAAAGATTTAACTTCTCGAAACATAGGGCTCGATGATGCATGCGGGGCTCAAGAAAATATTCGGTGATTTTATGCAAGCTTGGCGCATTTTCCCCTAGTTTCTTGACTCCATGGAACATCTTCGGTTCATCTAGGCGATGAAGCCCGTATTGCGAGAGAACTGTTCAATACCGATGGATGTATCCATTTGAAAGTCTTGCTCGTACATTATCACACACACACACACACATATATATATATATATATATATATATATATATATATATATATATATAAATTGAAGAACAACGTTCTAAATTTTGTAGATACTTACGTAAGTTGAAGAACAACGTCGAAATAAAGCCGGGGTTGAGGTTCTATCGCAATGCTTACTTAGTAGAAGAAGCATCGACATTTTGCTCGTATTATTTTGATGATCACGTAGAGCGAAGTTGATTTGCATCATGGTCGGCGGAGATTAGGCGAAGACTATCGGATATGCTTCAAATCTTCAAGCAAGATGGCGGACCTTTTGGAAATATGTCAGCGAGATATTTGGATAGTAGAGAATATGATCTTGCTCGTTTATCGTGTTGCTCAAGCTGTGTTGAAGTTGGAGACATTTACATGGCGTAAGTGTCGTGTTTTCTTAGAATTCATTCCATTATTATTATTATTGTTATTATTAACTAGGCTCGTAAATATATGTTGATGTGGTTTATTCACGAAGATGTGAAAGATCAAATCCAGCGATCTCTAGCTCACGATATTCAAAGGTCGATTGAAAGAGACTTCCGTTTTGGTTTGAGGCATATGTGAGTGTTCGATGATTATTAGTAGAAAATATTTAATATATGCGTTTAGTCATTCTAATAGTTTTTACTAATAATAGGTCAAAGATCATACTAACAACATTGTGAATCCGTTCATATTGTCTCTTGCCAAAGGGCCTTGACTCTAATTAAGGCGTGCCGGTATTATATAAATGGTTACAAATTTCACACATTAGAACATGGGTCACAAAGATCAACTATGAATAGTGGAGTGTGCATTAAAGGTGAAACTTATGGTACCAACGAAGAACTCGATTTTATGGGCGATTATTAGAGGTTTGTGAGTTGGAATATCTGGGCTACCAACGAAGACCACAACATTGTTTAGATGCGAGTGGTTTGATCCTTCACGATTGGGGTTATCAATTCATTCCAGTACAAGTTGGTTTGATAAATCATACGGAAGATATAACAAGTTCGAACCGTTTATCCTCGCCAATCAAGCCATTCAAGTATACTATTGTGCATATCGAGTTTAAAACAATCTATGAAAGAGTGGTGGGAAGTATGCAAAATTAAAGCTCGATCTAATGTGGAAGTTTCGGATGAGAGTTACGCATCGATAGTACCTTCCCTTTTCGAGAGGATGCATTAGGTTCGATTACTAATGTCGTTGTGGATGAGGACACGACACTAGTTCATCGATGGTACACTCATAGACATTGAAGAGACATCGATAATGAGGATGATGAAGTTGAATTGTCGAGTCGGAAGATAATCATACATTGGATGATGATGATGGCGACGACGATGAATAGGGTTTGAATTTATAGCATTTTTGTATGCACACAAAACATTATGATATGCATTATTTGTGAATTTATAGCATTTTTAGTATGCACACAAAGCGTTATGATGAAGGCGGCGATAATTGTCACTAGTATGCACAAGAAGCGTTTTATTTTCTAGTATGCACACAAAGCGTTATGATATGTATTATTTGTGAATTTTAATACGATATTTTTACATTTGTTTGCGGATGTCATCACGTAGGAGGCACTTTCGGTCATACACGTCGTCGCCTTCACCCGCTTGACCTAGAAGAAGGCATGGAGGCACTCTCTCTGATCCGCCCCTCGGCGGTGGTGGAGTGCCATCTAGAGAGGGATGAAGAAGATAGCCATTGTGAATGGGTATGGCGTTATCTCTTGTATGTCTCGGTTTAAATAAATTGTAGCATTCGATGTCTTTATTTCCTATAAATTGAAGCATTTTGTGTCCGAGCAATGATATAGCCAGCGTGATTACGAGTCATTCCGTAGATTCATGAATCACAACGGCTTCGATTGGAAATTGGTACCCCAAGAGTTCAAGCAGATTTATTTCGATCAATTCGAGGTTCGTGTTGTTTATCTGAAGTAATTTATGATTTGACCTTAATTTGCATATTGTAATCATATATTTTTGCGAAATATTTTTATTGGGATGATACGATGGATGATGCCACAGTCTATTCCTCTTGGTGCGCAAAGGCAGCGAGCGCTATAAAGATCTTGTTCACAAGATCAAGCGGCGAAGGACTACGTGACCACCTCCATTTATCCCAGGCGAGATTGGGATAATTGGAAGGCATATTGGGCTCGGACGGGCGTCGAGAGGCGGCAAGGCCGCGACAGCAGGATGTCCGAGCGGATGGCGGTCTTGGGATAGTCAAGCATCGGGGTGGCTCACGCTCGCACTCAGTATCTGAGAGAGATTGTAAATACTTTGAAGTTTTAGATATAGTAAATTTATTTAAGAATCGTGATACTTATTAATTATTTAATTTGTTTGACTTATTTATAGGCGAAGGCGTGGAGTGGCCGTAGAAGATGTCGATGGGATGTATTCGAGTATCATGCCACCAAGCGGCGGGAGCTATCTGACGGGAAAGCTCGGAGTATCGCGGTAAGTATATTCGTTAGCGCAACAACGAGCATTTAATTAAATAATAATTGTATGAAATTATATTACGGAGGCGGGTTGAGAGCAGGTGACCCAGTTGAGCCAATCGGGGGAGTGATGAGGCAGCCGAGATAGGACTCAAATTCTCAAAAATGTCCTTGGGAGCTCCTCAAAGAAAAGAATAGGATGTTTGGGTGGTTCTCTATCACGGGCATACATGCGGAGCGGCGTCGTCTCGTTCGGTGGAGAGTGCCCGGACTGCTGATCCCACCGCTTATCAACAACGGATATTGGATCGGAGGCCGATTGGCGGTGGCGGCGGCGGCGGCATCTGAGGCGAATCTGGTGGTGAGCGCGAGATAGCGTGCGAAACAGATTCGAGCTCAGTCTTGCGCTCGGCGAGGAGGCCTAGGCGCTTCATGGCCAACTCCGTTTCCCCCCCTCGTGATATGAGCTCCGTTTCCCTCACCTCGTCATATTCGGGTTGTATTATGAATTTGTTAACTTATCGCATGATTTAGAATTGTTTTTTTATGGGATTGTTTGGATATTACTGTATTTTGGATTGAAATGCTTTGTTTGGATTGGAATGGCTTCTTGTCCAGGATTGAATTGGTTTATTTCGATAGTTTGTATTATATGGATTGAATTGGTTTGTTTTCATAGTTTGTATTGTATGGATGGAATTGGTTGGAGGTTGGAATTGGTTTGTTTGGTTGGATTGAATAGATTGAATTGGATGGAATTGGTTGTTTGTATATTTGTTTGGGTTGGTTGTTTGAAAAGCAGGTTTGGTATCAAAATTGAAATTGAAGTGTGCGAAGCTGTTGATATAGCGACGGATTAGCGGCGGAATTAAGGCGGTTTAGAGGCGGTTTAGAGGCGGATTAACAACGTGAAATAAGCGAACCAACGATGAATTGCGACGGACTTGCGGACGGACTAGAGGCGATTCTCTGACGGTTCTGACGGAATATTTTTACGCAATAGAAAAAACTATAAATTTAGCGACGGACTTTATTTAAGTCGCTAATTATGACGGATCGAGGCGGATTAGAGTCGAATAACGACGGATTAGAGGCGGACGTTTTAGCTACGGAATAAGTGTGTCGTTAATCCGTCGCTAACTTCTGACGGATTAGTATCGCGTGCGACGGTATTTATATCGAACGACCGTTCTTGGGTCGCGATTAGCGGCGAATTTTCCGTCATTGTTCCGTCGCTATTTTTAGCGGCGGACATAATTCCGTCGCTAGCGTTTACCAACCGGGTTTCGGCGACCCCAATTCCGTCGCTAATCCGTCGCTAATCCATTTTAGCGACGGATCAGGTTTGACGAATTTTCCGTCACGATTCGTTTTTTGTAGTGTAAGCGATATCGAATTTTGCGCTTTATTGGAGAAAAGTGTCCATATCGAGATCGAATAATACAATGAATATTTTTGTAGTACATCCCTCTCATTTGATAATATTTTTAGGGTTAGCTACTCAAAAGTGATAGTTTCGAACATTTTCCTTTCTTTTGTCAACATAATATATAATATCTTGAATTGTATTTGTTTTTGTTCAATTAATACATGAATTTTAAAGGTCATGTCACAGTGGATTTGAACCAGAGATTTGGCCTTTGAAATTAACCACTAGGCCAACACACACTTTGAATTGTATTTTTTTTTTGGTATCATGGGGAACCCGCAGCCGCTACCTTAGGTGCACACTGGGTAAACTCCACGTTCTTGTGCAATAGCCTGCAAACCACACTTGGAAAAACAAGTGTGACAGGCTCAAACCCATAGAAGCATTTGGTGGGATTCGAACCTGTGACATCTCGGCTACAAGAACCCACCTTAACCATTGGGCTGTCCCCAGTGGACACTTTGAATTGTATTTTGTTATATGGAAGGAGGACAGTGAAGGAATTATTGAAAATGGACATGCACCAGACAATATTTTCAGTACCTACGATGAAGATAAGAGAAATTATTAGAATCAGCAAGAAGTTTAATTTGGTTTGAAATATGAGTAATTCAGTGGAATAGAGGAGGAAGGCAAACTTGTTTACTTCATATTATGTGCCGCTTCTCTTTCAAGATATGTAACCAAAATATAAAGACTTATTTTTTGCGTGATTATATTTTTGTTGGTTTTAAGTCAATCGTATGATCTACCAATGAAAGACAGAATTTGAATAATCTCATTGGATTTTCAGATTAGCTCGGATTGATGATGTATTTTAAAATTGAAAAATAAAAATTAATTTTATATATATATATATATATATATATATATATATATATATATATATATAACTCTCTATATAGATATATGTAATTTTACTAATTAAAATGATCAAATTCCATTGAAAATAGGATAAAAAAAAGGTAAAACATTAAATAACTTCATAAATAATAATAATAATAAAATTCATTTTTTTATTTTTGAATTTTCCAATTCATATCAAATTTGATGATAAATTTTGAATTTTTGAATCGAGTTCGATTAAGAAAAATTCAATTCGAAATTCGAATGTTCAACCCTTGCTGGCCGTGACTTCTTCATTTCTACAAAAGTTTGAACTCTTGATTGGTTAATTATTATCTCATTTTCATTTACACTATCCACCACATACATGTGTCTGTGTAAGTTTCAAAAATTTAGACGAAATCATGGCGGCTTATGCATCTCTGATTTTAAAAAGAAACAACAAGTTCAATCTCTCATTGAAAGGAATTATTGAAAATGGACATGCACCAGACATAATTCTTCTTTTGGCTGTAATTCTTCTTTTAGCACGAAAATGGACTTTAGCACGAAAATGGTTTTAGCACGAAAATGGACTTTTGGCTATAAATGTAATTCTTCTTTTGGCTGTAATTCTTCTTTTAGCACGAAAATGGACATGCACCAGACATAATTCTTCTTTTAGCACGAAAATGGACCTTTGCAGGAATTTATTGCGGGACATAATTCTTCTTTTGGCTGTAGTGATGAAACTCAGTTCGTCCATTGGAGATTCGCACTACAAATTAAAAGCTTGATGGGTCGAGTTTGCTAGAAATTGAAACGCGGATCATTATTGAAATATTTCAACATACCATACCGGGTTAAAATGGCAGTTTGTCTCAGTTCATGCACTAATTGATCCTTAATTTTAAAAGTTGATCATTTTGAAAAGAACCCATCTATATTAGATATATATAATATCTGTTGCCAAATGGAAACTTAATTAAATACATAAGTCGCATTTATTTTCATCATCAACAACCAACCACTTTAATTTGAAATCATAACATGACTTATGAGCATTTTACGCAACAAAGTCCTTGATTTGATATAATATATCATAACGTAACATGACTTATGGACATTTTACGCAGCAAAATCCTATATTTAATAAACTTGTCGATCTTGACCAAAATCATAATATAACATATCATAACATGACTTTATGAAGATCTTACACATTAAAGTCCTTGATTTGACTCTCCGATCCCTATATTTATGGGCCCTATGCAAAATAAGAAATAAAAATTAATCCCTTATATTATATTTACAATAATGTTTTATAATGTTAAATTATATTTTTATATATGTTAATGAAATCAGATTTATATGGGCTCCTTTCAAGAATTGAGCTTATAAAATGAGGAGTAATATTTCAAATAAATTGTCAATTTTTCATATATAATGGTAACTTTTTTTTGCCCCTTCTATCCCTTGGCCCAAGTCAGTCGTACTCCTTGGCCGAGGGCTAGGACCGACCTCTTGTTGAACTTGAATAGAAACTTAGAATAGTGTTTTCTTATTAAATGTAAAAAAAATGCATAAAATCATTTATAACAGTTTTTACGACTTTAGGCTGTACATGGCTGAAAACTTTCACTATGACTTTGAATTTTCATAATATATAAAATTGACTTATTGCCCATGTAATGGTTGTGATGAAAATACAATGCTTAGTATGCTGAAATTGTAAAGAATAAAATAAATATTAAAAGTAAAAAAGTTAGACTCCATATTTTCTCTCTTCTCCTCCGATGACATATCCTCCACCTTTTTATTCCTTTATCCGACGACATCTTAAATTAAGCGCGCGAAAACACACACAAAAACCAACTCAATTAATAAAACTAGCAAATATATAACAGTTCAAATAATAATATTATTTATTCTAGTAACTAAAAAAATCAATCTGCATTACTGATCTTTGCATGATTGATTTACAATTATCATAAAAATGAACATTATTCCGCATAAGAATTAATTATGGCCATCCATTTAATCAATATTTATGGATCAAAGTGGTATCTACTATCCTAGTATGGGGATGATTTTACGTGAACCCCTCATATTATATGTGATTTAATTATCGGAAATAACTCAATATGTGGGTTTATTACTAAAAAGATTGGAAATGTTGCAAAGAGTTAAAATGCTCAATATAACTCATTTTCCGAGTGTGACGAAACGGAAGGGGTCGAAAATTAAAATAAGCAGGCACTATTCTAAGGGGTTGGTTGCTTTAGGTGATAATCTTATATAAAAGTAATATTGGCCAATCTATTACATATTTAGTGGATAGTTCGATTTTAAACTAGTTTTTTTTGTATAATTCTTCAAATACCCAATCTAATTTATTATTATATAAATGTGATTTTTCGTAGAATAAAAAAATGATGAATTTTGTGTGAAAGTTGATGAATCCGTTGGATAAGTTACTGAATCCAAAAAATGAAATTTCACCACTTATGGGATTCGAATCCTTGGTGAAAATTATAAATTTTTGGATTCGTTAACTTTTCCAACATATGCATTAACTTTCATAGCAAATTTATCTTTTCATTATGAATTTTCATAATTCTTAATTCTCATGTTAAAAATAGTTTTCATTTGAAGTTCTCTCTATATTAATTATTCAAAATAAACGCCCTTAGCAAAGGGTAGTAATGAAATTTTCTAAGAAAATTGGTCAAATGGTTGACTGTTCAACACCTGTATTTTGACTTGTGTCTTATTTTATAGGAATTAATGCAGGCGTTCAGTATTTTATAAAGAGAAATTCTATAGATCCCTTCTCACATAATAATATTTTATTAATATAAAGGGATATAGTACATCTATATGTTCTATGAAAATTCCTTCAGTTTGGGGCTTACATTGGGCTGGATTGAACTTGAACTTTGACGGCTTCGAAACAGGGCGGCGGCGGTGGCTGTAATCCTTTCCAGAGAGGTAGAAAGGGGTGAGCGAGAGGAGAGGCAATCGATGGAAGCGGTGGTGGTGATGGAGCGATGTCGCGGAAATGGAAGGGTCCAGGGGACGGCGGCGATGACGAGAAGAAGGGTTGGAGCAGATTTTTTTGTGTTCTGCGAAAGTGAGATGCGAGAAGAGAGAGAAAAGGGGGGTTTTCTTTTCTTTTCTGTTGGGTTCTCACCTTGGGCTTTTAATTAATTTATTTTCAATTTAAACCATGGGCTACTTTAGTATGGGCTATGTTGTGCTTAGATCTATTTTAAATAAGTGATTTGCTTATAATTTGGGCCTAAAAAAGACTCAGTAACTGGGCCAAACCTGAAGTATAGTTTAATTAATTAAATTAGTCTTTAATTTTAGGTTTCATTATTTCTATTTTGATTTAATTAGCATAATGAACATAATTTTACCAAAATAATATTACTAGAGAATAAATATTAAAGTTGTCTTTTTGATTGCGGAAGAAATAACAATCAATTAAACTTAGCTGAGATAATTATTTCTAAAAATATTAATTTCTCAAATTTTGAATAGACGATTAGTGGAGTTGTATAATAAATATTATTATGTATAAGTTACTCATTATATGATTTTAACATAAATAATTTAAATTATACTTTTGCAAGAAAATTGTTCTGATAAATTGGTAATAAAATTTAGCTAAGTTAGCATATAAAAGTTGTAGATTATAGCAAGATATGGTTTACGTATTTACTTTCACGCCTAGTTAGAAATGCTGGGATTGAGAGGCGAGGATTAATTGTGATAAGTTCAACTGAGAACTAGTTTCTCAACAACTTAATCAAGAGTGATCGATGTTTGAATTAACGCATCGAGGAATAGTGCATTTGGACTTAAGAGGACCCTAGAAAGGAATAGGTCATGCCGGAATTTAGATTGAATTTGTCACGGCCTAGTAAAATTGAAATTTCTCTCAATTCGACAATCGAATTGATCACCATTTGCGCTGAAACTAGACTCTCTTAACTTTGTAAAATGTAAGGATATCCACGTCTGGTAGATCTTCTGAGGAAAAACTGTCAAGCATTTAAACGGGCTACATTGCACAACGAATTTTCAGAATTTATTAAATTTTAAGTTTATATATGTTTTAAAATCGATTATCAATCGAATTAAACTTAATTGATTACTAGTTTGAAACGTTCTAAGTCTTCTAAATTGTGAAGATAACGAGATAGAGTTACCAACGAGAATCCAAAGTAATGAAACGAGTCTTAGTAATGATTGCAAAACCCCTAAAATAAGCAAAAAAATAATAAATTATTTTTCTCAATAAGAATTGTACCTCATTCTAGACGTCTTATATTTTATTCTAGAGAAGAGAAGTCCGTGCATCTGTGAACGAAGAGTTGGAATCAAGTGAAATTTCTTACGTAATAAACAAGTTAAACGTTGCGTTTGAGCAGTTATTTTATTTTCAAAAGCTTTTGAATTGAAAATTATTTGAAATTATTGTATTTTCATAAATGTATTAAGATTTATATATGATACCTATCTGTATTGATTTTGCCAATTTTATTGTAATAGAATTCATGCTAGAGAGAAATTCATAGTAAGAATTAACGTGTACACCTAGTGTCCATGAGTCATCAAGCAGGTTCGCCGGTTAGGTATCCATGGAAGGAGGCCTCATTCCTGACACAAAACTTTGGATATGTTATATTATAAAGTTCTTAGTCTGATCAGGAGATCTTTGGCTTCACAAAAGAATTTAGTAAGCATAAGCCTTTTAAGATACAATATCTTTGTGTTACTATGGAGATGACATGATAATTTACAGTTTATACTACTATGTATGTATCTTTTGACATGTGTACATTGAATGCTATTGTACTATGCCATGCATATATTTTTAAATATACAAGTTGAGTGTGATGTGAGGTGAAGTGGGAGCCGAGCTTTTATCGAGGCTAGTTAAAGAATGTCTCAATATGTACATGTCTTCATATATGTATCTTACCTATATTTTTCCGCTACATGACATTTGATTAGATCTAGATTACAATTATATACAAACTATCTTCAATTAGCTTCTGTACAGTCTTGTATGCTTGTCTTACCTATGTTTTTCTGCTACATGACACTTTGATTAGATCTATATTACAATTATATACAAACTGTCTTCAATTAGCTTCTGTACAGTCTTGTATGCGTACATCTTTTGAATCCTTGTGATCTTTAGTCATTCATCAAGTATTTCTTTAAAGTTTATATAAGTAATTTGTTCAGTTTTTTGTTGAGCAATTACAACCTCTTTCAATTTCGTCTCTGATTCCTCATTTCTGGTCACAGTTTTTTAATTTAAATATTCTTGGGGAAGACCAGTCCTAACATAACAAAGCATTAACTATGCCACGGGACATCACATGCGATTTGAACAGCTAGCCGAATTTCAACGCTATTTCCATGTTACAAAGTACTATAATTGCAATTTTATTAGAGCACCTAAATATTATACAGTATTTAGATGCTTGTTGAGTTGGCATGGGATGCATTAAAACTTTAATACTTTTATTATTAAACATATTTATTATCAAAAATTTAATACTTTTACGTGCGACCCGGATGTATACCTAAACTCAGGGTACAACTTTTGCCTAAATTTTAGGTCATATTCCTCTAAGATTACTTTCACATTAATTACTTTTAAAATTAATCTACTTTTGCATTATCTCCATTTTGTTAGTAACAGAATACTCAACCTAATTTAATCTCTGTGAGTATTTAAATTATTAAGCAGATTAGTTTATCTACCAAATATTACTTATAGAATTCCACAGAAAATGGTAAGAGTTTGCAAGCATAAAAAAAAAAATCTCAAGAAAATCTTTCTTTATTTTATGTTTTTAGAAAAGATAATACAATAGAAGATATTATAGAATGATGTAATAGAGGATCTCTAACTTGCCATAACTAGAGGAAATGACAACAGGTACATAGCATATATAATTATGCTGTAATCTCACGAGATCAACAGATAATCCAGTGATGAATTATGGATGCAATGGTCTTCTAACAGTGGGAATCAAATGCAAATGGTGTTTCCTTCTAACAACGGCGCGAAGGCCTCCGCCATATCAATTCTTGACTTTCATCCCATTTGGCATTTCCCAATCGAAATGATAGAGAAGCATAGTGATAAATCTAGTTAAGTGAGTGTGCGAGATTTATGTAAAGCAATAAAGAACACGAGGCTTTTACGTGGTTCGATCGTTAATGAGATCTCGTCCACGGAGAGTGTTTCCTCAATACTTTCACTATATCGCGATGAGTGTAGTTACAAGCTCTTAGTATTCGATAAGTTGCCAACCCTTCTATTGCGATTTTCCTTCTATTTATACAACCTCGAGCACATGGCGAAGGCGTGCTCAACCTCTCCATTGGTCGTGGCGTGACTCTTCTTACGGCGTGCCTCCATTGGCGGGCAGGGACACTTACGCCTTCACGTGCGCCACGTGGAGGTGGCGCTGACCTTCAGTTACGGGCGTGTCCTCCATTGGCGAGGTCACCTGGTTACAGGCGTGTCCTCCATTGGCGGTGGCGCCTCACTTTGGCTCTGGGGCACATCCTCCATTGGTCGAGGTGGCGGTTACGGGGCTAGGGTTTTGGGGGCGATTAGGGCTCGCCTTGGGCTCAACCGCGTGGGCCCGCTCTGCGTTAGGCCCAGCTCGTTTGGGCACTGTTAGTGGGCCTAATCGGTTGGGCCATATCCCATCATAGCCCCCGAATAGCCGAGGGACGGCGATGCGAGGTGGAGTGAAAAGCGCTTGCCGGGTGAGGTGTGGCTCGGTGAAGTTGTTGTTGAAGGTGTTGTCTTTTGATGTGAGGGTTTATTTGGCGATCGGTGCGAGGCGGGTTGGGTGATGCATTGTCAGTCGCTTGGAAAAGATGTGGTACGAAGGAAGTGAAGTCCGACACAGGTATCGCCCTCTGCGTGAGTTCGCCGAGGTCCGATCTGGAGTGGTGTTGCTCTGTGGTGGGTGCCGATGTCAGGCACGAGACCGCCTTTCGGGGATGTCGGGGTGCATACAGGCGGCACGAATCTGAGGCTGGTTTGCGAGATCCGATCTGGATGTAGACTTTCCGTGAGGCGAGCCGATGATGGGATGCCGAGGTCCGATCTGGATCCTTGTTATTTGTGGGAAGGACGGGTGCGACACGAGGCGCCGCCATCACGGAGCACGTCGGGGTCCGTATGATGATTGCTAGGTCGGTGGCGGTCTATCTTATCTAGTGTCGTCATACGCGCCAGCGGTAGTTGGACACTCGAACGCATACGCGTGGACTCACGTCCAATCACGTGTAGCGCGTGTCGAGTTGAAACGGCAATTTTAGGCGCCTTAGTCTTATAAATAGGCGCAAAGAGGCAACTGTGTTCACTTTCCTCTTGACGCCTAAAAGTTACGAGAGAAAAATTTACGAAATTTTTGACTTGATCCGATCTCATTGAAGAGCCGTATACTCGCGTGAAAAGTAAGTATGTTTCTTCATCTTCTTCTCGCTCTGAAAGTTCCATTTCGCCGGGTTACGGCGTGAGTTCTCGACGTAAAAGATTATTTGTCTATAATGGCACAGGTAGGTCCATGGGATGAGTTCTAGGGTTCGCGGTATCCTCGGTATGGGATGGAATGAGGGTGGGCGTGGCGGTCGGGCTTGACTTTGGAGGAACTTTTGATGTCGTGAGGAATACGGATCCGGAGGATGCGTGGTGGTGCTGCGGCGGATGATAGGCGATGGCCCTCGGGAGGGTTTATTACCGTTTATATAGATAGTTTGAGGCGGGTCTTAGGTATCCTCGGCCCGTTTATCTTAACCTTCAGTATTTCGGATCCCATTTGCCAATTGACCCGAATTCCATTAGGTCGTTGGTGGGGCTAGGACTCTCTTGTTATGGCATTGCCGAGGAGTTCTCCTTGAGTCTTGATCTGTTTTAGTGTCGAGACCATGGGAGGGTGTACTATCATCTCACTGGCTGAAATTTAAGGTGTGATCCTCCAAAGTGTCCCGTTGGCGGAATAGGTATTTCTTTCTGCGGTGAGGTCACCGAGGTATGAGTGGGGCATCGTGCGGTGGCGGACCTGAAAATCAAGCCCTTGGGCCGTATGGAGGAGGTCTTGGCGACCTTGGTGAGATTTTATCTATAAGTTACAGGGGCGACTGAAGAAGGCCGGTGAGTATTCTGGTCGGAGCGTCGGGATCGAGTGCAGACGGGGTGAGGCATCCCATCTTCTTAGTCCTTATCGTCCGATTTCTTTGTGCTAATGTGTCTTTCTTATGTGATGCGGTGAGGTTGGTGATCGGTGGGCCCCGATCGCCGAGCGAGGCCGTGAAGAAACTGAAGCGAATTTGGACCTACCGGGTCGAAGAAGGTGGGCAGTATGGGCCAGTGATGAGTGGGCCTCGGCGAGGTCAACCCGGCATCGAGTCTCGGCCTCGGGCCGCTGAGTCTGGGTACCGCCCCCAAGTTTGGCCGCACCCCTCCCCGAGGTACAAAGGTTCTTTCATATTTAGATTTGTTCGCTCTGCGATCTGTTATTAACTTGTGCTGCTCTTTTTCAGGGTGGGAGCTCGGTGATGGGGCCTGCGGCGTGTTCTTTGGGGGCTGCGGTGTGCCGAGACTTCTGAGGAGCTCGGCCCGGTATGGTATTGGGCGGGAGCTTGCCTTGGTGGCGAGGCGAGGCCGCCGTGGTTGTGAGGCGAGGCGAGGCCGCGAGGCTGAGGCAGGAGGGCTTCTTGAGGCTGCCACGAAGAAGAGGCAACGGAGGAGGCCTGGGGAGGTCGAAGAGGTTAAGGAGGAGTTGGCCGGGCGAAGAAGGAGCTCGCGGACGAGAGGTCTGGTGGCCGACCGGGGACCACTGCGAGGGCCTTTGCGGCGAGGCTCATCAGTCGGAGCTTCTCGGCTTTATTGCCGATCTTGCCGCCGTCTTTGAAGCGAAGGTGGTGTCGAGATCACACAGGGAAGGTGGCGGTCGCCATGCGACCGATAAGGTCGAGCATGGGTGGACCGAGTGGACCTCGGAGTGGACAAAGCTACGCCGGGTGATCTCGGGGTTGGCTCCTTCCGGTCTTTGGAGGCTCGGCATCAGCTCTGCCTCGGCTGCGGGGCGTCGCCCGGTCTGAGGAGGGCGAAGATCGCGAGCTTGAGGAGCTCGCTTGCAGTGCGGGCAGGCGAGGAGGAGGAGGAGGCGGTGAGGAGGAGGCGGAGGCGGGAGGCGGTGTTGGAGCTCCCGGTGGAGGTGGCCGGCTTGGGGAGCATCGAGGTCGGCAAGACCGGCTATAGGCTGAGGTCGGTGGACTGATGTAATAGCTTGAACCGCCGGGGTCGATAGGACCACAGGTCCTGTAATAATTTCCCTTTTTGAGTAATAAGCAACATTTTAAAATCATGTTGTCTTGTTTATTCTGATATTCCACACTGAATAGCTCGGACTTGATCATGAATTGTTGACCAAGTTAAAAGAGGTCCGGCGCCTTGGTGAGAAGGACGAAGATGTGCTTTTGGAGGGCCGGTCTGCGGTGACCCAGTTTTGGTCACCATGGATGTCGGCTCGGCGTCGTGCGCGCCGAAGAAGAAGTTGGGCGAGGCTGATCGGGAAGTGGCCACCTCTGGCGAGCGAGGCCACGAGTTGAGGATCACGCGGGGCGGAGTCCGAGGCGGACTCATCTGCCGGCGCTATCGATGGCGTTTGATGCGGTGTGAGGCGACTCGAGCCCGGCTGCGGAGAGGCTAGCTCGGGTGTCGGAGGAGCATGCGAGTCTGAGAGGGCAATCCGCCGAGGTGGTGGGACTACCATATCCAGGCGGCGGCCGAGTTGAGCTTCTTTGGCGAGGTTATGGTCTTGAGGATGAGGAGGGCCCAACGGCAGAAGTTGAAAGCATGTCGACTCGTCGTGAAGTATATGGAGATGTATGATATCGTCGTAAGCGATGCATGCCCGGCGGCGGCGAGACCACAGCGGGCTCCGTGACCCGATCATAAAGAACCCGAGAGGAGGCGGCTACTCGATCATGCCGAAGTGCTGCGGTTGATGGGTCCGGCGGGGGCGGATCATTGAGGCGATCCTCACGGGAGGCGGACGGCGACCGAGGACCTCAGTCGGCGGGGAAGAAGCGGCGGGTAGGGGCGAGTCGTACTCGGCCGGTGTCGGTCGGTGGGGTGTGACCTCGGGTGCATCCCATTGCCGGAATGCCCGTATTGGCGCCGCGCCGCTTGAAATGTCGGGGTGGGTGAAGGTGACCACAGGTCGAAACACATCAAGGCTGTCCCAGAGCCCGTCACCGAGCTCTTCGGGAGTAGGCCGTGGTGATTCGACCTTATCATTGGGTTGAAAGCACGAGTTCGTTCGAGCATACCGTCGGCACGGAGATTTTGTCAAAATTAGTGCGACTTTGGCGAGTCTGGCGGGGCGGGCCGGAAGCCCGAATGAGGTTGTGTATAGTATAGGACTTTGTATGTAGATATAAATATATTTAGACTCGTTTGAGTGTATATTTTCCCCTTGAGAGGTACAAACATAACAGGACTTCGTTTTGGTCGTAAATATATTTATCTTGTATCTGATGTGTATTTTCGAATAAAGGGGTATAAGCGAGCTCGGGCCGGTTGACTTGTATATGGCTTGGTACTTGGTTTATAGTCGTTAATGCATTTAGACTTTGTGCGAAGTGCATATCTTCCCAAATAAAGGGGTATAAGTTGGCGAGATCGGTGCGGATGTCGCGTGCGTATGAGCGTCCAACAATGGGTGTCTGTATGCTTTGCATGTGGGCGTCCAACTTAATGAGTGTCTGTATGCTTTGCATGTAGGCGTCAACAATGGGTGTCTGTCGTACCCTACTTGGTGGGATTTTCATCTTCGTAAGGCGTCCCTTGTGAAGGTTTAAATGTGGTGTATCGAGCGGATGTTCACATATGTATGAGGCAGTGAAATATTCATTAGAAAAGCAGATGTTTTATTGAATATGCAATCAACATCGTACTTTGGCAAGACAATTAAGGGACTAACGAGATGCGACCTTAAATCAAAGCTATGTAAAATACCTCCTTAAATGAGTAATGTGCGAGTTAGGGATAAGTGCAGGATAGGTGAGCCGACTTGTAAGCCCGCTGCAGGGTCCTCGTGAGCGGTATGGGCCTTCCATGTCGGATCCGACTTGTTAAGGCGCTCGGCTCTCTGGCTTCATTATTTCGTGGGGCGAGGTCGCCTACTTGGGGCGGAGGCTTTGACCCTTTTGTTGTAGTGCAGTGCGACTGGGCACTTGTGCTTGGCTTCGTTTATGAAGCGAGCTCGCTGCTTTCTCGAGGGCATCAAGGTTGGCCCTGGTCTTCCTCGTTCGGCACTGGTCGAGTGAAGAGTCGCGGGCTTGGCGCGCCGATCTCGGCCGGTATGGCGGCCTCGGTGCCGTGAACCCGGTGAAAGGGTTTCTCCGTGCGAGGTCAGGTGTTGTCTGTGGGACCCGGAGGACTTGAGGAGGTTTCGGCCAATCGCCTTTAGCTCGGTCCGACCTCTTCCTCAATCCTTATGCGATCGTGCGGTTCGTCACCTCGGTCGACCATTCGCTTGCGGGCGTGCTACCGAGGTGAGCGTTGGTGATCTGAAGCTCTTCGCACCACTCCTTGAAGTTTTGTCGACGAATTGGGTGCGTTGTCGAGACCGGGATGTGCGGTATGCGAGCGGTAGACTATATTTTTCACACGAAGTGCAGAATCCTCCGCTCGTGAGGCTCGGCGGTGGCTCGGCCTCGACCCGTTTGTGAAGTAGTCTATGGCTACGACTAAGTATCGAGCGACACGGTGCTCGGTCGAGCGGACCAGCGATGTCGATCCCCTGCATGAAAGGCCACGGGCTCTGCGGTACTCGGATCGGTTTGCGGTAGCTTTTGCCGTGGAGTGGGCGGCGCCGGGCACTTTGTGAGCTCGGCCGAATCTTGAACAAGGGTGGGCGGTAATATCCCGACCTCAGCGTCTTCTTTGAGAGAGCTCGCGGCCGATGTGACTTCCACAAGACCCTCGGTGAATTTCATTGAGCACGTGGTCGGCCTTACGGCCGAGGCACCTCGGGAGGGTTGAAGGTAAGACTTCGGTGAGGCGCCCTCGTGCATGAGATACTTACGGGATTTCGCCATCGTCTTTTGGCGAGCCGATCTTGAGGTAGTGCGTCTTCCGAGATAGGCCTTCATGGGAGACATCGATTCGGCTCTATCTCGGTGATGATGCCGGCGTGGGACACCATAATGCTTCTTGAATGAACCTCCTCCTTGGTGGACTTGTTGTTGTGACTAACTTGTTGAGGATGTCGGCTCATTTATTTCCCTCGGGGATTCGGATTGGATCTTGAAGTACTGAGCAGGTCGACATCTCCTGCCTTCTCGGTATTGTTTCATTCGGTCCTCCTTGGCCTCGTATTTGCCTAACACAGTTCACCACGACACAGGAATCTCAGAAGATTTGGATCTTGTCCATCCCAGGTTCCTGGCGGTGGTCAGGAGATCGGGGCCTCGTACTCCGCCTCGTTGTTGGTGGTCGGAAAGGTAAGCCGGAGGTGTGGGTGACTTCTTGCTTATCTGGGCCGAGGAGTAGGATGCCCGCCCGCTACCCGTTTGCAGAGGCTCAGATCACGTACATCTGCCGACAACCATCGGCGGTGCTAGGGGCAACTTCCTCCGTCGTGGGCGGGGCTGGAGTTACCTCATTGGCGAGCCAGCCTCGGTGGTGGCCTCAACCGGGAAGTCGGAGAGCTTGCCCTTTTATGGCGGCTGGGTGAGTACGAGATGTCGTGCTCGCCGAGCTCAGTGCCCACTTAGCTATCGTCGGATGACTCGGGTTTAACAAGACTTGTCTCAAGGGTAAGTCGGTTAGCACACAGACGGAGTGAGCTTGGAAATAGGGTCGGGCGTCACTTGGCGTTCACGAGCCAGTGCTACTTTTCGAGGCGGTGTACCTCGTTTAGATCCTTTGAGCTCGGTGATAAAATAGATGGGGAGTTGTCGTCCCACCTCATCTCGTACCGATACAGCTGATGGCCTCGTCAGGGTGGCGGATATAGAAAGGAGTTCACCTTGTTTTGGGGCGGTCGGGGTGGGGGCGGCGAGATACTCTTTAGCCGCATGAAGGCGACACAGTGTTCCTCCCGCCGAGAAGTCAGGAGCCCTTCTCAAGATCTTGAAGAAGGGGAGCATTTCTCGGCAGCCCGGGAGAGGAATCTGCTGAGAGCGGCAAGGCATCCGGTGAGTTTGTGGACCTCACGGATAGTTCTTGGCACTTGCATGTCGAGCACGGTCTTTACCTTGGTCGGATTTGCCTTGAGCCTTCTTGAAAACCAGCATCGAGAATTTACCGTCCTTACCATGAATGTACACTTGAGGGGTTGAGCTTGAGTCGGCCGACTGAGGAGGCTGGAGGATAGTTACGAGGTCGTCGGCGCGGTTCTCCGTTTTTGACTCTTGACCACGATGTAGTCGGCGTGACCTCAGCAGTGCCCGATGTGATCTTTGAATCTGGCGTCCACCATCCTTTGATAGGTTGCCCAGGTTCTTGACCCGAAGGGCATCTTCTGTCTGTAAAGGCTTGAAGTCGGTAATTAATCTTTGTCTTGGGCGTCCTCAGGGCTCATTAGGACTTGGTGGTATCCTTTGTATAGATCTAGGAAGCTGAACATCTCGTGGCCCCCAATGCCTCCACCTCTTATCAATGTCGGGAAAGGGTAGCAATCTTTTGGCGGTCTTGTTGAGGTCGGTGTAATCGGCGCACATCGCCACCCTCACAGCTTTCGGACCACGATTGGATTGGCCATCGGTCGGTATTTGACCTCGAACAAGATCTTGGCCTACGAAGTTGGTGACCTCGTCCCTTATGACTGGCTGCGCTCGCGAATATTCTTTTCTTCTGGGGATGGTTTGGTAGCGGGTCGATGTTGAGGCGGTGAGTTATGAGCTCGAGCGACACTCGGTCATATCGGCGGGGACCACGCAAACACATCCTGTATTCCTTGAAGTTATGCGACATCTTTGCGGATGTCGGTTGGGCCACAGGTGCCGACACGGATGACCTTGAGGATCGTCGTCGTATAGTTGGAGGCCTCGGTCGGTCGTCCGGGGTGTCGGTCTCAGGGGCTCGGTAATTGTTATGCACAGGCGAGGCCGCATCTTGGGTTGAGAGTCGTAGGCATTCTTTTCTGCCGTTTGGTCACGGATGCTAAGCACTCCCAGGGGTGGGAATCTTGACGGTGTGGTGGTAGACGAGCAGGCGGCCTGGTGGCGTCTGACAATCTCCCGAGGATGATGTTGTGCGGAGAGGAGCTCGGACCGGGAAGAATCGGATGGCCTTGGTGACCAGGCACAGGAGCTCGTCCTACCATAGGAAGGGTAATGACCCCGCCGGGTGGGTGCCTCTTGGTGAAGCTCACATGGCGGGAGGAGGCGGGAAGTACACAGAATACCTCAGACCTCAAGCTTATCCAGACAGCTACGGAAGATGATCTTGACGGAGGCTCCGATGTCGATATAGACCGGTGGGCGTTTTTGTTGCCACCACGGCTGTATGGTGATGGCGTCTGAGTGCGGCATGATCTTGGGCACGAGGGTCCTCCTTGGAAACGTTATGTTCTCACCGTCCGAGTCGCTTGTTCTTGGCTCTTGAGGGGCGGCCTCGGGCATCGTTCTTTAGGGGCGACCTCGTCGTCTGAGTGGTAATCCGGTAACAACATAGACACTGCTCCATAGAGTTGGGACCTTCGTCCTCGTCGTCTTGGGTTGGGTCGTCGTTGAGGTCGGCCCATGATTGTTGCCGTCTCCATTCATACTGCGCTTCTTCTGTTTCTCGGCCCGGCTCGGCCGAGGTATTTCTTGAGGCTCCACCTTTGAGCTCGTCGATCTGCGAGCCAGGTTTACGCAATCCTCGGTATCATGACCATACCCTTGGTAATAGTCACAATACTCCTCTGTGGACCTCTTCTTGGATCCTCCTTTCATAGGGGCGGGCTTGGGAAGAGCTCGGCGTGGAGCTCGAATATTTCGCCCTTGATTTGGCGGGGGCGGCTGCCGCGGGGTTGGGCGAGTCAGAGCACGGACTCCGTGGCCTCTTTTGATTACGTCGAAGGCGCTTGGCGATCGGCGCCTCGACTTGGTCATCGGCTTTTCTCTCGGACTTACGCTCGTCAGATTTCCTCTTCTTCCGATCCGACTCGTCTCCGCCAGCGAAGTTGTCCACCGAGTTCAAGCTTACTCGCCGTCTTTGGTTTCTCCTGGTAATTTCTTTGTTTCGTGCGGGTCGGATCCGTTTTGAGCGCGTTGATGATGTAGAGGTCGTTCTTTGTCGTCGATTTTGGCGACTCTTTGATGAACCTCGAGGCGAAGTTTGACATCGTCTCGTCCGCCCTAGCGGATTGTGGCAGTCGGAGGAAGGCTGGCGGGTGGCATCTTCGATAGGCGCCATTTGAAGCGATCCATAAGGTCACGGAAGCAATGTATCTTGCTACGGCGGGCGAGGTGAACCGGCGTCGTGCGTTGGAGATCGGCACCTCGGGAAGATTTTGCACATGTGAAAATCTTTCATTCCTTGATTCGCCATGTTGGTAGTGTAGGCAAAAGGAAGTCGGAGGGATCTCCTAGGCCATCGTGGCGGCTATATTGGGTGCCGGTACCCGTGAGGCGGGCGTGTCTAGAATCTCCCTAGAAAGGGAGATGATTCTCCGTACCGATCGAACCCAGGAGATTGTTGCCGTCTCTTTACGGAGGGTGGGGATCGATAGCGGCGCTATCGTCCCTCAGGGGAGTTCGACTCGCCTTTCTTCCCTCATGTTTTGCTCCGCTCTGCGGTCGGCATGGCGAGGTGGAGGCGGCTCCAGAATGGCGAGGCGGCGGTGGTGGCGGCTCGTCGCGGTGGCGGCTCCGCGAATGAGGCGGCGGCTCGGCCGCGGTGGCGGCTCCGTCGTCGGGCATGATCGCGTTCTCGGCTATCACGCCAGGTGGTGAGCTTTGTTCGGAGGGCGGCCTCGGGTGGCCGTGGTGTTCAGTCAGGGGCCGCGAGGGCCCGCTCGCTGGTCCTCTGGTTGAGAAGCTTTGGAATTGGCGAGATTGGCGTTGAGGAACTCGGTCACAGCTCGGCCGAGGACCTCGTGGGACGAATGAGCTGTTTGTTCGTCCTCGTTGAGGTCGACATCTTCCTACGTTAGGGAGGCGGTCACGAGGGTGTATGGAGCGTTTTCCATGTTTCCCTCGGGAGTGTCTTGTGCTTATGGCGTCTGCGATCTCCTTCCCGCGACACCGGTGACCACACGGTCGTCCTCGGCCGCAGTTGTTACAAGCGTGGGCGGCGGTTGTCGTGTTCTTGCCATTAAGTTGTAGAGAAGCGAAGCTTTCTTGTTCGGGGTTCCCAGAGGCGGCGCCAATGATAAATCTAGTTAAGTGAGTGTGCGAGATTTATGTAAAGCAATAAAGAACACGAAGGCTTTTCGTGGTTCGATCGTTAATGAGATCTCGTCCACGGAGGAGTGTTTCTCAATACTTTCACTATATCGCGGATGAGTGTAATTCAAGCTCTTAGTATTCGATAAGTTCCCAACCCTTCTATTGTCGGTTTTCCTTCTATTTATACAACCCCGAGCACATGGAAGGCGTGCTCAACCTCTCCATTGGTCGTGGCGTAACTCTTCTTACGGCGTGCCGCTTCATTTGGCGGCGAGGACACACGCCTTACGTGCGCCACGTGGAGGTGGCGCGACCTTGGTTACAGGCGTGTCCTCCATTGGCGGTGGCGCCTCACTTTGGCTCTGGGGCACATCCTCCATTGGTCGAGGTGGCGGTTACGGGGCTGGGGTTTGGGGGCGATTAGGGCTCGCCTTGGGCTCAACCGCGTGGGCCGCTTCCAGCGTTAGGCCCAGCTCGTTTGGGCCTGTTAGTGGGCCTGTCGGTTGGGCCATATCCCATCACATAGCGGAAACTCCATATTCGCAAGCCCCAGCGACATGCCGGACACATTCTCCTTCCTGCACCAAAGGGTATGAATTCTAGATTGTTCCTTTGAAATCAATGGAGCTTTCCTCAAATCTTTCTGGTTTAAACTTCTCTGCATCTTTCCAGTACTCAGGGTCTCTTCCCAGTGCCCATGCATTCACTAACACTCTGGTTTTCGCTGGGATTTCGCATCCATTAATTTCACATCTTTGGGTGTTCATTCTGGGGACCAAAAGCGGCGTTGGTGGGTGCAATCTAAGTGTCTCTTTGATAATAAATTTGAGGTATTTTAGCTCTCCAAAGTTTTCTTCATCTATGTATCCCTTGTCGTCGAAAACATTTCTTACTTCTTCCTGTGCCTTGCCGAGTGCGCTAGGGTTTCTTATCATCTCTGACATTGCCCATTCTACAGTATTGGCTGATGTGTCAGTTCCAGCAAGGAATATATTCTGAAACAGGAAAGGGGTAATCAGGTCATGGGATGAGATCATCTATCCCGCAGTTTTAGTCTATTATATATACAAAACCCTAATTAACATTTATTAACAATAATTGAAATTAAAAAAATTATAAATTCTAATGGTAAAATAATCAACCCTAATAAGGCATTATTATTATTAACTAAATTGAAAATTAAAAACTAAAAATATAATTATATACACTAAGTGGGTATAATCAACCCTAATTAATAATTATAAATTAGTTTAAAACACAAGAAACTGAAATTAAAGAAAAACTAAAAATATTGAAAGTAAATATGTGCAGGATCACCAAATTTGTGGGATAGAGATAATGTCATATTTCAATTCTTGAATTTCCGGACCTGTAATTAAAATACAGGGCTGAAATCTTTCGGTTGGAATAGGAGATCGAATATCATTTTGGAATAGAGAATTTCGTGTAAGAATATTGAAGATGCACAAACCAGCAGTACTGCTTTGATATTGTCAGCAGTTAGAGACAGTTGACTCTCATCTTGTTGAATCTTGAGGAGAACATCTACCAAATCTTTAGACATTGTATCATCAACAGCTTCGGTGGCGCCTGCATTGTCTGCTATATGCTGGTCGATTATGCCATCGAGCAGCCGGTCTAATCTGCGACGCATCCTTCAATCTTGAACTGAACTCCAGTGATCAACGGCAGTAATTTGATGGAAGGATAGAGATCGGCCATCATGAATCCTGACGCTAACTTTGTAGCTTCTTCGATTATAGAGATCATCAGTCCACGCTCTTTTGTTGTCGCCCCAACCGCCGCCCTCGTAATAACATCGTACGACGACAAGTAAAGCTTCTCCGAAAGATTGGCCGGCGATCCTTGGTGAGAAGCGATCCATTTGCACATATTCATATTCTCCTCCTCTCTGATGGGGCGGAAGGACTGCGCGCCTCGCGCTTAGAAGCTCCAGCGTGCAGATCTTCCGCAGCTGCCGCCAGTAGTCCCGTAGAGGAGAAGCCGATGTCAGAGCATTTGTAGGCCAGCGTCTCCGGCGCCAATCCCGGGGCCTGTTGGCGAAGTTGACGTCTTGGGTTCTCATCACTTGTTTTGCAAATTCGACGGAGGAGATGATGAGGAAGTGGAGTTCGCCGAGCTGCAGATGCATCAAGGCCCGTGTGTGGCGGCGAGATCTCTGAACATGTGGTGGGGCGCGGCGGCGCGTAGCATGGTGGAGATTTCCGATGAGAGGGAGTTTTGGGACCTGGGATGTGTGAGTAACTGTTTGCAGATTTTGAGATTCGTAGCGATTTCACAAACAAGAAGAAAGAGGAGAAATGAAAGTAGAGCTACAGTGTTGATGCGATGTGAAACTCCATTATGTTTGTAATTCTTTTGCTGTGTTGGAGCAACTTGAAGATGTTTCATCTATATATAGAAACATTTTCACTTCCCAACCTATAGCAATTACTGGCGTTGATATATTTCCTATCTCACTTTGTGATAACTCTTTCATGTTTAGCAGTATTATTTTTTCTTCAACTTTAATACCTCGTGTGTTAATATAATTTTATAATTATTAATTAATTAAGGTTCATTATATTCGAGCAGAATTTATAATTATCTTTTAATTAGCATTTCTTTTGATCAATAGTTTATTATTAATTTTGATTATTCCATAATTATGGTATATGATTTTTGTGTGCATCAATTTAAGTAATAAGCATTACAGTTGATTATATTATAATGATTTATATTCTTGAATTTTGTGAGATATAGAAAATGTGGGGCGGATCCAAAAACATTATGAGTGGCAATTAAGTATGATTCTCTGTATATTCTTACTACATATGCTTCTTTTCTTTTCTTTTTGAATAAGACTACTTGTCTCATATATTTTTATTAATTCACATTCCATATATTTATGAAGATACTATCTCCCTCTTATATTTCTTTACATGTATCCACATATTGATGTTTAATTCACTGTTTGGTTCAACTTCTTTCTTCTTCTTAAAAAAAGAACCATGAATCAAATTAAAAATCAAGAAGCCGATACGTCTAAACGTAGTACAGTGAATGAGGACACCAAATTTAGTACAGTGAATTTGATGTGGAATATCGTACAGCCAAGATTTTACAGCCAAAACTTTTCATCTTAGTCTATATTATAGTGACGCAGAACAAGAAAATAAAAATAAGTAGTGATTGCTCATTTATGTTATACTATGCAGTGTCGGCTCTTAAATATCATCAAGTTATTATAAAACTTTTGCGATATTTTTACCACATCACTTACCAAGTTTCGTGACATATGATTAGAACAGCCTACAGAAATTCAACGCTATTATTGATGTTATAAGCATAATTCTGTGGCAGAAACAACCAGTTGCTATTGACGATGCTTGTTGATTTGGCATGGCAGTAATTCAGATGCTTCTCTTCTCGACCCCCATTGAAGAGAAAGAGTGATGCGACGATGTGCAGAAAGCTGTTTGATAAAATGCTCGACTCAAACTTGAATAGATACAGGAGGTATTTAACTGCATACTCAGCAAATAACTTGTAACAAATACTCTCTCCGTTCCTCAAATTTGTTTCTCGGGATTTTCGACACCAATTTTTATAAAAGTTGTTGAACCGTGTGTGGAGAAATGGTTTCACATTAGTGTAGTGTTAAGAAAAATAAGTAGTGAATAGTAAAATATACAAGTAAGTGGTGTTATTGAAGGTAATAAGTAGATGATCAGAAGTTTGCTACTTTTGGTTAGGGGTGCTTAAACGGGTATCGATTTTCGGTTCGGGTATCGGTTATCGATCGGGTATAACCGATTAACCGACGGTTATACCCGATTAACCGAAATTAATTAATTAATTAATTTATTTAATTATTAATTAAAAATTATTTAATTTAATATTTGAAATAATCTCGGTTATTTTCGGTTAATCTCGATGATTTTCGGTTAATCTCGGGTATTTTTTGTATTTTGTATATATTTTTAAAAAAATTAATTTTAATTTGGTTAACAGCTAATCGAACCGACTAACAGAATCGATTAATCGGTTAACCGATTAGTATCGTTCTGATTAGCTATTTTAGGTGATTTCGGTTTTGGTTAAACAAAATTTCATTTGATTAACCAAAGCGAACGAATCTCATCCCTACTTTTGGTGATCTATTTCTTGGGTCAACAAAGGAGGTTGGAAACATTGTATATACTTATATCATTTAAGGGATTATGAGGGTCAATTCTAATACATATATAGTTAAGTTTACAATTTGTCGGAAGTGAAAATGGTATAACTCAACCATGCACTTCAATTTCAATTTAGAAATCTGTTGTTCCTGCAGTTAGAAGTAAAATTAATCTGAATTCACTATTTTCCTTAAATGTTTTGCAAGTTATATATATATATATATATATATATATATATATATATATATATATATATATATATATATATATATAGGAGATGGATCGGTAGGAATAGATAATTTGGTAGGAAATAGGAATGAATACGGGCCTTTGATTTGCTATATCAATGGTTGAGATTTAATTTTCGTGTGTCTTCTGAGTTTTGTGTTTTGTGTGCTACACGGATTATTGTGCAACACTATAACTCTTCTTGTCTTCTGTTGCAATGAAAGATGTGCTAAACTAATATATTTAGATATGTGCTACGAATGAATAAAATATGTGCTAAACTTTCATGTGCAATACATTAATTACGATTGTCTACACAATATGAAAGATATCTACTATTCCTACTTTAAATACATTAAGGAGACTTTTCACCATAACCAACCCCTATATATATATATATATATATATATATATAGGGATGGATAATGAAAATACAAATATTGATGAGAAATAAAAATCTTTGCTTGAATGTATAAAATTGTTGCACTAAGCGTATAAATTTATTGCATTAAATTCAACATATAAAGTGTAACACTTGAACATAGATAGTTGTTTGCACCGATTTTTGTACAATAAAATTATAGATTTATTGCAACAACTTTATACATTCAATGCAACATTCTTATTTCTCACTAATATTGGATTCTTACATCCTATATATATATATATATATATATATATATATATATATATAGGGGAGGGTTAACGTGAGAACCATTTTTATTGTGAGAGCGTGAGAACCAAAAGCGATGAATTCACGGTGAAAGTTGATGAATCATTGGGAAAATTGCGAATCCAAAAAAATTTTCGCCTCTCATAGGATTCGAACCGGGTGAAAAATTACGAATTTTTGAATTCATTAACTTTCTCAAAGGATTCATCAACTTTCATAGCAATTCATTTGGTTCTTAGTTTTAGGATAAGAATGGTTCTTATTTGAACCAAACTATATATATATATATATATATATATATATATATATATATATAGCAATGTAAAAATTTTGTCCATTTATTATTGTAAATTGGTGGTCCAGATTTGATTGATATCTATTTGCTAAGTCTAATTACTAAAATGCTAAGCTTTATTCCTATGGAAAAATTAAAGGACAATTATATAATTTTATATATATAGTAAATTGCTAATATCCTATTTTTGAATTCCATATTCTTTTCTGTGGATATGTTTATCTTAGATATATTTTTATTTATGTCTTTTACACAAAATTATAGATTCACTGCACGCTAATTAATCTCTCATTCACACCGTTAAAGTTCATAATTTAGCTTTTTATTCTTTGAATATAGTATCATGGTAATTTAAAAAAAATATACATGAACCTAACTATGTGCTACACATATTTCAAACATGTGTTATACTTCAAACAACATATGCTAGACAAAATCATGTTTGCTATATATTTCAACTTGTTATATTTGTGCAATATTATGTAAGCGTTATGCTACAAACAATAGACATTGCACAACACATATTCTTGGGCAACATATAATATGAAAATATCTTGTGCATACAAACATATTTGCTAAATTAAAATCATATACAACATCAGCAACAAATTTGACATCATCCAGTAAAAATTTGACAAAAAAGGGCAAAAGTTTCCACAAAGAACAACGTCAGTTTCATACATCAACGATTTGACATCATCTTGTAAAAATTTAAAAAAATTCCCTATTTTCAGTAAGATGAACAAATTTATAGATCTATCTATGGATTTTGAAAGGATATAATTTACCATTACCGATAAGAAGGAAAGAGAAAATTAAATTTACATTTCAAAATTACCATACGCATTTCCTTACATTATTATGTGATTATATTAGCGATTTTCTTTTCTAATACATCACAAATCAGAACCATTCATTACATTATAATCAATGGATGAGATTTATTCCTATTTCTTACACTTAATCTTATTTTCACCATAATCATCCCCTATATATGTATGTATGTATGCATATATGGGGTGGTCTCATGTCTTGTGGCAGCATTAAAGAGACCATAATTAATTAATTAATTAATTAATTTAATAAACCTTAATCGTGAATTAATAAACCATAATTTTGAATACTAAACCCTAATTTTGAATAATAAACCCTAATTTTGAATAATAAACCATAATTTTGAATTAATAAACTCTAATTTTGAATAATAAACTCTAATTGTGAATTAATAAACCCTAATTTTAAATTAATAAATCATAATTATGAATTAATAAACCCTAATTTTGAATCATAAACCCTAATTATGAATTAATTAACCTTACTTGTGAATTAATAAACTATAATTATGAATTAATAAATTCTAATTTTGAATTAAAACTTATAATTAAAAATTAATAAATTTAATTATAAATTAACAAAATCTAATTATACATACTCACCATAATTAATATATGATTATTTAAAAAAAAACAAGGTGAGTTCATTTGTGGTGAGCTACTTAAAGTTTTTTTCTTTCTTCTGTCTATATATATGTCGTAGTAAGTGGGGTGATAAGGATTTAATCATTTTTTGGAGTTGATGATTAATTTTAAGATTTTCTTTCATGTTTTCAAACTTAATTTCCTTTCTTTGATTAATATGATAAACTGTTTATGATTGTAAGGAGTACAATTGAATTAAATGATGATGAAAAACAAAACATCTTTTATCCCGATTTGAGTTCTTATATTTGAGCTTTGTTGCTTGTAAGTCACATTACATTTTCAATAAAAGTAAACAACTTACGAATATTTCTCATCTTTTATGCTTAAATCCTACATACCGATTTTACAATAAAAAATTTCATCTTAGGGTAGTGATCGATCTTAATTTCGTAAAGGAAATAAATGCTTAAGAACACCAAAGATTTACGTGGTTCGATCGTGAATAAGATCTCGCCCACGGGGCGAGAGAGAGTATGTGTATTGAGGTGTAAGCGATTACAAAGAGAGTGAATGCCTACGTCGTCTAATCTAGCCTCTATTTATACACATTGTATTGACCTAGATCTTGAATCGAAGTCTTCTTTAACTAGGATTCGAGATCTATCCCTCTTGAATTAGGATTCTTTTAGATATGGTGATTTGAGCTTTCTGCGTTCCCATGACTTTAGGGTCTTCATGGGCGAACTTGTCGGGCCGAGCTTGATGTCGGGTTTACTTGTATTGGGCACGATGCTTGGGCACGGTAGTTGGGCCGTATCCTATCACAACCGGCTTTACCGGCGAGGCGTTATGCCGAGGTCTTCTTATTAGCTTTACCGGCGGGCGTTAAGAGGTCTTGGCCCGACCGCCGCTGACGAGGCGTTATGCGAAGTCTTGGCGCTTGACACATCGTGGCGTTAAGCGAGGTCTTCTTATGGCTTTACAGGCGGCGTTAAGCGGTCTTGGCCAACCACTGACGAGGCGTTATGCGAAGTCTTGGCCAGCTTGACCATCGTGGCGTTAAGCGAGGTCTTGTTTTGTTTTACTGGCGGCGTTAAGAGGTCTTGACCGCTTCACCCGACGGCGTTATGCGAAGTCTTCGGCGGCTTCGACACGCCGTGGCGTTAAGAGGTCTTGTGAATGGCTTCACCGTCGAGGCATTGGGCGAGGTCTTCTTCTTGGCTTCACTGACGAGGTGTTGGGCGAGTCTTTCTTGGCTTCACCGACGGCAGGCGTTATGCGAGGTCAAGACGGATTTTTGCCGTTCTTTAGTCTTGGGCCTTGGGATATGCATTTAATGCGCATTAAATTGCAGCTGTTGGATTCAGATAAAGTGCATATTAGGGAATGTCTTCCTTGATCACGCAATTTCTCTTATCATTTGCTTAACATTTCTCGAATTTCAAAACAAAACCTCTCGCCTTCGAGAAACACTTTTCTGCGCCATTGACGACTTGAAGCTTCATCTTCTTCATCGATAACCAAAAGTAAGTAATGGCTACCTCTTCTCATAGCGAGTCGTCGGCGTCAAATCGGTATACATTTTCCGTCGATTTAGTGTCTCACTGTTTTACCGTGTCCATATGCCTCTTTGAGTGTGTCATGCGATTCCCTCGGTGGGGGATTGCGGCAAAGTGTCTTCTTTTCTTCCATCTTAGGTATTTCGGATATTAGGGATATCATTTTCAATATAGTATTCCTTCGATGTTGAGTTCGTTGCCCCGTCAGGAGGACAGGGCTTGTGCCCTCGGATGGTTTTATTACCGTGTCGAGGGACGGCCTCAAGGCTGGTCTTCGTCTTCCTTTCCACTACGTATCGTGAGTTCGAAGAGATGTTTGGCATATCTCTTTGACTCTCGCCGAACTCGATCACAATACGATCGCCCCTAGGTGTCTATGCTATAGGCATAATTTTCCTTTGACCTTGGGGCTGGTCCTTCGCTTTTTGCAGGCGAAGGGTGGCTCGGGGTGGTATTATCTATCACCCGTAGGAAATTCAAAGCAAAGATTAAGTCGAAGATCTCCAGTGGCGAAGAAGTTCTTCTTACATCGGTTCGAGGACAGATGGAGTTTCCATGGCGATCGATAAGATCGCCGATGTGTCGTTGACAAGGACTTGGTGACTTGGAGAGGCAGCTGGACAAAATTGGCCTTGTTGACGAGGTCTTCTCCGAGGCCAGTTGTCGAGGCGGGGCTCGGCCTTATGATCCTACCTCCGGGGTGGAGTCGGTGAAGGGTGAGGCCCTATTTCTTCTTTTTTTTTTGCATGATTATCGCGTTGATCTTGACCTCTGTATCTCTTGGTAGTGAACTCCTTGAAGGAAAGGAAGAAGAAAAGGAAGGAGCCGATCTCGTGGTGAACCGATCTCGTGGCCGAGTTGGCGAGGTCTCCGACCTGAAGGATTTCGAGGATATGCCGAAACGAGTGTGGGGCCTTGAGATCCCTCGCCGCAGACCACTCAAGCGCTTGAAGAGGCGGAAGGATGTAATCCATGAGTCCTCGGTTCTTCCGAGGGTGAGTCTTGAATCGTTGGTGTCAGTCGGTAGCCTCGTCTCTTTCCCGAGGTTTTGTGCACATCCTTATACTTTTGTTGTAGTATATTGTTGTCTTTCGACTGATGTGTCTATGTGTAGAGGTCGGGGCGTGGCGGCCGAGGTGTCGAAGTATCCGATCTTATATCGGATTACTTGAAAAGCCGTTTCGCGATTTGTGAGGTGGCCGGTATGCTCGGGAGGTGGAGGTCGAATACCTCCTTGCTCAAGAAATGTCGAGGCGAGGCTAAGATCAGGGACCTCGTCAAGCGAAAGCGGCGACGCGACGGCCATTGAGGCGGCGGCAGGGCAGTCGTGAGGCATTTGTGGGCGAGGCGGCGGGCCGAGGCGGGCCGAGTTGCCTCGATGAAGGCAGTGGAGCAGGTTCGCCGTCGGGAGGCGGACATGGCGAGCTCGAGAGAAGCGCCGCGCTTTGGGAGGCATTCTGTCGGCGGGCTTCTGGGGATGGTCTCGGGCGGGTGAGGTGCTTAACAAGCGCGCCGTCTCGGGCCTTGTCGAAGAAGTCGCCGAGGACTACCCAGATCTGGACAAAGCCAAGTATGGAGTGCGAGGGAGACCGAGGATCTTGTCTGAGGCAGCCTACTTTGATGTGCTCGTCCGCGGCCGGAAGGAGCTTCCGTCTTTGCGAGCCTGCCTCCTCCTCCGTTCTTTTGTGCGCGAGTGCATGCGCGCTTTGTCCGTGGATCGGGATCCCGACCGAGGCTTTATTGGCTGATCATGCAAGGGGTCGGGGAGGCGGGCGATGCTTCGGCGTCGAGACTCGGTGGTTCCCGAGAGGCCGGTGAGGCTATCCGAGCTTGGAGGCGGCGAACGTGGACATGGCGAAAGCTTAGGAGGATCGGTTGATCCTGCATTTTTTTTTTTGAATGTAAATGTACAACAATTTTTGCCTAAGGGCATGTTAATAAAATCACAAGTTTGTGTCGAAACTTATCTTTTTTTTTTTTTATTGATTGTCTCGCGAAATGTTTGATGCTTTTCCTTGGTTGAACAAGAATCAAAGACACATCATGAGCTCTTGAGTTGAAAGAGGTGAACTCCTCCATATAAAGGCAGCTCGGTCACGTCTGGTGGTCGATGTCGAGCATAGAGCCGCTCGGAGAGTTGTGACGAGCTCCGGGCTCGCCTTTTGAAGTGGAGGAGGCGTTCGAGGTCGCCGAGGGAAGGCAGGTGATAGGCGAGGAGCATGCCGAGTACGAGGAGGTTATCCACGAAATGGTGGGATGGCGATCCGGAAGTAGAAGCGAGGTTGTCGAGGCTGCTGCCCGTTGTTCGAGGTATAAGGCGCGAATATGGCGGACCTCACGGCAATTCACGGGCGATGCGGCTGAATTAAAAAGGCTGGAGCATATACAAAGCGTTATCGCTCGACAACCACAGCTCGGCGACATACTTGACGGGATGCGAGGCCTCTTCTTCTGCACGGAGCTTCCGGTCTAGAATAAATGAACCACATTATGACGATCCGGAGTGGCGCGCACAAGAGGCGTGCTATTGCCTTGAGCGTCGTGGACCCTCCATGCGTCGAGGCAGGCGTCATCAAGTGGCGAGGCCGAGCTCGCATGAGCTGCATCGTCAAGTGACCGAGGTCGCCTGGCGGGCCGTAATATAGACCGAGGACGAGGTAGAGGTAGGATTAGCATAGATGAGCTGCTTGAATTCCGATTTTTCTAGGGATTGGCTCGACTTTTCGATCCGCTCCGTCCTCGTAAAATGTAAAATGTAACACATACATCTTTTATTTAATAAGAATGGTTTCTTGTTGACTTTGTATTTGAACAAGGTAATATCTGAAAGTAGTTAGTCTCGTGAAATTCGCTTTGAAAGAAATGGTTCTCGCACGAAGGTAGGGTTCTGTTTTTGCCGAGGTCGTCGGGAGGGTGGTCCCTTAGTCTACATAGAGAGCGCTTGAACTAAGCGAAGGTAGTCGATCTCGTATGTAGGAATGGTTCACATTTTTGCCGAGGTGGTCGGGAGGGTGGTCCCTCGCTCACATAGAGAGAACGCCGTACTAAGCGAAGGTAGTCGATCTCGTATGTAGGAATGGTTCTGTTTTTGCCGAGGTCGTCGGGAGGGTGGTCCCTCCGTCTACATAGAAGGCAGCTTGAAATAAGCGAAGGTAGTCGATCTCGTATGTAGGAATGGTTCTGTTTTTGCCGAGGTCATCGGGAGGGTGGTCCCTCCGTCTACATAGAGAGCGGCTTGAAATAAGCGAAGGTAGTCGATCTCGTATGTAGGCATGCGCGTTTAGATTTACATTCGTATGAAGCGAATGTAATCGACCTCCGTCGAGGAATTTGTCCTCAGTGAGGGTAAATAATGTGAAGATTAATTATGCATTAGTGACAAGTAGAACTCGTAAAAATAAAGATTTTATTGATAAAGATAGCGCGACCACCAAATAAGGCAGACTCTAAGCAGGACTTTAAAAATATGACCGAACAAGACCCGACCATGACACTTATGCATAATATTTCTTGGATGGATGATGTGCCATCGTTGGGTAATTGCTCACCGGACAATTGAGCGAGCTTATAGGCCCTTTGCCGAGGACTTCGTCGACCGGTAAGGTCCTTCCCGTGTGGCTTCCGACTTGCCGAGCTGTGCTTTCTTGACTTCATTATGTCGAGATGCAGTCGCCCACTTGGAATTGTCGGTTTTAACGCTTGGTTGTAATACCGAGCTACTTGTTGCTTGTCTTGAGCTTCCTTGATGTGGCGAGGTCTCTTTTCTTCAGTAGGTCTAGATCAGCTCGTAGATTTTCTCCATTGCTTGACGAGAAAGTCGATGATGCGAGGACTCGGTACTCCGATCTGCGGGGATCACTACTTGGTGCCATACACCAAAGCGTATGGTGTTTCTCCGTTCGAGGTCAGGCGTTGTTGATGCGACCATAAGACTGCGGTAAATTTTCCACCAGAGGCCTTTGGCTCGGTCGAGGCGAGTTTTAGACCACTACGATGGTCACTGTTGGTAACCGGTCGACCATTTGCGAGGATGGGCCGAGGTGAACTTTGTTGGATCGAAGCTCTTGACACCAATCTTTGAATGTCTTATCCGTGAATTGTGTTCCGTTATCAGAAAGGAGGATATGGGGATGCCAAGCGACACACTATGTTCTTCCATACGAAGTTGAGGCGTTCTTGCTTGTGATTTTCGCGAGGGCTCGACTTCCACCCACCGTGAAGTAGTCGATCGCAACAATTAAAATTAGAGCTGTCACGGTGCTTTACAAAGGGGCCCACAATGTCAATCCCCATTGCATAAGCGGCCGAGGGCTCAGTATGGAGGTGAGGTCGGTGCAGGGTAGCCAGTGCGTTCCATGGATTTGACACTTGGACACTTTTACGAGGTCCATTGAGTCTTGGAACATTGTTGGCCAATAGTATCCCCATCGCATGACTTTCTTTGACAAGGCGGGGTCCGATGTGGCTTCATACGAACCTTCGTGTATTTTCGTGAAACGTAATTGGCTCGGTTCGGACCCAAGCACCTTAAGAGGTTGGAGATATGACTTTACGTATAGGACTCGCTGTTGATTGTATATCGCAGAGATTTGTTCGGGATCCTCCTAGCTTCCAACTTGTCGTGGGGCGATTCGCCTTCTCCGTACTCTCGAATGGGAGTCATCCAATTGGGTTCTTCATCCGAGACTATGTTGACCTCGGCTCCGTCTTACGCATCGCTTATGCTCACATTTTGGACTTCCTCTCTTGGCGGGCTCGTTGATGGCGAGGCCAATTTATAAGATGTCACTCGGCTATTTTGCTCCCTTGGGATGCGAACTATCGGAAGTGTGAGAAAGTCCGTTCTGATCTCTTTGCTTTATCAAGATACTTCTTCATTACATCGCTTTTTGCCTCGTATTTTCCCAACATTTGGCTTCTGACGACTTGAGTATTTGTGAACTTCTGCGGCTCGTATCTCGAGACTTTGAGCGGCGAAGTCCTGCGATCGGTGCCTCATACTCCACGCCGTTGTTCGTATTTTGAATGTGAACCCGAAGTGAGTAAGCGATCTCTTGGTCGTCCGGGCCTAGGAGTAAGATACTGCTCCGCTACCTTTGTTTCCGAAGCCCGTCAGCGTGAGTTGCCAAGACTCCTCGGTGTTTCAACCATGGGTTCGGCTTGGCATCGTCGTCTGGACTCGGTGGGCTTCGGTTTTCGGAAGTTAGCCTCGATAGAAATCCGCTGGGGCTTGACCTTTGATGGCTGGCGGGGCGAAGGATATATCGTGCTCGCCTAGTTCGATTGCCCATTTCGCGATTCTCCCGATGCTTGAACCGTCAATACTTGCCGAAGTGGGTGATCGATGAGGACTTGTATGCGATGTGCATGGAAATGCAGGCGTAGCCTCCCGCGGCATTACCAATGCTAAGGCAAGCTTCTCCGGTGATACCTGTTTAGGGCCTTTTAGTGCTCGGTGATGAAATACAGGGGAGTCGGCGTCCTTCTTCTCGTACCAGGCTGCACTTATGGATTCGTCCGGCGGCGGCGAGAGAAAAGGACCTCTCCTCTTTCGGGACGGATAGAGTGGGGAGCTCGCGAGGTAGCTCTTGAGGTCTTGACGGACTGCACCTCGTCCCATGAGAATTTGGGGCCTTTTGAGTATCTTGAAGAAGGGTAGTCGCTTATCCATGACTTTTGAAAGAGCGGCTTAGTGCGGCTATCGACTGTCGACTTGTGTACGTCATGGATGGTCTTGGCATCTTCATTTCCAAAATGGTTTGGACCTTGGTCGGGTTTGCTTTTAGCCCTTCTTGTGAAACCCAACACCCTAAGAACTTTCCGGACCGGACCGCGTGCTTACTGGGATTCGACTTTAGGTTGATTTTCGAAGAAGGCCGAGGGGCGATCCGGTCGACCCACATGCGACTTCTTCCTTGCTTTTGACGACGATGTCGTCTCGTATACCTCCACATTCCGACCTATGTAGGGTGAAATATTTTGTCCACCATCCTTTGATAGGTAGCCCTGCATTTTAAGGCGAATGGCATCTTTTTATATCACGAAGACCAGAAGTCGGTAATGAAATTTGTCTTGGCGGCGTCTTCGTCGTCCATCGGGACTTGGTGATACCCTTTGTATAAGTCAAGCGAAGACTTCGTATCCGACCAGCGTCGACCTTCTTGTCAATGTTGGGAAGGGATAGCAATCCTTTGGGCAATGCTTGTTGAGGTCGGTGTAGTCGATGCACATTCGCTATCCCCTCCTCCTTTCTTCACCATCACGGGTTGGCTATCCGGTCGGATATTTGACCTCGAGCGAGATCGTGCTTTTAATAGTGGTTCACCTTCGTCATGAATGACTTGGTTCCGTTAAATTGCGAAGATTCTTTGCTACATCTAGCGGCTTTATGTTGGTCGATGTTGAGCGGTGGTGATGATATCGGCGAGACTCGGTCATGTCGAGGGAGACCAAGCAAACACGTCCGAATTCCCTTAGGAGTTGGATGATCGATCCTTCACTTGGTGTCGTGGTGAAACCAACACGGGCGACCTTCAATGGCTCGTCCTCGCACAATGCGACCTCTTCCACGGATTGCCGGGGAGTGGCGATGTCTTCTTGACTCCAACTCCTCGGGTTTCTTTAATTGCTATGCTGTGGGTCTTTGGACGAGGTCCCGGCACCTCGTAAGGCAACTTGCATACATTCCTCGCTTGCTTACGATCACCTCGGATCACAATTTGTTCCCTCGTGGTGGGTATTTTTATCGTCGGGTGTGCGTTGAGCATACCGCCCTTACAGTGTTCAGCCAATCTCGCCCTAGTATGATGTTATCGGCGAGTTGGCCTTCTACTGAACCGCACCACCTTTGTCGAGGTCGTTGGTGCTTTCCCACCGTGACGGTGGCTCGATTATTCCTTCCGAAGCGTCTCTTCACGGACGAAGCTTGGTGTGGCGGGGCTTGTCTGTGGCGCGTCTTCCCTCTAGCTTGTCAAAGCATTCCTTAAAGGATGCTCACCGCGGCGTTGTCGATGTAAAACGCTTCACCAACTTATTTGCGACCACTACGGATCACCAATGCATCGATGGGAATCTTGTCTGGAACGGGTCGTCTTCGGAGAAGGTGATCGCCTCGTCCTTCTGAACCTCTTATTGGTAGGTTATTTGGTTCTAGGACTTGAGCATCGGCCTTCGGGAGGACTTCGTGACTCACAGGGAGCCCGTAATTGTGGAGATCACCCGTCATATTGGGGCTCGTCATCTCCTTCTTCGTCGGTCTTTGCGCTTTGTTTTTTGTGGGGGGCACAATTTCCCCTCTTCCTCTGCTTTTTCGTCTTTTGGCTTTGGTCGGCTTGGCGACCCTGTCCTCGGTATTTCTTGGGGATCCGTCTGAACTAGCATTTCTATTTCACCCATGAGCTCTTTGCACTCTTCAATGTCGTGCCCGTAATCATCATGGAATGAGCAATATTTATCCATAGGTCGGCACCTCTTCCCTCCTGTCATCGGTCGAGGCTTCTCGAATAGGTTCATATGGAGTGCGTGATTTACGCTCTCGGCTTCGTCAGCAGGGGTGTATTGAGGTCGTTCAGGCGGCGCCGCGGACCGAGCACGGACTTTATCGGACGATGTAATCTGTCCCAGGCGCGCCGCCTTGGTTCGATCTTCCTTCCTTCGTCTCTTCTTCCTCTTTCGAAGGTCTGCCTTATCGCCTTGCGCTTTCTCTTGTCGGCCTCGTCCGCTTTGGCGAACCGGTTGGCTATCGCCACTACTACATTGCGATCGAGGTTCGTGCCAGCGATCTCTCGGTATAAGGCCCCGCAAGATCTTTGTTTTGGAAGGCCGAGATGACTAACAGTCGTTCACGTCTTGACCTTCAAGCACTCCTTGTTAAACCTTGTCATGAAGTCGGTGATGGACTCATTACGGCTTTGCCTTATGGTGAGGAGGTGCCGATGGCGTTTTGATTCCGCCTTTTGGAAGAACCTTGGTGGAAGGCGACCATCGGTCGCGATAGGGCCGATGCTTCCGTAGGTAGGCCGTCGAACCACTGCGGGCGTTGTCGACAGTAACTCGGGAAGAGTTTACACATGTGAACCGGTGAGCTTTTGGTTGATCATGTTGTATTGGGCTGCGAGAGGAAGTTACGTGGATCCCTCGACCCGTCATAGGGGCGATGCTTGGTACCCGTATTTATCAGGAGAGAAGTGTTGAGTATTCTATTTGAGAGCGGGGTGGCTATCTTCCGTATCCATCAAGCCGTCCTACGGAGGCTGGGGCGGAGTTCGACGATCGAACTTCGTTTAGGTGACTCGGACCGACCGCGCGGCCACGATGCCTCTTCTGCGCTGCCTCGTTCCACGGAGATCGGGCGGAGTTATTGGATGGATTACGGCGATCGAGGCGGCCGCGGCGATCTCGACGTCCTCTCGCGTTGCTCGTTCCTGCGCGGTCGGTTTGGGCCCGACCTCCGTTGTGATGCCTCGTATCTAGGCGAGGCTTGTGTACCGTTCTTGGGGCGTGGCCGACCACGTGCTTCACCGAGGAGGCGAGAAAGCTCTCCTTGTTTTCTCGAAATCCCTTGCGGCGTCGTCAAGGTTTACTTATGAGCGAGTTTCCCACGGATTATTGCTACGATTGCCTTCGCTATGGTAACTGCCTCCTGCGGGCGGGGTGTTCGTGCTCGTCGAGACTTTGGATATGCCCTCGGGGTTTCTTCTCGATTGGGCTCTTCCCGAGTTGAGCTCGGCGTTCCCCTTCGCCGTCGGCGTTGTTGTTGCCGCGGCGGTCTGGAGGCATGGCCTTCGGTGTACACGGTCATGATTACTTCCACAAAGCGGTGGTTGATCGAAAACACAAAATTTCGGTTCCCAGGACGGCGCGATGATCGATCTTAATTTCGTAAGGAAATAAATGTGAGAACACCAAAGATTTACGTGGTTCGATCGTGAATAAGATCTCGTCCCAGGCGAGAGAGAGTATGTGTTGAGGTGTAAGCGATTACAAAGAGAGTGAATGCCTCATAAGTCTAATCTAGCCTCTATTTATACACATTGTATTGACCTAGATCTTGAATCAAGTCTTCTTTAACTAGGATTGAGATCTATCCACTCTTGAATTAGGATTCTTTTAGATATGGTGAGCTTTCTGCGTTCCCCTTGACTTTAGGAGTCTTCATGGGCGAACTTGTCGGGCCGAGCTTGATGTCGGGTTTACTTGTATTGGGCACGATGCTTGGGCACGATAGTTGGGCCGTATCTATCGGTAGCTATATTATCTTGATGTAGCAAATAATAAGTTAAATAGTGACTCATTTAATACATTTTACGCTATGCGAGTTAGGAATCTATAACATCCAATGGCATCATGCAAAGATATTATAAAACTTTGCAATATATTAACATAGCATTTACCTAGGCGATGCGTGAAAAATGATTTGAGCAGGTTAACAAAAAGTCAGCGGTAACATTCTTTGTTATATGTTTATAATATTAGATTATTATTATTATTGCAAGGAAATATATATAATGGTGGACAAACAATGGGTAGAGACCGTTGATAGGATACGGCCCAACTACTGAGCCTGACATCGGGTCCGATATAAATGGGCCGACATTAAGCTCGGCCCATGTGAGTTCGACCCGAAGACTCCTCGATCAACTACAACTCTAATCGCAATTGGAGCGTAGAAGATTGGATGCATATCTAAAGAATCCTTATGAGAGAGACTTGGAATCAGTCAGTGGAACTCGACTTGGAATCAGTCAGTCGAACTCGACTTGGAATCAGTCGAGTCGAACTCAACTTGGAATCAGAGTCAGAGTCGAACTCAACTTGGAATCAGAGTCAGAGTCGAACTCAACTTGGAATCAGAATCAGAGTCGAACTCAACTTGGCATCAGAGTCGAGTCGAACTCAACTTGGAATCAGAGTCAGAGTCGAACTCAACTTCATGAATATGTATAAATAGAGGCTAGATTAGAGAAGAGAGGGACGGCTACAATCATCTACTCTTAGATCAATCACTTGATCATCTACTCTCTTTGTAATCGCTCCTCTTACACTCTCAATACACATACTCTCTCTCTCCCCGTGGACGTAGATCTTATTCATAGATCGAACCACGTAAATCCCTGGTGTTATTGCGTGCATTTATTTCCCTTACGAAATTAAGATCGATCACTGGCGCCGTCTGTGGGAATTCGTCCTCCTTAGAGGGTATAGTATGATGGGAAGAGGTAGCATGCATAAATGACAAATGAAATATGCAAGCACACGGAGCAAATAAATCAAAAGATGAGGTCGCCTACTTGGAATTGTCGGGATTTGACATGCTGGTTATAATACCGAGCTACTTGTTGCTCGTACCGAGCTTCTCTAATGTAGGCGAGATCTCTCTTCTCTTTGGTTTCTACCGGGATTACTGCCTCGGTTCTCTCGATCATCAGCTTCACGCTTTTTCTGTCGCCGTGCGCTTGGCGAACCGCTCCGCTATCGCCACGCTCGGCCCGATGCAGGGGCTCGTCGAGGATTCACTGCGGGCGGGAGGTTCTCCTTGGTCGTTCTTTGTTATCTCCTTCGCTATGTTATCACGCCTCCTGCAGGCGGGTGCCGTGCTCGTCGAGGCTTTGGACATAGGCACTTCCAGTGAGCTCGGCGTGCCTATCGCCGTCGGCGTTGTCGTTGCGGCGGCGATTCTGGATGTATGACTTACGGTGTACACGGTCATGATTATTTCCACATAGCGGTGGTTGATCGAAAGCACAAAATTTCGTTTCGGTCGACTTCACCTCTGGGGCGTTAAGTCGAGGTCTTCGGTAACTTCACTGCCGGGCGTTATGCGAGTCTTCGACCGACTTCACGGCGGCGTTAAGCGGTCTTCTTAACCGCCGCTGTCGAGGCGTTAAGCGGGGTCTTGACCGGCTTCACTTGTCGAGGCGTCACCTTGCGAGGCGTTGTGCGAAGGTATCGTCCGCTGGCTTCACCTTTCCGGCGTTGTGCCAAAGTTGTCGTCGCAGCTTCGCCTTTCGGGCGTTGTGCGAAGTTGTCGTCGGCTTGGCTTCACCTTTCGGCGTTGTGCAAAGTTGTGCGTCGCAGCTTCACCGCCAAGTCGAATATGTAATTTAGTGTCGAGGTCGAGGCCGGTGAAGGCTCGGGATGCGGCGAAGAAGGAGGCCGGAGCTCGGCGGCGGAAGGCCGGTCGGTTAAGGCCACTACGCCCGTGTGAGCGGATACCTTCGTTTATATCGAAGACGGATACTCTCTGAGGACGAACTACCCGTATGAGAGCGGATACCTTCATTTAGAAGGCGGATACCCCTACGGAGGATGAGCGATACCCTCTTCGGACGAACTATACCTCTTTGGAGGATGAACTATACCTCTAAGGAGGACGAATTCCTCTCGGAGGTCGAGATTACATTCGTTTCATACGAATGTAAATTTAACAGCATGCCTACATACGAGATCGGACTACCTTCGTTTATTTGAGCGTTCTCTCTATGTAGATGAAGGGACCACCACTCCGGCGACCTCGGCAAAAAGCGAGAACCATGCCTACATACGAGATCGGACTACCTTCGTTTATTTGAGCGTTCTCTCTATGTAGATGAAGGGACCACCCTCCCGACGACCTCGGCAAAAACGGGAACCATGCCTACATACGAGATCAGTTACCTTCGTTTATTTGAGCGTTCTCTCTATGTAGATGAAGGACCACCCTCCCGGCGACCTCGGCAAAAGCAGGAACCATGCCTACATACGAGATCGGACTACCTTCGTTTCTTTCGAGCGTTCTCTCTATGTAGATGAAGGGACCACCCCCGATAACCTCGGCAAGCGGGAACCATGCCTACATGCGAGATCGGACTACCTTCGTTTCTTTCAGGCGTTCTCTCTATGTAGATGAGGGACCACCCTCCGATAACCTCGGCAAAAGCAGGAACCCGTACGCCCGTGCGAGCGGATACCTTCGTTTATTTGAAGGCGGATACTCTACGAGGGCGAACTACCTTCGTGCGAGCGGATACCTTCGTTTATATCGAAGCGGATACTCTCGAGGGACGAACTACTTCGTGCGAGCGGATACCTTCGTTTATATCGAAGGCGAGATACTCTCTACGAGGACGAACTACCTTAAATGCGAGCGGATACTTCGTTTATTTCAAGCGGATACTCTCTACGAGGACGAACTACCTTCGTGCGAGCGGATACCGCCGTTTATATCGAAGGCGGATACTCTCTACGAGGACGAACTACCCGTGCGAGCGGATACCTTCGTTTATTTCAAGCGGATACTCTACGAGGGCGAACTATCTTCGTGCGAGCGGATACCTCGTTTATATCGAAGGCGGATACTCTCTCACGAGGGCGAACTACCTTCAGATGCGAGCGGATACTGCTCGTTTATATCGAAGACGGATACTCTCGAGGGCGAACTACCTTAAATGCGAGCGGATACTGCTCGTTTATATCGAAGGCGGATACTCTACGAGACGAACTACCTTCGTATGAGCGGATACCTTCATTTAGAAGGCGGATACTCTCACGAGGATGAATTACCTTCGTTTATCTGAGGCGAGCTACGCCGCCTCGGCCTTCCGCGAGCCGACCTCGCCTCGACCGCCCGTCTTCTCGGCCTCGATACATGACCGTCTTCATCTCGGCCCTCCGCGCAGCCGACCTTGGCCTTCGCCTTCACCTCGACCCTCCGCGAGCCGACCGCCCGCCTCCGCCTCGGTCCCAGCGGTGACCACGGCCGTCGTCGTCTCGCCTCCGCCTTCCGCGGTCGGCCTCGGCCTTAACCGACCTTGGCCGGCCGTCGTCGAGCTCCGGCCTCGCTTCGCCGCGCATCCGAGCCTTCACCTCGGCCTCGACCTCGACACTAAATTACATATTCGACTTGGCGGTGAAGCGGCGGCGTACAACTTTGGCACAGCGCCTCGGAAGGTGAAGCGGCGGCGTACAACTTTGGCAACGCCTACCGGAAAGGTGAAGCGGCGGCGTACAACTTTGGCTGGCGCCCGGAAAGGTGAAGCGGCGGCGTACAATTTCGACTGCGCCTCGGCAAGGTGGCGCTCCGACAAGTGAAGCGGTCGAAGACCCGCTTAACGCCTCGGCGGTGAAGCGGTTAGAAGACTCGCTTAACGCCTCGTCGGTGAAGTCGATCGAAGACCTCGGCATAACGCCCGGCGGTGAAGCGGTCGAAGACCTCGACTTAACGCCTCGGTAGGTGAAGTCGATCGAGAAGACCTCGGCATAACGCCTCGTCGGTGAAGCTAGTCGAAGACATCGACGCGCCTCGTCGGTGAAGTCGGTCGAAGACCTCGGCATAACGCCTCGTCGGTGAAGCGGTCAAAGACTTGGCATAGCGCGCCGTCGGTGAAGCGGTCGAAGACCTCGGCATAGCGCCTCGGCGGTGAAAGCCGGCCCAGACCTAGGTATAACGCCTCGTCGGGTGAAGCCGGCTCAAAGACCTCGGCATAGCGCCTCGTCGGGTGAAGCCGGCCGAAGTTAAATATTCGACTTGAAGGCGGCGGCGTATTCGACTTGGCGGTGGGCGGCGACATACGACTTGGCGAACGCCTCGGCGGTGAAGCAGCGACATTCAACTTCGGCGGTATGCGGCTCCACCTCGCCGGACTACAATTCGGCGGCGGCGTCAACCACCGCTCCCCTCCATCACGACCTCACTTCTACGTCTTTTTGGGGGATATGATAGAGATCTGCCCAACTACTAGGCCCGAGCATCGGGTCCAATATAAATGGGCCCGACATTAAGCTCGGCCCATGTGAGTTCGACCCGAAGACTCGCCGATCAACTACAACTCTAATCGCAATTGGAGCGTAGAAGATTCGGATGCATATCTAAAAGAATCCTTATGAGAGAAGACTTGGAATCAGAGTCAGAGTGGAACTCAACTTGGAATCAGAGTCAGAGTCGAACTCAACTTGGAATCAGAGTCAGAGTCGAACTCAACTTGGAATCAGAGTCAGAGTCGAACTCAACTTGGAATCAGAGTCAGAGTCGAACTCAACTTGGAATCAGAATCAGAGTCGAACTCAACTTGGCATCAGAGTCAGAGTCGAACTCAACTTGGAATCAGAGTCAGAGTCGAACTCAACTTCATGAATATGTATAAATAGAGGCTAGATTAGAGAAGAGAGGGACAGCTACAATCATCTACTCTTAGATCAATCACTTGATCATCTACTCTCTTTGTAATCGCTCCTCTTACACTCTCAATACACATACTCTCTCTCCCGTGGGCGTAGATCTTATTCATGGATCGAACCACGTAAATCCTGGTGTTATTAGTGCATTTATTTCCTTACTGAAATTAAGATCGATCAACCGTAGAGTGGAGTTTTTCTTCCACATTAAACCTGGTCATCAATTTCCACAAATACATAAACTTAAACTAAGGAAAATAATATTCCCAATTTGCAAAATACAGTATCGCTCAATTCAATTTTTTGCACTTAAAACATGGATCTCTAGTTCGCAGTAGAATGGATAGCTAATCGACTCAACTTAAAATAAAAGTTATTCATAATAGCGAGAAATTCTTCTATCTTTTCGCTGCCTGCAGCATTTATTATTAGTAGTAGTAACACAAGAAAAGCTACGACCAAATTAATCAGAACTTTTTTTCCTTTTTTTGGTTTTATTTGAATTGGGTGATATTCTAGAAACGAGCTTGTACAACAGTATATGATATGCTGACTATTAGCAGTGGTTTTAGTTTCAATTCCAGATCCGTTCAGATACTGAGCGATCCAGATCGAATCCGATTGTTTTGGGTCCGATTGGATCCATTATTTTTATTTTTATAGTATGAGCTTGTCTAATGTATTTTATATATTCTATTACTACTTAATTGTCATTTTTTATTAAGTTTATGAAAAAAATCATATAAAATGATAATCATTTCAACATTTAAGTAATTATCTAATCCGGACTTATAGTTTGATGGTCTGAGTTCGATCCGGATCCGATATCTAATGGATTGATACAAATCAGAATTCATACTTATTTATTAATTCTAATTCAAATAAAATTCATCCATTTACGAGCATACACCTAACTATTGAGCTAAACACTTGAACTCTATTACGAAAATTAGATTCATACAGCATATATTAGTAGTTTTCATAAAATATGAACAAGTTGCTAAAACATACGAAGTTGCATATTAATATATTATACTCGGGCCGACTAAGAAAACGCAACTATTAATTTATTACTTTTGTGTGCGACAGCTCAGATCTTATGCTTAAATCGTACGTCCCAAATTTTACGACCAATTTATTTTTATATATATTTTTATTTTAGGCTATATTATAATGACATAGCAAATAAAAAAATACTTCATATGTCCTCAAAATACGTTTCTTGAAATATTCAGAGGGAGTTTTAATAAAAATTATTGAATATTTTGTGAATGAAATAACAGTCTCATATTAGTATAATGTTAAATTAATTAGTAGTGAACTATATATGATAAAGTATGTAAATAAATGATATTGTTACGGCTAATAAATATATACAGTGGTGAGTCATAAGTAGTAGAAGGTGTAAACAAATGCTGTTGATGGTAATAAGTATGAAGTTTTTTGTGGGATACTTTCCATAAATAAAAAGAAACATATTTGGGAGGCGTGGGGTGTATACTAACCGAGCCGAGCCGAACAACGCCAAGCTTGAACTCGGCTCGTTTAAATTTTATTCGGCTCGAGTTGATTAGAGCTTTAAATTGAGCTCGAGCTTGGTTCGTTATAAAATTTTGAGCTGTAAGCTACTCGAATTTGGTTCGATAACTACTGGGTTTATGAGATATATTCGAACTCGAGCTCGAACTCTGCTCGTGTTCGACTTTGCTGTTTTCGAGCTCGAACGTGACTCAATTCGGTTTGATAATGTGTTATTCGAGATCGAACTCGAGCTCGACTCGCTTAAAACACTATTTTATCATAATTCACTATATGATTCCATTAATTCAAATGATGTATAGTCTACTAATTAATCATAATCAAACAACAATTACAATAAGAAGTTTAACAAGATTCATTACCAAGTGAAATTTTCGCAACTAGCAAAAGAAAAATATATCTAATTCTAGCTAGTTTTGGATTAGTTGGAATAATTTGTGTGATATTTTCTATCTCACTTTGTGACGCCTCTTTCATGTTTAGTAGTACTAGTGTATAACACGTCAAGTTTCGACGAGAAATCATATCTGTTATAAATTATAAGTAAAAGTATAAATTTAAAAATAAGTCTATATTTTTTTTCGAAGTGATAGTATTTTAACAACTCGTAAAAAATAGGTTAAGGGGGATTCTCTTCGATTTTTCCATATATATTTTTAAAAGGTATTACTATATGCTCGTACTCAGAACAATCTGATTAAAAAAAATATTACATGTTCTCATTTTAAACTCATATAATTTATAAGTCATTACAATTATTGGTTATTTGTCTCAATAAAAAACTAGAATATTAACTAAACATTAATAATAATAGTATAAATAATAAAAATTAAGAAAATAAAAAAATTCTGCTTGGGCATGTTGATTAATGTTTAGACTTTTTTATAACATATATACTCGTACATGTCCTAAATGGAATTAAAGAGTGATTTTACTATTGGTTTCCATCTCAAACTCGTATATTAATACCCACTAACTAGTCAAGCACAAAAATATAATTTTATTTTGGTTTTCAATTGATGAAGTCTCATGAACATTTATACACGATTCCAAATAAAAATGAGTGGGAAGTAATTAAGTAAATTTCATACTCTTTAATTAAGAAAATATTGATATATATAAAAATAATAAATATTAGAATATAAAAATTTAGAAAGTACAAAATTAGTATCCAAGATAAATAAGAATAAAGGATATCGAAGATGCCACGTATGTGCACTAATTAAGGTGGTGTCTTTAATATGTAATCGCATTTATATACTCGTATTCATCTCAAGTTCGATTAAAAAGTGATTTTATTACAAGCTCGTCTCAAAATCATATAATAATTCCACTAATTAACTAAACTCGTTCAAATTTATAAATATAAGTTATTACAAGAATTGATTACTCATCTATGATGTATATATATGTACTAATGTACATCTTCCAAACTCAATTAGAAATTGATTTCACTACCCGCTCTCATCCCGAACTCATATATTAATACTCACCGATTACTCAAATATGTAAATACCATTTTATTTAGATATTCAAATCTATGAAGTACTCTAGTGAAAAAATAATGTTGGGTTTCAATTGTTTTTAAAAATAGTGAAAATAATTAAGAAAACTTAGTACTCTTATTAAGGAAATTTTAGAATATTAAAATATATATAATTAGAATATATGAATTTAAAATCCAATAAATGAGCCTTTAAGATAAACTAAAATAGAGTTTAAATATTAATCTTGATAATAGAGTTCAAATTATCGAAATATAATGGTTGAAGTTTTAATAATCTTGCAAACTTTAAATATTAATCTTGCAAAATTTATTTTATAAAATAAATATTAAACTTTAAAAATTTGTGGAATGAGAAAAATAAATGAATGATTTGATAAGACATATTAGATGATAATTAATAATATAATGATTGTAAATCAAATCAAAATTATTATTTTGTAAGATTATAAAATAAATTAAATAAAAGTAGGATGTATTAATTATCAATTATAATTTATTATTTTTATTTAGAATTTATTACTTTCAATTAGATTTTATTAATTCAAAATTAAAGTTTCCTAATTCGATTAGAATTTATTAATTTCAATTAGGATTTATTAATTCATAATTAAATTTTACTAATTCTAATTAAGGTTTATTAATTTTAATTATGGATTATTAATTCAAAACCAAGGTTCTTAATTTCCAACTAGGACTTGTTAATTTGAAATTAGAACTTATTAATTTATAATTAAAGTTTATTAATTCAAAATTAACAATTCGAAGTTAGGATTTATCAATACTAGATTTATTAATTTTATTTAAGATTAATTAAATTGTAATTAGAATCAATTCAATATTAGTTAATTAAATAATAATTAATTATACACTGAATAATTAATTAGCATACTAATTAATTTATTAATTAGCGGTGGTTCTCACCGCATGCGATCGAGGCATGACGAGGAGACCACCCCTTTTAGAAAAATAAAAATGAAAAATCATGGAAATGCCACATAGCATTCTCGATGAAAAATCTCAAGAAAATCTTTCTTCATTTTTTGTTTTTAGAAAAGATAATACAATAGAAGATATTATAGAATGATGTAATAGAGGATCTCTAACTTGCCATAACTAGAGGAAATGTCAACAGGTACATAGCATATATAATTGATCGATCTTAATTTCGTAAGGGAAATAAATGCGCAAGAACACCAAAGATTTACGTGGTTCGATCTGTGAATAAGATCTACGTCCACGGGGCAAGATAGAGCTTGTATGTGTATTGAGAGTATAAGAAGTGATTACAAAGAGGTGAATGATCTATGTCGTCTAATCTAGCCTCTATTTATACACAATGTATTGACCTAGATCTTGAATCCAAGTCTTCTCTAACTAGGATTCGAGATCCTATCCCTCTTGAATTAGGATTCTTTAGATATGGGTGAGCTTTCTGCGTTCCACCGACTTTAGGAGTCTTCATGGGCGAACTTGTCCGGGCCGAGCTTGATGTCGTTTACTTGTATTGGGCACGATGCTTGGGCCCAGTAGTTGGGCAGATCCTATCACAACCCCCAAAAGACGCTTGAAAACGAGGTCATGGGGGTTGTTGTCAGGAGCGGGTTTGGGCGATCTTTGACATTCTTTTCATTGTCCGACCTTGTGTGTGTCAATGCTTCGACGTCGTAGATCGTATCGTTTGTGCTCGCAGAGGTGTTTGCCGAGGTCTTGTTTGTTGTTTGTATCTACGCGAGGTGTCCCGGCCGCAACGAGGCGTTATGCCGAGGTCTTATGACCAGCTTCACCTAACGAGGCGTTAAGCGAGATCTCCGACCGCTTCACCGACGAGGCGTTTAGTCAAGTCTTCGACCGATTTCACTTGTCGAGGCGTTAAGTTGATGTCTTTGGGCCGGCTCGACCGTTGAGGCGTTAAACCGAGGTCTTGTGAAGCGGCTTCACCGTCGAGGCGTTATGCCGAGGTCTTCGACCGCTTCACCCGACGAGGCGTTATGCCGAAGTCTTCGACCGGCATCCGACGGCGTTAAGCGAGGTCTTCTTGCCGGCTTCACCGACGGGCGTTGTCGAGGTCTTGGCCGGCTTTACCCGACGAGGCGTTAAGCGAGTTCTTGTTCTTGGCTTCACTGACGGCGTTTAAGCGGGGCAAGACGGATTTTCGCCGATTCTTAGCATGGACTCGGGATCGCATTTAATGCGCATTAAATTGGCGGTTGGATTCCCGATAAAGTGCATATTGGGGAATGTCTTCCTTGATCACGCAATATCTCTTATCACTTTGCCTTATACATTTCTCGATTTTCAAAAACTCTCGCCTTGCGAAACAGTTTATCTCGCATTGATGACTTAAGCTTCTTGTCTTCTTCATCGATAAACAAAAGTAAGTAATGGCTACTTCTTCTCATAACGAGTCGCCCGAGCGTCAAATCGTGTCTGCTTCCGCCTAATTCATTAGTGTCTCTCACTGTTTTACCGTATTCACATGCCTCTCTCGAGTGTGATCTGCGATTCCCTCGGTGGGGATTGCGGTAAAGTGTCTTCTTTTTCTTCAATCTTAGGTATTTCGATATTAGGGATATCCGCTTTCAATATAGTATTCCTTCTAATATTGAGTTCGTTGCCCCGTCAGGAGGATAGGGCTTGTGCCCTCAGGATGGTTTTATTGTTGTATGAGGACACCTCAAGGCTGGTCGCCTTCTTTCCCTTATGTATACGCTGAGTTCCAAGAGATGTTTGGCCTATCTCTTGCCCAACTCTCGCCGAACTCATTCCGGCATATGGACCTTAGGTGTCTATGCCTATAGCATAATTTTCCTTTGACCTTGGGGCTTGTCCTTCGCCAGAATCGAAGGCGGCTCGGGGTGGTATTATCTATCACCCCGTAGGAAATTCAAAGCCAAGATTAAATCGAAGATCTCCAACCGCGTAAGAAGTTCTTCTTACGTCGGTTTCGAGACATATGGAGTTCCATGGCGATCGATAAGATCGCCGATGTTTGTCGACAAGGGCTTTGTGACCTGGAGGAGGGACAAAATTGGCCTTGTTGGCGAGGTCTTCTCCGAGGCCGAGCTTGCGTGGCGGGCTTTTAGCCTATGATCCTACCTCCGTGGTGGAGTCGGTGAAGGGTGAGGCCCTGCTTTTTTTTTTCTTTGTTGCATGATTATCGTGTTGATCTTGACCTATGTATTTCTTGGTAGTGAACCTTCCGGGGAAAAAAGAAGAAAGGAAGGAGCCGATCTACGTGGCGAACCGATCTCGGCCGAGCCGTCTCGCCCTGAAGGATTTCGAGGACATGCCGAAATGAATGTGGGGCCTTCGAGATCCCTTCACCGCAGCCCACTCAATGCGCCAAGAGGCGGAAGGATGTAATCAATGAGTCCTCGGTTCGCCGAGAAATTGAGTCTTGAGATCGTTGGTTCCAAGTCGGTACTGCCTCTTTCCCGAGGTATTGTACTGCCCTTATACTTTGTGTTGTAGTATAAAAATTGTGTTCTTCGACTGATGTATATAATGTATAGGGTCGAGGGGCGTGGCGGCCGAGGTGTCAAAAGTATCCGATCTTATATCGGATTACTTGAAGGGCGCCGTTCACGCAGTTTGACGGGTGGCCGGTATGCTCGGGAGGTGGAGGCGGAGAATACCTCCTCGCTCAAAAATATCCGAGGTCGAGGCTAAGGTCAGGACCTCGTCAAAAGAAAGCGGCGATGGCTATCGATGGCCATTGAGGCAGCGGCAGGCAGGAGGCGGTTGTGGCGGAGGCGGCAAGCGGCGAGGCGGCGAAGTCCGGTTGCCTTGATGAAGGTCGAGGTGGAGCAGGTTCGCCGTCGGGAGGCGGACATGGCGAGCTCGCGAGGAGAGGCAACCGTGCGCTTTTGCGAGAGGTCGTTCATGTCGGCGAAGCCCGGATGGTCTCGGACGGCCGAGGTGCTTAATAGCCGCCGTCTCGGATGCAATCGAAGATGTCGCCGAGGACTACCTGACACTGGACAAAGCCAAGTATGGGTGCAAGGAGACCGAGGATAATGTCCCGAGGCAGCCTATTTTGATGTGCTCGTCCAGTGGCTGAAGGAGCTTCCGTCTTGCGTAACCCTCCTCCGGTTCTTTGTCCATGAGTCTGCTCGCGCCTGTCCGTGGATCGGGATCCCGACCGAAGCTTTACTATTTGATCATGCAAAGGGGTCTGGGAGTGCGGTGATGCTTGAAGCGTCGAGACTCGGTGGTTCCCAAAGAGGTCGGTATGACGGCCAAAAATAGGCGGAAGAGGTGTGCGGCTATCGAGGCGTCGAGGCGGCGAACGTGGGCGTGGCGAAGCTTCGGGAGGTCAGTTGATCCCCATCTTTTCCTCTTTTTTTTTTTTTTTTTTGAATGTAAATGTACATTGATTTTGCCTAAGGGCATGTTAATAAAATCACAAGTTTATGTTAAGAAACTTATCTTTTTTATTAGTTGTCTCCTAAAATGCTTGATGCTTCTCCTTGGTTGAACCGATCGAAGACCTATCGCGGGCTCTTGAGTTGAAGAGGTCGAACTCCTCCATATAAAGGCAGCTTGGTCA